>CM066330.1:73886759-75330925 GCA_033807585.1 Hydrophis major
AAATGTATATATTTTTATATCAAGCAAGTATGAACTGATAAATAAAGCAGTAAACTTGATTAAAATCTGCCTAATCTAAATAATTATAATTTTATTATACTTTTTATATTGTAGTATTGGTTTAGTAGTGGTTTTTATTTTGTATGATAGCTGTCATATTCAATACAATATTTTGCTTCTGTGCCTCAGAATTGAAAGAAATAATAATTCATTAAATTTTTGGAGATAATAAGATTGAAATAAGCATGATATTATATTAGAATAGTGTATGTGTGTCTGTGTCTCTGTCATTCAGATTTTTGACAGATGTCTATATTATTGTTGATCACCATATTATATCCATATGATATACAAGTCATATGTATTGTATACATGCAAATATTTAAAAATTGCTTAGGTGTAGTAATAATTTATCTAAATAAAAAGTAGGCTACTTAGAATATTGAAAGAATCACTGAAAATTAGATTTGAAAGAACATTTGACACTAAAATTAAAAGGAAATTTTAAAAATAGTGCTTGGAATATCAATTATCTTAGATATTAACCGTGAGTTAGAGAATGTTGACCGTTAATTTTAAAAGCATCCAGATAGGTGGATCTCTTACAAAAAAGATGTAACACTGGCATCCTTCAGTTTTTCTAATACCCTTTTTTAGATTATTTAAGTGTGTCCATCTTATATTCTAAACATATTAATTTCATTTTAAGATGATTTTCCATGAATAACAGTTAAGAATATTTTTGTGGAATGCTTCACTTTTGCAGAACAATTTGATATTAGGGTCTAATCAATATATTTAAAAGGAAGGGTTTATCTCAGCTTTAATTAGTTCTCAGTAGAAGTCTATTTGATTATGCTCTTAAATGATTTTGTTTTACATTGGAAGGCCTTTTAATAACTTTCCCTTTATTATTTATGTAATCAAATGCTTTTTTTATTTTCTATTGTTTCTTAATTATTACACTAACTTTATCATTCAGAAATTAAAACTCTTGCTCATTCAATTATTTGAAATAATTGAATAATTGAGAACAGATATTTCCTTGTTTAACCAAAGCAATACTATTCTTACCCCTTATTGTTGGTATAACCCTTTTTTTCTGAAAATGATTAGCTACTTAAAACTTGGTACATAAATTAAAGATGATCTAAATGGATATGTGATTGTTGCCATTAGTAGCATTTTAGATTATAGAGGCAATTATTGTGTTCATTATCCCACAACACCCCCTTTACAAAATTATTCTGTTTTGTACAAATTTTCCCTAAGAGATTAAAAATTTACAATTTCAAACTTAATTTTGTCTTCATAGTTGTTTAAAACAACACAAATATTATGGTAAAAATAAAAATAAAATCTACAAGTATTGATTAAAAAAAACAGTGCTAGGATTAAATTTGAATTAAATTTATTTTTGAGGAACTAATTTGTTTGTTTACATTTTAATAGAGCATCACATGTTTTTGTAACTATTACAAAATTAATTCCTTTTTAGTATGAAATATTTGAACAAATAACAAATGTAGACAATGTGGCATAGCTGCTTTTTGGCATATCAAAAAGCTGTGTGTGTGTGTGTGTGTGTTTGTGTACATGATAGAAATGATAAAACCATAAACATATGTGAATGGAAGAAGTGTTAGTATACATAACCAGTCATGCTAGCTAAGCAGATAAGTATCTCTAAAACCTTTTACATTAATTTCCAAGAGCACATAAACTTATTGAATGAGCTCCAGACTTGCATCCAAATCTATCTCCATCAATTAGGGAAGTTTTTATCCTTTTGGTTATCTACATATGTGTACGCAGAGACTATGCATAACATTTGGGTCCATAAATGCCATTTCTCAAAAGAAACTTTGTATTCTTTTCTGTCAGGTTTTGTACAGCCTTTACAGTCATTCAGAGCTATGATGGAGTAAGAAAAGTGTGAGGTACTGGTTATGCATATTGCAAGACAGTAATTCTTTATTGTATTACAAAAAAAAGCGCCCAACTCTAGAAGGCCAGATTAAATCATTCCTTTCACTTTTTAATGGGATTTGGATGAATAGAGTAAAATATGCACTTTGCATTCATTGATAGCATCTTTAGGTTGAGGTAATTGAGTCTTTTTTCCCTGACTGAATGAATAATGACTTCATCTGATCCTCAGCGAGGCCTGAAACTTAGACTGCCTTTGTCAATGCAAAAAGATCAGGGCTTTGAAACATGCTCTACTTCCCTGGCTTAATTTTTCTTCATTTTAATCCAGAAACCTATTTTTCTCAATAATTCAAGCATAAACTATATAGTAGTTGAAGCCACGCATATTGTAAGATATTTGTTCTCCTTGTGCTTGCTTTTTTAAATGTAGTTGATAAATCAGCCACTGTGGTCTTCAGCTGCTGAGTTCTCTGGGGAAGAGACTGCCCATAAACAGGAATGAATTCTGAACTTTCTAGAAGTATTTTAATGCCATACATTTTTTCTCCTTTTGGAATATTATGCCCTCTTAACTCTTTTTTAACAAGCTAAACTTTCTCTGGTATTTCTGTGCAGTATCATTATCTTGGCTAGCTTATTGCAAAAGTGTCGTTTGGATATTCAAAGCATCAACTGGTGTAACCTGTTCTTGAATTAATAGGAGTTTATGATTTTTGAACTAGAAGTAATTGAAATATAATTGGAGAAATAACTTTCAACAATTTTTATTTTTGTAAATCCTTTTTTAAAATGTATTGATTCAACACCAAATATATTAATTTAAGCAAAGATAGTTCAATTGAATCTAATTAATTTCATTTGAAACTAATCTATTACACCCATTTCACCATTCACTGATTTAGTACAAGCCAAACCTGAATATTTTGTTGAAATCATTTAACTCTTACATTAATTAAGATTTCTGTAATAATCCAAGTGAATATGGAAAGTAATAAAATCTGTTAGGATTGAGTTAGGTTAATTTGGGGGGGGGGGGGAGTTTTGTAATTTTTGCCATTGAATGAAGTTTAAAGTTGGAACCAGGAATATAAACAATCACTAGATATATTCTTCTATATTTTTGGATTTTGTATCTCCTTCATGTGGCTTGGGAACCATGAAAGAATAGCAGAAGCAAAGTACAGTAAATTCAGTCTGAACTAATTGCATAGGGAATCATATTATAGGTTACTTTTATTACAGGAAAACTGCAATCCATATATAAATTGGATTGTGCTTCAATTTCTTGACTCATCCAGTCCACTGGCAGGAATTGGATACAATTAAAAATACCTACCACTTTACCTGAATTAGTTGAAAAGAAGAGTAAAGCTGGCAGTCACTTGCATATCAGTACAACCACTTCCCAAAGCAGGATCTCTTTAGAAATTTAATGTAAATACAGTATACCATAACTCATGCTATAATGTGAAAAGCATAACCATATAATTTCTAATTGGTCTTACAAATATGTTTCCATGTTTATTATGAATGATAAATCTCAAATTGCTCTAATATTTAGCCCTACTGTATATCTATTTAAATTCTTATGGGAGTATAAAGATCCCAATACCCTGTGTGCACTAATATTAAAATATTGGTATAATGATATATACAGTATTTAAAATTTAAAAGTGAAAAATGTATTTCACTTTTCAAAAATTGTATTTTTAGGGACTTTTAAAGTTAAGAATTCAATTAAAAATCATGTTATATATGTAATATAAGCTTAAAAGTGATGAAATCCTGTCATTACTCTTATCTATTATTCTTGATTAAATAGACTTGCCCAAACACAGCTATAATTTTTAATAAATGAAAAAGCCTCAAACCAATTTATAAAGACACAAAGAAGCTACAACAATTATGTTATTATCCAAACATTTGATTATATTTATTATAAAATATATATTTTATAATAAATATAATTAAGTTTATATTTTTGTTTATATATAAATATAATAATGTTTGTAACTTATCCCAGCAAGATCAGTATATTATTCTAATTTAATAATCTTCTGATAAACTATGATAATAGGGAGCAAACTCAGACTCACTAGCACTGATGATATTACTCTAGTTAGGTAATGAAACATCTGCAAGAAAACAGCCAAATGCAGAGAGCATCAAGGGCTCCATAGTTCAACCTTGAGCTACACGTATTCTTGTCTGTTCTTCTAATTGTTTATTTCAAATATTTCAAATAAACACAAAATGTAGTTTGAAATGATTTATTTAGCAAAATAGTTATTAAATATATATATTGCTTCCTTTTAGGTTGGTTTGCTGGATCTTGAACTGAATCAACTGACCAAAGCATTGTTCTTGGCTCTAGTTGCACTTTCAGTTGTTATGGTAACCTTGCAAGGATTTGTGGGACCATGGTACCGCAATCTTTTTCGATTTCTTCTCCTTTTTTCTTATATAATCCCAATCAGGTATGTATAAAATGAAATAAAATACAGATTTTTTTAAAAAAAATGCATATACAGTGAATAAAATTTATATGTGAATAAAATTGATCTTAACAAGAGAATGGTATAGAAGATATACTATGTACTCTGTTTGTTAAAGGATCATTGTATGAAACTCCATGCTGTTGTACCTTTTATTTATTTTGCTGGGGTAATTCATCCCTAATGTACAATATATTTAGTTGCATTACTGTATTTTTAAAACATAATCTTACCAGAAAATACAATTTCTGAAATGGTGTGTATTTGGAAGGTTTTATTTTGTTTAGATACCGTAATACATTATTGAATAAAGAATGTCTTGCTTTACTTTCAGGTACATTTAAAAATGTTAAAAAAGGAATAAAGTGATATTATAATTAGAATCTTATAGTTTTCAAAAATAGTTTTATTTTATTAGACAATAGTGCTTAATTTTGAATCCTTTTGACTGTTCAGATTTCTGTATAATATGACCTAAAATATGGTCTATTTTCCACATAGTTCCAACACTAGAAAAAGAGCACCCAATTAAACAATTGTGTCAAAAACATATTTGTTTATTGAGGGGAATGATGCAAAGCTACATTTGCGTGTGGCAAAAGTGAAACTTTGCTTTAATTGGTGTGCCTTCATTGGGCCGCAATAACTACAACTAAATATTTCTGATAACGTTTCAAATATTTATTTATTTCCAATCTTTATTATTTTTATAATAAGCACACCCATGTCCTCCTATTTTCCCCAGAACACCAAACTTGTGAGTTGCATTGGGTTGAGAGACAGTGACTAATCCAAGGTCACCCAGTCGGCTTTCATGCCTAAGGCAGGACTAGAACTCACAGTCTCCTAGTATCTAGCCTAGTGTCTTAACCACTATACCAATTTGGCTTTCTACATATTTGATCAATCCTGCACATAATTTGGAGAATTTAGCTCAATCTTATGGAACAGCTTTAACAAAGAAATGTTGGTGGGCTTCCTTTCATAAAATGCTATAGTACCTTCCAAAACACTTCTATAGGACTTCGATTTAGCTATTCCAAAACATTAACTTTCTTCTGCTTTAACCATTTTTTTTAATGATACCGCTTGTGTATTTTGTATTGTTATCTTGCTGCATGACCCACTTTCTCTTGAGCTTCAGTTCACAGACAAATACCTTGACATTTTCCTGTAAAATTTGCTGGTACAATTCATATCTTGTAGTTTCATCAATGATGGCAATCTGTCCTGGTCCAGAGTCAGCAAGCCAACCCCAAACCATGATAAGCCATCATTTTTTATAGATAAAATAAAGTTCTTATGCTGGGATACAGTGTTTGCCTTTCCCCAGTATAAGATTTTTTAGTCTGTTTTGGTTTCATCCATTCACAGAACATTCTTCCAATAGTCGTCTGGCTTATCCATGTGGTTTTTTGCAAACTGTACGCAGGCAGCAGTGGTTTTTTTTTTTTTTTGGAGTAATGGTTTTCTCCTTACAACTCTGCTGCATCATACCTTTGTTGTTCAATGTTCTTTTGATAGTGGCGTCATGAATCTGATATTAAGCAATACAAAACAGACCTTTAGTTCCTTCAATATTACTAGGGGTTTCTTTGAGACCTCTCAAAGTATGACATGCCTTGTTCTTGATGTGATTTTGATTGGTCAGCCTTCCTGAGAAAGATAATAGTGGTATTAATAATTACCTCCAATAATCTGCCTAACAGTGAACTGGTGGAGTACAATTTTTTGGAAATCTTTTTGTAATCTTGTCTGGCCTGGTAAGCTTTAACAACTATTTTTCAGACTGCCCTCAAAAATCTTCATTTCATCCATAATACACTATCACATACAGTAGCTGTGTGATAAAGATTAATCTTTGATAGTTGAATATTCTGAATTCCACTTTTTTAAATAAGTGTAGAATTTCCCACATTCACATCTAGTTATCATCCCATTGATTAAAATTCCTTACCCTGATTTTCCCTTCAAATGAATCCTACGTACGTACACCTTTCATACAAATATATAGCTTTGGAACATTTTCCTAAATAAATAAATGAACAATTATGTTTTTGATTCATTTGTTTAATTGAGTTATCCTTCTCTAATTTTAGGATTTGTGTAGAGGACAGATCATGTTTTGGTGATATCTATATAGACAATTGAACATTCAAATATTCACCAACTTTTAAGCACAGTTATATATTACATAAAAATAGAGAAATTTCTGTATTAAATATTAAACAGAAAAATTTCTGTTTTTCATTCGTTTTATATTCTAATTGCTGGTTTGATGTGAAGGTAGCAATCAATATATCCAATATTCTAAAAGAACAAAGAATAGATTTTTACAATTATAATTAAAACAACCATATTGTCAGCAATCAAAATAATAAGGCATTTTGCTCTATGCACAGGAAATACAGGTTCTTAAAATTTGAAACACAGCTTCTTGAAGCCTGTTTTCCTCACTAGCTCTTGGAAAGAATTGTAGCCTTCTTTCTGATCCATTTGAGATTAATGGAATAATCTCTGATGTGTTTTAAACTCTGAAAGAAAAGATGGAGTGTAAATGAAACTAATTGATAACAAAAAGCAATAGTTACAATATTCAGAATGTAGGACCCCTTAAATTTTGTTTTGCCATGCATAAAGACTTTCTGACAGTCCCAAGAAAAGAATGTAAATTATTGTATTCTTTAATAACTATTGTTATTTAAACCATCACATGAATTTCACTTCATTGCATGAAAGTAGACTATTTTATTTCACTTAATTGTAAGTAAATTGTAAGAAACTTTCATATTGTGCTCTTCACTGCTAGCAAATTCATTGCTAGCAAATTATTTTCTCTTTTTGAGATTCTGAATCTACATATAAACTCTTAGAATTTTGAAAAATAAGGCTGGTTTTCTACTCACTAGAATATATCTGATGGAAGTGGGGATGTATAGGATAGTTTTCTTAACACTACCAGTAAGGACTTTGATGTAGTAATACAGATTTCAGCTTAATATTGCAAGCTGTCCATTCCCTAAACATTAACAAAAACAACTGACATATGCAACTGAAGTAGACTGTAAGTTACTTTTTATACAATAATTTGATGCCAAGGGCAGGGAACATCATACATTGAAGATTCCCTGAGTAAACTCATTATTTTCATGTGCAATGAAACCTTTTTGTGATAGCTTAGTACATATGTCTGTTGGATTGGAGAGAAAACAGTATTAGTTAAAACAGTCTTATTTGGGAAATGGATATAGGCTTTCCTACTTCAGGTGTTGCTGTTTCTTTGTCATCCTGACCTTGTTCCAACATAAGTACTACTATAGCAATGCATAAGATTCAGAGGGACCATAGTGGAAAATATGAATGTGAATATTTGCATGAATGTGCTGGACTTTGAAAAGGGAGCCTAATAGTGATCTAGATTCAAATTGCCACCTTGCCATGGACATGTTCACTGAGTGGCATTGGGCCAGCCATTTTCTCTCAGAATAACCTAATAGTCAGGCTTGTTGTGACAAAATAAGAAACTACCTCTGTGCAAAACAGACTTGAGGTCTAGAAAAAGATACAGTCTAAATACAGTAACAAATAAATGTGTGTTCACTGTGCTTAAGAGAGTGTGGTGGGTTTGGGGGAGTGTTTGGGTTTAAGTGTACATATACAACTGATTAACTCTGAATTAAATAAATATATATGGGCACGATTTTGAATGAATGCATAAGAGTTTGTGTGATCTTTCATGTACATGCCTTTGATATTTATTGTGTTGTCAATGTTTTAGATCATTTCAACTCCCTGCCCATTTTTAAATACACTGAGGCAACTGTTTATATACCCAGGCATTTCTTTACATAACCCCACCTACATTTTGAGCACTGTCATTCACATGTCTCTAAAAGCAAGCCTAGCTTTTAGTTCAGGAAAAGTTGTGCCTCCTTTCTGTAGTTCCCAAAAGCTAAAAGGATAAGAGCCAACACTATAAGAGGGTCACTTTTCTTGCCTTGCTCCACTTGGAAAGAAACTCAGCAAAAGCTGCTGCTTCAGCAAGTACACTGTCCTAATGTACACAGATGACAGATTCATTATTTATTTAGAATATTCTAAAATGCTCAGTAGTTATTTGTTTTTAATGCGTATTTTATTATATATTGTTAACAAAACAAGTGAATAGAGAGCTTAGCTTCTGTTTTGGGGTTTACATTAATAGAGTAAATTTAAAAAGGGACTTGATATTGTAATTTTAAGAACCTTGGTTCTCAGTGAGTTTAAAACCTGCTTGATTTCCCTTTAACCCAGGATGGCAATGATTATATTTTTCAAGATATATTTATGGTAGATGGCTTTTTTTTGAGATTGTATCTTACTAGGTAACCTATAGTTGGCATTATTTCATAGATGCCTATTTCAGCTTCATGAATATTTATTGGAATCAAGTTTTGTCTCCATTAGAATCTGAAAAATTACTGCTGTTGGGGAATATTTAAGATTTTTTACTGATTATCAGTTATTGCTGCACTAATGTAAAGTTAAACCACATGATCATAATGATCATCTGAAGTTGGCAGTTGTTTACATGTAATCAAACATCTACATCCATCAAATATTGGGCAACAGCAAGTAAAATGTGAGCAATAAGGCAGGTTTAGTTAGACATAAATGGTTTTTATACTTCCCCTGTAATTCTTTTGCTACTACAGGTCAAAAATTCTAAGGAATTTTATTTGGGCTAAAGGCAGCTGGAAATTATTGTGCATGACACTACAAAACTATTCTAAGTAAATCATTGTGTGAAAGGATACTATTAACCCATCAGGAGATCAGCATTCTACAAAGCTGGCAAGGTAGTGACTAACAGGATAACATAACATTATTGTAGGGTCTTTCCAAATGACTTTTTTAGCACAGCTAATTGCACAGTTGTTGCGCATGATCCTGACATGTTTCTCAAGGTTGCGCTTTTTCAGTGATCTCTCATTTTCTCAGTTTGCAAGATACAGTATTTCGTGCTGAGAAAACAATATTTTTCCTCACCTAGTTTAGTTGTAACTATTCTGAAGAGTGACATTATAGTCATACAATGGTGAGAAATTTATAACAAGCATGATGGTGAACATTCTCATAACCTGTTCCCAATTTACGTGATGTGGATCCTTTCTGTAATCCAGTATTAAGAATTCTAACTTCTGTTCATTGAGAAAGGATTAGCATAGGATTATTTATTAATTAGCATTCCAAATTATCATTAGTGACAATTTCTATAACTTAAAAAGAAAAATCTATCAAGGTTTTCATTGAGGAGTGATTCATTATTTAAAGAATTTCAAGACTAGTATTATCACTGAGGACTATGAAATACCTTCCTGAAGGCAACAGATTTAGAATTTTATGAAAAGATTGCACATTGTTGATTTTTTGATTTATTGGAACCGGGATATGAGAGAGAGAATATTTGGATGATTTGGACTACGGATTACCTTCAGATGAAGGTAGATAGTATGAATTGAAGAAAGTCATTGGTAGAAAATCAAGATAAGCCAGTTAAAATTACAATAAAAGTTTCATTTTTATTGGCAAAAATTAGTAAAATTCTTTATCGTTTTATTATTTGAAAGGGTTTTTTTTTTCAGATTTCCATTCTGAGATTAAAAACATACTATTTTTATACAATCAAGAATAAATATTGAATTACCTTGAAAAAATATAACATTTTTAACATTTGAGAATAGTTCATAATACTATTTATAACTCTAAGGGTGATTTCATGCGCTTTTCCAAGCTGCTTAGATCAGAATTTTCAAACATTTGAAGACATTTTTTTTTATTCCATATAAACTTGCATATGATGCCAATTTTATCCATGGTTGAAAACTTGGGATCAGTGTAATATTCAGCCTATCAATATTTATCTTTGTTAAAATGAGTGTTTAAAATCTGTCTTCACAAAAGTACATATTGTATTGATTTCCTGTTTTGAGTTTCCCCAAAGACGGAGCACTGACCGCAATCGTGCACGGCTTTGGTTCATCCTTTGGCGTCGGGGAACCCCAATCCTTTGGATTCAGGGCAGAAACTACCTTGTAGGGGTGGCGGAGGAAGGGGAGACCATCAGCTGGGTAGAGGGGAGTCGCAAATCCCCTCCCCAGCTTGGCAATTGCTCCCTCCTGAAGACGCCTGAAGCGGTGGTCTAAAATGGCCACCCTGAAGGGGAAGATTAGACTGGAATAAGATTGTGCAGAAACTAGAGAAAGAAGCGAACAGCAGGAGGAGTGGGACGATATAATCAAATGGAAGATACTCCCAGGATTAACATTTCAAAGAATCTTTAAGAAAGAATCTAAGCGATGAAGAGAAAGAGAAAAAAAAAGGTGTGAATTGCTTTTGATAGCGTCAGGGCTTCAAAACCGCAAAAGGTAGAAGCTGGAGAAGGAACTATATAATCAACTTGGATAAGTATGCTTTGATTTTATATTGGCACTAATAAAGCTGAACTATAGACTGTTAAAGAGGAAATTTAATATCAATGGGATTTGATCTTTTTCTTGTTGGAAAATTGTGGTTTAAAAAACTCTGAATAATAGAGAAGAAAAAAGAAAAGAAGGGGTGAAGACTTAGCATAATAAAGAATGCCATCTCATTTAAACTCAACTTGTTTTTCCTTTAAAAAACTGTTGTTTCTTGAAATTGCATGGAAATTGATACAATAAAGCAAGAACTTTGAAAAATTGAAACATTGTAACAAAGAAAGAATTAGGAAGATTCTGCCTTTGGATTAGTTGCTGATTCTGACATGAATTTGGCACTGGATTAGCGGAGACTTAAAAACTTGAGAGGAAGAAAAGTTGACTGTTGGAAATAAACTTTTTTATTTACTATTTGGATTAAATTGCGAATCAGAAAGTTATAAAATGGTGATTTCTCTTCTGGCATTAAAAATGGAATTCAGAAAAACGAAAGAAACACTACAAGAATGAGGTGAATTTCTGGGTTTTGCTTTAAAATTTATTGAAAATGCGACAGCAGAATATGAACAACAAAGACAAAAGTCAGAGAGGAGGTGGAGCAAATCATAGAAGAGACCATCTTCTATGTGATCATCGAGAACCAGGAACTCTTGAAAGAAAGAAGAAAAGAATTGGAAATAAATACAAGAGATTTAAGAAATTAAATAAAAAGGGAAATATCTGAAAAATTAAAAAAGGGAAAAAGAGTCAGCAGAAATTCAAAGGGTGAAAGGAAACTATAAATAGAGAGAGGGATAAAAACTGGAGTGAAACAACAAAGGAGAAAAGACAGGGAAAGAAGGGACAAGAAAGAAATATGGGAATTATAAAAAAAATGGGGAAATCCTTAATTGGACACAGAGATAATGGGTGATTATTATATAGAAAGGGATTCTGCAAGGTATTGAGGGGTAATATAAATAAATTTATAGTTACGAAATAGGGACATATAGACTGACAAGATGGAAAAACAGAATTGTTATTTTTTGGATAATGGAATCTAATGCTCTTCCTCTTTATGTAGAGAGATAATTGTAACAAATAATGGAATAAGTATATTAGATATATTGAAATATTTTTAAGATTGGAATGTTGGTGTTTTTTTTGGTTTAAAAATGAATGGAATAATTAATGAAATATGTGTATTAAATATATGGAAATAAATGAAATGATATAGGAGCAGGGCTGAAATGGAATTAACTTTAGGGCTATTGTTTTACCGTTTGAATGAGTAGATTAATATGTCCTTTGGGGGGGGAATTTAATGAAATTTAAAAGGAGAAAAATCATACAGAATCTGATTTATATATGCTATGTAGTTTTAAAGGGATTATTAAGTTTAATGTTTTAGGTAATAATGTCAAATGTTTTAACGAGATTTAAAAGGGATGAAAATAAATGGATTTATAACTTAGAGGTGGCACACTTATATTGAGATTTCAGGGGGAAACCAATTTATAGAAGAAATATCTTTTTTTTAATTAGAATTTAAGATGAAATATACAAATGTGACAGTTAAAAGTACTAAAGTATAATGATTATGAAGTTATCATAAGTGAATTAAATAAGATAAATATTTGGAATAATATAATAAAATAGAAAATGTATGAAAGCACTGTTAAGATAAGGAATTGGATATAAAAATTGAATATGTAACCATGGTCATATTTGTATGTATATATGAAACCTGTAATAATGCTGTTCACTAAAAAGAGACGTTAAAATATGGAAAACTGAATAAAACTTATTTTAAAATATATATTTACTGTATTATAGAAGGAAGGTATGTACTGTAGTAACCCTAATTTTCTTCACTTAGAAGTTTACATTCTATGTGAACATTAGTCCACAAAATTTTAAGTGATGAGGTTTTTTTTCCAATACTGTCAATGTTGTGTCTGTGGGAGATTACTTATTTATTTATTTGATTGTTATCCTGTCTTTGTTACTTTATGAAATACTTATTTGATTAAAGAACTTGAATTTAATTCTAATTACCAAACCTTCTATCACCCAAACATATCTTTTAGATCTTGGGAACAGTTCACATAAGACCACTTATTCATGTGAACAACATTGTTGTTTTGCAAAATGAATCTTAAGAAACAGTGGCTTCTGGGTAAGGAGAGGTCAAGGAAGCCTTCCAAGCCTGCTTTAAAGAATATTCTTGTGTCTGTCAAATAAAGTTGCTCAAGTTGATTGTTGACTGGGTAACCCCTATAGAGGTTATTACTCCTAAGAGGTTATTACCCCATAGAGTAATTACTCCTGAAAAAATAAACAAGATCGGGGGGGGGGGGCTGTGTGTTTTGCCACCTATATTCTGGACCCATGACCTTTTTGGTTGATCGGGCTTCCTAGGAAGTGGTATGCAGTTGAGCTGGAACAATGCTTAATGCCTCATTTTGAGAATGAGTGGTGTTACCTACCTTGAAGTATGCAGTGATATGGCCTCTCCTCATGAGGATTTGACCATGTTGGACAATCTTTGCTCAGTCTCCAACCTGTCCATTTTAGAGATGATTACTGAGAAGGTGGTGGGCTCTCAAGTCCTGGATGAAGTGGATTATATAGACCATTTTCAGTTAGGTTCTAGGCCAGATTACAGGACTGAGAAAGCATTGGCTGACTTTGTAGATGACCTGTAGAGGGCTCAAGATGTGGGTGATGCATCCATATTAGCCTTTCTAGATCTCTCAGCAGCATACTGTATGATCAACCATGGTATTCTTTTCAACCTGCTTCAAGTTTGGGAGTTGGGAAGTATTATTTTGCAACCATATTAAAAAAGAATTCACTTCTGAATTTAAAACAGAAAGTGTTCACAGTAAGGGTTTTTCCTGTGATGTTATGACTTTACCATAAGAGAATAATTTGCCATCACAGAAGTTTATGATGCCAAGTATAAATACTAAATTGAATTCATTATGAAAGGGCATACTTACAAGAAAGGATAGGTATGCATAATATTGCTGATTTAAAAGAACAAAAATTAAAGCACGGTTTATGGTTTATAGTCATTCCTAGTGATGAACTTCCAGGATCTAAGAACATCTGTGTATTCTTTATTTATATAAATTAAACTGCAGATTTGATTCCGCTATGTCCTTTTTGTTAGTTTTCTATATTTAAATTAAAGTTATTAAATTCAGGAGACTCTGTTTTCTTTCCAGTTTACGTGTAAATCTAGATATGGGCAAAGCAGCATATGGTTGGATGATTATGAAGGACGATAATATACCTGGAACAGTTGTCAGGACAAGTACCATACCTGAAGAATTAGGACGCCTTGTATATCTACTGACAGATAAAACAGGTACATCTTAGAAATGTATTTTATGGATGAAGTTTATTCAGAATATTACTAGTGTCAATGTATATTAACCGGTATACCTTGATTAGGTGCTTCAATCTAATTGTCAAATTAGTTCCTCTTAACACTACTGTTTTTGGTACATTTAGGTGATTAATTATGCAAAAACATAATATGGAATTTAACCAACCAGAATGTCTCTATAGATAGAAAATAGCAGCATGTGTGCAAATTACAAGATTGTGCTCAAAATGAAAGTAATGTGTAGGATTTTAAGCCAAAATTTCCAAAGCTGTTATCACTATTTTATATCTGGACTCATAGAAATAAAATAGGAGAGGCAAGAAAAAAGTTGCAATGGATACCATTAAGTATTGGATCCATTAGTATTTCCACATAGTTTCAAAGATACTTGAATTATGCCATAACATATCTAATTTCCCTATTAAAACCTGGTTGCTTAATTTCAAAAGCTATGATTCTTTCAGCTATTTTTATGAATGGTCTCTTGATAGGTTTATACCTTCTTACCACATACCACGTGGAGGCCTGCCTGTGTTGAAAATTTTAAAAGAATAAAGTACAAGCTTACAAATATCTCACCGTGGCTCTAGTTTCTCTTGAAATGATTAAGAATTATTTGTAAAGTCTGAAGTGTGTTACATTACTAACATAATTGCAAGGTAGTCCTTTGTATGATTGTAAATTGGGTTTGTGCTTCATCAATAAGCTTTTTGACAAGAAGCGTCCATCACTGTGGCTCTCTCATTTGCCAGAGCAGAATAGAAAATGAAGTATCCCAATGATTGCATTATAGTTTCCTTATTGTGGGACAAGAAAGCAATGTGGTATAATTAGGTTTGATTGGAGTGCATGTTTCCGGTAAGATCTGAAATTAATGATGTTGCTATAGTGACACATCTGCGGCCACCAGTGCGTGAAACATAAAGTAATTCATTCGACAAGAGAAGACATCTGTTAACCGCAAGGATGCAGAGCATATTGACACTGACCAGAAATACTAGACGTTATGTGATAAATGAACAAATGATGCTTAAACAGGAGGACAGATAATTTGTACTTAATCTGCTGGGAGAACTTTAATCTTCTCACTGGCTGCATTTGACAATACCATTGTTTAAAGAACAATGCTGCAGAGAACTCATAAATTTTAAAACTTAACTCAGGGTGCAGCCTATTAAAGCAATACATTAATTCCTTTGTTAGAGAGTTTTTATCTTCATGTAGAACAAAGCCATTACTAAAAACACCCACTAAAACAACAGGTTCTTTAGGACTCACATTTTAATTATAGCATCCATTACCCAAAGTGCCAGGTTGTTTGGACTTGAATCACATATAAGTTTGACAGAAAGGCGTCATCCATTATTGGGGGAATGCTGTTTCCAGTGTTTTCCAAGGGCAGCTGAGCATGACATTTCAGTCTCTCTAGGGCATGAAAGTTCCTACAACAAAGAAAAAAACAAAGATATTTGGCAATATTTATTTAATGTTTTTGACATCTAGAGTGTGATACTCCAACTTCCCTGCCCTTCCTGACAGCAACCATAGTATTCAATTATAACAAATAAAAACCATCTTCCAAGCACAGTTATTTACTAATGCATATGCGCGCATTTGAGTGCTGTAATTAACATTTTAGCGGCTGTGTGGACCAAATGAGATACTTAACACATGTAATAGTTGAACAGATGCATAGAGTAATGGAATTCATAATCTACTGGGGAAGCCCTGTAATAAGAAATAATGTGTTAACACTGGAGGTTTGTGTTTAAAATTTATCTACAGTTAACATATGTTAAGCATTGCATGGCAAAAATAGGAACGTCCTTTCATGAAATTAATGCAGATGGTAAGCTTAGTATTTTGGATATCCAAATATATTTTCTTATAATTATGTATATTTTGGGATATGTTTGTAATATCAACTTCTTCCATTTATGCATATGCAGTAAGTGGAAATCTGGGTAAAGTCTTCTTTGCCAATTGTAAAACTCTCCCAGAAGAGATCTAACTGGGCCATTGTATTTTTGTTCAATTTTAATTTTAATTTTATTATGATTTCTGGGTGTTTTTTAAGGTCTTAGTTATGCCCATTGTCATTAAATAGTGTGTATATATTTATATATTCATTAGATTTTTGCCAACCTTTATTATTTTATAAGTAACTCAGGGCAACAAAAATACTTAATATTCCTTCCTCCTATTTTCTCCACAACTCCTCTGTGATGTGTGAGAGATTGGCCCAAAATCACCCAGCTGGCTTTCAGGCTAAGGCAGGACTAGAACTCAAGTTTTTAAAATAGTGCCTTAACTACTACACCAAGCTCTCAATTTTTGTTCAGTTTTCTAAAATTGCACCTAATTTTAAAGCTCTGAACTATTGTATAGTGTTCATTCTTGGGCAAAGGACAACTCCAAAATTGTTAAATATATTTCTTATTTTTTAAAATAAATAAAAGTTTAGCATAATTTCTTTAGCTTATTATCTAGATTGATGCCAGGCTACTTCATTTATGTTAAACCATATTTTTTGGTGAACTCTTGAATGGCTTCTGGTATACACATCATCAGTCTCTTTCCTCATTTTCTTTAATAATGGGTAATGTTGCATACAGTATGTTCTCATATTCTTATGTAAAATACATTTACATGTAAAATATGTAAATGTTGGAAGAACATTTTATGAGGAAGATTCAGTATTAGACTTAGACTTTAAATTCTAGTCCCTTGTAAGATTATTTGCCTGATAACTATTTTCCATAATTTCTAAGTCCATATGAGAATGGATTTATCAATTTCAGCAGTATGGCCGCACGGGGATCTATTTTGTCAGTATTGCTTCAAGTACAAAACATATTCAAATAAAGAGAGGCATGTTAGGACCAAGATCTGCTGGCCCTTCTTAAAATGCAATTCTTTCACATTGATACACTAAAATGATACATGGAAGTCCCCTAGGACTCATTTAAACCCTTATTTATTAAAGATTCCTATACATATTGCATTCTTCATCTGGATGCCATTAAATGTTTCTTTCTGTGAATTGGATGAGTACTTATATTTCCACATATGGAACTATCAAATATAGTGGCTGATGCACTTTGCAAGGAACTTCAGTTTTCTTCATTTTTCACAACAAATTACTGAGACCACCTTCAGAGCTTGGTAATTGTTGTCCTAATCAAATAAAAAGCCAAATCAATATTACCATTTAAATTAGACATAGCAAATTTCAGATCTAAATTTAAGCTACCATATTTCCTTATAAGGCCATAAAAATCTTATGGAAACATTTTTGAAATATTTTATCTTTTTGTATAGATTCACAAAAATTCCTTATTCTTCTTTTAGCATAGCGACCATGTATTTGAGAGACAATTTACATTTTCTATCCTCTTCTCATTTGCAATTCCATTCTGTCTTACTTTCATCAGATCCAAGACCTCTAACATCTCTGTATATTTTTTCCTGTGTTTAATGATACAATTGTGGGCAAAATTATTTAATGCAGGGGTCGCCAACCTTTTGGACCTCAGGGACCACCAGCCTCAATATTTTAAATCCCAGAGACCCTGGGAAAATCCCCCCAAAAGTCTGCAGGAAAATTCCCCATCCTGTTTTCATACCGATCGATCATTCTTTATTTGGGTTCGCAGGATACTATATCCAGCTCCGTTCTCAGTGGGAGAGATAGAGAGACTTTTGGCTTCATGCAAGGAAAGCAGCAGAAGTAGAAGTTTTTATTTCTCTCCCCCAAACTCCACCAGAAATGAGTCTTTGTGAGATTTGTTGCACCGGCGCAGCCTCTTGGAGCAGGATGCCTTGCAGGGTCCCAAAGACTCATTTCTGGCAGAGTTTGGAGGAGAGAAAGAAAGACTTTTGCTCTTTCCTTGCGTACGGTCAAAAGCAGAAGAAGAAAGAAGCAGAAGAAGCAACCTGGTGACCAGGCAAGTTCCCCCCTCTGCCCTTTCCCCCCTTCCTCACTACCTTGTGTTGTTTGCAACACAAGGGACGTAAGCCTTGTGTTCCTGCAGGCCATGTGGGCGGCGTAGCCTTGTGTTCCCGCACAGCCGGGATTAATTGCTTTGGGGGTAACATTTTTCTGCGGACCACCAGAATTTTCTCCTGGACCACCAGTGGTGACCACTGCTACAGAGAACATGTTTAATAAATAGCAATTTAGAAATCTTTCTTTTTAAAGTTTCTGGAATTCACTACTTATAAACAAAATTAAAATATTAGAAAAATTCCAAAAGACGATTTTAAAATGATACAGAAAATTAAACTATAACTTTTATGATAAACAGCATATGTGATAAAAGAACTGTTCTGGAGCTGGTGTTTATAAGTTTTCCTCTGTTGAGAAAATCTACATACATTTGCCTCAAGGGGGAAAGATATCAAAGGCCCATTTTTATCATCACAGGAACAATGTTGGGAAGTTATTCTGAGGAGTTTTTTTTCACAGGTGAACTATTTTATGTTACTTGAAATATCTAACAAAAGAGTCCTATTCTCTGATTTATTTTTGGTTCCTTTTTACTAACTAAATTTATCACTGCTCGCAGTAGGCAAAATGCTTTAAATTCCACATTTTTCAGATTATTCTTTTACGGGTAATTCTAAAGTTATGACCACAATCGCAACTGGACTTTATAATTGCAATGCAATTGCAATGCAATTATAAAGTGGGTCTCACCTGATTTTATGACCTTTTTTTACCTTAGTCATTAAACAATCACATAGTCTTTAAGCGAATCTGGCTTCCCCCATTGTCTTTGCTTCTTAGAAGCCCACTAGGAACATTCTGGGTTAGATGATCACTAGCTAATGGTGATCATGTGACCCAGGATGTTGCAACTGTTATAAATCCATTCCAGTTGCCAAGCACCCACATTTTGATGTTATGACTGCAGGGATACCATGACTGTCCTAAGTGCAAGAACCTGTTGTACGTCACTGTAAGTTTGAACGATCATTAAACTAATGGCTATGAATCTAGGACTATCTATATATGAGTGGAATAATATTTCCTTTGTCTGTTGAAACATACTACAAGATTCTATACTGCTTAATGTAATTAACACCAGCACTACTGCAACTGATGTAAACCTGGAGACAGCCTGAATTCAGCAAAGGTAAATGAAATATGAGCAACCACAGTCTTACAGACCTGTTTGGATCTCCAGCCATAGTCATCCACACGAGACAAGAGTGATAAATGGCAAAATGTGCATTGCAATTTATTATGCAAATCACTTGACTGCAAGGGACATTAGTAAAAAAAGACTAGGGTTTGCATTCTGACTTTGGAACACATATTAACCAGGTTAGAAATTTTTTCTTCTTATTACAATACTGCTTCTACCAAATTCTTACTATACTAATGTATATAATTGCATGGAGATGAAGTAAAATAAACACCTATTTGTATCTTTTATTTTCAAGTAGTTATGACATATATTCCTCCTTCCCTATTGCAGCTGTTCCATTTCATCTGGCTGTTTCTGCAATCCAACCAGAAGAAATACTGTGTGGGTTGGTATTTGCCCTGCTCTTTGAAGCATAAACATAAAAAATAATTTTCTTCTCAACTATTTTTCCTAAAGCACAACAGAAATTGAATAAATTCATTCTCAAAAATGTTAACATTTATGACAAGAAGGGAGTGGAACAGTTTCTAGATTTAAAACAATTAGTACTTGGCACTGACGATTTTCCTGACTGAAAATCAACCCTGACTGTTCTTTGGAAGGACAGATATTGAAGCTGAAGCTCAAATACTTTGGTCAACACTTACAATTATTGACACAATGAACAGAATTTGGACAAACTCTGGGAAACAGTGGAGGATGGGGGCCCTGGCATGATATGGTCCATGGGGTTGTGAAGAGTTGGACACAACTTAGCTACTGAACAATGACAACTGATAATTTTAAAAAGAAAGACTCAAGCAGAATTATCTCAGTTGACACATCCATTCCTGTGGAAAGAAAATACGATGTTTGCCCTCGAATAAGGAAACTAGATTATGCAATTGTGTACTTTGGGTATCTATATAGCTTGGCTTTTTCTTTAACAGTCCTTTTCAGTGAGTGTCATTTTATGTGAAATTAAATAATATTACTACTACTCAATCTGATCTGCCCATTTATGCTTCTTTCTTTAAGCATGATGTATTCCTTGGGCCTAACTGTGTCCTGTTCTACCCAAATGCAGGAATAATTATGCCCACTTAAAAGAATAAAACCCCCAAGCAAAACGGATGTTGGAGGCTATCCTTTGGAACTTTGGGGTGGGATCTGACCTTGGAAAACTTCTAGGTTTGCCAGAGATAATTTTAAAAAAATAGTTTGTGAGCCAAAGCTGCTGTTTCAGCCTTCTGCAACCCTAAAATAATAATATTTCTCCTTTAATTTAATATAAAGTTCTACCTTGATTTTAAATACTGTTTTAAATGTTAACGTTCGTTCCATTGAGAAATCCAGCCCATTTCTGAAAAGTACAATTCAAGCACAATTACAAATCCTTGTTTTTAACCTATATTTGTTTTTCAGTTCTGAAATCTGCATATCCCGGTTTAAATCACCTAATAAGATCCCATTTATGCTTTCTAAGGAGGTTGGATTCACATGTTGTTAAAACAGGTCTATTTAATCATAATAAGGTCACACATCTAAAAAATAGTGTGGTGATACTGTAAAAATGATAATATATTCTGGGGTGTGGTAAAATAAGAGTAATTTTAATATCCCCATTGTCCAAAAAAATAGGTGTTACCCTTTTCTGAGTCTTAATTATTATGTATATAAGCTTGCTTGACTGAATTAACAAATGAATCTGGCCATTGATAACTTCTTAACTCTGCCTTATCATCACACCCTATATCATCCACTCTTCAATTAAAGCTTTCTTGGAATCAAGGATGTCACTGTTGACAGTAGTGAACATAATGTCACTCCTTGACTGACACCCTATAGTTTCTTACAGATCGGAAGTAATACTAAAAGCATACTATTTGTGTTGATTCTGAAATCCAAGGTTTGGTACCAATTAACAGGCTAAATTTGTTGAAATGGGAAGTAGTTATAATTTTCAATTGCCTGCTAGAGGTAGCATGCTATCTGCTTTACCACATGGTTTTTTTAAAAACATGTTTCCCCAAATAATAGTCTATTTTCTTCTAAAGGAATACAGTTCATAACTAAATAACTTTTTTCTGCACTTCTTATTAATATTCACATGGTATATTAATAGTACTGAAAGGCTACAAATCAGGCGCATAAGGATGCTTAAATAAAAAATATATATCCCATTTTAAAGCAGAGTATATAGAATGGCATGGAGCTTCTATTAGAACAGAGGGCCTTTTTGATAGAAGGAATGTTTGTCATCATGTCATGTCCTATCATGTTACATATCAGTCATTAAAACTGAGTGCCTTAACATTTCAATTACTGCAATTCCTTTCAATAAAATATTAGTACTATCTTGCATTTCTTAGAGGACTACAATATACCCTAACCCTACTATTTGTGAGTTTGTTGTAGACTTCTTGTAACAACTTGAGTACCAAAATAGTATTAATGGCTAGGTTTTGGACTGGTCTAACATATATCAGGAACATTATAGTAACAAAAACAAGATTAGGTGATATTACATTGAGAATTGAAATAGACTTCATCAATATTGCTTATCATAAAGTAGCAATGTACAAAATATATTGAATGTGGTTTATCTTAAATTCACAATGTCACCCTGTGTGCAGATAAATTTCAAAATATGAAATAGTATGAAACAGACTTCTTTGATCATTGGGGAGGGTTTTCAATTTGAAATCACTTCTCCAAACATTTATTTAACAAAAGGAAGGACATAATTTAGATGCAGTGGGCTGAATTTACTTTTGCATTCGTAAATATTAAAGTCCATTGTTTCCAAACCAGAACAAGATGTGTTATGTACATCAATTTATATAATTAAAATTATACAATAACAATATGTTTATATAGTTATGCCAGCATTCATTATATGCATAATTAGGTAATTGGCATTTGGGGATTGTTGATGTTGGTTCATGTCATTTGTGCAATTTTATTTAATGGAAATTCAGAAGTGAGTTTTTCCTTTTTTATTGAACTGTGATTCACACTATCAAGTAACATAAACCAAAGATGTATAGAAAAATAATAAGTAAAAATAAACATTCATATTTACCATATATGTAAAAGTTGCCAATATAATATCTTTTGCAATTAAGATAAAATACAAAGTCCAGCCAAACTGATAGAATTGTGATTCCTGACCCTGGTGCTTCATTTAACATTATGATATTTTCTAACATGGCAAATGAACATGCTTGTCAATCCACCTCTCAATTTTAAATTATCCATAATGTTAGGCAATTATAGTTTTAACTGCTATGAATAATAGGTTCCTTGTTTTTAAGCTTGAGGTTTGATCCCATGAATAAGTACAGTAACCACATCTCTTGGAAGCATTCAATTCTTTGCTTAGTAATGATGCTTATCTCACCAATTTCATGCCAAAAGAGTATCACTTGATCACATGACCACCACAAATGAAGTAAAAATATGAAAAGCTGTTCCATTTCTGGAAATTCAGGGTTAATGGGCAATAGCCAATTCGGTTGTTAAAGTGTGATTTTCTTTTAGCATGTGTTATCAATAGCTGTCAAGTTGCATATTATTCCTGTGACATTCTAGAAAGCAAAAATAGAAGCTCTGCAATCCTCTTTATTTTCAAGAATGCTTCTGGTTGTAAGCATTCATTATTTGGATGTATGCCTACATGCAAAGGGGGGGAAAGGGCATGCTGGATTGATTGGAAGAAAACAACCTGTGTGGGATTAACCTTACATTCATTCCTGTGTGCTGGAGAACCCCAGAATCAACTTTCAGAACTTTCCTACTAGCCCAAAAGAGTTATGGGCTATATTAGTATAGTGTATAAGGTCAGAAATATACAGACCATTAGAGATCTTTGTAACCCCCTTGAGAATGCTAGCATTTGATTCTACGGTATGTTCCAAAGTTGACTGTAATTCCACAATTTTGTATATATTTGGATTATGCAGTATATCTTACATATAAGTAGGTCAAATGGATTTATTATAACTTACAACATAAATAATATTTTCATCATAAAACTTATAGTTGCATGTATTCAATGTTTGTACTGCAGGTACACTGACCCAGAATGAGATGATATTTAAGCGCCTCCACCTAGGTACTGTTTCATATGGAACAGACACAATGGATGAAATTCAAAATCATATTATCAATTCCTATTCTCAGGTATTTAGTTTTTATTCTTACTTTCCTTACCATAAGTTATTTTTTTAATAAAGACCAATACAAGAAAAGCTAGAGTACAGGTAGTCCTTGACTCACAAATTTGTTTAGCAACCATTTGAAGTTAGAGCGGCATTGAAAAAAGTGACTTGGCAACTGCAGCATTCTGAGCACATGTGATCTTCCCAGATGGCTTCTGACAAGCAGAGTTAATCAGGGAAGCCAGATTTGCTTAGTGACCATGTGATTCACTTAACAAATGCAACAAAATTGACACAACTCACTTAACATCCACTTTACCTAGCAATGAAAATTCTGGTTGCAATTGTGGTTGCAAGTCAAAGACTACCCTATACTGTAAAATAATCCCAGTGCAGTTGATATTTATTTATTTTGTAAATTATACATTTGATTACATGATGAAAAATATTTCAAATCTATGTGAACTTGCCTACATGAGAGATTTAGCCTGTATTAGTTCTTACAGATAAAATTTCAGCTTCACATTTGAATAAAGGATAAAACAATAACAAAGTTGCCTCGGAAAGAGTAGGACTGCATAAGAATAACAAAACTATTTTGTCTGTTTTCACTGTAAAGATCTGAAAAGAGACTGTGCCTCTTGGAAAACAACCAGTGGCGACAGCTCGTGTGTTTGTGCCTCATCGCATTTTTTGTCAATCTGAACTGATATGCTATTAATCAAAGGTCATCAAATAGAGTTGATAAAGTCAATTTTGCCTCTGGAGCATGCAGTATGTTCTTGCCTCTGAGTGGCAATTTAAATGTCTTGCTGTTTGCCTGGACAAGATAAAAACCAAGCAATAGAGTGAAGCAGGGCAAAGGAGACTTCCAAAAGAATGCGTCAAATCATATAGATGGAGCTTATTCATTGTAAGACCTCTTCATCCTCATATTCTATCTGTCCATCGCATGCTATGATTGATCAAAGTATAGTAAACAACATTGTTTCAAGATGCCAGTGCATGCTTATAAATATAAGGATATTAATAACCCCAAATTATTAAAAATAATTATAAATAGATTAGCATTCACATTCTGTACAACAAACACATCTATATGTGAAATACCAGTTGCTTGTAATATGATTCAACACTTGCAATATTTTTAATACTTATATAATATAATTTACTCCATCACTCTTACATCACAATATATAGTTACAAAACTATGAAAGTATAAGAGACAAAGAGAAGCTATTTAATGGAGAATGAAGTACAAAGTCTATTTAATTTATACAATACATTCCCATTATAAACGTACTTTCAAGTGAGAATACCACAACAGTGATGGAGAATCCAATATTCTTACTAAATAGTAAAGCATTTTTAAAGGAGAGATAATTTTCTGCACTTAACTAAATTATTTTATTAAATATCCCAATAATAAATTCATTTTTGTCACTTGTTATAAATTGGGGGGAAATAATCTTCTATAAAAAATAAATAGCTGCTTAATAGTTGCTTCCAAAAGCAACTGTTCTATATTTATTTCCTTAAGCAATAACTATTAATACAACCAGTTATACAGTAGTTCTTGTATGGTATTGATTTTTCTCCCTTGTATGTGTTCAGTTTTATTAAGACGACAATAGTCAAGTAGGTCCCATCTACTGAAGCACACAAATCTATTATAACCTGATTATATTTCCCCACTGGAAGCATTTTGTGATAGAGGGCATAATCTTTAATGGAATTTGTGTGAAATTAAATTACACAAGCATCAATAAACATAACATAATTCAGAAGGAGTAAATCTGCTTAATTTATTAGTAGTTGCAATGGCATCAGTGTTAGTAGATTGCAATGGCAAAGATTTAAAGCAGATGATCAGAAACGTAAACCTTTTATTAGACTGCACTTTAATTTGAGGGGTAAAATATTCTCAGTTCCGTGTTCAGTACATGAAATAAAAAAATGTTTGTTGCCAAACAGGATTTCAATGTTATTACCCTACAGAAAATCTAAAGTTTAGTTTGATAATACTGGTGGGATGACAAGAGATTGTTTTGCACTGCTAATCCAATATAATTCTTTATTATAATGATAGCAACAGTAACATTAGCATGCATTTTTAAATATACAGTTTTGTGATCATTTTAGGAGCAGTTTGTTCTCGCTACAATTCTTATTTGTGTGAGGCAATGCTTTTTGGTGATGTCTTGGGTTGATTTTTAATAAATTGTATGAATGAGTATGCTTTCTGTCTAAGATAGAGGATGTGTATGTGCCATTTCTGCTAGATCAAAAATCACACCAAGCTTTGCAGAGAATATCGAGTCTTCACTTCAAACTAAGGCCCCAGTTTAGAAAACGTTCAAGAATTTTTAGACTGTAAGCATCTACTTGTCATTCAAAATATAAAAGGGAACTAAATTTTGAACCATTCACTTGTAAGAGATCTAGAGTCCAAGATTGTTATATTTCTTGATAATAGATAGGGCCATTTTGGAATGGTTATAATTTTACTTTTCATAATATATAAGGCACGCATATTAAGACACACGTTGAGAGCAACTTAAAGCTACAAATTTTTGTAGATTTTCAACATAACTCTTAAATGCACCTGTGCCTGACTCATCTTTTGCGACTTGGCTTCCTGTTGTTCTTGAGCAGTGATGACATATTTCAGGAAAAGTAACATGAAAAGTTTCCCTTAAGAAAAAGGGAATTAAGATCATTCCAAGGTTGTCTTTATCTTAAAACAATTCACTTACTTACTGTATGTATTCACATTAGTCCCAACATGGTAAAAATATTGCATTCTTTCCCAAACCATGTATATAAGGAAGCATATGGTTTTATCATGTTTTTATTTGCACAGTCCTCTTCACAGAAGAAGGGAATGAATAATATTTGTGTGCGTTTGTGTGAAAACTTTGGTCTGAGGTTATGAATTTCCTATAGAAAGTTAAGCTTAGGTAATTAAAATAGGATGTATAATTAAAGAAGGGAACATTTGGTGCAAAATTTAAAATTAACAAAACAGAACTTTATAATCCAGTTGTTTCAGGATGAAATTAAAGAAATTGGTATTTTTTTTTATCTGAATGTTCTATTTATATTTCAAAGATGCATACGCAGTCTAGTGGAAACAGTACCAGCTCAACACCCTCCAGAAAGATGCAGTCCTCTGCACCTAAAGTTCGAAAAACAGTCAGCAATCGAATACATGAAGCAGTAAAAGCTATTGCATTGTGTCACAATGTTACACCTGTGTATGAATCCCGAACAGGAGTGACTGGAGAAACGGAATATGCAGAGGTAGATCAGGATTTCAGTGATGAAAATAGAACTTACCAAGCTTCAAGCCCTGATGAGGTAAGGCTGCGATAATTTAATTTGGACAATTGTCAAATAAATATAGCAACTGTTCCTAGAGTTTAGAGGAAAGCAAGGTTTTCTGATATGACAGAATTAACAAATTATTTGGACATGTGTTTTGATTTTAGCAGTATTGTTCAAAGCAATGACATATTTATGAAGGTTCATTGTAACCATGTAAAGTACTTTTCCAAATTATTGTGCATGAGTATGTTTTCACATAAGTTCCTTCTACTGGAGATGATTGTTTGTTCACATGGAATTATGCCAGTTATATACATTACATTTATTTGTGTCTATTCCATTTATTTGATTTATAATTACTTTTCACTTTTGTGGAATATTTATAAGCCCATATCAGGTATATTTCAGACATCTTTTCAAATATACTTTTTATGTTGGGTTTCATAAGGCATTAACTTCAGCAAAGTGAAAATGTTCTGATCTCAAGGTAATCATTTCAGTGTCCCAAGCTTGAAACAAAACATGTATTCTGAAAGTTTTCTTCAAACCATGAAATAGTGTGTTCTGACTGTGAAACAAAACATGAATGTCTAAAGGCACGTAAGTAGCAAAACTATAAGTGAGCTGTTGCTTAGCTACTTGTATTTAGAACATTTTTTGCCAAAGTTTTCCTGTCTTGCTAGCTTAGTGGCAGAGACAGGTCATATCTGATTGATCTTGATTAGACTGGATGGGCAGTTGTGGGAATACAGTTTAAGAAGGAAGAAGCTCTTTAGCATAAGGTCTGAGAAGAAGAGTGTTTGCAGCAGCATGGCCAAGTTATTTACCGAATATGTGTATGCTGTATATCTTGTCATAATGCTAATATTCATATCATTAAAAGTATTAGAGATCTTGGGGATTTGTTTACTTTTTTTAGTCAGAAGCCACACCCTGTGTGCAAACAAAAACATAAGGAGAGAACAATGGTTATGCTATTTATAAATATATGCTATTTATTTATTTCCAGATTGCCAAGATAAAGATAAAAGTCAATCAAGCCAAGGAGTTGGGTTTTTTTAAATGAAAATATTGAAAAAAAACTTGTGGGGACATATTAATCGAAATGAATGCTAAAAGGTTGTTATATTCTTGGTTAAGAATTACAGAGGGATTAATTAATCAAATTACAGAAACTAGCTTTTTTTCTGTGAGAACTTTTACTGATAATAGATGTTTTTCTAAATCAAGGGTCTTCAAACTTGGCAAGTTCAAGGCTTGTGGACTTCAACTCCAGAATTCCTGAGCTAACATGACTGGAGAAGGAATTCTAAGAGTTGAAGTCCACAAGTCTTAAAGCTGTCAAGTTTGAAGACCCCTGTTCTAAATGGATTTTTAGCTTTTGAGGCCGTAATTGTATTCTTACTGTTTCTTGTGGACATTTATTTTAAAGTTTTTATTAACAATATTTTACACAATTTGAATGGTAGATAAGCATCCAACGACCACCACCCTGAGGGGGAAAGAGGAACCAGCAGCTGATTCTTAGTTTCCATTATTAAATATACCCAGAATGTCTCAAGTGTGTTCTGACAGAAACAGAACATTCAAAGCTTTAATTAATTCATCTTAACACCTGTGTTTTAATTTATTACATTTATCCAATTTTTACATTGTTTTTGATGTATAAACAGTTTTGTATTAATTGTAATCTACTATATTTTACTGGCCTTTGTAAGGTGCTATACTTTATTGGCTTGATGTCTGAAAACTGATTTAAGGGAACTGGACGATAAAGTGGGCAAAAAGAAATAAAAGAGCAGATCAATAAAGTGCAGTCTCATGAATATGGAAAATGAAAGAATACAAGAAAACCTTGATTTGTGGATTCTGGTTTAAGTCTTGGCTGACTGAAAATATCTCTCAAATGACCAGAGATGACAATCACTGTGTAGAATGAAAGATGAGTGATTAGAATGGTCCTTCCGAGTTCTCTAGAGAAGGGAAGAACAGGAGACAACAATGAGTGTTCTTTTTGAAGTGATCCTAAAAAGAGCCATCTCCCATGATTTTGAGCACCGAGAGCCAAAGAAAATGACATCTTTGCTGTCAGTAATGGCAAAGCCCTTAAATCCAAAGAAGATAAAACTCTCAAGGTGTCAAATTAAGCTTGCCCTTTTGAAGGTATGCCCATAAAGTGGCTAACCTGAACATTTCCAAATGTGATTAGAAAATGAATTTGCCTGGCACTCTGTTTAAAATCTTTTTTTTTAAAATAATTTTATTAATTTTCTACAAACAAAGACAAACAAAACATTAAAACATCAACTCTCATATGTACATCCAGTGTGTCGGTTGGTTCATCAGTTTTGTGCATTCATTTTGTAGTCTCAATTACAATTATGTTACATAATAACTCATATTGTCAACCCAAACTTATATATCCTAATATCACTAAAAAAGAAAGAAAATTTTTTGACTATACTTTTAATCATTCTTGCTTTATGAGATAACAATACTTTAAACAGTTTATTCTGTAACAAATCATATAATCGTACCAAATAATCCTAAAAACCCTTTTTAAATATAGTGTTAATATTCTATTATCGTATTTTATCATCTAGCCATTGATAAAAAAGATCCCAAATTTCATAAAATTGTTTATCCTCTTGCTCTCTAATTTCAAATGTCAATCTACTCATCTCAGCACATTCCAATATTTTCTTAATAATTTCTTCCTGTAATGGTATTTTCTCATTCTTCCAATTTTTAGCAAATACAATCCTTGCCATTTTGAAGGTATGCCCATAAAGTGGCTAACCTGAACATTTCCAAATCTGATTAGAAAATGAATTCGCCTGGCACTCTGTTTAAACTCTGTTTAAAATCTTTTAAACAGAGACGCAAGCATTTAAAATAATGTGCACTTGGCAAAAAGCAAAAAAAAAAAAAAAGAATTTTAATTTAAGAAAGTTTTAAATAGATTAGGAAACCCAAGAGATTTGGAATCTTGATTATCTTTGCTATAAGCTTTGAAAAACAAATATATAATTAAATAATGTACTTGAGGGAAATGACTGAAACAGAATTGAACCTATATTGATGATGGTTGCAAATGGATGTTAGAGATAAAGTACCAGGCAGAAAGGAATTAAAATGCTTAAACTAGTTATAACCATTTCTTATTTTAAAGATTTTTTTATAACTGGATTGAAGTAATAGTAACTAAAATATCAGAAAAAATACAGTGGATAATTTTTTTTAGAAAATTATGAGAATTTTTTAAAAAAATTAGCTAATAAAGATATTACTGTGTTTGAAGAAATGGAAGACAACAAAATAGGTATTACCAAAATGGGAATACAAAAGATGTATCAAGGAAAGGATCTAGTATTGGAACAGCTACAACAAGAAATTTTGAAGCCTCTTTATGTAAAGAAAAAGATTTGAACATGGAACTGATAGGACAAGAAATCCTGGAGGACCCCTCTATAGGATTTACAATTTAGGCTGGTGAAACCTTTGAAGACTCCATTTGAATCCCAAAGACTGATAAGAGATCAAATCCTGTGATGCTATTGAAATGATTTAAAGGTTAAGATTATGAAAAGCAAAAAGAAGAACCATAAAGTTTGATTATTTGATTAAGGATGAAATTAAGGAATAAGGATTTCATTTGGTATTTCTGATAACTTTTTTTGCAGAACCAGGACAGAAAAGATTACAATTCCTCAATTGCATATAAATAAAAATTAGAGTATGAGAAGATTTTTTTTCTTTTATTTGTAACTTAGTGAAAGAGCATATTAGCTTATGCTTGGCGTGATAAAGGTTGAAAGCTACTCCTTTATTATTCTCTCTCTTAGCTTTTTCTTTTCCTTTTGTTCTTTTTCTACACCTTTAGAATTTTTTCTTTTATTTATATTTTTCTTGCTCAATTTGTATTAGTTTTACAATCTTTATTCAAGAAAATTATATTAAAAAAAGAAAAGCCTTGATTTCTCCTTACCGTGCTTTGAGATTTTGTAGGCAATAGATTTTGGATTGTATATTTAATAACAGCACTTTGTTTTCTTTCTACCAAAACTTGGACTATTTAAAATGCAGTCAACCTAGCTTTTTGTTCACTGCCTCCGCTTACGCCTGGTTTTCTACTATTTAGTAAAATAGCTTCAATCTGTTGGGGCAGGATTTTGTAGTTAATCTTCACTGAACAGTCAATCAGGATTTAGATTGCTTAGTTGTGGACTAATCAGCATCATTTTGTAATCCTTAAAATTAGTCTTCTAAATGTTTTTATAAATTTAACTTTTCCAATGATTTTTCAAATTTTGTTTAAAAAAGACAAAGTTGCACAAATCTTTAAAATAGCCTGCAACTCATTGCAGGAGTTGTTGTTTTTTTAAACTAAATTTAAAAGCACATGTCTTCATCATACTTTTTTTAAAGAGCTATATTGATGCAATGCCTGCAAATTACTGGAGCCTAAGGAAAATAATGTAAATGGTTCATTATTTAGCTTTCTTGCAGTTTGGTTGACGGATAATGCTAGTGTTTCCCAATCTCACACTTAATATTTTAAAAGTAATTTTATTGAATAAAGCTGTGAATATTGTACCCTGAAGCTTTATTTAGCAAAACAGCTCAACTGATGTTTTCTTTTTCACTTTATAAGTGACCTATCAAAATATGTTTAGTTAATAAACAACCTTTTAACAATCTAGTTTTATGCATTCAACCTTGAATAATAAAATATTTTGTATAGTGTTATTTGTAATAATATTATTACAGTTTATAACATATAGAGCAATTTGCAGGATAAGTTCATGGCAAACTGTAAGAAAGATACAAGATACAGTTTATAATACAGCTGATTTTTCCATTCCTAGAATCTATAACTCTAGCTATTCAAATGCAGCCTAATTCATTTTAAAGAAAGATAACACCAGGGCATCATTATAATGCATATAGCTACTGTAGCTTCAGATTAGTAACTTATTCTGTATTCATAGCATGAATTCTACTTATGCCAGACTCATTGTTTCTTATGATAAGTGATCAATATTTCATTTTCTCTGAAAAAATCGAGTTTCATTTGTCTATTCCTTGGGCTCTCAATAGCATAGCAAAGAAAGAAAACATGTTGAGGACTCAAACAGCATCAGCAGAATTAGTCTGTGGTGTATATTCAGTTAAACTGATGCTAAAATGATGAAATAAACTAAGTAAAAATATATAAATGGACAGAGCAATGAGTTCAAAAGTCACAAAATCTTGTCATCAAAAAATCCATTTTTATTATAAAAGATTAGTTAATATAAATTTTAAAGAAACTACAGAAATTAATTGCCTTTAACTTTATTTATACTTCTATAATTCCAATCATTGGAACATTTAAACATTATATTAATATTTTATGCAAGCACGATGATTTTATCATGTGAATTAATCTTGTAAGTTTGTCTTTTTGTGTGTGTAGAAGCCTAAAACCAGAAACATGGAATAATCTGTTTAGATTTGGAGTAGGGTTGACTCCATTTTGGAGAACAATTTTGATCAAAAGGTGAATTGGTGTTCTCTTTTTTTTTCAGGATGTATTGAGGCAAAGGCTTAACAATGTTTACTATATGTGCTATGCTTTTTTTGAATCACAGAAGCATTAAACCTATGGTCCAAACTCATATTAGTTCTGGAGCAGCATTGGGATTGGTGCATATGATTATATCAGTGGAGGAGTGGTTAATATTTTATCTACTCCTATTTCTAATATTTCCTCTCATAACTGAATTACTGAGTTATGTTACAATACAGTAAAGGGGAGAACGGCAAGGCAATTGAAGGCTATACATGCACCAGCTTGGATAGTTAGAATGTTCAAAATGGTAGCTGTGAGCTCCAAAGAAATGCTTGTCTCTAGTGTCTGTGGAGCAAGACTAATTCAGGACATAGACTTGGGGGACCCTTCATTCTGACCGAAACTAGAAATTCACAGCAAAAGAATTAAAATCTGATTTACTTGTGCAACAGATGAAACAGCAAAATCTTGAGCTAGCTCTGCCATTCAGAAGGATTACATTTCTTAATTCTCTATATATCATCCATGTGCAAAAAAAATCCAATGTCCCAAGTCTTAGACCAAGCAAAGGAATTAAAGCATTTCTCTCTTTAGTGGAAGAGATATATCTGCTTCCAAAATGGTATTTCTCCTCCCTACCCTATGCCTTTATTAACAGTGTGGATCTAATGGCTCAGAGAAACCTCTAGAAGAGAGCAAAAATGGTGTTTAGTATTGCGGGGGGGGGGGGAATACTTCTCTTGTTGAATCAAAAAATCCTAAAAATACTTCTCTTGTTGAATCAAAGAACTAGACAAATGCAGAAAAGGAAATGATGCTTCTAGAATCAGTCCAAATGTTTTGGTGGTAGTCCAGAAGTACTGTATTCAAAATAAACTAGATTATGGTCATGTTTCATGCTTATGAATGGATTCTGTGAGCATTCTTTTAATGAGCAAGAGAAAAAAATGTGAGATGCACGGTTACATGTTTATTTAGCCATGGCTCACACGGTCAGTTAACGATGTGAAGTAGGATGTTATGGAAACATTCAAACCCAGCCTATCGATTCTCAAAACTAGCTCCAAACTAGCCCAGTTAGAACCTGAAATATTATTTCAATTTGGAGCCAAACTCGGTCAACCATGTCAGGAATTCAGAATTCTTTTTGCTTTCAAAGCAGGCAAAAAGGAGACTGTCCGATTTATATGTTTTGTGCTATCAGCCTATGCAGAAGAAGTTGCAGAAGAGAGATGGCAAAGTGTGGAGTCACAGCTCCATCTCCACTTTTATCTGAGGGGCCATTTCTTTTTTAATCACTGCAAAAAAGAGGCATATTTGTCTCCTAATCTCCTCCATCTGGGAAGACTCCAGAAATAGCTATTATACAACTGACTGAATCATCTCTGAACTGCCCTGCTGGCAGGTGAGTTAATTACCTCAAGGAGCAGCTAACTTTCAGGTTATCTAATCAGGGTCATAATGTATTTTCATTTTTCTCTAAGTATTTTTATATGTTTAATATATTTTTTTAGTGTTGATTGCTTAATTTTAGAGTAATCTAATAATTACAAAATCAAGTTATTTGGTTCCTTGATTTTTACGTGCACACAGGTATAACTATCTAAAATGAGGTTGTGCTATAAACTGCCAACTCAACCAGCATGTGAAGCCAAGCATAAACTAAATAATAAACAGATGTGAGTCACCAAATATAGAACATTCAAGTCCTCCGTTGCAAAGGGGCACAAATGAGATGATAGGGTATTAACGGAAAGATGCAATTTACAGGTCAGAATGTAATAGTAACCTTTCACAGTGAAAATTGAAAATTAACCTTTGGAGTATTGGATCATTTGCAACTAATATAGTAGGCTTCTTAAACTTTAAAAAGCGTTGCTCTTGTGGAATAAAAATGACATTTTAAACTATATTTATTCTTCTGTTTCCTCCAATAGCAATCTTTTAACAAAGTTGTAATTTGGAGATACTATATTAATGCAGTTCTGTGTAAAAGCATTTGGCTCCTTTCGGATTTTGCATGAATGTTACCAGAACTTAATGCATAATATTGGTTTAAAGAGGGATCTGAGTGAACAATAACACCATAAATTGATTAATTTATTTCATACCCTGGTTCATCCAAATAGCAATATACCAGGATTATTACATTTATTTGCCTCGCATCTCTCGATTCAAGGCAACTCTGGATGGCTTACTGTATAATAAAAAATATACAAATACCCAGATAATTTTAAATATAAAAACAGGTTAAAATTACAAAAAATTAAAACTTAAACAGAAAACTTTGAAACAAAGGAATGGGGGATGCCTTCTCTATCAATGCTCCAGTAGCTTCTCCTTCAGGACTCAATACCAGTCAGCAAGCCATGTTTTCAGGCTTTACCTGAAGGCTGAAAGAGGGGGGAGGATCTTAATTTCCTGCAGCAAAATATTCCAAAGTTCAGGAACCTCAGCAGAAAAGACTTCTGGATCCCACCGGCAGAAATTCCTTGGCCGATGGAATTGAGAGTAGGCCTCTTTTGCCAGCACAAATAGGCCAAAATTATTATCTGCAGGAGTTGGTACTTGCAATCAGACATGTTCCTATTGCTATTGATTGGACTCTCACATCATTGTATGGAAATTTGGTCTATTCAATTTTAATTCAATAACTTCTGAAGCTTTTCTAGCACAGACAGCTCTTTTTAGACCCTTCCACAATTTTTGTTCAGATCTAGGCATATCTGGAATGTGGCTTGGCTGTTGCAAAATACTGTAATCATTTACTTGTAAACTTGCTTTTCTTGCTGCATGATCTATTTGCATTTATAGATGCCTATTTTATGTCTTTAAGAAGATATATCTGCTGTACCTATATAAGTATATACTCACCAAATATCTACATTGTGAGTTTTATAAAAAGCTGTAACCCAGTGTTATTGTGTGAATGTATTTCATCTCTCTATTGCCAGTTTGCTGATTATTCTAATTTTGAATCAGGGCCTTCATGAATTGAGAGTTCTAATGAATTGCTTTACTTAACGATCTTCGTAATTTTATATCATTTGCTTGCAGAATACAAATATGGTTTTTCCACCTCTATATTTTTATTGTACTTAATAATATGAGTTTATTTTGCATTCAGAAGTAAGAAATAAGCCTAAATTATTATTTTTTCTTTCCATTAAAACTATATGTTATGAAACATTTTTGTGCAGGTATGTTACTACAGGTAGTCCTCAGATTATGATTATTTGTTCAGTGAGTTTTTGAAGTTACAACAGTGCTGCATAGTAGTTACAGGTAGTCCTTAAAATTCCTGCCACTGCAGCATCCTCTTGCAGTCATGTGATCAAAACTTTGGCATTTGGTTACCTGCCTACATTATTACCAGTTATTACCAGTTGCAGCATTCCATAGTCACATGAGCAAAAGAACAGCAGTGCAGGCAAATAAGCCCCATCATTAGGCATAAAGAGCAATTACCCATATACTGTGAGACAGATCAGAGAGGCAGCAGTGGCTCCTCAGGCAAAGATGGTAGCTGTGTGGAAAATGCTGTTCAGGGGCCATGGAATTGGAGGAAATGGAGAGTTGAGGACTTCTCAGAAGCACAGTACATGCTCTGCAGCTCATGTAGGAAGTGCTCCCACAGAACTACCCTGCAGGCTTCAGTAAAGGCAAGCCCAGCAGGGACAGAATCTACTCTCAGGCCCTCTGCTTGGCTGGCCCAGCCTTCCTTCTGCAAAGTCTTGTGAAGGACCAGAGGCTTCCAATATGATGAAGGCTGTGGGCCATTCCTCCAGCTGTGCCTCCAGTAAACCCTCTTCCTGGAGAACCACCATCACCCCTCCTGTCTCACTTGGCAATATTGTGTCACACTCTCTGACCTATCCCACTGCACTTTCTACAGTCTGCATGCTATCACTCCTCACACCAGTGATGGAAGATGGGACTCCTCCATCCATACCATTGTCCTTCCACCTTCATTGGCTCCGTCCTGCTGCTTCCAACCTGCCCAGAAAGCTCAATTTAATAGACAAGGTTCTGCTAGGCTTGCCACACACATCCTAGGGCCCTCACCCACTGCTTGGATTCCATGCAGCAGTTGAAGGAAGAACACAGTAAGGGCAGCTGTATGTAGTGGTGGCAGAGGCAGTAGGAGTAGGCAGTGGTGTGCAAGGTGGCCAAAAGGACAGTGATGATGAAGGAGATAGAGAGGTAAGGGGAGTTGAAGCAGAGGTAATTTGCAAAGGGCCAGAAAAACATGAAGGACCACATCGTCCTGGACTAATGACTACAATCTGGACTGCTGGGAGTGCTGTCACTAAGTGGCATGGTCATGTGATTGTTTTACTTAACAACTATTTCACTTAGCAGTGGAAATGCCAATCTCAATTAGGTTCATAAATCAAGGACTACTTGTAATAGTCCAGAGCCACCATAGAGGGGAGACAGGCAGCATACAAATTTAATAAATAAATAATAATACAAATGTATACATTTTGCTTAATATCTAAAAACTTTTCAATTACAATAAGGTTTTTATTATTTAATTTTGTCTGTCTTGAACTCTTTATTTGAATCAAATTCATTTGCACATTTGTTTATTCAGTTTTAATTAATCTGAACCAGAATACTGTTGTATGCCGGATATACAGTTAAATAGATAATATGATGGCAGACTTAAGCAATATATTTCTGAAAATTTTTCTCATGCTAATACATACATAACTAGTACATGCTAGTACTAGTTCAATCTAGTATTAAATCCTATAGCTAACTCAAATGTCATCTCAGGCCAGAGAATATATCAGATTTTACTTTCCTACTTTCAACATAGAGGAGGAAATCTAATATCAGAGCACCCTCACAGCCAATATTTGGGGTATGCAAGGTTAGGAAAAATATCAGTGGTAAAAATTAGGGTTGAAATGACAAAATTATACAAAGTATGGCGAAAATGATGTTTTTATTTACGGTATTAGAATTTGAATGAAGGTAAATGCTAGAGAAGTGCTTTGAAGAAAGGCAAATTCTTTATTTTACACAAAATTAAATTGTAAGATATATTATTACATCCTTACATAGTGAAGTCTGCCAATTTGAACTTCTTTAAAATGGAATTATATAAATGTATAATGATAAGACTACTAATAGTTACTGGTTTTTTCCACAGTTAATTATTTGTTTGCTGAGGTTTATGTGCTGTTCCAATGCAACAGGACTCTGAAGAGCTTACATTTTCTTCTTACAATAAAAGGATTAAAATGCCAAAAAGTATAATAAAATGAGAAACAGTAATCAAAATAGCAATACAAAAGTTACTAAAACAGAAATTAAGGTTATGAGAACAAAGCGTCCAACCACAGCCCACTAACTTTTACTGGATCTCCTCCTAGAGCTTTCTTTAAAAGCCTTGTTTTAATAGCTTTCCTGAAACATTTAACAGTGTGGGAGCGAATTTGATTTTGAGTAGTAAGCTATTTCAAAAAATGAGAGGCTACAAAATTGAAGATTTGACCTAGAGCAGAGATGTCCAACCTTGGCAACTTTAAGACTTTTGTGGACTTCAACATGCTGCCTGGGGAATTCTGGGAATTGAAGTCCACAAATCTAAAAATTACCAAGATTGGGCATCCCCAATCTAGAGTGTTTGTGAGATGTAACAAATAAATAATACATCTGTGATAATACAATAAAAAAAACTACAATGATTAAAATAGATTAAAGAAAGAGAATAAACAATTAATAAAAAAGAAACAGAAGGAGAAAAAAAGGAAGGGATAAAAATAAGGATTGAATTTTATAGTGATATAAAATGGTCACTGGTGATGAAAGCAATATTGTCACTCATATTAGGGATAAAAATTTTTTTTGCTGTTATACGTCAATTGACAAAATGTACTTTGTCTACAGTAGCTGTTTCTGTCCAATTGAAATTGGGAATGATGCAAAATACAATAGTTATTTATTGTACTGAATCTATCACCATTTGTATATTGTATTGTATTTGTTTGACTATAATCACTATTGTATTTTTATCTAGGTAGCTTTGGTTCAGTGGACAGAAAGTGTTGGTCTTACTTTGGTGAATAGGGATTTGACTTCAATGCAACTGAAAACCCCCAGTGGACAAATTCTGACATATTATATTCTGCAAATTTTCCCTTTCACATCTGAGAGCAAGCGAATGGGAACCATAGTGAGGGTATGTATTATTAATGTTTTCTTTTCTCATTGGAATCCTGGTGAAAATATCTGATCTTGTACATATTTATAATATAAGGATTGGAAGAAAACATAAATGTCCTCCAAAATATTTTAAGAGTAGATTTTGTTTTCATCAATTTTCATGGTATGAATTGATTCATTTCCTAACTTTTACAGATTCTGTATTCTAGAAATGAAAGGAATAAATATTGTACACGTGGTTTTAGATCAGCATTTGTTTCTTTTGTCCTTATATTATTGCTGTACTTATTTTTAGGATGAATCTACAGGTGAAATCATGTTTTATATGAAAGGTGCAGATGTTGCAATGTCCTCCATTGTTCAATATAATGATTGGCTAGAAGAGGAGGTAAGAAATATTGCTAACAATTGCTTCAATTTTGGAAAAAGCAAGTATTTTATTTTACTATTAAAATGTATAACAGTGGAATTTAAGAATAGAAACTGAATAATAATCTTTTCTAACCTATTAACATCTAACTTGCCTCCATCAAATTAAATAAAACAACCAGTAATGAATTTGGAAAAAAAATATCTAAAGGTTCGTCTGTTAATATGAAAAGGAGACACTAGATAAAACTAATTTAATGAGTAATGTAATCATAAACATGACTTCATATATGCTCAATCTGTTTTTGCTGGCTTTGTTTTTACCCGGGACAACAGAAATGTAGCTGAAAATATATTTAAATTATGTATGAAAGCATATGTTTTTACAGAATAAATGTATTATACTATATTGCTGTATTGGACACCAGCAGTTGTCTTTATTTGACCTTACATACAGATAATATGGTAATGTGATAATCACACAATGCATGTTCATAATGGCATTGGCAATATAAATCAATAGTCGCTTCAGGCAGTTTGATTTAATCAGGGTCATGAATAAATTAAATTCCCTGAAGACCTAATAAAGTGTCATAAAAATTACTTTTGGTGATAATGATGTACAATTAATTGTAAAATACTTGCTTAATTTATTTAGCATTATGAGGCCAAATCGATACATATTTTACATTAGAATGACAGAATTTTGCTTTTAAAAAAATAATGAATCTTTTAATTTTACTATTTTAATAGAGAAAAATAAGCTTATTCCAATTACTTTGATGATATAGTGTAGACATTTTCTATGATAAATTTACAATATCAGCCTGAAAAAAAAAATTGAATCTATAGAATCTATATTTAAAAAATAAAGGGAACAGATAGTCTAAGACAGATGGTGATAGAATACAATCTTTGGAAATCATGGGATCCAATAAGTCAGGCAGAGAACCAAGGAGAAAAAGAATATCTGCTCAAAGCTCTGTTCACTGTATTGTCCCAGCACATTAATGTGAAATATTGCATTCAAGGAAAGTGATTAATTTCTAAAACTTAATAAGGAACTTCACTTCTTAGATATTCAAGGAAGAATACGGGATCCAAAAAAGAGAGAAAGTGAACATCAGAAACATCTTAATTTATTCCTTAGAGCCCGCCTATTAAATTCCATGAGGGTTACTTTTTTATTTATAGATGTGTTTCATAAATGGTGTTAAGGTATTTCTATCCTGCACTTAGGACAAAGTCTACAAGATGTAATTTAATAAAAAAAATATTAATGAAGGAAACAAGTATATTTAAAAGAAAACAGAACAAAAATTGGAATAAGAGCAAAATTGATGAAATGAAAATAATAATTTGGAACTGTTTAAACCCCATGATTCAAAGAGCATGGTTAAAAAAAATTAGCAGAAGAAATTCTAGTCATTAGGGCTTTAATAAAATGACTGTGTCCTTTATACCTCACAGTCTTATTGATCTGAGGAGTATGCCTGACTAAACTTTCTGCAGCTTAATGTTGGACACTGAGAAATTTAAGTAAGAAAACATTTTTCCTCATATAACTTGGATGCAAATATCTCCATACTTAATTGAGTTGAATTTGTCCGATCCCTACAAGTATATTGGCATAAAATTTTATGCTGGCATTTTTGGACTTTAAAGGTACATTTAGAGAAACTTACAGTATTCTAGACTGGGGTTTAACTGGTTTTCTTTGCTAGATCTTATTTCAGAAACCAGCCTAAGCTTGTCAAAGATAGTTTTAGCCAGAGAAGTCACCTGTGTTCCAAAAGATACAGATTTCCATATGCTTCTGATTATGCCAGAAGAATGTAGCCATTCCTTAGACTGATTACAAATTTGTAATGAGACAACAGTTTTCCCACCAACTATACATTCACCTCCAACTATTTTAAGCTTTGGTTAGTTTGCCTACATCATTTCCAAATGATAGATTGATAGAGACAAGAAAAAAAAAACTACTTGTCATCTGTAATACAGCCCAAATCTCCATGTAACTTCCTTATGTAATTTCCTGTATTATTAAAAATCATGGACAAAAACTGGTGCAGGCACTTCAGAGGCCAAGCAGCCATGGGATAAAAGAATCCCTCAGCCCTACTTTTTGAATTAGCCTTTCAAAAGTAACCAGAGCTAATTTAATTTCCACTTGTAGGATGCAGAGGGCATAGGAAATCACCTTGACTGGTAATTAGACATGTGAGGTTTGAGCCCATTTCAAGACACTAGTTTGAGTAAATGTCTCTAGTTCATACAAAGATAAAGTGAGGAGAGCACATTCAGACTTCCAATTTCTGTTACAATAGGTGTTACAATAGTAAAAGTAGTCATTACCTACATGACATTGGTTCCTTAATCTGGGGTAGAGATGACAAAGGGTCAAAGAAACATACAAGGCAAAACTGATGATTCAAATATCAGGAGGTATTGGGCTTTAACCACCAGGGAGGACTGGAACTGATTAGTCAAATTCACAAGAAGTTAAGAACATTACATAATAAGTTGTTAATTGAGAAAAATTAAGAAGCCATAATGAAAGAATTCCAGCAATTGCTCTGTTTCAAGAGCAAATCCTTTTTGAAGAATGTGTATTTAAACCCTCCTATATCTTTTTCTTTTGCCCACCAAACATAATAAGTTGCTTGGCTCCCTTTTTTGGGCAAGAGTTTCAAAGTTTCCTTTGTCTTGTGAGCTATCAGACCTATTGCCTTTTTCTGACTGTATGAGAATGAACTTCCACAATAGGACAGTTACTGGGGCAGTTTAAATAATCTTACTGTTGACAATATGTAGCTGGCTTAATGTCTCAAGAATAAAAGCATGGTTGTGGATGAATGTACAACTTAATATAAATTGACCTCATAACCTTTTGTCTTCTTGTATCAATGCATTGCAGCTATGTTATGATTCATAACTATTGTTTAATTATTGTTATGTATTTGCAATTTTAGTGTGGTAACATGGCAAGAGAAGGTCTGCGTACTTTGGTTGTTGCCAAAAAATCCTTAACAGAAGAACAATATCAGGATTTTGAGGTAATTATACTGAGCCCAGTAATGGCAAAAGAACCTCTATTTAGTTCACATATGTTATTTCTCTTTACTGTAGACAAGTGATTATGTGAGCTCCACCTCCATTGACTTCATCATTAGCTTGATTTCTACAGCTTTTTTTCTGCTTTTCCTCCTCACCTTCATCTGCTACATCTGAATGACTTTTTTAACAGTGCCAATATTTTTATTATTAGTTTTAATTGGGTGGGATACAACAGGGTTAACTACCAGTTCAGGATTTACGAGGTTTGGTGATTTATGATGTGCTTCCCTGTACTCTGCGAGCGGGTGCCTGTAAATCATCATCAGCACGCTGCATGCAGAGAAGCAGCCTTTGAAACAGCCCTCTTTTCCTGCTTTTTAAACTGCAGCTGTGCTTCGTTTGGCAGCTGAAGTTGAAAAATCAAGAAATAAAGGTCAGGTAAGAGCCCGGGTGGGCAGGTGGGCAAAAACATCAGCAGACATAGAACCAGTTCTAGATTTGTTGCTCTTCAGAGCTACTGGTTCTATAGAGGTGGACAGAAACGGTAGAAACCCACCCCTGGTTTTAATATGGCACAATTTATCCTATGTTAGTAATGTTGTTGTGGGGGTGGCTATTTTAGTGCACGTTGTAGACGTGGATAGCTTCTTCCAATAATGAGCAAAAGGAACAGAATAACAGAATTGGAAGGGACCTTGGAGATCTTCTAGTCCAACCCCCTACTCAGGAAGGAAACCCAATACCATTTTGGACGAATAGTTATCCAATCTCTTCTTTAAAACCTACAGTGTTAGAGTACCCACAGCTTCTAGAAGCAAGCCATTCCACTGATGAACTGCTTTAACTGTCAGAAAATTTCTCCTTAGTTCTCTCCTTGGTTAGTTTCCATCCATTGCTTCCTCTCCTGATCTCAGGTGCTTTAGAGAATTGCTTGACTCCCTCTTCTTTGTGGCAACACCTGAGATTTTGGAACACTGTAATCATGTCACCCCAGTCCTTCTTTTTAGACATACCACGTTCCTGCAATTGTTCCTCATGTGTTTTATCCTCCATTCCCCTAATCATCTTTGTTGCTCTTCTCTGCGCTCCTTTAACATCTTCTCTCAATATCTTTTTTATATCGTGCTGACCAAAACATGTCGTCTTATCAAGGCATTATAAGGTGGTATTAACACTTCCCGTGTTCTTGATTCTATCCCTTTATTATTGGATTTTTTGGCAGCTGCAGTACACTGCTGGCTCATATTCAAGTGATCGTCCAGTAGAACTCCAGGTTCCTTTTCGCAGTTACTGCTGTTGAACCAAGTACCACCTATTCTGTACCTGTGCATGTGGGGGGGGGGGGTTGCCTATTTTTCTCTACATTGAATTTCACTGTTTAAAAACAAATTGATACAAATCCAATTGGGAGTCAGTAATGTATTTATATAGGTAATATTTATATTGTCAAGGAATATAATTGATCTTACCCCAGATTTTTTGAACAACAGTGCAGATAATCTTCGGTTAATAGGACTGGCAATTCTTTTACTGAGCAACACATTCATAAGGTATGTCATAATGTGATCACGCCAACTTAAGATGGTGGTTACAATGGTCCCAGCTGTCATCATTAGATGAATTCCATGAAGTCACAGTATCCCACAGTCACGAGATGGGCATTTGCAACTTTTTGCCCTTCTTTCCTGTTGATTTTCCTTGTCAAAAGCCAGCAGTAAAGATCTCAAAAAATGATTAGGTGACCATGAAATGCTGCAAGGTTGATAGTTGGCCTCTGAGTATGCAATCTCAACAACTACTCTGGCTCTTTTCTGGTCTTTTAGACATTATTTCTAAAAGTTATCTACTCCACAGCAGAAATCATCTCTTACTCAATATCCAGTAAGTCTATAACAAGGATTCGGTTTCTGTTTTATATTTTTTGTTGTCATACTTTTCTCTATTACTAATATTCAGTTTCCAAACAATATTATGATTAATCCATAAAGATATCATATCATATAAGCAACAAGTGAATTAACTCATGTGCCCAAACTCCACAAAATGAATTCCATGCAGAATTTTGTTTATCGTTCACATTGACTAGTAATACAAGCATGACTGTCTTTTTCTAATCAAAGCAAAGTTTGTAAATTAGAAAAGAATTGTCCCAAAAGCTTTATGTTTGTCTGTGATGTGGGACTTTTCCAGTTACACCAAACTATAGCAATAGCAAAAGCACTTATACTTATATACCACTTTATAGTGCTTTACAGTCTTCTCTAAGAGTTTATAGACTTAGCATATTGCCCCCAACAATTTTGGTCATCATTTTACCCACCTTGGAAGGATGAAAGGCTGAGTCAACATTGAGCCTGGTGAGATTCGATCTGCCAAATTGCAGGCAGTCAGCAGAAGTAGCCTGCAGTACTGCACTCTAGCCACTGTGCCACCGAGTCTCATAATATATATTTCTATCTATAATTTTCTATAGAATCCTCCTGTCAGGCTGTGCTCCCTTTAGATCCCAAGAAAGAAATACTCAGACTCCATGGTGTAGAGCAAAGTTATCCTTTTACTGGAAAATAAAGTGGAAGCTACAAATCAATTCCGAAACTGAGAAATTGGTGGGTAGAATCCACATACAAAGAATTAGGTTTGTTCCCACCCCCCAAAGTTCAAATGATTCTTCCAATTAAAACTTCTGAATAAGCTCATGTGGTCATCTCCAGATGGTGATGAGGCGTCTTGTCAAATGACCTTGACATATTTTGATAAAAGTTCGCAGTTGCGCAAAAGAGGACAGAAGATAGCCAAGAAATGGAAAGTTAAAGAAAAGAATCCCCCCTCCCCTTGCTAGCCCAGCAAGGAATGCAAACACCTCCAGTCTTCTTCCCTAGCAAAATCCCCCCTCCCACCATTGTCATGACAGCCCAGAGAAATAATGAAATAATAGCAGAAAAGCAACAGAGGAAGGTATCTTGAGGGCTGACATTCGGACCCCCAGAAAAAGGACATAAGTCCCTAAAAGAAAACAACATAATTACATGTTAACATTGTTATACATTTTTATGGTTTATCAGGATATTTGGCATAAAACTTCTTTAATAGTTCAGGAGCTCTAAGGTCCTTTTCATTTACCCACTCAGAATGGGATGGAGGAAAATGTTTCCAAGCTACCAGGTATTGGGTATGACCCCTCCATTTTCTAGAGTCTAGAATTTCTTTAATTTCGAAATGCTGTTCACCCTCAATTAATAATGGTACGGGGGGATCAGACTGGGTCGGTCTCAAGGTACAGGTACGTTCTGGTTTCAACAAACTAACATGGAAAACTGGATGAATGCGACGAAGAGTCTTTGGTAAAGTCAGTTGAACAGGCACAGGATTTATAATCCTCCCAATGGGGAAAGGTCCCACATACTTAGGACCCAACTTCTTCGATTTTTGGGTAGTCTGCAAATACTTGGTCGAGAGAAATACTTTATCGCCCACTTGATATGACATCTGCGGGGCTCGCTTTATGTCAGCAAATTTCTTATGAGATTGGTGCGCCTTGTCCAAAGCTTTGCGGACGAGCGGCAATAAAGTTGAAGCTGAGATATCCAGTCACTGAGTGATTGGGTTTTCACCAGGCAGTTCAGGTATGGGTACAAAATCTTGCCCCGTTGCTATTTTGAAAGGAGTAAACCCCGTACTACTGTGAACAGAGTTATTATATGCCACCTCCGCAAAAGGTAGTAGATCCACCCAGTTGTCTTGCTGATAATTTATGTAACATCGGAGGTATTGTTCTAGCACCCTGTTAGTCCTCTCGCAGGCTCCATTAGTTTGGGGATGGTGGGCAGAGCTTAAGCTTTGGGTGGAGCCTATTAACTTCAAAAATTCCCTCCAGAAATTCGAGGTAAATTGGACTCCCCGATCAGAAACTACACGTTCAGGTACACCATGCAATCTGTAGACATGAAGAATGAACAGTCTGGCCAACGACCTCGCCGAAGGGATCTTTGAGCAAGGGATGAAATGGGCTTGTTTGGACAACAAGTCAGTCACCACCCAAATGACTGTGTGTCCACTGTTCTCGGGTAGATCTCAGAGTCTCTCCAACCAAACCCCAACGACCATCTGGGCATCTCGGCTGGGGTTTCTTCCAGAGTCAAGTCGGCCAGCAGGTCAGTCACCGACGTCTCCGGTAGCAGCATCGGCTGCCCCCCCGCAGCTCCCTGGTCCTCTTCATCGCTGGCTGGAGACGACATGAGATGAAACCCCCTCGGAAGAAAAGTTGCTGTTTTCTCCGGGTGGGTTGATGTGGGAGTTTCGGAATAATGTCAGGCTGTGCTCCCTTTAGATCCCAAGAAAGAAATACTCAGACTCCATGGTGTAGAGCAAAGTTATCCTTTTACTGGAAAATAAAGTGGAAGCTACAAATCAATTCCGAAACTGAGAAATTGGTGGGTAGAATCCACATACAAAGAATTAGGTTTGTTCCCACCCCCCAAAGTTCAAATGATTCTTCCAATTAAAACTTCTGAATAAGCTCATGTGGTCATCTCCAGATGGTGATGAGGCGTCTTGTCAAATGACCTTGACATATTTTGGTAAAAGTTCGCAGTTGCGCAAAAGAGGACAGAAGATAGCCAAGAAACGGAAAGTTAAAGAAAAGAATCCCCCCTCCCCTTGCTAGCCCAGCAAGGAATGCAAACACCTCCAGTCTTCTTCCCTAGCAAAATCCCCCCTCCCACCATTGTCATGACAGCCCAGAGAAATAATGAAATAATAGCAGAAAAGCAACAGAGGAAGGTATCTTGAGGGCTGACACCTCCTTTCTCTTAATTATGTGCCACAGTTTTCAGACATTAAGTAATAAATCCTGAAATATTACATCTTTCCATGTGTGAAACTTCAATCCAAATAGTAAGGTTGGTTTCTTTATTCTGTCAACTTCAAAAACTGAGATCAAATCAGGACACCAAATATAAAAAGTAGTAGCGCTATGCAAATCCTTTCAAATCAGACTATAGACCTTGAATTTTTTACAGGTATAAAATATGTGGATATTTACATTTCTTTCTTTCATTGGTATTACTTATGTTCATTTACTTCTGCACGCACCTCATTGACGAAATCTGAATTTGAAATTCTAAAGTGAATCTGTCAATCAAATAACACTCTAGGGCTTGCATTTTGGACAGCACAAAAATCTTATTTACTGTAACAGAATTACATTTTGTTTTGTCTTAGAGTCGATATAACCAAGCAAAATTAAGCATACATGACAGACCTCTCAAGGTGGCTGCAGTTGTAGAGAGTCTAGAAAGAGAAATGGAATTATTGTGTCTCACTGGAGTTGAAGATCAATTACAGGCTGATGTTAGACCAACACTAGAGATGCTACGGAATGCTGGAATAAAGGTACTAATAATTTTTTTTATTCTTCAATTTGTTTATATACATATTTTGTTCTCTTACTTGCAGATCTGTTGCTCTGACTAAGAATCCAATCCATTTCATGTGAGAAATATATAAGTAATTAGGAATATATCACTGTTGGTCTAACACGTATAGGTAAAAGGAAGAGGGGGGGGAGTTATTTTTTATAGAATATATTTAAATATATCAACTTGAGACAATTATTTTGCCTTCTGCAAAAAAGTACAGAAAGTATAGAAAATTCATTTGAATTTTTGTATTATAATTACTTAGTAACTATACGACAATAGTTATCTAAGTGTTACCGTATGATTTTTCCATGACTATATCCACATATATATTATTTACATTCTACTAAGATTATATAACTGAATATTTTAGTGTTTCATATGCACAGAAGTTGCAATGGAGCAGATAATAATATTAAACACATTAGAATTTGCCTTCCAGAGCTTTAAATTTCAGGGGGATTTTTACAGGTCTTGTCTTACTTTTTCTTTAATAGATTTATATATTTTGGAGAACATTTTAATCTCTACTCACTATCTGGAGTTCCTTTGGTAGATGGGTAGCCATATGAATTTGTTTATTTATAAAAAGCTACCTATTGGGACAATAATATTAATTTATAACTTAGTTATTTCAAGGTTTAATTGGATAATATACATTTCATATATTTGAATGCTTGCCATGAATAATAGCAATATGAATTCCTGATTTATAACAGGATTCAGAGCATAAAATCTTGCAAGAAACTAATTATATAGAAACATATATTTTTGGGACTGAAAGAGTGAAATACACTTTACTCTTTTTAACTCTATCTGTCCAGTTAATAGATGACCTCAGGAACTACCATATTTGAATAATATGGGTTTCAATGCTGGTTCTTCCTGTTGAATCAGTCCAGTTGATTTTGCCTCCATAAACCCCTACAACTGGACTCTGCATCTATTTGATGTAAAGTAAAGGCAAAGGAATAATTTGAACCTTTACTTTTTTTTTCTTTAAGTTAATTTGAGAAAGATACAGTTTTGAATACAACAAAGAATTAACAGTTAAATTCTAAAATTATCTTACAGATATGGATGCTAACAGGAGATAAATTGGAGACTGCGACTTGTATTGCAAAAAGTTCCCATTTAGTGTCTAGGGCCCAAGATATTCATATTTTCAGACCCGTAAGTAGAACTGCTGATACATTTTTTCCATCATTCTTAGCTCCTGTTATTTTCTTTCCTAGAACTGAAAGATGTGTTGGTTTCCTGCAGATTTGTTATATATGATCCAAGAATTAAATGCAGTACAGCCTTAATTGCCAAATACCCAAATTTTGATCATGTGACCACAAGCACTGCAACGAACATAATTTTTGGCAGGGGCCATAAGTGCATTCTTTTAGCACAATCATAATTTCAAATGGTTACTGAATGAATGGTCATAAATTGAAAACTATGGTATACAGCATGTGGAGTACAAAAGAAGAGTACATCCTGTGCATGGGTTGTCCTGCTCATGTTGGTTGGGGGTATGAAAAATCAAGGCTAAACCCAGTAGGAGTTTACACAATAAGGATCTCAGATATTTATCTGGATTAAGCATCTAAAGGAGAGGTTTTAAGCAGCACTTAAAGTTCATAAATCCCCCTTTTATATGATCCCATAACTCACACACACACACACACACGCACTGGTTCATTCAACCACATTTTTGGAAACATGTTTTGGGCATTTTTATTTTTTTTTGTGGAAAAAAAATAAGGAAGGTTATGAAATATCCAATAGATTTATTCGCTCTTTAAATCATTTGTTGTTAATATAAAATACTTATTTCGTGTGTATTTCTCAGTGTTAGGAGGATTTGAAATGATTAAATTGAGAATATAATTTTAGTTGCATGAGGCTTGAAATTATTTTGGCCTAAACAGGTTGTGCTTCTGTTTGCCTTTCACACACTTGTCTTTTCCCCAAATGCATCTTTCTTCAATTCCTGAGAGCTTGATTTCTGGATGGATCATTGCCAGAACTTTTTTTTTGGGGGGGGGGGTAGGAGAGATAATCAAAATGTTCAAGCTTCTGGTCCACATTACATTCTTTCTTTTTGAAGATCTCTAATTCCTTTTGTAAGTGTGTAATGTATATGAAATCAAGTGGGAGAAAATGTAAGCTTCCCAATGCTGTATAACTTCAGTGCTGCAAAGCTTGTTGTTTCTTAATGAATTTGTATTTAAATCAACAAGTTTTCTTCCACTTTCTACAACTTCTACTGTACAAGGATAGGATTGAAATTCTATTTTCATAACAATGTATGTATCTACATACATCTATTTAACAGTTGTCCTAACTGTTTTATTTTATTTTTTTCTTTTATTCAGGTGACGAGCCGTGGAGAAGCTCATTTGGAATTAAATGCATTCAGAAGGAAACACGATTGTGCTTTAGTAATATCTGGTGACTCTCTAGAGGTAATGGCTTAGCTTTCCTCAACTGCTGATAATGTTGTTTGTGTAGGTAGGTAGATTGGTTGGTAGCCTTTCCAAAGGAATCCCAAACAAGTCCCAAGTTCCAAGCAAGAGTCACATTTGTTTTAAATCAACAAAACATCTAATACTGTAAATCTAATCCAACAGAGACATTCCACATTTTTGCCTGTTATCCTTTATATCCCCTGAAAATAAAAGCAAACAAACAAACAAAAAACCCTTCCTGTAGCTGGGGGTGGAATCCTAAGTGTTTCACAATCTCTTGGATTTGTCAAAAAAAAAAAAAATTTTTTTGGCAGTTGTGCTTCTTATATATGTACTATGTCATAGGATCCTCTCAGATACTTATTTATATTAACACAGATTTTAAAAGTTTCTTGATTGTTTTAGAGAAATTATTTTTTTGCGTCCTCAACCCTGCCCTCCTCAAGTGTCTTGTGACCGGTTTCACACTTACAACCGTTTCAGCATCCCTATGGTCATGTGATCAAAATTCAGACATTTGGCAACTGACTCATATTTATGGTGTTTGCAGTGTTCCAGGATCATGTCACATTTTTTTGACCTTCTGACAAGCAAAGTCAATGGGGAAGGCAGTGATTCACTTAACTTTCTTGTAGCAAGAGAGATCATGAAATGGGAAAAAAGTCACTTACCGTCTCACTTAGCCACAGAAATTTTCAACTCAGTTGTGGTTGTAACTTGAGACCTACCTTTCATTTTTGCCTAGTACTTTCAAACTTGATAGGTCTGTTGCCTGTTTTAACTCACTTTTTAATGGAATGAAGTCCTGAATATGCAATTCTTAGAAAAAGTATTCATTCCTTTTCAAGTATTCTGAACTTCTGCATATCTTTTCTTCCCAATAATATCATGCGGGTTTCCATGATATATAAAAGGAGTCTGAACAGAGAAGTAACAACAAAGTTTTGAATGCTTGATACATGTATTCTGTGAATAAAATCATCCAATGTGCAGTGTGCTACTGTGTAGGAAATAACTGGCCCTTCAGATGCAGTCACTGGTTATGCCATCTGTACCATGAGTAACCTCAATCAGATTCTTTCTTTAATGGATGTTTAGTCCTTCACATCACAAGAATTTTGGCCCATTCCTCAGTAGCAAACAGCTGCAAGTCCATACCATTTAACATTTCCTTTCATGAACTACTTATTTCAGGTTTGCCCCCTTTTTTATGGTTCTTTGAATTGGCTAAGTCAAACTTTACTCTGTTCTTCTTTGTATATTATCTCATAGATATTTGTATGTTTGGAATCATGGCCTGCTTATAATAAGTTCAGCTTTAACTGATGATCTAATATTCTTCTGTAGAATTCTCTGAAACAAAGCAGAATCCTTTCTTTCCTCAGTAATGGTTACTTGTTCAGGTCCTAGTGCAGCTAAACTATTCTCAAACCATGACATTGATTTCTCCATTCTTAATAATTTGTATGGACTTCTTGTTATGCAATAGAGTTTGGTTTCTGTAAGATAGAACAATAGCCATGTAACCCCCCACGTTTCCATTTTTGATTCATCTATTCATAGAACATTCCACCCAAATTCTGAAAGGTCATCTAAATGCTTTTTAACAATATTGAATTGAGCACCAGTATCCTTTTTAGTGAGTAATATCTTCCTCTTTTCTGCTATTCAGTTCCCCAGACCAGAACTCAGCTTAAATTTCCTATCCCTAACTTTACGGAGCTTAAGCTGGCTGCACGATTCCAGATCAGCAGAAGTCTCCTAGGGATTCAGTGCAGTGTGCTAAATAAGAATCTTTATTGCAACTGGATTGCAGCCATATTAAACAATGGATTGCTTTCTGTCAGCATGAGGATACAGTTCCCTTTTAAATATATATGACAGCTTAAAATAATGACATATTTTCCCTGAGAACAACTGGACTCTCAGCAGCTACTCCACTTTGAATTTCATTTTCCCCCAAACGCTTTCTTGATGATGGCATCATGAGCACTGACTTTATCCAAGGTGAGAGATGGGGATTACCTAAATTAAGCAGCAGCCTAAAAGCAGTTTATCATATTAATCTTTGCAGCTGAAAAGGAGTAAGCCAAATATCTGGGCTAGAATCAGCATACACAAAACAAACTTTCTCACTGTTCTTGCACAATCCAGAAATAAAAGCATACTTAACGATTTTCAGATATATTTGAAGTAAATTTGAAGGGACAACATCATGTGGGTTTACTCCCGTAGCCTTTTTCAGATACAAAGTTAACCAGGAGACCCACAGAGTTGTGCGACCACATATCCCACTAGCAGCGGAAACATCCATCACCTCCTAAAGAACAAAAATGTCATCAAAGAAAAATTGAAAGAAATTTTCAAACACAGTGAGATAGAAAACAGAGGTCATTTTAACAGAAGAAATCTTCTGAGAAATGTTTAGCAGAGGAAAGGATATCAAGGAGCATTAATATAGCTGCTAAAAATTGTCATTGATTTGATGGCACATAGTCAAGGCATAACAGGTTTCAGCAGCAAATTATGTAGTAAAATAGAATATTGACCTTGTATTTCATTCCTTCTAGTGAAAAGAAGGAAATGGGAAAGTTGGAGGGGCAACAACTATTGCAGTAAAGCACAAAACAGGTGCTCAATCTGAGCATAAAGTTTTCCCCACTGTACGACAGTCAGTCATTTCATTGACCAGCAAAACAATACACAAATCACAATTGATTAAAGTAAAACCAGCTGTGAAGTCGTATACCACAAATAAATATTGTAAGCTACAAGTAAAATACAAATTGTAAGTTAAAGTTAAAGAATTTGGGATGTAAAAAGTAAAATAGTAATGTGTATTTCTTTTTGTAGGTATGTTTGAAGTACTATGAACATGAATTTGTAGAACTAGCATGTCAGTGTCCAGCTGTAGTTTGCTGCCGATGCTCTCCCACCCAAAAAGCTCACATTGTAAAATTGTTGCAGCATCACACAGGAAAGCGTACATGTGCAATAGGTTTGTATCAATTTTGGTTTCCTTTCAATTGTGAAAGTAATTATTTTAGCCTCCTAGTCATAATAATGAAAAATAAATGAATCTTTTAAGAAAATTGCCACACTATCATGTAAAAATAAAATGATGATTTGGCAATCCTTTCAATAAAATGCTAAACATAATAAAGGAACATTTATTTCACTTTGTTCTGTCAAGATTTTTAGTAAAGCAAGTACAATTAAATCTCAGAACAATGACCAGTCAAGTTTTGAAATTGTCAGCCAGTATTTTATTGGACTATACATAGCTTTGGATTTGAAGGCAAAAGTTGCTTTTTTCTAAATTTTGTAAATCTCCTTTGTAGTTAATAGGACAACTTTGGATATTTCTCCCCAGGTTAAGGGAAAATAGTGATAATAAGACCTGTAGAGCACATGACAAGTGACATCTTCAACCATCTCAAATGATGACCATATTGGTTCTGAATTACAATTTTTTTCCCCTGGCACCTTGGCATCTAGTAGTATGTTGAGGCAGGAATCACAGCATCTCCCTTCCAACTTTTTGCTTGCTGAAACAGCCTATTATACAAAATGACTTTTTTATTTTCTGAACTATAATTTATACATAGAAAATTGGAATATTTTTAAGCAACAAAGGTGCAATAGCACATTTACTTTTGTGTTTTTTTGCTTTCCTAAGTTGAAAAAATAAAAACCACTTTTAATTTAAAAATGTAATTCAAATACCTTTATAGAAATTCAAGGTGAAATGAAATTCAGCTAGAAAATATGAAACACTGCCAAGCCAAACTTAAATATTCTGCACATGTTTTTTCAGGCGATGGAGGAAATGATGTCAGTATGATCCAGGCAGCAGATTGTGGAATTGGAATTGAAGGAAAGGTATATTTATAAATTAGATTAAATGTGCTCTTAATAATAATATTTTAGGATCAACAGCTTCAAGTTATAGACATCATGATTTGTGATAATCATGCAAACAGACTTCTCTTATGCAATAGATCTTTGCGTTCGCTACCTCTTTCTTATGGCCTCTGAAGTAAGACATACAGTTTTTGTAAATGTGCCTCACGTTATAAAATTTGAATTTCTTAGGACCTCATTAATTTACTACCACTGTATATACTGTTATAATTTTTCCCCAATCTAAATTCCTGTTTCTGACCATACAAAACATCAGAGTTCTCAGACTACTTTCTAAATAATTTTATTTAATTTTCTTAGTGTGATTGACCTTTTACTTACAGTTATTTTATATTTTTATTTCAGTCTTCTCTGGCTTTATTCTTCCTGTTTACAAATGTCTTGTGAAGCCTTTTGCCAGACCAGCCATATGGCCTCATAGGCTACACTTCGAAAATGTCACATATATAGTGAGGATTCCCTACATCTGCTTTGTTTAGGTGGGCAGCCCATAATAGATTTGTACTTTCAGTAGATCAGATACTGCAGCTCCTCAAGATTTCAAGCCTTTCTCTGGAAGAAGATTTTATACACCTAGCTTGTCCTTGGAAGATTGCAAGGGTGAATCTGACATAAGTTGAATGCTTTATTCTGTTAAATAGTGCCCAGGAGGGTACCCTGCCTTTCACAGAGAAGAGGGGGAAGTGATTCTGATAGGGGAGGTGGTTAAAGAAATATAAATTTGGCCTTGAAAATGGGGGAAGAATGAGCAATAATTTTGGGGGATTTCAGAAAAGATTACTCATTCCTGAGAAAGAGGAAAGCATAAAAATAACTCAAAATAACTCTGTATTGGTTTTGTTTGGTATAATATAACTTGGGGAGAAACTCTTGACAGGCTTTCAAGATTTTGTTATTCTACTTTGCAACAACGAGGAGCATTTCTAGAATTCCTGTCATGATTGTTTCTTGATATCGACTATCTCAGAGGACTGATATATTCAGAACAGTCTTTCAGATACTCCTCTGGTTGGGACTAAATCACTGTAAATAGGATTGCTGGATAGCATTCTGCAGACAGAATTAAAACAGAAATGAGTTAGATATTGTTGCTTTCTTATCACAGTATAGTCCTTAATACAGGATAATATATCAGTTAAAGTGGACACATTCCTTTTTTTTTTTTTTTTTTCAAATCATGACCTCTTTTGGAGGAGTCTCCTTTGTCATTTCAACTGCGAAAGTTCTGCTTTCTGACTGGGCAGGAGAAAAGGTGACATGTATTTCTTATTTCTAGTTGTAGACCCAACAGACGTAGGCTAAGTTTGTTGGTTCTAATCCAGGAGGCCTAGAAAATCAACCCTTTAAAAGTGAGAATTGTTTAGCCCCTAAAGAGTTGACATCCTCTAATGACAAGAGCTGACAAAAGTGGCTAGGAGATTAAGACTCAAACCATCTGCCATCCAGGCTACCAGGTATCTTCCACAGTTCAGTTCTGCCCATACCCTCCACCCAAAACACAGCGACACCAAGGTCCAAACAAATGACACATTATTTGGTGAAATGTTAAGCCAATCCTGCAGAATATAAACAAGGCAGGCCTAGTGGAGCTTTTATCAACTTAATAATGTTCTTTGGGGAACATTTGATCTATTTCATCAGCAAACAAGGCAGCAGCAGCAGCAGCAGCACAGATGCTTATAAATCAGTGAAGACAAAAATTTCAACTTCTGTACTTGCTGCTATCCTCTAACTTCTATAATTCTTTTCAGCAAATGCAGGATACAGTACATGGTCATTGTCTACTTCATTTAGCATGCCTTTTTAGGGAAAGCAACACTGTCAGTAGTGCTTCAGTGATAATCTTCTGATACTCAGTCAGGCAAAACACCAAATGCATGATTTACAGATACGTAACTGAGTTTCTTCAAGTGATCTATAAATTTAAGCAACCTGTTCTTCTCTCCCTCAAAAGTAGTTCTTGAATTTGGGGTCTCATTTTGGCAAAAGCTGATGGAGGTATGGTATTCATATCGTATGTAGGACAATTCTAAAAATGCCTGATTTCTGCCAAAAAAATCTTAGTTCTAGAACATGGGTGTACAACCTTTCGGCTTTCCTGGGTTGGATTGAATGAAGAGGAAGTGTCTTGGGCCTTGTGTAAAATGTATAGTTTTATAATATAAAATCACATGATAGTGTTCAAAGTTGACAGCCTTGTGGGCTACATTACAAGCTGCCCAGGGCCATATGTGGCCGCTGGGCTGCAGGTTGGACATACTTGTTCTAGAATTTTTTGAAAGTTATCCTCCGAATTAACCTAAGCATTTTGAGAATGTCAAATTAAGTAAATTACCAGTTCTTCCACTATTGATCTTTTTTTTATTTATTTAGGAAGGGAAACAAGCTTCCTTGGCTGCTGATTTTTCTATAACACAATTTAAACACATTGGTAGACTGCTGGTGGTACATGGTCGAAACAGTTACAAAAGATCAGCAGCTCTAGGTCAATTTGTCATGCACAGAGGCCTAATTATTTCAACTATGCAGGTACCTATTTTTTTTTGTTTATGTGGAAAACAATTTATAGAGCCTTTTTTTCTAACTTTGATAATGCATTCCACAATGCTATATGATGTATAATAATCTCCAAGTAACTGTTTATATTTTTCTAGGCTGTGTTTTCGTCTGTCTTCTATTTTGCATCTGTTCCTCTATATCAGGGTTTCCTAATGGTGGGGTAAGTAGCAATGACAAAGCTTCAAAAATGTTATTTCAAACAGAAGCACTTTATGTAAAGAATATGGCTTTAAACAATATTCAACTGTTTTAAAATTGTTTTTCTCTAAGGTATGCAACCATATATACTATGTTTCCAGTCTTCTCTTTAGTGTTGGATCAAGATGTAAAACCAGAAATGGCACTGTTGTATCCTGAACTTTACAAAGATCTTACCAAGGTGAGAGCACTCAAATCACGCATGTAGCTCCATTTTTTGTTTTGAACACAAACTGGAGATAAGACACAAGGCAAAAAAGAACAATTCCTTATTCCTGATGAAAAGTCTCCAAAGATTGTTTCGTTGGAAGGGAGAGTAGTGTGATGTGTAGCCACTCCCTATACACACACTACATTGAGTAGCTAACAGTTCATTAAAAATAACTAACTACAAAGAATGAAATTTTAAAAATAACTTGAGACAACATAACGTCTTCGGAACAACTCAAAAACACAACCACGAAACCAAGATGAGTTCTCACCAAATTACCTGGCCCATTGCCTTGGGAAAGAATCAGATGTTTAATGGTTAATGGAAGCTGGTAGCTTCAGGGCAAACCAAGTGGTATGCTGTCTGTAAGGAGGCTAGTTAAAAATTTTCTGGGTAGAGGGTAAGAAGAAAATTAGATGATATAATTTGCTTGGCAAAAAAAATAAAGTTCCAGAAAAATCAGTGATGTCACACTCACACACATTTTGCTTTTGTTTTAAAGTTAAAAATATTTCAGGGGTTTACAGTCTACTTTTTTCCTATCAAAAAATTTAAAGACCAGATTCCTTCTTTGAACATCTATTACAAATAATTATTTACTATTTGGATTTTTTGTTTTTTGCTCACTTTTAAAATAAAAGTTGGCTGTACTCTTGTTGTAATCCTGAATAAAATTCTTTCCTTGGCAGAACCCAATGATTGTGGCCATTCTCAAAATGCTAAACAGGCTGAATCTTTTAGTATTTGATTAAAGAAAACTAAGGGAATACATCAGGTGTAAGCAAGCTTGGGAGACTAGAGATAAATCTGGGAAAGAAACAGCAGAAAACTATCCACATGATTGCAAAAACAATAAATATACCAATGTAATTTTACTGTTCTAAAATTAATCCCTAAACATCAAAACCAATAAAATTTTGCTGCAAGCTTGTATCACTTGTGCAGATGTAATATTCTGTGTGACTGATAAAAATTGTTTTTATTTTTGTATATTTTGTCCCCAAAAATGCATTTTTAATTTCATTTTTCACAAACATGAGCCCTTTAGTGTCTAAAATAAAATGTACACAATCTATTTAATCTTTTTGGTTATTACTATTTTGTTAAATCACTAAAATAATGGTACAGTGTTGTTTAAATGACTTACCTAGTATATCATAATATAAAGCCACATCTCAAGTGGATTTATCTCAGCCATTCTAAGTATTCATTCATCATGACGTAGTACTGTCTTAAAGGTTTTCTGAACTCTTGGCTAATATACTTAATCTTGAACCATTTTAAGACTAATTTTCAATAACAAATATCTTGATTGTAGCCTATATCTTATAACAGGGGTCGCCAAACTTTTGGACCTCAGGGACCACCAAACTCATAATTTTAGATCCCAGGAACCACTAACCGGTTCTGTGGGTGTGGCCTAATTTGTGGGTGTGGCTTGGTCATGTGACTGGGTGGGCATGGCTTGTATGTAAATATTATAAATATTTATATAAATATTGATTTTTTTATAAAAAAAGAGCAACTTTTACCCAAAATCAGGCAAAGCAGGCAGGCAGATTGAGTTGCTCACAGAATCAGAGATTCATTCAGAGATCTATCTATCTGCCATTGGCTAGCTCAGTCTGTCATAAAATTTGCTTGCAAGCAAACTCACAAAATTAACTCACAACACACCATGCATGTAAATATTGAATTTTTTATTTAAAAAAAGAGCAACTTTTACCCAAAAGCAGGCAGATTGAGTTGCTCACAGAATCATTCAGTTATCTATCTATCTGCCATCGGCTAGCTCAGTCTCTCAAATTTGCTTACCGTGAGTCTGCACTGAATTTGCTTGCAAGCAAACCTTCAGTCCTAAGGGAAGTTCGTCTGTGCTGAGCCGAAGATCTAAAGACTAGCTAGAAAGCAAGAAATCCAACCATTTCCTGCTTCCTAGCTAATCTAAATCTCCCGGCACAGCAGAAGAGATGATAGTCAGAAAAAGGAAAAATAGCAATTTAGCAGGCAAGTTTACCAGATAAGGAGTGAGTGGGCAGGGCGGGCCATGTGGGCAGCGCAGCCTTGTGTTTCTATGCATCCTGGATTGCTTTGTGGGGGTGCTCTGGGAGTGAGATTTGAGATTTCTCTGTGGCCCACCAAAATTTTCTCACGGCCCACCAATTGGCGACCGCTGTCTTATAAAACTGAGAATCTTATTTTCCATGTCCCTAGCAGTGAAAAGCTTGAGAAATAAGTCTAAAGAAGTCAAATGTTTGCAACTCCTTTGTGTTAGTTTGGGTTTCTTATATTCTTGTACTATAGTTGTTGAGTTCCTAACAACTGGGAAGGTTCTTAACGGACCAAAATGAAGATTGTTTGTCCTTTTCTTTAGTGTGTCAGATGTCTTTTTCTGCAGTTTTGAGTAACCTTGTCTTTGTTATTTCTTCTAGGGACGATCTTTGTCATTTAAGACCTTCCTCATCTGGGTTTTAATCAGTATTTATCAAGGTTAAGTTCTGCTTCATATTTTCTGAACTAAAGAACAGTACGATTTGAGTTTCACAGTTACATTTTCATTTTTTCATTTTAATGTTTCATTCACATTATTTTAATAGATGTTTAAAATATGATACTGAAATAACATAAAACCTCTTTGTAATGCCACATAGGTAGTTTGCATGTTTGTTTGATGCATGCCACTTTAAAGTGAGATTTTTTAGATGAATTCTTTTCATGCATTACTGCATGAAAAACTGAGTGTAGGCATGATTGGGCATTGGATTGTATCCCTGAGTCCACATGGATAGTTGAATATCATAAAGGTGTTTTTATGGGATTTCTGCACTGGATTCGTATATATAAATCCTCTTTTGAATGTATGAATGTCGGGTATAGTCAGCATAATAATGTGAGATCATGTGGGTTGGAAATATTTGAATGGACTTAATCAAATTCTAACTAACACAATCAGAAAAATATTCATTTGAATTTCATATACTGCACAATAATTTTTCCCATAGCACTCTATGAATCTTATTTTAAAAAGTTTGCATTGTAATATTAGTTAAGAATATTCATTCTTTTTTAACATATTTATTTTCATTTATCAACAACAATAAAATACAAAACAGAAAAACATCCAACACTAACAATGAAAAAAGAAGAAAAAAAATCTTTTTAAGTTCACAAATAAATGAAAGCATGTCGTTCCCCTAAACTAAAGTAACTTATTTCTACTATAGATGCTGGCTGGAATGTATCTAGTTCTTAACTTTTACATCACTTTTCTCAAAATGATTGCAAATAGTTTTTTGTAGTGAAATAATCCAAAGCTGCTGTTGTAGGGCATGTCACACTAGTCTGTAAAGTGAATCAGTAATAAAAATGTGTACATCCGTGTTTCTTAGGTGGCATTTTGATGTATGGAGCCCTTCTGCTTTTTGAATCTGAATTTGTCCATGTTGTTGCCATTTCCTTCACGGCACTGATCCTGACTGAACTCTTGATGGTTGCTCTCACTATACGCACCTGGCACTGGTTAATGATCGTGGCTGAAATCTTTAGTCTTTGCTGCTATGTAGCTTCTCTTGCATTCCTTAATGAATATTTTGGTGAGTAGCTCCCACATGTATAATACTTAGCTGCTTTTTAAAAAAAAAAAATGATGCATGTAATAAGTGCATCTAAAATAGGGAGAGTAATTTGACACAATTTTTTTAGGAAATTCTTTTCAATAATAACTGAATTTTATTAGCCAGAGCACTGAATTGCTATAGGTCTACAAAATTTGTTAAAAAGAAATGTATTTAATAATAAAGGTCTTAAATTTTATTTCAGAGGCTTTCATACATACTAGGATCCCATCCTTCAAGAGCTGAATTCAGATTTCTGTTAAGCTAACATATTTTCTAACACAATAGATTTTAAAAATAATTTTCATTTTCATTTTTACTATATTTTACTGTACACGCATATATCAATATTTAGATGCTATTAATCTCTTTCTATCTTTTAAATCTTACTAATAATTCCTTTATGATTTTATCTTCTCTTACTTTTCTGCCCTTCTGTGAATCTGTCCTTTCTTCTTGTGCCCTGCTGGAGCAGGTATAGGCAGAGTGTCTTTTGGAGCTTTCTTAGGTAGGTATTGTTGCTATTTCCTTAATGATAAGATGCCACTTTGAAAATCTTAACCTAAAAAAAAGGCAACTTGAAGGAGAATGAGTTTGTATGTATGTCTTTCTCTTGGTCTCTCATACACTTACACACAAAGTTGAAGTACAGTATTGGACCTGTCAAAAAGCCAAGAAACACTGACTCCATTTGAATCAAGTTTCAATCTGTAATTGGATCATCCCTACTACTAATAGTCCTTGTAAACTAACAACCACAGTTGAACCCCAAATTTCCATTGCTGAGCAAGAAATTTCTTAAGTGAGTTTTGCCCCATTTTACAATCTTCCTTGTCACAGTTAAGTAAATCACTACAGTTATTCAATTAGTAACATTCGTAGTTAAGTGAATCTGGCTTCTCATTTGACTTTGCTTGTCAGAAGGTTGCAAAAGGTGATCATATGATCCTACAACACTGCAATTGTCATAAATACATGCCAGTTTCCAAGCATCCAAATTTTGATCATATGACCATGGGGATGGCTGCAACAGTTACAACCATGAAAAAATGGTCATAAGTCACTTTTTTCAGTGCTGCTACAACTTTGAATGATCACTAAACAAACGGTTGTAAGTTGACATTACCTGTACTTGATTTAATAAAATTATAGCCTTAAGAAATATACACTGTACTGTGATGGTTATTATAATAAGAAAAGTTTTCTCCATTACTTTTAAAATAAAAATAAATGTGGGGGGATCGCAGTCAGTCTCTGAGATACTAAACTGAACAAAAACAAAGTTGCATTTATGTTATTTCTCATATATGTTGAATACATTTCTATTGTAACATACAAGAATAACATTTTGTGAAAGACTCATGAAGAGATGTACATAATTAAAACGTTATTCCAAATTAATTGTTTAGAAAGTGAATAAATAAAATTAAAGCAATCTGATCTTGAAGAGCTGCTTCTGTTCTTTGTTGTGTTTGCCTTTGAACAATGATAGAGTTACGTTTCCAGATTTGTCTTGATGGCTGTGTCATTCGGACTGCTGTCAAAACAAAGGAATGCTAAAAATCATTTTTAGAAAAGTCATGTAACAATGAACTTGATTTAAAATTAATTATATCCTGGCATTCATTTCAAAATAAATAGTTTTGTCTTGAATCAAACTTCTCTCCTACAGTTGTCCATGTTCTTTTCTTGGCAACACTGCCCTCTTCTCTTCTCTTTCCTTCCCTTCCCTTCTTTTGATTTTGATCTATTCTCAGATTTTCTGCTAGTCTGCCATCCAAGCACAGTATCTAACCCTGCAGTCCTTCCTAAAACATGTCACAATGCATCAGTGTTACTTAATGATCTTGCCCTTCTTTTTTTCCTGTATAAATGATGTCCTTTTCTTTTTATTACCATAGATGTTGCCTTTATCACAACAGTGACCTTCCTATGGAAAGTGTCAGCCATCACCATAGTAAGCTGTCTTCCACTTTATATTCTGAAGTATTTAAAACGTAAATTTTCTCCTCCAAATTATTCCAAACTTACCTCGTAAATGTGACGGAACACCTGTGTTTTTCATCAGTATGACTTTAGCTAAAAATTGCTTCAAGTGTACTCATTCTACTTAAGTCCGTGATAGATTAATCAAACGAGGGAAATGATTACAAGAAATATGGAGCAAAACAGAGCACAAAGAGGATGAAGAAGATGGATACTTCTGATAATTATTACAGCAAACTTGATTGACATAACTATCGAGAACAAAAACACTTCATTTTGTATGTGGCTTTTTAACAGTTTGAGTTAACAGTGCTTCTGAATTATATAATTGCTACTGTAAAGGATTTATTCCTACTGCACTATTTTTCTGAACCTGAATAGAAGACGTTGTTTCCTATAAACCTAGGCCTTCCCAATTTCTTTTGTAGAAATATTCACTCTCATGTAAAGTATATCATGCCTAGAAATTGTAAAGGTAATTGTCTCTACTTGCTGCTATATGTAACTCTGATATATGCACTGTATGAATTATGTACAGCTGTCTGTGTAGCACAGTATTTGTTTGGGATCAGTGGTCCTCTTTTTATATATTCTCCATTACTAGCTGCATTAAAGGAATCTGAATAGCTGAAGAATCGACAGTAGCCTTTTAACTGCAAATGGAGACTGGGTTGCACAAAATACTATGAAAATAAACTTCTGTACATAATTACATTACTTCTACCATCCTGTACAGGCCACTGTAAAATTAATGTTCAGCAAATGTTTTACAGGCTCCCTATCTGCTTCATAATTGTAAAACTGCACTCTAGAAGTGTCAGCATATTACTAGACTTTTCCCATATAGAGGTTAATTTTGTATGAAATGTTCCGCAACAGTGTGTCTGCAGCCTTCATTTATTTTACTGGCAGGATATACAAAAGCCATTTGGAAATGATTGGAGGTTATGCAGTGGCCATGCCTTAGAGATCAGGGCCAAACAATGAAACAGTAACAACTATGAATACAGAAATTCTCCCAGGACAGCTCCCCTCCCTGCTGATACCAAAAGAGGGCTGATTCACGTATATTCCCCCCTGGGATGGTACAGGCCGATTATTTTGGTTGATATAAATGAGGGTCGTCCACATTTCATGTGAGCATAGGCTATACCTAGAGCTTTGAACCAGACTAGTAAATGCACATTATAATCTGTTTACTTAAGGTAACTCAGGTAAAAAAGAATGACATGGGCATAATAGTGGTAGAAAATCTATCATCTTCCAGAATATGATTTGTGTACTTTTGAGTTTCTACAAACAAGAATAAAGTAAAATGATTCTTCTTGGTCAAATGTAATCTTAATAGTTGTCTAATCCTATGTACTGTAATCTAGAATACCTTCCTTTTATGGTATTGCTTTCTTTTTCAAAAGCTACATGTACATAGCCGTTCCCTATAACCTGGTACTTCTGAAACATAGATATAGATAAACCATGTTTCTTTACTGGGCAATTAATGACTGTAATTATCAAATAGTTTTTGTTAGCCCGATTCACAACAAAACTCACTGTATTTCATCTTGTACAATCATAATCTTATACCACATTAATTTAAAAGGATGCTAAACTGAAACACTTCCAGAAAAAGACTGTTGTTGAACTACTTGTGCTGATCTCCTTTGAAGATATTTAATAGTTAATCTTGCTTTTAAAATGTTTTGAGACATTCTTCATTATAAAAGCAATAAAATTTCCTTTCTACCAAATGTTTTTGGAAGTTTGTCAAATAAACTGTTTTTGATAGCATTTATTTTATACTCTTTTATAGCCCTTTAATGTGTTAGAGAAGAATCAGTTAACCACAATGCCCACTAGATGTCACTGGGAAAGGGGGTGAGCGGGTTTGCTGGCACATTGATTTTTACCCTGTGTTTTAAGTATTACTGGAAAAAAGGAACTGAACTATCCCTTGCGGTTTCTTGTAGTCAATAAAGCAGATGTAGGTGTTATTTTGATATTCTTGAAATATTTCCATAATCTATTGTAGATTTGCAATATGCAAGCAGTGCCACCACCCTTTCTGATGCCAGCTTGAACATCTGGTAATGCCCTTTCAGTGGCCGGTGCCAAACATAGTATGATCTTACGGAGAATCTTGCTAGCATGAGAGATGAGGGTAATTGCATGGTAATTGGAACAATGTTGGAGTCGTCCTTTTTTGGCAATGGAATGAACACTGATTGTTTCCAATCCTGTGGCCATGTGTTTATTTCCCAAATTTTTTGGCACAAGGCTGTGATGGTTGTGGGTGGCACAGGCCTCAGCAGTTCTGTGGGAATGGGGTCGACACCTGGGGTCTTGTTGTTTGGCAATTGGCTCATTACTCAATTCCCATACTAACATACAAAGTTCAAGATTAGCAAAATAGTTCTTACCAAAAAAAAAAAAGAAATACATTTTTAATGAAGTGAAATCAAGCCCAATTGGATGAATGCATCAAGCATCAAGCAGTTTTATTCAAGTACATAAGAATTCAAAAATAGTTATGTATATTATTGATATAAACGTGTATAAGATACATTCCAAAAATTTTCTTCTCCAGCTCTTACCTTTTCATGGAAGTTAAAATCCAGTTCTCCAGAACATTTCTAAATGAAATTATATTTAAGATGTACTTTCCAGAAAGCTAACAGCCAGCTATATCCCATGAAATACAACTGGAAAAGGGGGGAATTATACCCCCTTTTCCAGTTGTATTTCATGGGATATAGCTGGCTGTTAGCTTTTCTACAGCTCTTGTACTTAAGGTTACCTAGCTGCCAATAACCTGACCTATGTGCCTATCACGTAACTTTCCAAGCATGTCATAAAAGAGGGATGGAAGCTGAAGTTTAAGGATTACAATAGCCAATTTATGCCATGGTTTCACTACACCAAAGAATGTAAACCATGGATTTCAGCTTCAGCAGCTATAATGACTGTGCTTTTGTAAGTGTGTGTGTATGTGTGTGTGTATGTGTGTGTGTACCCCCTATCTTTGTGTGAGTAAAATCAGACTGTGCAGGGGAGTAATTTAACATTCTCCTTTATTGCCAAATCTGTATCGTCTCTGCCAGGCTGTACAAATACTGCTGTATTCACAATAATTTCTTCCTTCTACCTGCAATGCCATTTTTGCTTTTCCCAAATGCCTTTTTTCTATACAGATGCCGACGTAAGAAAAGCGGAAAAGCCAGACCCTGCTCCCTGCAATAAGCCTCATTTTAATAGCCTTCTAGGCTGCTATTACTATTATTATTATTATAACTCAGTTGAAATGAAAATAATTTATAAAAAGAGAAAAAAAACTCCTTCAATGTGCTTGCCCTCCTGCAGGGAAGAAAATCAGAAGCGGGGAATCAAGAGGAAACAGCCCCAGCATTATATGTAAACAAACAGGAGGTACAATATCTTTTAAGGCTATTGAAGATGCCTAAGAATTTCTCTGATAAACAAAACACAGCCAGAGCTACATGATTCCCAACCAGTATTAACAACCTAACAGATGCCCTCAGCAGGGTCCACAGCTGTTAACTGTGTGAATAGGATTTTGCTCAGCCAATTGTGGGTGAAAAGCTTCTCCTTTGGATGCAGAGCTACAGTCAAAGGCCTATTTGCCACTCCATCAGCTGAAAGCCATAGATTTGATGAGTGCCTTCCACAACAGAGTCAGCACAGTCAGATGCCGGACTCTGAAAACATTCATGAACTGCGCCACAGTCACATGTCTTTCCCTTCTGCTGTTACTTCTCCCAGTGTAGGGTATGGACAAGTATTCAGCCACCTTCCCTTTATTTGTCTCTGTGTCTGTCTGTCTGTCAATCTATCATCTATCTATAAAATTTATAAAGGTGCCCATCTCATTATGTAAATCTGGATGGTGTACAATAAAAGAAGCAATTAAAACACATCTTGAATAACCGTCGAAAACAATATAAAATACAAGTAGTCCTTGACTTAAAACGGTTTGTTTTGTGACTATTTGAAGTTACAACAGCACTGAAAAAAGTGACTTATGACCATTTTTCAGCATTACGATCATTGCAGCACCTCCATTGTCATGTGATCAAAATTTGGGTGCTGGGCAACTGGCTCATATTTATGACCATTGCAATGTTCTGGGGGTCATAAGATCCCCTTTTGTGACCTGACAAGCAAAGACAATGGGGAAGCCAGATTCACTTAACAACCAGGTTACTATCTTAACAACTGGAGTTATTCACTTAACAACTGGGGCAAGAAATGGGGCAAAATCACTTAACTAATATTTCACTTAACAGAAATGTTAGGCTCAATTGGAATCGTAAATTGAGGACTATCTGTATAAATGAGATCACAGGAGAATGCACTGACATTTCATGTACAGTATAACTATCTCCTGGGAATCCCTATGGAATCCCCTGCTTGGAGAAAAACATACATTTTAAGAGATTTCCAAAAGGAGCTTTTCATATACATTTGCACTTGCCAAGCTGTTACTTTATATGTTAAGAAGAACCTAAGGAAATGCAATTGCATATCTTGAGAAGAAGGGGGAGATGAGAAATCAAAATTTTACTAAATGAACCATTCTTAATTTAAATTTTCAGAGGATCTCGGGTGGATCTTCACATGATTTTCTATCTAGATAAGTCTTGTTCTTCAAGCCAGCACCGATATTTTTTTATAAATAAAAGATTTGGGCCAAAAACATGTAGCTGATCATGTTGTATGGGAATGAAAACTCTGAACAGACAATAGTTAAAGAGGTAAAAATGCAAACTTCTGTGACAGAGCAAGTTCATAGAGAAATAGTCTGCAGTTTGCATGAAAATAAAACATTATAATTGGTTGTGGATATGATTTAAATGTCTCTGTCCTAATGTTCAGAAGTTATTGCCTCAAATTATAAACTGCTGGAAAAATTATGTGGCAAGTCTCAAGTTTGATCTGTTTAATATCAGAATAGATCTGAGTTGAAAACTTAGGCCAAGCCAGGTAAGAAAAAATAGTAGACAAATGCTGGTTCCTTGGTCATATTTTATTGAAATCCAAAAAAAATATTTCATTCTACTCTCCTGAACATTTTATAGAGTATATCAGGGTTTCATTTCATTTCAGTCTTAGTGAAATGAAAATACAAAGAAAAGCAATGCCACAATCAGACAGATCACTTAATATAATAAGACTTGGTTTTGAATAACACCAGTAATGCTATACTGCACAACTGTTTGTCAGAGTAAAATGTAATGCTCAGAGAAAACAAAGAAGTCTTAAGAAAAATCACATTACTTGAGATAAGTATGAGGTAATATGCATGAACTAGATCGGAACTCAAGTGCTAAACCCTTCAGAGATGTATAGCAAGGAAAGAAAGAAGAAACAAGAAATGAAAAAGAAATAAGATTATCCAAAACTAGGGAAGATTGAAGCCCATGTCAAGCAGTGATCATGGGGATGTAAGCTGGGTGATATAAAAAGATTGCAGGATAAATTACAAAGGTATTGAGAAAGCAAATGAATAGGTGAGAGACTTCAGAAATAATTAGACCGGCAAAGAATGGATGGAAAGAGAGATTAGAAGAGCAAATGTGGTCAGAGGAAATTCATCAGAGTGGTACAGTTCCAAGATCAAAGGGAAAGGTGGGTGAGAAAAGACAACTAAGTTGAGTAGTAAATAATTTTGGAGACAATTAGATGTCAGTACTGGTGCCAACATTACTGGCAATGAATCACTGATTTCAGGTAATGCTCCTCAAGATGTAGGGCATATTGGATGTGAAAGTGGAAATTCGGGGGTGACAGCAGTGCAAAAAAAGATCATTTAGGAACAACATTATTAAGCGTGATAATTATGCTTCCTGTTAATCATTGGAAGCATCCAGAACTTGCACAGATACATGTAACAGCACATGAATTGACTTCTACTTTTATGGAACTGTGATTCCCTCTTATGTTGGGAAGTAAAGTATCAAGTGGAATATGCTATATAGTATTTATTATAAAGATTGCCAACTGTTTCGAGGAACACAAGGTTCTATTGACATATTTTTATAGTAAAATGCTTTCAGCTTACCCAGTTGCCATGAAAATCCAGCTTATAAATCAGCTTGCACTCAATGCATCTCCATGCTTTCACCCCATTGATACAACTATCCTGAACTCTTAACTTCTCCCAGCAGCTGTTCATACAACTGAATTCACAGATGCAGTTAATTCAGAAGTAAAACCCTAGGTCCTTTCATGTGAACTATTTTGATGTGACAATCTCTCTGTTTCATCAGATGGACAGAATTAACACTAGGGAAGGTCCACATGCAACTGAAAGCAGAGGAAAACAATTGCAATAGTGCTTATATGATGAAGAATAAAATCTTTTCCCTGAGAACTGTTCAATGATCATAGCATTCAATTTGCATATGCCTGAATAAATGAATTTATTCAATTCCTCAAATATCTGAAACTTTGAAGATCAGAATAGTCAAATATTTTTAGGCTAAAGAGTTGAGTGACATTCCGGGTCCCAGACTTTTATTCACAAGACAAAAGCTAAAACTGATTTGATTCCATTGAAGTATTTTATAATTAGATCAGTGGAAAACAATATTACTGCTCTCTGTGTCGTTGATAGATCATCTTCTGCCTTGACTGGACTCAAAATATACAGTATGTTTGCTACCTGAGTGATTTACTACCATCAGATCCCAGGCCATAGGCTAGATGGGGGAGTTTAAAAAAACACATTGAAAAAAGACAATGGTACAGGTTGTCACAAAAATGTCACAGGTGTGCCTGTGTGGTTTTCAGGATTCAAACTCAACTTCAGAACATCTCTAACCAGTCCTATTTTTATGCCGATTTTTATAATGCCTCTAAAGCAGGAGTCCCCAAACTTGGCAACTTTAAGACTTGTAGACTTCAACTCCCAGAATTGCCCAGCCAGCGTAACTGGCTGAAGAATTCTGGGAGTTGAAGTCCATATATCTTAAAGTTGCCAAGTTTGGAGACCCCTGCTCTAAAGTATCTCTGAAATAATATTCATTCCAAAACACGACGTACATTTCCATAGAGATGGAATTTCAAAATGGCATATTATAATCATTTCAACTGGGAGGCATCTTTACTGGAAAATAGCTGATTGTCCTAACATGCAGTTCTTGAATAGTTTGGTAGGAAGGCTCCATTATAGAAGACCTAATCCTAAACGAACCCACCCCACCCCCAATGCTCTGAACCCCAAGGGAGCTTTCTGTCTAATTGGTCAACTGCTGTATTTGGTACACAGTGGTAAATAGCACAGAAGAGAAGGACCAGAACATATGGAGACCGGAAAACAGCAATATACTGTTAAAGGCTTTGTGATCCAGTGCAAACCTCCTCTTCCTCTTTTCTCTGCTTTACTGGCTGATGAATCACCTGCCCAGCTGCTTGATAGTCTTGTGCATGGTTTCTTGACTCAAGTACAGCCTCAGCCTCAGGAGAATCTGTATCAGTAGCCTTTATAAAAAGAAGAAGACAGCAAGAAATTTCCATAAGAATAATCATCAGGACTTCACAACATGGGATAAGAGGAGAGGAGCTACAGCCAGGGATGGTAGCAAGTTAATTCCCATCTAGGGCTTCATGCCCCCCAATTTTTTTTTTTGTAAACTTTGCATTTTGAAAAATAATTTTGGAGAATTTTCAAGATAGTTTCCTTTCCAAGGCAATGTATGGTATTTGCCAAACTAGGGATTAGTCAAGCTCATAACAAGAATCAATTCAAAATGAAAACACAGATTCTTCTCAGTAAGAAGTTTTGAGATATATATATATTTTTTACTTTTGACTGTTTAGTCCACGGGTGTCAAACTCACTGCATCATGTTGCTCTCATGTGACATATCGTGATATTTTTTTCCATTCGCAGAACTGGGGGGGGGGGGGCTGTGTGTGATGCATCCACCCCATGGGTCGCCAGTTTGACACCCCTGCTTTAGTTTTTGTTAGTGCAGGGCTCCCCAAACTTGGCAACTCAGATTTGTGGACTTCAATGCCCAGAATTCTGCAGACAGCTATGCTGGCTGGGCAGTTCTGGGAGTTGAAGTCCACAAGTCTTAAAGTTGCCAAGTTTGTATTAGTGGCAGATGAAGGTGTAACTTCATCGCTCAAAAACGTATTGCTAAATAGAAGCTAAAGTGAAACCTATGGCTAATCTTATGTGCTACATGAAACAGTTTAGATTTCAAGTATTGGTTTGGGAGTTTATAACCACTTGTGACTTTAAATTGCATTGAAAACATTCAGCAATATTCAGAATAAGTTATTAGCCCTTTTTAGAACTAAGCTCCTTTTTCCTGTAAGTTTTTTCAACTCAGCTAGCTGGTAAACTCTAGTGCAGGCAAATTCACAAACAAAATCATATCAGAAAATGCCCAATATGTTCCTGGGCCTAACATCCATGCACACAAATGCTCAACTCACTGTTGAATCCTCAGCTCCTCACATATTTGAAGGCCTCAGAGACACGTGCAAATTTTTAAGTGAAAGGAATAACTTCCCATTTTGTTCTCAGCAATATATAATGTTTAAGCTGAGATTATGTCATTAGTTACTTTCTAAAACCTTATATCTGGAACAGGAGAGTAAGAACATGCTTAATGCCTCCTCCACCACTTTCATAAATGGTTCCAATAAATAATGTAGCATTTACTTTTCATCTATTATAGTAAGTGGCAGCCAATTTGCTGTAGTTAACTATTAAGCTAGGACACAGGTTTCAGTCCTACCTTAAAAACAGAAGGCAGCTGGGTGACTTTATGTCAGTCATCTGCCTCAGCCTTAGAACAGGAAATCTATCTAATCCAACACACTGGCTGGAGATTTTTAGGAACTGTAGTCCATACATCTTCCAATTTTGAAAAACCACTGATCTATAACTTGCAGACAAGAAGACTTCATCTTGAAAGGATTGATTTGGACTGGCAATAATGATATTAATTACTAAAATTGCAGCAAATTGCCCCTAGGTCCCAAACTATTTACAATTAGAAAATACAAACAACAGCAAAATAATTTGAATAATGCAAAGTATTCAGTAGAAAATACTACACAAGTATAGTTTTTCTAAGTTGGTTATATGTGTACGATTTTAAAATTTTGTAATAACTTCCAGATGAATAATCTAACCAAAAACACCAGTAAATAAATACATATGGTAGCTTATGTAGTTGTTCCATCCTTTGCTCTTTTGTTGAATATGCTATTCAATTGTTTTTGTTTCTCTTGTTCTAGCAAATGTATCCCAGAAGAGGGCGCTACACACCAAGAAATGATTTCAAATTTTTAAAAAAGAGCTTGACACTACAGAAGTATCATTTTCTATGGCCAGTTTGTTTCACTTCATCGGTTAAAATAAATATGCCTAAGACTGCACAAGTCATATTAAAATAAAAAGTTGATCTGTGTGGACACTTCTCTGTGGAATTTTGTTTTTTTTTAATCAATTACGTTAGAGATTTGTAACTGTGTGGCATCACCTGTTTCAAACAAACAATTAATTGTCAAAGTGCTCCTAGTGTGTTGAATGGCTGCATGTGCTTAAATCTGAAGCTGATTCTGAATTTTGCAAGATGGATGACACTCAGAAGGTTGGTAGCTAAGTTCCAAAATGAACTTTATTTTTGGTTTCCTCACCAATTTGCTCAAATAAGGAGTAACCCAAGATATGTTGACATGCTACTAAGATATATAAAAGTCAAGTTGTTTGCCCAAGAAACCAAGCGTGGGATTGCTGGCTGCTATAGAGTTTGTAGGAGAGAAAAAGTTTTTTTTTTTAATAAACTGCACAGGAATTTTTGTGTTGCTTTATATTGAAGTAAACACATCATATATAAGAATACATATAAAATTAGAAAAATAAAAAGGATAGTATCTTTTTTAAAATGATCATCTATCTATCTATCTATCTATCTATCTATCTATCTATCTATCTATCCATACATACATATATTTTAAAACAATATCTTTTGAAAATATATTTCAATTTTTCTGTCCATGAAGACAAGTATAGGAAATCTATAAGTGTGTTAGTCTAGCTCAGAAATAGAATCAGATTTGAATAAAAGAATCCTCAATTGCACATACTTTGCATTGTTCTTTCTTGTTATCTCTATATATTTCTATTTCAGTGAACAGAATTTCTCTCATTTGCAAATATATGCCCTCCCCAATACTTTAATTATCCAGTATTTTGTGGTTGCAAGTAGTGACCAACAAATGAAATTGAATTAATTTCCTAATTTGTGCCAGTTACTGAGTGAGATATAAATTTGTGTCTATAAGGTGTTCTTCTGTTTATGTGTCTTCTGGGCATAAAGCAAATGATAGTTTTGAGGAATGAGCAAAACAATGCAACATGCACACTTTGCTTGTTTTATTCCTAATTAATCCATCCTTGGAATTGGTATCTTTATAGCTGGTCTCCTTGCAGGGAAGATATGCCTACATATCAGAGATCTGAATCTACCTGTCAGTTTGATATCTCAGTAATAATTAATTAGTAATCTGATTAATTAAAAAAGGAGTTAGAAATAAGTTCCTTTCAGTTCATCCCTTGGGTATCCTGTCCTGAATGTGACTGTGGGCTGCATGCCTGATAGCAAATCATATAGTGACTAGCTGCCAATTAAGAGCTTATACGTACAGGAAGGAAAACAGATTTTCTCCAACTGATAAATACTGTGCTGAGTTGAAAAAATAGTCAAGATATTAATATGTAGAACACTTATTCCATTCTCATAAACCAGTATATTTCAAAATGTAACATAACTTATATATATTTGAATTCCTCATACCTTGCAAAATTGACTACGTATTTCCATGCTCCTTTTATATATAGTTTTACTACTGTTACTCATATACTCTACAACAAGGTTTGGGAGAACAATGAAGTCTTCAGGATCTTAGGAAGCCCCAACAGGGTGGCAGCCATGCAAATTTGGGGGAGTGGAAATCTCCTTCCAGAGGGCAGATACCACTAGGAAAAAAGACATGCTGCTGTCTTTGGATCAAATCAGGAATTGCTCATGATACCCAAAGGAAAGTTTTGAATCCAAAGAAATTGGACATCTATAGTTAGTGAAATGAAACATCACTAGAAATGGCAAAAGATAAAGAGTTATGTTATTGGAGGGATCTTTCCTTGCACTTTTGGCAGAAACTGATTCAATGCTTGTACTGATTTAACAGTCAGGTATATGTTCTATCAATATGTCCTACCTCTCTGATAGTTTTCAATCCTCGCTTTGCTTTGAATCCACACATGCATATTTAAAACATGCTTAAAAGAGTGGGCAAGCAAACATCCACAAGAGAATTGCACTCCTTAGGCAGGAGGGCAGAGACATATTATGAATCTGCTCTGTGGAAAAAAAAAAAGGGGGGGGGATGTTGTCAGGGAGGCTAAAAGGAGGCATTAAGAATATCTCTATTGCTGCCTTCTCAGCTTTAAATCCCTGTAGCAGAGCCACAAAATTCCTCTTTTTTATTTTTTGCTCTGAATCACCAGAGAGGATGGGAGGGTAATTAAAGGAGTTCCCATTTAGCTTCTCCCTATTTCCCCAAACGTTCTGTAAGTTATATTATTTACAAAAAAAATCTCAAGTAGAAGCCAGATCTGGGGGCAACCAAATAGTGATGGGTCAAAAAAATTAAGATAAAAGCATCAAATGCACCATCGCCTCTTTACTTTTTTCAAACTCCTACTCCCAGGACCTCTCAGTCCAGTTCTATCCGTTCACCACCCTAATTACTTAAACCAGTTGGATATCATTCTCCCCGATGAAACAGATTTAAATGTTTTTAATTTCACTTTACTTAAAAAAAACAAAACTCCAGTAGCTTGAAAAGAAATTATGTTCAAATAGCTCTGAGTTGAACTATTGAATACTCTTATTTGATGCCTTTGATGTGATAGAGTAGATGATGAATACACACGGAGAGTTAAATTGATTGGAAATGATTTAAGATGACTTGTAAAAAAAAATGTCCAGTTGCCTTCTGTGAAGCACAAAATGATAGTGTTGGAAGAATTATCCTTTTGGGTTCAGTTCCAAGTGAGGAAAAAGACACCGGAAACATGGAGGCTGTTTGGAAGTTTAATGGTGGACAGGAGGACCACATGGCTTGAAGCTCCAAAGTGAAAAGGATGATCACATGCTTCAAGGTGAAAAAAAAGATCAAGAAGGGCTGAGGTGCTGAGAGTGCCTGCGTTTTATAACCTTTGTTGGGATTTGAATTGGAGCTTGTATTCTGATTGGTTGTCAGACTCCCATGAGGCCATGCAGGGGCAACTCTGTAAGCTGTCCTGAGTTCCAGGCTTGGTTGAACATTGCTGGATGATGATGATGCACTGAAAAGGGCTTTGCTATATACCTGGAGATCTTTGTTATGTAAAGTATTCTGGCCCAGGCCTTAATGGCCCACCCATTAACAAAGATGGGGGTGAGCTTCTACTTCTGAGGTGAGTTTTTGCTTCTGAGTTTCTACTCCTTTTAGGGGAAATATTCTGCCTTTTTAATATTTCCTAGGATATTTCAATTTTCTATGAGAGGGGTGGATGCTAACTTCCTACAATCTCTCTTTTTTCCCCCAAAACACATGAGTGTTTTGACAAAAGATGAAAAAGTGATCAGATCAGTGGAGGCTGGATTCAAACCCAATTCTTTGTTTCCAATGGATGGAATGTCTCTAGGGTGGAGCATCTGCTTCCACAGGTGACAGGGCAGAAAGACAAAGAACAAGGGTCTCCTTCCCTCTTTGCTGCTAATTCTACCAGGAAAGGCCTTGTAAAAGGATTAGAGATTGGGGTGCTGTAGATAGCTTGCAGGCATGGTTTGAGGAGGAAGAAAAATAACACATCAGTATTGCAGTTACAAAACAGGTAAATCAGTTTCAACAAAATGGAGACACAACAGATGAGAAAGGAAAAAAAAACTAGATTCATAAGCTTCACAAAAAGGATGAACAGGTAAAATCATTTAAACATACAGTAAACCCAAGGATGAAACTTTTGTTGTAAATGAACTTGGAACATTCGTTAATAACCTTGGATTTTTCTTAAAAGCACAGAGTGGAAAGAAAATTGAACTCTGTTCTCATCCAGTCTAGTTGGCCTGACCAAACTGGGCAAAGACATTTTCTTTTCCCCTCAGTGCTTCCAACTTTTTTAAAAAAATAAAACAATGTAAAATTCATGTCCGAAGGGATGAGATACTTAACAGTTGCAACAATTACCTCAAGGACACACAGATCTAGACACATGTGCATGTGCGCACATGCACACACACACAAACAAGGACACAGAGAGGAAAACAACATACACATTGATCATTCCCACAATAAATCTCTCAGTTAAATTGGGGAAGGCACAAATCTTAAGGAACAAACCACATGGTTGCATATAAGACAGAGAAAGAGACACAGAAAGAAAGAATGTTTAAAAATCCCATGTGATCCTGTTTTATATATTGCCCTTTTCTTTCATTTTTCTTTTCTTTTCTTTTTCAAGTACCTTTATTTACCACATTGGTCTTCCGGTATCCCTCAGCAAAGCCCATTCTCTACATACACTTTTTGCTTTCTTCTTTTTTATCCTGGCTAGGGTCGGCATATTCCACTTATCCCAAGCATCCAACAACTCTCCCAGGGGGGTTCCACTCAGGACCCTCAAACTACCACTTTCCATGTTTCCCCTTCTGATGTGGGGTTCTCATACTTTGGCTTAGTCAGTCAGTTACCAGTTTGCAGACAAAAAGGTGTCTGGGGGAGACTTTGGATCCCCTTTATAAAGTATGTGCACTCCCTTCCTAGGGAACTCTCTGGCCACAGTTTTCGGACTGGGGGAAAACAGTCTGTACAGATTTCCTATCCCCAAAAAAGACAGTCCAGGAGAACTTTCTGTCCCCTGCAGACAAGTACTGGCACTCCTTCCTCGGGCCTATGTTTTCGGATTTGGAAGAGCTCAAATCCAGGAGGACTTGCTGCTCTTCTGCAGGCAAGCACTGACACTCCTATTATTTCAACTTCCTAATTACACAATTATCTAAAATCCTGGGGTTTGTTTTTGGGATACACTGGACAAAAAAACAAAATTTTCTTTCTTCCCGTCAATCATAACCCGCTTGGCTTTCCCTCTTATATACAGAAGGTCCCACACTCTGATGCCCCCCCTTGCTCTTCCTGTCCTGATGGTCATGGCTCTGTGGAGCTAGCAACAGGCAAGAGTGTGGCTAGAGGCCAAACAAAGAAATGAGATCCAGCTGCTATCCAAGGGTGAAGCCACTCATACACACCCTCTTCCTCCTTCCCTAACAAAAGGTCCTGTGCTCTGGCAAAACCCCCATGCTCTCCAGACTTTTGGTCTTTCTGCAGTTAGGAAATGCACAGAAGAAGCAAGATCCAGTTGTGTGGGGGAGAAAGGCCTTTTCACACACATGCAAGCATACACATATTTCCCATGCTTTAAATTTAGAATTTAGAGGTACTCACCTTCCTTCCAAGTAGCCTTTGAGCTCAACATTCAAAGCCCCCTTAAAACCTTTGTTCCAAATGGCCGAGGTCCAGGAAAACTCACCCACAGACTCAATGGGTCTGTTTGCCAGCAAGGGAATCTTACCTGGTCCTGGTCCTTTGGTTAGGTTAGCCTGGAGTCCCATCTGGGTCGCCAAATTGTTGGAAGAATTATCCTTCGGGATTCAGTTCCAAGTGGGGAAAAAGACACTGGAAACATTGGAGGCTGTTTGGAAGGTTTAATGGTGGACAGGAGGACCACATGGCCTGGAGCTCCAGAGTGAAAAGGAAGGATGATCACATGCTTCAAGGTGAAGGAAGAGATCAAGAAGGTGCTGAGGTGCTGAGAGTACATGGGTTCTATAACCTTTGTTGGGATTTAAATTGGAGCTTGTATTCTGATTGGTTGTCAGACTCCCATGAGGCCATGCAGGGGCAACTCTGTAGGCTGTCCTGAGTTCCAGGCTTGGTTGAGCATTGCTGGATGATAATGCACTGAAAAGGGCTTTGCTATAGTTTTACCTGGAGATCTTTGTTATGTAAAGTATTCTGGCCCAGGCCTTAATGGCCCACCCATTAACAAAGGTGGGGGTGAGCTTCTACTTCTGAGGTGAATTTCTGCTTCTGAGTTTCTACTCTTTTTAGGGAAAATATTCTACCTTTTTAACATTTCCAAGGATATTTCAATTTTCTAGGAGAGGGGTGGATGCTAACTTCCTACAATAGCATTCTTTCAAAATTTGTATAGAGAAATATTATTAATATATGCACATTTTTAATCAAGAGCCAGTGCTGTTCGGTCTTTTAAGGATACCTGACAATCTCCTTGGTATTTCATTCGATTGGCATTCCACCTTATTTCCAAACAATCGGGATCATATCCATAGTATTTCCGCCTTCAATTTTTCTCTATAAGAATCCTATGGTTGGATTGGGGGAGTAAATGGTCCAGGCCAGCCTGTAGCTAAGTTCCATTTCCTTGTTGTAGCCTAAGTCTAAATATTAGCCCCTTCAGAACATTGGGGTTATCAATGGGAAGACCTACAGCAGAGGCTGAGACTGGGCTGGGGGAATGGAACAACCTACACATGGAACAGACAAAACAGAGGTGGAGGGGAATACTTTGTATGCTAAGGCTTGCTCTGTTTCAAACTTATAAACTGAACTGCTGGTCCAGACATAAATATGACATCATAATAGGATGGGGATAGCTGATAAATTTCAGGAATGCTCCAGACTGTGAAAGGATTTGGGTCCTCTTGGGAGATAAGCCTGTGTGCTGGAATTCACTATTACATAATGGAAAGTTATGTCCTAAAAGAAAGCTGATAGTGCATTTAAATGGAAAGTTAATGAATTGGGGGAAAGGGAGAACTAATCGACTGATGGAGCGAGCCATGATTAAAAATGCAGGAATAACCATGAAGAAAATGGAATAGATGTAATAACACGCCGGGATAAAACAAATGTTAAGCTGGTTCAAGCCCTGTGGAAACTGTGCTGAATTTAGTTGGAAATAATAGTACCGTAGATTGTAGGAGAGAGAGAGAGAGCACTCATTCACAGAACAATGTTTTTTTTTTAAAAAAGGAATATTTCTTGAGGTAGATTTTCTGAAGATTAGTGACTTAAATCTTAAATCAATGACAGTAACTTTTTTTTTTTTTAAAAAAAGGTCAGATTAAAAAGTATGTTATTTTAAGAATGAACTCAACTGTTTATTATTGTTTATTATTATTGTTGTTTTTTATTATTATAATAAATTTTTATTCATTAAACATGGAACTCAGTCAACTGAACATTTAAAATGTATCACAAATATCATTGACTAGCTCTGATGGTTGATATGGATTGTTGTCATCATCCTAGATATCAACCAAGTATCTTCTTAAAATGTATGATGTTCAGAGTAGTACAGTTTTTGCAGTTCCGCTGGTATTATTGCAGGAAGCTGATGTATTTTATAAAATTCTTGGACATGGTACGAAGTGCCCCAATGATCATAGGTATCACTGTTACATGTTTCATCCAGTCACGTAGTTTTGATGGCCAGACTGTGATATTTCTTGATTTTTTTTCCAGTTCTTTTTCTTCAACTCTGGTATCTCCTGGTACAGCGATATCAATAAATTGTACGCTTTGGTTTTCAACAACTGCGATATCTGGCATATCTGTGTTCCAAATAAGGATCTGTCTATATTCGAAAGTCCCACAAGATCTTCACCTTCTCATTTTCAACAACTTTTTCCACTTTATGATCCCATGACTTTTTAGATATAGGTAAGTCGTGTTTTTTACATAATGACCAGTGGATTAATTTAGCAACTTGGTCATGTCTAGCTTTGTAATCAGTTTGCGCGATTTTGCTGCACTCATATATCAAATTTGAAACAGTCATTACAAAGTCGGCAGTTTAGGTTGTCACTGGTTTTTTTGTATCTTTGCTTTCATGTCATTAGTTTGTAGTGCTTGTTCCTGAGCAGCCAGTATTAAACCTTCCATTTCTTTCTTGATGGTTCCCATCTTAAGCCGTGCCCATGTCAAGTTATCATTTTCCTTCAGTGTTTTTCAAAGGAACAAATGAAAAGAGTGTGAACAGAAGAACAGGTAGTCCTCAATTTATAACCATTAGTTTAGTGATCATTTGAAGTTACAACACTGAAAAAAATGACTTATGGCCAGTTTTCACATTCACAACTGCTGCAGCATTCTCATGATTGCATGATAAAAATTCATGACAGTTTGACATAGTGATGATATGTGATCACCATCCCTAACCTTCCCAGCTGGTTTCCGAGCAGCCAAGTCGATGGGAAAGTCAGATTCACTTTAACAACCACATGATTCACTTAAGAACCACAGTGACTCACTTAACAACTGTGGCAAAGAAGGTTGTAAAAGAGGGCACAACTCATTTAACAACTGCCTTGCTTAGCAATGGGAATTTTGGGCTCCGTTGTGATCATAAGTTGAGGATTTCCTGTAAGATAATAGAACACTAAAATAAACAGTGGAACAATGAAAGGGATGAAACAGTGAAAGGTATTATAAGTTGGCAATAAGTATGTCTGAATCCTATATTAAAGGTTCCTTCTGCAATGTTGAAGTCTAGCTAGACATTATGAAGAAGCTTATTTTCTACAAATGTTAGGTCCTCTAACCAAAAACGAAGAATGATACAAAAACACAAAACAGCAAAACAACAAGGAACAAACATGGCAGTGAAAACAAACCTAGACAAAGATAAAGAGGGAAAAGGGGTGTCAATCATACTCAAACACCTTCGGGGCTCTTTGAAATACTAGTTAGAATGGAGGCTGTTCAAACCTTAAGGGGAACTTCACAATTACAAGTATTTATTTATTTTTATTTTTTTATTTATTTTTGTCAATTGCTTATAAGATAATAGGTATAAGTAAAAGCATAGTTATGAATACATGGATACATATAAGAAAAATAAAAACATAAAAGAAACAATAGGACAGCGACAGCAGGCACATTGGTGCGCTTATGCACACCCCCTACAGACCTCTTAGGAAAGGGGTGAGGTCAGTAGTAGACAGTCTAAGGTTAAAGTTTTTGGGGTTTGGGGAAGAAACCACAGAGTCAGGTAGAGTATTCCAGACATTGACCACTCTGTTGCTGAAGTCGTATTTCCTGCAATCAAGTTTGGTGCGATTAACCTTGAGTTTGTATCTACTGCGTGCTCTTGTGTTGTTACATCTAAAATGGACTGTGGTAATGCACTCTATAGGCCAAAGGTGTCAAACTCACGACTTTCTGGCTTGTGGGCCAGATAAGTCATGCACTGGCCACATCCCCTCCCCATTTTAGTGAAGGAGAAAAATGTCACGATATGTCACATGATGTGACACTGCAAGTTTGACATCCCTGGTGTAGCCATTCCTCACATCAATGTACCATCTCTCCCTCCCTCCCTCCCTATCATTTATCTAATCCATCATCTATCTCTCTATCTTCTATCATCTATCTATAATCAATCTTCTATCATCCATCTATCATTATTGATCTCTTTCTGCCATGTCCCTGTGATATTGTCCCCAGCAAGGTTTAAGTTGGCTTTAGCTGTATCAGTACTGTATTAGAATGGTATTTCTCACTTATTCTGACACTCTCCAAGTGGTGCAGTCACACATTTTGTATAATTGCACCAATAATGTGGTTTCATACTAATTCAAAGGAAGGCAGATGGCCTTTCAGCGCAGCAACAGAGAATAGTCCAAGGTGAACTGAAGACCTTCCAGAAACCTCAGATAGTGGGTATAGCCACCTTTATTGTTGTGTCCGTGAAATGATGCCAGGAGTTGGTGACTTCAATGCAAGCTCTTTTATTGTAAGTTGGAACCGAACTGGCGTAAAGGAAAAAGCCCGCGGCTTTTATTCCTTTAGCCGCGGCGGCCGCGGCCAATGGCATCGCTTTGAATCTCCCGCGATCCGAATGGACCAATCGCGGGAGATTCTTAGCGAGCCAATCGGCGCGGCTCGCCTGACCAATCAGAGAGCCCCGCGCTTTGGCCAATCAAAGCGCGGGGATCTCAAGAATGTTAATTAAGGACAGAACACCCCGCCCCTCTTGGTTCAGTCCTTACGTCGCGTAGTCACGTAGGTAGGCGGGGCTCCGTCTGAGCCTACTTGACCTGCGCAGCTCAGTTGTAGGCTGGATCCCGGCCGGTTCGGTCGGGATCTCTGCTGCTCCTGCTGCCGTCGTGGGAACCGGCTGGTCGATCGGGCCAGGCTGCTCTCCGTAGCTCCCTCCTGGGCCTCCCGGGTTGGTTGAGCTGCGGGTTTTGCCGCTCCCGCTCGGTCTTTCCGGGTTGGTCGAGCTGGCCTGGCTGTTTCTTCCTGGCGAGGGGTAGTGATGGCTGCTTTCCGGTGAGTACGGCTGGTTTATTCTTCTTTGGTTTTGGTCCCCTGGGTATTCCCTCCCCCCTTGTTTTGTGGGGGTTGGTTTCGCCTGTTTGTGCGCCGGTGGTTTGTTGGTTGGTAGTCCTCGACCTTAGTTGGTCGATGTGGCGTTTCCACGCTCGTCCGTCTGCTGTTTGTAGCCGGTACGAGTGTGGGCCTGTTGTTTGTGTGATGATGGCTGGTATCCATAGTGGATCTCCCGTCAGGTTTTTTGCGTATACGGGGTCGCCGGGTGCGAAGGTTCGGTGTTTACTGTTTGAGTCTGGGGGCCTCTCCGGGTTATACGTGGGGTGTAACCTGTCGAGTGGGGACCTTAGTTTCCTGCCCATTAATAGTTCGGCTGGGCTTTTATTGGTTGTGGTATTTGGGGTTATGTGTTGGGTGAAGAGTAGTTTGTTTATCTTCTCCTGGATCTCCCCGTGGTCTATTTTCTGGATGGTCTTTTTATTGAATTGGACCATCCGTTCCGCCCTACCGTTCGCCGCCGGGTGCACCGGTGCTGTCAGTGCGTGGCGGATGCCCCTTTCCACTAGGAATTTTTTGAATTCCAGCGAGGTGAATTGGGGCCCGTTGGAGACGACGACGTCTGGGAGGCCGTGCGTTGCAAAGAGTTTGCCGAGTTCCTTGATCACGGCCTCCGTGGTTGTCGTCTTCATGTTGCTTACCTCCAGCCAGTTGGAGTAAGCGTCAACTGTTATGAGGAAGGTGTGTCCTTTTGTGGGCCCGGCGAAGTCTATATGGATCCTAGACCAAGGTCCCCTTGGGGTTTCCCACTCTAGGACGGGTGCTGTGGGTGGGCTTGGCCTGGTTTCCTGGCATCGTTGGCACCTAGTTACCCAGGCCTCTATTTGTTTGTCCATCCCTGGCCACCAAGCGTAACTTCTGGCCAGGGCTTTAGTCCTAACGATGCCAGGATGCTCCTCGTGTAGCAGTTCCAGAACCTTCCCTTGTAGCTTTTCTGGAATGACCACCCTATCCCCCCATAGTATGCACCCTTTTAATAAAGAAAGTTCCGTTTGGCGATTTCGGAACGTTTTGACGGACTCGTCGTTGTCCCTTTCCGGCCACCCTTTCTCTACCCAATGCAACACCCACGCCAGACATTTGTCTTTATTAGTCTCTCGGGCAATGTCTGACGCGGTTATGGGCAGGTTGGGTAGAGTCTCTATGCTGAGGGTGGTCGTCGTGGGTGCTGGGTCGGTGTTGGGTTCCGGTAGCGGCGAGCGGCTTAAGGCGTCTACATGGGAGATCGTCTTACCCGGTCTGTGTATGAGTCCATAGTTGTAGGCTGCCAGGAACTCGGACCACCTTGTCATTCGGGGAGACAGAATGTTCGGGGTGGCCCGGTTTCCTGCAAGGATTCCCAGCAGCAGCTTGTGGTCAGTTATGATGGTGAAAGTCCGGCCGTAGAGATACTCGTGGAATCGTTTTACGGTGGCAACGATAGCCAGAGCCTCTTTATCCAGCTGGCTATCGTTCCGCTCCGGTTTGGTGAGGGTCCTTGAAAAGAACGCGATGGGCGCTTCTTTTCCGTCGGGGAGGGTATGGCTGAGGACAGCGCCGACGCCAAAGGGTGATGCGTCGCATGTGACGGCCAGAGGTAGGGTCTCGTTATAGTGTATGAGGACGGCGTCCGAAGTGAGGAGGTCCTTCGTTCTTTGGAAGGCGGCTTGCTCGCGTTTCCCCCAAGTCCAGGTCGCCGCCTTGTCCAGGAGCCTATGCAAAGGCTCCGCCGCCGTCGCCTTTTGGGGTAGGAAAACATTGTAAAAGTTCAGTAGCCCCAGGAACGCCTGTAGTTCCGTCTTTGACTTGGGTGTGGGGGCTTCTTTGATGGCCTTGATTTTTTGGTTTGTGGGGTGAATGCCGTGACGGTCTAGGAGGTATCCTAGGAATTCTACTCGTTCCGTGCATAGCTGGCATTTCTCCCTCTTGACTTTCAGCCCGGTCTCTTTAAATTTGGTTAGGGCCTCCTTTAGGCGACCCTCTAGTTCGGCTTGGTTGGCTGCCGACACTAGGACGTTGTCGAAGTAAGGTACCACCCCCTTGATGCCTTGCAATAGTCTCTCCATTAGGCTTTGGAATATGCCCGGTGCCACGCTGACTCCGAATTGGAGCCGGTTGCATTTAAATGCTCCCCGGTGGGTGACTATGGTTTGCGCTTCTGCCGTTTGCTCGTTGACTGGCAACTGTTGGTATGCCTGAGCGAGGTCGAGCTTGGCGAAAACCTTGCCCCCTCCCAGTGAGTGCTGTAGGTGTTGCACTACTGGGACGGGGTAGGCGCCATTTAGGGTGGCCTTATAGTCCCCACAGATCCTCACCAACCCATCGGGCTTGATCGGGGTGACTATGGGGGTCTCCCACCGGGCGTGGTCTATGGGCTGTAGAACCCCTTGTTTGACGAGCTTGTCAATTTGCTCGTCTATCTTGGGTTTCAGTGCGAATGGCACCCGCCTTGGTTTCAGGCGTTTTGGCGGGACGTTTGGGTCTAGGTTGAAAGATATAAGGGGCCCTCGGTACTTGCCTAGGTTTCCGTCGAAGACCTCTTGGAATTCCCGGGCCAGTTGCTGCTCCCAGCTGTCGTCGGTGACGTGGTCGACTCCCGTGAGTGCGATGTCGAGCGGGGCGAACCATTGCAGTCCCAGTAGGCTTGGGCGGTCGCGGTCGACGATTGTCAGGGGAAGTCTTTCGGTGTGCCCTTTATAGGTGATGTTGAAGTGTTTGGTTCCGACTACCGGGATGCGGTTTCCCTGGTAGTCCTTTACAATGAGTCTCTGGCTGTCTATGTTCCTCCTTTGGAGGGTAGGCACCAAGCGCTTTATTTCATGCCATGCAATCATGGAGAGGTAGGACCCGGAGTCCACCTCCATTTTGCATGGCTGGCCCTCGATGCCTACCTCCACGTGGACCTTCCGGGCGTCATTGGTGATGGCGTGGCCGATGGTGACCGTCTGATGGGTCTCCTCTCTTCGCCGGTTGTCTCCGCCTCGCGAGGATCGTCCGTTTCGGTCCCATCTGTTGTCCGAGGGGTGATCTCTGGTCCGGGGTGGTGTGCTCTCTCTCCTCCGGTCGCTCTGGTCCCATCGTGCCGGGCTGCGATTCTTCTTTAGGCAGCAGACACGGGTGATGTGTCCCTTCTTGTCGCAATGCCGGCAGATCGATTCGAAAAACCGGCATTCCGACCTGGGGTGGTCGCCGCCGCAACCAGCACAGTTGGTCCTTGACTTACGACCTCGCCGGTTTCGTGGGTCGCGGCCTGTCTGGAGGCGATGGATGTCCTCCTCGTCATCGGAAGTGCCCGATGCCGAGTGGAAGTCGCCCTGGTGGGTGATCATCTCGGGTTGGGCCTCGGTCGACCTCGCTGGGTTGTTTCCGCTGCGGTCCCCAGTGTTCAGTCTGCGCATGCGGTCGGCGGAAGTTCGGGTTGCTTCGGCGGCTGCGGCTGCGGTGAGGGTGTCTGCTAGGCTGATGTTGCCCTTGACCATCAGCCGGCTCTGGAGGACGGGGTCCCACAAACCGAGCACGATTCGGTCTCGCAGGGCGTCGTTCAGGTTATCGAATTTGCAGAGCCCCCCTAAGCATCGCAGATCGGCGACAAAGTCGCTGAAGCTCTCACCCGACCTCTGGTCCCGACGGTAGAACTCGTTGCGTCGGATCAGGATGGGTACCTCTGGGGCGTAGTGCCGCCGAAGTATTGGCTCGAGGACGTCCCAGTCCATCGCGGTCGCATTGGCGGGTTTAGCCAGCGCCTTGGCCATTTTGAAGACCTCGGTCCCGCAGTGGGTCAGGAAGACGGCGCGCTACATGGGGCCGGTGGCGTCCTTCAGGTCGCTGCACTCGAGGAACATGCGGAATCGGTCGGAGTACGATTCCCAGTCCTCGGTGGCGGGGTTGAAGGGTGCGGGTGGTGCGATTTTCGCCATTGCGGTGGTTTGTCTGGCTTCCGTCGGACACGTGGTTTGGTTCAGGGTCTGGATCCCACCTTCGTCGCCAGTGTTGTGTCTGCGAAATGATGCCAGGAGTCGTTGACTTCAATGCAAGCTCTTTTATTGTAAGTTGGAACCGAACTGGCGTAAAGGAAAAAGCCCGCGGCTTTTATTTCTTTAGCTGCGGCGGCCATGGCCAATGGCATCGCTTTGAATCTCCCGCGATCCGAATGGACCAATCGCGGGAGATTCTTAGCGAGCCAATCGGCGCGGCTCGCCTGACCAATCGGAGAGCCCCGCGCTTTGGCCAATCAAAGCACGGGGATCTCAAGAATGTTAATTAAGGACAGAACATTTATTATAGCTGCACAGGTACACAGGCCATTTAAAGTCCTCAGTGGCCCTTCTAATTAGCCTCTTCCCAAGATCAGTCAAGATTCCTGGCAAACATTAGTGTTCTGGGTCGGATAAACACCCACCTCACCTTGGAATGTTCTTCTAAGAAGCAAGTAGTTGACTCCATTTCCAGCTGCTCTTCTGATAAATCAACTCTCAGGTTGGCTCCTGGCAGTTACTTTGGAATTAAGTAATATACAATGGCTGTTGTAGCATTATATTTTGCTTGAACAGTTGCAATTTAATGCAGTTTGCATGTAACTTTGTTGGTGTTATTTTACTCCATTAGTTTGAAAGACAGTTATGAAATGGATTAAATAATATATAAATAAATTAAAGCACCCCCATTTTCCATGGTGACTCAAACCTACTCTTTCAATATGCTAACTTGACCCTCCCTTTGAGGAACTGCTCATTATGAAGCCTGGATGGGAACGAAAATCAAATGCTGGGTAGCCCTAACAAATCATCTGATCTTCACAAAGTGTTCTTGCAACCCAAAAATATAGACAGTGAATGGTTGTTTGAAAATAGTGGCTGCTTTATGAAAGTACAGTTGAAGCACAGGAAGTGCCAGAAACATTGCTTTAACCTATAATCTGATTTCTTTGGTTTGGGCTTAGTTCAATAAATGAACTCAACCACTGTGGCTCATAAAACATAGTAGTTTATTCAACAAATCTCTTTTAAAACAAACCACGGGTTAATGCTGGTGTATTCCATCTTTGAGAAATGTCATAGTTTCTCCTTTAAGGTTGCAATCAACTTTTTAGCAATCAGCATTGGATTAAAAACATTCTTCAAGAGACCAGATGCTGCTATCCAATGTTGCGCAAGTACACTGGTTTTGTCACATACCTTGTCATTCTGGTCCAACAAGGTCCAGAGTCACCTTGGAGCGAGTTAAGCGGCAAACAAATTTAATAATAAAAAAATAATTTCTAAAATCTTACATGTGATTCCAAAAACATCTGAGAGTCTGGGAATACCACTTACTGAATTTTCTCCTCTTTTCCATGGCACGTTTTAATTACTAATACCCTTGCTTTCTTAATGTTGTAGAAGTGGGGTTTTGATGAGCAAAATTCTGTGTGCTGGTTGTACAAGTCTGTTTTTAATTTCAGGTCACGTTCAGCGTTCCGCCTCTTCTCAGTTTGGATTTGAGAATGACAAATAATAAAAAATCTATGTCTAGTAGGTTTTTATTCTTCTGTACCAAAGATGAAAGGAGTATACAGATATTCTGTACAGCAGAGGTAACATCCAAAATACTTTAAAAACCAGATTCAATTTACAAAAACCTATAGTATTAGAATATGACATAAGAACACTGTTCTGGTTGTTCCCAAGGAGGAACCTGATGAAATAGATTAAAAAATATAGCTGGGGCTAGGGGTTAGCCCTTGTGCATGCAGCTGAAGACCCAGGCCAAATTCTATGAAAGTGGGTTAAAAAAATCAAGGTGGTCATCATCATTCACAGACCCCTTTTATATTGCTGTATATAAAAAGTGAGGAACTGATCACTTTTGTAGTCCCCACTTTTGACTATTTTAATACATGCAAGTCAGGGACAATCCTATACAGGTAGTCCTCAACTTACAACAGTTCGCTTCGTGACCGTGCAAAGTTAGTGGCCCTGAAAAAAAGTGACTAATGGCCATTTTTCACACTTATCACTGTTGCAGCATCCTGTCATGTGATCTACATTTGGATGCTTGACCACTGACTCACATTTATGACCCTTGCAGGGTCCCATGGGTCATGTGATCACCTTTTGTGACCTGGCATGCAAAGTCAATGGGGAAACCAGATTCACTTAACAACCGTGTTACTAATTTAAAAACTGCAGTTATTCACTTAACAACTGTGGCAAGAATGGTTGCAAAATGTAGTACAAAACTCACTTCACACATTTCTCATGTAACAACATAAATTTGGGGCTTGACTGTGGTCGTAAGTTTATCTGTACAAGGATTATCTGTACAATTTGCAAGTGTTTTTGGAGCAAACCATTCCAAAATGGAATGGAGGGGCTATTCCAGCAAGAGAGGTCAACTGAAGAACACCTGGTGAGTGTCTGAAAGTTGCCATCTGATCCTCCCATGATGAGGGTGGGTCTCCCGAAAATGTCAAATTAAAAGTAAGCCCAACTGTACCCAGAACAATGCTGTGTGGGACTTAGCAAGCCAATTCTGTATGGGGGGGGGGGTGTTTGTGTATGTGTCTTGGTTGTTTTTAAGCGATTGCCTGTCTGCTGGTGCAAATCTTGGAGAGGCCTGTGTGTATGTGTTTGTGTTGTTTCAATTAAGGCTGCAGCCAGAAGTAACTGGCATCTGGAAGTGAGGGGGGGGGGAGAGACTTTCTACTCCCAGCGACTGAAACAACAGCCCGACTAAAAATAGCTGTTGTTTTCTGTCCCTGCCGCTCCTTACAACTCGGTTAGTCACCACCGATCCCTAAAATAAAAGTTGAGTCCGCAGCCTCTCCTGGTAGCCCGTGTAAACAAACTGGGGAGAATGGGGGGGCGAGGGGGGCCAGCAGAAGGGAGTCCCCTCAGCTTGGCGACGGCAGCTGCCGGTCGAGCCAGCGCCAGAGCCGCAGGGGCCCGGCGAGCAGGCCAGAACATCTGGCGGTGGGGCCAGCGGCGCGCCGCAAGCGAGGCGGCCAAGGTTACTTGGCTGCCGCGCTTTGCGAACTCCCTGGGCCTTGGAGGCCGGCCACCGTCGCCCTGGCAACGGCATTAAACAGGAGGCAACAGACCGGGGATCCCGTCATTTCGGTGCAGAAGAAGGCAGGAAAGAAAGCAGGCAGCGCAGACAGGAAAAGGAGGGAGCCCGCTTCTGGGCCCCGCGCCGCAACCCAGCCAAACCGAGCAGCCGCGGGCCTCGCGCCTTGGGGAAGGGGGGGGGGAGGAGGAGGCCACGGGCGCATCTTGCCCTCGTCAAACGGTGCCTCCGGCTGGGGTTACCCGGCTGGAGTCCAGCTGGGGGTCTTCCTGCACCCGCGTGGGGGCTGCGAGCGTCGGAAGACGTGGGTTTCCAAAGATGCGGCCCTTTCCCGCGCAAAAAAAAAAAAAAAAAAAGCTTAAGAGGCGCTCGGAGGAGGAGGGAGTTTAGAACGGGGGTCTTCAACATTGCCCACTTTAAGCCTGGCTGGAAAGCCCTGGTTTAGAAGGGGCAAAGGCTGGGCGGGCGCGTGCCTCTCAAAACGGGGAGGGGGAATAGGGTGGGCTCAGCGGACTGGACGCGCGCTCTTTGCAAACCACCCTCGTGAGGAGAACCGAGTGCGACGTTTATCAAGGGCGGGCAAGTTGGCAGAGGGACCTGCGGGGCCACCTCGGGGTTTCTGAACCGTGGGAAGTCTCTGCGATTTTAGAAGTGCGGTAGCCCCTTCACACAAGCGGCTCACCATCGGATGGCCGCCAATTCTCCGCATTTACCGGGAGCACCGTGAGGCGGCATATAAATCTATTGCTGACGGCGATTCAAAGAAAAAAACGAGCGGTCCTCGATGAGATCCGCAGCCTCGCCCCCGTCATAGTTTAATCGTGGGGTTTCAAAAGGAATTGCGAATAAATTTTTCACCCATCTCCCAGTTTTGTAATTCAAGAGCATCTCGTTTTGTTTTTTTGCGGGCAGCTCCGTTTTGTGTTCGGGAAACTGGAGGGGATGGAAATGATGTGTGTGTGTGTAGCAAGTCTGGGTCTGCAGCCTTGGAATAGTAAATGGTGGGAACTAGGCTATCCTTGGTAGTGCAGGTGGCCAAGATTGTGACTACACAGGCGGGTATAATAGTTTCTGTACAGGAAAAGTTACGGACAAGGAGGGGTGTGACTCGGCGTGCATTTCAATTGTGCAGCCTTTCCTCGTTGCCTGCAGTTTTTTTTTTGCACGTCCGGACTTCTGCTGATTAATCTGCCGACAATCGGCGTGCACGGTCAACAACTCCTATGTTCTATATCGCAACTAAATTAGATGCCTTTCCTCTTTACATCTTTACAAATCGCCTAATCCATGAATTGCCATTTTACTGCTCGGGGAAGAGTCGAAAGCGGTTTCTCAGAAATCGCCGACAGGTTTCCCTGCCTGGGAAATGTAGCGCCAGCTGCAATGTTGCAAACAGAACGGGAAGTTGGTTACTCTAAAAGTAACCAAAAAGTAAGAGGACAGCTGGCGTTAATCATTCCCCATTTAAATTCTTGCTCACTACTTTTTACCCGATCTCCGCCTACCCACAGTGAAATCTTTTCACACTTCCCCGAAGCACCGAGCGGAATAATTTGGAAAAGGTGAAGTCATTTCGACAGGCAGACGTGGGGAGAAGCTGCCTAAGAAGCGGGGGAAGAGGAAGCGGGCGGGAGACAGAAATGCTGCTACCGTCGTAGTTGGATCTCAAGGATTTCGAGCTCCGCCCCCCCCCCCCCCCCCACACACACACACCAGGAAAGTGCACAAAACTACAATCCCTAGCAACTCTCGTCAAGGCTTTCTACAGCTAAACCTGAGCCCTGAACTACCGGGAGGCCTTAACAGAAGCGGTTTGGAAATAAGCTAGAGATAGAACGATTGGTTTTTATGGCATGTGTTTAGTACTGTAGTTCAGGGGTGTCTTAAGCCATGGGCCCCACACTAATCTGTATGTTTACCCTTCAATGCGCCTTGTAGCATATAAATACAGCAACTATATGGCTTACTGAGTATTACTGTCTTTCAAGCCTGGTTGATTAGTTGTTGCTGCACAGCATGTTTTTAATGTTTCAACACTGACTGTTGGAAATGCTAATAAAATAAATGTTTAATTTTATCGATCATTTACATTTTTGTGTAGGGGCCCCAGTATACTGCTTTGCCCGAAGCCCATAATGCTGTTAAGACGGTTCTGCTGTAGTTATACTGCTGCCCAGCGGGCTCTGCACAGAACCTAATGGTGATGACGCCTACTATAGTTGGCCACAGTTAACTATTGGGAGCGAAGAATCCGGAATCTCTTTGATACAGTGGAGTTGAGGGCACCCGGTTCACGAGTGGCACAGACGATGAGTATGTCCCATAACAGCGCAAGCTTTTGCATTTCCAAGATTACTTACTCCAAGGAACCGCGATAGGACCTTATTTTCTATCAGTTCCTTCATAGCTGTCCACGCAGAGCAAACGCACACGCGCTCGCCTTCTTCCTCTTCTCAACTGCAGGGGCGCCAACCGCGGGCGCACGTGGCTGCCACGGCGTGGCTTGTCGCAAGTTCAGCGCTGTGGCTACTTTTCTGTGTCCTCCTCCGGAACTTTGGGCGAGGAAGCGTCGCCCCCGCTCCGATTTCTATTCTGTTTGGTCCACTTGTGAAAAACCGATGCCCGAGATGGCACCTCCTTCCCCACACCCTCCTCTCCGCGCAGAGCAGAAGGATCCGAAAATCTGACTTCCCTTTTCGGTGCTTTGGCTTGCCTTCTCCTTTTTCCTTCCCCTCCATGAAGGAGCTTCTGTTTGGAACTCCAAGCGACGGAGCATCGTGGAATTATTCTTTGTTTTCACCGCCCAGTTCTTTCTTTGCCAATCGGAAAGGAGTTGCGACCCTCCTTTTAGCAATTGGGGAAAAGAAGAAAAAGCTTAGCGAAACAGTAAATCAGGGGTCTCCAACCTTGGCATTTTTAAGCCTGGAGGACTTCAATTCCCAGAATTCCCCAGCCAGCAAAGGGAATTCTGGGAGTTGAAATCCGCCAAGCTTAAAGTTGCCAAGGTTGGAGACCCCTGCAGTAGATGACTCCTGCCTTGGGAGGCACGCGGAAAATGGGGAGGGGGGAAATGTCACTTTACAGCGACCTCAGCCTCTACTGTCCATTTCAGTGGGGGTGGGGGGGTGGACAGCTGCAAGTTTAAACCTCCGATCTCCCTGCACTGCTTTCGAAAGCCGCCCGGCGCAGTTGACGGATTTACAGAAGGTCAATACAACTACTGAGTCGGCGGGACCCTTCCCGGTTTCGCAGTGCTTGGACGGTTTTGAAACTTTCCTTGCTGTTGCTTGTCAATCGGCGCTTTTTTCCAAATTTCCAGAGAAGTCGATTCTTCTTTTTTTTAAGTCCCCACGATTTCTGCACGCCTAGGCTCCGTTCTTCCATCCCTCCCGCGTTTACTGCAGGGTTACTGAACCTAAGGGAGTCCCCCCTATCCCTCCCTGCTCACGTCATCCTCAAACCTCCCCCGTCCTCCCTGTCCTTTGCGGGCCCTAAAGGCTCTCGAAAAGCCGGATCAGCTGCTTAGGGTTGGGGGAGGTACATGGGCTCCTCTCTCGGGCTTCCAAGCTTTTCGCCCTCTCCGTCGCTGGGCTCCTTTGCAAAAGGCAACCGAGAGTCGCTCGCGGGAGCTGTGACATCACGGGGCTCTGGGCGGGGAGAGGGGCTGGGAGGAGGGAGGGGGGGTGTTTTCCAGCTTTAAAAAGGCCACCCGAAGCGGGCTGCCGTGCGTCAAGAGAAAAAACCCGAACGGGCTTCTGCCAACTTCCCCGAGAGCAAATTAAAAGCCCCGGTGTCCAATTCAGGCGCCCGCAAGAAAGGGGAGCGAGGCCCCCGCGCGCTCAGACTTCAAACTTCCTCGAGTCTGCGGGCAGGCAGGCGGGCGGGCGCGCGCTCTTCCCTTCTCCCGGGAGCCGGAGCCCTCGCGCGCTCGCCTTGCAACCCCTCCTCCCTCGCGCGCCGCCTCTTCTTTCTCGCGCCCCCCCCCAACCGGGGCCAGCTTCGGGACGCCTCCTTGAGGGGGGCCGCTGCCTCAGAGAGCCCAGCGCCTCTTTAAAAAACTTCGTTCCGAAAAAGTCCTCCAATAAGCAACGACCGCCGCCGCCTGGCCTTTCCAAGGCTGCTGTTGACGGGGCAGCGCCAACCTCAAACTCTGCCCTTTCTGTCCTGAGAGGCGCCGGGTTGGCACACAACCGGAACGTTAGAGCGAGAGAGGGGCCACCTCTACCTCCTCTGCCTTCGTCTTGGGCGAAAGTGGATGCCCGGCGGTGATCCTGTTAACTCCGAGCCGCTTCGCGCCTCCAGAGCCAGCCGACGGGGTGAAAGAGAAACTTGGGCTCTGCTTCCAGCCGCAGCGCTTTGCAGAATGAAATCGGCCGAGGAAGGTAAACAGAAAACAAACAAACAAACAAACAAAAAAGCCTGCGCAGCTTCGCTCCCTGCGGCCGGCTGGCCGGTTTCCCTCTTCTTTTTGACTGACGTTTGCTCGCCCCGCTTCGGACCGCAGGCTGAGGAGAGCCGCACCGGAGGAGGGTGGGGGATGGAAACCCGGGCGGGTCGTGGAGCTGGCGGCAGTGCTGGGAAGGAGGGAAGCGGTGTCCTCCTGGTGTTTCCCCAAAGCCTCCCCGAGGTTCGCCTCCTGCGACGCCTTGCCAATAGGTGTCTCCTCCCCGCGGCTGTTGGCTCTGAGGAGAGACTGGCTCTCCCTTGCGTTTTGTGTGGGGCGGCAGTGGTAGCTCGGGGTCCTTCGGGGTGGGCGATATTGCCCTCGGCTGGGTGAGGCGCGAGTAGGTGGTTTGGAGGCGCGACTGAAACCAAAGGAATCTCAGGAGCCAGTGGGAGTTTTCGGTGTGCAGCTGCCGGCCTGCCCCGGTCCTCGTACGTGTCAATACCTCACAGTTACAAACAGTGGGCAGAATTCATTCCAGCCCATCCAATTACTTGTAACCACTAAATGCTAACATTCTATAGCGCAGGCTGGGCTATGATGAAATGCCTTTAAAAAAAAAAAAGCTTTGATAGAGAACAGCCTATAATTTAAACCGTTTGAATGTTTATCAAAAAAGTTCTCTTTTTAGAGCCAGGGAACAGTAGAAAACCTCAAAAGTGGAAGCGGTCCCACCCACCCTCTCACACTGTCTGCTTTATTGGTTGGATTACCTTAAAAAAAATCTGTTTTGTTTTGTTTATACTACCTGGTGTTTCAGCCATTCCGACTAAAGCCTACTTTTTGGGTGTGACAGCTTATGTCCTCATAAAAAAGGTTTTTATTATTATTATCATTAACAATTGCACAGAAGCAAAGGGAATGCCTCTTGCTAGGTTTTATTAAAGCAATTCAGATGTAAGTGGTTCAGAAACAAACACCTCTGTCTATAAACAAGATAGATTGGAACAACTGGATTTAAGCAGATGGGCAGTCTGATCACATTCAACCTGACAATACTGCGCACATGCTGTAGCATTGATACTATCTTTTGGGGGAATCAGTTTTTATTGGAATTTTGAATTCAACAGAAGTATAAACATTGAAGAAAAACAAGAAAAAAGGAAATTAGAATTATGACTTTTGCTATTTTTTTCTATCAAGTAGTGTCATTTTGATATCACCTCAATTTGCTGTGAACACCTATCGTTTCATACCATAAGTTGAAAATATCCATTTCCCTTCCTGTGGTACTGAAAGTGTATATTAAACATTAAATGTCAACGTTTTGCATTCTTGCACAAAAAATAAGCAAAACCAGACTGTTCCATTACCAGGATTAGTTCTAGTTATTGAGACATATGAAGACATTTTGATTGTGTTGCTTACAACAAGTGAATGAGACAGGCCTGAGGCCAGATCCATCTTTTCTAATGATCTTAAGAGGTACAGAAAAGCCCTAATCTTCATTGTTCAGAGAATACTTCTATTTGGAAAAAAAAAATCCTTTGAGTGGCATCTGGATGAGAAAATGGATTTTAAATTACATAAATATACTTTAGAAACGACTTAAAACATCCATCTGTTCACTGTACAAAGTCATGAAATCCCTTCCTGGTGGATTTCTCAGATAAAACATTGCACTTTAGACATTGCTAAGAGGTCAAGCCAGAATTCCACAAATAATGTGATCCTACACATATTTAGTAGGGAGAACTTTTGAACCCACTTGAAGTCACTCCTGTAATGTTGAGATTTTTTTAAAACTTGACATGGTAGTATCCCATGTGGCTTGAGCATGTTGTGTGCATGAAGGACCCTCATACCAGGACTTCCATTCAGCCAGAGTAAAGTCCCTCCAAATGTCTTCACAGCCTAATACTTATTTTAAAAGATTTGTTATGGAGAAAGGCAGATATTATCCAGAAGATGGAGATGCAGTCCTAGTGAAATCCAAGGTATAACATGTTGGGTTCCACTGCAAGTCTCTTTTGATCAAAGTGTCAGATAGGCAGCATTACAGGTACTCTGTTTCTTGCACCAGTATTTTTACTATCTGAATAATACCACATAAATAATTAGATTTATTTATGCAAAAGTCCACTGTTATCTGCCTAGTTTGATTACCAATTGTGCTCTGAATCAGAAAATGTTCAAAGGCCTCCTTTTGAACTAATTCATGCCTTTACTCCATTGCAGAACATTCTTATTGCTATTTATTTTGGGGGCTGGAGAAACAGCCCAGTCTGACTTCAGCCACTGCATTGATGGCTGTGGACATTGATGTCCACCAATCTTAACTGAAAACATCAGGGAACTTTAGCAAAATAAGGCACTTCCACAAAAGGAGAAATCAAACTTTCAGGTCCAGCCCAATGTGGGCCCCTGGGAGGAAGAACAGCTACTAAAGATATAAACAGATATTCAGCTACTAAAGTCCATGTGGTTCAGAGACATTTGTGGATGAAGATGTGTGGATAGGAATATGACTCGAAGTTCTTGGAAACAATGAGGTTTTCTGTCATATTTCGAGTTGACAATAGAAACCAAAGCAGGAGTTAATGACTCTGCCTTGTTTTCCTTTAGAGAAGTAAAAGATATCTTAAAGAATTTTACAGGTCCATGTAACTCATTTATTCTTTCTTGCTCACAAACATTCACCTAGATCAGAAAATTACATATCAAATATTTCTGTGTTTTGATTTTATTTCACTTGGGCCTGATCCCATCTGATGAAATTGCCACTTTTGAGTGGCTTCCATGGGTCAGTCCACCCTGTGTGACCGGCTACCTGTGGTTGCATGGGAAGCTTTTCTTAGAAGCCACATATTCCAATATCAGGTCTTGTCTGCTGTAACAGTCTAGTCTTATGCTACTATGTGGTTCATCTAGCATTGACTGATTTCTTTTAGGTACCGTGTTAGAATTTGTTAGACTGCCCAGACTTTTAGATACGCTTCTTTGTGGGATTCCTGTTTCATCTAATCATTGGCATATTTTGACATTTTCTGAAGTTTTTAAATTACCTATTGTTTTACCTGTTTCATTATATTTTATGTTAGCAGTCATGTTTCTGGATTCAGAATTGGGACATAGGTCTGAATATGTCATCAATTGATTTACTGTTTGTACAGCTAGAAATTAGTTTTCCACATTACAAAAGCCTGCTATCTCTGCAAAAACCACCCAATCTTCTGTAGAGTCGATATAGAAAATTTTCAGAAGATAAAGATGGACTGAGAAAATTTTCATCTTAACTCAGGGAGGCTTCCAGTGTTGAAATGTGGGACATGTTTGGGCAAATCTCAAAAAAGGCCACTAGAAAGAGGAGACTGCATATACTGTCAATTAACTACTTTTTAACAAGCTAGGTGGTTTTGTGTAATATATATTACATGTTTTTGACATTCCATGGACAGTTTTCATTGTGAAAGATCAATAATAGCAGAAAGAATGCTACTATAATTAAGCCTTACTAAGGTTCTGAACTTGAGAGAAAATTAAAAACAGATAAAAGTACAATATTACGCATATGCTTGAAATGATTTATGGTTTATGTGTAATAGGCACCACATTTCCAGTTGATGGACTTTTTAACCACTAGTTTATCTTCCTAAGTTTTAAAGTGAGGAATCCAATGAATTATCTATTATGGAAAAACCCAAATGAGCCCAAAGAAGTTCTGAACAACTTTGATGAACTGTGGGAGATGTGCAGTTTCCCGATTCAGGGAGAATCCGCTGATACCAGAGAAATATCAGCAGGATATATTGATGGTAAAGTTCTGTTTTGGTTTGTAAGTCATATGAATGTGCTGCATAAAAATAATTCTCAAATGAATACATATACCTGTGGAACAGAACAGATAGCAAAATCACTATTTGCTTTGCACTGTAATGCCATAATTGTAACATTTTGTCATTAGCCATATGGGCTAAGCTGGGTGGGAATTGTCCAAAACTCCTGGAGGGCATCAAGTTGTCTGTGTGGTCTGAACTGTATTCTATCTTGAATTTAAAAAAAAATGATTGGCCAGTAAGCTGTATTCCTCTTCAGAATTTCTATATCTTATGTAGGTGAATTTTTTGTACTACCTTTCCACTTTATTTTGATAATGATATTGTGATAATAATAACAATAACTGACAGCAAATGCCACCTTTGCAAAAAGCTAAAGAAACAGTGGACCATTCAGTTAGCAAGAAGATCACACAGACTGATGACAGACAGTGGCATAACAAAGTAGCAACAATGGTGTAGTGGAATATCTGCAAGAAATGCCATTTGCCTGCAAGCAAGAACTGATGGGGCCATAAAATAGACAAAGTAATAGAAAACAAAGACACTTACTGTATTTTTCGCACTATAAGACGCACGTGACCATAAGGTGCACCTAGGTTTAGAGGAGGAAAAAAAAAATCAGGCAGTGCCCAAGAGGATCACAGATAGGTGTCTTTGCATGTGCCAACTCTGACTATTGACTCCTGCACTGCAGAAAAGAGACAAAAGAGGCGGGCAATGACAAAGACAGAAGAGGTGGGGCTCAGCATTGTAAAAGGACCCCACTTCCATGGCCCAGCTGCTATTATTAACCAAAGGACCAGCATGGACGCACAGACATTTCCACCCACTTTTTTGGGAGGGGGAAAGTGTGTCTTATGGAGTGAAAAATACAGTAAGTGCTTTGGGACTTTAGAATTCAAACAGACAAGCACCTGCCACATAGCTTAGACTTAGCATAAGATAAGAAATACAAAAAAGTTTAGGTAGTGGAGGGTGCAGTACCTGAAGATAGCAGAACAGAAGAAAAAGAAGGAAATGCAAAGACCTGCAAATGGAAGTAGAATGACTGTAGCAAAAGAAAGCAAATACAGTACCAATAGTGTAGGCGCCTTAGGTGCAATCCCAAAACATATGAGCATTATTTGAATACCATCAGCATTGACAAAATTACTGACAGTTGCAAAAGGCAACACTATTTGCAACAGTTTATATTCTGCGACAATACCTTTAACACATGGGTGTCAAACTCATGGCCCACAGGTCAGATACGTCAAGCGCTGGCAACCCCTACCCCCAGTTTAGCGAAGGGGAAAAAAGTTGTGATACATCATGTAATGACAATGTGTCATTACCAGTTTGACACCCCTGCTATAACACCATCAAACAATATTTTCCTATCCCAGGTCCTTGGGAAGGACTAAGTAGGTGAATAACAAAGTAAATCCACTATAAACATCTGGCTGACTGCAACCAACCACAATAAGACCTGAATAACAAATATAATTTAAAAATTTGGTAGAAGATAGATAGATAGATAGATAGATAGATAGATAGATAGATAGATAGATACACAGATACATAGATAGATTTGTTAATTAACAATATCTCCAAACCTGAGATTGCCTTAGTAGAATCTGTGGCACAAATGGGCCTCAAAAACAAAAGAAAAAGAAAATAAAGTTTATTGAACCAGAATGTTCATAGGTGGTAAACATTCCTAGCTAAAAACTCTCCACAAAATTTCTGAGTATGAGGGGGTTGAGGTTCTATAGTATTTCCCGAGAATCCTTCATCTAGCTTTCTACACTATCAGCATTTTGAGGAAGTTTGCCAGGTTTGTTTTTACACTGAATGTTAATGACATACTAAAAATATTCTGTAGAACCTTAGACTAATAAGATGGCTGGTGAGTAAAGTACCACCAGATTTTAACTTATGCACCAGAGACAAATTCCTTGTGCGTCCAATCACACTTGGCCAATAAATCTGTTTTGTCTTGTTCTGTTCTGTTCTATTCTATTCTATTCTGATCTACTACTCTACTCTACTCTACTCTCCACACTCTATTCTGAAATGGCTTAAAATTATCAATGACTTTTATGGCTTCATATCCACTAGAATTTTCCGGTTGATATATATTTATTTGGTCAGATATTCCTATCTCACTTTTTTATCCAAGAACTGAAGGCAACTTGCATGGGGATCTTCCTTTATTTTATCCCCATAACAAATATGAAGGTGGCTGGATTTAACTTTGGTCATAGTTCAATAGTAACTCTCTATGATAGCTCAATTTCCCTCAAAAAAGCAACTTGTGAATCACCAGTCTGATTCATTTACATCTGATCAGGCTATTTCCAGGTGTCCAATCATGAGCTCATGAGCATGCTAGATTTCCCCCCCAGTGTGCTTTGGAATGCAGAACTTTATATGTATGCATGTGAGCAAGAGCCGGCTAAAAGATACCTATTAAAATATTACGCAAATAAGTCTGTCAACATCTCACATGCAACATCTCATTTCTCAGCACCTTTTTCCTTCAGGACATACGTGCACACACATACACGCACCCCTTCCAGTAATCAGTATAGTACTGTTCCAGTTTACGTTAATTTTCAACCATTGTGTCAGGTGTTTTACCAGTTCACACTGCACTGTAAAAGGATGTTACAGGAAATGAGACTAAGTATTACTTCACAATTCTTCCTATATTCACTGATCTCAAAATACTTCCAGCTTTGAGGGCCAATTCTCAGTTGGTGTTCTATTTCCTTCCTTCATGGATACATTCACTAAATATAAATTCCAAAGTCAAAATTTCATTTTTCTCCTTATCCTAACAATGGTCTCCAAGCCACAAGAAATTTAGTAAAACTGTTGTCTCTAATCAGAGCAGTTAATTTTGCCATCTCAGCTAGCTCTTTAAGTTTAAAAACTCATTCTTCCACTGTAGGTAAATGCTCCTCTTTCCATCTTTGTGCATAGAATATCCTTGCAACAGCCAATGTCATGTATAAAAACAACATCCCATATTTCCTTTCCACTTTTTTTATCCATCCCTAAAAGAAAAGCTTCGAGTATCAATTTTACACCCATTTTCAAAATTGGATATATATCTGATTCCAAAAATTCTTAGGCCTCTTATGTATTCACCAAAGATAAAAAGTACCTTTGGATTAATTTACATCACTCTTCAGTAGAATTTCCAGGAAGGATTGCAAATAAACAAACAAACAAAAACTGACTCCAAGATAAATTATACACAGTGTTGCTAGTACAGTACTAAAACTGGGATAATAAATAACTCTTGCTCAATATCAAAAGGATTCAACAATGTGGCACCAGACATCTTTCTCATAGGAAACATTCTAGAAATAAATATCACATATTCTACACATGTAATCCTTGACTTTACAACTATTTGTTTAGTGAGCGTTCAAAATTATAACGGCATTGAAAAAAATGACATAACCATTTTCTTACGTTCATTGCAATGTCCCCATGATCACATGATCAAAATTTAGACAGTTGACAACTGGGTCATTTATGACAGTTGCAGTATCACAGGGTCATGTGATCACTTCTTGCAACCTTCTTTTCAAACAAAAGTCAATGAGGAAACCGCAATCATTTGAAAGCTGTGTTACTAACTTAACTGCAGTGATTCACTTAACAGCTGTGATAATAAAGATCGTAAAATGGAGCAAACTTCACTAACAACTGTCTTGCTTAGCAACAGAAATGTTGGGCTCAATTGTGGTTGTGAGTCAAGGACTACCTGTAGTTGTCACTCATTTTACTTTGTATCCTAGAAGCACAGATTAGGTCAACGAAGATTACTTCAGTGATGAGCAAGTTGAAATAGGAATACTGTAGAACTTTCTGCTGTTTTTCCAAATGTTCTGGAAGGCGTTCAAATTGTGGACCAAGAGGGAATAAATTATTTAAATGCAGGAATTGCAATTATGCCAATTAATTAAATAGAAATTTAATTACATTTAAATAAAGTTTAATTTATTAATCTTTCCTACTTGTTTCCAGCTTGCTGCATACTTTTAATGTTCTTAAAAATATTCCTATCTCAATTCCACATTGCTTTAAAGATAGACATTGCATGCACGTACTATCAAAAGCTGGGGTAGTTCTTTTAGTACTGATGATTACTAACTTTGGGGGTTATTGCTACAAACAGTCAAGTTCCTCTTAGTGTCTATAAACTGAAGACTGCAGATTTCCTCATAGAAATCTGATCAATACAGTCTCACTTGGATTATTCTTTCTGGCATATTGTGCTTAGAGAACCATGTTATGGTGTACCAAATCATTTTAAAATAAATAAGCAGAAAGAAACTGTTTCCACCACAATGGGACAAAACCATTGAGGTTGGGGCAGATTTTACTTGCTTATTAAAATCTGATTGCATGTCACTGTCTACCCTTCATTCTAGATTTTACTGTCATATCATTTATGCTTAAGTGATTTATGAATTAGGTCTACCCATGTCCAGTGAGTTTCAAAAAATGTTCTTTAGTATCTTGTTGATTCATCCAACCAGATTATAAATGAGAAGTGTTATTAAGTATTGTAGTCTGCTCCCATCATTTGAGGAAAATCTTCCATTAATGTTCACATTGGGCTTTCCAGTCTGTGATCTAAAGCTCATGGCTGTGACTGACATTCAATTAATATATAGTGGACATCTTTTGGTTTTAGTAGTTTTTGTATCATGGCATCTGGCCCTCTCAATTCCTGGCAAATAAATGAGGAAGAAATGGAGGTAGTGACATATTTTATTTTCCTGGGCTCCAAGATCACCGCAGATGGGGACTGCAGCCAAGAAATTAAAAGATGTTTGTTCCTGGGGAGGAACACTATGGCAAATCTAGAGAGCATACTAAAAAGCAGAGACATCACCCTGACAACAAAAGTGTGTATCGTCAAGGCTATGGTTTTTCCCAGTTGCAATATACAGCTGTGAAAGTTGGACCATAAGAAAGGCTGAGCACCAAAGAATTGAGGCCTTTGAACTATGGTGCTGGAGAAGACTCCTGCAAGTCCCTTGGACTGCAAGGCAATCAAACCAGTCAGTCTTAGAGGAGATCAACCCTGACTGCTCTTTAGAAGGCCAGATCCTGAAGTTGAAACTCAAATACTTTGAGTATTTGAGAAGGAAGGACTCACTGGAGAAAACCCTAATGCCTGGAACGGTTGAGGGCAATAGAAGAAGGGACAACAGAGAATGAGGTGGATGGATGGAGTCACTGAAGCAGTAGGCATGAGCTTAAATGGACTCCAGAAGATGGTAGAGGACAGGAAGGCCTGGAGGAACATTGTCCATGGGGTCGCGATGGGTCGGACACAACTTCACAACAGTTTTTATATACCTACTTATAGATGGATTGTGAACTATAGTATCAGATGTAAGTCTGATATAAAAATTACCTTGATTTGTATGTGTATATTTCACTTAAGCAAAAGGATGAATTAATAGAAACAGCAATTCCTTACCTAGACCTGTTGTATGGATTTGTTTGTAAACATTTTTATCAACTCAAAAATATGAGATCAGAAATAGGCAATGTGCAACCCCAAATCTTTACAATCTGAGTTCTTTCTTGAATCTTTTGCTCTTGTTTGCACTATAGCTATGATGAATCAGAAAGCAGAGTATTTTCCAGTTCAGCTGGTTCGCCAACCATGAATAAATTTGCGCAATGGTGGTGGGAGCTCTGTTTATTCCAGGGATCCTCAGATTTCCCCCTTCTGAAGTGAAGTCATCATCTTGTATCCATAATTTTTGGTTGCCTTAACGTATGGCATTGGCTTCATTTCAAAACCAGGGCAGAATAGTAAAGATAGTGGAACACTGGTTGGAGAACAGTACACCATTTTTGTGCTCTCTCATTCGCCTGCTAGAGGCAGTACTGATCTACTCATGAGAAGCAATCATGAGGTACTCTGTAGGAGAATGAGAAAAATGCTGAAGGGGTGAGAATTGAGGGTATCTATAAATATAAATATATTTGTCAAGAAGATAGAACAGATCTGTTAATCTGCTGGAAGCCATTGTGATAAGAACCAGCATTTACCAATATATTCATTTTTATATTTGTATTTGTATTCATATAATATTGAATTACTAGATGGGAAACCAAGAAGAACTGTTAGATTAAGTAGGATAACTATTGCAGAAAATGTGTAAGGCAATATAGCATTTTTTAAATGGAAATTGGGAGGAGAATGAGAATAATGGCTTTCACCGGAAAAATGATATTTTCCTGATGATAGACTTTTCAGGTTTCAGACTGGAAATGGGTTCCCATAGTCTACAGAGGAATACCATTTCCATCATTAAAAACATTTCTTTGGAATATAGCCTTAGTTGGGAGCTCCACAGTCCTAGCTTCTGGAATGATGAGGTCATTTGCATGTGGCACACTTCAAAACTATTTTGGCAAACACAAAAAGTATTATGTCTCCCAACACAGAATTAAAACATTGTCTACAAACTTTATTTTTAATTAACATTAAAACACTGAAATGACTGCTTCTAGTTAAAAACACATGTAAATACATCCCAAAACCATTTAGTAAGCACTGTTCTACTAGACAATGTAGTTTTTGTTGAACAAGTTAAAAATAAATATACTGTCTGTTACACCCTATTTATGCATATCAAAGAAAATTAATTTCTGTGTGTGTGAGAGAGAAGGGGAGAGAGAGAGAGAGAAATTAGAACTGTTCTGTTTCTGTATCTGTGGTGTCAAAACTAAAGTCATAAATGGGAACCATTATAAGTTTTATTTGATTTTTTTGAATAAAGCCTTAGCACAATTAAATTTCAGCTCCCTGGGACCAAGTCTCACTGATCTCAGTGGGATTTATTTCTATGTAAACACATATAGAATTGCAGCATAATTTAAAAAAATGAAAATCAGGTCTGTCTTAGCTCATTGGTTTAATTATCCTGGATTTTCATCTCAAAGTTATCATACTTTCAGTGTAAAAAGCTGGCTTAGTGCTTTGGAATCTGTATTATTGATACATAACATATATGAACATTTCCTATTGAACTTGCTTTTTATGAAGTTTTATAGTGAGTGGCATTGCAAGTGAGTAACATATGGTAATAATGATAATTAAGAAGTTTCTGCCATTTTCTTCCTAAAAGACTTGCAAAGAGTAGCCCAAAACCGAGTAAATTTGTGGTTACATTAAATTAACAAACTTGAAATTAATGCTTTATTATTAACTTACTTGTAAATTGCAACCTAGATTTCTAAATTTGCAACATCATACTTATTGCTCCAGATAATTAGGATGATATTTTTTTACCCCCACCCTCGCCCTCATGAATAAACCTGGTTTTTGCATTTATGGCAGTATCTAATTGATCTTAAACAGGGCCAAATGTAATCTGAAGGCTGCAAGCTTGCCTGGAAAATCAGAGTCAACATCACTGGCAAACCACTTCTTTATTGGTGCCAGTCTAGACATCAGGAGTTGATACCTGAGTTTTCTGATCAGTATGATCTAAGAAATTGGAAACCTTCAGCAGTTAAAAGTTTGGGGGGGGGGCAGGGCAGGAGTGAAATACAAACCTTATCCTTACTTATCCAACTGAGATTTTTTTTCACTTTTCAGCCAGTTCACTTCTTCACCTCCTGCTTAACCTCTGTATTTCTTGAAAGTTGATTCTTTATGATGTAGTATAATGTTTTTACACTTTGTAGGAAGTTGGGCAATTACATTTATAGTTTTCAAAGTCTTCATTTACTTTTATTTGATAGCAATAGAAAAAGATTCCAGCAAATGAAGAAAAAGTATATTTTCAACAAACATAGAGATGGAGCAAAATATTGGAAACCACAAAAGATTTCCAAGCTGTGTTAAAAAGTTTTCAGGCAACATTTTCGAAAGTCCATAGCAGTACTCTTCAAAGTGAATTTGATGTATTAATGTTGACTTCATCATGGCAAATTTTCCAATTTGTTTAGTAAGCAGAGACTAGCAAAGCTGGGGAAGTGCAAGTTCTGAGCAGGAAGGGTCTCCATTTCAGGTGACCTTTGACGAAAGGAAGGGCCAGCTCCGATTTGGCCTTCGTTCTTTTGCTTTCCTTCTAAAGAAATGTTTGGTTTCGCAGGTAAGATAATCTCAGGATAACCCGAGAAGGCTTGGAAAAGCTGAAGGAAATAGCTATTTTACATGAATAGGGAGCTATCGTTATGAATCAATAGCAAACATGCATGAGCTGTTATTGTTATCCTTGGGTTTATTTTTTCTACCTACACTTGTAATTATTTCCTCCTGACCAAAAGGCATTCTGGGTCTGGGCTAGCCAGAGAAGACCAAAGAAGAGAAGAAAACTGGTTCAATTTTCTCCTGGAAGAGTGTGATGGTGAAAAAAGGAATGGGGGAAGGGTTTAAGAAAGGATTGGTTCCATTCCACTTCTATAGTCATCATGTTGTCACTTCATCTTTAGTAGCTGGGTATAAATCTTATAAACTAGGATAAATCTTTCTAGATATCAGTGTATATTGTTTTATTTCAAAACTATTTGGCTGAGTGAATCTACTGACTTCTGTCGCACATTCAGATCATTGAGCACCACTGTTGACATATTTAGGCATTATCGTATATGTACCTATATTAATTACAGTGTGGAAAGCAGGATTAAGTTCCCTATTAAGCAAGGTGAAATCCAGAGTTCCAAGTGGTAGATCTTTGATGAGAGAAATAAAGGCAAGAAGTGCCTCACTGATTGTCTAGGACAGTCAGGTGTCTTAATATTTAGAATATTATCGTGTTTGCTGCCAGCACAACTACAAAAAAGAGGGTATTTGTGTGAAGACAAATAATGTTTTGTTTGATTATATCTTATGTCTTAATATTGCTTGACAATCTACAAGCAAGGATTGAGAGAAAGTATGTGAGTTCTAACAAAGTTAAGTTGGTTAAAAGTTCTTACAATTGTAATCCCCCTGAAAAAAAACAACACTGTGTGTGTGTGTATTCATGTGCATCTTAAAAGTCTTTGTTGATTCCTGGCACCACCTGGACTAGTCCCTGCAGTTATCTTGGCAAGGTTTTGGAAATGGTTTGCCATTGCATCTTTTCTCGGGCTGAGAGAAAGGGTCAGGCCCAAGGTTTCCCAGCCAGCTTTGTGCCTAAGACTGGACTAGAATTTACAGTCTCGTGGTTTCTGCCTTAAACCACTACACCAGCACAACCATTCAAGGATGCCTTGAATAAAAATCAAACAACAAAAATAAATTATTTAATTCATAATTTTAATTTAATTACAATTGTAATTTATATAATTAAAGCCAACACTGAGCTGATAAAAAAAATAAAATAAAGTCCAGTTCCAATTTGTCGCTGCCTTTTTCCATGTATTGTATTTTTACTTCCATGTTTAGCCTGACAGCCCTGGGATTCCACTACTAACCAGGTACAACTTAGAGCCCAGGCCAGGCCAAGCAGGTGCTTCTGCACTTTCCTAATTAGCCTAAACTAACTGCCACTTCACTCCAGCTCAGAGTAGGGCCGGCGGAGGTTCCCTTCCCCGGGTGACCCAGCCCGGGTGGGAGTGAGGCCAATCCCCCCCCCCCTTCGGTCTGTAACTCGAGCGGCGAGGGGTTATTTTAAAATGAGGAACCGGAGAGGCTTGCGGAGCGGAGCAACTAGATTGTTGATGTTTCCGGGTTTAGATAAACAAAGGGAGGAGGAGGATCTCACAGACAGGCAGCGATAGCGAGATAAGGGAGCGAGCGAGCAGCGCTCATCAAAGGTCGCGTTGCACCGACCCGAGGAGAGGCTGCCTGGGCGTCCTGGGACCTGTCAATTACAGAGGCGGCCGGGGTGCCGGATTGCGGAGAAGCCGGCGCGACCCCGAGGCCGCGAGTAGTTCCCTTGCCGGGCGAGCCAGCAGCCGGTCGCCCACAGCGCTCCCGCCGCAACAGGTGTCTGCGGGAGTCGGGGTGGGGCGCATATTCCACCCCCTGGGCGCTGGGCGCCGTGCCTGGCCTCTGCCCGCCGAGCCATGAGCGGCCTGGAGGAAGATCCCGAGTTTGATTTCGATTTCCTTTTCGAGTTTAACCAGAGCAACGAGGCTACCGGCGGCAAAGGTTGGTGACGAGGCAGCAGCGGCCGCCCTCGAGGGAGACGGGACGGGGACCGGCGCGCGAGGAGAGGGGAGGGCGGAGAGCGGTTTATTTGCAGTTCGAGCGTTAAATATAGCGGTTCTTCTGGGACGGGAAAGAGCCGTCTCCACAATAGGCTGAGCCTGGGGACGGGAGGGAGGGAGCGCGAAGCGCCGCCCGTTGCTGGGCTTGAGGCGTCGTCTCTCTTGCTTCGCCTTCGACGCTCTCCCACTCTGCCCCTACCCCAACCCCAAAGCCAGCGGAGCCCTTGGAGAGTAGCTCGGATTTGGGGGTGTTTCACCTCCCTACTTCCCAAAGAGCGAGCAGAAGCACAATCCTCCTCAAGGGCTTGGGAAGATGGGATGGAAATGAAGCGGAAACCCCTTTGCCTTCGTGTTGTTTGCAGCCCCGGCTTTGCGGGTTCCTCTTTAAAAAAAAGAAAGGAAAAAAGAAGCCTTCCTCCACTGCAAAAATGAACAATTCCAACACATGTTACTGTTTTTCTCGACACTTGAAGGGGAAACTGGCCGAACTCTTGCCAACTTTACCCGGTCCAAACCAAACCTAAGACAGTTCTCTGTTCCATCAAGGAACTTATATTTAACAAGTCCACCGTGACACTTCAGTAGTAGACCTGCCTGTTGTCATTTTATAGATTTAGATTATATATACTGTTTAGTTAAGAAAGGGCCCAGTCCTTCATGCCACTGTTCCAGGGTGGAAATTTGTTTTGTAAAAGCCAGGTTTTCTATTGCTCAGTTTGGGAACTTATGAGAAAAAAATGCGGGGAAGGGAATGGGGGGCATTAGGAAACAGCAACCAAGGGGTGGCAGGTTCCCTTTAACTACCCACCTAGGGTCTTATGGATCAGCCTTGAAGTTCTGTAGGATAAGACTGGTTAAAAGCATTTGGTGTTCCTTGGACCTGTGTCCTAAATCAGGTGGCTTGCCAAAACTGCAAAAGGAGACTGGGGATGGAAATCTCATGCAGGGTCCAAAGATAGAGCAGATTGCTATTCCTGCATTGGCTTTCAACAAGGGAAGAACTGTAATAAACAGGTATCTATCTATTTATCTATCTATCTATCTATCTATCTATCTATCTATCTATCTATCTATCTATCTATCTATCATCTATCTATCTATCTATCTATCTTTGCTCCCCATCTCACTACAAGTCAACTCTAATGTATAGATTATAAATATCCCTTCAGGTTGCCTGTTTAATCCCAGGATGTGATGAAATTCAACTGGAGTATGAGAGTTAGATAAACAATATACGGTAATGTTGGTTTTTACAGCCACATGAGTGGAGGTGATCCTATATGAATTATGGTTTGGAAAGATTTCTTTTGCAAAGCTTTAATTCTGTAATTATGTAGACTAGTACCTGGATCCACCAAGCCTTTGGATTCCAATCCCATTTTAGCCTTTGTATATTTCTAGTGGCTGTGTAGTGGCATTAGTGTAATTGGATACAGAAAAACAATCTTGAAAGTTTCTTGTTTATATAACTTATACATGTATGTGTGTATGTATGTAAGTATGTATGTATGTATATATATCCCAGTATATTTCCTTCCTAATCCAAACTGCATTGGGAATTTAGATGGTAGGTTGCACTGCATTCTAAGCATGAAATTTCCATATTACAATGCAGCTGACACAAAGAAGGTGTACAGTTATATGTACCTAATTCATATAACTTGCAGATTCTCTATTGTGAGTCAGAATTCCTAAGAGGCACAAGTAACTTGGAAGAGTTTTTTAAAACGTTGTTTTGACTACAGTAATTGAGCTGGAACTTTTCAGTATTACTACTCCAACAAAACTAACTTTTCTTAACTGGGGGGAGGGGTTTGCCCAAATTCACTCTCAGGAGTTGTGGAATCACAAAGTTGGAGAATGAGTGATAATAAAATCAGTGTATGATGGTGCAATCAGGCTGGAAAGTAATTGAACAATATACATAGCTCTGAGAATGCAATAGATAATAGCTTGTTTTATGGCTATTCTATTGTAAATGAAATAGATTTTTAGTCAAGTTCCCCAGGTCTGCTTTACAAAAGCCCTATTCAGAGGTTCTAAATCCTGCAAATATTAAGTGTGAATGGAGTTGTCTGTTCCAACTTCATCTGCCAAGTACTGCTGCCTTCTACCATCTGGGAAGGCATGGAGTAGAAAAATGGAGATAGTCCTAATTCCATTAGGCTATATATTTTTTCTTATTTTATTCCAACTATTTTAGTGTATTTAAAAAAACCAGGAAAGTGCACTTGTCATTTCCCATAAAATAATATTTGACCAGGAATGGTACAAGAATTGAATATACGTATATTAATTGCATCCACACACACTCTTTATAAAATGCTACAGTGTAAAAGTATTGTATAGGCTTGTTTGTATCCCATTTTCTTTACCTTCTTTGATGGATACCTCTTTCCTAACTATTGTCCATTGTAACTATTTTAAATTAGAGAAGACTCCGTGCTGTTCATCCAAAAACTTGTTCTTCTGTTAACCCCTGTATAATAGATTTAACATTTTCCTAGATTTTACACCATGAAGGTAAGCTTTCAGCAATGCAACCATAATCCAATAATGTTTATTTCCTGGGATATATACATGCTATTGACAAGTGTGACTGTGGCTGTTAGAAGAAATATAATTTTAGACCTCTTCAGATATATAAATCAATTTGCCCTAAATATGCCTTTTTCCATGTATGAGACCGTGAATCTCCCTGTAATGCACACCAATCTTTTCTATGATTTCTTTGAGGGAATGAATAAGGGTATCTACCTTTACATAGGAAAGTAACATTGTCCACAAAGAAACAGAAGTGTACAGTGTGTAAATCGAGGGTGGCAAAATTTGAGTCTGATCTGCTCCTGGAAACAATTTCAGGAGTTGGTAAGTGTATGAAAAAGGTTGAAAGTGCTCTTCCATGTATGAATTTTGCTGCCATTTCTTCTCATAATGACTGACATTCTGTGTGGGTTTTTGGCTGAGGGTAATCTTTGAGTCATTTCCTGCTTTCTGTGTAAGTCAAAATATTCCGTGCAAACAGTGTATAAGCAATTAGGCCTCAGTATTTTAGAATAGTATTTACAATGGGTTTAGATGGAACACCAAGCAGGAAAGAGAAAAAAACCCTGTTTTATTTGTGCTGCTCCATACCTTGATATTAATGGGCATATTTTGGTAAATAATAGACGTATAATAGGTGTTGAATGTACTAATGATGTTTAACATGAAAAAAAGAAGAGGCACCAAATGTCATGGAACTACTTCTGTAGCAGCTGGAGTAATATTGTATGTCCTTTGTCAACATTGTCATTTAACTAGTAGAGGAACATTGGAGTTCAGTTGGGAATAGAGCCATGCTCATTAATGGAGCTTTTCCGGATCTAAATGTATATGTTAGGGGAGTGACATCGCCTGGAGCATTTGCCTCCGGAGGGGAGAGGAAGGAAGCTAACATTATATGTAGAGGAAGTGAAGGGACGCCTTGCCTTTTTGCTTCAATCACTCAAGAATTCTTAAAAAGCAACTGAAGCTGAAGGCATGTTGAAACTTGAGGCAGAGTTGATAACAAAAAAATGACATGCAAACGGTGGGAACAATGGAAATGGCAGCATATTGTTTGTAGCGGATTCATGGCCACCACCTTTATGAATACTGGGGATTGTTATAACTCTCATTCAGACTTTTTGGAGAAATTGTGTATATGCAAGTGTGCAGTATCACATGCACATGGAAAAGAAAAGATAGAAAATGTAAGTCCAATTGATCCAAGAACTAGCTGTTGTGACTGTGTTGAGTTGCTCAATACAATAATGCACCTTTTCACAAGGATCATGGAAAATTGTGTGTGCTTCAGAAAGAATAACAGCATGGCTCAGAGAAAAACTAGCATGTTGAATTTTGCCCTCTTTTTTTGCTCATTCTTCCTCCTTTTATTGGTCAGCAATGTAGCTCAGCAGTACAGAATCTCACAACATAAATGTGTTCATTACCACAAAGGTGAGAGGACAATTCAACATGGAAAAAGAGGGTGAAATTAGATTATATGCTGTGTTAAAGCACAAGTGATTTCCACTTAGTTTAGTATATTAAAAACACATAATTACTCAAATTTAGCTCAGCAGATGAAATTTAGCAAATGTAAAAAAAAAAGATTAAACATTCACATCAGTATTTAAAAGCACTTCCCTCTCTTGTGCATTTAATAAATTGGAGTCCACTTCTTGTAGTAAATAACTCATTTAAAAATAAAAAAGATGGATGCAATTTTTGGCAAGAAGAGAATTGATAAGAAAAGATAGCAGAGCAATAGCTTGTTTATGTTTTTTTGTTTGATGTAGAGCAGCAAAAGAATAAAGGGGAGATAGGGTTGTGATGGTTGTTTTATTCTATGAAATTTGTTAGACTTATCTGTGGAAGTCTTTTCTTCTCACCAGTCATATATTATACGTAGGTTTGGCCACTTTTCTGGTGGTTGGAAGCCTACTGCATTTTGAACCAATTTTAACTTCCAGGTGGTAGCTATAGTTCCATGATAAAACACAATGATAGCTCTATGAAGAGCACATTGCAATAATTCAATCAGAGGTGAGCAGGGCATGAATAACTGTCTGAAGGCCCTCTTGAACAAGGGAAGGGTAACTGATGCACAAGATGAACCTGTGCAAAGACCCTCCTGGTTACAACTGCCACTGACTCATAGCTATTATTCTTTGTAGCTGTGAGTCCAGAAAAAAACCCCAAGTTGCACACCAGTCCTGAATTGGGAAGCTGTTGTCTTTTGCACAACCTCCCCAAATTCAACAGAAAAGGATGCAACGCTGACCTTTCGAAGAAGGGTTTTCCTTCAAAGCTGGTGGGAGCACCCCTTCTCTCCATGAGCATGAAAGCGTTATATGGATCCATCCTATGGTCACCTTCCAGGCTGCCTTAACACCCCAGGAGGATCCAGATGGTCAAACTAACAAAATTGAAGACTTTGTCTTTTTCCTTGGGTGTAATCAAAACCAATGTTTTGAGGGTACCAAGAAAGGTTACTTGGATAATTTCCATTCTCTCTGCTCAATTCAGAAAGAGTCTGCCAAGAGCAGTTTGTAGCTTTGCTGGGGGTGCAAGTTGAATCACTGCATTCTTCTTTATCCCAGCATATCCCTGTCTTCTTTAATGAACTTCCATGGCTGAGGGTGGACTTAAACCCAGAACTAATTGATCCTAATCTGTTCTTGAATGGCTAAATGACACTAGCTCTTAGCCATCTTTGAAATGGTTAAGATAGGCTTTTATTCCAAAGAAAACTAGTATAATCACTGGATCATGAAAGGGATTCCGCTTACTAATAAATTAATTTGTGTCTATGTGCAATATCTCATGTCTTTTCTTGTTCTTTTTTTATCTTTTTGCAGAACATTATAACTATGCATCTTCAAATATAAACTCAACTTTGCCTCTAAATGTGGCCCATTCTTCACTGCCAACTCCATGTGAAGGCCTTCAAACGTCTATTCCAGTCATTCCAAATGTCTCATCAGCTAACCATCTATCAGGTTATGGAGGGCATGCTGACAATAGCACTGCTGGATATTATTTGCCTCCAAGTGTCCGACCTAATGGCGTGCCAGCCTTAGAAAGTCCTAGAATTGAAATAACCTACTTAGGACTACATCAAAACAACAACCAGTTCTTCCATGAAGCAGAAGTTGATGAATCCACCCAAAACACCAAGAGATCGCCTTCCACTGCTACTTTGAATTTACCAAACATTGAGGCTTACAGGGACCCATCTTGTCTGAGCCCAGCCAGTAGCCTGTCTTCTAGAAGTTGCAATTCAGAAGCATCTTCCTATGAATCAAATTATTCCTATCCTTATACTTCACCCCAGACATCTCCTTGGCAATCGCCATGCGTATCACCCAAGACCAATGAAACTGAGGAGAGGTATCAGCGAAGTTTAGTTCCCTGCACACTCCTTAATTCACCTCGACATTCTCCTTCCACATCTCCCAGAACAAGTATTACTGAAGAAAACTGGCTGAGCTCTCACAACTCCAGACCATCCTCTCCCTGTAATAAGAGAAAATACAGTTTGAATGGCAGGCAGACATCCTACTCTCCACATCATTCCCCCACCCCTTCTCCCCAGAATTCTCCAAGGGTCAGTGTGACTGATGAGACATGGTTGGGAAACACTAACCAATATACCAGTTCAGCCATTGTTGCAGCAATCAATGCCCTCACTACTGACAGCACAATAGATATGAATGATGGGATTCCTATCAAGTCTAGGAAAACTGCAGCAGATCACACTCCCTCCATGGCACTCAAGACGGAACCTAGTGGAGATGATCAGGGGACCATATCACCGATTACTGATTTATCACCAGAAGAGTTTCCTGGGTTCCAGCACATCAGGAAAGGAAGCTTCTGTGATCAGTATCTTTCAGTTCCACAGCACCCCTATCAGTGGGCCAAATCAAAGCCTTTGTCCCCAACATCATACATGAGGTACAGTTTCGTTAGATGTAATCTTGAAAAGAAAAGTCTTATTTTCTCTTTTGCTTTACCTCCATTGGCAATAATGCCTTTGTTTTTAGTACTTCAAACTCGGTAGTCATAGACAATTAGAATGATTTTTATAGTGTTATGTTTTTGCTTTTGTTACATGGTATGCTACGATTCATTTTCACCTTGGTTGGTAAAAGCAAATTCAAACTAATTTCTCTAGATTCTTAGTATCCGTTTGTTTCCTGTCTGGGATTTTAAAAAATCCCAAATCAAAACAGTTGCTTTTACAAACTTGAAAATAGATGGTGAATGCTTGATTACAAGGGGAATATAGCATGCAATGTAAAATAGAATTGCAGTAATACTACAGGCTTACTTTTAGCTTTTCTTGTGATACTTGTTTTATTTCGTATTGTAACAGTTTGAAAGCAAAAAAAAGGAAATATTTCATTTCTGTTTTAATTGTTACTGATTTGCATGGGTTATGTTTGTATTCGTCTTTTTATAGTATGTTGGGCTGGTTTATAAAAGTGGGTGATTTTGTTTCAAAATAATCCTTATCAGCCCTTAGCTCATAAGTTTAGCTGATTTAGTTTTATTCCAATGTAAAACATTAAAACAACAAATAGTAGCATTAAACTTGATTTAAAACTGACAAAGAGGAAGAGGAAGGGAGCAAGGTGTTCATAAGAAGGAGATGAGATCTATTTAACTTATTTACTGTCTCCAGCATGATATTCCCCTATTGGGGCCACTTCCACTTGGCAGAGCTAGGTCTTCAGGCCCTTTCAGAAGACTAAAAGGATGGGGGTGCAGATCTCACTTAGGGGTGTGGGAAAGGCATGAGGTCCCAGAGGGTGGGAACCACAGCAGAAAAAGCTATTCTCCTGGATCTTGCCAGCTGGAATTTCTTGACCAATGGGGCTTGCAGCATGCCCCTTCTGCTGGCACGGGTGGGGCGGATTAATTCCACTGAGGTGAGATAGTCTGTCAGATAATCTGGATCCATGCCATGAAGGGCTTTAAAGGTAAAAACCAATACCTTGAATTAGACCCAAAAGCAAACTGGTAACCAGTGCAGCTCATGAAACAGTGGTGTAACATGGACCCCAAGAATTATCTGCGCAGCTGAATTCTGTGTGAGCTGTAACTTCCAAATACTCTTTGAAGGTAGCTCCATGTAGAGTGTGTTGCAATAGTCCAATCATGAGATGACTATGGCTTGATTGACTTAGCTTAGGGACTCTCAATCTAGGAAAGGGCACAACTGGTGCAATACACAAAATTGCGCAAAGGCTCCCCTAGCCAGGACTGTCCCCTGCCCTTAGAGCAAGAATCACAAGTCCAAGAGAACCTCCCAAGTTGCACACTGGTATGTCTGGGGCAGTGCAATCCCATCCAGAACTAAAGACATTAATGTCCCAGATCCCAAAGATGCATATATCCAAAGCCACTTGGCCTTACCAGGGTTCAGCAGAAGTCTGTTGTCCCCTTTCCAGATCCCTACAGCCCCCAGGCATTGTGAGAGGGCAGTGGCAGCATCACTGGTGATTGTTTCAAAATAATTTTATTTGACTTCTTTCTTTCCTAGTTTGAGTTTTATACATAATCATTAAAATAAGATAATTCTGGCCTGCAGTCCTACATTGAGTTATCTACAGGAAGTGGTCAAAAGAATCAAGAAGTTTACAATGGTACAGTTGAAGCACCACCTGCTTTTTATATACATTGCCACTACCTGGACGTTTTTTTAACCATACCTATTGGTCATTCTTGCCTACATTCAAAAAAGTCATAGCATAAAAGTATGGTAGGAAGAAATGAAAAGGGAAGAGATGAAAGAGCAAATGAGGCACCAAGTTTTAAATCTGAAATAAAAATGATTCAAGGAGAGGAGGAACTGGATAAAATTAGCCTTTCTGCAGAGCTCACGGAATCCTACTTTCCATCTCCTGCAGTGTAATGTAATAATAGAAAGATAATATAATAATAGAAAGATAATATAATAATAGAAAGATAACATGCAAAATAAAAGAAAAATTAAAACACAGACCTTAACACTATGTTGCTGTGTATGTTATCTTGGTTTTTGGTGTTCTGTTTGTGTATATAATGTCCAACTCCCCGAAGACATATTAACATAACAACATGCATACACACAGCTGTAACTTTTACTCCGTGAAGCTCATGTCTTATGTCTACAATTTCAGACATTGTTTTGCAATTTTGCAAGCGGAGAAAGGTAGCAGCATTTTGAACTTTCTTTCTTTTTTTGCATGTGATAATAAAGGCCAGTGGTCCTTTGTTGTATGCAAAGTTATCATGCTGTTTATGTTTTTGAACACTAGTCAAGAGTCCAATAGCAGTTACATGTTGTAAATTCTCTTGTACGCTTGAGAAAAAAAGAAGTGGTAGAAATGTTTGAAAGTAAACAAAATTAATTGTGGCTTTGAGATAGCCCAATTTTTGATACCCCCAGTGATGAGACAATTGCTTTCAATGCCCTTGAAAAGCTTTGGTCCAAAGACAGGACTGTTGAAGTAGCCCTATCTGCAGTCACAATCAAAACATTGGTGCTGGAGATTTGATTTTCTAGAGAAAAATTGTACAAGAGAAAAGATTAAGAAAACTTTCTTTTTCTGTGATTCTGGCCTTTAGTATGAAGCTGTAACTTTTCAGCAATTGTCTTGCACAATTAGCATTTGCTCAATTTTTATGCAGGACTGCCATATTCATTCACCTTTCTATCTGCTCTAATGATGTTATGTCCCTTCTTGCATCCATCAGTCTAAGGTTCCTATAATCAAATTACAATTTGATTAAATATGTATGTATGTATTGCTGCTGGGTGTCAATGGATGAAGGTCAAAAAAGTAAAAATGGTTGGTGCAATGAAAGCCTTTGCAAACACATCCCTTTAATGTGTGTTCCATACATGTAAAAAAGAGCTAGAACTTTGATCATGTTGATATATCAGTGATCTTAACATTTCTGCACACTCCCTCCAGATGCCCTTATGCAGCAGAGCTGAGACATTATGATACCATGTAATGTGGATGACATTAAGGTTTCCATGAGGCATAGAGTTTTATATTTTTGGAAAGGCTGGTTCCTTTTTTCAGGTGCATAAATCCTGCTGGAAGAGTTACATATTTCTGTTCTTTGCTTTTATCTGAAAAAAAAAAAGCAGGAGATCACACATCTGTGATTTGGTGAATTGTTATAGAGGTGTGATTACTACGTTTTAAGGCCTCAGAAAGGGAATTCATCCAACTCAAGTTTAATGTATCAGACAATGCAATCTATTTTTATCTCATCCTTTTGAAGTGCACATGAGTCTGTCTAAAACTGGCATGTGATCTATTTAAGATAGGAGTAAACATTCAGAACATAGCATTTCAAATAAGTGAACAATTATTGGATATATAAATAATTTTTTCTTCCTGCAACTCTCATAGTACCAGTCCATTCCCATGCCTTATTCTACTAAGTCCTAGGACTTTCTAGGTACAGAGTATATGGGCAATAATACATAATATGTGTATCAAGATGGTGGTATCTGTAGTGCCAAAATGTGAGGAAATGTGTATATCTAACATTTGCTTAGGTTATAAAGCTTAAAATTGGGTTTAAAGAGTTTTAAGCCACTTCCCCCAAATTTACATTAGTTGAAAAAAATAAGGTTTGCGCATATATTTTAAACACCAGGAAAAATTGTATGAACACATAAATCTTTTATCATTCACTAATTTACAGAAAAAAAGTTTTTCTTTTGTTGTTTTAAATACCACATGGAATTTAAATGAAAACAGCAATACCCAGAGTGATAATGACAATAATTGCATTCCAGTATTATGCATATAATATTTTTCCACTGGTTTGCTTTTGTGTAAAAAATGTGTTTCCTGATATTTTTTTCAATATGTTTCCATGTGCTCTCATTAACTTGTGCTCCAGGACATCTGGAAGCTACTGTAAAAGTCTGATTTTACCAATCTGATGCCCTGAACCTAGTTTCCTGTAACCCATGAATGCCTTTCATTTTATGTATGTAAAAAAGCTGAAGTGAGATGTCAGCACAGTCATAAGATGCAGGCTTGAAATTTAGTATTTTAAATATCCTAGCAAAAGGTAGCCATTTGTCATAGTATATTTGGAATCACTGCCTGCTCCTGGATTATTTTAAGTGTCTGTTCTGTTTCAAAGTCTAGGTTGAGTTCCAACAAATAATACAGATTCTGATATCCACCCTGTCATGAGGTTTATTTGCCAAAACTATTATATTACCTCCTTTGTCTTTTCCAGAAAAAAAACTTTAAAAGGTTATTGGAAAATTCCTAAATTAATAGTTTTTTTTAACATAGATCCTGTGATGGTATGAATAATTAATTTAGCCAATATTATTTGACAACAGCTATTTTTATTCAAAGAGAGTTCACTGTTGAATATAAGATTATAGATTATTACAAATGCCTCATTCCCAATCACTTAGTAAAATTAGTGCTACTTGCACTTTATTCATGGATAAGTGACCTACAAGCATTTATTCCTGATATAATGGGAGGAGAACACTTTTATGGGAGACAAAAGTCAGCAACTGAGCCAAATAACTCATTTTATTTGTTATGAAAGGTTATTCCTCTATATAACATATGTTAGTCAGACAAAGCGCTACCAGATTTTACTTTTAATTCCTTAAGTGATCGACTGAGTGCATCTATAATTAGTTTAAAATAGAAAGTTTTTTAAAAATTAAACAAACTGCAAAAAGGGTTGCAGGGTTTCAAGCAAGTTCACAATGTTAGTTACAACATAATGTTTTCTGAGATGTTAACTGAGCACAACTATGGTTTTCAAAAAATAGAAGTTTCATGGTCACTCTGTAGTCCCTCACTTATATGAAAGTGGCTTCAGTATTACGACCTGGGAAGACTACCAACTGTAGTCAGTCACTGCAATCTGAAAAACGTAAAGAAGGAACTGCCACCTAATTCTTCAGAGCTATAATAATCTGTGGATTCTCATTGCACATTTGGCATTTACATTCTGGTTCTGGATAAATCCCAAACATCTGGGTGCTGTTTTTGCACAAAGACCCACAGTTAAAGCCTTGTACATAGATGTATTTTCTATGCATTTAATGTTCTGCTCTGTTTGCAATCAGGTAGCCTTTTATCTTGTATGCCAAGTTTTAGCGTGTAAAAAATGTTTACAGCAGAACCAGGAGTTCATAAGGGAAGTATCAATGCAAGCAGATTAATAGCCATGTGAATCCTGCTGCTTCCAGCAAAATGGAATAACCAATCTAAACTTCTCCATCTATGATGGAAAATTCTCTTGAGACAAATGATTATAATTTAGTGAAACAAAAGAGAAGCCGAAATATTTCAATAAGTTGTTCTTAGCTTTTGTTTAACTACCTTTGACACAGGATTGTTCAATATAAGAGAAGTAATTACAAGAGTTTTATATGCCTCAGAACTCTTAGTACAAACTGTATAATACAGAATGATAACTACAATCTTACAACTGAGCACAAGTTCTTGGAATTGCATGGTCTTTTTTCTCTTCTTTTTTGATTTAACAGATTAAAAATAAAAATGCCTTCCCTTGCCTATAATTTTCAATCTTCTATTGAATCAAAAGGCAGACCATGATTTACAGTTTGGAAAGGCAACAAGTTCAGGATGATAATGTTGATAAATCTCAAGTTCAACTAAGAAAAATAAGCAAAGAAAACCACCATTCAATTAAAAAAACCCTGGACCTGGAAATTTACTTTGAATGCCAGAGCTGGAGCGCTGGCCTTTGATCTGGAACATGGATACATGTAAGAAATGCCAGAGTTCTAGATTCAAAAGGGTAACATGTGACTTGGGGTGCACATGGCCATGCACCTGCCAGAAGCAATTTAAAGCAGCTGCATTTTTCCTGGTCTTACATGTGATGCACAAAACTAGGAAAGATGCATTTGGTTAAAAATGTTCACAGCAGGTGCTATATGTATGCCCAAATCACATTTTATCTTTTTGATTCAGATTTTTCCATCATCATACATATATACATATAAGTAAAAAGAGTTTGGAAACAAACCTAATAAACGAATGAAGGTAGGAGAAAAGAAGAAAAAAGTTTAACTAAATTTAAATAATGCAAATCAACACTATTCTCTATACATCTTCATATCTTTGTTCTTAAAAACCTTGCTCCACTATGTCCATAACCATTTCAGGAAGGTACTTTTTTCACCTTCATCTCTTTTTGAAGATCTCATCAGCAGCATCCAACCACCACATTCCAAAGTCTCTCCTTTTTCACTCTTCACACAATTATTTTGTAATTCAATTCTCTATTACCAAACCATCACAACATACTTTTTTATGCTGGTCACTTGTCTATGTATTCAGTCCACTTATTTTCAGTATCCATTCATTCTGGACCCTATTTCTTTGTGTTTCACTGCAGACACTCCTGAAGTAATCTTATTCCTGCTGCATTCAATTTACTTTTATCTTTTTCTTGACATAGCCAGTTCTTTCTTCCAAATAATGAAGTAGCTAGAAATTATTGTTCTTTCCCTTGTATAATTTGGCAGGAAGATGGAATTTTGTCACTTATTGTTAAATAACTGGGACTTGAAATCTGGGACTTAGCTGTCTTTTACAAACAATACAGAGATCTATCAATAAATATAAATCTTTCTTTCGCTCACTCCTTGTTTAGAGCCACTAGTAGAAGGATTCATATTAAGTTACATTGGGTCATGTTCAGGGATGGGATCTGACCAGTATAACTACTGGTTCTGTTGCTCTATGTTGCACGTGTGAGTCTCACTAGTCCTGCAAGTGCAATTTACGACCTGCTGAGCTACCCAGACAGCTGAGGCACGCTGCGTGCAAGTGCGCAGCGGTTGGAAAAGCCTTTTTTCAACCGCAGCTGTGTCACGCAAAGCAGCTGCGGTTGAAAAAGCAGGAAATAAAGGTCAGGTAGGCAGGTAGGCCAAAACAGCAGCAGACATGGAACCAGTTCTATGTATGCTCTGTTTGCTGCTTTTCAGAGCAACCAGTTCTACAGGAATAGACAGAATCGGTAGAATCCCACCCCTGGTCATGTTCTTATTCACCATGAGTCTGAAACTGAGTCCCCAAAAACCTCTGTTGAAAAGAATGTGGGATTTTTTTTTACAAATTGGTTGGTTCTTAACATATAGTATATTAGAATATGGAATATATCCCTCTGATTTTTCTCTTGAAGAATCTGATGTATAATTATACAGGCTTTATTATTTTCATTATTGTGTTTGTCATTAAAGTACATTTGTTTTATAATTAAAAATATTGGTGCTTTTTAAACTTCCAGGAAGCTTTATAACTCATTAATTTCTTCACAGAATTAACTTGTAGTTGAGATCCATAGTATTTATTTCTATAAAAATAGGTATAAATGCAGTTGTAGTAATAACCATTTATTAACACTATTTTCTATGGAATATTGTTATGTTCTGAGCATGGGTGCAAGGATGGAGACGAGCCAGTGAAACAGTGAACTTCAAACTCTTTATTTACATGTTAAACAGCTCAACCGATGGCCACGATGGGCCCCTTTATATAGGCAACTCTTAACTTATTTAACCAATGAAAACACAGGGTGCGCTAGCTCCATTAACCAATGGAAGAGGCTCGTTAATAGCCAATCAGATTCTCCTGAACGGACCAATCTGATGTCGCTATTAACAGCCAATCAGAAGTGCAGGGCCTGAACCCTGCACTTTACTTCAAGCTCTTAATGATCTTTATTAAGCATTTATTGATTCACAACACCCCTTCCCCCCAGGTTCCATTTAAGGGGTGTGGTCACGTAGTCTTTGAGGTAGGCCGGTTGTTTCGATTGTCTGTTAGATTTTCATTGTCCTCCCGGTATTTGGCTACAGTCTTGTTGGGGTAGGACATTATCTGGAGAAAAAGGTGCCTCCTGTTCCGCATTTGAATTTTCTCGTCGCTACTGCTTTCGGCATCTCCATGAGCCGAGGCCACCCCCATTCCGGTTCCATCATGTGCTGCCTCTGAGCGGTCATTACTACCGCTTAAACTTTCTGCCGCTTCGAATTCAGCTTCCTTGCTATCTCCTCCCCCCTCGGTTTGGAAATCAGGGGGCTCGATGATGCCCGACTGTAGCCTTGATCGTAGCTGATCAATGTGGCGTTTCCAAATTCTATTGTCGCGGCATTTTACATGGTACGATCTAGGACCAGTTACTTGTACTATAGTTGCCTCGACCCACAACGGATTGCCCGAAAAGTTCCTAGCGAAAACCAAATCGCCTACCTGGAAATTACGACATTTCCCGCTAGAACCGTGTGGCTTCTCAGGTTCATATGCTGGATGTAGGCGGTCGAGGTGGGAGCGGAGTTTCCGTCCCATTAATAACTCGGCAGGAGTTTTATTGGTGATACTGTGCGGAGTGATATGCTGTAAAAGGAGTATCCGGTTGATCTTGTCTTCTATGTCACCATAGTCCATCTTATGCAAAGTTTTCTTGACGAATTGTACCATGCGCTCGGCCCTTCCGTTGGCCGCAGGGTGCGCCGGCGAAGTCAGTGCATGTTGGATACTGCGGTCCGCCAGGTACTGTTTGAAGGACAACGTGGTAAATTGAGGCCTGTTGGATACCAGAACGTCTGGTAATCCGTGTGTCGCAAAGAGTCTGCCCAGTTTTCTGATGACTGCTTCGGTCATTGTATTCCTCATTTCATGGATTTCAAGCCAGTTTGAGTAGGCATCCACTGTCAGTAAGAATGTGTGTCCCTTAGTAGGACCCGCAAAGTCCAGATGAATGCGGGACCATGGTCCCCTCGGCGTTTCCCATTCGGTTGGGGTTGCTTTCGGCGGGGCGTTGCTTACTTCTTGGCATTTGCGACAGGCTTTTACCCATGTCTCTATCTGCTTGTCAATACCAGGCCACCATGCGTTGCTTCGTGCGAGGGCTTTCATACGCACGATGCCAGGGTGGCCATCATGCAAGGTCCTTAGTATTGCTGGTCGCAACCGTTCTGGGACGACAACTCTATCACCCCAGATAATGCAGCCCTTTTGGGAAAATAGTTCCGTTTGCCGATTTTTGAATGGGGCATAGTCGTCAGATATTTGGTCTAACGGCCATCCCCGCTCGACCCAACTGAGGACTCGTACTAAAATGGGGTCGCGTTTCGTTTCTATCACGATATCCCGGGCCATTAATGGCGGCGTTTGAAGTGTCTCGATCTGCAGCGTTGTGACCGTTGGAGCGGGGTCATCTATAGTCTCTGGAAGAGGTGCACGGCTCAATGCGTCGGCGTGGGGAATGGCCTTCCTTGGGCGATGTTGTAATTTGTAATTGTATGCCGCCAGAAATTCTGACCAGCGGGTCATTCTGGGAGATAATATATACGGTGTTGGCCTATCTCCCACGATTATTCCCAGTAAAAGTTTGTGGTCAGTCACGATGGTAAATGCTCGGCCATACACATATTCATGAAATCTCTTAACCGCGGACACTATAGCAAGGGCCTCCTTGTCAAGTTGACTATAGTTGCGTTCTGTTTTTGACAACGTCTTTGAGAAATACGCAACAGGGGCTTCATTACCTTTGGCAAAACGTGGCTTAAAATGGCGCCCACCCCGAATGGGGATGCATCACACGTGATCGTTAAGGGCAAAGTCTTGTTATACTGCATCAGGACAGAGTCAGAAGTCAATAAATCTTTTACATGTCAAAACGCCTGTTCTTCTCTACGTCCCCATACCCAGGTTGCTTTTTTGTCCAATAAACGATGTAATGGCTCAGCTACAGTTGCTTTGTGAGGCAGGAAAACATTATAAAAATTGATAAGGCCCAGAAAAGCCTGGAGGTCGGCCTTGTTCCGGGGTTTTGGGGCGTTCTTGATCGCCCTGAGTTTGTTATCAGTGGGGTGAATACCTTGACTATCAATTAAATATCCCAAAAATTCTACGCGATCTGTACATAGATAACACTTGTTCTTTTTAACTTTGAGACCAGAGTCTTTAAATCTCTGGAGAACCAACCTCAGGCGTTCCTTTAGTATTTTCTGGGTTGGGGCTGTGATTAACACATCATCAAAATATGGAACAATGCCTTTTATCCCTTGTAATAGCCTCTTCATTAAGCTTTGAAAGATTCCCGGGGCTACGCTCACTCCGAACTGGAGCCGGTTACATTTAAACGCACCTCGGTGCATAACGATTGTTTGGGCCTCTGCCGTTTTTTTGTCCACAGGCAGTTGTTGGTATGCCTGGGCTAAGTCTAGTTTAGCGAAAACTTTTCCGCCCCCCAGGGAATGGAGGAGGTGTTGTACCACCGGTACCGGGTAAGCGTTTTGTTGAAGGGCGTGGTTCAGGGTGGCTCGGTAGTCCCCACAAATTCTTATTGATCCATCCGGCTTGATGGGCGTTACGATTGGGGTTTCCCAGTTGGTTGATTCTAGCACTCCCTGGGCTATTAATTTATCAAGCTGCTCGTCAATCTTTGGTTTAAGGGCAAAGGGAACTCGAGGCTTAAGGTGGATGGGAGCTATTTCGGGATTGAGGTTAAACGATATCGGGGTCCCCTTGTACTCGCCTAATTTTTCTGCAAAGACGTCCTGGAATTCGTGGACGAGGTCTTCTTCCCAATCACTGCTGTAGGTTCGGTGAATGCCGGCCACTTCAATTCCAAGTGGAGCGAACCATTGGAGGCCTAACAAACTAGGCCGATCCTTGTCGATTACAGTCAGGGATAAAAATGCTATACGGTTCTTAAACGATACCCGTACTCGGCTGGATCCAACAACCGGGATTCGATTTCCTTGATAGTCCTTAAGTATAAGTCTTTGGAACCGGAGGTCTTGCCTACAGGTAGTGGGGATGAGCTGCTTGAGGGTCTTCAAGGAAACCATCGAGAGGGACGATCCCGAATCGACTTCCATCAGGCAGGGCTGGTTTTCGATGGCCACTTTCACTCGGATCTTTTTGGCATCCAGTGACGAGGCATGACCGATCGTGATTGTTTGGTGAGCCTCTTCTCACTTCGTTGGATGGTTTAGGTTTTTGTTTTTGTTTCTGAAGGAGTGGTTGTTCCATTGGTGGTTAACAGGTTCTCGCTTCACGGGACGACTTCCCGTCGGTAGGCGATAGTTAGCCCCCCTTGAGGGCTGGCTGGGTCCTGGCTTGCTTCTACAGACCCGTCCTATATGGCCTCTTTTCCCGCACACATGGCACAGCGCGTCGAGGAATTTGTATTCTGACCGGGGGTGGCTTGCTCCACACCCGGCGCATTGGTACTGTGATTTCTGGCGTTGGTCCCATTTGGACAGAAGTCAATGGACCTCTTCCTCGTCGCTGTCTGATGACGAGTCGAGGTCCTAGTGGTGGGCCGTTTCCAGCTGTCCCTCTGACTGAGGTGAAATGTCGCTGGCTCGTTGGTGAACCGTGGCGTGTGTGCGGCGCATTTGGGCAGCCAACTTCCTGGTTGCTTCTGCTGCAGTAGCTTCAGCTATGGCGTCTTTAAGGGTGATGTGCCCTTTGCCATTAATTTACTCTGAGTGCCTGGTGCATCTAATCCCAGAACGATTCGGTCTCTTGGGGCTTCTCCTAAGTCGGTAAACTCGCATAGGCCTCCCAGATTCCGGAGATCCGCGATGAAATCAGCAACGCTTTCGCCCTTCCGCTGACTTCTCTGATAGAATTCATGCCTTCTCACGAGCGTTGGCATGGTCAATGTGTAGTGAGCCCGTAGTAGTGGTTCGAGGACGTCCCAGTCCATAGACTTTACTTCTGCCAGTTTTGCTAGTGCCTTGGCCATCTTGAATATGGTTGGCCCACAATGAATTAGGAATACCGCTTGTTTCTTTCCAGTAGTGGCATCCTTTAAATTGTTGGTTCCCAGAAACATGTGGAAGCGATCCATATATGAGTCCCAGTCTTCTTGTGCTGGGTCGAATGGAGCGGGTGGTATGACGCTGCCGGACATGGTTCCGCCGTTGGTGCGTTCAGCCACGTGCTCGGTTATGGTTCTTCGTTGTTCAGCAAGCTCTGACGTCCCACCCTCGTCGCCAGTGTTAGGTTCTGAGCATGGGTGCAAGGATGGAGATGAACCAGTGAAACAGTGAACTTCAAACTCTTTATTTACATGTTAAACAGCTCAACCGATGGCCACGATGAGCCCCTTTATATAGGCAACTCTTAACTTATTTAACCAATGAAAACACAGGGAGCGCTAGCTCCATTAACCAATGGAAGAGGCTTGTTAATAGCCAATCAGATTCTCCTGAACGGACCAATTATGTCGCTATTATCGGCCAAGCAGAAGTGCAGGGCCTGAACCCTGCACTTTACTTCAAGCTCTTAATTATCTTTATTAAGCATTTATTGATTCACAACAAATATTAAGCCTGATTTTTCTGGTGACCTATAGATCTATTGATTCATAAGCTCAGCCTTATATTATTTTCTCAATGCAAGGGCTGGATTACAGTAAAAGAAAGAATAAACTGAAATGTCAGTGAGAAGGTGCAAGCTATATTTTTCTTACTCATTGAAGAAATACCTCTCCCCACATTGTTGAAAACAAGGTAAATTTATTCCAGAATCCAAAGATACTCCTGCATTTACACAGTGTATGTTAATTTAAAAATAGATGCTGATACATTCAGTAGTATAACAAGACCAGTGTAGAAACCAGTAAAATACTCTTACATGAATCTTCACATTAGATTGATATTTAGTTCAATAGATGGTAGAGTTTTGACTAGGCATTTTACATTGCTTATTTTGTGGAATGGAGTGGTTTAGTAGTGTTTTTAATTTTGATTGGAGACCAGTTTATTTTATTTCTCAGGCTTTATTAGATATCTATAAGAAATAAACCTTCCAATGCTTCTTTGAATGTTGCTTCTGTTTTGCACAGTATTGTGAGATCAGCTGTTCAAATCTTATTGTTTACATTGAGAAGATAGACTGACTGATATGTTTTTACAAAAATCTCTTATATGTTGCTGTTCAGAATATGCCTTCTTTTCATATTCAGTCGCATCATCTATAACAAATGCAGTATCATTGGTACTGAATCACATTGATGTGCTCAGCATGTGTTCACTTTTCATGGTTGCAATAAATTGGCCATATGCCTGTTCTCTCTATACTTTCAAGGGGACATTTACCTGCTTGTTTTGCTCCAAAGTTCTTCTGCCACATTTTCATTAGATGATAAACAGTCAGCAGAATGGCTGGATCCCACTGGGTAAAATGTGCACCTTATCTGCCAGAAGGTTCAACAATGAGAACTACTTTTATGTGCCTGAAATAATTATAGCTGGGGTTATTGTTTGATGTTGTACACAAGCAATTTTTGTCCCCTCCCCCCAATTTTCCTATCTCATCAATTATACTATCATTATATTATTGGCATTTTTTGGCTATGCAGTAGTGGCTATCTTTGTTCTGTTGAATTTAATTTGCATCTATTTATTTGGGGCCTTCTTCTCTCCTGTCAGAAAACTTGTAATATCATAAATATTGGATGATGATCAACACAATTTGTAATGCATCTTGCAGGTTTTTCTTAATAAACAGCATCTGAATTATATACTGAGCTGAATTAAATAAAAATCTTCCAAAGCTCCTGAACAACTAAAAAACTCACATTTTCCTTTGCAAAAGTCAGTAGTCAATTCCAATACATGAGTTTCAGTCACATTTGCTTCATGCATATATTGTATCTTAGAATGTCTTCTTAAAATACCTTATTGGGCTGGGCTGGGCTTCATCTTCAAAGGAAAAAAAAAAATCGTGAGCACAGAGCCTCCAAACCCAAATGCTGCATATAACCATAATACTTAGGGGTGGGGAGAAAGTCATGTAGGGTCAACTGATAGGCCTCTAAAAGATTTGTTAGGAAAAGAGTGAAGCTGTCTCACTCCCAAATGTTTGACATGTACCAATAATAAAGTGACATTATGTCTTGTCCTTAATTATAGTGCTGAAACCAGGAAAGCTTCATAATAAACCAAAGTGAATATTTGTGGAGAAGAACTGAATTCTATTCATTTCTCATAATTCAGATCTAATGTCCAGTTCTTGGACTCACCCTAGTCATTTCGTTCTAACTGAATGTCTTCTGCATTTGTCTCCAGATGACGCATTTTAGCCTTCTTATGAAAACAAAGGTGGGCAATTGTGAAGTCTGCCCTTCGCTGAAGGATACCTGTTAAAACCAGTGAAGTTTAACTTAATCATTTTGGGCCCAATTAATTCCAGTGGAACTGCTCCAGATATGATTACTAATTTAGTGTTGTTATTCATCCATGCTTACATTAGAATTTTAATTAAATGTGGATGCTTTCTACAAAATCAGCAACTCTACTTTTAATCAAGGTTTCTGGTACTGTGCTGAGATCTAAACAGAGATAATTATGTGTGTATATATATATGTGTGTGTGTGGGCATAGACTTACATGTATACACAGATTTGTAAGGTTAGTTTTCATTTTAATCTTTTCTTTCTCTTAAAATTTAAAGCACTTGACCATTTTGTTGTTTGATGGATTAGTGCTTTTAAAGAAAGAAATATCATCCACAACATAGATAGATAGATAGATAGATAGATAGATAGATAGATAGATAGATAGATAGATACATTTATTTATTTATTTCTCCAAGGGGTGGAGGGGGGAAGAGAAAAACCCATCTTATATATGAAGTGGCTAAAGAATAGAAGCCTCTGTTTCATAATATACAGTGATCACCACTATAGAGATATACAACTGCTTTATATTATATAAATTATTGTGCAGTCAAGTGGTGTCTCTCTAGATAATTATCCAGGAATGTTTCAAATGATGGCATATGTAACGAAGCATTGCATGAAGTGGGATAAATCTTTGTAATTTTCCAGTTACACTTAAAGAAGTCTACATCAGTCACCTATATGCAGGCTACTAAATAGCACATTTCCATGGGCCATGGGGGGAATGCAGTCGTGAATTTCATTGAAAAAGGAAAGAGTGCGGAAAATATTTTGCTATAGACAGACACCATAGCAGTCAGGAGCTTGAAGAACAGGAAGGCTTGCGTGCAGTGAATACAAAACCTTTGACCTATAAAATCTGAAAAAACTGGGTGGGGGATTTTATTATACAAGAATTGCTGATTCTGATAGGAGATTGCTTTTTTCTTGAATTCTTCTCAGAGTACGAGTCAAAATATTTCTGTGATAAGAGACCAATTGTTTCCTAGTTGTGGCTTCTTGGTTGTGGGATATATTTTCTACTCCATATGGTTGGTATCTTTATTGATGCTGTTCATGGCTACCTATGCAGATTTTGAAAAAAAAACTGAAGATATTTTAACTATGGTATCTGATCTCTCCGGGCTGAATAAGGAGATGCTCAAATGTCCGTGAATCCATCTTCCTCCAATCTTGACATAACGTGGTTCTTGCTAGCAGATAGACATATGTTTACGCTTGAATAAATGCACATAGAAAAAATATTCAGATCTTGATCAATGAGGCAATTTGGGAACAGCATGTAAGATTGACCTGTGCTTAGAACAGCCAGTGAAAAATCCAATTAATATTCTAAAGCATTTTGTTGTGTATATTCACTGTTAGCCACAGTGAATATACACAAGATATATAGAGGGCATCTTCTGTGAAAGCTTTCTGGTCATGTACTACTTTATAGTATCTTGAAAATGATGTAAAATTAATATGGAAAATATGTGGCCCTTCAGATGTTGGTGCTATCAACAACTACCAATGTTCTCCACCATTGACGTGTTTTTTGGTTAAAACCATTGTGAGTTCTAGGTCAGCTATAACTGAAGACTTGTACCCATTCACTCACATCCAACCTGTGTGTCTTCTGTCTGACCCTCACCCTGCAAGTTGTATATTCTTGCCTGGTAATAAACAAAGTGGTAGTGTTAATGGAAACAGACCTTTTGTTGGGTCAATTTGTGGGGCTGATTGGGATTTTCAAAAATTGATAGTAGAAGAATTTTTATTGCTGACAAGTTTATTCGAAAGGTAAAGCTTATTGAATACAAATTGAAGGAACTGAAGTACTGATATTCCCAAAAGGCTATTTCTGCACAAAATTGAATGGGGGGGGGGGTATTTTTCCACATCTTACAGTCCACCTTTATCTATTATGATTAATGGGTTGATGTATTGTATTTTTAATTCTTTTTAAGCTAAGCTTAAAATGTTTTCCATTTTGTTTAAGCATCTGATAGCCTTTGGCCTATCTAATCCGTGTCATCCATAAATCTTCATAAAATAACCATTACCTTTTAAATTACTTATGTCATACCATTATCTCCATTGATGAATTTTTAAATGTAAGATGGTGACGGATGATCTGCTAAAAGTGGCCTCTAAAGTAATAGTGCCAGATTCTTGTGGTTTATGATAGCAGAACGGTTGTTAATATTTAATTCCTACTGTTCTCTATTTTAGCCCATCTCTGCCTGCCTTGGATTGGCAGTTGTCATCTCACTCAGGACCTTATGAACTTCGGATTGAAGTGCAGCCGAAGTCCCATCACCGAGCCCATTATGAGACGGAAGGCAGTCGAGGAGCTGTCAAGGCGTCTGCTGGGGGACATCCAGTGGTGCAGGTAATAGCATTGTTCTTGGCAACATGTGTATTTCTTTTAAAGCCAACATCCTTAATAAGGCAAGTAAAATGACCTTATATTGAATGTAAGTATGTACTCTGTTTTGGTCAATGGAAAAAGGCTTATTTATTTGACCAAGGGCTGCAGAAGCCTGAATGTGCTCGATGGGTATTTCGTACTTTATGGCTCCTGGAATTCTTCAGCATAGGTATTATATGAAAGGCCTAACTATATATGACCAACCTCTATGGTGCCAGTTCAGTGCAGAATCTGCTGTTTCCTTGTTGTATGTTGAACTAGCCTGCTATTTAAAGTGAATGAACGGTATTGTTATGGAGGAGGAGGTGAGTTTTCATCTGAGGCTTGGGGTAAGTAGCCAAAGGACTCATCACACCTTATCATTCAATGCAAGTAAACTAGTAAATTAAATAGTACCCTTTTCATTATGATGATATGCAGAAACATTCCCAGCAAAAACACTGTGATACTTGCATATTGGATGTTTAAGAAATCCAAAGCCAGATATGTATCCCTAACTGATTATTAGGGGTTGTATATCTAGTATAAAAGTTCCACTGTAATGAGCTATTACTTCAGATCAACCCATTTGCTGGTTTTAATCCAAAATTTAATGGCCCCAAAAAGCAAACATCAAATGCATTGACCTATCAATGTTAATTTTATTCATCCACGGTTTCATATGTTTGTTTATTGTCATAGCGAATAACCCAAGATGAACTACAAAGTAAAGTGTCAGGCTAGAAACCAGGAGAATGTGTGTTCTAGCTCTATCTTAGGCATGAAAGACCAGCTGAGTGACTTTGGGCCAGTCAGGCTTCCTCAACCCAACTTGCCTTACAGGGTTGTTATTATGGGGAAAAGGAAGGGGGATGAAAGAATATTAGGTATATTCACAGCCTAATTTTTAAAAAAACAATAAAGGTGGGATACATGTAAATATAAACAAACAAATAAATAAACAAAGGCAGAGTTCTTTATATTAGATTCCCTCATATTCTTAACTGTAGATTCATTTCTGCCTGGTTCACACACAAGCAGTCTTCCTGCTTCTACACATTTGGATACATTCTTTTGCATATGTGCTATTTGCAAGTGATACTCTTCTGATAAATATTGTACCTATTGAAGTACGTGCATGTTTAATTACAATATTTTCTGTATACAGATTTCTGTATCCATGATTTGAATTGCAAAGCATAATATTGAACACACACTTTTGAAAAGTACTTATTTCTCTATATAAATGCATTTTGGCTCCTTGTAAGACATAAAGGTAGGAGTTGTAGCAGATCATAAAAAACAGAATTGAACAAAAAAATTGCATCCATTCCATCCATTCTATGGTGATATCCTTGTGATAGAATTTCCTCCTCATAAATATCCATTGGATATTGATTTCATTATACTTTGGTATAAATATAATTTATTATTTTTGCTTCCTTTGGTTTTTGAACATTGTTATTGTTTGTGTGAGTTTGAAAGCTTCGTCATCTGAAAACAATTGAAAATTCTAAATTCAAGGGAGACATCTAGCAAAAATTGAGCCAGTCAGTTTGATTTTACTAATTTTACTATGTACTAAAAGTACTTTAGCATGAAGTACTCTTTGCATGGTTCATTGTTAGAACTGCTCTACCTGTCTCACGCTATTGCTTCTTTATTTTACACATGATATATAAAGTGAAATTTATACATTGCACTTGTTCCTTAGGATATATGTTGCTAGCTGCCTAGTGTGAGGAAATATACTGTAGATGGGAGGCGTGAATTCACAATAGCCAATTTGACATTTAAAATTTCCACTCAATGATTGGAAAAAAACAAAATGCAGTGCCAACATTTAATTGAGTTTAAGTATCCAGGAACACCCCCCCTCCACAATCTCTTTCTACCGTGTATGGAAATAAAATAAAATATGATGCATGTTGTATTTAGATAGAATTGTGGAAAAGAAAAAAGGGAAATGTTGGAAGAAAAAAGGAAAGTAAATTCCTGATCAGTGGAATGATGCAGAACTTCCTCCTGTTTTTCATTCTGAGCAACAGATGAAGTGCTTGTTCTGTGTGAAATATAACAGGATTTTGAAGGCTGCCCCTCCCCACCTGCCCCTCATACTATCTGCCTATATGGCAGGCCTGTCCTCTACTAATGAATACAGGTAGTTCTCAACTTACGACCATAACTGAGCCCAAAATTTATATTGTTAAGTGAGACATTTGTTAAGTGAGTTTTGCCCCAGTTGTTAAGTGAATCACTGTAGTTGGTAAGTTAGTAACCCATTGTTAAGTAGAATCTAGCTTCTCCATTGACTTTGTCAGAAAGTCACAAAAAGTGATCACATGATTTTGGGACACTGCATTTGTCATAAACACATGTCAGCATCTGAATTTTGATGACATGATCATGGGGATGCTGCAGAGGTCATAACTGTGGGTAACTGTCATAAGGCACATTTTTCAGTGTCGTTGTAACTTTGATCGATCACTAAACAAACAATTGTCAGTCAAGGACTACCTGTAGTATCTGAACATTCACACCTCTAGAGATATGCCAGGCCAGGGGTAACCCAGTTGGCACAACTTATATATAAAATTAAGCCCCTCAAGGAATACAAACATGCAGACCTTGTAATGCATGCCACTATGGCATTTTCTGAAGGAAAAAAAAAAAGGAAATTTATAAACTGTCAAAGAGCAAAATATCCCAGAAGAGGTGGTACCAAGACCGGGTCTGAAAGATCTTAGCAGAACATAACAAATGCAGTGTTTTTCCTTCTGAAAAAGTAGTCTGTAGAGTTTGAAAGAAACAAATTGGACAAAAAAAATTCAGTCACAGCAGTGGTGATGATATCAAGCTCGCACAACCGGGTTATAAGAAAAAAACAATCTAACCATGAAAATAGATCAGGGCTGTATCATCATGGGTAAAGCCTCAGAGTAAGGCTATGACCATTTTCTATGTTCATTTTTTGAGTGAGTATTAAAAAAATCAGAAGTGTACTTTAACATAGGATTGGGGAGGCACTAAATATTACATCTGCTGTTAATACCCTATCTTGTCTTGTCCCCTATTACAACAGTCCCCATTTGTTTCCCAGAGTTAATTTCTGTGTTGGTTCAATAGTGTTCAACCTAGAAATTATTTTCCTTCATCCTTCTCACTTCTTTTCAATGTATAGTAATAAAATTCTGAACATGTTCTGGCTGAGCATACTTGCCTAAATATCACCCTTCTAGGTGAAATACTAGGGATGTCTAATATTGTTGCTGCCATATCAGATGGTCACGGTATCATTATATTTACTTAGTGCACTAATTCTCACTTTGTTCTTCATTCAGCTACTACTGAGAATCATTGTACTCCAGCAGCACTGTGATTACTGTGAGCACTGTGATCACCTGTTTACATGGAGGCACCTTTAATACAATGTTCTTCAGAGTGAAAGTACAAGAAGTCACTTACACATTTTTTGTAGTTTCATACTCCTACATGTTTGCTCTACACTTGTTTGAGTGGCTGCCATAGCAGCCTCCAATTATCACAGGGATTTCTAAATGCTTGAAGAGTGAGATGAGCTGACACACCTAGAAAGTGCTAAAAATGTTTGAGAAGAGTGGCTAATCAAAGGTGGTGGTTAATTAGCTTGGTGAGGTAATGCTTGGCAAAGTACTTTATGCCTTGTCCTATAAAGCAGTGTTACTAAACATAATCCTTTTCAGATATTCAGTTCTTTCCTCTGTGTTATTTCAAAAGAGGAAAAAGATCCTTCTGTTCTGGGAATTTAAGATTTGGGGTTTCAAATCCTGCCCTCCCACTAACATCCTGTGCAGCCTGAGGCGACTCATTTCATTTCTCTGTTGATACGAATGTAGAAAATATTTTCATGTTCATGTACTACGAGGTTTTGTCAGCACAAGAGCACTGAGGCTTTGTACACAGGAAACAGAAGAGGAAGGAAAGGTAATCAAGGGTTAGAGCCAAAAAAAAATCTCTCAGTTCTTCAGTGCCTAAAAAAATTTGTTTCTCAATTTGTAGGCTCTTATTCTTAATATAACACATTGAATGGCATGTCCACAACATCTCATGTATATAGAACGGAAGGGAGACAACTATTATGGGTAGCAAAGCTACTGAAATCTCCATATTTGTGGACCAACAAGAGTGTTGTTTTCATGCCAAAAGCCCCTAGGTCTTGACCAGGGGATCTCCAAACTTGACAACTTTAAAACTTGTGAACTTCAACTCCCAGAATTTCTCATCCAACTATACTGCAACAGAGATTGGCAGCAAGTGAATTGTGTGTACTTTTGTCAGTGCCCAACAGGATAAGCTAAAAAAGTGGTCTTCCTCACCCATATAATCATCTTTGAAAAGGAGAGCTCAGTTTGTATTCAGAAGTAGAGCAGGTAGAATTGAAAGCGATAGAGATAGACCGAGCTGCAAATAGGGTAACCAAGAAGCTGGAAGGGAGTTGCCAGAGGACATGGAGATCAAAATTGTCAAGATAATGACTTGATTTGTAATTGATGCCCCACTCCTTTTAGGAATGCTATGCATGTGACACATGGGTTGGGCTTTGATCACATGAATGTAGGCACCATTTTACTTGTTTATGCCCCCTCCAATATTCCTGTCCTTAATTATGATTATAGTATGTCTATTCCACTTCTTTATGTAACATTTGGGAAGCATGAATGAAATCGTTATCATCATACATTCAATCATGTCTAACTCTCGGCCACTCTATAGATCAACATTCTATGGATCAGCACTCTCTATGCCCCTCTGTCTCACACCAGCTCCTTCAGATTTGCCATGGTCATCCTGGTGTCATCCTTCATAGTGTCCAGCCAGCAGATACTAAGACAGCCCCTTCTTTTACCAATGATTACTCCCAGCTTGATTGACTTTTCGAGTGAGTCAGCTCTCATGGCATGACCAAAGTATGACACCTGTGTTTGGTGATTGGAAAAATTATTGTGTTAACTAATCTGCATTTGGTTGTGAGGCTGATGTCTTTCCTCTTCCAGATGTTATTCATGCCAGACACTGCAGTTCTTCCAACTTCTGAACTCAGGGCTGCAATCACTAATTTGGTCAATTTTTTAGCCCAGGAAGATGAATTCCTTTACTATTTCAATGGTGTCATTGTTAATCTGCGCTCTGACATGTGTATTTTCTGCAGTTGTCATTATCTTTGCTTTCTTGATGTTAAGGTGCAGCCAATTTTCTCACTTTTACCTTTGGCTGTTATGAAATCATAACTCATAAAATGCAGAAAGGACATGAGTTAATTTTTAGATGGAACCCACTTTATCTCCTCCCTCCAAAACCACAAAAGAAACTTTGGAAAGTGACTAAAATTCATATACAAATATATACCAATTCTGATAAATCAGTAAACTATTAAAATACATTCTCTATTTCTGTTTATAGGGGCTTTAATTTTAAAGAAAATCATAAAGTAACAACTGAGAAAATTAGCTATATAGCCTGTAAAATATTAAAATATATGAAGATTTGTCAATGTTTGCCATTAATTATTTCCTAGGTATCATACATATTTGTCAAATATTTGGACAGAATAATCTTATTTGTGGGTATATAAGGAATTTCTCTTACAATGTGTTTTGTAGGCTGAGTTATTTAATATTAAAAGGCATTAGACAAGAAGGGAATTAACTCTTGGTGAATTGAGAATATATGAGTGGGTCACTGGATTGTGCATATGCCAGCCTGTCAATCATAATATATGTCTTTTTTAGATCTCTAAAGTGGTCTGTGAAAGAATCAAATTTTATCATTTGCTTAAATAAACTTGGCATCAATTCATCTGTGTTCACATGTTGCCAAGCACATGGCAGAAGGAAAAGTGATTAGTGTTTAACTCCTCATTTTTGTGTACCTAGTCAGCATAACTCAACAATGAATTCAGTGAGCTCTTTCAGTATATAAGGGAATTTGAATGACATTCTCCAAGATCAAATTTCTTTTGCCCCAGAAGCAACGTGATCTTTTTCTTTAAGGTGTTCTTAAGGTGTTTTTCTTTAAGCATATTCTAAATAAATTTGTCACTGTCCCATTGATTGTGGCCCATAGTTTTGGGATTTGGGATATAGTGTTTTTCTCTGCTTGTGAAAATGTAATCCTAATAGCAAGCTACTCAATGCTTAACGAGGCTCAATTCAACTTCATTTTGTTAAATTTTTGCCTTTTTTAGGTCAGGAATGGGCAATGGTGGCAACTTTATGACCTGTGGACTTTAACTCCCAGAATTCCTGAACCAGCCATGTGTTAGGTCAAGCCTGTCAAACTGCCAGCCCACAGGCCAGATGTGTCATGTGCAGCTCACGCAGGCCAACTCTGCAAAGGCAAAAGCCATCACAATACGTCACGTGATGCAATTGAGCTTGATACCTGTTAGGAAGATGTTAGTAAAAACCAAAACTTACAACAGAAGTTGGCCCATGTTTTGATTTTTCTTTTTAGAACATGAGGTTGAAAAATCTTGCTGGTTAAACAGTGTAGTAAATTAGTGAAAAGGATTTGACACAATAGCAGATGGCAAAAAGGCAATGTGTATTTTGAGACTTCTTTGAAGGAGGAGGAAACAGTCTAGAACTTAATGAAGGTGCCATTGGGGAAAAAAAATCTGTTCAGAACCCCTTTCATTACAAAACTTAGTCCATCCTTCAAAGAATATGGTTGAGGATGGCCCTGTGTGTAAGCCAATGATAATCAAGAAGTTCTGTATATCTGCTCATAATGAATTACTTTGCTTAATTGAAAATGCAGCTGGTTTAAGAAATATAATCAAAGGTGAGTAGAGTATAGAAGCACAATGATTTCATACCATACACATACCACACTCTCAAACACGATACCTTAAAAAAAGACTTAATAAAAGGAACCCATTGTTCCAATTTTATCCCAAAATGATGGGTTTCCATCATACACTTCTCATAACTTGTAGTTGAAAGAAAATGTTACCTTTCCAGCCGGGGGAAATTTAAGTCTTTTAAATACACTAAGAATTTAAAGAAATTGGAAAGCATCTGTTAGGTTGCAATTAATAACATCCAGCCACAGAATTGTATTGCAGCCCAGACAAGGAGGGTATCTTTAATAACTCTTTTTCAGACAGATGGTACTTCTTAAGAATAAATTCAAGCTGAATGGATTTCTTACTTCTTGCATTTGATTAGTTAAAGTTCACCACCAAGTAACAGACAGATAATCAAACCTGGAAAGCCGGATACCTTGGCAGATGTTTTATGACTATTATTGCTGTCATAAATTTAATACAAAAGAGTATGGTTGTGTACCTTTTGGGGTGAGAAGTTTTAATACCTCACATAAATTATCCTTTTAGGATTGTTCCACAACCAAATCACTTTAAGATAGCTTTCTATCCTTCCCTAAACATTTTTTTCAGGAAATCCTCACAATGCTGTTAGAGCTGAGGATTTGTCATTAAGATATCTGTGTAGGCACAAGACATTTGAGTGTAATCTTGATCAAAGTTAGAATCATCACCTCTGCTATGGGGTGTGCCTCAGAGCTCTGGTTTCTCACCCCTCATATAAGCCATGGGGAGAGTTTATCCAGTGGCATGGGGTTCAGTATCATTAGTAAGTTTGCTGATTGTACCCAATTATACGTCTCTTCCCCATGTTGGGAAACTGACTTCAGGTAATGGAGGAGGGAAAGTGGTGAGGGAAAGAAAGCAGCTCTGAATCAACCCTAACACAGTGGAATAGTTATGGGTTGTTATAGATATGAGCTGAAAAGGCTGGTGGGCTCCAGCAAAGCCACAGGAAGAATAAGCTAGAATGAACAGAACAAACCAGCCACATATTTGATGTGTGCAATTTTTATCCAAGCTTGAAAAGACGCACCTTTATAATTCACCTTTAGTACAATCCTTTTTCCATTTCCCTCCCTGTTAAGATATTTTATCACCAAAATAAAGGTTGTGATTACAGTATGGATGTCTGGGGAAAACATGGAATCGACAGAATATAGTTAGAAATGGATAGGAATTGGGAGAATGTTTGGTGTGCCTATTTTAAATTTAACTATAGCCAGAAATGTTGCAAGAGAAACTTACTTCTGCTACAGTATGTACCTTGACCAGTAGGAAAAGTTTCACCTGCTTTCTTGGGGGGTGAGGTGCTACTCTTAAAGGTATACCAGCAGGACTATCAAAAACAAAAGCTAGCAACTCTAGAAGATTGAGAATATTTCTTTGTGAGAGCCAAAGTTGTGGGTGGAAGGTTTGGGCATGTTTCAGAACTATTTATTCTCCGTAGAACTGCTGCGAGCATCCAGAGAGTGGGAGGTGCTCCAGTCTTCACTTCTCACAGGCTGAGCTGAAATTGAGGAACGCCCTCCTCCTCCACGTGACTCCTCCATGCGTTCCCCCCAGTTTTAGCTCAGCCTTCGAGAAGACAGGCAGCTTTCTTCGTTCCTTGGCCGTTTCAGGTGTCGTTAATAATGATTCAGGTTTGATTTTTCCTTTCCTCTCCCTGCAAGAGTAGTGCGGTCCCAAATTTAGTTTTTGGAGTGATTTCGCTCCCAGGAGGGAAGTGAGGGGTTTGGAGTCTTTCACCCCCCCTCCTCTTCTATCCTCTGCCGTTCCAAGCGCGCTGGGCTCAGCCGCTTGGCTCTGCGCTGTACTTTTAAAAAGCGCAATTGCGTCTTCCCCCCTAGAACGCCTCAGAGGAGGCAGCGCTTCCTCTCCCAGCTCCTTTCTTCTCCTGCTTGAAGTTGCGGTGGGCTGGTACGCTTCTGAGCTGTGCGCTCTGAGCCGGGCGGCCATTTTGGGCGCGCCTCGTGGCCGGTGCCATTTTGTTTTACTGATCAAGTAAGGCCTTATCTTTTGGGATTTAAGTGTGAGCTGTGAGGCCTTTGTAGGCCCTTTAGCGGGACCGTCAGGCCGCGTGGAGCCTTTGATTTTACTGAGAGAGCACTGTGGCCCTGTGCCCTGTTGTCTCTCTTAGATTTAATATTGTTGGCTTTCTTCCTTGGCCCGCAGCTAGTTCAGAAGTGCAGGCACGTACTCTCCATGTTGTTGGGGGGCTGCCTACAGAGGCCCCTTTTTTCTTGTCTTGCCTTTTGCAAATTGCTTGGCCTCAGCGTTCATTTGGTCTATTTGGAATTAAATTATTGTTTTTGCTGTACCTTCTTGGGTCTATTTGGTTTTCCTTACTTGAACCTGACCCCTTTTTTTGTAGTTAAATGCCAGTGTATATATTCAGGTTTTTTTTAATTTAGCTTGCTGGAATTTTTTCTGTTTTTTATTGCATAAGGTTCAAAAAAAAAAAAGAGAAAGGAGATTTTTTTGAATAGATAATAGCTAGCTCTAGAATAAAATTTCTTCAAAAAGGGGGACGTGACCCAATTTTAGGAAAACCGGTTTACGTTTGTAGGCCGAACTCCTAGGCATGCCAACCGCCATTTTTCTTCCAATACCATGGCAGAGGCTAATCCTACTGGCTCTTCTCTGAAGGCCAAGTCTAAGACGCACTACCTTCACAAAAGGGACAAGGATTCTTCCAGTGCTTCTCAAAGAGATGCCTTACAACGTCATAAGGCCCTAGAAAGGGAGTTTAGCAAGCGGGCTAAAGAGTCACACTCTATAACACCTGCCTTTTCCTTCTACCCCCCCCCGCCGAGCCAACCCTCTTCCTCTAGGGGCGGTACTTCCACCCGAGGCCTCCAGCCCTCTCGTGTACCAGAGGCGGCCTTTACGCTGACCGCTGCAGGCCTACGCTCTGAGAATCCTGCTCCAATCATTGTATTTCTCTCCAGGCTGCTCCAATCATTTACATTTCTCGTACGCAGTCCATCAGGAAGGCAGAGTCTCTATTTTTGTCATTTCAGCCAAAGACACTAGGCTGTAAAGTTTCTCCATCCACGGTAGGCAGATGGATTAGGGCTACCATATCCAAGGCCTATTTAGTTCAAGCTATTCCAGTTCCCAGTGGGGTTACCGCTCACTCCACCAGAAGTGCAACTACCTCGGCAGCCTGGGCTACTCAGGCGTCTATTCTAGATATTTGCCGGGCGGCCACCTGGACTTCCCCATCTCCCTTTATAAGACATTATAAGATTGATGTTTACACCTCAGCTGAAGCATCTTTTGGCAGGCGAGTTTTGCAGCAAGTGGTTAGGGATCCTGGGGAAGTTCCAATCCAGACGGACTCCCACCCGTAGGACACACTTGCTTTGGTATGTCCCACTCTCTGGATGCTCGCAGCAGTTCTACGGAGAATGGGCGTTGGTTCTTACCTGATACGCCTCTTCTCGTGGAACTGCGTAGAGCATCCAGCCCCACCCTGTTGGTCCGTCTGTAAAGGGGGAAAACCTGTTTCGGCCAATGATTTCTAATGTTGTAGTTCAAGTTGTTTAATACTTAAGAGTAGAGGGTTGTTTTTGTCCTTTCATCTTCGATAAAACTGGGGGGAACGCATGGAGGAGTCACGTGGAGGAGGAGGGCATTCCTCAATTTCAGCTCAGCCTGTGAGAAGTGAAGACTGGAGCACCTCCCACTCTCTGGATGCTCTACGCCAGGGGTAAGGAATGTTGGCTCTTTTATCACTTACGGACTTCAACTCCCAGAATTCCTGAGTGAGCCATAAAAGGTTCTCCATCCCTGGCCTACTGGTTTTTTCAGTTGTGAAGGAAATCAATTTTTGACTTGAATGGGACTGTTTAATATACAAATGTAGGACATATTTTTATATATATTCTTTGTATGTCCTACATTTGTATATTAAACAGTCCCATTCAAGTCAAAAATTGATTTCCCTCACAACTGAAAAAACCAGTAGGCCAGGGATGGGGAACCTTTTATGGCTCCCTCAGGAATTCTGGGAGTTGAAGTCCATAAGTGATAAAAGAGCCAACGTTCCTTACCCCTGCTCTACGCAGTTCCACGAGAAGAGGCGTATCAGGTAAGAACCAACGCCCATTATAGTGCAAGAACTGATAGTATTACTAGATAGGGTGGGGCTGGTAGGAGAAGATGGGAGTGACTGATGGAAATGGAAGTATGCATGCAGGCACACAAATGCAATAAAATGGCATTGGGCAAATAGGGATATATACAAGATGATATATGCAGGAGTGTATAGATCAGTCAAGAGACTCAGTTTGTCCATAGTAGCAATATCTTGGAACATTGTTTCTCAACCTTACCAAGCTTAAGGTTGGAGCCTCAGTGGCGCAGTGGTTAGAGTGCAGTATTGCAAGCTGCTCCTACTGCAATTTGGTAGATTGAATCCCACCAGGCTCAAGGTTGACTCAGCCTTCTGTCCTTCTGAGGTGGGTAAAATGAGGACCCAGATTGTTGGGGGCAATATGCTGACTCTGTGAAACACTTTGAGAAGGCTGTAAAGCACTATAAAGCAGTATATAAGTCTAAGTGGTATTAAGATGTGTCAGCTTTTAATACCCAGAATTCCCTGGCTTGCATACTGGCTGGAGAATTCTAAAGATTGAACCCCACACCTCTTTAAGTTGTCAAGATTTGGAAACATTGGTTTGGAGGTTCTGAATCTTCCTGTATCAGAACAAGTGAAAGAAGAGCATTACTGTGTCAGCCCCCTTCTGTAGGACACGTAGTTATGTGAGATAGGCTGCAAATATGGTTGTCAATGACAACAACAACAACAAGGTTAGGAGATGTACTTATCCCTGCCTCTGATTTTCTGTTCAAAAAGACATCTAGCCTACTCAATGCCTGAGCTGATAGGCAGAAGAGAGTCCCAATGTTCACTTCCCAAAAAAATATTTACCATCGCTGTATCACCTATTTGAATGGCACTTTTTGCATTCCAGATTGCCCAAACCAAAATTGTTCTTAAAATTGGTGTAAGAGAAGCCCATTTGAGTATTCTTCCTATGAAAATGATAAATGTCATAATTTTACAGATGATAATTTGTTATTTTTCCATTATGCCACAATTACTAAATTATTAACAAAAATATATATGGATGAAAACTGAGGCTCTTAAATCGTTCTCTAGAAAGTCAATAGCACATTCATTAGTAAGTCCCACAAGTAGAATTACCTACTAATAAAGTATCATTATCACTATTTACATAATTAAAGTAGTATTTTAAAGATTGAAACTTCAGATTATGTAAGTTTATTTTATTATATTTTAGTATATTTGTGTCTTCAAATTGGTTTTTGACTCCTGGTGAATGCCTATACTTAGCCCCTGCAGTTTTCTTTTTCAGAAGTGGTTTGACATTGTCTTCTTCCTAGGGCTGAAAGACACTAGCTGGCCCAGTGATCCAGCTGCCTTTTGATGGGTAACAGTAAAAATGTTCACATTTTCTCTTCTTAAGGCAGCTTCCAAAACCCTTTTTCTTTGTGCAGTATTGGAATGAGGAACTTTTTGGAATGGAATAGTCATATTACAAAGGCAATATACCTGGTTTTTAATTTCCTCATTGTTTTCATTGTTTTCTTTTTTATTTGATTGTAAATATCAGGGACTCTAAGGATACAGCAGCCACCAAATTCATCAGCCAACAGGGATGCGCTCACTGCACTTTTAGCTGTTGCCAGATCTGATCAATGAAAGGAAGAGGAGCAGCAAGACAGATTTCACATGGTTTTGTGAATATTTCCCTTGATAACTGCATGTCTGAAATGCAAAAGACAGGAAAGGGTGTGATAGGAAAGAAAGAAAAAAAGAATTTTTTACTATCCTGTGATATTTTATGTATAACCTCACTCTTAAAAGTGTGAAGCACTGGGGAATTTTTTTTCTTCCTTTGTGAAATGAAAATTTATGGGCTTTAGTTATGAGCACAAGTCATAATATGGCCTGGAAAGCCAGTGGCCTTAAGGGGCCACAAAATAGCCATTTGTTGTACTTGTCCTAGTTTGACCTTGTAGCCGCCTGTTCATCATCTCTGTGGGATATCTCTTCATCCTTAAACATGCATGGCTGTGCATGTTGAGCGATATCCACATGTTTCTTGAATTGTGCTGATTCTTATTTGCAACTGGGGAAAAAGGAAGAATTCAGGTAACCGCTGATAGATTTTGCAGGACTAGAGCAATATAGAAGAAATCCATAGCCAATAAACCCTTTGCTGTTGCTTTAATTTTTAAAAATACCTTGAATGGACATGATTATTGTTAGTTCTGATCTCAGAGATCTTCACTTTCTCAATATTCCGTCCTTGTTACTCATATAATCAGTCCTGCAAGATTTGGATGGCGGTTGTATGCATAATTCCAGGTTACTTATGTCTGAGTAATTCTCAACATCATTAGTTTGTTGTAATGGCCATGAATTTGAACTTCAGTAATAAAAAGTGTTAAGCTTCAAAACTTCCTGCAGGAACATTTCTTGGAAGAAGCATTCTATATTCTCTTGAACGTTAGAGAAAATAGATTTTCAGAGATTATATAAATTGTCATACTTGTGCACATCATCAAAAAAAATAAAAAGTATGACTTCCCCTTCTAATTATCTTTGAGCAAATTTAACATGAACATTTTGATTTTTTTACTTTGCTGTAAAAAGTAAAAGTTCTTCTGTTATTTATTTATAAGATACCATGTAATTTTGATTATTTATATCCTGTCTTTATTATTCTTATAAATAATCCAATCTGGTGAACACACACAATGTTCCTTCTTATTTGTACTTTCCCCACAACAGACCTCTTTTATGCCTAAGGAAGGATGAGAACTCATGGTCTCCCAGTTTCTAGCCTGGAGCTTTAACTAGTAGGCCCAACTGACTACCATATTGATAGTAATATCAGTTAGACTTATATACTGCTCCATTGTGCTTTACAGCACTCTTTGAGCAATTTACAATGTCAGCATATTGTCACCAGCCATTTTGAACCATCATTTTACTGATCTTTGAAGGATGGAAGATTGAGTTAATCTTGAGAGTCAGTCAGATCAAACTCCTGGCAGTGGGCAGAGTTAGCCTGCAATATTGGATTCTAATAATTGTGCTAATCAATATGAGAAGTTACAATAATATTTTTCCTTAATATTGCTGATTACTTTTTCAGCATTACAATGTAGTAAATATTTCAGAAACCATTAATTGGGCTGAGTCCAGTGAGATTTACAATTTTTATGTCATCTAATGAACTATTTAAAAGTATCTCCCTTCAACATCTGTTGCATTTACATTTAAAGAAACTTAATTAGGAGTGCAGCCTTAGAGCAGTTGTGAATCAGCTTACTTATTCTGGGCATTTCTGATATACTTGTTACCAAATAAATGGTACTTGAATAAAAAATGAAGCAAAATTAATTTTCTTTAGTCCTAGGTAGGACATTAAAAATAATTCTGTTTATACAATACTTTAAGTCCATGCCAGACCATTTACTGTCATAATTTATAATTTATATTTCCCATTAGTTATGAGACTAGCAAGTTTTAAAATCCATAACTATATTGATATACCATCAGTTATAACAATGCATTTTTCCATTTTAGTTCATTGTTCTCTACATCTTTAAAGTGAGAATAGAACATGAAATAGAGAATAGAACATGAAAAGTCAAACTTTTATTAAGAATATTGGTTCATTGTTTCTCTTTTCTTGAAACAGAGATTGAGATCTTGCTGGTAAGAAAAGAGATAAACCATTATAACATCTACTATACAAATAAATATAAATCAAACTTCCTGCATATTGACGGTGCAGTGAAACCCATAGTGCATTCTTCACTAGCTTAAGAAATAAGCAAACAAGAGTTTTTCATTTAAAGAAAAAAAATAAGTGATCATACAGTATTTTCTGCACTGATTGACACATGGGGAAACTACTAGAGGCCTTCACATATTTTATAGATTTTTAGACATTATTGTTCTAAAACCTTATCTAATGGAGACTTCCCAAAGCTAGAATTCTCTAATTAAGTTGAACTTTCTCTACAAGGAATGTCATCAAGACTACTCTAACCAAATGTTATGTTTATGTAGAACTGATCTATCCAGTTTGTTTATCCTGGGATGCTAAGACTGCCCCAATAAGATAAGGAAAAAATACTTATATTTATTAATAAAACTTATATGATTACCGATATTTTTACTACGTGGTTATGTCAGATTCTTAAACTGGTAGGAGTTCTTGGAGAATCTATGGCACAGATTAACTACAATTTAAAAAATATTCTTTTGCCATCATAATAATCATAAATGCTCTGCAATAAATGCTTTCTTAATGTTCATAACAACAGCAGGATATTATAGGTAGAAATATTTCTAATCTTATTAGCAAACAGTTTTGCAGGATGTTTATTTTGATATATACCTTGAACATTTGCCAGAGTTCCAGATAATTAGAAACTAGGCTGATAAAAATACCAGCAGGGTTTTTTTCTCCTTACTGTGATTTTTGCAAGGGGATTTGTTAATGACAGGCTTGTATCTTTTTAAAGCCAATGCTAGGATAGTACTTAGCATAGCCCCCCCCCCCCCCCCAAATCTCTGTCACAGCTATTCAAATTTTGGTCTACTTTAAAACCATATATGACTTGTTTCTCTTCCATATTTCAACTGATACCCAGTGTTATACTGATGAAATGCAGTGGGAATATTTCTTCTGTTCCCCCTTCTTGCCCACACTTTCTTTCATTCCCTAAATCTATTTTGGAAAGTCTTTCATTTGCACAGATTTTGACAGTCTAGGAGAGGAAACAAGTGAGAAAGAGGGATTGCAAGTTCTACTGTTAAAATATTTTTTGTAGATACGTCACGATACGTCACGTGACGCTGCCATGATGATGTGAGTTTGACCCCCCTGTTCTAGGAAATATGCAAAAAAATCAGCATCTGATAAAATGAGCCACAGCTCTCAAAAACCTATGCCTATAAAATGTGTTTTTTTTTTAACAAACTTTATTAATTTTTTTTTAACACACACAAACAAAATATAGGATGTAGTAACATAAAATATCTTTTCTAGAAGAAACAAATAAACCATCTTATTTAAAAAAAAGATAATTCCGAATTATCACACTTCTATATATATATTTATCATATCTAATCAACTTCATATCTTTTCAAAACTTTTCTTTATTACTCCCTTTCCTTCTATTTAATCATATTTTTTCTGCCTTAAAAATATATACTCATTGAATATATTTTCATTAGTATTCTTCCACATCCTGTCAGACTTAAACAAACATTACACAAAACATAAATACATAACACTTCTTTTTGGAAGGCGGCTTACCCCGAGTTAACTCTTTTTATACAGACATCAATCAAAATTTATACTCACTTAATATACTATCTCATATCTTTTTTGGCATTCTCTGTTTTCCATATATTTTCTCTCTCCTACTCATTCTTTTAATTCTATTTTATTTATTCCATCTCAGTTAAATAATTATATTTGCATCTTTGGTCTGTTTTCTTTCAATCACCTACTTATCCTTTCTATCTAATACAATATTGCTCCTGTAAACTCAGATTGAAGTATGACAACTTTTTATCTTCCCCCTAAATAACACTTAAAATAATACATATTTTCCATGCTGATTCTGCTCCGTACATTCAAAGTATTATATTTCAAAATAGTAAAACAAGCAAATAATATTGAGTTTGATAAGTAATAATAAAACTACAAACAAGTAAAAAAGAAATATTAAATTTATAATATAGTAAAAACAATGTTTCATAGGAAATTAAATTCTATTATTAATTCTTAAACAATAAAGATAATATTTCATAAGAAATTAAACTCTATAATTAAATCATGACTTCCCTTTAATACATTTTAAAATCATATAATATTCTAATTTTCTAACTCAGCTTCAAATACTGTCTACAATGCATTCTTATGTACTTTTGCAGAATCATTTTTAAAAAATTATCTCACCCCTTATCTCTGAAAAAAAATCACTTTTTAGCATCTTGTTTAAAACCTTTATGACTTCTCTTTCCTTTCCCCTTTTCTTTCTTCTCCATTCTAACTTTTTGACCCCCCCCCATCTCTCCAATTTCACTCTCTTAGTCTTCCCTCTCTGTTGTATTTCTCTTTTCTGTTGCTTTCTGACATCATATCGCTTTTTCATCTCCTTTTTCTTTTTCTTGGTTGCTTTTTTAAGTTCTAAGTTCATCTTTTCCTTGCCCCCCTTCCGCTTTTCTTCCTCCACTAAGTGTGTCCATTAAATATGGCTTCTTCTCCTTCATCCCAGTCTTCCTGTCATTGTCATATTTCTTGATAGGTAGAAATCACCATTTCCAAAAAGTGAAAGATAGATCCAGAAGAGCCCTTATCTTCTTTTTTCAGTTTTTGAAATTCCATTTGTAGTCCTTCAAAAGATAATGCCATTTTTTCTTTCTTTCTTTTTTAACGCAACCCTAATGTCTTTAGTCCCTTTTTTTAAAACAAAATTTCACAGAAATCTCAAAATCACAAAGCAAACCAAATCAGAGCAAACAGTTTCATTTAGCACTTTCTTCTTTCTATATTTTCACCTCCTAGGGTAGAATTCAAATACACACTTCCAAGATGATCTTTTAGAAGTCTTAATGTCTTTTAATCCTGTTCTTATAGGCTCAAAGCAATCTTCTTCAGGACAATCTTATAATGAGTCTTTATCTCTTCCCTTCCTCTTATAAAAAATAAAAAGAAATTTAAGTTTGTTTTTTTTTTAAATCCAATGTCCAGAAATCCTTTATCCTTTGGCTTTAAATTTCAAATTGAATTACCCTCAGTGCCCAAGTAGACTTTCCAGATCTCCATCTGCTATTTCTATGGGGAGGGAGAGTAAAGAAAAAAAAACTTTCCCTTGACAGCTTTCACCGCCACTTTCCAATCTTCTTTGGAAAACAATGTATCCTCAGGCAATTCAAGCAGCTCAGTTTCCAGGGTATTTAAGAGTTGTTATTGTCTCAGCTCAGCCAGCACTTTCACTTCTCCTGCTTCCTCCAGCACAAATCTTATTCGATTGCAGACTTCTTTGTGGCGGCCATCACTGACTGCTGCTCCACCACCTTGGGAAAAAGGGGTTTTTCCGGCTGAGGAGGGGGTCTGCGACACCCCCAAACCCCTGTCCGGATCCCCTCTCTCTTCGGCTGCCTCTACAGGGCAGCCATATTCCCCAGACCCATTTGGATCGGGGGCGCCTTGGCAGCAAGCACAGCAGGAATCGCGAGCAGTCGTGAATTCCTGCTGCCGCCAAAGCCACACAAAACCGGAAGCCAAAAACCTATGCCTATAAAATGTTGTTAGGTTGGAAAAGGACCATCAGATTTCTGATTTTTTTACTACTATGGACTAATATGTCTCTTTTCCTTGGGTAATATGCAAAGAAGCTAAAATATATAATAACATTTACATTTTATTGTTTTTTTTATTTTATGATACAATTACATGGAACCAATGCATATAAAAATTAGGATGAAGTGTGACAACTGCTGCACTATGATAGCAAATGTATTAATAAATAAATAGTATAACAAATATTTTATTTAGCTCAAGTCATAAACATAGCTTTTTTTCTTTTCTTCTGGTCTTCCTTTGTATTTGAAAATTGTGAGCTCTGCAAAACATAAATTAGCAGTAGAATGAATAACTTTCAAAAAAAATATGGCTATCTGAAGCCATCTGATAAAGCTGACTTAAAATACAAAGTGGGAAGCAGTTTTTGTTGGTTTGGTTCCAGCTAAGTTTGCAAAACAAATTTTGGTGATTAGGATCTGTGGCTAATATGGTTGCTGTGGAAATCATTCCAGTCTTTCAGCCATTGTGTTGTTTTTCTTCTTCATGTTGCTTGACTGGTTTGTTAAAAAGAATTGCAAATAGGATTGAACTTGACAATAGAATATCAATTTCATTTGGTTTTTCCTGGCAAAATGTTCTAAAGCTGAATCATAATTTTGAAACTTTCTTTTAAAGGCTTTCCTACAACAATCTTCTGGACTTCACTGCATTATTATAAGTTTGGAACAACTTTATAAAACTGCTATCACTTTTTAAAATCTATATACCCTTCAGAGTGAATTTCATACTACAGATGGCATATCGTGACACAGCAAATATTCAGATAGTACAGGAAAGATGCCACCAATGGACATCTACTTATCAGCATTGGGAAGCTGTGTTTTCCATACACCACTGCTATGAATCCAATATTTATTTGCAAGCATATGTCTCCCATGTGGCAATTGTAGTCTGCAGAATACAATTAGCAAGCACACCAATGCCATTATTAGCCCTAAATGCTATTTTTCATTTAGTGTTTCTTCCAAAAATTGTAATATATTTAGAATGTATAGTCCCTTATCTTACTGTGGTTCAGTTCAGTCTTTCTGGTTTCTTGGTCAAGCTAATTGGAAATTCTGAGCAGTATACTCCTAATTTATGGCAAAGATATCTGGGAAGACAGATTTGCTTAGGATATTGGCAACACTCAATTTTGAATAATCAATGGCTATACGCCTAGTTGGAACGCTTATATTATTCTCTTTGGGGATTATCTAAATAATCTTGCAACATCACTTCAAACTTTGTAATTCTGCTATAGAATATGAAAACTGCTTAAGAGGTCAGGTATTAGAGTGAATGGAATGGCTGTTTCTTTTATTCCCAATTAGTTGGGAATAATATAAACAAGGGTTCTGAGCTCATGTAGACACAGGAAAGAGAAATGAGCTGTTTTGGCCTGAATAATATTTTTGGATGCTAGATGTTTTTAGAAATTGGTAAGGAAAGGAAAGTGGTGACATTGAGGTATGCTTTTTCTGTGTATAAACCTGTAGTTCAATAAATAAATGTGTTAGAAAAAGCCAATGACTTTAATCCTGCAACACTAGATGTTCAATGGAAGTTGTGTTGGGTTTAGATTAGTTTATCTAGATTTTTTTTTTCACTTGCCTCACTTCTAGCATAGGCACACAGTCATGATTTGAAAACATAATAAAATCAAGAAAATGACCTGTTTAAAACCTACATTAGCTTTTAATGTACAATGGTACATTGTAGCAGAAGACTCCAAAACTGTATAACACAGTGATTCAAAAATGTTTCTATAAAGATTTTACTGCATCATATTTTTGTCTTTTTCTACAAGTCTCCAAGGATGTCTTCTTAGTAATTCTAATACAACCAAAAGATTGACTGATGATTCTGTGACTTGATTCCCTATACTCTTTCCTATCTAGGATGTTTTAAGGAAAAATTGAACAGATTTCATTATTGTGTTTTGACTATATAATAGCCCACCATAAAACAATTACTTAGTTTTCAATCCGTGGGATAATTAAGATGGTATTGATTTTTATTCCCCAACTTTTACATAGAAATAACCATTTTATTCAGAAATATAAAGGCTAATTTATATATCAGATGAAATTCTCTAAATATATAACTTACACAAAAAATTCTAACTTGAATCCCTAAATTACATTTTTAAAGAAGTGTGTTATCAAATTCCAGTAACCTCAGCATTTTGCCCTTCTAATTGCAATGTGGTTCATCTGATGTTTCCTTTTCCACTCATTTTCAGGAATTGAAACATTATCTTCATTAAAAAATATTATGGTTATGATGTAGTGTTTCCCAGTACTTACTTTTATCCAAATATTTTGCAGAAATGAAGCTTTTAAATATAGCTTCTAATGTTATCTACTCAAAGGACTGTCTCTTTTAAAATAGGCTAAGCTTCCTTTTCACAGAAAGGCCTTTGAATGTGTTAAATATAGTTATAAAACATTGTCTTAATAATAATCAATGTACTGTTTTATGATCAACCACCCTTGTCTAATTTTCATCACATCAGGACTGCATCTTGCCTTCTCTCCCCCTATGCAGACTCTTGATTATTTCGAAATACACCTCCTTTATCTTCACCATTTTTACAAAATCTTGCCTGATGATGTACAGTGGCTGTGAACTCTAGAACCTCATATCCTGTAAGCTTGATTTTGCATGGAGATTTGGACAAACCTTTCAGTTCTCTCAAACAGTCAAATGAGATCAATTGAGCATTGAGGACAATAAAAGAAACTGGGTACAGCTTGCTACTATATGAGAAGTAGAGGATCTAAAAAGAGACACCTGACACCTGCTTAGTCCTTCTAATTTTCAAATCTCCTTTTACAAGGAAAAAAAACCCCATGAGGTTGGCTGTTGATTTTTGTGGTCACTCTTGTCCAGGTCACATTTCCTTCCAATTGATGGGACTGACATTATTAGGAGTTTCAAACTGATTTGGTTTTATCCTCCTGTTACCCAGGGACACAACACCTATATGTGAATTGCTAATTGATGATTATATAATTATCTCAAAAGTTTCTGCAGGTTGCATCCTATCGGGATGCAACCTGCAGAAGAATTGCTACTTCTAGGAAGAGTTGCTAAAGAAAGAGTCTTCTAATATCTTTTAAGATCAACCTACAGGTGAAACTTGAAAAAATAGAATATCATGCAAAAGTTCATTTATTTCAGTAATGCAGCTTAAAAAGTGAACCTAATATATGAGATAGACTCATTACATGCAAAGCAAGATAGTACAAGCTGTGATGTGACATAATTGAGATGATTATGGCTTACAGATCATGAAAACTCCAAAACCACAATCTTAGAAAATTAGAATATTGTGAAAAGGTTCAATATTCTAGGCTCAAACTGTCCCACTCTAATCAGCTAAGTAAGCCATAACACCTGCAAAAGGTTCCTGAGCCTTTAAATGGTGTCTCAGTTTGGTTCAGTAGGAATCACAATCATGGGAAAGACTGCTGACCTGACAGTTGTGCAGAAAACCATCACTGACACCCTCCATAAGGAGGGAAAGCCTCAAAAGGTAATTGCAAAAGAAGTTGGATGTTCCCAAAGGGCTGTATCAAAGCACATGAATAGAAAGTTATGTGGAAGAGAAAAGTGTGGAAGAAAAAGGTGCACAAGCAGCAGGGATGACCGCAGCCTGGAGAGGATTGTCAGGAAAAGGCCATTCAAAAGCGTTGGGGACTTTCACAAGGAGTGGATCGAGGCTGGAGTCAGTGCATCAAGAGCCACCACACATAGACGGATCCTGGACATGGGCTTCAAATGTCGTATTCCTCTTGTCAAGCCGCTCCTGAACAACAAACAACATCAGGACCATCTTACCTGGGCTAAAGACAGAAAGAACTGGTCTGTTGTCAGTGGTCCAAAGTCCTCTTTTCTGATGAGAGCAACTTTTGCATCTCATTTGGAAACCAAGGACCCAGAGTCTGGAGGAAGAATGGAGAGGCACACACTGCAAGATGCTTGAAGTCCAGTGTGAAGTTTCCACAGTCTGTGTTGATTTGTGGAGCCATGTCATCTGCTGGTATTGGTCCACTGTGCTTCATTAAGTCCAGGGTCAACACAGATGTCTACCAGCCAAAAGCACCAAAACCTGGTTCAATGACTGTGGGATTACTGTGCTTGATTGGCCAGCAAACTCGCCTGACCTGAACCCCATGGAGAATCTATGGGGCATTGCCAAGAGAAAGATGAGAGGACATGAGATGGAACAATGCAGAAGAACTGAAGGCTGCTATTGAAGCATCCTGGTCTTCCATAACACCTCAGCAGTGCCACAGGCTGATAGCTTCCATGCCACGCCGCATTGAAGCAGTAATTGCTACAAAAGGGGCCCAAACCAAGTACTGAGTACATATGCTTACTTATACTTTTCAGAGGTCCGCTATTGTTCTATGTACAATCCTTGTTTTATTGATTGCTTGTAATATTCTAATTTTCTGAGATTGTGGATTTGGGGTTTTCATGAGCTGTAAGCCATAATCATCTCAATTATGGCACATCAAGCCTTGAACTATCTTGCTTTGTATATACTGAGTCTATCTCATATATTAGTTTCACCTTTTAAATTACATTACTGAAATAAATGAATTTTTGCACAATATTCTAATTTTTTGAGTTTCACCTGTATATTTTATGGCATAAAATTTCAGAAAAGATTAATCTCTTCAAGAAGTCAATTCGTTATTGTTTTTCTCACGTATTCCCTATGCATGAAACAAAGAAAGGGCAATATACCTCCCATTGACTTGATAGTGGAATCTTTGGGGCTGTATTCAAAAAGTCACTTTTATATATGCTTGTGTTTTATCCTTGATCAAGATAAATATCTTCCATTCAGCTTTTTTGGATAGGTGATGCTGAAGACCTTAGCTCATCCACTGTGGAAGCGTTTCCACCTAAAAATTGCCTAAATAATACTGAGGATCGATATGGAACCCTAACACTCATTGTTTAGGAGAGAAGATCAGTTCATGTTGACATCAATAAGTACTTTTGCATAACTAGGTTCCCTTTTCTGGAGGCTTAAATCAGAAAAGGAAAAATTGTGAGAAATAACTACTCACAATTCAGCTTTGAAACACATTAACATATGGTATGGTGAAAGGAACCACTGAATTGGAGAAAATGAAAAGTGGATTGGGCAGTAAACTGTGGGTTTGCCTTGAGTGTCAAGAGAAACTTCTCATTGCCAATTGCTGGAGAAGCTGAGCAGAAAGCTAGTGCTATATTCATGTTCAGTTGTGGGTTTTCCGAAGACATGTGGTTGGGCTCTGAGCAGAAGAATGCTGGAGTAGGCAACCCTGTGGTCTAACCCAGCAGAGCCTTTCTTGTGTTCCTATGTTAGTAGCTGTTTAAGTAGAGACAAGAGCTGTATACAATTAAGAGAAAGTTTCTGTTTGTAGTCTGATGCAATGAGCACCAGAGTATGGTTGTAGTTTTCAGCGCTCTGGAACTGAAAATATGGATGTGATCTTAGGAATCTTAAGTTGATGTAAAATTTGTTCTAAAATCAGATGGGATAGGGCTTAAATAAAAGAAAAATCATATTTATGGAGACTTGCTATTATTTAAAGTTAAGGAAATGTGTTGTTGTTTTTAAAGCTAATGTCTTCTTTAGGCTGTATATAAGGGCTTTGCCAACTCCCATTCAACTTACAAATAATGAAAAAAATAAAAATTACTTGAGCCCAATTCTCAGTCCATGTTCTAGCATGTTTAAGAAACCCAGTTCCACATTCCCTGGTCATTAAAAGTGGTGTAAGACAGCAGCTGCAAGGAGCATTTTATTTTGGAAGGTTGCCCAAATACCTGTTAAGTCAGTCATTGAATGCAAAACATCTCTATTACTCGAGATTAATAGTTCCTTATGGGCACACTGGCATTAAGATGACTAATATTGTCATATAGGTATGAACAATCTTTGCCTGGAGGCATATCATCATATGCATACATTTTTATTTACCTTGCTGTTTGGATGCAAAGCACACATGTGTTTGAAAACATTGCAATGTTGGATCTAAAACATCTGCAATTTTTATTTTAAATAGGTTAGTTGGTGCGGCTGTTAGCCTTCTTAATAATCTTATTTCTGAATATTGCTATAAAAATAATGCTCCCCTAAGTACCTTTTAAATTCAAGATAATTCATCAATTGGTTCTTGAACCTAATTTTAAAATTTGTATCTGTGGTTGTTCCTTCAAGCATACAATCTGGACCTAGCAGATAAACTGTGGTATTAAGACTTTTCATTTAGCAGAAACTAATCATTTCATATTTTCCTTTACATTATGGGTGGAAGGCAGTTGGAGAAGAGATTTTAATTCAGAGGATATTCATTACCTCCCAGAAGTGCCTCTGAATTTTTTCAGATATGGACATAAAAGCCACAAATTTCTACATAGACCCCATGGAAGTGATTGAGATTTGTGCTGATTATGCAGCTCCTGCTCATTTCAAGAGTATTTACGCTCAGTGTCAAACTTCATTTGAGACTCAGGAAGCTATATAAAGTCATGATTATTCTGATACGTTAGAAGTTTTCTTCAAACCCCAGTTTAGCATGGTTTACAGATTTATTATCAACTAATGGTTTTGTTTTGTTTGTGTGTTAGTAACTGTAAAGAATTTACATCCAGGATCTAAGTCCTCAGTTTCCCAGATGGCAGACTAAGGAAAAGAGTTTTGTGATTTATCAATGACACATATTTACTGTCTAGACAGAAATAGCTTCCAGCTTTTCTGAGCTGCTTCAATAATGCCACTAGAGGCTTCTCCCCAGCTATGGTTCAGTCAAATTGAATAAGCTTCTGTATTGTTACCACCGAGTCCACTGTGTGCACTTTATTTACAAAGTAAATGATATAATAAGCCTAGATCAATGTAAGTGTATTTGTAAAGTGTGCTGTGTTAATTTAAAATAGTGCTTTGTTGGAATCGTTTGGAGTATGAGTCATAGTTATTATTATAGTGTCATCTGTGTGCATGACACTTTAAAAAGTATAAGGGCAGATCTCTCTCTCCCCCCTACATACGCACAATTTAGCAGAGCAGAAATAATAAAAAAAGAAGATACAATAAAGAATGGTTGAACAGGGGAAATGTTATATGCAATCATTTCTCTTACATGATTTTACTTATAGGCTAAATAACTGTGCTTAAAGAATATAGCTGAAAAGTTTAAGTAACATCTCACAGATATTCTGGGAAATATTTCAGGCAAATTTTGACCATTTCTTTTTTTGCCTGATAAAGCAACTACCAGTAGTTCAAACAACAGACTTGTGGGACAGAAAGAAGAGTATACTCGACATGTTTGTGATACTAAAATGATCAAATAAATTATCAGTGTTAAGGAAGGGATCATTAGCTGCCTTCTCAGAGTAGCAATAACCAATGTTTCTTTAGATTTATGTATTCCATTTTTTAAAAAGTTTTATGTTTTCCGTTAGGTTGCCTTATCACCCTTCAGTAATGCACAGAATGCTCACTTTTTGAAGAAGCTCAAATTAGGATCAATCAAATTTGGTTATTGCTGTCACTAGTAATATTTGTTAGCAAAGGTATGATACAGCTATATGTTATAAAATACCATAGGGTCATTTAGGGAGTCAACTGTGGTTCTTTTTTTCTTTTTTTTTTAATTTTTATTGGTTTTTAAAACAAACATAAACAAACAAAACATAAAAACATCAAATCATCTTCCATATATGTACATACAGTGTGCCGGTTGGTTTACAAATTGTTTTATGCTTCCATTATAATTATATTGTATATAATATCGTATTTTCAATCAATATATTAAATACATTAATATCATTATTCATCAATCATTTGACTGTACTTTTATTCCTTCATGTTTTCCAAAATGATCATATTTTACTTAATTTGTTTTATAACAATTTGTATCATCGTCCCTGATCTATCCTAGAATCATTTTGTAAATATAATTAGAAAAGAATACATCTTTATATATTTATTATTTTCTAAAAGTCTACATATTTCATTACTATATTTTATTGCCTAACCATTAATAAAATAGATCCCAAATTTTATAAAATTGTTTATCATCTTGTTCTCTAATTTCAAATGTCAATCTACTCATTTCAGCACATTCCAATATTTTCTTAATGATTTCTTCCTGTGATGGTATTTTCTCATTTTTCCAGTTTTTAGCAAATACAATCCTTCTGTGATTCTTCAGGTCTTGTTCTACTATTGTAATATTCTCTGTCAGCAACATTTAGTCACAGAAAGACTGATAGTGGTACCTTGGTCTTGGGACCATGTTAGAGAAAGAAAAGTATAAAAATAGAATACGTGACACATCGTTCCCGTACTGCCAGCCAGGAACAGTATTCACTCTTCCAGAGCATGTGTGGAAAATGTTTGTGTGTGTGGGGGGGGGGGGGGGGAGAACGATATATAGTTCCCTTTCCTACTGGACACAAAAACAACAGATACACAAACATAAAAGCAATCCTGTAACAGTGGAGAAAATTACAATATTCACTATTGGGAAAATATTTTTCCTGGTAGTTTACATAAATAGTTTCTAAATGATTTCCTAATATATTCCTCACAATGAAGAATACTAATTTCACCTTTCCAGTCACATAATGGTCTTGTGTATTTATTATAAGTGTTCTATTTTGAAGTTTTATGTGCTTAGCAGGAGAGGGGAGGGACAATTGTTTCTGTAAAGTGTGATAGGAAATAATTTGAGAAATTTAGCAAGTTGGAAATCTTTCTTGGACAGAGGTCTTAGTAAATAAAACCCATCCGAAAACAATGGCTTCCTACTTTAAAAATATACCACTAGATCTATAAAAGCACATAATTATGTTCTTTTAAAATATTAATTCCAATATCATGTTTTATTTCATACAGAGTATGGTAGTAGTTGTGTAATATAATATAGAAAATATTATGTAGTCAATGGAGAAGAAAGAAAGAAACAAAAAGAAAGAAGAAAGAAAATGGTATCTCTCATATTGGCTATGTTGAATGCCAATAATGAGAGTTTAGATTCGGCAAATTTGGGGGGGGGAAGAGGTGGGGAAAAACTGATCTACATGCTTTTGCCAGGCTATTGCCAAATGTAAATGCATTTTGAGATTGATGTTTGTTATGTTTGTAGTGAGAACAAGTGTTTATATTGTGACACACAAGTAGGTGCTTTTGACAACAGTTTAATTCCTTTTCTAGACCTATTTTTGGGCCTGATATAAATGGCTAACTAAGCACATAATACTTTTATCAGCAAACATCTGGCTTGAATAAGTAGGCTAAAGAATTGCAAGATCTGTTTTCAAATTAAAAACAAAGGGAAGAAGATGTATAGCAATAAATGTCAGAGAAATAGAAACTCATACACTGATCACAGGCTTCTTCGTCAAGAACTGTAGAGCTGAAAAACTAATAGGCCAATTTTCTGCTTTGCTACACAAAGGAGCACCAGAAGTTTGAAGCATGTGCTAACACTTGCTTTATATGAGCAAGAGTCCTACTCATCACTTGGACTCAGAACTGGAATAATAATAGCCCTGTATTGTACCGGCGCTCTCAGGAAAAAACTTAATGTCTATGTCAGGGGTGTCAAACTTAAAGCCCGCAGGCTGGATTCAGCCTACAGGGTGCTTAGATCTGGCCCACAGCAAAGGACCATCCTGCAGTGCCTCTGCCAGCAAACACAGAACTTGTGAGGGCCCCATGCAGTCCTCCCGAGCTCTGAATTTGCCGGCAGAGGGTTGTAGGAGGCTGCCCCAGCCAAAAATGTAGTTGCAAGGGCTGCACACAGCCCTCCCAATCTCCTTTTTCGCTGGCAAAGGTTTGCAGGAGGCCATCGCAGCCAAGAATGGAGATTGAGAGCCCGTTTTCTCTGGCAGAGAACTCAGGCCGCCACAGGCACCCCGACACAAGTGACATCAAGCTGACCACCCACACCTTGGCTTCTCTTACCCCAGCTCCCAAGGTCAAACACAACCCTGATGTGGCCCTCAATGAAATTGAGTTTGACACCCCTGGTCTATGTCATAGAAACCTTTAAAAACCTTTGTAGGTAACATTTCAGGTAGAACTACAAGTTTCTAAATTAAGCCTATCATAGATGGACTATGCCATAGTTCTAAAATTGTATCTCTTCTTGAAAGTCTCAAGTGATGATGCTCCCACAACTTCTGAGGGCAAGCTGTTCCATTGGTTAATTGTTCTCACTGTCAGAAAGTTTCTCCTTGTTTCCAGGTTAAATCTCTCCTTGTTCAGTTTCCATCCATTATTGATTGTCTGGCCTACAAGTGCTTTAGAAAATAGCTTGACCCCTTCCTCTCTGTGGCAGCCCCTCAAATATTGGAAGACTGCTATCATGTCTCCCCGGTCCTTCTCTTCACTACACAAGCCAAGCCCAGTTCCTGTAACCGTTCTTTGTATATTTTAGTCTCCAGTCTCCTAATCATCCTAGTTGCTCTTCTCTGTACTTTTTCTAGAGTCTCAACATCTTTTTATAGTGCGGTGACCAAAACTGGATGCAGTACTCCAGGTGTGGTCTTACTAAGGCTTTATAGAGTGGTATTAGTACCTCACTTGATCTCAATTGTATCCCTCTGTTAATACAACTTAGGATTGCATTAGCATTTTTGGCTGCTGCTGCTGCACACTGCTGGCTCATATTTAGCTGGCTGTCCATTAAGACTCCAAGATCCCAGTTATTGCTATCGAGCCTGGTTTCACCCAGTCTACATGTGTACTTTTGGTTTTTCTTGCCTAAGTGTAGGATTTTACTTTTCCCTATATTGAATTTCATTTTGTTAGATATGATCCAGTGTTCTAGTGTGTCAAGGTCCATCTGGATCTTGGGTGTTAGCTATTCCTGCCAGCTTAGTATCATCTGCAGCTTTGGAAAGTTCCCCTTCTATTCCCTCATCTAAGTCGTTAATGAAGATATTGAAGAGTACTGGCTTAAGTTCCTCCAAGTGAAATAAAATACAGAAATGGATAAGAAGAGGTGATTTTTGTCAAAGACTTTTTTTTAAAAAATTGTCAAGAATCTGTCTCCTATGTGACATCATTATGTATCTTTATCGGAAACTGAGCCTCACATCGTAGAAGTTGCCCATAACTCACTAGGAAATCCTACAGATCATAAGAAAGGTATCAATGTAGTAAAATGATACATTTTTCCTCTCCTCTTGTGGCACTTGAATTCTTGAATCTTGCTGAGAACAGTTAGAAAAGGAGTCCCATTCATCCTGGTTATATCAAGTTGGAGTAGATGTGGACCTTTGAACTTGAGCTTTAGCTTAAAGAGGGTTTTTTTTTTTAATTAATGCAGCATGGCTACAAGCCATATTTCTAAGTAGTTCATAAGAATTCATTTAAATAATACTGTTTTCCATTTTCCCACTGTATATTAATACCTGTTTTATATGATGCAGGCAGTTCAGCAGCTGATACAATGTAACAAGTCTAGTTATTAAAATTTGCACATGTATTTAAAACCCAGTTTTCCCGTGTTAATGTAAATAAACTCTAAGGGAAAATGCCATCCCAAGCTGCACACCGGTTTAAGGCTTTCTGTATATGCCTAATGAGCTTTGCATTGACTCCATGTAGTGATTTCTGCATTTAAGCAATGTTATGTTATATCCTACTAGTACAGGGGTGGGCAATATGGCAACTTTACACCTGTGAATTTCAACTCCCAGAATTCCCGAGCCAGCATAGCTCAGGTTTTGAAGTCCATAGGTCATGGTTGAAGTCCACAGGTTGCCATGGTTGCCTACCTCTGAACTAGTATGCAAGCCTTGTCATTGGCCAAGCTAGAGCCAATTAGAGCCATAGGGGAAGTTGCAGCCAAAACCTTGAGGGCACCCAATTGACTGGCTTTGTAACACAACTTGAGTTAATGAAGCTTTGCCCATGCTCCCAACTCCACATTACTTGTAGAGTGAACAACCCCCTTTCCCTTCCTTATTCTTTGCTTTCCGATTTGTAATGGCAGTTCTTTCAATCATCACAAATAAAGATTTTCCAATATTCCAAAGGCTCTTGTTACTGCTTCATAGACAAGAAAAGAAAACAACCTACAGTTTCCTTCCATATTGCCATGTTTCCTAACATTTTGTGGGGTTGAAACCACCTAGTGCAATGGTTCATGTAGAGAATGTAACAATAGAATGATGTGTTGGCTCAGGAATCTCCTCACCACACCCTTATCCATCCCGCAACCTCCCTAATAAGAAAAAAAAACTCCATGCAACAGTGTTTGGACACTGATACTGAAGACTTCTTTTTAATTACTCCTTTAAAAAAAGGTAACATTGTTTGCTATATTTTTGTACCTGTTACTTGGATAATTAGGCAGCAAATAAGCTTATTCAAGTTGTACAGTTGTACTTTTAACTAGAAAAAAATCACCTTTGCTGTCCTTACATCTGTGGGTTATTGTAAGATATTAGAATTTACAATTTATTCAGATGTAAATTTTGCATAAACATAAAAACTTGGGTTAATTTTTTTTTGAAAAATAACCCAATTTGTTGAATGAATAGTTGCAATATAACTGAAAAGTTGAAATTTCCATTAAGTCTCTAGGGGATTATTGTTATTAACAAATACTACCTTATTAGGATTATTGTTATTAATAAATATATTTTAAGAGGGTTTCCACTCTTAATCCCCGTTATATACAGTACTTTATACAGATATGTTAATGAGAAGGTCTCTGTACCAAGTTAAAGTCCCTCAACAGCAAATTGAGATCATATTATGATTATAGTGGGCTTTTATTTTAGTATCTATATTTTTTTGAATAGGACCTTCTATGAGTATTTTATTGGGAAGGGAGACTAAATGTTGTTGTACTTCTGAAATCACAGAAACTTTTAAAATCCAGGTATATTAAATGGGGATCTTTGTTTCCAGCTGCCAGACAGATTTGGTAACGAATAGATCAGCGATTACATTTTGATCTGGAATCAATGAGAAATTGATGCTGTGGAGTATCTCACATTTGAAATTAGTAGGGAAAGATATATTCTTGGATGCTTGATGCAAACAAGGAAACAAGAGTTTGAAGCATTTGATTTCTGTTGGTTCCTTTAAAGACTTTGAGAGATTAAGTTTTAAATATGACTCTCTGTTAACGTTAACTTGGCAATATATACAACTGAAACATGTTGTGGCCTGAATTCTTTAGCAATATCCAAAGTTCCCATAGAAGCAAATATCTCAGGATTGAAATGTGGAGTTCTTAGTGCTCTCTGAGCTTGGTTGTTTGCTTGCAGATGTTTTATTACACAATCAGATAATATCAGCAATTCAAGGCATCTGCAATATTAGGATTCGCAGGAGAATTACAGCAATTCAATTTTATAAAAAAATAAAATAAAATGAACGTGTAATACTTGAGTTATGACTTTAATGGGGCCTGTGCATCAAGGTTGTAATTAGAGTCACAAAACAGGTTGGTCAAATGACCAACAACCTTTTTTATGGCAATTGTTAAACCAATGGAAGTAAATGCCAGTTTTTGGCAAAACCGATGTAAAATGCAGAATGCTACAAATGGTCACAAATGTGGCACAGCTGTTGATCATCCTAAGAGCGAATAAGAGTAAATTTGGATCTCCTTCAGAATTAGGGAGGAGACCTACCTGCTAGTTCACAGAAAGGCAGTAAAAATAAAATAGAAAGATGAGGAAGATTCTTCTCGAATGTATTGTACTGGTTGTAGATAGGAAATAGTTCAGTTGCCAGAATTATTCCTTTCTACTTAAGTCTTGGTAAAGAGACACTGAGAATCATGTTTGTAATAGGAATTACTTCTTATTTTAGGCAGATGCCGAAGAAGTAACCCCCTGGTTGGGGAAGGCTGCTTCAGAGAGTAAAAACTCATCCATCCTTTTTCCTGTTAAGCCCAGATGAGAAAGAGACAGAAATAACAGCTCCATAGACGGAACCAAACACAATGCAAACTTGTTTGTTGATTGACTCCAATGCTGTGTTTTAAGCCAGTTTCCCTCTTGAGATGTCATTCTACAGAAATGCTGGGATGGTAACTCCTAAACCTAGATCCTTCTTATAGAAACAGCAGGAGTTTCAGTCCAAGGACTTCTGGTAAACACCTGGTTGGGAAGACATCTCTAAGCTGTCCTAGTCATATCTGGGAAGAGGTCCCATTGAATTAAGTAGGCATAATAACACGTTTGGTATTACCAGGCCCAGCAGAGATGTTGTTATATTGTTTTGGTTTTCTGCATTGTCAGTGTTTGGTTGCATTCTGGCTCTCCAAACCAACAGAAGATGAGCTATGGGTACATAGGAAAGACTAGGATTTTTTTGTCCCCTGAACCAGGGGTCTCCAACCTTGGCAACGTTAAGACTTGTAGACTTCAACTCTCAGAGTTTCTCAACCAGCTGGCTGAGGAACTCTGGGAGTTGAAGTCCACAAGTTGCCAAGGTTGGAGACCCTTGCCCTAAACAATCTTCATACTAACCAGGAAGTCACTTCCAAAAAGTGTGACCCTTCTTTTCCCCGTATACCATCCCATCAAAAGGTGGCTGATACATCTAGGGGAGCTACATGCCTTTGTCTCACTGTAACTTCACTTTCGTGATATTTTGTTAGCTCAGGCCTTTTATGAATGTAAGTGAATATAGTGCCAATTGTGCCAGCTTCAATGGGCTTCTGCGTGCAACAAAAGGCTTCTCTTGGCAGAGCTCCGCTGTGTGCATGTCAGAAGCTCCTGTAATATGGCTCGCCAAGAAGTAGCCAGACACTAGTGCAGATTGAACTACTTAGCTGTGGTTTTCCTCTTCCCTGCCTCTTCCAATCTCTTGTTTTCATTTGTTATGTTTAAGCATCCCATATGTTATCGCTAGGAGGTTCTAGCTGGTGCTTTTCTCTTTCCTTAAAGTTCCAGTTGAAAAAGGTAAGCAACAGCTGTATAAGCTCAGTTAAAATGGTGTCTCTGAATATTACACAGAATATGCAGCATGCAAAATGCCCTGAATGGAGTTTAAAATAACTGCTTTAAAAATAGTGAGGTAATGCAAAGAAGTCTTCAGAATTGGACCCCATAGGATCTAATTGCTTGGATACCTAAAAATGTGGTGCAAACTTAGACTTATTATCATTTGCTAGTCTCCTTTATGCAAATTCCTTGTTATATTATGCTGCTTGTTGTGGATTTGTCCATCAATAGTTCAACACTGCAAGAGAGATGAAACAATGGTTCAAATTACCGCAGTGTCTAAACGTTGGCTTTTCTAGATAAAATACAGATTCTGTTGTTTTAAACTGATTTTTCTTTCTGTCTTTTCGATTAAAGAGTTTTCTGTGCCATTTCTAACAATTTTAAATAGCACTATTTAAAGCCTCAGTGAAATGCTCTAGATCATATAAAGTAATGAGACATTCCCTAAGTGCACCTCTCTACAAATAGTCCTCAACTTATGACCACAATTTCCATTGTTAAGCAAGACAGGTGTTAAGTGAGTTTGCCCCATTTTGCAACTTTCTGGTCACAGTTGTTAAGGAATCACTGCAGTTGTTAAGTTAGTAACTTGTTTGTTAAGTGAATCTGGCTTTCCCATTGTCTTGCTTGTCAGAAGTTTGTAAAAAGCAGTCACATGACCCCAGCACACTGCAACCATCATAAATATGAGCCAGTTGCCAAATGTCTAAATCTTGATCACATGACCATAGGGATGCTACAACTATTGTAAGTGTGAAAACAGTCATGTCACTTTTTTCAGTGTCATTGTAACTTTGGTCACTAAACAAATGGTTGTAAGTCAAGGACTACTTTATTGGTCCAATATTATATTACAAGAAGAAGAAGAGAAAATGAATGCATCCTATTGTGGATATGTAGGGAGAGATTAATATTTAACCCTGTCACTCCTTCATTTAGCCCTGTTTTCTCTTTCAATTAGACTGCCTTTTGTGTAAAACATTAAAAAATTCCTAGTTGTGGATGTATTTATGATGCTCAACAGGAACTCTTTATATTCTCTTTCCAGCTACATGGTTACTTAGAAAGTGAACCACTCACACTACAGCTCTTCATAGGGACTGCAGATGACCGCCTGCTGCGGCCCCATGCCTTCTACCAGGTTCATAGGATCACAGGGAAGACTGTTTCTACAACCAGCCATGAAACCATCCTGTCCAACACCAAAGTCTTGGAAATTCCACTTTTACCTGAAAACAACATGAAAGCAATGTAAGGCCTACCTCCTTTTTAATGTCCTGTCTTATACTTTCATTAAATGTTACGCATAAAAGACAACATAAACTAACAGTCAAAAGAAAAGATATAAAAAGTAAGAACAGAAGAAGTGCAATAAGGTATTAAAAGAAAGAAAGGGGAACAAAAATATAAACAAAGAATAACTTCCAACTTCCAAGAATATAAGGCACACTTTGATTCGGCTCTTACTTTATGATTGGGATTCGAAGTCCATTTTCCTCAAAAAAAGGAAAGAGGAAAAAAAATCTTTAAAATGTATCAGTCTTCAAATGCATATGTCAAAATTTGATTTTTCTTGTCTCCTGCAAAAAGTCCATAAAGGACTTCCAATTATAGATCAATTTCTTCATTTTTTTCTGTCTCACAAGGGCCGTTAATGTAGCCATCATTGCCAGTTCTGTCACCTTTATTACCCATTCCTCTATTGTAAGTAGTGTAGGATCTTTCCAATACTGAACATATAAAAGTTGTCATATATAACAATAAGACACCATGTGATTTTTTCCAATGTTTTATCCATAAGCCCTCGCAGTTTTTGGTCTGAGTACATTAATTTTTAATATTTTTTGAATTAGTTTTATAACTAACTTAATTAGTTATATGACTAATTTTACTCCAGTATTGCTTAACTCTTTTGCAAATCTACCAAAGGTGGTAGAAGATTCCTATTTTGAGTGTTACACCTATAGTAACTATTCCTTTATACGTTTAGCCAATTTATCTGGGGAGAAGTACCATCTACTTGTAAAAGTTCTCTTTGAGGTTATAACATAATATAAATTCAGTCCCTTCATTCACATGTTTTCCCATTGATCAATTGAGAAACCACCTTTTTTATATCAAATATTTGGTATAATCAAATATATCAAATATTTGATAGGGTTCTGTCCAGGGGTGGGATTCAAATTTCTTAATAACCGGTTCTGTGGATGTGGCCTAATTTGTGAGTGTGGCTTGGTGGTCATGTGTATGGCTTGTATGTAAATATTACAAATATTTATGTAAATATTGATTTTTTATTTAAAAAAGAGCAACTTTTTTGCCAGTTCTTCGAACTGGGGACAATCGTATGTGCAGCGTTTACAAAAAATCATCAGCTGTGCCACCTAGACAGCTTGGGTGGTGTAGCATTTGAAAATCCTCTTGTTTCCTGCTTTTTCAACCTCAGCTGTGCTGTGCAAAGCAGCTGAGGAGGGAAAAACAGGGAATAAAGCACAGCCTAGAGCCTGGGCAGGTAGGTGGGCCAAACACTGAACCAGTTTAGTGTCAGCTGCTCTTCGTAGCTACAGGTTCAATAGAACCGGGCCGAACCGGTAGCATCCCACCCCTGGTTCTGTCTCTCTTGTTAATTAAATTATTAATTTTACTTTTTTTTTCTAGCTACAGAATTTTGTCCAAAATATTTTTACTATTTAAATGTGTGAATATTTTATTCAACACTAGTAACACTGGTTGTTATCCCCTCCCTTCTCTCTCTCACACACCCATGTGCTTCCATGCCATTTAAAATCAGTATATCAGTTACAGAGCTGTAAATATCTCCTACCTCAGCTCCTGTTTTAGGTTCTTAACCTGACACCACCTTATTCCCATGGTATATTCTTCAGAAAACAAGTTTGCTAGCATTCTCACAAAGAAAAGAGAGACTGAATGTTGTATATCTCTGTTAAAGGAAACATTAACCAAAGGTTGAATTTTTTTGAAGCTGCAACTAAATAAGACCTCGTGGAATTTTAACGTTCACACAGTGTTAAGAATGAAAAACTCATCTATTTAATTTGTAAAGAGTGATCGTTCTGCCCAAGAGAAATGTGTGCCAAAATGGAAGTAAATATGAAACAATTTCAAATAAATAATTGTATAGGTTATGATAATTTTCCTAGCCCCAAATAATCTCACTTGGAAAAAGGCCATGTGGCAGATAGTTATACAATCAAGACCTCTCTCCCTTTCTCTGTTGCCACTGTGCCTTCGGGTATTGTTAAAAATTGGTTTGTTTGTATTTAGTGTGTATTTTAAATAACATCTGCAAATGTTTTGTAATATTAAATGGCACATGGAGCTGGAGGGCAGGGAACTGGAATAATAGCAAGGCACATTGTCACAGAAAGTGATCAAGAAAAAAACTTCTAGGTACTTATAAAGTGGTACCACATGGAAGCTGTAATCAGAAACATATTTATCCGGCAATCAGACTCAATAAAACGGAAAAACTTGGTTTTTAAAATAGACATATAATTTTTAAAACAAATAAAGCAAGCAAATAACTCTGAATCAATATGCCTGATTGCATTTTAGGAGTGGCAAGAATATGGCTAAATTTGAACAAACCATTGACACTCTTAACAAAATGTGTAAGATAGCATTTAGATATGCACTGTCTAAACAAGATAATACGTATTAAGATAAATTGTTTTCCCTTGTAGCTTTGCTGCAGGATCCACTTCTTAATCATAATTATTATGTATAATCAAAATCTCACTGCCTGAAACTCTTAGAACTCACTGTGCATTAACCAGTTTAGTCTAGTGTCCATTTAATGATATATAAATAGCATTGCAGTTTGCTGGAATGTCAAAGTTAATGAAGTATGTGATCCAAACAACTTGGATCAATAAAACTGTATTACAGATATATTTATACTGGTTCTGTAAGGTTGCATCTGTCTCAGGAATTGCAGTTATAACCAGTCAAAGCCTTGAAAAGCCTAAAAAAAATTAGTCATGAACTACAGTATCTTCTTATTAGCCCATTTCTCATCCTTTAATCTGAAAGTGGTAATATCCTAAATCTGAGACAGCAAGCACCTAAAACATGAAAGTGTCTGGTCTTAACATTGTGATAACAACTTCATAGTGCAAATTAATATTTGCTGTTACATTTGCAGTTTAAAATAAACATTGCTAGAAAAGATGTCTATGCTTGAAATGGGCGCCTACAAAAAGAAATGAAGCCGCCAGAAACCATGGTGGCTAGATACCACCAACATGCGCAAGAGCATAAAACAACTGAAATAAATTGTACAAGATCAGAAAATGTGGAGAATGGGCCCATAGAATCACCAAGAATCAGACACAATTGAATGGATCATCACCATAAACATTGCATTATAGCTCCATGATGCATCTGGCACCAAAGTTCTTGCTAGCTCACTTATAGGATCTCAGACTGTGCAACATCCTGACTTCATTAGCCGTCTTGATTCACCATTAGGAGTGATGATGTTTGGTGGTGTTTCAAATCCAACTGACTTATTTGCAACCGCAGCAACTCATCAGATAGAGCATTTTCCCCCTTTTCTTTTTTCCTGAAAACCAAGACAGAGACAGCTCTGACCATTCTTGATATTTTATAGCAGAAGATTTGTGCCAAATTCTAGTTAAAACTGCTTGTGGGACTGGCTTTATTCCACCAAACCAAATGGCAAGAAAGCAATTTGTATAAATGTAGCATATGGGCAGCTGTAGTTACTCTTTTCTTGTCTGGCAGGCATATAAAAGTCCTGAAATATTTTTATTAGGGAAGATTCACCTATAGAAATTCTATGTAATAAAATTGCTAAAAGTACAGGCCCTTAAGCAAAAGATATACATAACAGACATGATGTGAGTCTTCAACAGTTTCTGGGCAAATACATAATCTATCCAAGATATGTAATAATTACCTCCCTTCTTTCCTAATTCGAGGCAAATCAGAACTTTCTCTTTCATCAGCAAAGAATCATTTGTATTAGTCCTACAAGACAAAAAGGAGGGAGGGAGGGAAGGAACGAACCAACGAACGAACTTTAGCTTATCAATATGTCTGAATCAGCCTTGAATCCCAGACAAGAAAAGGAAAGTAAGGCTACTATAGTTGTACAAACCTGGTTTGCTTCTTCTGAATTTGTGTTTGCCTATTTGTTTCCAGTTTATGAAATGCTTCTTGGGCTGAGAGTCACAAACATGATTTCAGGCACAACCTGGGTTTGTGTCTAGTCTATATTTTCAATATGACAAATGTAATATGATTTTCAAAATCCAAGCCTAAAATTGGTGATCCAGTAATTTAATAATTTAATGAGGAATGAAAAAGAGACTTTTGTGTGTGTTAAGTTTTGTGAATAAATAATTTAGGAATTCCTTGTGCCCTTTAGTCAGTCATTTTTTTCTCTTAAACTAGCTAAGACACATCAACTGTTTAGATGCATGTCATTCTAGAAGCATGCAAAATTTTAAATGGATTGTTTGCTGTTGTTTCTTGAATAGCATTGACTGTGCTGGAATACTGAAACTTAGAAATTCAGACATTGAACTAAGAAAAGGAGAAACTGACATTGGGAGGAAAAATACACGAGTTCGGCTGGTCTTCCGTGTTCATATCCCTCAGCCTAATGGGAGAACCCTTTCTTTGCAAGCGTCTTCCAACCCTATTGAATGTTGTAAGTATCCTTCCTTTCTTGGTGTGTTCATGTTTGGAGTTAAAATGGAAGTTGTTCTGTTGCTCTGAATTCCAGAAAAAGAAGCACTTCATATTCAGAATATTGAATATTTCTTGGAAATAATTGATGGCAAAAATAAACACACTGTACTTCCAAAGAGATCTTGAAATTGGACTAAGAAGGTACAAGTAACTCAGCAACTGTCTTCTCAAAGCAAATGCTACTAAAAAATTACAAATGTTGTTTGCCCAAAGTAGAATACTTGAAAACGTTAAACTCCAGTATGTATATATTCACATTTTATTTGTTTTTTTTTAAATCTCTGTCAGCCCAAAGATCTGCTCAGGAACTGCCTCTGGTTGAAAAGCAGAGCATTGATAGCTACCATGTGATGGGTGGGAAGAAAATAATTCTGAGTGGACACAACTTTCTTCAAGACTCTAAAGTGATATTTGTGGAGAAGGCTCCAGGTATTTAAAGCACTACCAATGTTTATGCTTAAGTTGCCAGTGTAAATATATAGCTACTGTGTTGCACTTTTTTAATAACACTCTCCTATGTTGTTACCTAGGTCAACTATGTTATACACTTTCATGAGTGACATTATCAGACATGTGCACTTGAAACTAAATTTCACCGTGTTTCTGTTTTTCTGAAATGCATAAAACAAAAATAATTTATTAATACAATTATTCTGGAGGAACATGCATATGTTTATAGCTTGAATAGAAGGGTAAAAGGAAGATTTCAGTAAGTCTAACTCACAAATTTAGCCGGTGATGGCAAAACTACTAAATGTCTGGGGTTTTTTAGGGGCTGCAATATTATCTGGATAGAAGTGGAATTCAGTTATCATCTCAGAGACTTTCCTGCTGGGATCCCTACATAGTGATAATGTTAGATGTGGTCTAGCATCATCAGTATGATTTCACACATCTCTCTTGATAGCCAGCAGGCTCCTGATTCACCGGACTAATAATTAATTTGATTAAAGTATTATTTTAATTTAATAAAATGGAAAGCTGGGATATGGAATAAACAATCTAGCTTCCAACCATCTTCATTTTCCAGGAATTTCTTGGGAGTCCCAAAGTTTCTCCTGGAAAATGAGCATGGTCAGCTGTAGCCCAATGCTTTGTTTGGAAGGGTGTTTCTCTGCCCCATTCCCAAAAAAAGAGCAAAAGTAGCCAAGGGTAAGTTAACGGGTGCTTTTCAACTAGTTCTGGCCCTAGGAAATGATTGTGAATGGGCACTGCATCAGCCATCTTATGACAGAACCCACAGCATGGTCTCCAAAATCTAAATCTATCATCCCACCTCAAATTGGGGATCCTTGATCGGTGGTTATGAGATCTAGCCATTAATCTGATATCTCTGGGTATAAATAGTTCAATTGAAAATCTAATTTGTGTATCTTTTGTGCATGTGTAGTTATTGCAAATAAAATATACTTAACAAATATTTAAAAAAATGAATAAAAAGTCTCAATTGCCAGGTTAAAGTAATTGAAAAACCAAGTATCTCACTTAACCAGGAGTATAAGGAGAGCCAGCCATTTAATTCCTGAGAATTAAATTAGAGTTTGTGTGTGTTTTTGTGATGGGGAAGGGAAGAACTTTGTCAGCCATTATAGAAAGCAAAACAGATTTAATAAAAGCACCAGAATACAAAATCACTTATAATCTATCCCTATAAAGATTGTGTTCATTATATTATAAAGTTTATGTACTCTCTATGTAATTATACATTCTTTTATATAATTTAATAAACATATATTTCGAGAATTCATAACAAACCACCTTCTTGTGTAGATTATCTACAAACAAACTCCTGATTAGAAAGAATTTCCATCCTGGACTCTAAATATTTTCATTCAAATTCACTATTTTAAGTAGAGAATATAGATTTGTTTCTTGTGCTGCGTATCGTGTTTTTTATTCTATTCTTATGTACTTTAATCTATGAAAAGCTGTAAAACTATTTAAATAGTTAGCAAAGTCCACTAATGGCAGCATGTAAATCTGAAGAAATTATTTTTTTCCCTAAACAATAAAAAAGAAAATAAATATTATTATAATTTTAATCAGAATAGAGCTGGAAGAGACTTCTAGTCTTCTAGTCCAACTCCCTGCTCAAGCAGGAGACCCTATACCATGGCTGCCAACTCTCACGCAATCAGCGTGAGACTCACGCAATTCAACCAATTTTGACTGTCTCACTCTGATAAACGAAATCTCACGCTAAACCCCCAAAATGGAATGTACAAAAATAAATATATCTCTACATTCTCTGATATTCCGAATATCGATATGCCCAAGCCCAAAGTTTCGAGAAGTAAAGCCTCCGATCCTGGGCGGCTTCAGAGGGCGAACAGAGCATGTGCGAGAGGACGTTGCCCGCATTGATTTCTGTACTGGGGTGAGGAGAGAATTCCACGCTGCAGGAAGCGGTTGCTCCTTTCCGCTCTAGGATGTCACAACTCTCTGGGCTTAACCCTTGCGCTGCACTCTGCTCTGGCAGGCGGAGATGAGAGAGACGAACTCTCTATCCCCCATGAAGTACGACTACAGGGCATCACTGGGCCTTTCTCGAGAGCTGAGCTCCCATCATCCCCTCCCCGCACCCGTCTGGTCTCAAGGCCGCTGGGATTGGGGCGCAAAGGCGCGTCCCTCTCCGGCCTCCCTCTCGCAAGGGGAGCTGCCGTGGCTGGCCTCTTGCGCGCCTCGGCTTCTCTCGCTCCCCAGCCTGATGGGAAGTCCCTGGAGAGGGAGGGGGAAGAGGGGGGGAGGGCTCCTTCCCGGGTACATTGTGTCCCTCCCCCCGCCCTTTGCACCTAGATATGCGCCCCCCCCAGCCTCCCCTGGGTCCAAGAGGCTGCAAGAGGGTCTGGCAGGGAGGAGCCTCTCCAGGAAGGGGGTCCCGCCAGAGGGCAGGCTGGAGCGGGGCGGGGGGGGCTCGCAAGGAGGGGGGGTTCCTGTCCCCTCCGAGCCCCAATCGCAGCCGGTGCAGGAGTTTCTCTCTTTTTAGGCTTCTTTCCCCACTTGATGCCAGGAACGTTTGGATGCTCTTTGGGAGCCCCTGGGAAGGAATCTCGCCTTGAGGGGTCTCCCTACAAATGCCAAGCAAAGGGGGGGGAGTGGCCACTGTCCTCTCCTCTCCTCCCCCAGACAATCCAGGACTTCCCTGCAGGGGAGCAGCTGATGGCAGCATTGCTGGGGGTCCCATGCACAGACTGGGAGGGGGGCGTTTGGGGAATGAAGGACACCAGCCTCCCCCCCATTCTGTGTGTGTGTGTGTGTGTGTGTGTGTCCATCTGCCTGCCTGGCCCTTTCCGACGCTTCAGCTGGACTGTGAGGCTGGTGGGTCCAAGACTCAGCCTGGATCCCCCTCCCCTCCGCAGGTGGGAGGCCCAGAGGGTGGGAGAGGGCTGGGAAGGGCCGTTTCTGCCCAGCTCCAAGGCCGGGAACCCTGGCAAGGCCCCCTCCACCCCCGGGGCCATGTGAGGGAGGCTTCTGTGGCCCTGAAGAGGCAGCCTGGAGGGGCCGGATCCCAGGCACTTGGGACGCCCCTCTCAGCCAGGGACCCTGGAGGAGGAGGAGAGCCGGAGCAGCCCAAAGGGACGGAGCAGATGGGCAGAGGCCCAAGAATGTGGACCCTTTCCGGCCAAGATGGTCAGTGAACTGCATTATTAATATCTTACAAATCCGGTTCAAGTACATTGGTGCTGCTTGCATGTATGTATGTATGTATGTATATGTCCAAATCATGACTAAAGTATGCATCAGATTGCACCATTTAAAATGTAAAATTGTCAAAGCTCCCTACCGTGGAAGGGGGGACACCCCCCTTCCACACCATCCCCCCCTCGGTCGCTCCGCTCCCTCGCAGTGTCTCACTCCAAACTATCACTCAAGGTTGGCAGCCCTGCTATACCAGGGGTCTCCAACCTTGGCAACTTGAAGCCTGAGTTTAAGTCTGCCAGGCTGGGGAATTCTGGGAGTTGAAGTCTGCCAGGCTTCAAGTTGCCAAGGTTGGAGACCCTGCCCTATACTATTTCAGACAAGTGGCTGTCTAGTCTTTTCTTAAAAGCTTCCAGTGATGAAGCACCAACAACTTCTGAAGGCAAGCTGTTCCACTAGTTAATTATCCTCACTGTTAAGAAGTTGGATACTTTGTTATTAAATACTCATTTAAGATGGCTAAGCTACACCAAAAGCTTGGGTAGAAGTGGAGTGCGAAGACATATTTTCAGGGACAAGTTACACCAATTTTTGCCTGACTTTTTCTAACCTTAATTTCCCCCTCTTCTTCTGAAAGGCTCTATTTTCATTTGCAAGGATCTGAAAACACACCTGATGCTTTTCAGGTGTTTCTTAGTCTGTTGTTTTAGAATCAAACTGCTAGAAGAAATTGGGAGTTGAGTAAAGATAATACAGAAGAGCTGTATAAAGAGGAGCTAAAAAAAGCAGCTAGATAAATGGGGTAGTGGTATGTATAAAAAGCCAGGGTCATTGAAGGCAAGAATGAAAGGGGAGGAGCAATTTTTAAAAGCTTTCTTGTTTTGGAAAGAGTTTCCGTGGTGCTGGCACAAATGAGGCATTCTACAGCTGTTTGCTGAACCCCATGAACTTTAAGCTGTCTCCTGAAACGCTCAAACTCTTCACTTTTCCCAGTCCTTCAAAGAAGGCTGTGATAATTAGGACCATTTCATCCTCAGCATTCACCAAGTTCCAGAGTGATTGCACTACCACACTGTAGCCTAACTGTCCTTAACTGTGCAAGTATGTTGGAAGGACATGTTTTTGCTGAGTAAGGCAGTCTTGTCTGCTCTCAGATGGAGCTACCGTCAGGGGTGGGATTCTCCCGATTCTGTCTACTCCTGTAGAACTGGTTGCTCTGAAAAGCAGGAAACAGAGCATACATAGAACTGGTTCTATGTCTGCTGCTGTTTTGGCCTACCTGCCCACCCGGGCTCTTACCTGACCTTTATTTCCTGCTTTTTCAACCGCAGCTGCTTTGCGTGACAACAGCTGCAGTTGAAAAAGTGCTTTTTCAACCGCGCGCAGCGCTGCTCAACTGTCCAGGCAACTAGATGATGCCGATATACACGCGCGCATGCGTGCACAAAATGTAAAATCACCAAAACGGTAGTTATACCGGTCAGATCCCACCCTTGGCTACCGTATCATTTGGAGATGCTGGCTGACCAAAGCAGAGCAATGCCCTCTCACCAGGCTTTCTTACGTTATTTTTTCACCCAGATAATGAATAAAGATAACCCAACAGGGCATTTGCAGTTGCGAAGTCAACAGAGAGAGTTATGTGGAAAAGAAGTGCAGAAAGGGGCAGACTAAAATGTAGCTACACATTTCCAGATTCTTCTGGAAACTATTTAACTGGGGAGTGTAACAGGTTGATTGGACGAAAAGCATTAGAGCAGTGTTTTGATAGAACAAAATATATTTATTTCTTTGATTGATGGTTAAAGCTACCTGCCAATTTGTCAACAATACCAAAAACACAGTGGTTTTACATAGCAATGTATGGCAGTAATCTTTATCTTCTTTGGACCACATTTCCCATAATCTCCACCCAGCATAGCTATAGTGGATGAGGTTCTGGTAGTATAGTTTCATCAAAACTTTAAAGGTTTCTTTATTAAGAATATTTAATCATGATCAAAATATTTATACAGAATATTTCCACCAGGTTGTAAATATTATGGCCTAGTGTATAATCTGATAGATAACCATATCATATTATAGTTTAAACCAAATAATTGGTTTCACCTTTTCAAGTAAACCAAAACCAAATAAACAAAATTGTGGTTTCTGTTGTATAATCTAAATAATGAACCAATTATAGTATATATAGTAATTCTATATTACAATATTAAAAGTTAGCCAAAGTTCTTTAATCGGACAGATTACTTTGTATAGGATATAATAGTTTAATACATCATTTTTAAATCTTTACATGTTTGACAAATAGGCCGGACTTTTCTTTCTTTTGTGAGTTTAGTGATGGCATTGCTAATGGCTTCTTTTTAAAGTTATTAAGTCATACTTGGTGTACATTTGGTTTGCTAAATTGGTATTGGTGTCCAAGTTGTAATTTTTGTTAATGAATATGATTTCTAAAAATGATCCTAATTGGTTATGCAGACCACCTTGGTTATTTATAATTGGCTGAACATTATTTTGTGTTGAAATCTTGAACTATGCCTGCTGTTCTGGGCTATCTTTCAGCTGCTGTGATCTCCTGAGAAATGGCATTTTTCTTGCATAGAAAGAGAAAAGGGAAGAGTTGGCCTGCCTGAACAATGACTCATATGAAAGGGAATCCCTGAAGAACGATCAAGTCCATTCTTGAACTTGAAGTCAACAGCAGAAACATGCTTTCAGTTTAACTCCTTAAACACAGTTTTTTGGCAAACAAGTTTAAGATCCAGGAACGTTAACATTACCTATGGTGTTCTGCGTCTCTTACTTGAAATGGGATGATTATGCAATAGTATTTGTTGCTTAATTTTTTTTAACTAATATGGGTATTAGAATAAAGGGACATGGGTGCAAAGGGGCTCATCTTAAACCAAATTAATTTCTAAGTGATAGTGGTGGAGGAAGATTGCTATTCTGCAAGAGGCACAGCTTTTCTTCAGAAGCATGCTGTCATTTCCTGAGACATGCTATAGTGTTGTTGAAAGAATTATGGTGCTGATATTTATTGCTTGTGCACAAAGCTATTTTTCCAGTGATGAAATTCAATATTAAATATGCATTCAAGAACTTGATCGCCCACTTGTGAAGAGAGCAAAGGAGAAAGTGTCTGTTCTGTTCTAAAGGTTCAGCTTTCTTGAAATGTTATTTCATTTCCAGCAATGATTTCAGCAGTTAATTTGATTTCCATGGAGTTTCTATTTGGTGCTATTATTCAGTTTACCTCACTGTTTTAATTTAAAATAGATTTATGTGACTTTTAGAAGAAATAATGAGTGATTTGTGAGGAAAAACCTCTTCTAATATTAATTAATTAATTTTCCAGTGTAAACACCACAACTATAAATTATTAAAACTCTTGTGTCTATAATCTTTAGTTGGCAAAATTGGAATGTATAAGACAACAATTATTGAATGAATAATGGGCTAACTTACAGAACACTGGGAATCAACTCCCGTGGGAATGAATTGTGATCCCTTCAGTGCCATGTATTTTCCAACTACATTTTCCAGAAACCCATAGATTGCATGGCACGAGGGAGGGGACCATATTTCTTTCTCACTTTCCTCTGGCCACACATCCAGTCAGTTGATAGCAAGATCCAATAGATAAGCAGCAATTGGCTGCTTTGAAACTGAGGCTAAAATCTCTTAATTGGTGTGGGTGGCAAGGGAAAGATAGGTGAGTGAGGTAGGGCTGGCTGAGGTGTGATCAGCAAGCACAGGTGAGCACTCTTCCTCCCTAGAGGGTGAAGGCCCTTGAGGACATGCCAGAATAGGGAGCGGAAATGCAGTTCCCTTAGTCCCCCTTTCCCCAACAAAGTGGCAAGAGTTTCATGGGTCAATCAAGGTGGAGGAGGCATTATTTCCAACACATCCTGCCAACTTTCCACAAGCAAAGTCAATGGGGGAAACTGGCAGGAAGTTGGAAGTTACTACCTTGCTTTTTTGCTCGCCCTTGATCATTCTCTGTTTAAAAGATCCCTGAAAAGGATGAGATGATGGGTTATGGGTGGTTTAGCATTTACTAAAGATGATCTTGCAGATTCAGTTCATGCAATGGAAAGCACTTACTCTCTAGTCTGATGCCCTTCATGCCCTTCTCAGAACCTATACCAGTTTTTCTGATTTCTTTTTAAAGTGTGGTGCCCAGAATTGGACATAGTACTCATGTTGGAATCTGTCCAAAGCAGAATAAAGTGGACCTATTGCTTCATTTGATTTGAAAATTATTATTCTTGTTGATCCAGCCTAAAATTGTATTTGCCTTTTTTGCAGCTGTGCCATGCTGCTGACTCATAGGGCGTTTACAATGAAATACTATTACAAAATATTTTTCATAAATGTTATTACCAAGCCAGGTATCCTCCATCCTGCACTTGCACATCTGATATTTTGTTTCCTAAGGGAATAACTTTGTACTTTGTTAAATTGCATCATATTACTTTTCAGGCCATTTCTTCAGCAAGATCATTTTGAATTTTATTATTGTCTCCTAAAATATTAAGTTTCCAACCCTAATTTGTGTCATCAGCAGATTTTATAAGCATTTCCTCCACTGACAAAATATTGAAGAATAGAGGGCACAGTATTTAATCCTGTGGCATGTTCTCAATAGCTTTCTTCAGTTTGAACACAATTGATGAGCACACTTTGAGTACCATTTTTGAGCCAGCTGTATGTATTCATTTAATTGGCATGCCATTCAGCCCACACTTAATTAGTTTGCTAATCAGAATATCATGGAGTACTGTTTAAAATGCTTTGCTGAAATCAAGATATATTATGTCTGTAGCATTCCCACAATAGGTTACTCAATCAAAAATTAATTATTAGATTAGTCTGGCAAGAGTTGTTCTTGACAAATCCATGGAGACTAATTACCACATAATTTTCAAAATATGTACAGATCAATTTGTTTATGATTGATTGTAGTCTCATCCCAGATATCAATGCCAGATTGACTGGTTTGCACTTCTTCAGATCTTCTTTTTTCCCCTTTTTTGAAAATAGTCTGCATTAGCATTTATTGAATTTAGTTATTTTCTTGCAGATGTTTCATTACCTGGCTAAGTAACATCACCAGTGCATCAAATATATCAAATATATTTATAATTTGAAGCAATTTGATGGTATGACTGTGTTAATTCTCTTTCAGTACGTCCCCAGTGTGATTGTTTGCATTTGTTCTTTACTTAAAGTATTTGAAGTACTTTCTTTAGCTTGAATGATTCTGGAATAGTTTATACAAAATAACAAGACACTTTATCCTCGGATTTACAAACTAAAATGAAATAACATTGAAAGAAAAAAGATGTCAAGTTATATTTATGTAGTTATTATTATGCCTTCTGTCATAATGATAGCTATTTGCCAGCCACAAGGAAGTGCTTTTTTTTTTTTTTTTGGCTTCTTCTGTATCAATATTTTACTTATTTGAGATGAATGATAATAAAAATCATAGTGGATTCAGACATTTCATAAATCAAATAAATATATCCCTCCCCGCTTTTTAGAATGGGATGCTAATAGGGACAAGAACCACCCCAGGATCAGATCCATGGACAAAATATTTTTTATTTACTTTCAACCAGTGTAGCATATTATATTCAATGGGACACAAGTTTGCATAGAAAATTAAGGCAATAGGTGGTTAGAATAATGCCATTCCTGTATTCTGTTTTTAGCACCGCTTTCTGTAACTCTACTAATGGAATAAAGGAAAATAGCATTTTGATTCTACAGTTTAAATTACATGGGTTATGGTTTAGAAAAATGATGATGATTTAAAAATGTACTTAAAAATAAAGTAAACTTAGGTTCCCTCAGTTAATATAATGGTATGTGGATACAGATTGAGCAACAGTAGAGATTTTCTTCTATACTGCTGTATTAAAAGGCTGAAAATTTGGCATCTGTTTTGATGAGAGGAGATGTGGAGACCAGTGAGCAGACTTTTGGCTGTGCTCCATTTGGTAAAAGATCTTACGTTCCCAGAGATCTTTCCACTGGTCTTTCCATTGCCAGTAGCAGTCACAGTTTAAGGGGCAATTGGCCCAAAAAGAGTCAAGTTTCAGACTGGTAGTGAAGCTGTAGTTCGCATAATAAACCAAGTGGCAGAATAATCCCTTGAACATGTACTTTATATGCATAATGTTGTTTTCTATGTCTGGCTCTCAAACTGAGTCCACCACACCCTGTTCATTTGCTGTTGTTTGAATTTCTGGGTTAACTCACTCACTCCTGGCCTAAAAGCTTCTGCCAAGAAACTGCCAGAAACTGAGAATTACATACTTCAGAACACATGGAAGATGATGAAGATGGCATTAAGATGAAAGTCATTTGTATCTAAAAATGGTATCTAGATTATCAGAAACAGATATATTTAACGGACGCTTCATTAGATGATGGAATCATTTCTCTGTAGAATCCATTCACTCCTCTGCAGATTTAGCTAGTTAAGAAATTGACTTCGGATTCTCCTAAATTTGTAGCATGTAAAAAGAGTAAGATAATATGGGATGCTTTCCATACAGATAATATAATACAATCATTATATTACTCACCCTATGGGAGCCTTTCCCAACTAGTGTTTGCTAGTTGAGGATTATGGAGGGAACAGCCCAAGGCATCCGGAAGGCTGAAGGACATTGTGCTGTGCTTTTCTTAGATATGTTAAAACCAGTTATTATTTTAAATAGCTGTATTATTTAATCAGTTTTGGGATGAAAGAATAATTTTTAAAGCAAAAGTTAAGTATAATCTGGATTTTAAATGCAAACCTATTTTAAGACCTGGATGAATATTGGGCAGTGCTAAATGATTGTTTCTAAAGAAAAAGTATATATTTACCAAAAGATAATTGTGAATGAGATTTCAAGCTTCTTTTGTTATTAAACACTACACTCAAATAGCTTGCATTACAGAAGCCTTCCCTACTTTTAATTTTTTTTCTCTTTAAATACTATATTTCTCTTTCATTTTTCCTCTGGGGAAACTCAACTTTTCCCTGTTGTCCTCAAAACTATGCCATGAAGTAGGCTAGATTAAGATGAATGACTGCATCAAGTAATTTAGTTGTGCATAATCTGAGTTTGATCTTGCAACCAGAGCTTCAGGGTCCATGATCTTTCTTCAGCATAACCGTATGAGGATAGTCTAGAAACTCTGAGATTTCAAATAACATGGGAGTTAAGAGAGAAGGAAGGCAGACAAACTGTAGTTGCTATTAGTGATAGATGAAGGAAATTTCAACTAGAAAGCCTCAGCTAAAGAATCACTTAAACCTTCCCCAACTTATTCCCTTCCAAATTCTTCTGAGAACTCCTACTCTGCATGACTATTGTTACTGTCTTATATGGTGGTGCTATTTTCTGCTGTTGCTTTGCAAATATATTTTATTCAAAGAAGCAGCTGATTTAGCCATTTTTTATCTCTTGAGAATTTACGATATCTCCAAGCACAGGTATCATACACACCTGATGGCTTTAAGCTTGGTTTCCCGTCTTCCCGTCATCTCACTTGAGAACTAGCCTTTCCTTCAGGATTTAAACACAAGACTAGAGCTCATAAAGAAGTAAGGTCTAAGGAGTTACAAGAAGAAGCAGTTGCCATTTAGAAGCCAGGTAAGGCCAAGAGCCTTGGAAAGAAGTGCCTGTTTTTAAAAGGCACGCAGGCATCTTTTCACACATGTGCAGCTGTGATCTGTGGTGCTAAAGTAATGCTGGGCAGAATCCAGACATAGCTGTACATGAGAGATTAAGAATGGCTATCACTGCCTCTGGTAAATTTAATGGGGTTGCTAACTGATACTGTGGGGATGGAAGAATATGTGTGGCAGCTGCCAATAAAGGTATGGTTAATGATCATCCCATTACCATGATTGACTTCTTCCTTCCTCATAATGCCAATACTGATTTATAAACTCAAAAGTACTGATCTCTAGGTAAGTTTTTTTCTTTACTCTTGACACTAATTAAACAAGTTTTGCGTGCAATGTCTTTGTGGCCTGTGAAGCATAATAACTTACCCACAATCATTTTAAAATGACTTTGGAACATGTGCTCTATTACATGAGAATTAGATGTGCAAGAGCAGAATTCAAATCTCAGTTCCAATTAAATAAGAAAAACATTTGTAAGCAAATTACTTCTTCAATTGGAGGCTGATTAAATGCAACGCTATTGATGCAATATTTAAAATACATCAGAAACTGGGTTGCTGAATCACATTTAAACAGGATTAAATATAAAAATATAAATGTCTATGGAGATTTCCAATCATCCAGGTCATGGTTTTTCCAAAGGTGCTTTTCCATAAGGCAACTGGACTTTCCTGGTGGGGGGGTTTCTTTGAAAATGTGAGAAGTGGAGAACCAAAGAACTGAATAAAATTTTTGGATATGAAGCAAAATGTTTTCAAGGTAGGGAAAAAGGCAAAAAAGTCCAGTTGATTTTTGGACAAAAACCACCTTTGGGACATAAAACATAAAGTTGATGTAGCATGACATTCTTGGTAGCATTAGAGTAAAATCACTTAATGCCAGATATACCCAACCTAGATTTCTTACCATATATTGGAGTGTGCCAGCCAAGACATGGTGATGGTATGGTTATAACTCAACACATATTTGAAGGCGGAGGACATCAGGTTGATGAAGGTTGGCATATGTACCCCATTGTTGAATTAAGCAATGTCATCTATCTGAACCTAGTCATCACCTTAGGGAAGATATATGTGCATTGAATTATCCTTCCAGCCAATCTAAATACCCAGATAGATTTCAAAAGTGCATTTGATTCTGTAATTGTGTTTAAAGTCAAAAGCCACTAATATGTTGCATGAAATTCTTGCACTTACACCCTGGAGAAAAGTAAACCAGCTATTGCAATCCTGAGAGCATTACCTAGCTGTCTGGGTTTCAGTTCCAAGTTTGTTTATAGGGAGAGACTATTCCAAGTTGTGGCTTAGCCTTAATTATGACCATCAAACATACAAGGTGGAAGGCAGGCGGTTTATCATGCAGCACACTAAATATGCTGAGATATAAGTAAAGCCTAATCATTCATTATGAATTCAACTTATTTCTAGTTAAATTTCTCCCATATTATTATTGAGATTTTAATTAATATGAAGAAAAAAATGCTGAATGGAATACCCTCTAATAGAATGCTGCCTAGAAATAACCAGGATGATGGTATTTACCTTTTCGTTCGTTTGCTGTTGTGTTAGAACAAGCCTCCAGTGGCTTTTTATGTGGAAATCTTCTCAAAGGGTGTGGTGGGGAAGCCGTTTCTATGACTCAGTGCAGGGAATTCCCTGATGATTTTAGATTTTTATTTTTATTTTTTACTTATGCCAAGTTTCCTTTTTAACTCTGCAGAGAATGGTGGATACAGAGTGAATTACAAAGACCTATTCAGAGCTAAGACATTCCATTCTGGAACTTTGCTTTTATTTTTAGCCATTCAAAACCAGCCTACGAAGTAATGAAATAGGGGTGCAAAACCCCCTGCCACTATTCTCAGTGCCAAGAATCTTTTTTTTGGGGGGGGTCCCCCCTCTGTATGAAAAACAGCCCATGTCCTTGAATGATGACTGAGTCACTTCTGTCCTACAGGAATATTTTTATCCGCATCCTAATGAGAAAAATTGTGTTGGCGTTTGGTTTTTCTGGGAAACAGTTCCTATTAGATGTGAGGACGCATGCACACGAGCCAGAACTCTTCTCGGCAACACATAGAAGTGCATGTTTGAAGGAGTTAATTATGGCTTTTTCTGGTAGGCTGCCAAAATGAAAGCTGCTCCAGAATTTGAGAAAAACACCCTCTGTTAAGCCCTTTGGATTTGTATGGTGCAAACAAAGCCCACTTAAACAAAAAAAAATGTAGGGACCTCATCACAGGAAGTGAATGTGAGAAGCCACTCTTAATCTCTTTAATTAATTTTATTTCAGACCGTGTTAAAATGAAGGGAAAGCTTCAGTTTATATTTGTGAATTTAACTTGTTCTGGGATTTTCCCCCATCTTGCCTTCAGCTGTATAAACAGGAAGGCTGTGCCTCTGTTTAGTTAGCCTGTTTCCCTTAGGTAAGAGAAGAAGCTAATGAACAGCTTCAGAAGTGTTAGGATTGGATCTCTATTCCCTGGATGGACATAACCTTAGGACTGAATCTCCTGTGCAGAATCTGGCATTAATTTGAGCAGTTAGACACAAACAATAGGCAAGGATCCCATCCCCCCCCCTTTCTTTCCTTCTTATTTTGCTAAAGTGCTTGTGTTTAGAAATAAGTTGTGGCCTTTGCCATTTCAACTTCTACACTCCTATCTTAACACAAAGAAACCTAAAGTCACTGTGCATCAGATTTTAAAGAATTAAATCTTTTACTCTAAACAATAGGACTCACCAAAATCAAAGGATCTCTCTCTCTCTCTCTTTCTCTCTCTCTCTCTGGTGAAATAGATGATGAGAGATGAAAGGTTTGCTACTTTTTGCTTTATTGGCATTTTCTACATATATAATAAGCAATATTTGGGAAGAAAACCTTCAGTAAGTTCAGTTCAAATGGGGAATGCCTGAAATGTGTCTATTTCAACTTTATGTTATGTCTGTAATTTGAATTATTTGCATTTTGGAAAGGTATAAATTGCTCTTGTGTACTTTCATTGGATTTTAGCCAGGCAGGGAGTTGCCTTCAGCTGTGAATCAGCCAGGCTGATGCAGATGTGGCAGCTTTACAATGGAAACTTTTGTGGTGTATCACTCCTCACTTTTCTAGCATAGTCTGAGGAGAAACGGCATACTTGGATAGGATAACTGGCAAATACTGTACTGACATAAAACTATTTTTCCCCAGGATAAGAAAGATTTCTTAGCATTTTAAAACTCCTAAAAATTATTTCATCCATTCCTGTATCTTTTCTTAAAAATAAATAGGTTGATCCATATATACTTACAAAATATGTTTACTGTAATGATGTTGGTGTAACGCTCTAGGATTTCTCTCTTGGAGTAGATCCCAGTCTGTGGGTGTAGAGATTTCCCTTCTGGTTCACCAGACGTAACATGAGGAATTGTCTTATTTTCCTTTCCTTTCCTCTCCTCTCCACCCTCCTCTCCTCCCCTTCCCTCCATTCTCCTCTCCTCTCCCCTCTACTCAATTCTCCTTTCCCCTCTGCTCCCCCCTCTCCCCTCCTCCCATACACTCTCATCCCCTCCCCTCAACTTTTCAGTTAAAGGCCCTGGATTAGGAATGGGAGATAGTGAGTTTTAATCCTCCTTAGGCATGAAAAACAGCTGGATGATTTCTGGCCAGCCATTGTTTCCTAGTCCCAGAAAGTACTGGCAAACCACTTCAGAAACATTGCCAAGAAACTGCATGGAACTGTCCATATAGGCACCAACTGACTCAAAGCACCATAACTGATTTACTCTGCTTTTGTTAAATGAAATTTATTCTTATTAAGTAATTTATTTCCCCCTCCTTTTCTGTAATAGAGAAAGTCTGGAGATTCTCAGGGGAATTTTGTAATACAGCAGCAGTAACACTTGCTTCTTTCAGATTGCCAAGCACACTTAGTATCATTCCTACTTTTGGACATTTTTTTTATTAAAAAACTTACGTTATTCTTAAAATGTACTTTCCTGAACACCCATATATGCTTTACCAGCTTGAAAACTAGAAAACAGAACAGAGAAATTCCTCTTTTCTGAATGGATTAAATATACCAAAGCTTAAAAGTTCTGTTGCTCATTTATAAAAGTGACAGAAAGACAAATGGATGTCAATTTAGATTATTCTACCCAGAGTATTTTCATTCAGCCTTACTGATGGGACTTTGGGCCAGAAAATGTTTTTCCCATTTTTAATCATCATAACCTGGAGAAATCAATTAAGATGTGCAATTATGATTGGCCACAGTTATCCTATAATCTTTATGGCTGGATAGGCATTTGACCTGGGCTTCTCCTAGCTTGAATCCACAATGTTACCACAATATAATGAAAGAAAGAATTAAGAATTAAGTCTTGAGCCAAAAAAGGGCATGGTTGGAATATACTTCTGCTCCTCATTAGACCCAGTTAGCCTTTCCAAGGCATTCTATTAATATCAAAAGCCCGAGAACACATTACGCTTTTCACTGGTCAAATCTCTAGCACAATTGGCCTTAATCAAACTTTCATCAACATTAGCCCAAGCATATCTTTCATGTGGACCTTCTGACATTACTGTCAGCTTTGGAAGCCATATTGAGATCCGATGCTCCCACGCTGCCACAAGCCTGAGAAAGTGGGAGGGGGGATTCAACTGAGTAGCTCTAAATAGACAAAATTATTTTGTTAGTTCAAGGTCATTGAGTATGGCACAGAATGTACCTAATAAGAATCCTACTTTAGGACAGATCGTGATTGGGCAATGTTGATGTGATGACGGCCAAGGGAGGATGAATTTGTAGTTTTGAATACTGCAAGGAAGCCTGAAAACTTTCAGATTCGGGATTCCACAGATGTGCCAGTTTACTAGGTATAAAGATACCTTTGAGATATGTCTGTCCCAGAGTTATTGATTGGAATGGAGTTTTGCTGGAATGCTGACAGTTGCATAATCAGTGGAGGGTTCATGTAAGGCAGGGTGTCAAATTTACGTTGTCATGGCGGCATCACATGACGTATCGGGACTTTTTTCTCCCTTTGTTAAACTAGGCGTGGTCAGCACATGATGCTCTCCAGTCGGGAGTTTGACAGCCCTAATGTAAGGCCAACACAGACACTTCATGTCACCTACTCAATAACCTGCCTCTTATCTTTTCTATACTCTTCTATGCTCCCCAAACTTGGCAACTTTAAGACTTGCGGATTTCACTTCCCAGAATTCTTCAGACAGCCATGCTGGCTGTGGAATTCTGGGCATTGAAGTCTACCAGTCTTACAGTTGCCAAGTTTGGAGACCCCTGCTCTACATTCTGTAAAAAAAAACTTTCTATTAGACACAATATAAGCTACAATAGAACACTGATATGAAGGAACAGATAAAATCAAACATACCACTGCATTATGTTATATTTTATAAAAGATACGTTTTTTAAAAAAATTAAAAGCTAGCAGGTGATAATTACTTTGCAGTGAGTTTATCACAAGTGGGAAGAGAGACCTTACTTCTTTTTAAAGAAGGTTTTCATGAATTAGGCAATTCTGCCCAATTAGACAAAAACAAAGGGGACTGAACAAGGTCTTTGGTTGTGGAAGCAGAATCAGTGGATAAATCCTTTTCTTCCCTTCCTCAAATGTCCTTAAATAGAAGTGTTTATTTCTTTATTCACTACAAAACTGAACTCATCTTGAATATCATGTCTGCATAATAAAGATATTTTAAAAGGGAAGCCCTCCCTCTTATTTGTGTGAGTTATAAAGCACTAAGCACATTAATCTGGATCTTTCATGTCCTTATCTTTAGATGGTCATCATGTGTGGGAAATGGAAGCCAAAACTGACAAAGAGTTGTGTAAGCCAGTAAGTGCCTCTTTTGCCTTTTGAAAAATACGGTGCTGCTTCTCTGGACGTGCTTATCTGTGCCTTTTCTTCACTTTATTTTATCATCGTATTAATTATACGTAAACCATACGTAAATGTCAGGATGAAGTTGGGCTTTTAAAAATGCCTATTTCAATTCAAACAACTCCCTCTCATTTAAATAATGTTTTTAATCATAAGTCTTTGGCTCGTTTAATTATATTTTTTCTCATAATAAAGCTAAATGTAAGGTATAAGTGTAAAAGGCATGGTAATCAATCATTTGCTCATTTATAAAATGTAGATGTCTCCCTAATCTGTTCTGATTCTCAGTAACTTGCAAATTCAGCTATTAAGGTACAACAACAAAAATTTAAAAATCAAAACTCAGGAAAAAGCAACAGAACATATATATGGGATCAGTCACCCACCCTAACCTGGTTCTGGAAACAGAGCCAAGTTTTAAATAGGGCCAGAGCAAAGACCATTGCGAATAGGACTATCATGGTTGGAATAGTTAATTTGGATGGCTTAAAAAGGACACTAAATAAATGTATGGAGGACAGCCTATGAAACCACTAACTTCTGAAATGGATGGAGCTGACATGCTTTCAAATACTAGTTTTCTTGTATCCATTGTGAAAATCTAAATGCTAAGCTAAGAGCTCCTCCACACCATTCTGTTGATATGCTTCTGTTCTTGAAAAGGGATTTTAAAAAAGTACTGCTCTCACAGCCTACTATTTTCCTACATCTCTGCAGTGATCCTCCCCTCTTCTCTGGACCTGCAGAGGGAGGAGGCAGTGGAGAAACCAACATGCCTGGCATTCTTTGGCAGTTAAATGGGTTGACATTAAACTCACCTCCATCTTTTAAAAAGACCATTACATGCAATAAGGCACCAGAACTGCCACCATCAGAGTAGCCAGGTGTATCGAGATTCTGCCACATTAAGATAGATTGCATGATACAGCTAGGGAAGAAGATGGGTGGGTGAAAGAGGGACCCCGAAGGTATCTGGTTCTGGAGCATCAAGCAAAAATGAGAGAAGCACCATTTCAGTACTGAGGAGTAGTGCAGAAGTTGCAATCACAACTCTAGAGTTGTATTCCCAAGGGCCCTGCCTTCAATAGGGCTCATAATTCTCATAAAGGAGAAATCCTTTACGGTCCTTTCTGTGTTCACCTTCTTTGCTTTTCTGCACCAATTCTATGAGGATTACAAGACCTATGAAAAAAAGTATAAGAAAAAAGAAAGGAGATAGTTACAGAAGAACTGAAAATTGCACCTTGGCAGCCATATAAGTATGGCTATGGAATTCCAGAGGCCTCAGTCTGAGGGGGAGGTTGGCTCCTATATTGAGGAGGAACTCAACAGGTTTCCAACCCAATTTAATGTCTGCAAAGGGTCTTCTTGTTTTTCCCATGGAAGATCTTTCCTGTTGGATTATTTGATCAAAGTTTAGCCTCTCTCGGCAGTAAACTAGCTGCATGATAGGAGTTTTCTTAGGAGGATATGCTCTCAAGAAATGTTAACGATAATGGTTACAGGGCTAATCTTATGTTCCAATGTTCTTAAAGCAGGTCATTTACCTTTTTCAATGCCTGCCAGGGTATTTGTTTGTTTTTTTCTTGTGATTCAAATGTTCTTTAACTGTGATTCACTGTCAACATACTTTTATCCTCTTTTTAGACTTTATTAGTTGCTGAGATTCCACCATTCCGCAATCAGAGAATTACAAGTCCTGTCCAAGTCAATTTCTATGTCTGCAATGGAAAGAGAAAGAGAAGCCAGTATCAACTTTTCACCTATCTTCCTGCTAATGGTAACAATTTATTTCTAATTTTAAGTGGCATGAAATAAATAAATTTTAAGTGGCATGAAATAAATGTTGTGTATTTTATTTTAAAACATGCAGCGAAGTTTAAAATTGAAGATAAAAACCAACCATTCAGTGGCATTGTAGAATCAAGAAAAGTGCCTTTCTGCACAAATTGTGGAATAGCCTTGGATAATGTAAGAGTATAATGTATCTCCTTGAACATGGATACATCTACTAACATCCAACATTTGTCAGTCTCATTAAATAAGATTCTGATAATACTCCAATGCAGTACTGCAGGCTGGCTCACTGCTCATTCCAGGAGTTAGATTCTGAGTGGCTCAGGGTTGATTCAGCCTTCCATCTTTCCAAGATCGATAAAAATGAGGACCCAGATTGTTGGGGAAAATATGCTGACTCTGTAAACCACTTAGAGAGGGCTGTAAAGCACTATGAAATGGTATATAAATCTAAGTGCTGTTGCTATTCTGTGACTAATAATCTTGAAGGTTGGAACTTTGAGGACTTGAAAATATACAGAAAACATATTGCTTAAAAAAACAGACATTAATCAATCATGTTGGCAGAGGAAAAAAAAAGAGTAGTTATATGAACATGCTGCCCTGTAATTTTCTCTATTAATTATTGGCAGGAAGTATTGTTAGCACTCTAAGGAGAAAAGAAGTCAACTAAAGTATATTTAGGAATTAGACAAACTTCAAGTTGAAGCTGTATGCAGCCCATAAGCTGCTGGTTACTGATCCTGGTCTAAGAATTCAGTTCAACCTTCCCCCAAAGCTGCAGAACCCATAAAAGTAAATGTCCCCAGAGTTCAATGATTGGTTACAATAAAAACTATTCTAAGTCATTATCCCACAAACCAAGTTGTCAACTATTTAGGCAACAACTCAGAATTCACTGTCTCAGGGACGTAGGCACCAATATTTTAAACAGAATCTCACACATGGTGATTTGTGCAGCACAGTTGTTTTTGTTCTGCCTTAAGCCATTAAAAAACCTTTTGTGCATTTTTAAGATAACAGTTTTATGAGATTTGTCAGATAAGCTTCTATCATTCCAAGGACTATAGCATTGAATAAAACCTTTGAAAAACTCTCATTTGTTTGCAAGGAAGAGAATTGAAAAAAACACAGTTCGGAAAAATAGTACACAGAAATAGAATATTTGTACTGTTTTGGAAAAGAACATATGTTTGGCATGTGTATCTTTGAAAAGTTGCATTATAAGAACTGATATTAGAAAGAAGTACTTGAGTAATTTTCACATATCAATAAGATCGGCAGCATAGAAATTGAATAAATAAAAAAATAAAATTTCTATTATTTTCTCAGGAATTTTATACTTGCATTTGTGTGTGAGAGAGGAATTAGTTATGTTAGCAAAATTTGACCAACAGTAAGTATAAAAGTTGATCCAGGTCCACAAATTCTGTCTGAATTGTTACAGTGGAACAATTACTATTTTTGAGGCTTAGGAATAGTTTAGTGGTTCTTGCATATCCCACATGTTGTTTGTACTGAGTTTTGTTCTCAGTATATCAGGTTTTCTTTATTCTTTTAATTCTGCAAATAAAAAACCTTTGTAGTTTGCTGCACCAGTTTATCATTGTGGAAATATGGTACCAAGTCTGTCAGAATCAGGGCTACAAAACTTCATATAAACACTAGATGGTAACAAAGAATTAAGAGTTTTCGATATGTTGTTGCTTCCATTGAGTGGGCATCTGGATCTTCGAGCGCCCATGAGACAATTTTTTTAAAAGGCTCTGATTGGGTTCCTGTGCTTCTGGATACGTATAAATGTTCTTTATTCTCTTGTTTGTAATCTTATTGTATTATGTGTATTTTGTATTCAATTTGGTTTTATTATACCACCTCTCAGAATCCAGGTGAATCCTAAATTGAATAGATTAAATCAAATCAAATCACAACCTCATTTGCAGTTTCACACATGCATGAAATATATAAAATGCATATGTATGAAATCTTATTTAGATGTTGTGCTTTAATGGATACTCAATATCCCGACGATTTGAATAAATCCAAGAGTTTACTATATAAAAGCAAATTAAATAAACTAGTGTACATATCAATAGGACAGAAGAAAACTGCTTTAGTGAAAATTACTGCTATAAGTAATTGTAAGCTGCCCAATGTCTACAGAGATTCTCAGTCATCTCAGTCATGGTTGTCCCAAAGGTGCTTTTTTCAAGAGGCAACTGGACTTTCTGGCTTTTTCTTTGAAGATGTTTCATTTCTCATCCACAAAGTTTGAAATAGGCTGCAGCCTAGTAGTGAGCCGTGACTCAGGGTTGGGGACTCCATGGTGAGTGGGACCTCGTCAAAATGTTGCTAGGATGCTCTCAATCTTACACGGGAAAAGACCCGAACACGCCAAGACCTGCATATGCATATACATATATACACACACACACATACACACATAGAGAGAGAGATATTTTTAAAATATCTTTTTCCATTCAATACCTCTGTTTTCGGGAGGAACAGTATGAATTCTTCCTTCGCTGTCTATCCATATAATTCAGATCACTCCTTTCCATTAATCTGTGCCTAAACCACAAATATAGTCCCTTCCAGATGTGCTGCTGGACTTCTTTATCAGAGAATTTCTTGTTGGGATGATTGTTGGCCAGAGTGGTGAGGAATTCTGAGAGTTTATACCATACTTCTAGAGAGATAGTTTAGCAAAGCTGATTTATACTTGGGAAGCCAAGGGGGGGGGGGGTGTTTCTCCCTTCATCATTATGGTAATAGTATTGTTATTGTACATAGCAGAAGCATCTCCTTGCCATTGTACTCTGCTGACATTGATTTCAATATGACAAAGATTAGATTCAGTCCCACATCTGTAGACTTGGATGAAGAGCTGAAGAGTAAAACTACAAAGTTATTTTCTCCAGACTGCGTAAAAGAACAAGCAACAGTATCTCTTCTTAATGCTTGGTTTTAATGCCAGTCATTTTGATAGAAATTGCTACTATAATAATGAGTCACACTAGATCATCCACTTCTAAAATTTCACGAATATGAAGGTAAGTTGGTTCCTGATTTTTAAAATGTCTTTTGCAACCAACATCTGTTTTAAAACTCATATTTAAGGCCAAGTAAAACCACTCATTCTGCTTTAAACCCTGTGCCAGCCACACGATTGACAGTGAGAAGAGTGCCAAATATATATTTTCCAGATAACAATACTTTCTTTTTCAGTTGTTTGTAATTTTGTCTGTCAGTATCCATTTTTGCTAAATACTGAGAGTCTCATTCTACCATTTGATATTCTGGTCTTGCCAGCAGTATACTATTAGCCACCAGACCACCTCAATGAAGTGAAGGTTGTAAAAATTCATGAAGTGACACATGAAGCATTAAAGCAATTGACCCAAGATACAGCAAAAGTTATAACAGTTTTCTACTAAAGAACAAAGTTACAATTATTACAGTTAAAACCTCAAAGACCTCTTGGAGATTAGCAAAAGTCATGTTAAAAATAAAACAAGAAGCTGCCCATCTAAATTTTTGAGGTACAATCCATGTTACTTGAATTTAGGCAACCTCAACTAATCATATATTTTATATACAAAATGTGATTATGTGAATGCCAGTAAATAGACACAACTAGAAAAATTTCCCCTGCTCTGTGTGTGTGTGTGTTTGTATGTGTGTGTGTGTGTGTTTGTATGTGTGTGTGTGTGTGTGTGTGTGTAATTTTCTCACCTGCTTTGTTCCTACTTACTTTTCTCCATATGATCCCATGTAATCATAATGTCGATGGAGATTCTCTGTCATCCAAGTTATGGTTGTCCCAAAGGTGCTTTTTCAAAAGACAACTGGATTTTGTTTCTCCTTGAAGACATTTTGCTTCTCATCCAAGAAAGTTCTTCAACTCTGACTTCAGTTCTTCCATCCTCCAATTTCAGTCAGAACCGAAAAAGATTATTGGATGAAAAGCAAAATGTTTTCAAAGAAAAGCAAAGTCCAATTGCCTTTTGTCAAAGAACCATTTAGTCATAATATTGAGAATAAGTCCCAAGTTTGTTTATTATTTTTGTTATAATACTATTCCCAAAGACTCAGTTACCTCTACTGTAGGTACAAAAGGGAGTGGAGGATAGTGGCTGAATCAAAGAAATGGTAACACCAGTAGGTCAATCTCTACAATCATGATTGAAGTGTATTTCAACCACTGAGTCCCACTGTTCTGCATGATGATATATTATTTCAGAGGAGATGAAGAAGGAAACAGCACCGACTTGTCTCTGTTCCATGGTCTGATACAGCCTGTTGTCACTGATTTCAGTTTAAAAGTGAAGAACTGAAAAATTGTTCAGATTTAGCATTTTGTTGCTAATTTTCCACTGAGTTTTCCCGCTCTTAAAAAATATAAAGTGATATGCACCATAAATTTGAACTTCAGCTAAAAACAATCCCTCTCCAAAAGGTTAAATAATGGTGTCATTTGACATGTCATCCTTTGTGAAACTGAAATTTCAATTACATTTGGCATGTGTGGGCATGCAAAACTAAAATGGAATCTCATTTATAATGCTTTCAATTTTTAGAGGTAACTTTCTGTATTGTAGTAAGAAAATCCTCATGATTCTGAGGATATTTCTGAAAATAGTGATCAGAAGTCAATTTTGTCAGCATTGGGCTTGACTTCCTGTTTTGTAACTATAATTATCTCTTTGACTATTTGCAGTGATAGTTCTCTAGTGATGACATTTAAGAGACTTTTTCGCATCCTGCCTCCACCCACTATATTTCATTTTCTATACCAGCACATTTTGGTTAGCCTAAAGTAGGGCAGCCTTTCCAACTGTTACTTCCAGATTCACTGGATTGTACTTCACATAATTCCCATGTGAGAACTACAGTGAGATGTAGACAAAGCATATCTGGAAGTGTAAGGGTTGGTTAAGCTGAATTAGAGAAAAATAATGAATCTGCAATACAGTGTGCTTTACTCCCTTTGTTGTAATAACCATCTCCATTTTTAATATTAACCTCCTGGTGAGATTTAACTTAAAATATTCATGCAAAGTTGAACAAATTCTTTAAAATTTATGGGTCAGCAGAATTTGCTATCGGACGACAGGGAGAATAATGTTACAAAAATTGTAAAGACGATAAGGATGTGAGGCATCCAGACACAAACTGAGCAATATGGTATAAGCAGTACAATGTAGTGAGCCATGTACAGATCTGTACATTGGGGAAACAAAACAACCACTTCATAAATACATGGTACCACATAGAACAAACTATCAGGACTAGATTCAGCAGTTCATCTGCATTTAAAAAAATAAAGGACACTCTTTGAAGACAGTGAAGTCTACATTTTGGACAGAGAGGACCATTGGCTTGAAAGAAGAGTTCAAAGGCTACCTATGTCAAAATTGAACAGCCCTCTCTCAACAGAGGGGGGAGGGATACGACATCATCTATCTCCAGTCTACAACACAAACCTTTCAACAGTTCTAAAAAGCCTCCACACCCATTTGCACCACTCATGTGACCCTGATGACAAGAGATCAATCTCCAGGTGGCCTTAACAACTCACTAAAAGAATGCAAATAACTAGTTGTCTGAAAGGAGTATAAATCCTTCCATTCCCTGACATCCAGCCAGAGCTAAAGAAGCTGCTTGGATGAGAAGTGAAACATCTTCAAAGAAAAACCAGAAAGTTGCCTCTTATTTAAGACTTATGGACTTCAACTCCCAGAATTCTCCAGCCAATTAAAGTCCACAGGTGCTCAAGTTGCCATACTTCGACATCCCTATTTTAGATGAAGTTTATCAAGTATTGACCAGATGCTTGAGACCATGTGGTATCAAGATATTTTTATGTGTTATAGTGTTTTAAAATCAGATAGTATCACAAGTGTCAGGATCAACAATTCAGAATGCCTATGATTCCTGAACAGAAATGATTTGCAATTGACTTTTTCATTTTTTTTCTTAAATGAAGATTGCAGATGTATGGCTCCTAAAATGGGTCTGTAGTCTGTTTGTGTATATTCTACATATGGAAGATGACATTTCTGGCATGTAAATTATGCAGGGGATTTTTATTTGATGTAATAAGTTCTGCCAATTGCACTTCTTTGGAAGGTAGCAGGGTTTAAGTACAGGCTATACAATTATAATTTAAGATAGTTTAAGTACTACTGTCACTGGTAATCTGCACAGATGTAAAGGTTGGCAGAACATTACGCAAAAATTTATAGATTGCTTTCAATTAGATTTGACTAAAAATGATTCACTTTTGCTGATTGCCAGGTGATATGAACAGGAGATTTTTCAGTGATTGCCAGGTGATATGAACAGGAGATTTTTGTTATTGTTGTTGACAGATTTTAAAAATGAATGTTTTGGTTATGGTTGTGTGATAAATTTTGCAATAATACATGCAGCAGATGCTCTATGCTAAAGGTATTTTTATTGGTTCTTTTTCTACATTACTCTTTGTTGTAGATTCATTGAATCTGGAGAGCCAAAGTGTAGGTAATATTTTTCTTTATGTAATTGGGATGATGCATAAGTAGATTTCTTGTACTTCCCAAAGTATTTCAAGCAGCGTAGCCAGCGTTGAGATTTCTGTAAGTTGAAGTCTGCATATCTCTAGGATACTTTGATTGAGAAAAACTGCTATAAGGAGATGCGAAGTAACTTACTGTAGTCAAATTAAAATGCTTGATTGTGAATATAACATTATTGGTACCTTTGTGAATAAGTGATTGTCTTTTTTATAATATCAAAGTTTTTTAAAAGTCAATACATAAATATATTTTCCTATATGAAAAAAAGAGGCTTCTGATTAGTAATTTGCTGTTCTTGGCATTTTTTTAATAAAATATTTCAGGAATTACGTGAATTAACCCACCCACCCCCAAAATGGCTATCATTTTGTTAGTTAGGAAATGTAATACATTATTCTGCAGAGTTTGGATTAATGACTGAAACTGGAAAAATATTCTCCTAAATCCTGCTGCGAGAGTCCAGGATGGGTTAGATTCCTCCTGATGACATCATCAAGCTGGGTCTGTCTTGTATAAAAAGGACTGCCTGTGGGAATTTCCCCCCAGCTTTGACTCAGCTTCTTTCGATGACCATAAGCTGGTGTCTCTGAAAGCAGTTTAGTTAGCAAAAGCAAAAGCTATCTTCATCATTGGCATCCACTCTCCTGCAACGAGGATTCAACATTTTCTTCAACCGAGGGAGACTGTAAATAGGGAGTAACCTTTGATCCTCCCCCACAGTCTTCCCTAAGCAATTTCGGCAGCGCCTCTCAGCTGATCGTAAATTTTCACTTTCTTGCCGATTTCATCATTCAAGGCTGTTTACAGCCTAAGGAGCGATTTAACGCCTGCATAGCCTGTAGTTTTTGCGAGCAGCCAATTTGGAGGCTTCTTCTTCAATCGCACATGGTGAGTGGCCATTTTGAAAGCTTCTTCTTCTAAAAAAAGTAGCGAGCGGCCGTTTTAGGTGGCATCATCCCCCAAAGGCCAGCTTCTACTATTCATAAGCTCCTTATTCAGGCTACTGCATAGACAACACATAGTGAGGATCGCTTCCAGCACCTTTGTGTCTGTTTATGCATATTATGGATCAAGACAAGGCCCACACAGAGTCTTCAGGCCTGATCGCTCAAGGCCCCCAAGCTGGCAAAAGAAAGAAGGAGAAAACGTTTTCAGTCTGTTCAAAGGGAGGTAGCGGCCAAGATTAGGGCCAAAGCTTTGGGCTCTAAGAAAACATCCCAGGCTGAATTAAAGGCAGAGAAATGAAGGCATGCAGCCTTAGAAAGGCAGTTCAACAAAACTATTGAGCAAATGAGGGGTCAACTACAACAGGCTTCCCAACCAGCCAATCCTCTAGTTGTTAAGCAGATCAGGCCCCAATTTTTAAACGGGCCTCTTGGGACCTCTCTTCAGCTTGGCCCTCCATGGCCCAAGGTGTTCTCGACCTAAACTCGAGGATTTCTTCTCCCCCGCTGCAGGCCTTTGCCCCTCAGATCCATCATTTGGTGGCAGACCCAATACATCCAAGATGTAGTCTCCATTGCCATCAGACAGGCCCTAACAGAAGGGCTGCTATGAATTTTTCGACCCTCAAACAGGGCCCACCCAACCCCCTTTGCTGGCCTACTACAAGCCAGATTCCCCAGAGGGGACTGTTTCACCCACAGAAGCCCAAGGACCTTTCTGCTCAATCAGAATGGGGGGAGGGGCGGTAGAGCAGGGAGTCTACACAGAACCATCGGAACATAGCCACTCTCCTGGGAAGAGGGAGAAATCTGGGCCCCAACCTCTCTGAGGAAGAGGGAGATCTGTTACCTGATCAACCCCTATCAGCCACAAACCAGCTTTATTCAAGCCTCTCCTCCACAAGGCACTGTTTACTGCCCAGTGTCCCCAGAGGAGGCTACCCACGAACCTCAGCTGGTACAGTCGGGGTCCAGAGATTCCCTCTTCTCCAAAAACATAGTCCACTCGAAGGTCCTTCCATCACCCAGTTTTTCTGGATCTGATCAGAATTAATTCACCTCTCCTGCCGCAGGCCCCTACCCATCTTCATATGACAGGCAGTTCTACAATGTGGGCCCTTCCCTCGCTGCCGCTCTTACAGTTCCCTCTGTAGACTCTCCGACTGAGCCTGAGGATGTACTTTAAGCAGGGAACAAACGTGCCAAGCAGACATTAAAATGTAACCATCAGGCCTCTGCTTCGGCTCTCTGGGCCTTGACTGTTGCATCGTTTTTCACAGGTCCTCTATCCGCTGGCTGCACCAGCTACAAGACCGCATATCTCCATCAGACTTGAGATTGCATCAAGATTTCAATAAGATTGCAGCAGCAGCAGGATTCACGGGGACACCACCCTAACTTCCACCAATTCTCCTCCAGGACCATGGCTTCGTCTGTGGCAGGGAGGAGACTGCTATGGTTATGAATTTGGCAGCAAAGCCTCAGCGCAAGTGGAAGCTGGCTTCGGGCCCCAGCACCAGTGAAAAGCTGTTCAGTGATGCTCTTGATCCATTCATTGTCAAAACGAGGGTCAAAGGAAAAGTTCCTTCCTTGCCAGGCGGGAGGGCAGACTTCCATCCTGCCCCTTATCTGCCTCCTCCATTTAGGCCCAAAATTACTTCTCGCTTCTCCAGGCTGCAGAGAGCGTATTCCCAGTGCTAAGAGCAACGCCTTGACATACCGGGCAGACAACAACAAACTGCGGGTAAATGGCCTTTTTGTGGGCGAAGGGGTTGCTCATTCCATCGCTCTAAATAATCCCTCGTTCTTCCCATCAGAGGTCATTTGGCCTTCTTCTCATCCAAAAGGGGAGGAGTCAACGACGGACGCCTGGGTACTCAATACAGTAAGGTCAGGGTTACAACTAGAATTTCTATCATCACCCCCAGGAAATATCCTGCTCTGTCCCATCTCACGGGACAATTCAAAAAAGGGCCCTTATGGAATCGGCCATTCAACACCTAGTTGATATAATGACCATTCAACCAGTCCCTGAATTCCAATGGGGACGTGGGTTTTATTCTTGGCTTTTTGTTGTCCCCAAGGCCTGGGGAGGGGGGTGGCAAGCTATTCTCAACCTAACATTTCTGAATGCGTTTATCCCATTCATTAAAATGCAGATGATGCATTCTATTCTAAAGAGTGTTTGGGAGGGCTGTCTCCTCCCTTCCATTGAACTTATGACCCATTGGCAGCTCCTCAGGTTCTGTTATAAGGGGAGACACTACCAATACAGGACCTTGCCCCTTGGCCTTTCTTCAGCCCCCAGATCATTTACTAAGCTGGTGGCAACCTTGCCAGCCCTTATTAGGGCAATCCCAGAAAGAGTCCAGTGTTACCTGGATGATATACTGGTCCAGTCATCTTCCCCATCTAAGGCAGCAGAAGATTTGGATATCACCATTCAAGTTCTCCAAGAGCGTGGCTTCTCTGTCAAAGAGGCCAAAAAAGCCCTTTTACTCCCACCAATTTCTTACTCCATCTGGGAGCTGTATTAGATACTTTTTCCTGCAAGGTGTCCTTGTCCCAGGAACATTAGGAGAGTATCAGTTTATTGGCCATATAAACTCTAACCCTAGAGTGCCCCTGGCTATGCTTTCCAAGCTCCTGGGGAAAATGATATCATGCATTAATATAATGCCCTGGGTTAGATTCCATGCCAGGTCGCTCCAATGATTTCGTCTACCTTATCAGAAGACAGGTAGGAATTGTTCCTCTTTCAGGTCAGATTAACTCCATTGGTCCTTAAATCTTTTCGATGGGGGTCATCTGAGGCATTTTCCATGGGACTCATGTTCAAGGAACCGGACAGGTTAGTGCTGACCACAGATGCCAGTCTGTATGGCTGGGGAGCCCCCCCTTCAATCCAGGGTGGTCCAGGGAACATGGTCCCAGGCAAATTTGGCCCATAATATTAATTGGCTAGAGCTTCGAGCAGTCCATTTGGTCCTGACACAATTAGAGGATGCTGTCTCAGATAGGGACATCCTGATCTTGTTTGACAGGGTGTCAACCAAGGCACATTTTAACCGCCAAGGTGGGACACATTCAGGACCCCTGATTTTAGAGGCAGATAAACTCTGCTTATGGGCAGAGATATACCAAGTATCGCTCAGAGCTGAGGTCATTTCAGGCAGGACCAATGTTGAGACTGACTGGCTTAGCAGAGCCACCACTGACCAGGCAGAGTGTTGTTTGCACCCCGATTTATTTCAGGAGCTGTTGGAGCGCTTCAGATTGCCAGCAGTGAATCTCCTCATTTCCTAGGACAACACGCAACTCCCGAGGTTCTACTCCAGGTGTGCAGTTCCGTGGGTGGAGGGAATGAATGCTTTGCGCAGCCCTTGGCCATGGGAACTCCTGTATGCCTTTCCTCCTCTGCGCCTGATTCCGGGGGTCTTCCAGAAACTGGGCAGAAGAGCAGAACTTATACTTGTAGCCCTCACTGGCCCAGAAGGCTATGGTTCACAGACTTAGTAAACTGTTCCAACTCCAGTCCTGGGAGGATTCTGGTAGACAGAGTGTCACTCAGACAGGGGCCAATATTGCTTCCAGAGCCCCAGTGGCTTCAGTTGGCCATCTGGAGATTGAGCGGGGATCCCTGATCCGGAACTATCATTCCTCAAGAGTAATAAGAACTATCCAAGCCGCCTAGGGACCCTCCACCAACTGTATCTATGATGCAACCTGGAAGGCTTTCAGTGATTGGTGTCATAAGTATGACATTGCCCCTTCTGGGGCCTTAATTGCCAGATGCTGGACTTCCTCCAAGATAGCCTAGACAAGGGACTTTCACCAAACGCTCTGCGGAGGCAGGTTGCAGCCTTGCCCTCTGTTCTATCCTTGGGGGGAGTGGAATCTTTGTCTAGACATCCCACGGTCCGTAGGTTTCTGAAGGGTGCTACAAACCTGAGGCTTCCAGTGGTCATCGAGATCCCACATGGAACTTCTTTAAAGTACTGCAGTCGCTGACTAAGGCCCATTCGAACCACTGAGGTCAATTCCCTTGCAGTTTTTTGTCTTGTAAGGTGGCATTTCTGCTAGCAATCACCCCTTCTAGAAGGATTTCGGTCCTGTTACTTCATTTCTGTCCCCTTCCACTCCACGACTTAGAGCGCAAGTGGCATTCCCTAGATGTTAGCAGGGCACTTAGAATTTACATCAGACATCCCTCTACATTTAGCAAAACTGAGGCCATGTTTGTGTGCATTCCCCTTCCCATTGGGGGCAACAAAGCCTCTCCTCCCACCTTGAGTAGGTGGATCACAGCATGCATCACACAGGCCTTCTAACCAGAGCCCTTCCAGAACCCCAGGGCCTAACAGCACACTCTGCTAGGAGTGCCTCGATTTTAGCTACCTGGGCCACCCAGACACCCCTAGTGGAGATTTGCAGAGCGGCTACATGGACCTCCCCGTCTTTGTTCATCAGACATTACCATCTGGACTCCTATGTCTTGAGGAGTGCGCTTTTGGCAGACAGTTGCTTCAGTGAGTAGTTCCAACTTCGGAGAGACTTGCCGGACAAGGACCCTCCCGTGGATATGTGGGCTTTGGTATGTCCCATCCTGGGCTCTTGCAGCAGCATTTAGGAGAATGGGCATTGGTAAATTTACCTGAGAACCCTTTCTATAGATCAATGATGGCTAACCTTTTCATCTTGGTGTGTGGAAAATCGGGAAAAAGTGTAGCCTTCCTCGGGTCGTGTGTCACTTCAAGAAATATCAATAATTTGGTTTATGATGGACTGGGCTGGGGTGATCACACAGGGCTGTGAAACTCGTCTCCCTGGTCTCAGGGCTGCAGATGCAGGATGTGGGGATTGGAAGGCCACCTTACAGGGCTGTGAACCTCATGGATCTCCTTTTCTCCTGTAGCATTCCTGAGGTAATGAAACTGACAAACCTCAGTTTATGGCGGTTAAAACTGGTTCTCTACTGCAAAGATCTCGCGGCAGTGGTGACACCACGCCTCCACGCAACAAGCAGAGAGCAGGGATTGGAGCAGAGCACAGGCAAGCCTCTAAATGTGCAGGTTTTCCCCACACCAACAGGCGTGTCAGTCAAAGTGCCTCAGCGTGTCACAGGTTAGCCATCACTGCTATAGATGCTGTTAGAGAGCCCAGCCCTTCCCTTATTTCGTCCGGACCATGGAAAGATGTGTTAATGTTAAGGTTAAAGATTCTGTTTGGCTTTCAGAGACACTTCCTACAGTCTGTCAGGTACCTTCGCCAAAGCTGGGGGAAACTCCCACAGACAGTCCTTTTTATACAAGACAGACCCAGCTTGATGATGTCATCAGGAGGAGTCTAAACCTTCCTGGGCTCTCTAGCAGCATCTATAGAAAGGGCGTTCTCAGGTAAATTTACCAATGCCCATTTTCATCAGTTCAAAATTTTTGTTGCTTAGTTAAACAATCTTTCTAATTATTATTGCCTGTAACATAATTCAGTTTATAGATGGTTTCATATAAAGAATCAAACAGCCAGCGACCACTTTCCACTTTTGTTCTATCTGAGTTGGTCTAAGACTAAGAAGGGTGACCTTTTTCAGCTGACAGTCATCTTACCATAGTTAATCATAAGGTGAAGAAAAAGTCTTTTGATGCTTTTTTTCTCCTTTTTTAAAAAACAAATTTTATTGATTTTACAATTAAAAACAAATCAACAACACACAAATAGAAAAGCAAAAAAGAACAGAAAAAAAAGAAAGAGAAAAAAGAATGGAAAACGATTAAAAACATTCTCATTTTCCACAGTTTATAAGATCTTTTCTTTTTTTCTCCTTCTGGAGATTTGGCTAAATAAGATGCTTGCATGTGAGCAACATTCTTGATGGCAATCTGGCTAATTTTCTTAGAAAGATACTTTGGCAACCCCCACTCTAAAGCAATTTCTCCATATTATTCAGGAGGTAAAAGGTAAACAAGAGCTTAATATAGTAAACAGCTATGTAGCATCTACAATAATGATAAAGCAGCCATTATTATGAGACAAAAAGAAAATGTAAAAATGTCTGTTTATTAAGAAGCAAGAAACAAAGCTCATCTGTAAAAGATTGCTGGTGCTTCTAGAAATAAAGTCAAACCTAGTAGAAATTATATCTAGGACTTTGGAAAGGCATTCTGAACATTTCACATGTAAAATTTCTGCTGGAATTTGGGAAAACCATTTTTCAGAATTTACAATGACAACCATTCCTTGGAAACTACTGTATATTTTGGTACAGGTATATTGCCATCAATGCCATCTTTTTGTGAGTTTCATTGATCTAAGCAACTTTTGATTCTACTCCAGGAGTACAGGTAATCCTTTAGTTACGAATGTATTAGAGCCTGCTAATTACATTCGTAACTCAAGGATTCATTTGATTGAATCACGTTAAATGAACATGATCAATCCCTGCTTTCCCCAGTGCATTTGCTGATCAACTACACAGGTTGTTCAATGCACGTGAGGTATCTCAGGGTGGGGAAGACCATGTGGGACCTAGTGCTGGAGCAGGCCACCCAAGGCCTCCCCCAATCCATTGAGATACCTCACATTCCCCTGGAGTCCCCACAATTGCTTCCCCCCATTCCTGCCCCACTGGATCTCCATAGACTGTTCCTGCTTTGCTAGCGTCTGATGAGACAAAGGAAACCAGCTCTGTCTTGATTGGCTGCCATGCCCCCAATCCCTGAAGCTGCTCATTCGAACTAGCCAGTCAAGAGCAAGCAGGAGGCTACTCGATGCAGGCCAGACTGGGCCCAACTATGCCTGCAGACCATCATGACAGAGAAGCCGGTCTTTTATTCAGATGGGCAAAGCTGTTTTCTTTATATTTCACATTCTTACAGCTTCACTGGCTTCTGAATAAAAGACTTTGGCTTCTCTGTCATGTAGGCAGCCTCTTCTGGAGCTCTTTGAAAAGTAAGTACAGTAAAGTCATGAGAAATGGGGTGGGGAGAAGTAAGTAGAATACGGGCAAGCATATTCCACTTACTTGTTGTGGAGACCCAGCGGGGCAGGATAAGGGGGGAAATAGGCAGGGGGGATGTGCAGCATCTCTGCGGTCGGTCCTAAGGACAAACAACCACTGTGGTGTTGCAACATATGTAACTTCAGGACCAGATCCTAAATACTTTTTTTGGGTGGGGGGTGTCATAATTTTGAATGATTGTTATAACTCGAGGAATACAATAAAATAATCAGATCCTCATTGGACATAATGGAGATGCTTTTTTCAAAATAATCATATTCGGAGGCTCCTTTACAGATTATATATTGCCTCAGCAGTGCTTTAATTAATTAACTAATTTAATGTTGCCATCTCATAGAATGGGCATGATTTGGCTCCAACTTTGTTTAATTTTTATATGAATATATCAGCAGTTACAGTGGAATCTGAAGTTTTCTGTGACCGGGCTGGTGTATTTGTGTCTCTTATCATTGGTTGATGATTCTGTTCTGCTATCCCTATGCAATTAGGATTGTTCTGACTGCTAATGACTTTTTGCAATACTGTTTATTAATAATAAGCTATTAATAAATGGACAGTGGGTCAGAAGTACATTAAGTGATTATACCAAAATAAATATTTAGCTATCCATTTCCAGTATAATTTGAATTGGAGTATACCCAGGTCATCAAGACTATCACTAGCCAGAAATATATTAAGTGCTTTCTTGCCATTTCTTTCATGCAATTTCACTATTCCAAAGAAGATCAGTTGGCATTTCAGGTTTTTCATTCAAAGATTTTATCCAAACTTCTTTATGGGGCTTCCTTGTGGGTACAGGATATCACAAATGAGCTGGAAAAAATGCTATCTATTGTGAATCTTATTCTGTCTTGGGTTGTAGATACATTCAGTGTGTTAAGCTAATTTCATCCATTTTAAGAATTGGACTCCCACTGTAAAGTTTACTGCATTTCATGCTTGGCCAGTATTATGATATTGTTTATCAGTTCATTTATCATATTGAAACTTATATGAATCTATTTTAATTTATCTTTATTATTTAAGTTTAGCATTAGCTTAGCATTTTTCTATTGTTATTTCATATTTCATTATATTCCCAAAACACATGCAGGTAAATTCTTTGATGTGTTTGATTATCAATTTTTGTATCAGTATCTGTATCAGACAAGTGAGATGTTGAACTGTGTCGGATTGCAGATACAAACAGTAGAGAGAGTATCATTTCTTAAAATTATAGGACTACTGTCCATACTCACAAAACAGAACCTGACATATCCCTTGCATATAATTTCTCTTCTTTATTCGATGCCTGATCTTCATTCTTCATTCACTTCCGATTCCATTCTGTGTCATATTTTTCTAATCAGAAAACGTTGATTTCTATAGAACAATGAAGGTAATTGTGTTTGAGATAAATGGGAAGAACCGGACAGAACAATACATTGTAAACATTAGAATGGTACATATTTCCATGTTTGGAAATCTTCCTTAAAAAAACATAAAACGTAGATTCCATTTACCCCTTGCATTGTTACATGAATAATGTCTTACAATAAAAAATGAATCAGTTCTTCTAAGATCTATTAACAATCTAATGCACATTTTGGCTTCATTAATTGCTCATAAGTAAGTAAGCTGCGCCAGGCCTCTCTTCCAAACGAACCTCTGTTTCCATGCCTCTACAATGTCCTGTCTCTTTGGTAATTTTTGAGCAGCTACACATTTTAACGGCAACTGAGAAGCTCTTCATAACTAAATTATTTAGGAAGAAATAGTAATTGTAAAAGCTCAGAATAAATGGCTTCAAAAGATAATGATGCTTTATAAAGATTCTAATAAAAGATAATTGAGGCAAGATATAGTACTTTAGTATCAATTTTAAGAAAGAGAAGTTCTTATTTCTTCTAACATGGTCAGTTGATGAGAATGGCTATTTTCCATGACAACTATTGATGCAATAAGCTAACTACTTTTGTTGTCTTTCTGTTTCCTAAAACATATGTCTTATTTTTTACTCATCCTAACAACCATGAACCAGAACAGAATCTTATGTATTATAGAAAAATGAAACTGGATTTAAAAGTCATATTTTTAAAAAATTCCCACTTGTTCTCCTTCAGTGAAACTGTTTTAAGTTTTTCATTAAGATTTTATGAACCCATCTTTTACCAGTTCACAACTTTTCATTTCAAACACTATAACTGGCATTTCTCTCCCCATATCCAAGTATGCATAGAACTGTGTTGTCTTTATGAACTGGTCTTGCTATGAGGTCTTCATAGGGGGTCCTCTCAATAAGAACAGCAATGTATAGTTGATGTTGCTTCAAACATATGGTTCTAGTATTAAATTGATTGATAATGTGATACATGTGTTAGCCTAAAACCATCATAGTTATTGTGTATTAAATCTTAATTAATTTGATATGCTAAATATTATTAATTCCTAAAATTAGGGCAGTATATTAAAATCTAACAGAGTTCAGGGTAATATAAAGATCATGGAATGTCTAGAGCAAATCCTGTCTCCATTTGTCATTTTTAAATTTTGAACAAAAAATTCATTAATTGATGGTCTTTGTAAAGAAGTTGGTAGATAGCATCATTATTCACCATTTTTATTGAGATTAGGCAGTCATAATCAGTCATTTCAGCAAAGTATTCCCAAATGTGAAGTTTTCCAGGTATCCTGAATTTAATTTTCCATCATCCTAGCTAATGAGGTGAATGACTACGCTAGTTGAGGCTGATAGGAATTATATTATATCCAGGAGACATGTTCTTAGCTAACGCTAAATTTGAATAATGATCATTTTTAAAAAATAAAATAAAACAACACCATTGCAAATAAATATACAGATATGTCTTAATAGATACTAAAGTGCCAATTTGATGTAGTGATTAATAAGACATCAGGCTAGAAATTAGGAGACCATGAATTCTAGTCCTGCCTTAGGCACAAAGCCAGTTGGGTAATTTTGGATTAGTCACTCTCTCTCAGTCCCAGGAAGAAGAAAATGGCAAACCATTACCAAATCTTGCAAAACAACAACAACTGTAGGCAGTTGTCCAGACAGTCTCCACCAGCCAAGCTTACTTGAAGACCCCTAAATAAAAATATACGGTAAAGGTAAAGGTTCCCCTCGCACATATGTGCTAGTTGTTCCTGACTCTAGGGGGTGGTGCTCACCTCCGTTTCAAAGCCGAAGAGCCAGCACTGTCCGAAGACGTCTCAGTGATCATGTGGCCAGCATGACTAAATGCCAAAGGCACATGGAACACTGTTACCTTCCCACCAAAGGTGGTCCCTATTTTTCTACTTGTACTTTTTACGTGCTTTCGAACTGCTAGGTTGGCAGAAGCTGGGACAAGTAACGGGAGCTCACCTCGTTACGCAGCACTAGGGATTCAAACTGCTGACCTGCCAACCTTTCAATCGACAAGCTCAGCGTCTTAGTCACTAAGCCACTGTGTCCCTTAAATAAATAAATTATTATATAACTTATATTAATGTTTATCTCACTTTGAAAGTAAAATCGGTGTTAATCTGCTAATATTATTCTAAATCGTACATGCACAACTATGTTTTTTAAAAGTTTTTCAAAATACTTCCACTTAAGAATAATACAAAGATTCCAGTGAGAAAAATATTTACATTATAGTTAGAATTTCATCCAGATATAAGCCAGACCTAGGCCTAGGAATTCTGGTGATTAAACTAAAGCTGCTATATCCTCAATGTTCATTGGGACATAGTTTGCTCATTTTATTTTTAATATTCTTTCTACGAATCAGCAGACTGCTTCATATATCATCATTCTCCTGTCATCCTCAGCAAGCATTCACGTTTCTATTGGTAAATGTCTATTCTCAGTCATTCAAGTCATGGTTGTCCCAAAGGTGCTTTTTGAAGTGGCAACTGGACTTTCTTGTTTTTTGTTGAAGACATTTTGCTTCTCATCCAAGAAGCTATATTCCCTGCAGACAGCTAATCATTTGCATTCTTTTAGAGAGTTGTTGAGGCCACTGGAGGCTTATTACCCTGAGGAAACACATAAACCTCCAGTGGCCTCAATGATTCTAAAAGATGAGCAGTAAACAAATAACTAAATAAACAAATGACCAGCTGTCTCTGCAAGGAATATAACTCCTTTGAAGTGAAACATCATCAAAGAAAAACAAAGTCTAGTTGCCTCTTCAAAAAGCACCTGTGTGACTTTCTATAGGTAATGAAGGAGCTTGCTGGTCAATCTTTTAACTATTTTCTAAATGTTTATCAGGTGGGAAGCCATTGTTACATTTGGCCACAGCCTTTTTCATTAAGATCAAATGTGTTAGTGTTGATTTCAATTAACCTGTGTCACTTATTTTTAAATATACAAGATTTTGTATTCACAACAAATTATATACAAATTAATTCTTTGTTAATGATTTTTTTTCTTCTTTTGTGATAATAAACTTCCAACTCTAAACCCAAAACTTAACTTGTATCTTACCTGCAGGCAAAGTATCTATGAAACTGCTACTTAAATCACCTCTCTGTTTATAAATTGTGTTTAAAGAAAATATTAAGTGTTTCCGTGAACTGATAAAATTTAGTTTAGTCTCAAAGTAGTATTCTGAATTAAATAAATGTGACTTGGAAACTTACCTTAATGAAATATCTCTGTACCGCCGTGCGGATTATAAAAATTATATATAGACACTATTATTATTTTTAAGGTAGTTCAGTTTTTGTTTCTAGAAAGAAAGGCTTCATGAAGGAATTATGTATTTTTTCTTAAGCTTGTCATTCTCTCTGAAGTTTTGTTTTTGTGAACTCTGAAAACCCCTTCGCTAACTCCCTATGCTTGAATTTACCCTTTGTGCAGACATCTATCAAATGGGCCATCAGTAGCAGTTGACAAGCAGTAGTACATCCAAGTTTTTTTAAAAATTCCTTTGATTACTACAGATCCATAGAGCCCTTGGGTCCAGGGCTTCTACTGTAGCACAGCTATTTGCAAATAGATTTTTATAGCACATTAGAGCTGGCGGAGAGTCCAAAAAAAATAGCCTTTTTCAGTATTAGAACCAGCTGTGGCTTTCTTGCTTGGATGAGTCATTCATATTTTGGTGAGGGAGGGGAGAGAACTAGCTAAGGACACATAGAGCCTTATTCAAGACTTTGTTTGTTTTTGCAAAGGGTATCCTAGCCACAAGCCAACTTGATCATATTAACTCTATGTTTATTCAAAGCACTTTCTTCTTCTTTCAACAGTTCCAATTATAAAAACAGAACCCTCTGATGATTATGAGTCTGCTCAAGCCTGTGGACCAAGGAGCCATGGATTAAGCCCTCTCTCTAAACCGTATTACAGCCAGCAGATCATGATGCCTCCTGATCCTGGCTCGTGCCTTGTAGCTGGCTTCGCTTCCTGTCAGCAGAGAAACACTGTGATGTCATCATCTCCCAGCTCTAGTCCTAAACTGCATGATCTTTCCTCTCCTGCTTACAAGTGCATCACCAACCCAGGCCATAATCATCTAGGACTTCAGCAGACGGCTGGAGGTATCCCCACCATACAGGAAGTGCCAAGGTCTATTGTTGTGCATCCAAGCTCTCCTGATCAGTCATCTCACATCATGCTGCAGCCGCAGGTGAGTCAACATCTGAGCAGTACCTGTTCCCTTGGTAATCAACAAGCACTCTATCCCAACAGTCCCTCCTCTCCAGTTCCATCTATAACCCAGGAGTCAACCTATTTGCAGTCCTGCAGTCCAACTCACTCAACTGTAATGGGCCAACAGCAGCTGCCGAATGTTCAAAGAAATGAAAATCCAGCAAATCAGCCACTGTCACTGACCGACTTGCATGAGGACAATAATCATAATTTGGCCCCTATGCCCATAACAGTCAAGCAAGAACCTGAAGAATTGGACCAGTTATACCTGGATGATGGTAAGTCTGCAGATATAGAGGTTTGTGTTCAGCCATTTTGTGTTCAGCCATTGAGTTATTGTAGCCTTGTGGAATATTTAGGAAAGGGGAAGCTGACAACTAACAGCCTTGTGGAATGGCACAGAAGTCTGATTGGATGACATATGTATGGCAAGATTTATTTACTGTTATCAACATTAATGAAAGTCCATAACCTAAACATTAAGTGCTATTAGTCATTGTTAAAGTATCTGCATGCCCAAGAACTAAAGTATAATAACATTAACCATTATTGGTCTTGGCTTAAGCCATAGCCAATGGCAAGTAAAATGACATTGAAAGCTATCCATCATATAGCAGCTTGAAATACATAAGCCTACTATTTAGAATTAAATGATGAAAAAGTGTTATATTTTATCTAAGAATACCTATGTTTAAAAAAGGCACAAACATTTTCCTTCTCTAGCATTTGAAATTAAAGCTGTTTCTATTGCCACAGGAAAAAATATCTTGGTTTTGAATTATAAATCATAGATAATTTTGTACATACATCTACATATTTCATACATGTATATTCTGCATGCACCATTACATTGCTAAAATGCTACACTGAGTCTGTCCAGCTTCCAAAGATTGAATCATTTAAAGCAATAAAAGATGAAATCTGGAATTTATTGCATTACTTCACTGAATTGTGATGCGTTGTTTAAAGTCATGAATGGTATGATGTTTGACCGAAGGCAATGAAAGAAGTCCTTCCAAAAGAAATGCCTTTGAATAGATTTATTTTTTTAATCAGTATACTTAAAATTCTCTTGTAATAGAAGATTACAAGATAGCCTGTTTGGTTTAATGGGAAGTAAACATTAAGGCACCATGGTAGAAACCAGGAGACTGAGAGTTCTAGTCCTGCCTTAGGCATGAAAGCCAAGTTGAGTGATTTTTGGTCAGTCGCTCTCTCTTAGCCCATAATGTAACTCTCAGGTGATGAGCCAGTCAAATAATTCCTTTTCCAACTACTGGATCAACTCTCAATTGATTGGAAAAAAGCAGATTGTGCACTTGCAGGAAAACACTAGGAAGGAAAAAGAAAAAAAATTAGTCACAATTTGTTTGTATGTGTTTTTGCAAAAGTATTTGTAATATTTCACTCTAACCCGAGGCAGCATGACTAAACCTAGATTCTCATTTTAAAAATTAATATATGAAGCTTGAATGGCAAATATTGCATTTTCTTGTTTTAGGGATCATAATATCGTTTTTCAAAATTAAAATATCCTATTAAGATTTGCTATAATTCTGAAAAGAAATTAAAGAGGTATTTATCACATCCAGAATATCACATGGCTTCCCACATGTGGCTAATATAATAATACATTTCTTATAAAAACATTAAATTAAACAATTTAAAAAATTCAGGAAAGCCCTTTTTATATTCTTATGTCAATAAGGATGTTTCCATGCCAGAGCATCTGAAATGTATCTTTAATCTAGTTACTTTTCATTTTTATGTCAGTGTTTTCCATGATATTGAAGTTTTGAGTCATTCATGTGAAACTTGCACATATTTTTAAATTTTTACCAAATCCAGACACATACCTGCCATATTACACCCGATTTAACAATTGTCAATAAGAAAGACCCCTTCAAAAAAGTGTGGCTAGTGGATGTAGCAATACTTGAAAACAGCAGAATAGAAGAGGAAAAACTGGAGAAAATCACAAAATGCAAAGACCTGCAAATAGAAGTAGAATGATTATGGCAAAAGAAAGCAAAGATAGTACAAATTGTAAAAGGGGTCTTAGGTGCAATCCCAAAACATCTAGAGCTCCATTTGAACACCCATCGGCATTGGCAAAATCATCATGAGTCAACTGTAAAAGGCAGTGTAACTTGGAACAGGTTACATCATGCAAGGATACCTTTAACATCAAATAACAACATCTGTCTATACCAGATCCTTCACAAGGAATCAGTGGGTGAATAAAAATGCCAAATCCAGTCTAAACATTGGCTGATTATGCAAACAACCATAATAATAATAATTTCAATCAAAATAATTTCAGAAGAACAATTTAAATCAAAATTAAAAGTTTGTGGCACAAACTGGCTACCATGATCCCAGTGGTTGTTAACACACTGGGTGCTATACCAAAAAATCTTGGTGCATTGACAAAATCTCTGCCACTTACAAAAAGCCACACTACTTGGATCCACACATCGTACACCAAAACAAAGTCCTAGGTTCTTGGGAAGTGTTTAAAGGCCAACACTGACTAAAATACTGGCAGCGTTGATTTCACAGTTTTGGGTATATAATTATAATAAAAATGAACCACTTCTAGAAGCTGAAAAAGTGACCATATATATGAATATACCACAGAATAAAATAATGATGATGATGATAATCATCATCATCATCGTCATCATCAAAATAATACAGAAGAGGGAGGGCTCCTTTAGTTCACAAAGTGCCTGTTCCTGAAGTTGAACATGTTTAGTTTTCATCAAAATGTGACTTTTCAAGAAGTGTTCCTCTCTGTCTAGCACTCACAATATGTTGGCATTTAAGATTATTTTGAAAATGATAGTATTTGCCATTTCAGCATCAAAGGGAGGCCGTTTGGATTATTAATCTTATTAATGTTCTTTTGGTATATTTTGACTCCTACTGCACAATGCCATTCAGTTGTGAAGTTATTTCCTACCATTAAGGACATCAAAGAAATTTGCAAGGGTTATCAATAAATGTTATCTCTATAAGCGACAAGGGAACACGTCAGCACTAACAGGAAGAAACTCCTGGAAACTAACTGATGAGCCAATTTTTCTACACAGGGAGATACTATTAATCAGTGTTTTCTTGAATATGTTGATAACAATTCATGTTCTACAAAAAAACAACAACAAAATAATAATTCTTTAAAGCATGAAGTGTTAACATTAGGTTGACATTTCAGAAACAACCTATTGGTTTCTGAAATGTGAAATGGATTGTGTCTTTAGAGTTGTGGGAAACTACAAATGAAGACTCTGAAGAAGTAATCTTGAACACTGTAGGTAAACATCTGAAACAAAAAGAAAGGACCCTAGAAGAGGTTCTGATTGTCTTGAGGGATGGCTCAACCTTTGACAAAGTTCACCTGCTTATGTTGTGTTGAATAAACATAATTAGGTACCCATCATCTGAACTGCACATTATTATTTACAAAACATGGTGGCTGAAATCAAATATGATAAATCATATCATAATCTGATTCAGCATAATGTATGACTCAATTTAGCATACCCTTATTGCACTGTTGTTTGGCATGGGGAACATAACATTGGACTGGAACTCATAAAATATTCGGCATTTGCTATGGAAAGGTCAAATTGCACATTCTCCAGAATGGCCTTTTGCCTTCCAGATTGATCCTCTTCCTGTTCTCCAGTAAGTGTGGAATGGTGAGAACTATAGTCTGATCCATCGGGAGAGGAACAGGTTTTATAAGACTGCTGCACAAGAATCCTTTTCTGGAAAGAAGCAAAGCAGAGAAGAATTTCAATGTCAGAACCATCTGTAATTGGGGTGTTTTTTTTTAAGTTCTGCATGCTTTGACTTTGCTAATGATAATTCTGCATTGTCCTACAGGGATGTAACAATGGGAAAATAGAGGTTTTGTTTCCAGTGAAATTTCAATATTAAAATAACTATAGTTAGCTTGATAACAACAAAAGATAGCAAAAATGTTTATTCATCATGGTTGCTTTCACCAACTAAACTTATCAGTGAAAAAAGTCAAAATGGTGGTCACAACTGCACAGGAAAACGCCACTCTAATAAATAGCAGTGGGTATAAAAAGATATGTCACAATGTGTTAGATGGTTTTGAAAAAGGAAAGATTATTAGATTCACCTTCACTGACTCTGTAATATTGACAAGAACTTTTAGCTTTAGAAAACTTGAAAATCCTGTCAACCATAACTCTGCCAAAGACCTAACAGGTTTAATAAACTACAGTGAAAAATTACCCCTCTAATTACGTCCTTGGTAATCTGTAAGGTCTTACAGTGTCACTTTTGCATCTGAAAAGTCAGCTAGAGTCAGCCTGAAACTGCTTTAGGAAATTGAATTGAGAAATTAAAATTGTTTTTCCATGGCACATATATTTACTCCCTCTTTTTTTCTAAAGAAGGGTTTAACTTAATCAACTTATGTTGATATTTTGTACAGAACTATACACCAGGTGTCTTCAAACTGGTGCCTTCTAGAAGTGTTGAGAATTCAAGTCTCTGGATTTTCTGATCAGCAGAGTCAATAGCCTTGTGAAGCCTGGCATATCCATAAGAAAGAGGTCCTTGGGTTTGGAGTTACTGGATGTCACTCATCAGGAGATGTATTCATTGTCAGTCAATTTTTGCCATCTGTAATTGTCTCTGTACTTGAGAGTGTTATAGCCCTCTGTCCTAGAACACATACATGACATTTGTTGTTAATGATAAAAGTGTGTGTGGGGGGGGAATTAGGCCTATAAATACTCGTATGGGTATGTAAAAAGGCTGGGGGCTGGGGGGGAGAACTCTGATTATCTGTTATTTAACGTGGTAAAGGCAAAGTGTTGCTGAAAGCTGCAACTTGGCCAAATATTTTTAAAATTCACTCTTAAAAATAATGTTTTTAAATAAATGCTGGGAATTGTGGAGGCTGTCCTCTACCCAAGAACCATTTATCCTGCCCAACTGTTAGAAGTCTACCATGTCTATATTTCTCCTATTTAAGCCTTCACTTTTGCACCGTATGTGTAGGAAGAGGTGGAGAGCTTTATGTGCACACGCACACACACATACACACATACACACACAGAGAATTATACATATGGTTTAGTCATATAGTTTATTTGAACAGGAACTGTACCAGACAGAATTCTTCTTGTGTTGAAATATATCCTTTTCGTGCACCTCAGCTTTGTGATTAGAGTGATTGGCTCTGCAAGCATTACGTTTAGTCTACTGGTGCCATAATTACCCTTTGCTAAACCTTTGGTGGGTGCTCACTAATTTCCAGTAGTCCAGATGTCATTAGAACAACGTACGGGTCTTCTGCGAGGCCCAGTAATACTGTCAACATGCACTGGACTAGATTTAAAACTCCCCCCATTGCTCCCTCCCTGTGCTTCCTTTTATTTGGCCTAGCTTAGCAGTTCCAGAGAAAAAACAAAAGCCTTTTCTAGTGGAAAGTTTTAGAAAAACTGGTGGGGTGCCCAGATTGAAGACTCCTCCTCATTTTATAATAGTGATTGAAAGCACATATACCGTTGAAGTAAAAACATGCTGGATCACTAACCCTGGGGGTGAACATTCGTTGTGATCAGTAGGGAAGAAAAAAAATTTAAGCCTCAAATAATTCATTAGGGTCAAACCTTTAATGGACCTTAATGTCCATTTTTGAGTGGTAGGTCTTTAAATGAAACCACACTGGGTCAGGTCATGGCATTAAGAGTTTCCTTTTTTCTGTTGCAATAAGCTGTAGGAAATAGCCTTTCGGTGATACCTCCCAAAGAGACATTTCAGATAGGAAATGTTTAGGGCCGTCCTAAGGTGTTGCAGCAGCTACATATGTCTCTAGCTTGACTGGTCTGGAAAATTTGAGATTCCATTGAGAATTTATCATTTATAAGTGCATTATATATTCATTTGCTTTAGAATATAGGTAGTCTTCAACTTACAATACTCATTTAGTGACTGTTCAAAGTTACAATGGCATGGAAAAATGTGACTTGTAACCAGTCCTCACACTTACAATTTTGATTTGAATGAAAAACAGGTTGAATTAGGCTTCCGGTTTGCCAGGCTTCGGCGGCAGTAGGGATTCGCAATCCTGCGTGATCCCTGTTGCACTAGCCGTCTTGGTGCCTCCAATCCTGATGGGTCTGGAGGATAAGGCTGCCACGTAGAGGCAGCCGAAGATAGGGAGGATCCGGAGAGGGGTTTGGGGGTGTCGCAGACCCCTTCCTCACCCGACATAACCTCCTTTTCTCAAGGCGGTGGAGCGGCGGTCAGTAATGGCTGCCACAAAGAAGTCGGCAGCTGGACAAGATTGTGCTGGAGGAAGAAGGAGAAAGAAGAATCAGAAGTGAAAGTGCTGGCTGAGCCTGGAAAATAACAACTCTTAAATACCCTGGAAACTGAATTGCTTGAAAGATACATTGTATCCCTAAGAAGATTGGAAAGCGGCAGAGAAAGCTGTCAAGGGGAAGCTTTTTTTTTTTTCTTCACTCTCCCACCCCATAGAAATAGCAGACGGAGATCTGGAAAATCTATAAGGCATCGAAGGTAACTCAATTTGGAAGTTAAAGCCAAGGGATAAAGGATTCCTGGACACTGGATTTAACAACTTAAGAAATCGGAAAACCCGTATTGGAGGTATGGATTTCTGAACATTTAAAGGAAAATCGCTGCTGTAAATGGGAAGGGAGAGGGGAAAAAAATTGGAGCAGAATTTGAAAAAGGAGGAGATTGCTTAGAACTTTAAAGAAAGATATATCTTAATTGGAACTCTTTGATTAAACAGTAACCCCAGAAAGAGAAATAGAAGAAAGAAAGAAAAAAGATTAAAAGAAATAGTGTATTTGGATTCTTTGGTGACTTTGGATTCTTGATTAAAATGTTTTGGAAAAAGTTTTTCTCTTCATGATGGCATTGCTTGTGGATAAAAATTGAATATAAAAAATATAAAAAAGAAGAACAAGATGGAAAAGATACTTTGGGCACTCTTTTCCAATTTCTAGAAATGGTGGTATGCACTTATGAAAAATTGACTACGCAGCAGGACGACTGGGACAAAGAAGAAGAAGAAGCCATCTTTGATGAACAATGGGTTCTTTTGGGGCAGGAGGAGAAAAAGGAAAAGAAAAGGGGGATTTTAAGGTTTGAAAAAACAATCAAAAAAAAGAAAAATGAGATGAAAGGTGGATACAAGGTTAGAAAACAACAGAAAGGAGGTAAGCAGAAGAAGAAAAGGGAGGAGAAGAGACAAAGGGGTAAAAAGGGCAAGGAGAAAAATAAACAAGAGAGAAAGGAGGGGATGAGAAGCCTTAATGGTGGGAAGCAAGATTTAAAGAAACAAAAGTTATTTAGAGACAATGGGTAAATCTAATTGAAAAAGGGATTCTGGAAGGTACATAAGATTGTGTTTTTATATGTGTATTTAGAGTAAAATGTTTAAGATATAAATCAGAATCAATATATATGATTAGCTTTTTAATGGTATTGATAGTGGTTTTATATTTTTATTTTGTTATTGTAGTGTTTTTGCTTTTCTCATAAAATTTATTGTGTAATTTTAGAATGTACTAAACAGAATCCCTATATTAGGTAAGTGTTATATTAAGTAGTATTATGTTAGGGGAAAGAGTCAAAGGCGTCACTCCAATCAGTGTACAGGAGAAGTATATTTAAAGAGAAAAGATGAATGGATAGCTGGAAATAGAACAGACAAAGAATGATAAGTATTATGAATTGAATTGAGATAAGATAAATAAAATAAAACTAAGAAAGATAAAAGAGGGAAGAAGTTATATAGAAAATTGAAAATGGTAATAAGAAATGGAATGATATATAAAGTAAATATGATTTTTGAATTTGTGTCTGTGCGAAGAGTTTTAACCCGGGATCAAGCAGCTTTCAGAAAAGAGGTTTTATGTTTTTTATGTTTTATGTTTTGTATGTTTGTGTACTGTTTTTGAAAGGCAATAAAATTTTAATTAGCAAGAAATATAATTTGGACAATAGAATGAAAAGGAGAAGTTGGAATAAGATATGAAGTTGAACAGATAACGTAAATATATATATTACAATTTGGAACTATTTTGTATGTTCTGTTGGTTTTCTTAGAAAAGATCTTTTATGTTATTATGCCTTGATTGTTTGTGTATTGTTTTGTAAAATTAATAAAATTTGTCTTAAAAAAAAAACAGGTTGAATTTAAATAGATACGAGAGAGACTCAAGTGTTGGAGTCCTTGAAGGATTGGTGAAACAGACAATTAAATGAAGAGATAGGGAGCCCAATTTGAAATATAACAGAACAAGTTGCATACATTTGTAACAGTTTCAGTATGGAAGGAGAAGAAAGATTATTGTATGATAATGCCAAGTCATCATGCTTGGATAAAATGGTGACTTTCTCTTTCCAAATTCTGGGCGTTGCCATTCCAGTCTGTTTAGAGTGCACCAGGTAAATAAATTAGCTAACTGGTGAAAAAAAGGAAGTTTTGGCAGTGTAATTCTAAGCAATTGTCCTCAACTTGAAGACTGTAATGAGAAGTAATGGGGAACAAGCTGCCCTAAATGTTGCTTATTTATGATAGCATTGTTATGTGTAGCTGTAGGAGAATGCAAGATGGATGCCTAAAAAAGAAGGAACCTAATTTCATTGTCACACTTGGCATCTACTAGAATACATCTTAATTTTTTTAGACATTGAAAGGAAATTGTCTGTCAAAATGGAATGTGTTGGGTGAGAATGCAACATTTAAGAGCACCACACTAAAACCGAGGGACCAAAGTTGTGCTTTTATGTAAAAGACCAAAAACCTTTTGTCTCCTTTTTGCCCTGATGTTCAAGTATTTGATATGAGTAACGAGCAAAACTAAGAGCAGAAAAGAAATAAAACAGAAGTCCTGTAATTTTTGATGCATCGTGGAAGTGTTTTGCAAAGAAACATTTAATGTACATTGAAGGGCAGCATTCAATCCAACAAATATGGTGATCTTTGTGACATTTTGTGCAACTGCTTCCTTTAGCCCAAATATCTCTCACACAGAAAAAATTGAAGGACAGTTGAGAGTCATTTCCCATTTCAGACATTTGCTTCCTTTCATCATGTCATTCTAAATAGGAAGGATGTTTAAAATGGCCATAATATTGCTTAGTGGATAAGATTGTGTTGCACATAAGTTTCAGAATTTTTGTTTACTTATAAGCCTGGGATGTTGCCAAAGAAAATGTATATTGTCCAGAAACTTACAGAGCTTTCCTGAAAAAGCTTTGTTCAAATGCTTGCATTCATCACTGAAATATGATATTCATTTGAAATATTTCTGGGGAGTATCACTTGAGAGCTGTGTAGTGTTGGCAGGTCAGTCCACAGCCACTGTGGGAGCTGTATAAACTCTCATTGCTCTAATGACCTGGTTTGTCTTGACAGAACTGCTTCTGGATAAATTATTTTTTTGAAGAATAATTTCTGAAAATCAGCCAGCAGCCACGTTGCTGAAGGGCCTTGGTCTTCAAGATTTTGGTCATCCTTACTCATTGTGGTTTTTTTTTTTCTATCATAGCCAGATGCAGGAGTATTGTTATATGAAAAATAATTTGGGACATTGTGGATTGGCACAGGCCCTAGAGGAAAAAACTACTATTTTTATTTAGGAGCATATCTCATAAAATATAATATAGCTCTTTGGCAGTTTTAAAGCATGTGTAGATTAATTAATCCATTCATTTTGGACTGGGAAACTCTTTACCATTGGGGAAACCATCAAGACATATGATTACTAGGAAATACACAATTTGTGCCTGTAGAGGATGATAATCTATGACATGGTGTAAATTAGGAGTGGATTTGCAAGATGCCAAAGTGGCTTTGGGAATCATGACGGAAGATACAGAAAAGAAGAAGGGAGAATCAAGGATGGCCATATTCGAGGGTGGAGATACGAAAAGTCCAAGTGACCAGAAAGGCAAGAGCAGTTTCAGAAGTTTGTGTTGGATGTTTTTATTGTTTTCACTATATTTGAAGTATCCAACTTTTAAAACATAATCAATCTTCTTTGTCAAAAATTAAATGACCAGTTCTCCAAGTTCCAAATAAGACCGTAGAGTAATTCTATTATTGGAATTTGCTTGATTATTTAATATTTGCTAGGAAATATTTTGCTCAGTATCAAAACTCCCATCTGGTTTAATGGAAATTGCACTAGGCCTATGATAAGAGCCAAAAATGCAGGATTATTATGTTTACTGAACATAGTACTGACAGTCTAAGCCCAGCATTTGCTTTTAGAGATCTCCAATGTAACATGGGAGATTGTTTTTCTTAGATATACTTGACAACTGTTGATTTTGGGTTGTTGTTATTTTTAAAGAAAACGGACAGATTCTTGGTTTGTTTCTAAAAGATTGGTCTGCTCACTGTAATCCATGAGATTGCTGTCATTATGGTCTTTTCTTTGTAAAGGATAATGTCCATGATATCACCAAAAAGAAACATCTCACAAAGGTAAACAAGGTATAAAATATTTTTATTTTGTCTCAAAAATGGGAAAATATACACAGTTGTAAATTTTATTGGAAAAGTTATAAGGGAAAGTTGAGCTGCTGATCTCTGTCAAACAGGATGAAGTTCTGTCAGCATAATGTGTTTACATCATTACATCTGGATTCTGCCTTTTTGCATAGTTTTCCAAATAATGTACGTGAGTGTCCCAAGCAGTTTCCTCTTCCTAGCATTGGTTTAACTATGATGCTTGGATTTAGCAGAATGTTACATCAGATGATTTTGTATCATCTACATGTAGTCACTTGGAGATCTCATCTGTCAGGTCAAGGTAAGAAATCATCAATACAGTACATTGATGCTACCTAATTGTACATCACTATATGGTAATGTTGAAATTCTTCTTCAACTTTTGTCAACATGATGAACATCTTCAGACATCTATTGAGCATAATATACAATAAAGAGAAGAGTAAGCAGAATAGCATTTCAATATCACTGATCCAGACAAATCTAGCTTCTGAACCCTTTGGAATCTTAGTGATTAGCCCACTTTCCCATCAGTCCATTTCCCTGCACTATTCTGAAGTTCTTTATCATTCCTAATTAATATTGAAAATATTAATTTAATCATTGAAATATTTTTAAACCTAATCTTAAATTGAAAGAAGTTAGACATCTCAGACAATATGGATTATCCCCTGAAAACAAATTCAGATTATCAACCAATACTTTCCATTAATATAAACTACACTCATTTGATCAAATAGATATTTGTATCATATTTTAAATTATTTTGGAATCTGAAAATCCTAAATGGTTAATTATTCTTTATAATAAACATTTCTACTGGCTTAATATTCACTGTCACAAAAAACCCCTTGATTCTTGTTATTTTCTGACACATTTCATATCTCTTTTGAGGTATCATATCTTGAACGACACAAATTCCTTTCTCATTTCTAATCAGAAAGAAGGTCTTAGGCAAAATCATTATTTTTATTCATGGATTCTCTTTTATCTTTTATTTATGTCAAGGATTGAACCTAGAATTTTCTATATTGCAAGTATGTGATTTACTTTTCATGTCTATTCCTTCCATAATGGTATGGTGTTGAAGTTTTCAATTCTGGGATCATATTTTAACACTGCAGTTGAACTTTGGACATTAGTACAACTTTCTCCAAGGCTAAGATTCTGTAGCCATATCTATATTTTTGGTGGTTTTTTTAGCATTTTCTCAATCTTTCAATACTAGATTAGGGACATAGCAACTGCTAAAATGTGAGCTTTCTGTGAGTCTTTGAAGTATAGCTGTAGTACATTAGTTTCATTCAAAAATATAGATCACATAGATCACATCCCCAATCTCTTCAGGAAATAAGTAATATTTGCTGCTTCAAAAAAAGCTCTAAAATTTTCCTGTTCTAAATTACAGAAGGGAAGAGTTGAAAAGGAGTTTAAAGACATTACAGGCAATTCAGCAATGTTTACGATTATTTTCATACTAAAAATATGAGACTTGGGAGTAGCATTAGAAAACTCGGGCTAAAAGATAACCAATTCCAATGTGGATTTCAGCAGATTCTCAAAGCAAACTCAAATAGTCATCTTTCACACAGTTAATGGGTATGTAATGATATGTGTAACATTTCTTCCAATATAGCTGATTTTTATTTTTTCAAAGAAAGTGCTTTCTAACCAACCCTCTTCCAGAAGTAGATGAAGCATTTCAGCTTATATCACCTAAGAGGTAGGAAAAGTAACTTGATGGTGGAAAAATAGTTTGACATGGAATAAAATGCACATATAGTTTCATGAAAATATGAATAAAATCTACAACCTTAAATTCATTTTAAAATCTAATTTACTGATCTACTGTTTAATAAAATGGGCTGAGTCTAATTTTTCATGCCATGCATCAGCCTTAGTAGGATTTTAACATTGTGAAAAAGTACGTTGCATATTCCTAAATGCTGAAAAAGGTAGAGGAAAGTAATATGACCTCACTGTGCAAGGTCAAAGTGGACAGCCTGTGGCTCTCCAGATATGGTACTATAATTGCCCAGATAATCTAGCCGTATTGAAAAATACTGAAACTGTTCCAGACTAATCAGCTAGAGTTAAATGTGCTTCTATATTGACATTACTTTTTCTGAATGAGAAAGATCATAGTTTAGAAAGGCCAGTTCCTTTAAATTCAGGCAAGTAGCAGATAAATTGTGCTTTTGCTGTTTTCTTTTAAAAATCCAGTCATTCTTATGATCCAACAATTCACTGTTGTAAAATATATAAAATTACTGTTGATAAAGATCCAGAACAGAGATTGTTTTTACTGAAATTTTGCAGGAGAAATTTCACTCAAATCTTATATTGTTGTATATTTCACAGATACTGTCATTAAAATGTTGAATGGTGTAGACTCAGAAAAGAGGAGCTTAAAAACCAATGGCTATCACCAATGTTAATATTGTTAAAAATTATTCCCACCCACCTCCCCAAAAAAATCATTAGCCATGGTGGTGCAAGTTAGAATACGGTATAGAGGTTAGAATACAGGCTAATTCACTGCTCACTCCAGGAGTTCGATTCAGACCAGCACAAGGTTGACTCAGCCTTCCATCCTTCTGAAGTCAGTAAAATGAAGATCCAGATTGCTGGGGGCAATATGCTGACTCTGTAAACCACTTAGAGGGGGCTATAAAGCACTATGAAGTGATACATAAGTCTAAGTGCTATTCCTATTACTTTTATAAAGATCAATTTAAGAATCTGTGGATTTATTAAGAGGAAAATATATTTTCACAATATAGATAGTGAAATACAATTGCACGTCTCCACCTCTGCTGGAGAGCCTTCTGGGAAAATAAAAGAAGGATAAGTCATTAGATCCTAGTTCATTTACAGAAAATCCTTTCTATGTGCAGTATGTCCAAAACATAGTATAGCCCAGATTAAGATTTTTTCATAGAAGTTATTGAAGTAGTACAAATTGATGTATGGAAAGCCCTACCCTACCCCTTGAATAGGAAGTGGCAGCAACTTTATTGACATTTTGGCCTTACATTGTCCTTCCCCCAACACCCAAGATGGCCTGATTCCTATCTGATGAAAATATATCCTTGCAAGGGCGACTTTCAATGGTTGAAAACATATCATTGCAATCGTGACACGAACCTGCCACTGAGACAGGCTAAAATTAGAACAAAGAGATCTCCTAGAAGTTATATTTTGTTGTAAATGTTGTATGTGGTATGTAGTAGGAGCCTAGGGGAGATTCATGACCAGCACTCATCTTCTCACAAATTTCAATATGCTGTAGCCTGTTGTCCTATGGCTGCCAGAGAAACCTGCAATGGTATGTGGAAAAGACCTTTAGAGAATGATCCAAGAAATGCTCTTCAGAGAAGAGGCAGCATAGCCCACAGCTGGATAATAGTGGCGCAAGAGGCTCAAAAGACCTTAATTTCTTGGGTTGTGATGTTGATGGTGGAAAAATGGTACTTCGTGGTTTGCAAGATTCTGTGAATGTAATTTTACAAAACAAAAACAAAAAACCCAGTATTAGCTTATCTGGTTATATTTTCTATCTTATCTGTCTAGTAAAGTTGACATCAAGTCACACTTTACCTGAGTATGCTAGTAAGCTACTGTTGCTGTCAGAGCCAATCTCAGTCCTTTCCAGGAGGTACGGGAGAAGGTAGGAAATGAGAAAGAAGCAGTGAAGAAGGTGAAGATCTTCATTTGGCTGGCAGGAGAGACTGGAAAATATCCTGTTTCCCATCTCTGATCCTTGCTTCCTGAGTAAGGAGCTTATTTTAGAGCTTCAGCAAGAGGAACATGAGAGGTAGTTAGTCTTCTAAACTGTCTACAATACTTCCCTCTTGCCCTGAGGATTAGAGGAAACCATGTTTCCAGAGGTGTGAGGAAAAGGCCTTTCTGAGAGACTGTCAGCTATCGTGACAAATGTGTTGGGATTTGGTCTATTTTGTTTTTCAGTTTTTTATAATTTGGCTTGTTTTTTAAATGTTTTGATCATTGATTGTTTTGAGGAAAGGTAAGATATAATAATGCACTTCTCAGTTTCTGGGCTAGATCCAAGTAATAAACTACATACTAAAATATATAGATTAGACATGTGGATTAATTAGATACTAGTGAATTAGATTATTGAGGTGAAGACTAAAAAAATGTATAGAGGCTAATTGGAATAATGAATGTATGTATGTATATGTATTCAAAAATTATAAATATATATATAAAAATTACAGCACTGAGTTTGTTGTATATTCATAGTTGCTGTTGCATGGGAAAATCCTGGACCAACATAACAGAAACTGAAAGCACAGAATATAATAACTACATAATTTTTAAAACTAATTGAGAAACATCTGTGCAAAGTAATTTTCAGATAGCAATCCAGTTCAGAAATATCATGAGAATTCATTTTAACCAGAAAAAGAACAAAAACTGATTGCCTTAACCATGGTTCTTAACAGTGTGTAGGTATATGAGATTAAAAATATCAAAAATAATTTTGTTTGTCAACCTTCTCCATCCAGTCATTTTGAGAATTAGTCAAGAATTTGTAAATTCACTCTTTTGAAAAAGTCTGCAAAATATGGCTCAAATTCACAAATGAGATTCATAAGGATCAAATTTTAAATGGAAATATTAAACAGTTTTACTAAGCTTGGGTAGGTTTCCTTTTCTTTATGTAATTTAGCCACAAAATGCAAGTTTTGAAACTTAGTAATTCTTTCTTTCTTTCTTTCTTTCTTTCTTTCTTTCTTTCTTTCTTTCTTTCTTTCTTTCTTTCTTTCTTTCTTTCTTTCTTTCCTTCCTTCCTTCCTTCCTTCCTTCCTTCCTTCCTTCCTTCCTTCCTTCCTTCCTTCCTTCCTTCCTTCCTTCCTTCCTTTCTTTCTTGAATTTACCTTGGCCAAAAATAGAAATAGTATATTATCCAGTTTTCTACTCTCAAGAAACAGAATACTGTTGCAAACTTCCATTATCTTATCTGCACCTTCCTTAGTTCTTTGATAGCTAAGAATCTACCACATGATATGCTATATTACATATAGAATATGATTAATTAATTATTAATTTTGTTCCTTCAAGGACATATTGACTCCTAACAACTGCCTGGACTAGTCCCTCAGGATTCTTGGCAAGATTTCAGAAGTGGTTTGCCATTGCCTCCTTCCTGAGGCTTAGAGAGAGTGGCCAAGAGCCATCCAGCTGGCTTTGTGTCTAAGACAGGACTAGAATTTACAATCTCTAGTCTGACGCCTTAATCAGGACATCAAAATGGCTCTCCTTGAATATAATATACCACTGCATAATATCTTTACATAAGTATAAATTTTTACTATTATGATAAATGTATCCCCCACCCCGAGATCAAATTCTGTGCCGTGCTATTTGTCCAACAAAAAAATCCAGCTTAATTGAATACACTAATTAATACAGATCTTTGAGTCAAATAATCATGTAAATTGTGAAATAAATGGCCCCCTTCATATCTCCTGTTGAAACTCCTTTGAAGACAATGCACTGCCACAAACTTGCAACCACTATTTTTTTTTAACAAATTTAATCAGTTTTTCACATTAAAAACAAAAATCACTTTTTAGTAGACAACATGTTTCTGGGTCATCACCTTTACATACAAATATGACAGCAATTATACATTCATATATGCATACTTAATTCTATTATTACCTTTTCCATTCCAAATTTTCAGTAAGGAGAGAAACAAACACATTAATTCTAGCCTCTTTCATTAATCTCAATCGAAACATCTTTTTGTTTCATTTCAATTATTTCAAATATAATCCTTTAATATTTACTTTAAAAATAAAGATAAACAATATGTGTTTGCCAAATAATAATAATGAAAATAAAAAAGGTTACCAATGTCTCTCCTTGCTTTTAATAGTCTATATTAACTTATTAATTTAGTTGGTTCTTTAGTCTGTCATATTCCCTTTCCATTACACATTCTTTTTATAAATTCTAGATTAATACAAATTTTAACACTAAAGAAAAAAAACAAGTATAGGTTCCCCCCTTTTACTGTTTTGAGCGTGACAGCTCAATGATTAAAATATACCTTTATTCCCTCATCTTAATTCCCAATAAACCATTATTTTTAAGAAGTTACAGTAATAATCATTACATCTTTTCACTTGGATTCCACAGCATATTTTACCCCCTTGATTTTTAATAAGAGTTATCAGTATCTATATTATCCTATTTTCTAAATATTTTTAATTGCAGAAATATTCTTATTATCCTTTGTCACCCTGCAGAATCCCCTTTTTAATTCATCAACCATTATTCTGAAAAAACAATTTCTTTTCAACATTTTACTATTTCTGTATTTCTTTATTTCATATACCTGTTTCTTACTGCTCCTCCTCCCCCTCTTTTCCCCATATCTTTTCTCATTCCAGTTTATATCCCTCTCTTTCTTAATATCTTCCTTTCCCCTTTTCTGCTGGGTCTTTCTGCCTTTCCCGACTTCACAGGTATTCCCCCTTTTGATTGCCTTCTTGAATCTCAACTTTTTAACCTTCCTTCTTTCCACACTTCTTTGTAGTGTTCTTTGTGTTAATTGTCTATTTAAAATGCCTTCTCCTTGAGTTGACTCCTCCTCCTCTGAAGCTCGCTCTTCTTGTTCTTCAATCGCCATTTCCATTTTTTTTAACACAGAGCAAAGTGATTCTCCTCTTTCGTGTAGTAATTCTCTCATATTTTTAAGTTCCATTTTTAATTCCCGAAGAGATATCATCATTACACACTCTTATATTTTTTGATCGTTAAAGTCCACCAAAAAAACACTTTTACTTTCCTTCTTTCTTCTTTCAATTTTCTAAAGTTCTCAATTATTTCAGCCCAGGGTTTATACCAAAAACATCAATCAATCCCACAGTCAGTCTTTCCTTGCTTTTTTCTTTATTCTGGTTCTGCTTTCACTTTCTAAGATTCTTACTTTGTTTCAATATTTCTTTAATGTTATATCCACACAAGTTCATTCAGAAACAGGATGCTTTCCCTTTTGTTTGAGCTCAAGTTTTTGTCAAAAGGTGGCACTCTCCATTATACAAAGTCTTCACCCTTTTCCCCTATTTTTTTATTTAGATTTTTCGAACCTCAATATTCCAGCACAGTCCAGTCTCCAATTTGTAAACTTTATTATTATTATTTTTGACAATCTTAAGTCCAGCTTTATTTTATGCCTGTTTATTGCTAAAATATTTTAGTCCAATTTATTTAAATCTTTAGTTCTGGCTTCTTCCTTTCCCAGTTCAAAGCCCTGCTTAGCTGTCAATTTTTGTTTTCCCTGTCCCTTTGTAATTTTGCTGCTCACTTTTCTTAAGAATTCCCATGTTACGTTAATCCTGGGGTACTTTTGTTTAGTTGTACTGCCCAGTTGTCCCAATTCAGATGTTATCCACCCCTTTCTTCCCTCCTGCACAAATTTTAATCCAGCTGAGTCCTCCTCTTCAGGGTGGCCATTTTAAATCACCGCTGCAGTCATCTTTGGGGCGAAAAAGACCAAGCCCAGGGGGGGAGATACGGCTCCCCTCAACCCTGCTTGCAGCTTCCCCTTACTCCGCCGCCCCTCCAAGGCAGCTTCAGCCCCTAATTGTAATGATCGGGGCTCTCCAACGAAAGAGCACAGACCATAGCCACAGAGAGTCGCGATCTACGGTCTGTCAGCAAGGAGGCTCCACCTTCTCCAAACTTGTAACCACTATTACAGCTCCTTTATCCAAAGGCATCTGGCACCTCTTTTTGGTCTGATCCTCTTTTTCTAATGTCCAATTCCTTGATCTTCCTGGCTGGCTGAGGAATTCTGGGAGCTGAAATCCAGAAACATGTTGCCATGTTGGAAATGCCTGTTCTACTCCATGACATCTCTTTTAAAATACAGAAACTAGAACGGGCTTTGGAGACACGGTTGTTCTATCTTTTTTGCCTATTGCATTTATGATTTGAAGCAGGAGATCGCATCTATGTATATTTACATTCCTGTCAACAATAAAATAAACCAACCATCATCAGCATGGAAGCTTATGATTGTTGACCTGGGCTTGTCCTCAGATCTAGAAACCGAGACACAGAACAGATTGAAAATAGCACCGTGACATTTCCTGGTCCTTTGTTATTTTTTTTTCTCATAACCCAAACTTTCCCTTGATGAGAATATTCAAAACATTTTCAAAAAGACAGTCAGAGTAAAGAAAGGGACACAAGCTTTCACATCTGAGTCACTTATCCTTCCTTATCGGTCCTTTGGAGACATTAGCTAATCAACATATGATAGGCTGTACAATAGAACAAGTACTTTGGGGCTTTCCCTGTTTTCCTATCCAGCATGGAAACTTCTTATTCCCATGGTCGCTATAGAGAGTTTGCTTTTAACTTCGTTGCTCTCAGCTTAGAGGCTATCATCGGCAAGAAGCAATATGTAGGCATGTGTTATCTCTTCTCTGAATAATGCATTCTACCTCCTCCCCCTCCCTCCCCGTTTTTTTTTTTTTTTTCCTTTTCTTTCCCACCCCACTTGTGAAAATTTTCACTCTGGGATGCTTCTCTATCAGGTTCAAGCAGCTGCTGTTGTTTTAGATATGGCAGAGGAAGCAGGTACCGGAAAACACTTAGTGTTCACAGCCCTTAAAAAAATCAAGAAATTCTGCTGATTTACTCAAGCTTTGGCTCCATTCAAAGCCAGTGACCAGAGAGAGGGGGGAGGAAGGGGGGGCTTTCCATCAGACAACTGTGTCTGGGCTGTAAATGTCAGAACTGAGGTTTTCGCCATCACCTTGCAAGGTTCTCCAGAGATATTTGATATGGCTGTATAAATCATGAAATACTTGGCTCTGAGGAAAAAATAGTTCCACTTCAGCTAACATTGCAGAAGTGGGACTGACACGTGTGCATTCAACACAAGCAAAGGCATCTGGTTACAGAGTTTTAAGCCAGCTGAGGAAACCCCCCCTCCTCCTCAGGCCCTTTTTTTAAGTTCTCAGAGGACAACAACTTTTTTAAAGCCCCTCCATTTTATTACATTAAAGGACCAAAATTATATCAAAAAAGTAGATTGTCTCCAATGCTTCTACTCTGGATCTCCACAATTGCATTTAACAGGGCTTTGAAAAGAAGCTGATTTGAATACATAATTGTTCATTTAAAGTTAGGGTAGGAACAGAATCACTTAATTTTTTAATGCCTGCCTGAGAATATAGCAATTGGCTGTATGTAATTTAGAAATCAGCCAAGTTCAAAAGAAATGCATCTGACTGCAAGTCCCTGTATAAAATTCTCAACTCTGCTCCTCACACTTGTGTGATGCCACAATGCTGTTAGATAAGAAATGGGCCTATCGCCATTAGGAATTAGGAACCCGAACTTCAAGAAAACCCTTTATAAGTTTGAACTTGACCTCCTAAAATTAATAGTGGTGGTGTAACAGCACTACCACTTACCAAATTGCCTCACTAGTTAACATCTGTAAATGCTTATTTGGGGGGGAAGGGAATTACCGATTAAAATATTTCTCTTTTAATTACAGTCTTCAGATGAAATTGGTTAAGAGATGAAATTGGTCATTGCATGAGGAAGCCCCAGAGTCGGCCAGAGGCTGGGAGAGCACTGCTGCTTTTGGCTTGGTTCCTTGCTTTATAATGTCAAGCTCAGAACACTCTTTATGTGCTCTTTATTATTTTTTTCCCCCTGCAGTAGTCCTGCCAGCAAGCTGTAAACTACTGTATATCACTCAGATTTAAGAACCTCAACTTTAAAACAAATTAAACACTTGTTGACGTTGTAATAAAAATCAGAACTGAACTGAAGAGCTCACTAAAACTACACTTCAATTATTTTATAGATTTAAGATTGCTTTCTAGGATTCCCAGGCTCCCAGCGCTGCAGAGTTATTTCCTCTTGGTAAATGGTTGGAAGAAATCACTAAAGGGATCTAAATGGGATCTAATCCAATGAATAAAAAGGTTAAAACCTCAATGGAGAAAGTGATTGACCGTTCTTCATCTGGCCCGCTAGCAATCTGCCCTGTTTTCACCAGATAGAATCTCTTTAAAGAGAAATTCAAAGCAATCTGTGTTTGTGAAAGAGTGATTTCAAGGATCCATTGTCCAAATTTAGTTTTAATTTGATGTGAGAAGGGCAACAAGCGAAAGTCTGGCCCAGATTCCACCAGATTCCACTTCAAGCAGGTAGTGGTACTTTTGCTTTTGCCCAATTTTTTCTCTCTCGCTTCCATCTCCATACTTAGCTGTAATTTAATGTCCTTTTTGTATCTTTCCCCCTTCCTTTATAAAATGGAAAGTTCTTCATTCCAGTTGAGTTTAATGCCAGGTTTCCGTTCTTCTTTGATTTTTTTTTTTTTCAAAAATAGGTTGGAATGAAAGTATTTCAGACATGTGTTCAGATAGAAGCTACTTTTAATAACAGTTTGCTAAATGGGAAGCTTAAAAAAAGATAGTGGAAGAGTTATACTTTAGTTTGAGCCAAAAATAAGAATGTATGACAATTAATAAAATAGTTTTGAAAACCATCCTTTAAAAATAATGATACGGTTTTTGTATTGGCAAGGCCAAAAACCTAAGCATTTTAAAATATATTGCTCTTGGGGAAGAAAGTTGTAGCCATACAAATTTCTCTGTATATCAAAAGGAAAACCATTGTTATTTTGAAATATATCAAGTTCTACTATAGTGACTGATGCCACTGTGCAGACATGCTGCTATTCACATTTTAAATGACCAGCATTGTGTATAGTGTGTGTGTGTGTTTGGCAGTCATGGTATATGTGTACCATTCAATCTTTTATGCTGTAATTCACAATTTCCAGAGAAATTGACATTCAGTAAAATAGTTCCAAAATTATTCAAGTGAAACACGACATTTTCTTCAACAAAGACTTTTATATGTCTGAATGGAAAGAAACAAATATAAAAAATGGTGATTTATGCATATTTTAGTATTTATCATATGAGGGTGATGGGCAGTTTTAAAAAAATAAAAAATAAAGTATACTCAGAATTTTAAAATAATTCAGTATCAAAGAATGCATATGATATACTAATGGAAATCCGCCTTAACAAAATGCAAGAAATATTCAAAGAAATACAAAAACATCTATGCAAAATATTGGTTATGAACGAGGCCCATTACATGGGTATTGATTATGAAAGTATGAAATTTTCTAGCAGTCTACCTACTACCAATTTATAAATGCAATAGAAAAACTTTAGGTTTCTTGTAACTATATATTACTAAGTATTAGTTACTTTTCAGTCAAATCCACAGAGTACATATGTATTCAGACTCATTGATTTTTGTAATAATAAATGAGAGTACTGGTTGTTGCAAGGATTGGTATAATCTGACACACACAACCTTAATTAACCGGCCGAAAGGAAAATTTGAATAAGCACAGAGGCTTTCTCAGAACTAAGTAAAACTTCAATTCATTGGAAAGGTCCAGTTTTCGTAATGAAGTACAGGACGTATTTACACCAAAAGCAATCTACTATATAATTTATTATGTATTTAGGCAATGTTGGAGCACTAATAATATTTAAATTATATTCTTGAAACAATTTTGTATTGGGAACAAGGGGTCTACAGCATTATAAATCAGACAGAACCAGCTAAGGTGACAAGTTGTCTCAACTGTACAGAGGAGTAGAAGCACCTGCGTCTCTATCTTATTAATCTTTTCATACATTGGAAAGTACCATTCTGCCATTTTACACAAAGTATTTTGGAGCTAAAATCCAAGTAGTTTAAAGGGAACTATACAACCAAGCATATATATGTGTAGCAAATATGATAATATTAAGAATATTAGGTTTCAGGAAATACTCTTGAATGGTGGCTAGTGCCAAAGATATATATTGTACAGTGTAGGGACACTGCCCACTTCAACTAAATTGACAGCCCCACACCTAGAATTAATTAAAAGTTGGAAACATGACTAAGAAGGAATTGTCTTAGACATCCTTTCTTGATAATCCAGCTCCTCTTTCTTAAAAAACAGAAACAAAGGTCAAGATTACCATATATGAGCTGGCTGGTATTGTGGTTGAGGAAAGAGTTTAAAGAGAAAAAAATATGTACAGCAGGCAGGCTGCAGCCACTCATTCTACATGCACATGCTTTGTGAATGTCTGTTTGAACTTGCATACAATTGGACAGTACATTGCTGACATCTGGCCTTGAGATGTCATTTGTTCATAGCAAAAATGAGTTTTACCAAACATGAGATTCGAAATCTGTAAACATTGTGAGCTTGGACTGATGGGTACACAGTGTATGCTGACAAGTGATATGTCTAAGTTACATGCAACAAGGTTTGGAGTGAATCTATCAATGGTACCAGATGTTTGCAATAAGATGATGTGTCCTTAACCATAATTTGAGCTATACTTAATTCCATCTGGTTTTAATTTTTACCACAAAATGTCAATTATTTAAAAACCCAACGATTCTAAGAAATCTTAAATTCTACTTTCAAAATAGTTTTGTATCAAACACAGAATGCCTACTGGCATAATGTTTGTCAACCAGTTGGAACCAAGAGGGGAAAAGAATTGTGTCTTTTGTGCCTATACAGGTATGTTCCATTTTCACAATTCAATTTATGAGGTTTGCTATTCTTCCTTTATGTGAAATCCAGAAATTCATAGTTTATTATATCTGAAGCACTGGGTTGCAGAATTGTGGGATATGGTAGTCCAGTATCTTTGGCCTTGGAAGCATCACTTCAAACCCAGATGAAGAAAAGAGAGCTGAGATGGACTGACTGCTCCCAAATGCCATATTAAATTGGAGGACAAAGATCAGCTGCAAGAGGAAATTCTACTCTAGTGGATTTTTCATATAATTTAGGACCCTGATAGCTCCAGGTTCTCAATCACAAATCAAGTTGGTTGCTGCAAATCTTCTCAAAGGCATGAAGCTATGTAATAAGTAGTCTTAAAAGTCTTTGTCTAGCTATGCAGTCTACAACAGTGCATTTTAGCTGTACAATAACGCATAGCAGCTGTGCATTGTCTGAACAGCTATGAAATAAGTAGTCACCAGAGGACAGGTTCACATGATGGGCTTCCTTCTTAACTTTATGTGATTTTAATCACACAAGAACTTTAATGGCCGAACCGAAGTACCCTGATCGTGATTTAAAAAAATATTAAGTGCAGCAAATGAATCAAATCACCATGGTCCCCAAAGCCCCTCCCCCCCCAAAAAAAATGTATAACGTTGAAATTCGTACCTGAGGTCTATCCCATAGTCCTCCTATCTAGGGAGAAAGAGGTTATTTCAATTAGGAAAACTCTTCCATAATTAATGACAAATGAACTGCACTCACAGGTAGGAAGATCATGTTTTATTAAAACCTGTTATTTGTCATCACTTCTTTCACTTAGATTGTGGTTATAGCTTAATTGAGATTAAATATATAAAGACAAATTAGGATTTAGTGTAAATTCAGAATGCCTGGAGTAATACAAAATCAGGTTCTTTAAGGGAAAGTGTGGTTATATTTTCCATTGTTCTGTAATCCTACTTTATTGTTGATTCCTTGTTTTATTTTGAATTTTGGAGCTTTTAGGTTAATCCCCCGTGCAATATTCTGCGCCCTCCTTACCTTAGGGGCTTAAATATTGCTTGCTTCTCAAATGGCTTTTCATCCATGAAAGAGATGTTCCCAACATCAATGCCTTTTTCCTCTTTACATTTTCTTGTGTAAGAGAAGAGTGCTGCATTTTCATTTATGGTGAAAGGACAGCCAGATTATTCTTTTTATAGTATGGTTAGAGATATTGTTGTGATGCTGATCAAAAATGCCTTGAATAAAGATAAAAGTGTCCCTGCTTGGTTTTACTTTGTTAGTAGTAGCCAATTTTAGGGGATGGTGCTCCTCTCTGTTTCTTTAAGCAAATGATCCAACGCTGTCCAAAGACATTGCTATTGGTGATGTGGCCGCATGACATCCTCCACAGCGCAGGGTGTACAGCAAAACACAGAATGCTGTTACCTTCCACCAAAGTGAGTGGTACCTATTTATCTATCTGCATTTATATGCATTCGAACTGCTAGGTTGGCAGGAGCAGAGGCAAGTAATGGGAGCTCATTTCATTATACAGTGGTAGGACTCCAACTGCTGGAGCATAGACCTTCTCCAGCATCTTTTAAGCTGCTGAGGTACGGCGCCTCATGCTTTGCATAATGTGAGCCAACATGTGTTTGAGATCAGAGTGGGAGATTTATTTAAATTAGAATCATGGCAACCTCCAAAAGTAAATTCTAATGGGGTAAATCAGGAATGGGCAGCTATTGCACCTTTATGACCTGTGGATTTCAACTCACAGAATTCCTGAATGCTGAACAATGTTTCCTCAGTTAAAAATCATTGCTTGTGAAAATGGCTTTCACTTTTATTGTTATTTAGGAGTTATTTTTTATTATATCTGCTTTGTTTTATAACATTGCATTTCTGCCATTGTTAATTTATATTTATAACTCTCTGATTCTATTTATTCATATCAACTTTGGTTCTTTAACTGACATTAGGCCTTCTTAATTGAGAAACATGAACAGACACTATAAAACACCCAGCAAATTATCAAAATAAAAATACAAGCAATGATTCAACTCTGTGTTTTACTGACCCCAAAATTTGTTTTACAGTTGTTATTTTTATAATCTGAGAATTGGCCAGGATTATAAAAATCAAAGAGGAATTTATTTATATGGGAATGGTTTTACAATAACTTATGAACCATTGAAAGACATGGGTACCCAGTCGGTAGAGACAGAATTGTATAACTTTAGTCAAATATTTAATTGATATTATTGAACATTTTATTTAAATGCATGTAAAGATGGTAACATTATTCTTTCCCCTGATAAAAGCTGAGCATTTTATTATATGTTATTGAAATGAAAATGATCTAGTGAAAGCTTTTTCCGTGTTTTAAATAACTTTGGAGCATATCATAATCGTTTGAAATGATTGACAGCCGGCTATATTTGTTTGCTTCTACTTGTATTTTTTTAATTGACATTGTGGGATTAAAAAGCAAAGCAATTAGAATATTTCAAGATAGAAGCAAGAAAGAAACAAGTATCCATCTGCTCCCTAAGTTGTCAAGTTTCTTTGGGAACAATGTTGGCCATGGCGTTGTCATTAGACTGGTTCCATATCATATTCTCCTAAGCTTCCATTTTGTATTGTTGTGCCTCAAATGAAACAAACAAAATGTTTAAAAGTTATGATATTTATGTAGTTACTTACCAAGTACATCTAAATTATATTAAATAACCAAAATATCTTTACAATCCCCAAGGCATGTCACAACTTTTGAGCACCCCTAATGTTTGGAAATTGAAAGCTGAAAAATTTTACATGCCCTACAATCAGTAGCCTGAGTCCTTGCTATCCCACATTTAACAATAACTTTAGTAATTCCCATGTTACTAAACTTATCGGCTAATCAGATTGCTTGTTGATTAAAGTTGGTTAATAATAACGTTTAATGCTTACTTGGGGCCTACAGGAGGCAATTTAGAAACACATGATCTGCACTAAGATTGAAATAGGATGTAATATGCAGCTAAACTGGCTAACTTTCTAAATATTTTGCCACGCGACCATTTTGTACTTAAGATAAGATTTAGCTAAGACACAATGTCTTGACTTAGAAATGAGGCTACTATGAATCCCACTCTTCAAGCATCTCTTCATTAATTGTCAATCAAAAGACTCTTAAAATCAACTGAATATTATATTAATATAGCATAGCATAACTAACAACCTAGAGTTCTCATGCTGTTTAAATTTATTAATTTAAACATTGTGAAATTCTTTTGAAATCAAACGAGAAAAAAAATGTAGGGTCCGGTTTTTCGATAAGAACATTAATCTCGAGTTATAAAATTGCAGGTTCAACTTTTTGTAGTCCATATTTTAAACTCTTTTACAGATTTATATGACATAGTCCTTAACATATACTCTCATTATGTAAAGCCATTGCAAATCTGAACTTGTATTCTTTTCCTCATTAAATCATCGACCATCATAGATCTACAGATTTATATCTCCTTTGGTTTGAAATTAATTTCATTGCCATAAACCTGGTTATTGTAGGAAAACCTGGGCCTTTTATGTGAAAAAGATACATCATTTATAATTTTGTATATGTAATGTATAATTTAGCAATATTACAATTAATAAGTTTTTATAGGTTTTAGATACAGATAATCAGAGTTGGACGGGATCTTGTAGGTCATCTAGTCCAACCCCCTGCCCAAGCGGGAGACCCTACACCATTTCTGACAAATGGCAGTCCAATCTCTTCTTGAAAGTCTCAACTGATGGCGCTCCCACAACTTCCGAGGGCAAGCTGTTCCATTGGTTGATTGTTCTCACTGTCAGAAAGTTTCTCCTTGTTTCCAGGTTAAATCCCTCCTTGTTCAGTTTCCATCCATTATTCCTTGTCTGGCCTACAGGAGCTTTAGAAAATAGCTTGACCCCTTCCTCCCTGTGGCAGCCCCTCAAATATTGGAAGACCACTATCATGTCTCCCCAGGTCCTTCTCTTTACTAGACTAGCCAAGCCCAGTTCCTGCAACCGTTCATTGTATGTTTTAGCCTCCAGTCCCCTAATCATCCTGGTTGCTCTTCTCTGTACTTTTTCTAGAGTCTCAACATCTTTTTTATAATGTGGTGACCAAAACTCTAGGTGTGGTCTTACTAAGGCTTTATAGAGTGATATTAGACTTCTCTTGATCTTGACTATATCCCTCTGTTAATACATTTTAGGATTGCATTAGCTTTTTGGGCAGCTGCTGGCTCATATTTAGCTGGTCGTCCACTAAGACTCCAAGATCTCTCTCACAGCTACTGTTATTGAGCATGGTTTCACCCAGTCTATATGGGTACTTTTGGTTTTTCTTGTCTAAGTGTAGGACTTTCCTTTTCTCTATATTGAATTTCATTTTATTAGATATGATCCAGTGTTCTAGTCTGTCAAGATCCATCTGGATCTTGAGCCTATCTTCTTGGGTGTTAGCTATTCCTGCCAGCTTAGTATCATCTGCAAATTTGGTAAGTTCTCCTTCTATTCCCATTTCATTAGGATCAAGATGATATTCACATAAGGCTATATATTATCAGAAATAACACAATGCTTCTCCGCATTGTGTTCAATTTAGTGTTCTAGAAAGGAGAGATAATTTTAAAAATAGTTTCTATGTTTGTATTTTGCTTTTGAGAATCATAACATTTAAAACTTTACTGTGTTAATTTTATAAATATATTAGATTTGCTGGGCGGGAAAAGAAAGAAAAATAACTAATCATATTTTGTGAAAATATTTTCTTTTCAATGTTCAATAAAAGACATTTAACAACCCATGGTGTGAACTGTCGTGTAACAGCTTGCCACATCCTATTGAAGTGGCCTTTTATGTGTTGAGCAACAGAAAAAGTTCCTTTTTCAGGCCTGTGACAGGTAATGTGACTACATAACAAAGTGCTTCTCTTTCATTCTTGTGACCTTTTTGCATTCAATCGTAAACTTTATGCATACTTTTTTTTTTTAAAAAAAAAGATGATGTCAGTGGAAAAGTGAGCATGAATATGGAAACTATCACATAATAAAATTGGAAAATGTTTTGGGAAACTGTGGGTGTTAACTTGATAATTTCATCAAATAATACATATTTTTAAAAGATATGCAAAGCGTTACTAGGATGAACTGCTCACCTATAGGAATATTCTAGGTTGCAATAGGAATATTCTAGGCCAGGGGTCTCCAACCCTGGCAACTTTAAGCCTGGAAGATGTCAACTCTCAGAATTCTGGGAGTTGAAGTCCGCCAGGCTTAAAGTTGCTAAGATTGGAGACCCCTGTTTTAGGCTACAATGTTATATACCGTTACTTAAAATAAGATCCTTTGAATTAATTTGTGCTTACTGCTTGAGTTTACACACACACACACATATATTATATGATTGCATCATAATTGCTGTACATCAAAGTTTCTACTTGGAAATTTAATTTGGTCACAAATACGTGGTATGATTTTCAACTTTTCACTTCTCTTCCTTTGCCTGTAAATTAGCTCATTTGAAAAATCAATTTAACCTACATAGAAAAATATCTTATTCCCCAAAAGATGCTATTATCTATCACATTTGTCTCCAAATGGGGAAAGAAATCATGAATGGGAAAACATAGTACATAGGAAGATTTCTGAACCAAATAGGTTATTTCTAGCAGTTTGGAATCCAATGCTTTAGAAATAAAATAATCCCTTATTTCGGAATAAACTAATCACAGTAAATATCATATAAATGGGTAAGAATTTACATTCCACAAATGGTGTCATTAATAAAATGAATAAAGACATTGATGTCTTATCCTTTGATTTTGGATCCACTGGAAATGTACTAGAAAAATAGACATTAAAGTTAAATATTTTGTTTTCAACTTGACATGAATTACAATCCTACACACCTGCTTACCTTGGAACAATTCATTGAACTCAGTTGGATTTAGTTCTTAAGTTCTCTCCATAAGACTTCACATTAAATTTCTTTTTACTTTTGGACATTTCCTGAGGGAATGAATTCAGAACCACATTTTTATCAACGCCTGTGTATTGTCCTGTCGGTTGCCCAAGGAGCACTGGTGCACACTTTGCATTAACAGGGATTTGATATCCCAGCATTTTTCAAATTGTCCTCATTTACTTAGGACTAAGCTGTAATGGATGCAAGAAACCCTGCTTCCAAATAGACATGGATACGATTGTTCTGTTCCTAGTGATAACCAGATACTTTTGTTGGCTAGGGTTCACAAATCAAAGCTTCATCACATACAGGGAGATAATTCATACTTTTTAAATCTGTTTGGCATGGAAGCTTATGGATTCCTCTTTGTGAGAGGAGTCCACGGATGCTCAGTTTCTGGAATGGCAGTGGTAGCATGTAGTGGATATAAAGCATCAACTCCTTCCGTGTGGAATTGGGTTAATATATTTCTGTAGGAGTAGGCAGAAAGAGCCATACACTAATTGGATATCACAGCAGGCAAGATAATGAAACCAGCACTGGAAATAAAATATTTCCTCCCAGCTGCCGTTATTGGTGAAGGACATTGTGATCTGTCATTATAGTTTCCAATTCTATTACAGGAATGTTAATATTAACCACTGGTTAGTATGTGGCCCTTGCCCCCAATGTAACCAGCACCATGGAGAAGGAATTGGCTCTGTTTCCCGACAGACGTATGGACTTTTCAGATTTGATGAAGAAAGATTTTGACAGATATCTGGATCATATGCCAGTGGTTTCTTAAGCCTGACTGATGAAATATTCCCTTTGTTATGAACAGGAACCTTCCCCTTGTAAATAAATGAAGCTAGTCTAAGAGTCAATTTAGTACAGCTGCATTGCATGTTCATTCTCATATTACTGGTGTTGGTATAATGTGTTGGAAAATTGATTGTGAGCAGTCAGGAATTTTCCTGGTTTTGTTCAGTTTTCCCCTAATTGACTTCTGTTAGCAACTGTGTTTACTATAGCATACTTACCTACTAAACTACTCCTTTCTTTCCAGCTCTTCTGCATCTTTGGAGTACTGATGACACATAAACTGGACGGGTACATAATGCAGGCGGTTATATTTGCGTTCACATAAAACATAGTTTCTGTTAATATTCCTTACAAGGTCCATCATATTCCATGTATATGTGTGCATGTGAGAGAGAGACAGTCTATGGTTGTTGGTTTTTTTTCATTAGATTGTCTGCCATGTTGTAATTTTTTCAATGTTATAATTTTCTAAGGTATCAAATCTTGGTCAGATGTGTAGATACCCCACTATTGGGAATCTAATTTTGACCCAATCTGATAGAGGTACAATGTTTAAGAGGTGGATAGCACAGCCGAGGCCAGGCTAAGAATTAGACTAGGTCGAGATGCAGGTCGTATATTGGCTTGTGTGGGCAGCCAGATCCACCAGTTGTTCAAATTAATGCTGTAGAACAGCAGAGCTAATGAGGCTCAGCTCATTTCTCCAGTCATCCGGCTTAGCTTAGTTTAGAGCTGCAGTATCTTTTCTGGAGTAAATGCAGGTTGTTATAAATGCCTTTTGCTGCAAACGGCTTTATTAATGTAAAGCTGCCTTACTCAACCATGGCAATTTTAAGATATGTGGATTTCAACTCCCTGGCTTGGGAATTCTGGGACATCTCAAATTTGCCAAGGTTGAGAAACTCCTTGTAAGTAAGTAAGGAAGACACCGCTCGTACAAGGTTTTTGAGAAGTTTGTAAATAAAATGGCAGATTCCAGGCCTCAGTATCTGTTCTCTCATTGGCAATCTGAGATTTCTGATTTAAGATCTTTCTATGAAAAATACTAAACCAATCCCACATGCTTTTATGAAAAGTTCAACAGTGCAAATCCGCAGTTCACGTGGATTCCTCTTGCATAAACAAATGGAATTATCTGGATAGGAACGATCAACAGCTTTCAAGCAAAGGGAAATATGGGCTTTCCCAGGATGGTTCCATGACGTGGGCATGTGTTTCCCCTTCCCCGGGATGTTAGGAAAGCTTTAAAGTGGTGACAGCCGTACTGATGATATTTTGCCTATCTCAGTGTCAATCAAGTCATGGCAGGGGCCGCCAGGAGATGAAAATAGAGGGATGTTGTGCAGCTCACTGTTGATGGCCTTTGCCAGGTTCAGTCATTTCCTGTTCATTTGCCAAAAATCACAAGTGCTAAATGGACATAACCAGAGTGTGGGAAACTACACAGCCCAAGAGGAGAGAAAAAGAACCACAAGTAACAATAATACTGTGCTATCAGTCAATGCAGGTTAACTACGTTCTCTCAAAATATTGCATAGATAGAAACAATCCTGATGGACTTTTTTTAACGTATGCATGTGCAGTTGACCATTAAGGAAAATCTATGTATTTTGTAAATACCATTTTCGACAAAGCAAAAACACCACTTTCAGTTCCTTCCTTCCCTCTCTCTTTCATCGGTTCTACTGTGGAAATATTAGTCTATGGAATCCCACTTAAAGAGTCTTACAATATTCAAGGATTCAGGACTGCACCCTCTAGTTTTGGGTACTATGCTTGCAACTTTGGCAATTTATTTTCAGCAGATGAGTGTTTATATAGAAAGTGTGATATAATATTTGTGTTCAGAAACATTCCTAATATTTTCTTTTCTGTAAATAATAATGTAATGAATGCATTATAGCCAAGACCCAAGTCCTACTTTTCTAATGGGATCCCTTATTTTGCATGCAAATTAGTATGACTGTTTGGGACAATGTTATTCTTAGACCATTTGATAACTGTTGCTTGCTTATGCCAGTTAGTCTGAAATGCCTTTAGCACACAAGAGTGTTGGAAGAGTGTAATGAAATAATCTCTGATTCTGTTTCATTTTCTCTCTCTCTCTCTCTCTCTCTCTCTTTCTTTTGCAGTAAACGAAATAATAAGGAATGATCTTTCCAGCACCCATGTCCACTAACATGTGGCCAGTTAGAAGTTTAGCTGAGATATCCACATCAAATACTTGGAAGATAATCCCCAATACCATTCTAGTCTTCCGTTTTGTTGACTGTTTGGAGCTGACAATTACCTCTTCTCTTTGTCTATGCATATATTATATATATAAAGGAACTGGTTGACTTCAGCTATGAAATGCTTCCTTTTAAAAATCATCTCAAAGAAAATGGAGGAAATGAATACAGCGTGAAGTATCTTATGGTTAAAATAGGAAATGTGATCAAACTGATAACCAATCTCAAAAACTGATTTTGTTTCTTTCGGGCTCTACTGGACAACAACTCTGGAAGTGCCTTATTTTGTTAGTTTGTGGCATCAGGGAATTGTACTGGCAGCGTTGAAGTCATTGCCATCCAAAGTATTTCTAGGCACAGAAACTGTCAATTGGTATAGATAGAAGAATCCTATTGAAAGTAAAACAATGTGTCTGGATTCCAGGTATGTCCCCCCCTCCCAGTTTTCTCTCTTGAACTATATTTGACATCCTGCTGCCTTATTCATGGTGCATTTTTAAAACCAAATTCTCCTCAGCTGTACATTTCCAGCCTGTCACATTTCTTTGCTTAGGTATTGTAGAACAGTTAGTGATAGTAGCATGTCGATATTTTGGCTTCTCTTTGGTTTCAGCTTAGCACAAAGTAACTGAACAGCACAAAATATTAAGGTTGATGGACAAAAACATTTGGAAAAAAAATCTAACCTTTGCTCAACGAATTGATGTATATGCATGTAGCGACTTAGCATATACATATGCATGTATATGTATATGTATGTGTGTGTTCACATACACAAACATATATTTAGTATATTTAGCTGCCTTTTAAAGGTTTTGAATTTAGCAATAATTTCTTCCTCCTAGGAATGCAGTTGAGATCCCAAGTTCTGTGTTGTGGAGTTGTTTTGTTTCAGGCAGTTATGTTCTTTTTTTTTTTTTTCGCTGATAAGCAAGCACTTTAGACAGTGAAGAAGGATGTGTATGAAATATGTATTAATTCCCAAATGACAAAGAATGAGTTAAAGCCATTGTAAATACCGCTACTGAAGAATGTAAAATATTTGTTCAGTTATAAGATGATTATTCCACTGAAGCCTTATAACTCTCTGCTAAATGTACAACAAATATTATCAAAACCAAATGTTTTAATATGCAACCCTGTATATCATGATTTCAGAATACAGTAGTTTCATGTTAATAGATACAAATAAACTTAAGCAATTAATGATAGTGTTTAATATTGTATTTTGTACAACCATGTTACCATGTAGCTAGTATATTCATTCACATAAACAGATAACGCATGGCTTCATTTTTAAAGCATCTAACATTAATATTGTGCCTTAGGAAATATGTGTGACCTATGCCACAGTAATATAAGTGGCAACTAAGTGCAGTGTATAGTTAATGGAAATTCAACCGGTTTCACAAAAAGGTGAAACAGTCCTAACTATTTAGAAATATTACTCTGTACAATTTATGTCTTACTTCCTTTTTTTTTTTAGAAAAAAAAGCCATATTTGTAACATTTGCACATTACTGTGAAAATATAAGGATATAATATGGCTGTATGTAAATATTATGTTAGTTGGCTGATTTTGCAACTGTTTAATAAACCATTTATCTTGTACTTAGCTTTGTAGGAGATGCATGCATATCTTCTAAATGTGATATCATGTATAGCTACAGCTAAACTTGTAGCTGGAAAAAAAATCCAATAAAGCACAACTTTCTGCAGAAAGCTACTTTTAGAGTGCTCTTTTTTATTTCTGGGTCAGAATGTTTCATGAAAGAATTATGTTTTTACATGCTAGGTTAATTTTTATTTTTTATGTATTGTATCCTGCCTTTATTATTTTTACCAATAACATATCCAAGCAGAAAACATATCCAACACACCTTCCTTCTCCTATTTTCCCCACAACAACCCCTGTGAGATGAGGTGGACTGAAAGAAATTGACTGGCCCAAAGCCACCAAGCTGGTTTTAAATGGCTGAGGTAGAATTTGAATACATGATCTCCTGCTTTTTAGTGTCTTACCCATTAGACCAAACTATCTATAGGTAGTCCTTGACTTACAACCATTTATTAAAGTAACAAATCAAAGTTACAACAGCACTAAAAACAGTGACTTATGACCATTTTTATATTTATGAGCGTTGAAACTTCCCCGTGGTCACGTGATCAAAATTTAGGCACTTAGCAACTGGCAGATACTATATTTATGACCATTGCACTGTCCCGGGGTCATATGATCACTATTTGTAACCTCCCAGCTGGCTTCTGACAAGCAAAGTCAATGGGGGAAGCCAGAATCTCTTACCAACTGCAGTGATTCACTTAACAATGGTGGCAAAAAAGGTGATAAAATGAGGTGCAATTCACTTAACAACTGCCTCAGCAGAAATGGTGGGCTTCATTGTAATTGTAAGTTAACAAGCTGCATTTAGCTCTCTAAATATTTTCTTCAGACTGCAGGCACTTCTATTTTTAAATTATTTTCAATCTGCTAAAAATAATAATTTTAAAAGTCATACAGAACTATTTCCACATAACTTCTATTCATTCATTAACAAAGAAACTTGTACGGAACTACAAGGTTTTGGAAATAGCTTGCCAACAGAACTGGTTTATTTTCATGTTTCTACATTTAAAATATGTATTTGCCAAGAAATAAATGGACATCTAATGTAATTCTCAGGTGTTCTGTTCTCTTACTTTTTTTAAAGGTATATCAATTGTCAAAGAATTTTTGATTCGATACAGTAATATGTTGGGTGAGGTCCTGACCACACAAGCACAATGTTTGATTTTGAACAAAAATCACACCAGAGTGTTTGATTTTCAACAAAATCAAATACATTCTTCACACAATGCCAGACTTCTGTCTGTGACATTGTTTTTATTTACTTCTTTTATGCTGCTTTGGAGATCTATTACTTCCAAATCTGACTCTAAAATACAATGCATCTCTTGTATATGCATTTAAGAATAAAAACTGATATATCTGAAATTCTACTCCATTGGGAATTTTATGTTTATTTTCTGGTTAGTTTGAAAATCGAATGAATACCATATGTAACAAAATGAGGTGGGAACAAGGTGAAAGACTGAAAAGTGCCAATGCCATGAAAAATAATACATGCCTGTGGGATAAAGCCTATGTCTTTTGATAATTACATGTAGAATTATTCAAGATTTGTACTACATGTTTTTCTAAACTCTATTGGCCAGTATGCTACTGCCTCCATTAGTTGGTGCCCTGTCACTTGTTTCTTGAGGCTGAACTACCAAAGCTGAGCTGCAAAAATCCATATAACCACTAGATAGGAGGAGATACAGCCACGGTGGCACAGTGATTAGAGTGCAGTACTGCAGGCTACTTTTGCTGACTGCTGGTTGACTGCAATTTGGTAGATCTGTAAACCACTTAGAGAGGGCTGAAAGCACTGAAGCAGTATATAAGTAAGTGTTATTGCTGTTGCTATAGACAATGCAAACACTTTGCTACATTCTTATGGCCTTGTGAGTTTTTGCAGACCTGATCTAGTCACCTTATTTGAGAAAAGCAAAATGCACTAACTTCTCAAACTTCGTATCTGGCAAAAGTTGTAGATTATTTCTACATTAGTATTTTATACCAGGGATGAACATCTTGCATGTCCAGGACCACATGAAAACCTACAGATTTCCTTTCTTGGGTTTTTTTCCAGAATTACTAAACCAGTAATTTTCTCTGACCCCCACAATCAAAAGTGTCCTCCAATTTTGAGGTCGGAAATTCATTAAATCTATAGCATAAAATCTAAATAATTAAAATTAAAAATAATTTCCCCCAAGGAAATAATAGGAAGTTTATTTTAAATGCTGATATGCACAATATGTTTTCACACTCACTGTGCTCTCCAAATCTTAAAAAGTAACTTTCTCTGTTTTTTGTTCCCACACCTCCAAGATGATTTTATAATCTGCAGAATCTTGGATTATGAGCACCAATTGCAACATAATACACATGCCCAAGTCACTCCCACCTATTTAGTGTGTTTCACATCCTGAATAATGCCTTGTAAGGAGAACAAAAATCCTAGTTTTGATCCTACTGCTAAGACATAAACATATATTCAACCAGTACAAGTGCACAGCTGGACACACTAGTTGTTCCTCAAGAGTTGGCTTCCCACTTGATGTTCACACAGCACATAGCAGTGAAGACAAAATAGTAATAGGAAATGTTGGCTGAGCAGTTGCATTCAGACATTTCTCATGATCAGGGCTTTGAGGCCTTGTAGATTAACTTGTTTTTCTATCATTCTAGGACAAAAATGTCCCAACTCTGTGAGTCTTAAGATTCTGCTAATGATCTGCATTTTAAAGCCCTTCAGTGCCAACCAGTCAATTCCTTTTAATAAAATTCTCTATTCTCCATCAAGATCCCGCTGACAAAAATTCATTACATAATCTATGTTCTGCATGGTTGGGGAATGTAATATCAGTGGGAAAAGGAATACTCAAGAACATATTTTGGAATACATTAATACCCAGATAGCTCCAGATATCTTACATAAAATAGAATACATAGCAAAAAATAAGGTCCTAAGTTCAGTTGGAGTGCCTGCAAAAGGTCTTGAGATCTTGGAGAACTATTATTACACAGTAGATAGCATCATAATGGATAGCACTATTAACAACTTTAAATTTGTTTTTACTGCTGGTTTAATGTTTGATGTGTTTCCTGAATGCAACCATATTGGAATAGTTTTTTTTTTAAATTTCAGGATTTGAATTACTTAATCAACACTGGCTATTATACATTCCAGTAGAAGATCCAGATTAAGCCTTAAAAGGATAGATATAATAATTATAAAGGGGATGAAACCAATCTCAGATGGGCTGAAGTCATACTGCCCTTGGGTCGCAAGTCTTATATTTTTTTTAAGTTTGCTTATATACCATAAGTAATAACATGTTGGAGTTTAAATAATGTATATATAATTCCATATTGAACAGTTAGCATCCATAACCTTGGCAACTTTAAGACTTGTGGATTTCAACTCCCAGAATTCCCCAGTTAGCCATTCTAGGAGTTGAAATTCACAGGTCATCAAGGTTGGACACCCTGGATCTATAATAATTTATTATGCTATCATTTTTTTTAAAGGATCCATATGGGCAAAGGACCTATTTAAAGAACTGTTGAAATGCAAACCAGTCCTTTCTAATGCCATCTAAGAACTATTTCCATCCTTTAAGCATTGCTTGAAGTCTCATATTGTATTCTTTTATAAAATATTTTCATTTACCTGTTAGGTGCTAATGTATTCATTTATAAGAATAGATAAAATGTTTCATATCTACGAGACAATGTTAAATAAGCACGATCCAAGCTGAAATCTTCTTTATACCTGACATACTTCCTCTCTCAAGAAAAGCCAGACAACTGAGCAAGCAAGAAAAAAAAATCTAAGAGCCAATCATTAATGGTGATACCATAATTTTATGTAATCAAACAATATACAGGACTGGTTGTATTTAAAAGATCTAAATCACTTGTCTTTAACAAAGGGTAGCTACCTATAGGTCTGGTAATTGACCTAAAACCTTAACATTTCCCTTTCCGTTTTCCACACACCCTGTATCACAAGATTTAGGAATAATAAACATTCCATCCATTTTCGGCTGACGCACTTCAACACAGGAATTAAATTACAGCATAACTGCAAAATTTAATGTTAATCGCTTTTCTAAAGGTGACAAAGAACAAAGAGGAATGGTTATTCATCATATCAACCTGAAGTTTATCTCACTAATGTGGCTCATCTATTTGGATCAAAATTAAAGTCATCCAATATTTAGATTTACTTTTTGTACTTTTGTATGTCCAGATGGAACCTGGAGGTCATTGGAATAGCACCAGATTTGTCACTGACTTCCCTATTTGTTTGCGTGAAACGTACAAAATTATTTGGTCCTTATTTTCATATGCACCATGGTCAAAAATATATAGCATTATTGTGGCATTTTGTAACCAGCATGCAAAATTTATAACACTGTTATATAAGCTAGGTTTGTGCACAGAAGAAATAGTTGTTGGAATAGCACTGTAAACTTGAAAGGAAAAAAAAATCCAATTCTTTGAACATTTTCAAAGAATTAATTAATTCTTTGAAATTTCAGAATTTTTTAAAGAATTTCTTTAGGCAAGATTTGTCAACTTGTTGCCAGATGAATATAATGGCTGCAGCTGTTGTTGTTTTCTGACTTGTCTGCAGCCCTAGTCTTCCACAATTTTGAAAAAGGCCCATGCAAGACAGCAGGATATCTGCTTATGATATCTCCCCATTGATTCTAAATGGAAGGTGTGAAGCCAGGAAGACTCCAGATGGTTGGAGATACAATGATACAATGACAAAAAGGATATTTAAGATATAAGAGGAAGAATAGATAAGGGTAAGAAAAAGTGGGGGTTCCCGCCTCTTACCATTATAAAAATAAGATAAATCTAAGAATCTATAATAAAGTCACCAAAATAAAGGAAGGGAATGGGAGAAGAAAATTTTGCTTTATAACATTAATACTGGAACTGCAAGTCAAGAATTTTCTCATTAAGAGGAACTCATGTCATCCTCCTTCCCAGATCTTCCCCCTCCTGTGAAGTTAAATGACAAGGGTTGCATGGTGGAGCTCTGAGTTGGCCAAACTGGTCTCTCATTGGTCAGCTAGACTGAGGGCTGATTCACTTATGGAGAAAACTGACCATTCAACAGTCATAGGTTGGGGTGGTGGAGGTAGAAATGTGTTCATCAGTTTAGAATTCTTTTTAGGTCTGTGTGAAATGATCTACATCATGGGTGTGAAACTCAAAGCATCACATTGCCATTATGTGATGTTTCATGGCATTTTTTCCCTTCAGGGAGCTGGGGTGGGCATAGCCTGTGCATGACGCATCCAGCCCATGGGCTGCCAGCTTGACACCCTTGACCTACATCCAGAGGTGGGATTCTACCAGTTCTCACCTATTCGCTAGAACTGGTTGTTAACATTTTAAGCAGTTTGGAGAACCGGTTGTTAGAAGAAATTACTGGCCTAATCCTGTAAGGAAGGCAGGAAGGAAACTGGTGTTGCTTACAGAAACTGCCTCTCCGTTAACCCTTATTACATTCTTGGCAGGACTAGACTTCCTGTCTCAGAAACGTCTCTGGAGTTTTTTCCCCCTCCTTTGCTGGTACTTTGCTTGTGTGGAGTGACCATTCAAAGGTACAATGGCACTGAAAAAAGTGACTTATGACCCTTTTTCACACTTACGACTGTTGCAGCATCCCCACAGTCATGAGAGGCCAGGTGAGGAGATGCGTCCCTCGATGTGAGTGATGTTGAATTGGCCACACCCAGCCAATAACATGACCACCAGGCCACGTCCACCTAGTCACATGACCACCAAGCCACGCCCACCAACTAAGCCATGCCCACAGAACCGGTTGTTAAAAAATTTGAATCCCACCCCTGCCTACATTCTCAAATGAGTCAGATGACACTAATTTCCTTCAAACCAATCTGCAGGAGAAGGAACTGTTCATCTTTTTTCCCACTGTTGGCCAAAGAGCTTCCAGGTTGGGCAGCCTGCGGAATGTCCACAGCCTATTCTGAAGTTAGAAAGGCTAACAAGAAAGGCTTTAACACAAATTGAGGGGACCCTGAACTAACAGCTTAGGAGCCTGGATTAGCAGTGCAGGAGCAGGTCACAACTATTTTGATGCCCCTGAAGCATGTCACGATATAGTCATAATTCTAAATATATATATATATATGTATTCTTAAGTTTTCGCGGGTACTTACATATATGGCATTCAGCTTAGTTCGAGTATTTTCCCACATCATAATAGTTGTGCTTTTAAAGTTGTAGCAATGTTTCAGCAGAATCTCACCTGCCATCATCAGGCTTCTCTATAGTGTTCATCTGTGAGTCAGACTTTTACAGTGGTTTCAGATTTAAATTTGGGGCAGCCTATTGCTGTGCCAGAATGGTTTTTTCTTCATCCTGATTGGTTGGGAGTCTTGGTCTGTGTTTATTGGCCTTGGAGTTTGCTGTGTTCTGCTTGATTGGTGTTTCTGAGATCTTCTGTCTGTTTTTTGGCTCTTTTTGTATCTTGATTGGCTGGCAACATTGTGTTACTTTATTGGAGGCCTTTAGTGCAGCCTGGCTCCGGGTAAATGGATGGCTATCATTAGTTAGGAAGCTGGGTTTCATCTGGGTGCCTGGTTGGGGTGTGTTTGAGCTGGAGGTATCAGGGGGGATCTGTTTGTGCCCAGGTGTTTGCCTGGCTTGTGGTGTGGAGATTTTTTTGTTTGTGAGTGCAGGCTTCCAAATGATTGACAGTCTGGTGGAATCATCTCTTCTATTCATGCTTTCTGGTCTTTTTTCAATCTCTATGGCTTCTCTGATGATTCTGTGGCTGGGGTTTTCTATAGCGACTAGGGTTTTGGTGCCATTGAAGTTGATGCTATGACCTGTGGCTTCCATGTGTTGGACTAGTGAGGAAGTGTGTTCCAGCTTTTTGACTGCATTTTTGTGTTCATCCAGGTGGGTACTTGTTCTTCTATTGGTCTGTCCAATGTATGTGGCCAGGCATGATGCACAGGGGACTTCGTATATGCCTTGGTTTTCCAGGTCAATTTTATCTTTGGGGTTTCTAAGGATGGCTGCTATTTTTCTGTCTGTTTTGAAGGCAGTCTTGATGTGATGTCTGTGTAGTATCTTACTAATTTTGTCTATAGTACCTCTTATGTAGGGCAGGACAGCTGTTCCATAAGTCTGTTCATCTTCTGAGTCTCTATTATGTCTCATAGACATATGAGACACTCATATGTCTCATTGAGACATAATGATCTAAGTATAGTATATAAAATCATACATTGCAATGTCCTATCTGTCAATGAATACTTCAGCTTCAACCATAACAACACAAGAGCAGACAATAGATACAAACTCAAGGTTAATTGCACCAAACTTGATTGCAGGAAATACGACTTCAGCAACAGAGTGGTCAATGTCTGGAATACTCTACCTGACTCTGTGGTTTTTTCCCCAAACCCCAAAAACCTTAGACTGTCTACTATTGACCTCACCCCTTTCCTAAGAGCCCTGTGCATAAGCGCACCAACGTGCCTACCATCCCTGTCCTATTGTTTCTTTTATTTTTTTGCTTTTCTTATATGTATCCATGTATTCATAACTATGTTTTTACTTACACCTATTATCTTGTAAGCAATTGACAAACCAAATAAATAAATAAATAAATTTCAAACTTTGTCAATATAGCTGAGGAAGATAAGCCAAATGTTTGGAATTGCACACTTTCCTATCAACAGATGAAATGAGAAGATTGGAAACGTTCACATCTTCTTTAATGTGGAGAATAAATTATAAAACTAGGTTGTTTTCAACTAACTTAGCATAATTAAAATTAAACTTACCCATGTTTCAGGCACAGTGCTAATTAACTTCATGCTAAACAGTGATTAACAGGAAAATGGATTCAGTTAGGGGAAGGAAATCATGATTTTAGGATGTTTCTCTGTTTGTCCCACAATTATAACAAATTATAAATTATGTACCATTACATGATCAGGATTTGAAATGAAAACAACAGGAACATGGAATGCATTTATTTATTGTATACTAGATATCAGCAGATTGCTAGATCTGAGATATTGGAGTTTAAAAATATTTTGATTTTGTTTGATTTCATTTCAGAATCATGATATTTATTTGATTAGCATTTTATTATTTAGTCTGTTGCTTGGTATGAAGAGCTATTGCTGTATTATACTGCTGGGAAAATACTTCACTAGAAACAATTAAAAAAAAAAAAAACACTTCACCAGAAACAATTAAAAATGCATGTCTTAGAAGCAAAAAGGGCATTGTGCAGCTAGGAAAAATTACAATAACAAAAAAAAAAATCCAAGTAAAATAATCAAAGGACTTTGAGTTTGTTTACTTTAGGAGTAAGATGAGTAAGAAGGATGATTAGAGACAGGGAAAAACAATGGATACAAATGAGTTTTTCTCTATTTTTCCTAAGTTTAGAACTGGGCCACCTGATGAAACTGAAGTATGATACAGGGAAAGAAGCTTTTCACAAAGTGCACATTTCACCAGAGTGAACAAATCAAAGACTAAAGTTATCAGAGAGGCAGTCTGGTGTAGTGGTTATGGCACCAGGATGAAAACCTGAATGCCATGAGTTCTGGTCCCTCTCTAGGCACAAAGCCAGCTGGTTGAACTTGGGCTACTCATTTTGTCTCAGCCTTTAGAGAGAGATTATAAATCATGCCATAGGATAGAAGATTCACTATTAGTCAGTGCAGTGCATTCAGTTGACCAATGGTACAAACTACTACCTGATTTTTACATTTCCTGCTCTTCTTCCTCCTCTCCTGCCCTTTTAAGATCCCCCTTTTACAAGGGGGTGAAGTTCCAAATCTGAAGGTTAGTCAATGCTGTGGTTAGTCTGTTTCCCAGCCTTGTCAGAAAGGGATGAACACTATTTTCTTTTCCTCACAACTAGTAAGCTTGGAGTGTTGCTAATAGAGTGTGTACTTCAACTCTTCTAAGCAGTATCAGCAGTTCTTAAAGACAGGCTACCATCAATACCTGAAGCCACTTTGGACAGCACAAATGAGATTTGTTGTCAGAGCTGAGTAAGTAGGAGCTGAATGTGTATTGAAGTCAGACTCGCTAAAGATGGAACAATCAAAGCTATCAAGGCACACCACATAATGGCTCAAGACAAGAGGTCTAGCAAATATTGTTTTAATATCATCCTAACCACACGGGCTATTCAGATGTGGTTCTTAAAGGCATTTAAATTAGCACAGAGAGCTTGCCATTAATCATTCATAATAGCTTCTGGGAGGCCCAGCTCATTTAAACATTTTACATTTTTATTACTTATGTATGTGGGGCAGCAATTAAAGTTGTCGTGGTCACATAATGAAGACTAATGAAACCAAGAGATAGACTGATTTTCATTTGCTGTCAGTCTGAATAAATCCCTCTTTGTTTATATAAGTGTGGAGAGATGCTGCTGAACATATCAAAGATAAACACACAATAACTTCATGAACTTTAGGACTAGTTTAGCCAAGTATATTGATAATGTAGCTCCACACCTTTGTGCACATTGTCTTCCAGTTGTGTTGGGATCAACATCAGGCAGCATGGTGTTATGATCACAGTCCATACAGAGATGGGCTGTTCTACATCTCTAGTATCATAAACTGACAGTCAAAAGTGATTGGCAGCCTCAGATCAAGTCACATGGAACATAGATGATCCTTCAGTAAAGCCACATAAACCAGGGTCAGGCTCCTTGCATGAAAGCAACCACAAATGACAACAACTGGTACAAAACTTTGCTGCCTGAGACTCTCAGGAGCCGCTGCCAGTTAAGATTAGAAAACAGTAGGTTAAAGGGAATAACCTAGACAAAGGGAGCCGTTGCTTCTGTAATACAGTGGAAATAACTTTAAAGTGGATTCATTTTAAACTGGAAATATCAGATTTCACACAAGAACTACAGCACATTTTTAACTTTAAACCTTAATTATGTCATATTTTATTTCTTAATTCATGCAACAGTCTGCAACAGTGTCTTGATATTCCTTGTTTTCCTGGAGAGTGAGCAAAATATAACTTTGGGGGAAGTAGATGTGTCTGCTTAACTTAAAAATAATCACGCTCTGTAGACCATAATCACAGCTTTGGACCAATCAGGTTAAGCTTATATATGAACAAAGCTTTGATCATATACAGCAGGGCTCTCCAACCTTGGCAACTTTAAGGCTTGTGGACTTCAATTTCTAGAATTCCTCAGCCAGCTGGCTGAGCAATTCTGAGAGTTGAAGCTCATGGGTCTTAAGGTTGCCAAGGTTGGAGATCCCTGATATACAGTATATAAATCTTAATCAAAGTTAACAACTCAGCACCAATCTCCATTCCTTTAACTATTTCCTCCACTCTTCTCATTCTTTAACTGAGCATACTAACCTACATTTGGTGGCCAGGCTGATGTCCTTGCTTTTCCATATTTGGCTCATGTTCATCATTACTGTGCAACCCAGAGCACATCCAATGTTTCATTTCTGGGGTGCATTCACCACTTTGAGCAATCTGCAATCCTTTCCACACATTCTATCTCTTCACCATCAATTTCTATTTTGATGTTTCTATTCCTTGCTTTAATAATACACTATTAAATCATTAAAGATATAAAAATATGTTAGAAGAATCATTTAAAAAACTTCCTCTGTCCAAGGACAGTTACCCATCATCAAAGATTTAGTTAGCTTCACCTCACTTTGTTCTTTGGCCCAGAGTGCTTCCAAAAATCAGCATATAAATAACCATGGCAGCATATTGCAAATGTGGTACATGGATATTGTGGTGTAGGGTAAATGGAACCTGTTGGTGTTTAACTGTGAAGAGGAACCAATGTTAGACAGAGAGTACTGAGGGACATATTTTGAGGTGACACAGTATGAAGGAACTGGAAGGGAGGAGTTAAGAAAAATAAAGCAGTTTGTGTGCAGAGAACTCAGGTGTTAGGAGTATTATTACAAAATACGACATGGTGTCAGAAGTTCTGTAACACGGTAACTGAACAACGAGGTCTACCCAAAAGAGGAAAGTGAGCGGCAGTGGGGATGAGCAGAATGAGGAAGGAGTTAGCAGAACGGCTAGCACACCCAGTGCTACTTTTAACATCCAACCACTGGAGCCCTTTGATTTTTCCAAACCAAATGAGTGGACAAAATGGATACAGCGATTCGAGAGATTTAGGCAAGCAAGCAATCTCGCAATAAGCTCCAAAGAAAATCAGGTGAACACTTTGATTTACTGTATGGGAGACGAAGCAGATGATGTTCTGCATGGCCTGAAACTCAGTGAAGCTGATCAGCGTCAGTATACAGTCATTCTTTGTAGTAAAAAAGAACATTGTGTATGAGCATGCAAGATTTAATATGCACAAACAAGAAGCAAATGAGACAGTTGATGCATTTGTCACAGTGCTGTATGCATTAGCAGAACACTGTAACTATGGAGCACTACATGACAAGCTCATCAAAGACAGGATTGTAGTAGGCTTGGTCGATACACGGTGATCAGAATGCATGCAAAAAGACCTAGACTTGGATAAATCTATTAATATGGCAAGACAATCAGAGGAAATTAAAAAACAGCAAGTCACGTTGAGAAGTGATGCTAGTGCTGTAAACCTAAAGGATGTGAACTCTTTGGACAGGCTGTTTAAAGGCAGGCATCAGAAAGAAAAGCAAAAATTCAGCAGATCAAAGAATGATGGAGCAAAGCCTCAAAGCAGGCAGAACAAAAACACTAAACATCCCCAGTGTCACAAATGCGGTGGCATGCTTCACCCTAGACAGGAATGTCCTACTAAGGATGCTAAATGCCATACATGTGGGGAAAAGGATCACTATTAACGTGTATGTTTTGTAAGCAAGGCGGTGCATGGCATTGAGGAAGAGGGGAGAAGCTTCTTTCTTGGCTCAGTGACATTACATGCTGATCCATGGACTGTGGAAATCAGAATGATGGATAAAAACATCACGTTCAAGTTGGATAGCGGAGCAGATGTCACTGTTGTTTCACAGAAGAATTTTGCCAACATTTTTCATAACACACAGGTGCCGGTGCTGCAAAAAGCAGAGAGACCTCTACTGGGTCCAGGGAGAATTCCACTGGAAGTGATGGGGTTTGCCAAACTACAGCCAAAGAAAGGAGCAAAACAAATTACAGAGAAGGTGTATGTGGTCAAAAACCTGAGTATGCCTTTGCTGGGACTGCCAGCTATTGTAGCTCTTGGTCTGTTGGTTCGTGTGGACACTATTGACATAGAAAACCTGAAGTCAAGTTACCCTAAGTTATGCAGCAGCCTTGGGGAGGTTCGACAACTTTATTGTATTAAGCTCAAACCCGATGTTGTGCCTTTCTCTTTGAAAACCCCAAGGAGGATTCCCCTACCATTGATAGAGAAAGTCAAAGGTGAGCTTCAATGCATGGAAAACTTCGGAGTGATCACTCGTGTGGAAGAGCCTACGGACTGGGGCGCAGGCATGGTAGTGGTGCCCAAGAAGGACAGCAAAAAGGTGCATTTGTGTGTGGACCTGACTGGCTTGAACAAGTATGTGTGTCGTGAAAAATTCATTTTACCATCAGTAGAACAGAGTCTTGGAACACTGTCTGGTGCTAAAATGTTCAGTAAATTAGACGCCAACATGGGGTTTTACCCCTCACTGAGGATTCAGCAAAGTATACTGTTAAGTCTGGAGCATGAGTGCGAATAATTGGAGACGAGCCGGTAGAAACAGTGAACTTCAAACTCTTTATTTACATGGTGTGACAGCTCAGCTCAATGGCTGCTATAGCCTTCCTTATAAAGGCAACTTATTAACTATTCAACCAATAGCAATCCGGGAACGCTAGCTCCGTTAACCAATGAGAATGGCCTGTTAATGGCCAATCAGATGCTCCTGAACGGACCAATCCAATCTTGCCATTAACAGCCAATCAGAAGTGCAGGGCCAGAACCCTGCACTTGACTTCAAGCTCAAGATAACTTTATTTAACATTCATTCACGACACCCCCTTTCCCCCGGCTTCTGCTTACGGGGCGCAGTCACATAGTCCTTGAGGTAGGACGGTTGTTTTATTAGTCTTTTTGATTTTCGCTGTGTGCCTGGCATTTGGCTGCACTCTTGTTGAGGTAGATCGTTGTTTAGCTAAAAGGGTGCCTCTGGTTCAGAGTTCGCGTTTCCGTTGTCACCAATATCTTCGGTAACTCCCTGAGGTGAACTCACTCCCATCCCTGGTTCCTGTTCCTGCATTTCAGTTCCGCTGTTGTTCCCTTCGAAAAGATTTTCCTCTAGTTGAATTTCATCTTCCTCTGTATCTCCCCCCCCCCTCAGTTTGGTTATAAGGGAGTTCGGAGTTGCGTGACTGCAGCCGCGATCGTAGTTGATCTATATGGCGCTTCCAAAGTCTATCGTCAGGGCACTGTACAAGGTATGATCTGGGGCCGGTTACGCGGATTACGGTCGCTTCTACCCACAGTGGATTGCCCGATAAGTTTTTAGCGAATACTAAATCACCTACCTGGAAGGTACGGCATCGGCCGCTGGATCTGAGGGGTTTTTCCGGTTCGTAGGCTAGGTGTAAGCGGTCGAGGTGGGAGCGGAGCTTTCATCCCATTAGCAGCTCAGCGGTAGTTTTGTTGGTGATGCTGTGAGGTGTGGTGTGCTGTAGGAAAAGGATTCGGTTGATTTTCTTGTCGATGTTGTCGTAGTCTATTTTTTGTAGTGTTCTCTTGACAAATTGTACCATGCGCTCAGCCCTACCGTTGGCCGCAGGGTGCGCAGGCGAAGTGAGCACATGTAGGATACCGCGGTCAGCCAGGTACTGTTCAAAAGACAGTGCTGTAAATTGGGGCCCGTTGTCGGATACCAGAACGTCTGGTAATCCGTGGGTTGCAAACAGTCTTTCCAGTCTTTTGATGACCGCTTCGGTGGTCATGTTCCTCATTCGGTGAATCTCCAGCCAATTCGAGTAGGCGTCGACGGTTAACAAGAATGTGTGGCCTTTGGGGTTTCCGGTTCCGCGTGGCTTTGGTGGCAGCAGGAATTCGCGACCATTCGCGATTCCTGCTGCGCTTGCCACCGAGGTACCCCCAATCCAAATGGGTCAGGGGGATATGGCTGCCCTGTAGGGACAGCCGAAGAGAGAGGGGAGCCGGACAGGGGGTTGGGGGTGTCGCAGACCCCCTCCTCGTCTGGAAAAACCCCTTTTTCCCAAGGTGGTGGAGCGGTGGTCAGCAATGGCCGCCACGAAGAAGCCTTCAACCAGGTAAGATTGTGCTGGAGAAAACAAGAAAAGTGAAAGTGCTGGCTGAGCCGGATCAATCAACATCTTTTAAACTCACTGGAACTGAGCTGTCTGAATTGCTGGAAGACACATTGTATCCCTAAGAAGATCGAAAGCGGCGGAGAAGCTGTTAAAGGGAACTTTTTTTTTTCTTCACTCTCCCACTCCATGGAAACAGTAGATGAAGATTTGAAATTTGTTTGGGCACTGAAGGTGAACTATTTTGAAAGTTGAAGTTAAGGGACAAAAGAGTTCTTGGACATTGGACTTAAAAATTTAAGAAATTGGAAAACCCTTATTAGAGGTATGGATTTCTGATCATTTAAAAATTGATGTTGCAAGTGGGAAGGGAGAGGAAAAAAATTGGAGCAGAAGTGGAAAAAGGAGGAGATTGCCTAGAATCTCAAAGAAAGATATATGGTAATTGGACCCCTTTGATTAAACAGTAACCCCAGAAAGATAAATAGAAGAAGGAAGAAAAGTATTAACTTTTGGAATTTTTTTTGAATTATTTTTGATTAAAAATACTTGGTTGGTTGTTTTGGGGAAAGTTTCTCTTTTCAGGATGGCATCGCTTGTGGATGAACTAAAGATTGAATATCAAAAATATAAAAAGGAAGAACAAGATGGAAAAGATACTTTGGGCACTTTATTTCAATTTTTAGAAATGGCGTTATGTACTTATGAAAAGTTGATTATGCAGCAGAATGACTGGGACAAAGAAGAAGAGGAACAAGAAGCCATCTTTGATGAACAATGGATTTTTTCTGGGAGGAGGAGAAAGAGGATAAGAAAAAGGGGATTTTAAGGTTTGAAAAAACAACCAAAAATGAGAAAAATGAGAGGAAAGGTGGATGCAAGGTTAGAAAGCAAAGCAAAGGGAGTAAGAAAAGGGAGGAGGAGAGACAAAGGGGTAAAAAGGGCAAGGAGAAGAATAAGCAAGAGAGAAAGGGGGGGAGGAGAAGCCTCAATGGTGGGAAGCAAGATTTAAAGAAAAAAAGTTTATTTAGAGACAATGGGTGAATCTAATTAAGGATGAAAGGGGGATTCTGGAAGATACATAAGATTGTGTTTTTATATGTATATTTAGAGTATAAAATTTATTGTGTATTTTTAGAATCTACTAAACAGAATCCCAAGATAAATTAAGTGTTATATGAAGTACTTTTAAGTTAGGGTAATGAGCTAAAGGCGTCACTCCAATTAGTGTATACGAAAAGTATAGTAAAAGAAAAAAGATGAATGCATAGTTGGAAATAGAACAGACAAAGAATGTTATTGAAAATGGTAATAAGATATGGAAGGATATATCAAGGTTTTGTTATGTTTTTTGGGGGGTTTTGTATGTTGATAAAAGGCAATAAAATTTTAATTAACAAGAAATAATTTGGATGAAAAGGAGAAGTTGAGATAAGATATGAAGTTAAATAGATAAAGTAAATATTGATATTATAATTGGGAATCATTATGTTCTATTGGTTTTATTCTTTAATTATTACTATTTTTTTTAGAAAAGAATTTATAAGCTGTTATGCCTTGATTGTTTGTGCACTGTTTTTGTAAAATTAATAAAATTGGTTTATAAAAAAAAAAGAAAAGAAAATGATAACAAGATATGGAAGGATATATAAAATGAATATGATGTTTGGATTTGTGTTTGTGAGAAGAGTTTCAACCCGGGATCAGGCAGCCTTCAGAAAAGATGTTTTAGGTTTTGTTTTTTTTCTATGTTCTGTGTTTTGTATGTTTATGAAAGGCAATAAAATTTTAATAAGCAAGAAATATAATTTGGATAAAAGGAGAAGTCTGGATAAGATATGAAGTTAAATAGATAATGTAAATATTGATATTACAATTTGGAATTATTTTGTATGTTCTATTGGCTCTCTTCTTTAATTATTATTATTATTATTTTTTAGAAAAGACTTTTCAAGTTGTTATGCCTGGATTGTGTATTGTTTTTGTAAAATTAATAAAATTTGTTTAAAAAAAAAAAAGAATGTGTGGCCTTTGGTCGGCCCAGCAAAATCTAGATGGATACGGCACCAGGGTCCCCGCGGCGTCTCCCATTCGGTTGGGGTTGCCTTTGGTAGAGTGTTGCTTACTTCTTGGCATCTCTGGCAAGTTTTGACCCACGATTCAATTTGTCTGTCCATGCCTGGCCACCACGCATAGCTACGTGCGAGGCCTTTCATGCGCACGATGCCAGGGTGGCCATCGTGCAAGGTTCTTAGCAGTGTCTGTTGGAGTCGTTCTGGGATAACAACTCTATCGCCCCAGATGATACAGCCCTTCTGCGAGAACAACTCTGTTTGATGACTTTTGAATGGTGCAAAGTCGTCTGGTACTTGGTCCAATGGTCATCCGCGTTCCACCAATGTGAGGACTCATGCTAAGATGGGGTCGCATTTTGTTTCTCTCGCGATATCCTGGGCAGTTAATGGCGGCGTATGAAGTGTCTCGATCTGCAACGTTGGCATCGTTGGTGTGGGATCATTGATGGTTTCTGGGAGCGGTGCACGGCTCAACGCGTTGGCGTGGGGAATGGCTTTACCGGGGTGGTATTGTAGCTGATAATTGTAGGCAGCCAAGAATTCTGACCAGCAGGTCATCCTGGGAGAAAGTATGTAGGGAGTTGGCTTATCCCCAGCAATTATCCCCAGCAACGGTTTGTGGTCAGTTACTATAGTAAAACCCCAGCCATACACGTACTCATGGAATCTTTTAACAGCCGATACAATTGCCAGGGCTTCTTTATCGATCTGGCTATAATTTCGCTCGGTTTTCGAGAGTGTTTTTGAAAAATAAACAACAGGGGCTTCGCTACCGTTAGGTAATACATGGCTCAAAATGGCGCCCACTCCAAAAGGCGATGCATCACATGTGATATTCAATGGTAAAGTTTCATTGTACTGCATTAGTACAGTGTCAGAAGTCAGTAGCTTTTTTACATTACGGAACGCCTGCTCTTCTCTGTGACCCCATACCCAAATTGCTTTTTTGTCTAGTAGGCAATGTAAAGGCTCAGCAACAGTCACCTTGTGCAGCAAGAATGCTTTATAGAAATTGATGAGGCCTAAAAGCGCCTGGAGGTCGGCCTTATTCCGGGGTCTGGGAGCGTTTTTTATTGCTCTCAATTTGCTATCGGTAAGGTGAACACCCTGACTGTCAATCAAGTACCCTAAGAATTCAACACGATCTGTACACAGCTTGCACTTATTTTTCTTCACCTTCGGGCCTGCTTCTTGGAATTTTTGTAAAACCAGTCTTAAACGATCCCGTAAAATTTTTGGAGTGGGGGCAGCAATGAGCACGTCGTCAAAGTAGGGGACAACGCCTTTGATCCCCTGCAAGAGTCTCTCCATTAGGCTCTGAAAGATCCCCGGGGCTACACTGACTCCGAATTGGAGCCGCGTACACTTAAAGGCACCTTGGTGCGTTACGATAGTCTGTGCCTGTGCTGTTTTTTCGTCAACCGGCAGTTGCTGATAAGCCTGAGCTAAGTCTAGTTTAGCGAAGACTTTTCCGCCCCCCAGGGAATGGAGGAGGTGTTGCACCACTGGCACCGGATATGGATTTTGTTGCAGGGCGTGGTTTAGGGTGGCTCGGTAGTCCCCACAAATTCTAATGGAGCCGTCCGGCTTAATTGGTGTCACAATTGGGGTTTCCCATGGGGAGTGATCAGTTGGCTTTAACACTCCCTGTGCTATCAACTTATCAAGCTGTTCGTCGATTTTTGGCTTTAGCGCGAATGGAACTCAACGAGGCTTAAGGCGGATGGGAGCTATTTTTGGATTAAGACTAAAGGATATTGGGGTCCCCTTGTACTCGCCTAGCTTTTCCATGAAGATGTCCTTGAACTCATGGGCGAGGTCCTCCTCCCAGTCACTGCCGCCAATTCGGTTAATGCCTGCCACTTCAATGCCGAGTGGTGTGAACCATTGCAGGCCTAACAGGCTAGGCTGGTCCTTGTCAATCACCGTCAGGGGTAAGTACGCTGTGCGATTCTTGAACAAAACCCGGACTCGACTGGATCCTATGACTGGAATCCGATTCCCCTGGTAGTCTTTTAACACGAGCCTTTGGAATTGAAGGTCTTGGCGCCGGATAGTAGGAATGAGTTGCTTGAGGGTCTTCCAGGAGACCATTGAAAGAGACGATCCCGAGTCAACTTCCATTTGGCAAGGCTGATTTTCGATGTCCACTTTAACTCGAATTTTCTTGGCATCCAGTGAAGAGGCATGGTCGATAGTGAGTGTTTGGTGAGCCTCTTCTCGTCTCATTAGGTGATTTACGGGTCGATTTCTGTAGGAGTGGTTTCCTGGTTCTCACCTTATAGGACGGTTTCCTGTTGATTGGCGAAGATTGGTCCCCTTCGAGGTCTGGCTGGGTCCGAGGAGACTTCTGCAGACCCGTCTGATATGGCCTCATTTCCTGCACTCGTGGCAGAGCGCGTCGCGGAATTTGCAATCAGAACGGTAATGGTTGGCCCCGCAGCCAGCGCATGGTTGCTGGGATTTCGGGTAACGGTCCCTATCGGACCGCAGTCGATGGACCTTTTCTTCGTCGCTGTCTGACGACGAAGAGAGATCCTCATGGTGGGCCGTCGAAAGCTGTCCTTCCGACTTAGGTGAAAGTTCGCTGGCTGGTTGGTGTGTCGGAGCGCAATTTCGGCGTAGTTGGGCAGCCGATTTCTTGGTCGCCTCCGCTGCCATAGCCTCAGCGATGGCATCGGCAAAGCTAATGTCACCTTTAGCCATTATTTTGCTCTGCACGTTTAGAGCATCTAATCCTAGAACTACTTGGTCTCTCAAGGCATCCTCTAGGTCGGCAAAATCGCAGAGGCCTCCCAAGTTTTGGAGGTCCGCAACGAAATCGGCAACGCTTTCTCCTTTCCGCTGGTTTCTTTGGTAGAACTCATGCCGTCTTACGAGCGTTGGAACGGTCAGTGCATAGTGGGCCCTTAGTAGCGGTTCGAGGATGTCCCAGTCCATGGCCTTCACTTCAGCCGGTTTTGCTAGCGCCTTGGCCATTTTGAATACGGTTGGCCTGCAGTGCGTCAGGAATACTGCCCGTTTCTTCCCGGTTGTGGCATCCTTCAGATTATTCATTTCCAAAAACATTTGGAAATGGTCCATGTAGGACTCCCAGTCCTCTTGCGCTGGGTCGAACGGAGCGCGTGGTACTACGCCGCCGGACATGGTTCCGCCGTTGTGCGTTTCAGCCACGTGCTTGTCATTGTTTAGTTGGCTCTGATGTCATCCAATCCCACCCTCGTCGCCAGTGTTAAGTCTGGAGCATGGGTGCGAATAATTGGAGACGAGCCGGTAGAAACAGTGAACTTCAAACTCTTTATTTACATGGTGTGACAGCTCAGCTCAATGGCTGCTATAGCCTTCCTTATATAGGCAACTTATTAACTATTCAACCAATAGCAATCCGGGAGCGCTAGCTCCGTTAACCAATGAGAATGGCCTGTTAATGGCCAATCAGATGCTCCTGAACGGACCAATCCGATCCTGCCATTAACAGCCAATCAGAAGTGCAGGGCCAGAACCCTGCACTTGACTTCAAGCTCAAGGTAACTTTATTTAACATTCATTCACGACAGTATACCACATTCATTACACCCTTCAGGCAGTTCCACTTTAACTGTCTTCCATTTGGCATAGCCTCAGCACCTGAACATTTCCAATGTATGATGGCAGAAGTTACACAGGGGCTGGAAGGTATAGTTTTCCATATTGATGATCTACTGGTGTGGGGATGGGACCAAGAAGAACATGACAATCGACTCCATGCAGTGCTAAAAAAAACCTGGAAAAGGCGAGAATCACTCTGAACGTGGATAAGTGTGAATTCTCCAGGAGTGAGGTGATCTTTTGGGGTCACATCATCTCTGATGCAGGTATACGACCTGACCCAAGGAAAACAGAGGCTATCAGAGCTATTAAGGAGCCCTCTAATGTGAACGAACTGAGGAGTTTTCTTGGCATGCTAAACCAGCTGGGGAAGTTCATCCCTCAGTTGGTAGAAAAAGACAAGCCACTTTGTGATCTCCTTTCTAAGAAAAACTGTTGGGTTTGGGATGTGGAACAGGTCAGGGCATTTAAGACATTGAAAGATGCTTTGTCTTCCCCTCCGGTGCTGGCCATGTATGATCCGAACAAAGTGACGAAAGTGTCAGCAGATGCATCATCATATGGCTTGGGCACCGTTCTTCTTCAAGAGTGGGGAGATAAATGGAAGCCTGTGGCTTACACATCGAGTTCACTCACTCCAACTGAACAATGCTATGCACAGGTAGAAAAAGAGGGCCTGGCTCTAACCTGGGCATGTGAAAGATTTCGGGATTTCCTCCTAGGAAAGCATTTCTGCCTGGAGACTGACCACAAACCACTTGTCAGTTTGTTTGGACACCAGTCACTAAATCTTCTACCCTTGAGAGTTCAGCAATTCAGGATGAGGCTCATGAGTTACCCTTACTACATTGTGCATGTGCCTAGAAAGTCACTTTGGACAGCAGACGCATTGTCACATTCGCCTATGGACTCTCACATGTCCAAAGCAGAACTGGAGCTAAGAAATCTGAGGTGCAGAATAGTTTAAACACAGTTTGGTGTATTGGATTAGTAAATAGTTATATGATAACATTTTCTTCCCTACAGGATTTAGATAGGAACAGACCTTCAACAAAAGAGGCAGAATAATCCTCTAAGGTCTGGTGAGACAAAGGTAGTCTACCCTTTCTTCTCTAGAAAAGGGAGATGTGGTGTAGAGTAAATGGAACCTGTTGATGTTTAACTGTGAAGAGGAACCAGTGTTAGACAGAGAGTAGTGAGGGACATATTTTGAGGTGACACAGTATGAAGGAACTGGAAGGGAGGAGTTAAGAAAAATAAAGCAGTTTGTGTGCAGAGAACTCACATGTTAGGAGCATTATTACAAAATACGACAGATATTAAAGGAAAGGATATAATGTAATTTATGGTTTACTATAAAACCATTACAAATCTTTAACAAATATCTGTCAATAAAATGAAGTTCCACCTCTCCTTCTATTTCCTTCTATTTCTCAGTCGTACTTCCTTGCATGGAGGCCCCTCTACTCATAAGACAAAGACGGCTGTGGGTGGGTGTGAAGCCACTTGAAGTATATTTTTATACTTTCATGCAGTGATGACAAAACCCACAGCTGGCCCCAAAATGCTCTCTTTCTGCAGATTGATTGGAAGAGGAGAAGCTGGGCATTCTGATGAAGACAAAATGGAAATTGAATTAACTAGCCAAATTCACTGTAGAAAGAGAAAGGAAATTAGGCCTCTCTTCTTCTGATCTGGAGAAGACATGACAAGCCTGTCTTGTAATCAGTCTTCAGTCTGCTTCTATTCTTCTGCGGTGGCCACAGCCATGATTTTGAAAAGACTCAATTGTCAAAAGCAACGTCAGTTGAAACAGGAGATACATACTCAATATGCTTTATAGTCTTTTCTTGAAGCCCAGAGCTCAATTTAGTCTTTCCTCAATTGGGACAGAGCTGCATTTCCCTGTTTTGATGTAGAGCCAAGTCAGATCTGCTTTTTATAAAATAACTGCATAATAATGTGAAGACGGCTAGATTCAAGATGCAAAAGCAACTCTGCATAATTGTGGGGGGTGAAGTTTTTATTGCTAGTAATGAGATAGGAGCTACTAGGATATACATTTTTGAGGGGGAAAAGGCATTAGTTCACAAAGAATTGGTCATTTTGCAGTAGCCTCAATTAAAAGAAAAAGCTGTCTCATGTTATCCATGAAGCGGGCAGGAGAAGTTAACAGGTGCCCTTTGGGAAGTCCCACTAAGGTCAATAAGGGTATCATATCTACTGCTAAGTCTCAGAATATCTTTACTACATTTCATTTGCATCTGCAACAGTTTCACATTTCACTTTTTCCCCTTCCCCACTTCCTCTTCTTCCACCTTTCTGCCTTACAGAGAGCTATTTTTTTAAGAAATGGAAAACACCTACCACCCACAGAATGCACTTAATACACTTTTCAGTAATTTCCCCCAAACCTTTTCCACTCTCTTGTTCTAAGATATGTCTGTAAGCACTTTATTCAGGTAAATTCACTTCCATTCTCTTACTCCAGGATTTTATCATTAAGCATGCGTGTAAATCAATTTTTCCCAAGCTGGTACCTATACATTGGACTATAATTTCCACCATATCTATCTTACCAGCTGTACCTCTGAAGTCCTCAGTCAATTCTTAAAATAACTGTTGTAGTCTAATTGTTGCCTCTGTAGTTTTTGACCACAAGTGATGCAATATCTGGTTCAGTCGCCATATGTGTAGACTTTTAGCATCTTCATTAAGGCAGAATGTTGCCCGGAGTATATCATCATGGAAGTAATCTACACTTCATATCTTGAATTACAACATCTATCCTATTGCGATTCTATGGCACCATATTATGGTGATTTTATCATGGGTTTACCTTTATTCAATATTTTATCTTTATTCTATTGTCGATATATTTATTTATGCATCATTTTATTCTCAAATTATCAGTGCCATTATCCACCCCTGAGGTAAACTGTGACTCAAACAAAACAAGCAGCCATGGGGATTCATGCAGGGCTTTCTCTATAGCAGGAATGTCCAACCTCAGGAATTTCACGACTTCCTGGCTGGTGAATTCTGGGACTTGAAGTCCACAGGCCTCAAAGTTGCCAAGGTTGGACATCCCTGCTCTACAGAGTTGGAAACTGTTTGAACTGAGGAACACAGAATGAGAAAGGCTCAAAAGTTTTTTCATTCAATTTTCTATGATAACTGTGTGAGATGAGATTAAACTCATGCCTTCCAAATTCATCTTTCATATCAGAATGCTAATATTTGATCCACACATTAACTACCAGCACAACTATGAAACTCAGTGTGACCCAGCTGTCATAGTTTCAGCTTAACTCAGCCTTCTTCAACCTGATGCCATCCAGATGTGCTGGATACAACCCACACTCCAGACATAACACAGTTTATGACTCCTGTGGCTGGAGTTCATTGTAGATGAATTGCAGAACATCTGGAAAACACCAAATTGGAACAATTGCTGTATTGCAAGATGGTATAATGTTACTTTCCAGGTAAAGATAATATAAATAAAATATAAATGCAGGTAGTCCTCTACTTACAGCCACAATGGAGCACAAAGGTTATGTTGCCAAGCAAGGCAGTTGTTAAGTGAGTTTTGCCCCATTTTATGATTTTTCTTGCCAGAGACTTTAAGTGAATCATTGCAGTTGTTAAGTTAATAATACAGTTAAGTGAATCCAGCTTCCCCATTGACTTTGCTTGTCAGAAGGTTGCAGAAGGGGCATGCAAAGGTCATAAATAAGAGTCAATTGCCAAGTGGTTGAATTTTGATCACTTGATGGGGATGTAGCAACAGTTGTAGATGTGAAAAATGTTCATAAGCCACTTTTATCAGTGCCGTTGTAACTTTAAACTCTCACTAAATGAAATATTGTAAATTGAGGACTCCCTGTATATACATAATTGGTTTAGGTTTTTTTTTAATTGAGTGACAGCAGCAACAAGAAATACTACCTTCATGAGGCTTGCTAGAGTTGCTATTATGGGATGGAGCTTTAGAGTGAAAATGACATCTTGGGGAATGGACTTAGTGTCAGAGATTATTCTTTCAGATAAAAACTTTAATTCAAAACCTTTGCTAGACCAATACTTGAATTCAGCTCTGCTGTATGGAATCCACACTGTATATCAGACATAAATACAACTGAGCAAGTCCAGAAATATTTTACCAGAAGAGTACTACATTCCTCTGTTTGCAACAGAATACCCTACAGCACCAGACTTGAGATTCTAGGCTTAGACAACCTTGAACTACACCGACTAAGATTAGACTTAAGCATACATAAAATCATATGTTACAATATCTTACCAGTTAATGAATGTCGTGTCCGCAAAAAGATGATCAGAGTCTGTGACTTTCATTCAAAGCTCTTTATTAACACTGGGAGAACCGAACCGGCGAAAGGCAAAAAGCCCGCGGCTTTTATACCTTTCGCAGCGGCGGCCGCGGCCAATGGCAGCGATTCAAGTCTCCCGCTCTTGGTTTGCACCAATCGCGGGAGACTTCAATCGGGCCAATCAGCGCGGCTCGCCTGGCCAATAAGAAATCCCCGCGCCTTAGCCAATCAAGGCTCGGGGATTTCGAGTATACCAATTCAAGACATAACACCCCTCCCCTCTTGGTATGGTCCATCACGTGGTGTAGTCACGCAGGTAGGCGGGGCTCCGTCGAGTCCTAGTTGACCTGCGCAACTCACTTGCTTGCTGTAACTCGGCCGGAGCGGTCATCTTTTTGGCTGCTCCTGCCTCTGTGCGAACCGGCTGGATGATCGGGCCGGTTCTTTCGCCGTGGCTCCCGCCTGGGCCTACCGGGTCGGTTGAGTCACGGATTTCGCCGCTCCCGCTTGGCTTCTCCGAGTCGGTAGAGCTGGCCAGACTGCTCTTCTCCGGCGGGGACTCGCGATGGCTGTGTTCCGGTGAGTATTTCTGTTTTATTTTTTCCTGCGATTGTCTTTCCGGGTATTCCCTCCCCCCTTGGTTCGTGTCTTGGGGGTTGAGGTCAGTCGCTGTTCGTGACCTGAGCTGGTCGATATGTCGCTTCCAGGCTCGCCCGTCGATGGTTTGGAGCCGGTACGACCGTGGACCAGTGACTTGAGTTATGACGGCTGGGATCCATAGGGGATCCCCCGTCATGTTTTTTGCATAGACTAAGTCACCTGGGTTAAATGTCCGGTACCTGGAGCTGGAGTCTGGGGGCCGCTCCGGGTTATAAGTCGGGTGCAGTCTGTCGAGTGGGGACCTCAGCTTTCTGCCCATCAGAAGCTCCGCAGGACTCTTGTTGGTTGTAGTATTGGGAGTGATGTGCTGTATGAAGAGCAGTCGGTTGATTTTGTCGCTGATCTCCCCGTGGTCCATTTTCCGGAGGGTCTTTTTCGTAAACTGGACCATCCGTTCCGCCCTACCGTTCGCCGCCGGATGCGCCGGTGCTGTTAATGCGTGGCGGATACCCCTTTCTGCCAGGAACCGTTCAAAATCGATGGAAGTGAACTGGGGCCCGTTGTCCGAGACGACGACGTCTGGGAGGCCGTGTGTGGAAAACAGTTTACACAGTTCTTTTACGACGGCCTCTGTGGTAGTGGACTTCATGTCGCTAACTTCTAACCAATTGGAGTACGCGTCAACCGTGATCAAAAAAGTATGTCCATTTGTGGGGCCAGCAAAGTCAAGATGGATTCTGGACCAGGGCCCCCGTGGTGTTTCCCAGTCCCGGATAGGTGCTGCGGGTGGGCTGGATCTGGTCTCCTGGCACCGGTGGCATTTGGCGACCCATGCCTCAATTTGTTTGTCCATTCCTGGCCACCAAGCATAGCTTCTGGCCAGGGCTTTAGTTCTGACGATGCCAGGATGACCCTCATGTAGCATCTCCAAGACCCTTTCTTGCAATCTGTCCGGAATTACCACCCGGTCACCCCATAGGATACACCCTCTCAGTAGTGAAAGTTCAGTCTGGCGCTGGCGGAATGTTTTAAAAGTCTCGTCATTGTCTTTTTCCGGCCAGCCTTTTTCTAACCAGTGTAAGATTCGTGCCAGGCGCCTGTCCTTAATGGTTTCTCTGGCAATGTCAGATGCGGTAATAGGTAAGCTCTCGATACTTAGGGTGTTTGTTGTTGGTGCTGGGTCAGGTTCAGTGTCAGGTAGAGGCGAGAGGCTTAAAGCGTCCGCGTGCGAAATTTTCTTACCTGGCTTGTGTAGCAGTTCGTAACTGTAGGCTGCCAGGAATTCAGACCATCTTGTCATCCGGGGTGACAAGATGTTTGGTGTGGCTCGGTTTCCGGCGAGGATGCCCAGCAATGGCTTGTGATCCGTCACGATGGTGAACGGGCGGCCATACAGGTATTCGTGAAAACGTTTAACGGCGGCAACTATAGCCAAAGCTTCTTTGTCCAGCTGGCTATAGTTCCGCTCCGGTTTGGTCAGAGTCCTGGAGAAAAAAGCGATGGGTGCTTCTCTCTGGTCTGGGAGGGTGTGGCTGAGGACAGCGCCGACGCCGAAGGGTGATGCGTCGCAAGTGACAGCTAAGGGCAAGGTCTCACTGAATTGCATCAGGACAGCGTCGGAGGTGAGGAGGTCTTTGGTTCTTTGAAAAGCGGCTTGTTCTCGTCTCCCCCAAGTCCAGGCTGCCCTCTTGTCTAGGAGTCTATGTAAAGGCTCCGCCGCCGTTGCCTTTTGAGGTAGGAAAACATTATAAAAATTTAGTAAGCCTAGGAACGCTTGTAGTTCCGTTTTGGACTTTGGGGTGGGGGCTTCCTTGATGGCTTTTACTTTCTTAGTCGTAGGGTGAATGCCATGCTGGTCTAGGAGATAGCCCAAAAACTCTACTTGCTTTGTACATAGTTTGCATTTTTCTCGTTTGACTTTAAGTCCTGTTTCTTTAAATTTTGTTAAGACTTGTCTGAGTCTGTTTTCTAATTCGGCTTCGTTTGGCGCCGCTACTAATACGTCATCAAAATAGGGCACCACCCCCTTGATGCCCTGTAGCAAACGTTCCATCAGGCTTTGAAAGATGCCTGGTGCTACGCTGACTCCAAATTGGAGCCGGTTACACTTGAAAGCCCCCCGATGGGTCACTATTGTTTGGGCTTCCGCCGTTTTCTCGTCCACAGGTAGCTGCTGATATGCCTGGGCGAGGTCGAGCTTGGCAAAGACTTTGCCCCCTCCTAGTGAGTGCAGTAAGTGTTGCACTATTGGGACTGGGTAGGCGCTTTGTTGTAACGCGCAATTTAGGGTGGCCTTATAGTCCCCGCAGATTCTCACGGACCCGTCTGGCTTTACTGGGGTCACTATAGGGGTTTCCCATCTGGCATGGTCTATCGGCTGCAATACCCCTTGTTTGACGAGCTTGTCGAGCTGCTCGTCGATTTTAGGTCTTAATGCAAATGGTACCCTTCTAGGTTTAAGCCGCTTAGGGGGAACCCTTGGGTCTAGGTCAAACGAGATAAGGGGCCCCTGGTACTTGCCCAAGCCTCCATCGAACACCTCCTGGAACTCCTGGGCTAGCCGCTGTTCCCAAGCTTCGATGGTGACTTGGTTGACACCTGTCAGCGCGATGTTAAGCGGGGCGAACCATTGTAAACCCAGTAGGCTTGGGCGGTCGCGATCGACGATTGTAAGTGGCAGTTGTTCAGTGTGGCCTTTGTAAGTTATATTGAAGTTCTTGGTGCCCACTACGGGAACGCGATTCCCTTGGTAGTCTTTAATGATGACTTTTTGGGCATGCACGTTTCTCTTTTGCAGTGTAGGCACCAGTCTTTTGATTTCGCGCCATGCAATCATGGAAAGGTAGGACCCGGAGTCCACTTCCATTTTGCATGGCTGGCCTTCGATATGTACTTCTACATGTACCTTTCTGGCGCCGTCGGAGATGGCGTGGCCGATGGTCACCGTCTGGTGGGTTTCTTCTTTTCACCGACCGTCGCCGCTTCTTTGAGATCGTTGAGTGCGGTCCCACCGACCGTCTGGCTGACGCTCTCTGGTTCTGGGCGGGGAGTTTTCTCTCCGTCTGTCATGCTGTTCCCATTTGGGCGGGCTGCGGGTCTTCTTTTGGCGGCAAACTCGGGCGATGTGACCCCGTCGTTCACAATGCCTACAGATAGAGTCAAAAAATCGGCATTCTGACCTGGGGTGATCGCCACCGCACCCGGCACAGTTGGTCCTCGACCTGCGACCTTTTCGGCTTCGTTGATCGCCGCGTCCCGTCTGCACTCGGTGTATGTCCTCCTCGTCTTCTGACGTGCTGGAGTTTGATTGGTATTCACCGTAGTGTGCGGTTGCTTCGTTTCTTGTGTCGGCCGACCTTGCCGGGTTGTTGTTTCCGCCCTTCGCGTCAGATCTTCGCATGCTGTCTGCCGACGTGCGGGTTGCTTCAGCGGCTGCGGCTGCTGTAAGGGCATCGGCTAGGCTGATGTCGCCCTTGGCCATAAGTCGGCTCTGGAGTGTAGGATCCCATAAACCGAGTACGAAGCGGTCTCTTATGAGACTGTTCAGACCTTCGAACTCACAGAGTCCTCCTAGGTGCCGTAGTTCTGCGACGAAGTCGCTCAATTTTTCGTCTGGTTTCTGGTTTCGGCGGTAGAACTCGTTGCGCCGTATCAGGATGGGGACTTCGGGGGCGTAATGGCGCCGCAATATGGGTTCAAGGATGTCCCAGTCCATGGCGGTTGCGTCTGCCGGTTTGGCCAAGGCTTTGGCCATCTGGAAAACCTCTGGTCCGCAGTGCGTAAGAAAGACGGCGCGTTTTAGCGGGGCCGGGGCGTCCTTCCTTCCGGCGCATTCCAGGTACATCCGGAACCGATCCGAGTATGATTCCCAATCCTCGGTGGCGGGGTTGAACGGGGCGGGCGGTGCTATCTTCGCCATCTCTGCGCTGGAGCTGGTTCTTGGGTGGACACGGGGTTCGGTTCAGGGGCGAGATCCCATCCTCGTCGCCAGTGTCGTGTCCGCAAAAAGATGATCAGAGTCTGTGACTTTCATTCAAAGCTCTTTATTAACACTGGGAGAACCGAACCGGCGAAAGGCAAAAAGCCCGCGGCTTTTATACCTTTCGCAGCGGCGGCCGCGGCCAATGGCAGCGATTCAAGTCTCCCGCTCTTGGTTTGCACCAATCGCGGGAGACTTCAATCGGGCCAATCAGCGCGGCTCGCCTGGCCAATCAGAAATCCCCGCGCCTTAGCCAATCAAGGCTCGGGGATTTCGAGTATACCAATTCAAGACATAACAATGAATATTTCAGCTTTAACCGCAACAACACAAGAGCAGACAACAGATATAAACTAAATGTAAAAAACTCCAAATTTGATTGCAGGAAATACGGTTTCAGCAACAGAGTGATCAATGTCTGGAACTCACTACCTGATTCTGTTGTCACCTGCTCAAACCCCCACTCTTTTACCCTCAAACTAACCTCTCTCGACCTCACCCCATTCCTAAGAGGTCTGTAAGGGGCGTGCATAAGCGCACAATCGTGCCTACCGCCCCTGTCCTATTGTCCCCAATTATTAGTTCCTATTTCTTATATTTAAACTTATGTTTATTCTTATTTCTATTGTATTGTAAGCTTTTGACTAAATAAATAAATAAATAAAACCGACAGCTCAGTAATAATTTCCTACTTTACCTGTAGAAAGTCTCAAATGTCCCAGCAGCTCCAGGTAAAATGTACTTCAAGGAATCCTTTAAAAAGATTTCCGGGCAGGATCAACAATAATCAGGAAGTGGGTCATTTGACTGTACATATTGATTCATTTGTCTATTCTTTTCCATTGTAGCATGATTGCTTTTCTTCCTATATGGTTTTGGCATTGATGTTTTAAATCTCTGTTGTGCCTGCCTCTTGTTCATTCTCCTTCACAGAATGCCACACTGGGGAAGAAAGTGGCAACAGCCTTAGGACAGAGGAGAGTGACTGGGCATTGTATTGGGGGAAAGGAAAACAATTCCTCAGGCTCAGAGTCCACTCTAAGGCCTAGCTGTTAAAAAATGGAGGCTGGATTTTAACACCACACAGAAACAAAGAAAGTAATTCTAAAAACCACAGGGGACTTTGGTCCAATGGGGATCAAACAGATGTTCTTCCTGTAGTAGCAACATCTTTAATTGGCAGAGGACCAGTTAACATTATCTTAAAATGACAACAAACCTGATTAGAATATGTTCAAAAATATTTTATGAGAAGTGAATTTCTTTGTGGCATCTCCCTTGTTATCATTTACCTTGTGAAGTAGGCCATTGGTATAAATTTACAGAAGTACAGTGATCCAAAAAAAGGTGGATTTTAGAATAAGGATAGCTTCCAACTTTTAATCTTAAACCTAAGAATGCTTATCCAGAAGTGATCAAATCTTTATTAGATGCAATAAATATCTGGAAGTGAGTCCAATAGCTTTACAGGGACTCATCTGTCAAATATCCTTATATTGTAAGTCGATGGGTGTCAGCTCAGCCAAAATCTTTTGAATTCAGTATAAACTACACCTAAATAAATGTGTACACAACTCAAGCTTTAGGAATGCAGCATTTATTATTTCAGTCCTTGTTTTTGTTTTTCTTATGTCCAAATGTATTTAATTACGCTGGCTTATTTGGGTTGCTAGACAGGCAAAGTTTACTGGTGAGTCACCTTAGATCAGTTTTAGGGATTAGGAGAAATAAAACAGCCTTTCGCAAGATATAAACTGTTTCATATTCGGAGGCACTAGAATTATATACTTCTCTTACAACTAAGCAAGAAAGTGGGGGATGTACAGATCAGGTAAAATAAGGGAGAGAACTATTAGACTGGCACATGAGCAGTAATAAAGGGAATATCTATAAGTAGGATTGGCTAGGATTACAGGTACTCATAAATATAACCCTGCTTCTCATCTGAGGTCCATGCAAATACTTTGGCAAAGTATAAACTGTACTGAAATCCATATGGATGACAAAATGAAATTGCAAAGGTTATTTCTCTTTCTATAGATTTTAAGAGCAATCATGGCAACAGGTAAGTGCTGTCTGAGTTTGAAATGAAATAAAGATTGATGACTAGAAGGTACATCAAACAGCCATCATCTTTTTTTATGGCTATTGTAGTGATGGGCACCTGCTCCCATTTATTCAGTTAGGGTATGGCAAATCCTTGTCTTTCCAACATAGACTCAATCTTGCATAGCCTGGGATATACGTGGGCCAGGTTGGTACATCTGCAACCTATCAGCCAATACATACAGATCCAATTTCCCAGGCGGGAGAGAGTTCATCTTAACTGCAAAATCAAGCTAAATGGGGGTGAAGACACTTTTCTGAACTTGTCCAACAGGTTCGCCTCAGTGCTGCCCTTGCTGGGGAAAAAAAATTAGGGTATGAGACTAAGGGGAGGGAGAGAGCTAAGAGATATGGAAGGCAAGATCATTTGTGAGGGGAGTAAGGTGTGTGCAAAAGGGAATGGACGAACCGGTTAAACAAAGTGGAGATTGATAGTAGCCATGTGGTTTTGTTAAACTGGCTTCTAGTGGAAGTACATAAGCAAGCAAGGCTCAGGCTGGAAGAACCGTGGTAAGAATGGAGCTAATCTTCCCTGGAACCAAATGTGAGGAAGGATCTAATATCAAAGCCAAGAACATCTCCAGGGTTCAGGAAGCAAAGAAAAGGCCTGCTTGAGTGGAGGAGAAATTAAATCAACAGAGTGGACTGTCTGAGCCCTGAGGCAGGGCAGAGATAAGTGTCTCTGGGTTGAAGGTGTGATAAGGTGCCAATATTTCTAGGGAGTTCGCAGGACCTGAGAGGAAGTTTTCCTAAAACCTTGATGAGTGTTGCAATCTCTGGGAGTCAGGGATTAGTCAGAACAAACTAACTTAAAGAAGCAAACTGGGAAAAGCCCTTTTCTCCCAGGTAAAGAAAGAATTCTAATATAAACCAAGATTTGCCTGAACTTAAGATTTCTTTGTTTGAAGGTATTCTGTTCTCCCTTATGAACTTGGATGGTCTGAATCTCTCTGTTAATTATTTCAAGAATTTGCTCTGAATTATTTCTTTGTCTTTAACCATTTTTCATGTCTTGTTCCATTTATGATATTTGAACCTCAGTTCCTCTCCATCTGGATCTGTGTCCAATTTCCCTGTAGCATTTTATGGGAGATTGATGCTTAAAGTGTTGTGTAATCTTATCAGTACCAAATGTTTTATTTCATCCAATTTTAATTTGGGAGGAACTGAGTATCTAAAGCTAGAAGGAACCATATTGTCTTGTTTTAACAGTGACTGATTTTCAAATCATTAAATCATTTTATTTTTATCCCTTCAAAAGGAAATGGAACCGAAATGTTCTGCATAGGTTCAAGGCAATTGACTGATGGAAATTTTGTCAATGCACATTTTTATAAGTGCCATCCAAGATTTTCTGGTATGGCATTTGGTGCACCTATAACCACTGGCACCACCACATTACGGTTTATGTCATAATCTTTCAATTTCAATTTTCAGAACTTGATACTTTGTGATCTGCTCCAATTTTTGTCTTCATTTTTTACTGTATTCTAGTATTGCCACATTAATTATTCACCTTTTCTTCTTTTCAACCAGTTAAATCTGGTGTGTTAGAGCCTCAGACTTCATTAGTTTTGTACTCAGAAATCCCATACTATTTTAACCTGCTCATTTTTACGACTTTGTCAGTTCTTTGTTTCCACCAATCTTTAATTACTGGCGCATGATAACTTTTCAAATAATCCAGTGAATCATTTGGCGACTGTGTTATGCTTTTGCTTGTAATCAGTTTGGGCAATCTTCTTGCACAAGCTGAGTATGTGATCTACTGTTTCTTTTGTTTCTTTGTACAATCTGGACTTTGAATGATTTGATTTTACAATTCTGACCTCGATTACCGTATATACTCGAGTATAAGTCGACCCGAATATAAGCCGAGGCACCTAATTTAACCACAAAAAACTGGGAAAACTTATTGACTCGAGTATAAGTCGAGGGTGGGAAATGCAGCAGCTACTGGTAAATTTCAAAAATAAAAATAGATGCCAATAAAAACTTTCACTAGGACAGTTGAGAATAAGTTTGATGTTCACAATTTCCTCTTTGAAAGAGACCAGTAAATAGGGAACAAGAAGATGAAGAAAAAGAAGTGTGTTTTTTCACACTTTTTACACTGAAGTGAACAAAAATGGCATCATAGGAACAGGCTTATTCTCAGCCCAAAGGTTTGTTTCTGATTTCTTCCCTGATTTAAGGGAAATTTGGGAAACGATCTCACTATCATGAAAGGTTTGATTGATTCACTAACCCAAAAGATGATGATGATGACAGTGGTAGGCAGGAGTCACTCTCTCCCTTGCAAGAAAAAACCAAGAGCCGTTCTTATGATATCTCTCTCTCCCCCTCCTCCCGAGTGGACTGAAAGCAGCTGGAGCTGAGGAAATGAAACTGAGTGGAGCGAACTGGGCTCGCGTTGCTTTTTCAGCCTAGAGCTCAGAAAAGCCTCCCCCTCCCATGCTTAAAAGTTGCAAAGGAAACACGGAAGCAGGGAAGCGGCTGCCCAGCTTCGGAGCTCCACACCATTTTTTTTTCAGAGGGGAATCTGACTCGAGTATAAGCCAAGGGGTTTTTTTTCAGCACAAAAAATGTGCTGAAAAACTCGGCTTATACTCGAGTATATACGGTACATTAGTTCGAATAGCTTGCTCTTCAGCAGCCAACATCAAGACTTCGGTTTCTTTGTTTTTTAATATTCTAGCTGTAAGCAATTGCCAGGTTTTATCTTTATCCACTTTCCCCTGGATCTTTTGTAGAAACTGATCGTGTAATGCCTTTCCTTACTAGCAATCTGTATTACATTATTTTGATATGCTTGTTCTGTTTCCTGCAGTAACATATAAAGTAACTTCCAATTTTTAACTTGTGTCAATGCTTATTCTTGGCTGTCTTTTATGTAATCACTCAATGCATACTTTTCTTTTTCAACAGATTATTTGACTTGTGTAGGTAATCTAGAATTAAGATTCACAGACTGGTAGAAACATAATTCAAGTTCAACTGGAGGTCCTAAGATTTATTAAGGTAGCACTCTAAAAAAATAGGCAGTTCTGAATAGGGTGGTTTTTTGTAAAATGTGGGTGTTCAGGCCTGATAAATCCAATATTTCCAAATATCATCAACATCCTAAAGATCTCGCTCTGAGGGCTCCAATGATATCTGGTATAACAATGGATTTCATTTTCCATAAGTGTTCAATTTTGATCTGCAATGGTCAATATTTCATATTTTTTTCCCAATTGTTTTTCCTCAATCCTAGCATCACCCAAGCTAGTAACATCAGAAAACCAGGCTTTCTTCCATTCAATAACTCTAATATCATGTTATCAGTAAGATATCTGTCTGTTTGGGTCTTAAATTCCCATAAAATCTTAACCCGCTCGTTGTCCCAAACCTTTTCAATTTGAGGACCCCAACAGTTTTTACTACATTCAAATTCAAACTTTGGGTAAAGTTTCCAATGAATAATTCTGCCCATTCAGTCTTGACATTACTTGTGGTCAGTGTATGAAATTTTGACTCAGCCATTGATCAAAATGATTACTTATTTTATCTTTTCTACTATACTATTATTATATATTTCCCATACATTAAATAAATAAAATAAATAGGTAATTGATGTATTAAATATTACAGGTAGTCCTCACCATAAAACCACAATTGAGCCCAAAATTTCTGTTTGCTAAGTGAGTTTTGCCCCATTTTATGACCTTTTTTGCCACATTTGTTAAGTGAATCACTGCAGTTGTTGGTCACAGGGTTGTTAAGCGGATCTGGCTTCCCCATTGACACAGCAACAGTCTTAAGTATGAACCAGTTGCCAACCATCTGAATTTTGATGACATAACTGTCGTGTCTTCGGAAATGATGCCAGGAGTCGGTGACTTTGTATCAAGCTCTTTTATTGATGTGGGAACCGAACTGGCGCTATAGGAAAACTTCGCGGCTTTTATTTCTGTAGCCGCGGTGGCCGCAGCCAATGGCACCGCTTTGAATCTCCCGCGATTCGAATAGACCAATCGCGGGAGATTCCTAGCGAGCCAATCGGCGCGGTTCGCCTAGCCAATCAGAGTGCCCCGCGCTTTGGCCAATCAAAGCGCGGGGATCTCAAGAATGCTAATGAGGGGACAGAACACCCCTCCCCTCTTGGTTTAGTCCTTACGTTGCGTAGTCCCGTAGGTAGGCGGGGCTCCGTCTTAGCCTACTGGACCTGCGCAGCTCAGTCGTAGGTTGGATCCCGGCCGGTTCGGTCGGGGTCTCTGCTTCTCCAGATGCCGTCGTGGGAACCGGCTGGTCGGTCGGGCCAGGCCGCTCTCCGTAGCTCCCTCCTGGGCTTCCCGGGTTGGTTGAGCTGCGGGTTTCGCCGCTCCCGCTCGGTCTCCCCGGGTTGGTCGAGCTGGCCTGGCTGTCTCTTCCTGGCGAGGGGTCATGCTGGCTGCTTTCCGGTAAGTATGGTTGGTTTATTCTTCTTTGGTTTTGGTCCCCTGGGTATTCCCTCCCCCCTTGGTTTGTGTTGTGGGGGTTGGTTTTGCCTGCTTGTGTGTCGGTGGTCTCTTGGGTGGTCGACCTCGATCTTAATTGGTCGATGTGGCATTTCCACACTCGTCCGTCTGTTGTTTGTAGCCGGTACGAGTGTGGGCCTGTTATTTGTGTGATGACGGCCGGTACCCATAACGGGTCTCCCGTCAGGTTTTTTGCGTACACGGGGTCGCCTGGTGCGAAGGTTCGGTGTTTGCTGGTTGAGTCTGGGGGCGTCTCTGGGTTATACGTGGGGTGTAATCTGTCGAGTGGGGACCTTAATTTCCTCCCCATTAACAGTTCGGCTGGGCTCTTATTCGTTGTGGTATTTGGGGTTATGTGTTGGGTGAAGAGTAATTTATTTATTTTATCCTGGATCTCCCCGTGGTCTATTTTCCGGATGGTTTTCTTTGTGAATTGCACCATCCGTTCTGCCCTACCGTTCGCCACCGGATGCGCCGGTGCTGTCAGCGCGTGTCGGATGCCCCTTTCCGCTAGGAATTTTTCGAATTCTAGCAAGGTGAATTGGGGCCCGTTGTCGGAAACGACGACGTCTGGGAGGCCGTGCGTTGCAAAGAGTTTGCTGAGTTCCTTGATCACGGCCTCCGTGGTTGTTGTTCTCATGTTGCTTACCTCCAGCCAGTTGGAGTAAGCGTCTACTGTTATCAGGAAGATGTGTCCTTTTGTGGGCCCGGCGAAGTCTATGTGGATCCTAGACCAAGGTCCCCTTGGGGTTTCCCACTCTAGGACGGGTGCTGTGGGTGGGCTTGGCCTAGTTTCCTGGCATTGTTGGCACCTTGCTACCCATGTCTCAATCTGTTTGTCCATCCCTGGCCACCAAGCATAACTTCTGGCCAGGGCTTTAGTCCTAACGATGCCCGGGTGCTCCTCATGTAATAGTTCCAGAACCTTCCCTTGTAGTTTTTCTGGAATGACCACCCTATCCCCCCATAGTATGCACCCTTTTAATAACGAGAGTTCCGTTTGCCGGTTCCGGAATGTCTTGATGGACTCATCGTTGTCCCTTTCCGGCCACCCTTTCTCTACCCAATGCAACACCCGCGCCAGACGTTTGTCTTTATTAGTTTCTCGGGCAATGTCTGACGCGGTTATGGGTAGGTTGGGTAGAGTCTCTATACTGAGGGTGGTCGTCGTGGATGCTGGGTCGGTGTCAGGTTCCAGTAGCGGCGAGCGGCTTAAGGCGTCTGCATGGGAGATCGTCTTACCCGGTCTGTGTATGAGTCCGTAGTTGTAGGCCGCCAGGAACTCGGACCACCTTGTCATTCGGGGAGACAGAATGTTTGGGGTGGCCCGGTTCCCTGCAAGGATTCCCAGCAGCGGCTTGTGGTCGGTTATGATGGTGAATGTCCGGCCGTAGAGATACTCGTGGAATCTTTTTACTGCGGCAACGATAGCCAGAGCCTCTTTGTCCAGCTGGCTGTAGTTCCGCTCCGGTTTGGTGAAGGTCCTTGAAAAGAACGCGATGGGTGCTTCTTTTCCGTCGGGGAGGGTATGACTGAGGACAGCGCCGACGCCGAAGGGTGATGCGTCGCATGTGACGGCCAGAGGTAGGGTCTCGTTGTACTGTATAAGGATGGCATCCGAAGTGAGGAGGTCCTCTGTTCTCTGGAAGGAGGCTTGCTCGCGTTTTCCCCAAGTCCAGGTCGCCGCCTTGTCCAGGAGCCTATGCAAAGGCTCCGCCGCCGTCGCCTTTTGGGGCAGGAAAACATTGTAAAAGTTAAGTAGCCCCAGGAATGCCTGTAGCTCCATCTTCGACTTGGGTGTGGGGGCTTCTTTTATGGCCTTGATTTTTTGGTTTGTGGGGTGAATGCCGTGACGGTCTAGGAGATATCCTAGGAATTCAACCCGTTCTGTGTATAATTGGCATTTCTCCCTCTTTACCTTGAGCCCGGTCTCTTTGAATTTGGTTAGGACCTCCCTTAGGCGACCCTCTAGTTCGGCTTGGTTGGTTGCCGATTGCCGACACTAAGACGTCGTCGAAGTAAGGTACCACCCCCTTGATGCCTTGTAATAGCCTTTCCATTAGGCTTTGGAATATTCCAGGTGCCACGCTGACTCCGAATTGGAGCCGGTTGCATTTAAATGCTCCCCGGTGGGTGACTATGGTTTGCGCTTCTGCCGTTTCCTCGTCGACTGGCAACTGTTGGTATGCCTGGGCGAGGTCGAGTTTGGCGAAAACCTTGCCCCCTCCCAGTGAATGCAGTAGGTGTTGCACTACTGGGACGGGGTAGGCGCTTTGTTGCAACGCGCCATTTAGGGTGGCCTTATAGTCCCCACAGATCCACACCGACCCATCGAGCTTGAGCTGGGTGACTATGGGGGTCTCCCACCGGGCGTGGTCGATTGGTTGTAGGACCCCTTGCTTGATGAGCTTGTCAATTTGCTCATCTATCTTGGGTTTAAGTGCGAATGGCACCCGCCTTGGTTTCAGGCGTTTTGGGGGGACATTTGGGTCTAGGCTGAATGATATAAGGGGCCCTCGGTACTTGCTTAGGTTTCCGTCGAAGACCTCTTGGAATTCCCGGGCTAGTTGTTGCTCCCAGCTGTCGTCGGTGACGTGGTCGATTCCCGTGACTGCGATGCCGAGTGGGGCAAACCATTGCAGTCCCAGTAGGCTTGGGCGGTCGCGATTGACGATTGTCAGGGGAAGCCTTTCGGTGCGCCCTTTGTATGTTACGTTGAACTGTCCGGTTCCGACTACCGGGATGCGGTTTCCCTGGTAGTCTTTTACGATTAGTCTCTGGCTGTCTAGGCTTTTCCTTTGGATGGTAGGCACCAAGCGCTTTATTTCTTGCCATGCTATCATGGAGAGGTAGGACCCGGAGTCCACCTCCATTTTGCATGGCTCGCCTTCGATGCCTACCTCCACGTAGACCTTCCGGGCGTCATTGGTTGTGGCGTGGCCAATGGTGACCGTCTGATGGGTCTCCTCTCTTCACCGGGTCTCGCCGCCTCGTAGGGATCGTCCGTTCCGGTCCCATCTGTTGTCAGAGGGGCGATCTCTGGTCCGGGGTGGTGTGCTCTCTCGCCTCCGTTCGCTCTGGTCCCATCGTGGTGGGCTGCGGTTCTTTTTGAGGCGGCAGACGCGGGCGATGTGTCCCTTCTTGTCACAATGTCGGCAGATCGACTCAAAAAACCGGCATTCGGACCTGGGGTGGTCGCCTCCGCAACTGGCACAGTTGGTCCTCGACTTACGACCCCGCCGGTTCCGTGGGTCGCGGCCTGCCTGGAGGCGATGGATGTCCTCCTCCTCGTCGGAAGTGCCCGACGCCGAGTGGAAATCGCCCTGGTGGGTGGTCGTCTCGGGTTGGGCCTCGGCTGACCTTGCAGGGTAGTTATTCCCGCTGCGGTCCCCAGCGTTCGGTTGGCGCATGCGGTTGGCGGATGTTCGGGTCGCTTCGGCGGCTGCGGCTTCGGTGAGGGTATCTGCAAGGTTGATGTTGCCCTTGGCCATCAGCCGACTCTGGAGGACGGGGTCCCACAGGCCGAGCACGATTCAGTCTTGCAGGGCGTCGTTCAGGTTGTCGAATTCGCACAGCCCCCCTAGGCGCCGTAGTTCGGCGATGAAGTCGCTGAAACTCTCACCCGACCGTTGGTCCCGACGGTAGAACTCATGGCGTCGGATTAGGATGGGTACCTCTGGAGCGTAGTGCCGCCGAAGTATTGGCTCGAGGACGTCCCAGTCCATCGCGGTCACGTCGGCGGGTTTGGCAAGTGCCTTGGCCATCTTAAATACCTCGGTCCCGCAGTGGGTCAGGAAGACGGCTCGCTTCATGTGGCCGGTGGCGTCATTCAGGTCGCTGCACTTGAGGAACATGCGGAATCTGTCGGAGTACGATTCCCAGTCCTCGCTGGCGGGGTTGAAGGGTGCGGGGGGTGTGATTTTCGCCATCGTGGAGATTCGTCTGGCTTCCGTCGGACACGTGCTTCGGTTCAGGATCTGAATCCCACCTTCGTCGCCAGTGTCATGTCTTTGGAAATGATGCCAGGAGTCGGTGACTTTGTATCAAGCTCTTTTATTGATGTGGGAACCGAACTGGCGCTATAGGAAAACTTCGCGGCTTTTATTTCTGTAGCCGCCGCGGCTGCGGCCAATGGCACCGCTTTGAATCTCCCGCGATTCGAATAGACCAATCGCGGGAGATTCCTAGCAAGCCAATCGGCGCGGCTCGCCTAGCCAATCAGAGTGCCCCGCACTTTGGCCAATCAAAGCGCGGGGATCTCAAGAATGCTCATGAGGGGACAGAACACCAACCATGGGAATGCTGCAAAGGTCATAACTGTCAACAACGATCATAAGTCACTTTTTTTAGTGCCGTTGTAACTTTGAACAGTCACTAAACAAACTGTTGTAAGTCAAAGATTATCTGTACAAGCAAGTAAGTTGCTAAAACTGTGAACACCCCATCTGTTGTGGTTAGCCAGCAGCAGGTGCGGATGGCTGAGGAAAGCAAAGACTCAGGTGAGGGGCCAGGACCATTAGGGAGTGGATTGCTGCTTTCAGGGATTGTGGGGGTTAGCAGCAGTGATGAGGAGGTTCCCGAGGAGCCTGTGCCAAGTGCGTGTGCGCACAGGATTGCTCATAGGAAAGAGCAACTACAACAGCATGGGCGACTCAGGAGTAAGGCTGCAAGGTAATGGCCCCTCCTTCAAGAAGAGAAAAGGCAGCTATGCAGCAAACGTTCTTTGTAGGAAGCAAAGACGTTTTGAAACTCAGCCTCGTGGACATTACAGATGGTATTTGAAGACTCTTGTATTGTAAACTATTTCTTATTTGTTGTTTTTTGGCAGCCTTGCAAAAAACTTGGCAAGGCTTTTTCTTGTCAGAACTAATTAGTTGGAAGCAGCCTTTTATCTGTGAAGAAACAGGATTCTTAGCTGAAACATTAAAAAGTTGTGCTGCTGCCTTTGTCTTGCGTTTGCTCTCTTGGAACCAGGTTTGGATCAGAACACCATCTTTTTAAGAGAACGAAGCCAGGAGAAGGGATTTCTTTCTTCCAAGAAAGTTGAGGTGGCAGTGGGAAGTACAACATAACCCATAATTAGAAAGGCAAAAGGAAAGCAGAGGTCAACAGCACAGACAATAGTGTTGAGACTACCTCTCTGAACATTCTATTATCCTTACTGTATTTTTTTTATCTCCCTGTCTTCTCTAGTCATGAAAAAAGACTAAAACTAAAAAGCCCAACATGAGAATTATTGCATTCCCACTGACAACCAGAGTTTCTCAACAGGTTTGAAAAATAGTGCTTCTTTTCTAAGACAAAACAATATGCTTGTAATCAATCACTGACCAATTTATGATCTGTTGGTCCAGGAATGGTTTTCATAGTTACGTTATAATCCATTCCTACCTAAAATGTGTTTCATTTTATTTTTATGACTGCACAATACACACAGCTCTGTATTCAAGGAAAATGACATTCAAATACATCGGTGCCCAGAGAACCCTTCAGGATGACTCATCCATGGCTAGCAACAACATTTCAAACCATTCTTGCTCTTCTCCCTCTGGATGTGTGGAGAAACGATGCCGCAAAGGAGTTTTCTCTCCTTCTTGCCAGGAGTTTTCCTCCTCCTCTTCTCCCAAAAGCATTCCAGCTGCAGAAACGTCTCTTGAAGCAGAATTTACTGCAAGGGCCCCTTGTGCTTTCAAGGAGTAGGAAAACAAATGCAGCTGAAGTGAAGTGAAGCAAAATCCATGAACCAGCCCTTCAGCCAGTTAGTCATCATCACTGGCTGAAGATTTTTCTTTGTACTTACAATTAATTAGCTACTATAACCACTTTTGCAGACTGACTTGTCAGCTGCTTGGAGAGCCTGTCCTGCGCCTTCTTACCGCATAGTCCTCATCTCATTCATTCCTCTCCTCAAACTCATTCGTGCTCCCAGCAGGATCATTTGAACAGAAAGAAGCTCTAGTTAAAAAAAGACCCTCAAATATGCCACATGTCATTTCATCCATTTTTCTTGCCATATCCTGGACATTCTCAAGAATGGCTGAAAAAAAAATTGTAAGTGTACAAAAAATGGGGCAACTCTTAAGAAGAAGAAAATCCACATCGGTGACATATTTCAGACATGGTGATTTGCAAATATTCTTCAGCATGATATGTTACACAAGGGGGGGGAAATAGAATCTTTGCTGGCAATTCAAGAGACAAATTTCTTCCTATTTACTTATTCTTATTTCGATTCTCTATGACAGTGGTGGCTAACCTTTTTAGGCTGCCCTGCTGAAAATTCGGCTCATGTGCCAGCATCCAGAAGGCAATGCATGCTGCTCCCCCACATCCCCTGCGCAAGCGCACTGCCCCCCCACCCCCTGCGCATGCGTGCAAGACTCTCTGTGCCCCACATGTCTCTGCACATGTGTGTACCTGTCCAGCACACCCCTGCCTCCAATGTATGTGTGCCAGATACCCAAAAATCAGTTGGCGGGCAGGCGGCATTGCGCATGTACAGTGGGGCTCTTCTGGGCAACCTCTTGCATGCTGGCAGAAGTGGCTCTGTATGCCACTTCCGGCACGTAGGTTCACCATCACGGCTCTATGAGATCCCTTATTATCAGTTGTTGCAAGGATCCCATGGAAGCTGACATAGATGATAATAAATAAATGTACGTCACATTTTGCAAATGTGCAAACCCCTAACCTCTCTTTATGCATTACAGAATGGAAAGGGGTGGAGGTCAGTCAGACTCCCATCTATCATTCTGAGCTCATTGATAGGCAGATGCTTGAATGAAAATCCCTTGGATGGAAGTGAGAGAAAGAAGGAATCACAAACAGGATATTGTCAGTGATATTTAATTTTAATATGAATGAACGAATGAATGAATCAATGAATTGGGGGAGAGTCTCATTGTCAGTCTACATTGCAAGGAACAGTAACTTAGAAACCAGCACTAACTCAAGGCAGCTGTCCAAATTAGTTTGTCCCTATGAAATCTCCATTGTCCATGACGAGAAAGCATGGTGTATTTTTTTCAGGACATCATGAGACATCTAAATTCAAATCTTGCAATCCGTAAATATATCTTGAGAGTTCTCGAGACCACTGGATAAATCAGGGGGGAATTTTGGTTTCTACCTCATGGTGGATGGATTATTTTTCAAATCAGCTCTAGTTTGCTTTTTACAGAATTGGGAACAAGGGCCAAGATGAGGAACACAAAAACATATTTACTTCAGGGTGGGATGGGGGAGGCAGTGCGAGTTGCAAGTGGTGAAAATGATGCTTCATTCATTTTCAACATCTAATATTACACAGAAGCAGACTAAATGCTGCCCTGAAAAAAATGGCTGCTCTAGACTGTAACGTCACCGGATTCTCTGTTTTTGTTTTCACCAGAGATTTTCTCCAGTCTTCCTTTTTGGTTTTATATAAACTCTGGGGTCCTGCTGGATGAAAGCAGGCTCTGTTTCACAATCCAGTTGTGGCTTTCGTATATGTCAGCACACTCCCTGCCTCTCCCTCCTCTATACACACGCACTCCAAAATTACTTCATGATGATCCAGGGCACATATCACAGCCCGGAATCCTCCCAGGGCTTGTGTGGGTAAAGGAAGCTGAGAATTGCTGAAGAAGCCTGACTGAAATTTATAATGACGATTTGGGCCTTATCGGATCTTTATAACACTGTATAAAGCTAATTGCTGCTTAGTCACCCAATTGGTTGGCAAAATCGATTGGATTAGGAGATACATAAAAGGTCAGACAGTAGGAGTTTGTCTAGACATCTTATTTTGAATTCTGCATGGGGTGGGGTGTTTCTGTGGCAACTCCTGCAAAACACTCACATTTCAGTAATATTTTTAAAGATCATACCTAGAGAACTGTTTTCAGCCCCAAGCAACATTTTAAGATAAAAGGTTTTTTTTTAAATTTACCCTGGTTTTCCTTGGCAGGTGACTCAGAAGGTGAAAGTAGTTCGCTGTCCACTTTACTTTCTCATACTCTTCCCCCAAAGCTTTGGCCACTAGAACAGGGGGATCCAAACTTGGCCACGTTAAGACTTGTGGATTTCAACTCTCTGGATTTGAAGTCCACAAGTCTTAACGTGGCCAAGGTTGGAGAGCCCTGCACTAGAAGATTCCCTTATGGAAATTCAGCAAGAATAGACGCTTGTGTCTTATTTCAGCTGCTATATTCAATTAACGTACAGCTCTTTTTCTTCTTGCAGCATTAGAGAGAGGCACAAACTTTTCCAGAAAGGCGAGACGAGAAAGAAAGAAAAATGAGCTTGTCACCAAACTCTTGTCTTTTTTGAATAGTTCATAAAAGTTACACCCGGAAATATGAAGAAGAGGGAAAATCCAGACCAAAACATCGCAGGGAAGAAACAACCTGCCAAGGAAAATGCACCAATATTTAACTTCTATGACATTTTTATCCTTTGCGTTGTTTTCCTCTTTCTTTCTTTTACAAGAAAAGAAAAGGAGCATATCCAACTTCAAATTTTTCTGATTCCTCTCCACCCACACATTCTTACATTAAACTAAAAATCAGTCACATTTCCTGAGTAAAAATGAACAAAAAAAGGCATTCTTGATATGCCTTTCGGTGAGGGCAGACTAAAAATTTTGGCATGTCTTAGTATCCTTGATGCCTGTCACATGGCGCCTACAAAACAGGTTTTTAACATCAACCAAGAGTGATCTGATTTAATTCATAATTGTGTATCTTTCGAATAAGTAAATTGAGTTCAAAGGATGCCAACTGTTAACAGCTGCTGCTTGGGAGTTCACGCAATGAGATCTCAACTCTACAAAATTTGTTGTATAATAATATATTGTAATGAATTCTTCAGCTTAGCACTCAAGTGAAACTTTGCAAACCTAAGTCATATTCTCTCATTTTGTAAATGAAGAACAGATGAGGGGAGAATTACATTGTTTTTAAAATGCCAAGTATCTAGGATTCATGGTGTTCTTTTCTTCATTAGTTTTTATTATTATCCTAAAATATTAGAAGCTAGATGGCAGGTCTCTATTAATTGTGCTAATAAGAACCAGTTTAGTCTAGTGGTTAAAAACTCCAGGCTAGAAGCCAGGAGACTGTGTGTTCTAGTCCTGCTATAGGCATGAAAGGAGCTGAGTGACTTTGGGTCAGTCACTCTCTCAGCCCAACTAGCTCATACGGTTGTTGTTGTGAGGAAATGGAGGAAGGAGTATTGGTAAGTGTTCACCACTTTACATGTAAAAACAATAATGGTGAGATAAAAATACATGAATAAGAATAAAATAAAAATAAATAAAAATAAAATGGTCCTGAGAATATGGACAATGCTATATTTATATTACTATTAAATGGTAAAAATCAAGGCTTCCTTAATTTTTGCAGTAATTTGCCAACCTCTATGGCTAATTTATAATTTCATATCGAATAATCCTTGTCTTATTTAAAATGTTCCTGGAAGGGAGTATTAATAGATTCATAAACAATAAGAGTGTATTATGAAAAGCTCTTAATTCGTAAAAATGTTTGTTTCCTTTATCTTTATTTTCTTTATTTCTTTATTAAATTTATATGCCACCTATCTCAATGTTGAAGTGATTCTGAGTGGATTTATGTTAACTCCGAGTATGTTAACTTCTGAGTAACTCCGAGAAGCACAGAGCGGAAGACACAGGCCTGAAGATGATGAATGAGACTTCATCGAAACGTTGCCTAGATACTTCCAATTTTACACGGGAGAAAACCCAAATAACCAAAGATCCAATATATACACTGCTCAAAAAAATAAAGGGAACACAAAAATAAGACATCCTGGATTTGAATGAATGAAATATTCTTATTAAATACTTTGTTCATTACATAGTTGAGTGTGCTGACAACAAAATCACACAAAAATTATCAATGGAAATCAAATTTAGCAACCCATGGAGGTCTGGATTTGGAGTTACACTTAAAATTAAAGTGGGAAAAAAACACTACAGGCTGATCCAACTTTGATGTAATGTTCTTAAAACATGTCAAAATGAGGCTCAGTAGTGTGTGTGGCCTCCACGTGCCTGTATGGCCTCCCTACAATGCCTGGGCATGCTCCTGATGAGGTGGCGGATGGTTTCCTGAGGGATCTCCTCCCACACCTGGACTAAAGCATCCCCCAACTCCTGGACAGTCTGATGCAACGTGGCGTTGGTGGATGGAGTGAGACATGATGTCCCAGATGTGCTTAATTGGATTCAGGTCTGGGGAATGGGTGGGCCAGTCCATAGCATCAATGCCTTCGTCTTGCAGGAACTGCTGACACACTCCAGCCACATGAGGTCAAGCATCTTTTATTTTATTTTATTAAAAATATTACCAGCAAATTTACATCAATTGTATACTTCTTCTAAAATCAATCTGAATTGCTGAAAAAATAATTGACTATTTTCTAAACTGGAACATGCTAAGCACAATGGTGTAAACCAAGTTATTAAGTTTGTAAACCATTTGTCTTATGACTTGATTTCAGTGTTCTTGTTTGAACCTCACACATTTTCAAACAATATTATACAAGAATTGATGGTAAGATTTATCTTAAATTTTTTAACACTTTGTTATCTTGACCAGTGAAACCCACAGCTTGAAAATGTTACTCGGCCTTGACTTCTCTGATGCTGAGTGGTGGTTGGTAGAAAAAAAAATACAGCACCAGTAGCAGGAAGATTCTATAAAAATTAGGGGACACACTAGAGGTGGTATTTAGCAGGTTCTAACCAGTTCTAGAGAACCGGCAGAGGAAATTTTGAGTAATTTGGAGAACCGGCAAATACCACCTCTGGCTGGAGATTTTACAGTATCCTTCCCCTGCCATGCCCACCAAGCCATGCCCACAGAACCAGTAGTAAAAAAAATTGAATTCCACACACCCAAACACATAGCAGAAGTGATATATCTGGAGCAGTGGTGGTATTCTATCAGTTCGGCCCGGTTCTGGCAAGCCAATAGCAACGATGAGCAGCGGAGACCAAACCAGTTCTCTCCACCGCCCACCCGGGCTCCCATACTCACTTTTATCCTCTGAATTTGAAGCCCAGCTGTTTTGCACAGCACAGAAGAGTGCCGTGCGACAGCTGCTGAAGCATCTGGGATTGTGCAGATTTACAGTAGGCGAATTAGAATGCCTCTGTGCCTGCACAAACACCTCTACGCAAAGTGTATATTTGGCATGTACGTGTACGCAAAGTGTGTGCATACGTGCAGAGCACGCCCACCAAACCACGCCCACCAAAGCGGTGGCAAAAATATTTGAATCCCACCACTGATCTGTAGCTCAGGGTTGACATGAGGGGTCCTTGGTGCTCTCTGAGCTTGCTGGTTTTCTTACAGATGTTTTATTTCCCTAACTAGGTAACATCATCAGTGCACAAGCAAGTTCAGAGAGCACCAAGGACCTGTCAAAATGTTCAGAAGCAGCAAGTGAATGAGAAAAGGATTTGAAAAGGATTCAGAAGAAATCTTGGCTATAGGACAGAGGTCTCCAAACTTGGCAACTTTAAGACTTGTGGACTGGCTGAGGAATTCTGGGAGTTGAAGTCCACAATTCTTAAAGTTGCCAAGTTTGGGGAGCCCTGCTATAGGGCCTCAAAGTAACAACATTGGAGGTGCCAATGTCATATCTCGGCCTTTATCTCAATGTCTTCTAATACAGCAAATATTTCCAGGGAAGATATAAGGCAGAAGCATCAGAGGTGTTTTGTTTCTTTTCAGTGATTTTTTATTTATTTATTTTTTATTTATTTTGATTTGTCAATCATTTACAAGATAATAGGTATAAGTATATACAAAGTTATAAATACATGAAATGGGTACATATAAGAAAAATAAAAGAAACAATAGGACAGGGACGGTAGGCACGTTGGTGCACTTATGCACGCTCCCTACAGACCTCTTAGGAAAGGGGTGAGGTCAATAGTAGGCAGTCTAAGGTTAAAGTTTTGGGGGTTTGGGGAAGAAACCACAGAGTCAGGTAGAGTATTCCAGACATTGACCACTCTGTTGCTGAAGTCGTATTTCCTGCAATCAAGTTTGGTGTGGTTAACCTTGAGTTTGTATCTATTGTGTGCTCTTGTGTTGTTATGGTTGAAGCTGAAGTTTTCATTGACAGGTAAGTCATTGCAATGTATGATTTTATATACCATACTTAGATCAGACTGAAAATGGCATAATTCAACGTTTTCTAGGTCTAGAATTTCAAGTCTGATGGCATAAGGTATTCTACAATGAGTAGAGGAATGGAGAATTCTTCTTGTGAAATTTGTGAAATTTTTCCTTCGCTCTGTTGGATAATTTCATTATTCACCTTCTCCTCTCCTTTTTCTTTGTTTATTCATTGTTAGTGTTTCTATGTATCTAGGCCTTTGATAATTCACCTTGCTTTTTCACTGCATATCCAGGCCCTTACAGTGATTCAGAAAGCTGCATTCTCATGCATTTAATGAGGCTTACTATCCTGTTATGCTAGGTCACACAATCCAAAAACAGAATGAGATCCTTTTCAAAAAGGAAACTTTTCCATAAATAGCTCCAATGTTTCCCTTTGAACCGGTGTGACAAAAGTCATGTGATTTTACAATGCATGATGCTAATTCAATCTGATATTGAAGCACCAATGTCTAGAGAAATTTTATTTTAATAAATACACTAACATCTAATGGAATCTAAGTCTGGATATGAAAATAGATATTTACAAAGGAAGATACTGCATTTGTATCATAAGCAGTGAGCCAAGTCACTTGACAGTGAGATAGATGGCATGTACATTTACTAAATAAAATGCAGCTTAATTAAAATGGGAGGTAGCTAAAAAAAATCAAAGGAACCAAGGCGATAACAGAGATTGTCTTAACATGTTTATTCGTGGAAAATCAGTGTCCAAGGTTCTGTAACCTAACCTTTTTTTCTTCAGAGTTACATGGCTAAAGAGACCGTCAGAACGCAATGGTTAGGAGTGGCCATGGTGGATGTGGCCTGTCAGCCTCCTGCACCACAGCAGGGTTTATTGGTTTATTTACTTTGTTGTTTAAATGTACACTGACAGCTTATCCGCTGAACACAAATTCCTTGTGTGTCACACTTGACCAATAAAAAAGAAAGAAGAAAGAAAAGAAGACTGAGGAATAACAATGAAGAAATGAAGAAAAAAAGAAAAGAAAATTAAACAAATGCAGTAAAATGTAGCTGTCAACCCAGAAGTTACACACACACACACACCGTGTTATGTATAATGTGATTGTTTTGAGTTTCACTTAGCACTGGGAGTGGGAGACGTTAAATTTATAATAAATAGTTTCTTGGGTTTACATGTCAAGCTAAGCCATAGTGTGTCAAGTGTGCTTTTTATGACCCTGTAATCCCTTAATTTGGGGTAGAATCAAAGAAACTGAATGGAACTGAGCATTTACTGGCCAGATGCCCTTCCTGATGCCTACATAGAGTTCTCAGTAGAAGTTTTCTCTTTGCACCCTGAGAGAGAAACATCTGTCACTACCTAGGATTGAACTATCAACCTTCTGAGTGGGAGGTGAGCATCTTCACCACTAGGCCACCACACCACTCTGTCAATGTGCTTTTATTTTGACTTTTAATTCATACTTAAAAATAGCTGCTGATTAACATAGTTAATTGTAGCTTATTCAAACCATGGTTAATAAACCATTATTTTATATAGTATTAATCAAATTAATATGTGCATCATCTGCCTTACATTTATTAGAGACTTCTAGCTCAATTAACTATTTATCGTACTTATTGCCTTTTTATAAATCAATCCTTATCCAGTGAAGTCACCGCTAATAGAATAAAATGGTTTGGGGGTTTTTTTGCTAGATGGTGGGCATGTGGACTCTATATTCACATATGGATGCATTTAGCTTAAGTAGTCTGGTCATTTGGCATCACAATGCAAAATAATTGCAAGCAAACCAGCCCTTTCTTAGTTTGGTGAGGCTGCCAGTTGGCAGCATTTGATTAAAGTTATTTCAAGAAAATGAAAAAAGAAATTATGGAAAATCATCCAAGCTGCACATGAGCAGACAAACACCTTTCCACTTCCAAATTGCTTTCAGGCATTTCTATTTTGTACTGCAAGGATAATGGCCTGTAAAACAAGAGCTCACTTTTGCTGAAAAGAACAAAACGCTTCACAAAACTCCTGGGAGAACCATATCAAATATCCTTAACTCGTGGCTAAAATCTGCTAGCTATTATTATTATTACTATTATTATTATTAATATATTATTGTCTGGGGAGACAGTGCTACAGTTTATCAAACAAGTCCTAAAAATCCTGCCCTGAAGGATTTAATGCTTAAGGACAATTTTGGCCTCCTTTTCAAAGGTTTTGACCATCCATAATTTACACAGACAGCAGCAGCAGTAGTGGTGGTGGTACTAGTAGCAGTAATTTCTCAGCACGTTTGAAAATCTAGTCAAAATATGGATAAATTTACCTCTTTCATGGGGACCCTCAAAGATATTTCTTTCTAGTAATTCAAGCCAAGCCTTTGAATCTTTCCAAAATGATACATAAGGACACATCTGAAAAAAGGCAAACATAAATAAAAAACAAGGGTATATCATTAAAGTCTTTGAGAACTGAACTCGACTTGAGGGAGACTTGTAGTTCATAAAAGAATTACTCAACTATTAGATTTTCCCAAATTGTATCCATCTAATGGACACACGCTGAGCTATCTTTGATACAAACAAACCATTAACAAGTGAGTAACTTCTACTTCCAAAGAGGACAAATACTAAGAAGAAAACCTGTAAGTATCATTTGAATTCATCTCCTGGCCACTTTTCTGTATAGGGATCCCCTCACAGAAAACTAGACAAAAATGCTGATGAAAGATAAGGTGAAATTGGGAATCAGATTCATACCAGCAAAGGTGCCTTATAAGCCTGCAGGCAGTTTTTTACTCATATCAATGCAGTGCATTATCATAAATTTATTTATTCATTCGTTTTTCATATTTCTTAACCACCCATCTCCCTACCTTAAATGCTAAAATAAGGAAACAACATCTTGAGCAATTCAATACAATTTAATATGCCATTCTTGTTCAACTCAAGGTGGGAAATAACATGAAATGGACAAAGAATGAAGAGTAAAGAATTAAAAAAAAAAAACAGTCTTGAAGAAAATTGCTGGTGTTTTCCTGGCAGTTGCACCATTCCTTCCCTTATTCTTTCTGTGTGCCAAATGCTGTCAGAATGACTAAAACATATTCAATATCTTCAAACAATTCCAAGCACCAGAGTTCCCTTACTTTGCTCCTGAAGTAGTAGGAGAGCCAGCTACTTTTAAGACTTGGCCTTGGACTGCCATTTAACAATAGCTAACGCTATATATTGAAGGCCATTTTCTTCCACTAGTCTGTGACTGTCACTTTCAGGGTTATTTCATTCACTACTACAGCATAACACAGAAGACTTGTGTTCATGTTGCCAGTAACATGTTAAAACAAGGTGATGTGTGTCTACATTTCTTTCTTAGCTGCCTTGCTTTCCATTGGTTTTGTGGAGTGTTTAGCCTGAGGCCTCCTAACCAGAGCCATAGGCCACAAATGGAGAAAAGTGGAATTTCTGCAACTACATCATTGTGGCCAATCCTAATTGGTCAATCCTTATGGGAAGAAGATGAAGCCTCGTTAAACCCACAGTCTGAAAAATCAAGACTAAATCCTTAAACTCCTATGGAATCAGAGAATCACAGTGTGATCGGACTAGCTGAATTGTCTTGCATTCTGCAATCAGTGACTGTACTTTTTGTCCCTATGATAAATAGGAGCATCTAAAAGAGAAAGGCAGTGATTCTTCCTTCAGGCTGAATCCCTAAATATGTACAAAGAATGCTACTCTGTTAGTAATTTAGGGACTCATCACTGTGCACTCCAACCAGCTAGCCTGCACATTAAATGTTGCCTATAGAATCTTAACCAGAATAGCACTTATTTATTCTTACCATATGAGATAGTATAAAATTGAAAACAATGATACAGACTCCTCCAAGCAGTGAGGTCTCATCCAGAAAAAAATTAATCATTCCAAATTCCTTCCAAAATCAATGAGATGTTAGCAAGACCCAAGGTACGGGTATTTGTCCCACAGACATGAGTGCGACTATTCCTCTAGATACACATAATTAATTTTCTTTGGAGACAAGCCTAAGAGTGGGGGGCGAAATTGCATTTGGAATTTTAAATAAGAAAATATTGATTGAGGAAAGCATGAAACAATCAGAAGCATTTTAGGGAGTAAATCAGAAATATTGCTCTAATGTTACATATGCTCTCCATTCGTTAGTTCCACATGGTGGGACCAAAAACCAAAGAAATAAGCTTATGAGGCTGCCATATATAACTTGGTAAATTTAGTGTGCTGGTTTTCTTTCATCTTGACTTTTTTTACCAATAGTTTAAAGGCAACTGAGTAGTTGATTTTCCTTCTTTCTTCGTAATGTGAGTGAAATAGTTATAATAGCCAAGACTGGAAAATAAATTATATATATGTTGTGCAAGGGAAAGTCCTGTGAGCAGATCCTCTTTAGCTGCTTCAGCTAATTAGCCCATCAGGTAAACTACAGAGACTACAGGTAGTAGCAAAATGTCACCACACAGGGTATTTTGTTCTTTAAAAGGCAATTAGCTCCTGTGGCACTGGCTGAGTCATGTTAGCAATAACCTCCATTATCAGAGATAAGTAAATAAGTAAATGATGGTTGATTGCTAGGTATTATCCTTCCACGATCTAGTCAAAAAGAGGGCTGTGAAAATATTTACAGACCAGTGGTGGGATTCAATTTTTTTTACTACCGGTTCTGTGGGTGTGGCTTGGTGGGCATGGCAGGGGAAGGATACTGCAAAATCGCCAGCCAGAGGTGGTATTTGCCAGTTCTCCGAACTACTCAGAATTTCCACTACCAGTTTTCCAGAACTGGTCAGAACCTGCTGAATCCCACCTCTGTTACAGACCCCTCACATCCTGGACATAAACTGTTTCAACTCCTTCCCTCAAAACGACACTATAGAGCACTACACCACAGAACAATTAGACACAAGGACAGTTTTCCCCCCAAAAGCCATCACTCTGCTAAACAAATAATTCCCTCAACACTGTTCAAGTATTACAAAGTCTGCATTACTATTACTGTTAATATTGTCATCACTCCTTATCACCCATCCCCTCCCACTTGTATGACTGTAACTTTGTTGTATCCTTATGATTTATATTGACTGTTTCCTAGTATGATTTGATTGCTTATTGTACCCTATGACTATCATTTAGTGTTGTACCTTATGATTCTTGACTCTTGATCAATGTATCTTTTCTTTTATGTATACTGAGAGTATTTGCACCAAGACAAATTCCTTATGTGTCCAGCCACACTTGGCCAATAAAGAATTCTATTCTATCTATCTATCATCTGTCTATCTATGCAGTTTTAGCACTTAAATGGAATCAGAACATTAAACATTATTTTGTATTTCAACAGATTACAGGCTTTGGGGGAGCAACTGGTAATTTTCAGAAAAATTGGAGTTGAACTTCCATTTGCTTCATTCAAGCAGGCCAACAGCATAAAACCATGGGAGTTATAGTTCAGAATATCTAGCGGGCCCCAGGTTGTTTCTCCCCATTCTAGGGCTCTAGTAGTAAACTTTTCAATTCCTATATCTGATTTTTCTTTCACTTAAAATATCAAGTGAGCATAGCTGGAACCAGAGGTGGTATTCAGCAGGTTTTGACCAGTTCTGGATAAGAACCAGTAGCAGAAATTTGAGTAGTTCATAGAACCGGCAAATACCACCTCTGACTGGAGATTTTACAGTATCCTTGCCCTGCCACGCCCACCAAGCCACGCCCACAGAACTGGTAGTAAAAAAATTTTGAATCCTACCACTGGCTGGAACAAAGAGCTGTTGCTTTGCTGTTTGATCCAGATTTCTTCTCCACTACAGTGATGGAATTGCAAATAATAAAGAAAAACTGGATTTGTCTACTTTGCGTAGCATCTCATTTTCATGATGACACCGACCAGGCTACATACCACTATATTCTTAAGTAATCAAAGTTCCCTATTCGCTCAGACATGTTTGTCCTTGCTTTTAATATTGTGCTGTATATTAAAAAGTAGACATCACAATCTAGCGATATAGGTTTTTTTATAACCTATATCACAATCTAGCGATATAGGTTTTTTTATCACTTTGTTAAAAAGTTACACAGAGCATGGGTGAAATGCCTGGTTCCAATAATAAATATGAAGTTGTCTATAATGGTAAAATTGGTATCATGCTAGCTTTTCTATTGTTAGTAACTAAGGGTAGCTGAGAGATGAAATGTACATCTCCTTTTGTGAATCAGAAAGATAAACAATTTTAAGTTGATTCCATCAAGGCATTACCTTGGTGGGGGAAAAAACCCACTGAGGTTTATCCACAAACTTAAATGCAAGCCAAAATTTAAGGCTTCCAAAGTACAAAAGAAGAAGAAAAAATCCCTCAGGGGGATACCACAACAGTTTTTCTGGACTGCAGATGAAGGATTAAGTGTATTTTTCCCATGGAAGGGTAATGAATGATATTTAATAATATCCTGATGTTGCTGCTGGCAGCTTTCTGGATATACCCAGGCTATTTAGATGGTTTAAAAAAGTACTTGTTTATATACACCTTGGCCATAACTGATGCATAGTTATATTAGTCTATGAAAGATGTATGGTTTCACAACCTACTTTTTTTCTGCACAATAATTGACCCATTATTTAATGACTCCCTCCTTCCACCCCATAAGCAGAATTATTTCTCATACATCAAACTCAGTAAAACTTCTCAACTGGTGTTTATTTTGGTAGTTTCAATTACATTTTTCACTGTATGTATTCAAGGTCTTTTCTTTTAAGTGATAAATTCAGGGTGGGATTCTACCAGTTTGCACCTATTCGCTAGAACCAGTTGTTAACATTCTAAGCAGTTCGGAGAACCGGTTGTTAGAAGAAATTACTGGCCTAATCCTGTAAGGAAGGCAGGAAGGAAACATTCTGGTGTTGCTTACAGAAACTGCCTCTCTGTTAACCCTTTTTACATTCTTGGCAGGACTAGACTTCCTGTCTCAGGAACATGTCTGGAGTTTTTTTCCCCTCCTTTTCTAGTACTTATCTTGGGTGGAATGACCATTCAAAGTTACAATGGCACTGAAAAAAGTGGCTTATGGCCCTTTTTCACACTTACGACTGTTGCAGCATCCCCACAGTCATGAGGGGCCAGGCAAGGAGATGCGTCCCTCGATGTAAGTGATGTTGAGTTGGCCACACCCAGCCAATAACATGACCACCAAGACATGCCCACCCAGTCACATGAGCACAAAGCCACGCCCACCACCTAAGCCATGCCCACAGAATTGTTTGTTAAAAATTTGAATCCCACCCCTGGATAAATTATATATCCTTGAAAACTTCTGTGTAAGAAAACATATAGCAGAGTAATCAGCTGCAGTACGCTAAAGGGTGGGGCACATGACAAAAATCATAATATGTTCTATTAATCTTTATATATCTGATTTAGAAAAGTGGGAGAAGGCAGAGCCATGTCGCCATGATACAGCTGTGATCTCGGGGCTCTGAGATCGCAGCTGATATCTTCGCCCCTGGTCGGTCCTGACGGACCTAAACTGTCCCGTAGAGACGGTGACAGTAAGGGGTGCATTCCGTTGATCCCAGGGACATCGCAAGTCCCTGGTTGATCCGGGAGAAGCCCTTCTACCATCGGTGGAGAGGCAGCCATTAAGCTGCTGAAGCAGGGACAGCTCTGGAAGGAAGAGAAAGAAAGACAAGTGTATCGGCTGGTGAGGATTTTTTTAAAAAAAAATATTTGGGACTTAAGGACACTCTAGGATGAGAAGAAACCTGTAAGATTTCTGACAAAAATTGATAAAATGGATCTAGCTGCGATTTTTAAAAGAGAAATGTCAAAGTGAAGCTTTGCTTTTTCCTTTCACTTTTTTTTCTTCACTGAACTTCTATTGCGACTTAGTAACTGTAACCAGACTGGATTTTTCTCCTATATCTACTTATTTTCTTTCTTCTTTTTGATTGCTTATATTTTTTAGAACAGAGGCTCCCTTTAGTAATTTTTTTTAAAAATATATATACATGTATATTTTCTTTTTCTATTGGGCTTTTTTTGGGAAGAAGGGGGAGTGGATTAAGGAAACTTTGTAACACTGCCAACTAGAGGCTTGAAAATACTTTATTTGAAGTTGAGAGGACTGTGAAAAATTCTTCCTCAAGGACACTGGAACTTGATAAGATAGAGGGAAGAGCACTGGAGAATGTTTTTACAGGTGTCTCTCTGGGACCTCTACTATTAATTGAACATTTGAAGTTTGGCTTTGGAATTTGTGGAGAAGCCATAATAAGAGCCTTGGATACTTAAATAAAATGCAATGTGCTCCTTTTTTAATTTTCTTTTAGCTGTTTTATCCCCCCTCTTCAACCCTACACTATTTTGTAATATTTGTATATTTATTCTTTTTTTTTTATTCTATTTTTATCTTTTTTTTTTTTAAGGGAAAGCCTCAGAATATCTTTTTTCTTTTTCTTTATTGGGATTTTTGTCTTCCCCATTTCCATTTTTGATTTACTTTTATAGTTATCTTTTACTTTTTGTGACCCTTCAATTGGATTAAGGTGTGAAGAATCTGAAGAATTTTTTTTTTCTTATTATTTTTTAATATTATTGGGTATTATTCTTTTTCTCTTTATTTTTAATTTTTATTTTTGAACAACAATTGACTATCCCATAACAGGATTAAGGTTTAGAAGAACCTGAAGAACCTCCTTTTTATTTTTATTTTTAATCCTTTTTTCTTTTTAATTTTGGGCTTTTTATTTTTTATTGGCTTTTTCTTATGGTTTCCTTTTTCCTAATTGGATTATAATTGGCCACCCTACCAATTGGATTAAAAGAGCTTGAAGACCTGGAGCTATCCAAATGAGTAAGAAAACTTTACCTTCTGGCATTTCAACCTCTGCTCCTGCCTCTCCATCAGCTGGAGGATGACTTTTAACAATGGCAAAGCAAGATAAAGCACAAATGGATCTAACGATGGTTATACAAGGAATTCAAGAACTTAAAACGAGTATTGAACAAAGAACGGAGAGCATTGAACAAAGAATCATGAAGACTGATGAAAAAATTGAAAACATTCAACAATTGATGGTGAAATACGATGAAAGACTCCAAAAAATGGAAGAGAAAGATAAACAAAGAGATGAGACAATTGGAAACATTGACAGCAGATTAACAATGGTTGAACAAGATAGAAGTGGGATGTTGAAGTGGGAAATGGACAGATCAGAATTTTACCCCAGATTCCAAAACATAGAGGAAGAAAAAGGACAAAATTTGGCTGCAGTAATGATAGAAATCTTGGCTGGAGCTCTGGGAATAACAGAGGAAAAGATGATGGATGGAGTAGATGAGATATATCGAGTCTTCACAAGATATGCGATGAGGAACAGCCAACCAAGAGAGGTTCATGTTAGATTTACCAAAAAAACTATTAAAACACAAATATTACAAGTGGCAAGAGAGAAGATGTTGAAGTATAAAGGCAAAGAGATTGTGGTCTTAAAACAAATACCCAGAAAAGTGAGAGAGATGAGAAGAGAATATCGATTCCTGACTAAAATGTTGCTGGAAAAAGAGGTGAATTACAGATGGCTGATTCCAGAAGGATTAATGTTTACATGGCAAGAACAGAGATACAGAATTGATTCAATTGAGAAAGCAGAAATATTCCACAATGAATTCTTCAAAAGAAGAGAAATAGAGATAGAAAAAGAGACCATCTCAACTGAACTTCAAGATGACCAAATGGGAATGGGAAAAAAAGAAGGTGCAGTAAGTGGACAAGTGGAGACCAAAGAACAACGTGAAGTAAGATCTACAAGAGCTATTAGACCTAAATATAAAACATAATTATGGAGGAAAAAAAATGATTTCTATGAATATAAATGGACTGAATTCAGCTACCAAAAGAAGAAAAACTTTTCATAAATTAGAGAAATTAAAATTTGATATAATCTGCTTATAAGAAGTATATATTAAAAAACAACATCAACGTTTATTGATACGATCAAAATTAGGGAAAATTTTTACTTCCCTGACTTATTGTAAGAAAAGAGGAGTAGCCTTGTATATTAAAGAATCTATTCCAGCCAAACTGATCTATAATGATGAAGATGGAAGAGTATTAATGGTTGAAATAGTGAATAATAATGCAAAAACACTCCTGGTTGCAATTCACGCCCCAAATGATAAACAAGAAGAATTTTATAAAAGGTTACATATGAAAGCAATCGAACTGGACTATATTAACATAGTTATGATGGGAGATTTCAATGGAATTGTAGATAATAAATTGGACTATACAGCGACAGCATCAAGACAAAATAGAAAGACTCTCCCTGAATCCTTTTTTAAAATGATAGATGAATTAAATTTAAAAGATATATGGAGAGAAAGAAATGCTAAAACTCAACAATATACTTTTTATTCAAATAGACATTTATCATGGTCCAGAATAGATATGATTTGGGTCTCAACAGAATTAATATCTAATATTCAAGAAACAAATATTGAAACAAGTACATGGGCAGATCATAATCCAATGACAACTAAATGGAAAGGACAACAAAGAAGATCTAGATGGACATTAAATAATACTATTTTAAAGGAAAAAGACTTCACACAATGGATGGAAAAAGAATTGACTTTCTTCTTTAGTGAAAATAAAAAAGAAGATACTTCAAAACACAATGTTTGGGATACAATGAAGGCATATGCAAGAGGATAAATAATAGACTATACAAAGAAAAAAAATACTAGGAAGAGGCAAGCTATTAAAGCTCTAGAAGATGACTACAAAAAACTGGAAAAAGAATTACAGAAAATGCCGTGGAAAAAAGATATTAAACTTAAAATGGACATAATCAAACATAAAATGGGCCAGGTAGAGAAAGAAGAACTGGCACAAAAAAGCAGAAGTGCTAAACAGAACTATTTTGAAGATGCAAACAGGCCAGGTAGATGGTTAGCATACAAACTGAGAAAGGAGAAAGAATCAAGGAAAATATCACAGTTAATAGATGATCAAGGTCAAATGTGTTATGGCAATAAGGAGAAAAAGGAAATTATTTGAGACTTTTATGGACAACTATATAAACAAGGGGATCTTGAGGAGGGAAAAATTAAACAGTATTTACAAAATACTAATTTACCCAAGATACCTGAAGAGACTGAAAAAATGTTAGAAAGTACTATAACAATGATGGAATTAACTGAAGCATTCAACAGACAGAATAATGGGAAAGCACCAGGTCCAGACAGGCTTCCGGCAGAATTTTATAAAACACTACAAGAATCGTTGAGCATACCACTGCTAGAAGTCATGAATGAAGTTATGTTAAATAAGAAAATACCTAAAACTTGGTCAGAAGCTTATATTACACTTATTCCAAAAGAAGGGGCCGATCCATTACAAATTAAGAACTACAGACCTATTTCCTTATTGAATGCAGACTATAAAATCTTTGCCTCAATTCTGGCAGAAAGACTTAAAACATACTTAAATAATTGTATTCATCCTGATCAGAATGGATTTTTACCAAAGAGACAAATTAAAGACAATATGAGGGTAATTCTGGACACTTTGGAATATTATGAGGCGCATCCTGAAAAACAAATGGCTTTGATATTCCTAGATGCCCAAAAGGCATTTGATAATGTGGAGATTATCAAATTGGAGATTTATGCTATTATTACTGGAACAGATGGGCTTTGCCAGAAAATTTATTCAAGCAATAGAAGCCATATGCTATATGCAATCGGCAAAAGTAATGATAGAGGGAGAATTTACAGACTCTATTAATATAAGAAAAGGCACAAGACAAGGATGCCCATTATCACCTTTGCTATTTGTACTGACTTTGGAAGTGTTGAATAGAAATATTAGAGAGGACCAAAATATAAAAGGCATGAAAATTAAAAAGGAGGAATTTAAATTGCAAGCCTTTGCAGATGACTTGGTTTTCATTCTGGAAGATCCTCTAGAGACAGCTTTAAAACTATTGGAAAAGATAGAGAAGTATGGTGAGATGGCTGGTCTGAAAATAAATAAAGATAAAACAAAGATTCTGACAAAGAACATGTTATTAAGACAAAGAGAAGAACTAGCAGACTTATTGAAAATCCAAGTTACGAACAAGGTTAAATATTTGGGGATACATTTGACGTCAAGATGTACTACATTGAAAGAGAATAACTATATTAAGCTTAAGCAGCAGATAGCATTTGATTTGAAGAAATGGGAAAATCTACAATTGTCACTGATAGGTAGAATTTCAACAATCAAGATGAATATTTTACCTAGAATTTTATATTTGTTCCAAACAATACCAATTAGACTTGGCAAAGATTATTTTGAAGAATTAAATAAAATTATGTTGAAGTATATATGGCAAGGTAAGAAGGCAAGAATAAAATTAAAACTTTTACAAGACGCTAGAACTAGAGGAGGATTTGGCCTTCCTAATTGGGAGTTATATTACCAAGCTGCAAATTTAATGTGGGTCAAAGAATGGATAACATTAAGAAAGTCTAGATTGTTGACATTAGAAGGACATGATTTATTATCGGGCTGGCATGCTTTTCTGTGGTATAAGGGAACTAAATCACAGGGTTATTTTAGAAGACATTATATACGGGAGTCTTTATGGTTGAACTGGGAGAAAATTAAGAGACAATGCTATTTGAAAATCCCAATTTGGTTATCAACTATTGAAGCTTTTTCTTATCCTATAACATATAAGAAGGAACAAACAGTTAGATATGGGGAAATATTGGATGAAAAGGGTGAACTTAAAACGATGCAAAATCTAGAAGAACAAGGAATAAAGATGAATTGGTTTTCATATGCACAAATACAATCAAGATATCTTAAAGATTCTAAAACAGAGGGATTTTATGATAAATTGACTGACCAAGATAGGATTTTGACATGTACTGATGAAAAAGTGATTAAAAAATTATACAGTTATTTGCTGGAAATTAAATTAGAGGAAGAACAAGTTAAAGAAACAATGATTGCTTGGGGGAAGAATTTTGGATATGGGATTGATTTAGAGAAATGGCAAAAATTGTGGTCTCAAAATTATAAAATGACAATGTCAACAGCATATAAAGAAAATTTGTATAAAATGTTTTACAGGTGGCACTTTCCCCCGACAAGAATAGCAAGAATGTTCAAGAATAAATCTGAAAGGTGCTGGAAATGTCATCAGATACCTGGCTCATATTATTATATGTGGTGGACTTGTGAGGACGCTAGAAAATACTGGACTAAAATCCGCATGTGGTTGGAAAAAATGATAAAGAAACATATAGATTTGAAGCCAGAGATTTTTTTTATTGGGAATCTTACCTGATACATATCATAAAAACTTGAAGTATTTGATTGTAAATGTATTAACAGCGGCTAGGATTGCATTTGCTAAAAATTGGAAGAATGAGAAAATACCATCAGAGGAAGAAATTATTAAGAAAATATTGGAATGTGCTGAAATGAGTAGATTGACATTTGAAATTAGAGAACAAGAAGATAAACAATTCTATGAAGTTTGGGACCTTTTTTATCAATGGCTAGATAATAAAACATAATAATAGAATATTTAGAAACTAAGGAAATAATCAATTTAAATCTTTTTTTTTCTTTGATGGTATCTTGATAAAATTTTATTAAGATAGACTTGGTATGACTTTATGATTGGTTATAAAATAAACTAAGTAAACTATAGTTATCTCATTAAAGCATGAATTAATAAAATTGTAGTCAAATGATTTTTTAATAATGATATCAGGTTATATAATTGTTGTTTGATAATATGAGCTATTATGTAATACAACTACAATGGAGACTATGAAATGGATGCACAAAAAGGAGTGGCAAACCAACCAATACACTGTATGTAAATTTATGAAGGAGGATAATGTTTTTATGTTTTATGTCTTATGTTTTATGTGTTTTTGTTCGTTGTTAAAATCAATAAAACTTTTTTCAAAAAAAAAAGATAGCTAGATAGCTAGACAAATGGACAGATATAGTTATAGATATAGACAGACAGTTAGATAAGAGGTAGATGAGAGAGAGAAGAGAGAAAGAGTAGGTAGGTAGGTAGATAGGTAGATAGATAGATAGATAGATAGATAGATAGATAGATAGATAGATAGATAGATAGATAGATAGATAGATAGAAAAAGATAAAATGTCCAACTTACCTAATATGTTGGTGTGCTGAACATCTTATTTTTGATGACTTAAAGGACTCATCCATACAGCTACTTAGCAACAATTCAGAAATAATTGCTTTCCAGCAGGATATATTTTTTAACTTCTCAGTGTAAAGTACTGTCCTAAATTTTCCCCTCGCCCTCTATACATGTACTAATCCATTTAGTTTAATTTTACTCTGTCTAGTTTCAATGTTCACATGATAACAGCTAGGTGCTATCATCTAGATCAGGGGTCCCAACCCTGGTCCATGGACTCACACCAGTCCATGGCATGCCAGAAATTGGGCCAGAAAAACAAATGAAGCCCTATCTGCAGGATGCAGGGAGCACATGAAACCATGCCCTCTCCAGTCTGTGGAAAAACTGGCCCCATGGAACTGGTCCCATGGAACCAGTTCCTCCATGGCCCAGGTTGGGGCCTTGGATCTAGATCCAATGTTGTGTAGTAGTATACTTTATTGATAAGTCAGTTGACCATATCAAAGCATGAGCATCAGTCACAGTACAATATATATAATAAAGTGAGATAAGATAAGATACAGTGAAATGCAATAAAATAGACAATAGTGAGATAACATGTAATATAATACATAAAATAAAGATAAAAGATTAAGATAAAATAGGCTAAGGTAAAACAGAATACAAAGATATATAATAAACTGAATCTTAAATTACAAAAACAGTGTGTCTTTAAGTGAATTCATCACAATTTACACGCAATTCCAATATCCCTATTTTTAATACATTATAAGCAAGCATATGAATTTAATAAATAAATAGGTCCTTTAAAACATGTTCTCTAATAGACAATCCTGGCTATAAAATTTACAAGTCTAGTGACTAAATCTATATTTGTGCCCTGAAGAAAATAACATAATATTTTGTCAAAATCCCAATATATGGTTCTGTCAAGTAGGTGTCAGTAAGTACAAGCTCTTGTTGAGGCACATGTCAATTGAATAGGACCTGTGCAATGTCTTCTATTTTTGATGCTCCAGAAACATGTGTTCTCTCATGGTGCTTGGTGGAATCATTCATGTTAGACCATAGAATCTAGCTGTTTGAATGTTCCTCTGGTGAGGATTACCGTATATACTCGAGTATAAGTCGACCCGAATATAAGTCGAGGCACCCAATTTTACCACAAAAAACTGGGAAAACTTATTGACTCGAGTATAAGTCGAGGGTGGGAAATGCAGCAGCTACTGGTAAATTTCAAAAATAAAAATAGATGCCAATAAAAACTTTCACTAGGACAGTTGAGAATAAGTTTGATGTTCACAATTTCCTCTTTGAAAGAGACCAGTAAATAGGGAACAAGAAGATGAAGAAAAAGAAGTGTGTTTTTTCACACTTTTCACACTGAAGTGAACAAAAATGGCATCATAGGAACAAGCTTATTCTCAGCCCAAAGATTTGTTTCTGATTTCTTCCCTGATTTAAGGGAAATTTGGGAAACGATCTCACTATCATGAAAGGTTTGATTGATTCACTAACCCAAAAGATGATGATGATGACAGTGGTAGGCAGGAGTCACTCTCTCCCTTGCAAGAAAAAACCAAGAGCCGTTCTTATGATATCTCTCTCTCTCCCCCCCCCTCCTCCCCCTCCTCCCAAGTGGACTGAAAGCAGCTGGAGCTGAGGAAATGAAACTGAGTGGAGCGACCTCCACTTGCCGTTGCTTTCTCAGCCTAAAGCTCAGAAAAGCCTCCCCCTCCTCCACCCCCTCCCCCTCCTCCCGAGTGGACTGAAAGCAGCTGGAGCTGAGGAAATGAAACTGAGTGGAGCGCCTCCACTTGCCGTTGCTTTCTCAGCCTAAAGCTCAGAAAAGCCTCCCCCTCCTCCACCCCCTCCCCCTCCTCCCGAGTGGACTGAAAGCAGCTGGAGCTGAGGAAATGAAACTGAGTGGAGCGACCTCCGCTCGCGTTGCTTTTTCAGCCTAAAGCTCAGAAAAGCCTCCCCCTCCTCCTCCCCCTCCCCCTCCTCCCGAGTGGACTGAAAGCAGCTGGAGCTGAGGAAATGAAACTGAGTGGAGCGACCTCCACTTGCGTTGCTTTTTCAGCCTAGAGCTCAGAAAAGCCTCCCCCTCCCATGCTTAAAAGTTGCAAAGGAAACACGGAAGCAGGGAAACGGCTGCCCAGCTTTGGAGCTCCACACCATTTTTTTTTCAGAGGGGAATCTGACTCGAGTATAAGTCGAGGGCGGTTTTTTCAGCACAAAAAATGGGCTGAAAAACTCGACTTATACTCGAGTATATACGGTATTTTCCAAAGTCCCTCTCTGAAGGAGATGTGAAGTTCCAAATGTGAACAATAAGTAAATAGATACTATAAATAGATAAATAAATAAGAGTTATTGTATCCTATGGTATTGTGTCATACCCACTTTCAAGCATTTTCCTTTTGGGAGAGTATTTTATTTTTGGTCAACCAGTTCAACAACCAGATACTTGCAAGTGATTCAATATTCGTTTGATGTTAATATCCAAACCTCTTTGTTGAATGTTGTATGAATAACCTGATGGTTGAGTGAGTATAGATATTATGTTGAGAGGCCATGATGTGAAATGGTTTGGAGAAGTTGGTTGATCCATATGGTCAATACTGTGTTGGTCTTTCATTGGGGCCCCTTCCCAATTATGCCTTTCTCTATGTCAACCTGGAGCTGCTATAAACATTTCTCCTCCCATTGTTTCAATGCATAGAAAAATTCAACAATTTTTTTTAATAAAATGAGAGTGGGGAGTAATACAAATTCACAGAAATATAGAAACTCCTGAATTTCTACAATTAATTTTCTCTTTCCTTGCTTAGATGATTTTACCATGCGTGCACATATAAACTCATTGGATCCAGTTAATATAAATGTTTTTACAACTTATTTCATTCATGCATCTCAACCTCTTCCTTTAGTTGCAGGATTTCAGGAAAGGATTGGCATCTCAGAATTTAATTTTTTTTTATTTGGTTTATCAATTGCTTACAAGATAATAAGTATATGTAAAAACATAGTTATGAATACATGGATACATATAAGAAAAATAAAAGAAACAATAGGAATCTTTGGGTTAATCAAATAGCATCCCAGGGAATACAAATACAATCATTTTGATAGTAATGAGGTCATCAGGTCTCCATCACTCACTCTCTTTTTTGTCTAGTAGTGCATTATCTTAGAAGCAGTTTATAACTTTTAAGTTTATTGACATATATCACATTGAAAGTATGACCAAATATGTTCATTCTGTTGCTGTCAATCCATTCCAAGCTTCTTCTCAAATGAATACATTGAGAAAAGATAAGGTTGGAGAGGTCACCAACAAGACATAGAAATGGAAAAGGCACCAGTGTTATTCTTGCTGTTAATGGAAGCAATCATTTTAAAATTATATTTGGTGGCTGCGTGTGTTTGTGTGTATTCCTATAACTTTTCAGCTCCAGAAACAAGAATTCTTTTATGAAATAATATTCTGGAGGATTGAGGAAAAATATTTTGGGAAGAATCAAAGTAAGACAGCATCACAATTTTCTCTTTCTATCAGAGGGGGTATTGTACACATAATTCCATGTGCAATTAATTAGACAAAATTAATACAAAATCAATGCAATCTGTAGCAAAAATGCTACACATTATATTCTGAAAAAGATAGATACATCAAAATTAGCAATCAAGTTTAGCAATCATTTTAGACTTATTAAAATTCAAACAAAAATGATGTCTAAACCAGAACTGATCAAAACTTAGTTTAGTGTTTGGGCAGATTCTGTAATAGCTTCTGATCATTCTATCTCACAGTTATATAATTTAGAAAGAACATTACAGTTTTATTTTACGGTGGCAATTTGAATTCTACCATAAAGAAAATCAATTTAACAATGAAAGAAGATATAATTACATGAAATAATATATCACTATAGTAATAATATACAAACAGTCCTAAATGGGCAATCTATGAAAAAAATTGAAAAAAACAAATTTTACAGAAGGAAATATTTTAAATGGAAATACCAGGAGTGAAAACTGGAACTGCACCAGAGGTGGTATATTCAGCAGGTTCTGACCAGTTCTGAAGAACCGGTAGCGGAAATTTTGAGTAGTTCAGAGAACCGGCAAATACCACCTCAGACTGGCTCTGCCCCCAACTATTCTCTGTCTCCTGAGTGCCAGCTGATTGGCTGGGTCTTCTTTTGTTGGAGAATGGAGCTGGAAAGCAGGTTAGTGGGGTAGGGAGGAATGGGGATTTTGCAGTATCCTTCCCCTGCCATGCCCACCAAGCCACGCCCACAGAACTGGAAGTAAAAAAAAATTGAATCCCATCCCTCAACCCCCAAATTGTGGGAACAAAAGCACTTTCTGAACAAAGATCTTCAGCTGCTATCTATCCTGGTCTGTAACAAATTAAAATTTGGGTGTTTTTTAATTGTATGGCCCTTTGTACTATATATGTCATATTTACCATCCTGAGCTATGCCTCATTCGGTTTGGAGGATAGCAAAGTTTAGAACTTGACTGGTACAAAACTCATAAATAATATCTTGCCATCCCTCCTCAGGCTGTTCTGTTATCTGAGCAAATTAACTAGCAAATTAACTGCCATAAAAAAAGTCTTCTTAATAAAAGTTTAAACTACTTGTTTTTATTTGCATTTTCTGACCCCCTCCAATCCACTTGCATATTCTAAACACAACAAAAGCCCTTGTTAAATCAGAGCAAACTAGGAATATGCAGGTTGCAGAGGGTAGAGAAGGTGTCCAACCTTGGCAACTTTAAGACTTGTGGACTTCAAGTCCCAGAATTCCCCAGCCAGCACAGAGCCTTTGGAATGCTGGGAGGGGCTAAACAGACCTTTGAAAGCAATGGAAAAGTACGGGGGGGTGGGAGAATGAGAAGCTTTCTTCATTATTTATTTATAGCATCACTGGCAGGTTCAATTTTTTGTCTTCTTCCCATGTCTCTGGCTTCAGCATATCCCCAAACCATGATTTACATAATCTTATCCTGCTGTTTCCTATAACTGAATACAGTCACAAAATATATAGGAAAGCAAGGAGACTCAACAAGACTCAATGATGCCAGCAACTCCTCCTAATTGCCATCGCAAGGGCTAGGATCCACAAACCTCACCAGTGAGGAAAACCTGCAAATCAGCTAGAATTTCATATCCTACAAGCCATAGAAAAAGAAAAAAAAACCCAACTGGTTCAGGCATTGCCATTGGAAGCAATCTCTGCTTTTTCTGAAACATGTCCAGGTGAAATATTCTCTTTTTGTTTTTCCATGTCTTGATTCTGTAATGGGCTAACAAAACAGACAAATGCACCTAGGAAGCTGCCATGTGTCAAGTCTTTCATTACCTCGGTATTATCAGAACCCACCATGGTAGAAGCCACAACGATCTAGTTATCAGAGTGTAATTTGTTTCATCTGTGTGATGAAATCAGGACACACGTGGTGTTACCTGCCTCCCCTTGTTCTCACCAGGTCTTCACCCATGATACCAACTTTCCACAACCCAACATTTGTTGAACTGCAATTCCCATTGTTCTAGGTAAGCACATTGGCTGAGAATGATGGAATTGTGATTTAATGTTCTGTAACATCTGTAGAGGAAGCTTATTTTCTAACAGGAGGAACCCAATCTTTTGAAAATGATTGTCATATCTACAGCATGAAGGGCAGGGCTGTCAAACTTGATTTCATTGAGGGCCACATCAGGGTTGTGTTTGACTTTGGGGGGCATGGCCAGGATGGATGTGGCCAGATCAATGTCACCCATGTTAGGGGTGCCTGTGGTGACCCAAGCACTCTGCCAGCAAAAATGGGCTTCTGAGCTCCGTTTTCGGCTGCCACAGCCTCCTGCAACCCTCTGCCAGCGAAAATGGAGCTTGAGAGGGCCATGAGCTCGGTTTTCACTGCCAGAGGGTTTCAGGAGGCTGTGGCAACCCAAAATGGAACTTGGGAGCCCATTTTCGCTGGCAAAAGCACCGCAGGCCAGTCCTTCACTGTTTCCAGGACCGCCCAGCGGACCAGATCTAAGTACCCTGTGGGCCGGATCTGGCCCCCAGGCCTTGAATTTGACACCCCTGTCATAGGGGCTCTCACAAATTGTCTGTTCTGGTGTCAGAAAACACTTGGACTATCTCCTCTTTCTCTTCCCCTTGCCTTGAGGATTCTCTCAGCCATTCCCAGCTTGTGTTTATAATTTTTTTTTTAATGGCTGGAAATTACACATTCAAAGAAAGCGTTGAGCTGGAACACTTACCACTTTTACTTCTTAAGTGGGTATACATGGAAATATGGATCCCTCCAGGTTTCCTTGAAAATAAAATAAAAAAAGGTCACCCATCTTGCAAATGGAACTCTGGCAGCTAACAAAGATTCAGAAATACAATACAGAAACATTCATACCATAAAAAGTGGTACAAGAGGAGCTGCTTATCTATGTGACAGCTTCCCATTCCAATTTTTTTTTAATAAGCAAAGAAGTTGATGGAGATCAGGAAAAGTGCCTGTGGATTCCTTGGTGTTCAGGAATACTACATTGCCTAGCCTTCTTCTAGAGCAGGGCTGTCAAACTCCCAGCCCATGGGCCAGATGCGTCATGCACTGGCCACGCCCATGCCCATTTTAGGGAAAGAGGGGAAAGTCCCGATACATCATGTGACGCCACCATGACGATGAGAGTTTGACACCCCTGTTCTAGAGGAGTTCAGGAGAAATCACGGTGACACCACCTGTAACATGATTCTATTCTGTTTCCATAATTTACCTCAGTTGTGTAAAGATGTTGTGAAGTAGGTGACTTCACTTGCACTACAGATATCCTTGCTATGCTTTATCCTATACAGGTTCTACAGATGAAGTTCTACAGCAGGGGTACAAAGTAGTGTGAACTTTGGTAACATGATCCACTAATATTTTTGGTGACTCTAGAGTTCCCAAATTCAGAATGAGTGTGTGATAAAAAAAAAAAATATGTGCCTATTTTTGGTATTTGGGACATTTTCAGGGGCAGAACAGATGCCTTAAAACACACCTTAAAGTACATCCCTTGAAACTTCTGCACATCCCACCTCCCCACTCAAGGCTCTCATTCAGAGGTGTACAACCTTCAACTCCCAGAATCCCCCAGCCTGCTCTAGTTCAACCCATGTTTGATGAGCAGCATTCAATATGTTCCTCAATATGCTCTACAAGTTGATTAAAGCTGTGTCCTTCCTCAACAGCAATGGGGGGTAACTTTGTGTGGTTTTGTTACAAAGTCTTTTCTTGATGTCTAGATTGAATCTAGTAACTTTTGTACAGATAAATCATAAATTACAATGGGCTTACATGAAATCCATTTGCCAGGGGATACTTATTTTTGGATGGATTCTATTTTATTCACATCAAATTGTCACCCACCAGCAGAAACTGAGTAGACCGTCAAAATAAACCAATTTTCAAGTTGTATATTTATTTGTAATATTAATCTTTGAAAGGAGGGGGATTTTTAAAGCCCAATACACTAAATTATTTTTTAAAAAATACATTCTTACACAAGGGATGCAATACAAATAAGAATATTAATTTTTATATTTGACAGCTGTGTAAACAATTTGCCCAGCCCAGCTGTTTACTTCTTGGAAATTACTTCTCCTTTAATTATTTTTGCATGTAGTCCTAGGTCTTCAGGTAAGTTAGCACAGCTGCATTCTGAGTCAGAGAACTAAGCTGTTATTGTTGTAATTGTTGTTCTGAAGAATCTGCCAAAATATGTTTCAAGATTTCTGTACTCACATTAAAGCTTTTGGTTAATTTCCAAGATTTATTCTGGAACTGATTATAACGAATTAGTAATCAAAATCAATATTATCAAATATCCATAGAATACATTTAGCATAATAAATATATTGAAATTAGGAATATCCACCCACTCTGCTTAATGTACATCTACTGAGTCATTTCCAGAGAAAAGTGTGAGAACTCTCTGTGAGTGGATAGTGTGTAACTTTTAGGTTTGATTGTTTGACTATCAGTCTCTAACAATTGTTGCACTGTGGGATAATAAACAAAGAAAATTAATCATTCAAAAGCAGACCAGCCATACAGGACTATATTCAAATTTGATAGAAAATATAATTAATTATATTTAGGAAAAACACACAGGAAAAACATGATCTGCAACAAAATATTATAATGCGAAATACATTCTTTCATTTGTCTTTGTGCTGTTCCATATCACCCCATTTTACAGGTAGTCCTCAACTTACGACCATAAATTTGTTAAGTGAGTTTTTCCCTATTTTACAACTTTGCACACTTTTGTTAAGTGAATCAGTGCAGTTGTTAAATTAGTAACACTGTTGTTAAGTGAATCTGGCTTCCCCATTGACTTTGCTTAAAGGTCACAAAAGATGATCACATGACCCCCAGGACAATGCAACTGTCATAAACAAGAAGCAGTTGTCATGAATTTGAATGTAAATCATGTGACTATGGGGATGCTGCAGCAGTCATAAATGTGAAAAATGGTCATAAGTCACTTTTTATAGCACCATTGTAACTTTGAACACTCACTAAACGAGCTATTGTAAATTCAATTCTATCTGTATTATCAGTATTTCTGCCAAATAGGAGGTCAGCATATCCCTACTATTGAAACAATAATAACTTTTTTTTGTTTGGTTCAGTTGTGTCTGATTCTTGGAGACTGGTTAGACAAGTACTTGCAGTTTTCTTATCAAGATTTTCCCAAGGTTTCCTCCTTAGGGCTGAAAGAAAGTCCATGGTCACTCAGCTATATTTGCACCTAGACAGGACTAGAAGTCATGGTCTCCCAGTTTCCAGCCTGATACCTTAACTCACTACTCCAGACTGGTTCTCCGAATTAAAACAATTATTAATGATATGATTTACAAGTGTAATTTTGTTATTATTGATTGAAGTTATTTATTTATGTATAATTAATCATAAAATATAACGAAGCATAGAATAAATTACAAAATTATACCAGTCAACAATTGAAACAGTTGATCCAGACAAGCTTCACAAATTCTCTTGTCCCATGCTTAGAGGATACTGAATACTGGATACTGAAAATGTACAAGAAGTATAGAATAAATAATTGTATGGGATAAATTTATATTGAAAAGATCCTATATGGGAGAAGTTCAGCAATTTATTTCTTTTTTTTGTAAAGGGATTTGTGCTGTTTCAGGACTGGCAATAGCTTACAACAGGGGTCCCCAAACTTGGCAACTTTAAGACTTGTGGACTTCAACTCCCAGAATTCTCCAGCCAGCTATGCTGGGAGTTGAAATCCACAAGTCTTAAAGTTGCCAAGTTTGGAGACCTCTGGCTTACAACAAGGTATTGGGCATTATTTTTTGCAGGTTCTTCATCAACTAGAGGGAGATTCATTGTGACTGGTTTAGCATGGAGGGCTGTTCTGAGTCCCTTCTATCAAACAATGCCACTTGGCTACACCCTAGATTTGTGCCCTTTAGGCGGTGCTTGCCTGTAGAACAGCATCCCTAAAATCACATGTGAGATGGGCAGCAATGATTTACAGCAATGTAAATCAAATAAATAAATAAATCCCTTCAGAGAACTGGATGGTCCTGAACCCATAGCCTTTCCTTAAACTTTAGAAGACTTGGGTGTTCCTCCTGGCATTTGGTCTAGGAAAGAGTGGCAACAATGGCAACTTTAGGACCTGTGGACTTCAACATTCACAATTCCTGAGCCAGCAGGAATTATGGGAGTTGAAGTCCACAGTTCATAAGGTTGCCATTGTTATCCATCTCTGATGTAAGAGGTTAGGCAAACACTGCTGGTAACGTGTTCTTCTCGATCTGGAGGTTGCATTTGAAGCCTGGGCATCATGGTTTTATTTGCTTGCTGTGGTTTTATTCTCCGTACACTGCCCAGAGTCACTGCTGTGGGATGTGTGGCTCCATAAGTGGTATGTATGTATCTATATATAAATAAATACACCCGAACATATGAGGGACTAGTGGCCTGAGAAGCATCTAGATTTCTTACTAGTTAGTATTATTGAGGGAATTCTGAGCAGAACTGAATTAAAGATTACAAATGGTATATAATTTTTATGTTAAAAAACAGTCTTCAGTCTGTCTGGCTTTGGTACTCTCTTCTTTTCCCCTCATTCACCTAGTTGTTATTTGAACTAGCAACTGGGAAAGTTTTGTTTCTTTTAGTCTTTTCCCTTCCTTTCAGATTGCATCTGATTATGAGAGTTACAGCTCACCAAAATCTATCCCTGATATTTTTGTTATTGCAGATCAGGATCTCCAAACTTGGGAACTTTAGGACTTGTGGACTTCAATTCCCAGAATTTCTCAGAAATGGTTGGCTGGGGAATTCTGGCAGTTGAAGTCCACAAGTCTTAAAGTTCCCAAGTTTGGAGTCTCCTGCAGTAGAGTAATACAATTCTAATACAATATTGCTCCTACAGTTCCATCTCTCTGTGACCTTATATAAAGTTCTGGTCTGCGCTTGCAATGCTACTAAGTAGTTCAAAATAGGTATAAGCAAACAGAAGAGCAAAATTAATGGAAATTGGTGTAATTTCCCCATTCTGAGGTACACTTTCTTAGAGATAATGGAAGATAGCTAGGTCTAGGTACACACCTGACTGTTACAACATCCAATGAAACTCTTATTATTGGGCAATGCTGGGCTTTGGGCTTTAGTGATTGTGGCCTAAACAACATCCTGATTGATGCCACAACAGTTTCAAGGAGAGAAAAGCTTTCCTGTTTTCAGTAGGTTCTTTTACATTTTACTAAATGAAAGGGGGCAATTCTTTATGTATGTTCAGAACTGTCTCATTGACTAATATGAGTAGGGAGGGCCGCAAATGCATCATAGCCAGTGGTGTGCTGGTAAATGTTTAACAACAGGCTCTGCCAACTCCATTTATGTGGCTGTGGCTGGGCTGCTAGTCTCCAAACAGCTGATCAGTGAGCTCAGCATTGTGACTCAGTTCTGCTCTCAACTGGCTCACAAAATTCCAGAAGATTTAGCAATCAGCTGTCACAAGCCGATACAAGCTAGCTCCAGCACAGCCCTGATCATAGCATAGATATAATGTTTAGTTGGAACAAGTGTGTACTTCCACAACTAGTAGAGTTTTTAAACCATGCATGAAGAGTTCTACTATCTTATTGCTGCCTTAAAAAAATAATTACCATCCCTATTTCCTTATGAGAACATAAAAACAGTATCACCATTCATAGTTGAGAATGAAAGATGGAGTACTAAGATGGGTCATATAACTTTCAAGTAGTTTCATTGTTACCAGTTGCCTTTTCTTGTGACCTTTTCATCCATTTACACGATTTTATAATAATCTGCTTCACACGTGACTTAAAATGAAGCCTCCACAATAAATTGACTAGACTGAGACTACACAATCTGTCTCGGCTTGGCACATAGTGAAGTGATAATTTCAAGGTTTTGTGTGTAAGGAATCAACAAATATCTGGTAGGTCAATGTTAAAATACTTCAAAAGATTTTAAAATACTTCAAAGCATGTTGTACTGAGTTCGTGCATATCCTCATGATGTCCATGACTTCCAGGCTATTGGCTTGCTTTCCACATGTACATTTAGCTGTATAAAATTGTATAAAGTTCAGCAAAGACAATGAACTCATTCTGAAATTACCCAGCCTTAAGTGGTTATATCAATGGACATTTTACAGATGGATTTGGATCTACAGACACTGGAAAGAAAACACTTTTCATATGAGGAGGAGCTACACTCAATGAATTAAAATTGTTGGAGTGGCATTTGAAGGGAAGATTACTTGAGAGATAATCTATCTCCCATGCTTCCTGCCCACATTTTTGGTCGTAATTTTTCATCGTGTTTTTGATGCGCATATACTACTCTGATTGTAGTTTTTTTTTAAAGTAGAAGACAAAAAAATCATTTGCTTTTCATTGACCAAAGAGCAACAATTAACAGGGGAGAACCTGAGCTTTCTGAAGCCTTCCCTCCAAAAAAATTTTCTGCTAGAAAAGGATTTAAAAGCTAAGTAGATGTGGGGCTGCCTGAACTTGAACCAGCTGCCATTAATAATCTTTAGACTGACTTTAATGTGAGTGCTATTGACCTCTTTTATAAAAAGTGCTGAGGGATATAGGTAGAATGTACTTGTGTGATTTCACATTTTTGAGGTTGGGAACAAGGCCCACAATTCCATATGATATTGTGAGAAAAAGTGGTTAACCAGCTCATGCTCTGCAGGTTAAAAAAAGGAAGAAAAGAAATATAGGCGTGTAAATACAGAGGCAATCCCAAAAAGGCACTTCAGAATATAACATAAGGAAGAATTCTGGCTTGAGTGATTTCCGAGTAAAGACTTTAAAGGACAGAATTCTTATAGACGCTATAGTGGGCCCAGAAATTGAATGAACAATAGCAGGAGGGAGGGAGCACACCACAATTAATGGCAGGTCTTGGCAAAGACAATTATATCAGGAAAATAGACCACCTACAAAGCCAAATGAACTGAATAAAATTTGCCACGTCTTCTATTCATTGTTATATAGTTGGAACTTCAGAATTTTTCTTTGATTTAAATACCAAGAAGATTTCTTTTGTTTCCCTTTCCTAGCCATTCACTTTTATTTTGCTTGATTTAAAACAGCGTTTTTCAACTTTGGCAACTTTACAATGTGTAGATTTCAACTTTCACAATCCCCTATCTAGCATGCTGATTGGGGAATTCTGGAGTTGACATCCCAACTTCTTAAAGTTCCCAATTTTGAAAAGCACTGATTTAAGAGATCAGTGTTTAATGATAACATTTGATTATTTTATTTATTTATTTATTTATTTATTCAATTTGTTTGCTGTCCATCTTGTCCCAAGGCAACTCTGGATGGCTTATTGACACAAGTAGTTAATAGCTTTGCAAAACTCAGGCTCTTCGGCTCTTCCAGATTTTCCATCTTCCAATTCTGCACATCCTACTTTAAAAACCACCTGCAGTTTTCTGTGTTGGCTTTGTTGCTTGCTGATCTCTTCTAACCTTAAAATGCAAGGTTGATTTGCAAGTGTAGAGCTTGTAGGAAATAATGTCAAGCAATCAGTGCTCATCTTGTCTCCCTACTGCCTGGCCCACAGATAAATGTCCTACCTCCAAATTACAATCCCTGCTGTGAAATAACAACAGCCCACATTTATTGTATGTGTCTTTGGGTGCATTTATCTGATGGTGTCCGGGTCAGAAAGCAAGACCCATTTCAGTAAGATATCTTTAGCACAAATTCTTGGATTCTGTAAGAGAAATGTTCAACCTTCAGTTAATAGTGAGTTCATTTAAGGCAGAATTTATCTGAATGAACTGATATGCTTCTTCCCACATGTCTTGTCACCCGGGCCATTTTACTATGAAACCAGGTTGCCAAAGAACATGGTGGCTTGACACCATCAAAGCTGACACTAGCCAGAGCATAGAACAACTCTTCAAAGAAGTGCTGTGATATTGGAAAACATGGAAAGACCTGGCTTGGAGGTCCTAGGTTCTACAGCCAAGAGTTGGACATGACTGAATGGATAATATCATCATGAGGATAAGCTATCGATGAATCCTCTTCTATTTCTTGGTTGCTTATGTCTAATCTCCTTTCCATTATTCCATTACTTTCCCAAGCTCCCTACAAGTTCTCCTAGGTCAGGGATAGGGAAACTTGGCTTTTCTATCACTTATGGACTTCAACTCCCAAAATTCCTGAGTGAGCCAAAAAAGGTTCCCCATCGCTGGCTACTAGTTTTTCAGTTATGGGGGAAATCAATTTTTGACTTGAATGGGACTGTTGAATATACAAATATATAAAGGTATGGGGAACCAGTAGGCCAGGGATGGGGAACCTTTTATGGCTCACTCAGGAATTCTGGGAGTTGGAGTCCATAAGTGATAGAAGAGCCAAGTTTCCCTCCCCCTGTCGTAGGTGGTTTACAAAAGCAAAGCAAAACAAAACAGCCCCTTGAGATTATCATAGCTCAACAAGGGAAGGTCATGATAAAAAAGCATAAATGTATTTCCTGGCCACCACATCATTATTATTCATTTAAATGTATTATAGCCACCCACTCCAGAAGACTCAGTCAGAACTTTGCTTGAATTCCAAGTCCCTATGACTTGTCATAATCCACCAGCACTTCTGTACTTCTGCACTTTCCCACCAGCTGTGACCAAAGCAACATGTTCATATAGCAGATGGTTTGTGTTTGTGGTGGAAGGGAAATTAAAGAAGATACATTCTAATTAATGCATTCACAAAGAGCCACGCCCCAAAGAAGATAGCCTCGAGTCAAAGGAGAGAAGCATAATTGGAGCTGACCTGAGCTTAGGATCCAACAGACACAGCAAAAAGAAAAAGGAATATAGTTCACACAGGCTATCCCAAAGAACAGCAGAACTGTAACAGGATATCTATGGAGATTCTCAGTCATCCAAGTCATGGCTGTCCCAAAGGTGCTTTTTTCAAAAGGCAACTGGACTTTCTCTTGGGGCGGGGGGGGGGGTTTCTCTTGAAGACATCTCTTAAAGCATCTTCAGTTCTGACTGAATGGTGGGAGAATGGAAGAATGTATATTCCTTGCAGTCCTTGCAGCAGGAGTTTCCTTACAAAGTTTAAAAAACATTTTGATTCAGAGGAGAAGAATGGGTTTTCTCCAAAACTTAATTGTAGAAGGAAATCATTTGACTTCACACATGAGGTTGGTTCCTATTGGTACCTTCAAATGTCCAGGAGGTTTATCCTGGCATGTGAAGTCTCAAATTCTTATAGTTTCAGCAGAAAATGAGCACTTCGTTTTAACAAAACAGCAAAAACAAACCCCCTGATCCATCACAAAACCAATTTTCCTCTATTGTAGAATACAGTAAGCAAAAATCCACTTAAAATGTTTTGCTAGTCATCTTATTCATTGAACAAAACTCTAATCTGTGAAAATCAAAGCAACTCTTTGGCAACTTACAGGAGATTGCATATAAAATAAAAATCAAACCAATCAGCACAAGGTTAAAACCAGTTCTAATCCCTATCGGGAGGATGTTCCGGAATTAACATCTTCTAGCTTCAGCCCTCCCCTAAACCTCTTGAAACTGTGGGATTGTATATAATTTCTCCCTCAAAGTTCTAATAGGTTGGGTTCCCAGTAGCTGGAATAGGTGGTCCCATAAGTTATTTTATGATATAGAGAGCACCATAAGTAAAAACTAACAACTTAAATTGTCCTTGGAAGCTAATCAGCAGCCAGTGCAAGCCTGCAAAATGATTGTTAAATGTCCCAGCAATGATAGCTAGTAAGCCCATTGTTTGGAACAATGGCCATTTTCAGGTACTGTTGAAAGACAGCTCTATATTATAAAGCATATTGCAATAGTCTGTAATATATCCAGTACTAGATTGAACTGGCTGACAATTCTGCAAACTTTTCAGTCAAGGTGAGACAAAAGGGTGTTTCCAACATATCCATGTAGACTCCTAAACCCTTAGGTAGAGCCTGGAGTGAGTCTAAAAGTTGGCACCAAATTGACATTTTTAGTGTAATAAAGAAGCAAAATAATTATACCAGGTGTAAAAATCTGGTTTGTATTTTATTAATTATGTTTAATTACATCTAAATTAAATCTAATGTAGTTTTTGTTCTTGACTCCAGCATTTCTATGTCCTAGCCAACTAATCATTTAACATGTCTCAGCCATACCATCTAAAGGTCACATTCAGCCTTCAGCTCAAAACAAATTGTGCACTGCTGCCATTTAGGTCTATTATATATTAGACTTTATTATTAAGTTATAATGTTATTAAATAATAATATTTTTTCAAATATCTGAGGTCCAGCAACATTTTCAAGGAAAATTAGTTCTTTATAGGTAGATGGTCCTGAGTCAAAATACAGTGAAAATGCTTGTAGGGTAGCCAAACCAGGATTCAGGGCTTTTCCAGGATTCAAGATGAAGGTTCCAGTAGAGTTAGCAAAGTTCAGAGACTTCAGTGGAAAACTTTCTCCAAATTCTGGCAGATGTTGAGTTCTTCAGCATTGATTTCAAAGATACAGAACAGCAAATAATTCATACAATTCAGTACATATCAATCAAAAATTAATGATATGGACAATGAGTACATTATTCCTGGCTTAATGCTAAGGCATTGGTGGGAAGAGCTCAGGAATCTCTAATGGTTTCAACCACTTTCTCGTAGGCGGTTTGTTTATAGAGTTTGTACAGGAAATATTCAGTAAAGTATTTTGATTTTGCCTCTTTGTTTTCTTATTTTCCTTCTCCTCCACTCCAGTTCATTTATATTAAAAAAAAAAAAAACATATTGACAACACCAATCATCAATAGAGGCAACTGAGGATCAATTATTAATTTGTTAAATAGTTTGAAATTGGTGTCCAGTTCTAGAGTGCAGTTGCATTAAATATTAGTGTGTGGGGGTTTTAAAGCTACCTAAGCATTGGGAGAGAGATTTGAAGGATCAAATCTTCATTGTGTCAAAAATGGAAAATTATTGTCTAAGCCTCTAAGACATGAAAGGCCAGAATCTCTGGAGGCAATTATTTTCCCTTTTCCCCCTCTTGTGGTTTCTCTTACGATGGGTTTTATCAGAAGAAACTTATCACTGTCATGCCGTATGAAGATTGGATCAAAGGAGGTAGGAGAGAGAAATAAGTGCACCAGGACCAACAAGCTGCAATCTCTACCCAGAATATCTTTTATACCTTTTTCAAAATAATCAGAGGAGATTTCACTTCACGTATCATTTAATGGCATGTTGCTGGTTGAATATCTTCGGCTCCTCCTCTGTCTCTCTTAGATGAGGATGAGAATATACCATGTTCTTAAAACTTTATGACAGCTTGCAAACTGCAAAAACACTCTCTAGAGCAAGGGTCTCCAACCTTGGCCATTTTAAGCCTGGAGGACTTCAACTTTGCTGGCTGGGGAATTCTGGGAGTTGAAGTCCTCCAGGCTTAAAGTGGCCAAGGCTGGAGACCCCTGCTTAGACCAGGGGTTTCCAACCTTGGCAACTTTTAAGACTTGTGGCTGGCTGGGGAATTCTGAGAGTTGAAGTCCACAAGTCTTACAATTGCCAAGATAGGTCATCCCTCCTTTAGACTATGCATTCTGACTGGATATATTTCATGGCATAATGTGATTATGAATACATACAACAAAGAGGAACTTATTCTTAATGTTAGTCTTAAGGGGACTGTCTGGTATCTTTCTTGCAAAGAGATTAAAGGGGAAATTGCAGACAAAAAGGATTATTTCCAGTTGCTCTGATTGGCTATATAAACAGTGTTTGCTTCAGGTAGAGGAGATTTGTACCTTGGGACTATTCTGAAAAAAAAAACCCTAATCATAGTTAAGCAGACGGCAGCCATTGCCAACATTATTCTTCATGATGTATTTTATTAATTGACTACAAATAGTTCTTTTGATTCTTATTGTCAAAAAGCTAGATAAAAGTTCTATAATCTGGTGTCTTGCTATATATTGTAGTCCTAAACTATCAGAATTCCCAGTTAGGGCACCAAGTAAGAAAGACTGGTATAAGTACTGGAAAAATAAATCCAGGGCTAGTGATTTGATCAGACAAGTTCAGACATCCTGACTATTTAGGTATAGGAATATATTGGTTATAGCCAGCTGCGGCTTTTTTTTTATGTGGCCAGAAAAAAAAATGTTTTTGCTGACTGTTATACTGAATGAGTGATACTGAATTTATAAGGCTGGGTTTGTACAACAAGTTAAATTAAAGGGGGGTTTGGCTAATTTATGCCACCAATGGGTTAATTATAAGAACTCAACTACTGTAGTGTCTTAATTTATGAGCAAAATGGAGGCAACTGAATTAATTGACTTAAACTATGCTTTAATTAACCATCCATGTATTGTAAGCAGTTTAAGATACGTAGTTGATTAAGCATGTTATCTAGAAGAGGGTTGTTGTTTTCCTGCAGTCATTCAACTGAAAAGGAAGAATATTCTTGCTAATATTCAGCCTCTCTTTTTATGTGAACAGAACATAAAGCAAGCTAAAAATGCAAAGTTGCTTAAGTGTGGAGGGTTTTTTTTACACTTTTTTGGAATAACACAAGAGAAGTAATTGCTAAGAAGGAGTTACATGCTTGTAAAATAATTATTCTTCGTGCAGGAAAGAAAAAAATACAGTTTTGTGCCCATGTCTTTCTTCTGACCTTGAGGTTTCAAGTCATTTATCCTACAGTACTTGCACGCCCTCTAGTGGTCACAAAATGCTGGTGAAAATTGATAGAAAAGTGCAAAGCCCAACTTCCTTTAGGAACTCCAGATGAGCTTCATCTTGGAAATTCTCTCCTATCATTGTATTTCTATAACCCACTTGTATCATCCAGCCAGAAGCTATGTTATAAAACAGAGGTCCCCAAACTTGGCAACTTTAAGACGTGTAGACGTCAACTCCCAAAATTCTCCAGCCAGCATACCTTCCATAGCTGGCTGGGAATTCTGGGAATTGAAGTTCACAGGTCTTAAAGTTGCCAAGCTTGAATACCTCTGTTCTAAAACAAAGTCAAGGCCAGGAAATCCAACATATTTATAGCAACTGAATGAATATAGATTACAGTTAACTGTCTGTAAAATGAGGTATCCCTTTTATAAAATTGATCTACCTGTAAATAACAACCACTGCCTCATATACTAAACCAGAAGGAATCTGGTAGTATCTTTTCTGACTAACAAATTTTATTAAAAGGCATAAGCTCACTTCCTCAGATGCAGAGAGTGACTACACCAGACTATATTATAAATTGCCCAGAATTGCTGTAATTAGGGAGATGGATGGCATAGAAATGTAATAAATAAATGAGTATGGTAGACTTTCATGGCTAGTATCTGCTGGGCAATGATGGGCTTCAAGGTTTAGTGACTATGATCTAAAGAATAGATTTCCTGATGTGTTGACAGTATGTGTGCTGGCAGCTTCAGAGGGACAGTGCTTTCCTACCTGTGGCACAGTTGCTGGTGGGATAAAATCTATTGTCCAGACCACAGTCAGTAAACCTTGAAACCCGACATTGCCCAAAAGACTGATATACATTCCTGTGTCTATGGATACAGATTTAATAGATACACCCAGAGGTGGTATACGGCGGGTTCTGACCAGTTCTGGAGAACCGGTAGTGGAAATTTTGAGTAGTTTGGAGAACCAGCAAATGCCACCTCTGACTGGCCTCACCCCCATCTATTCTCTGCCTCCCGAGTCCCAGCTGATTGGCTGGGTCTTCTTTTGTTGCCCTGCACAGGAGAAGGGATCTGGAAAGCAGATTAGTGGGGTGGGGAGGGAATGGGGATTTTGCAGTATCCTTCCCCTGCCATGCCCACCAAGCCACGCCCACCAAGCCACACCCAAAGAACCGATAGTTTAAAAAAATTGAATCCCACCACTGGATACACCATTATAGCCACTCTGTGCATCTGAGGAAATGAGTTGCAGTTCACCAAAGCTCTTCTTTCCTCATCAAATGTATTAGCTGGAAAAGGTGCTACCAGACCCTGATTTTATTTATTTATTTCCTACTGTGAATATCTCTTCTTCTGCAATTCCCTACAAATACACCAACACCTTCCCTTCCTTCTTCCAGCAAAAATAGCACAGGAAGAAGAGAGGGAGAGGGCTGGAGATGCAGAGAAACTATAAAAGAAATAGGAGGACAAAACTGGAGTGAAATAAAGCAAAGGAAAGGAACAACTGGATGGGCAAAGAGAGAAAAGGATCTGTGTTAATCTAATAACAAAGCTTAAATTCATCAGACAATCAGGCCCACCAAAGCAAGTGTAATCTTCAAAGGCATTGATTCTTTTCCATAGCTTTGTAGCTTGGCCCTTGTGTTTCTTTTCAACAGCTTTTTCTATCCACAACACCTTCAATTTCATAACATATGAACAAACTTAACCACAGTTTTAACAGAGAAACTGTGAGCATCCTATACTAAGCCAAGTCCAAAACTGCTAGGGAATTTCTGGAAGCCCATCATTCTGAGAGAGAAGATATCAATAGACACACAGACCTAAACAATATCTACAAACTACTGTATACAAAAGAGATGATCAAGAAGCCAAAAAAGGAACAAAAAGATCAAAACACACACACACACCACCAGCAATCTGCACACAGATGAGCATAATTAACATCAGACCAACAATCAAGTAAATACCACAATCAAGGAACTGCCAAACAAGCTAACCAGCCTAACCAAAGAATCTGTAAGATCATCCCCACCAACACTATTTGAATATAAACTGAGAACAAACCCCATTCCTTACTAGCACTGATTATGTTACCTAGTTTGGGTAATGAAACATCTGCAGGAAAATAGATAGGCTCAGAAAATATTAGGGACCCTTCATTTTTCTATTCTTTTCATCCACTGTAGGTCAATCATTTTGCTATCTGGTAAATGTTCAGTTTTTTTCAATGGTTCTTGTATGCCAACATTCAGGAACAGGCTTCATACCCTTTCATTAGTCACTATTTTTTCGAGTTAGCACAGAAAAAGGTACGTGTATTTGCATAGCGTATAAGCTGAAGCACAAACAAAACTATAGCTGTTCAAATAGCTTTGCTTGCTAAGTTATTGGAAAGATGAATTCACAGGCCTGATACAATGTGCTGAGAGATGAAAGATGGCAGGTTATTCATTAAGGCATTCTGGTGGATTTGGCTGGCTAGGATGTAGTTTTCCCCAGCCTTATGCCTTTCAAAGGTGCTGGATTGCAATCCCATAATTTTTGGTCCCCAGTCATTTGTAATTATCTTTATGAAGCAATATTTCTATAATGTAAATTGGATGTGATTAAAAGGTCTTTATTCTTTTAATCTGTTGTCTTTCTTCTGGAATCTAAAATTGGGTTCAGAAGTTCCTATTTATTTATATTTATATCCCAACTGTATTATTTATACAAATAACTCAAGGTGCCAAATGTATCCAATACATCTTCTTCCTATTTTCCCCACAACCCTACAAAATGGTTGGGCTAAGAGAATACTGGCCCAAAGTCATCCAGTTGGCTTTCCTGGCTGAAACAGGATTTAAACTCGCAGTCTCCCACTTATCCTCCTGAAGCCTTAATCACTAGAGTCAGGGGTGTCAAACTGGCAGCCGGTGGGCTGGATGCATCATGTGCAGGCCATGTCCACCCAAGCTCTGTGAAGGGAAAAAAAACCTCATGAAACGCCACATCACCATGAGGTGGTGAGTTTGACACCTGTGCACCAAACTGGCTCCTATCAATATAATCCTCCATGTTTGTTTGTTTTGTAAAATAGCTAGTAGATTATATTATCAGCCTAGTCTGATCCCATATGTATACTTTATTTATCTCTCTCCATATATATGTACATATGATCCTATATACTATATCACTTTATATGCAAACTACTTGTATTTATAGGTCATCAGTCACTAGTGAAGAAGCTACATGGAAAACATTTGTGTTTACTTTGTTCATTTCTCTTTGAGACTTGCAAATCTTCCCTGCTAATAGCTCTCAAGATAAAACAGGCAATAAAGCCACAGATAAAATCCATAACAATTTGAAAAACAGATAATGAAACCATGAATTAACAACAAAAAGAAAAGAAAAGCCACAGAGGCTTGTAAACAACACACAAAATCTAAAAATGCAGTGGATAAAATGACTTAAAAATTACAATTTAAAGTGGAAATATGTATGTAGCAAATCCAAAGTTGTTGTGTGTCATGGAAAGTATAATGAAATAGACACTTGTGTTCATTTCCTTGGAAAGCGTATTCTCTATTATCACTGGTTGCTCCTGAAAGGGCTTATATCTAAGCAGTCAACTATCATGCCATATGAATAGAAACATATGCTTAAGGTATTTATGCCAAGCAATCATTTTTGCTCCCTCGACACCCAAAGTGGTATAAGAGGAAGTAAAGAAGAATAATTTGTTCTGTAGTTTTAATCTGCCAATGATCAATAAAATAGGAAACTGTGTCATATTTAACTCAGTATTTTTAGGGCACAACCTAAAACCCCACAGATATTGTTGCTGAATTAGCTTTTCTCATATCCCTCACTTTTATGCCAGGGATTGGCAAATTACATCCAGCTTGCCACCTGTTTTTATACAGCCCAGAAACCAAAGATGAATGGGCAGGTGATTGGCAGATCATTGGAACTGAGCCTAGGATGAGCTCCCAGGGTGAGGGGCAAGACCAAGGGGCATGAGCAATCTCCTTGTTGGGCCAACTGAGTCCAAGGACTGATGCAGTTCTTGGCCTACGGACTTTTCAGATGAACCTGTGGAAGCAGAGCAGAAGCAGGGTCTGGCCCTTTACAAAAATACAAATAAAAATTGCTGAGCCTTAAGTTATGCTATCTCTTTCAGAACATCTGGAAGGCTACATATTTCTCTCTGATAATGGATAACATAGTCTGCCACCTGAGATTCTAAGCTTTTAATGATTGAGCTTCAAAGAGTCCCTTCTAAATCTAAACAGAAATACCAGGTGAATATGTAGCTGCCCTTGCTAAGCTTTGGAGTTTGGCACTGATGTGTGGCTGGTTGGCCCACCTGGCTCCCACCATTGCAAACTTAACATGGGCCAGAAGGATAAACTACAGGCATGCCAGCCTATTAAAAGTATATCTTGTCTAAGAGAAATGAAAATACCTGAATTAAACATGGTTTTTACAATATGGACTTTGAATGGTGATGGATTTGCCAGGGGTGCGATTCAAAAATCCCAGCAACCGATTCACTGCCCGGTTTCTGGGTGGGCATGGCCATGATGGGCATGGCCTTCTGGAACTTCTGGGAGGGCTGTTTTTCATCTTCCCCAGGGTCCAGATGCTTCCCCTGAGCCTCTTGGAGGGCAAAAATGGCCTCCCCCAGAGTCCAGAGGCCATCTAGAAGCTGAAAACAAGCCCATTTCTGGACTTTTGGAACTTCTGGGAGGGCCGTTTTTCGCCTTCTCAAGGATCCAAAGGCTTCAACTACCAGTTCAGCAAACCAAATGTAAATTTATCATCCGGTTCGCCTGAACCAATCCGGACCCCACCCCTGGATTTGACCCTTAGGGATCAAGATTAGATGTCTGTTTTAGAGTTGAATTTTATCACTGTAAAACCTGACTTCAGCATCTTGCAGGATTGAAAAATTCACTTTTACAAAGACTTTACTATAACATGTACATCCTTTTTTACCAGGAATCTTCGTGTATCTCTTTCTTTAAATAAAATCATACTGCAAAAGGCATGTGAAGTAAAAAAAATATATATATATTAAGAAGTTAGTTTTTTCATTTTTTAATAATTAGGGCTAATGTTTTGATAAATTAAAAATAAATGTTCTTTCCCATCAGGTTTTTAAAAGAAGTGCATTATAAAATTGTTCAGGAAATTCTGGACGTTGAAATCTACACATCTTAAAATTCCTAAGTTTGAAAAACACTGTTCAAAATTCTCTAAAACTTATCCAATTCCTGAGTTAATGTGGCTAAATGTGCCTAGGAGAATATCAAGTTAGGGTATTTCAAACACTTTTGTTCTCAAGAATCATATTAGGTGATTTTATAATAAAGCAACATATTCAGGTGTAACCTCTAATTCTTGGCTAATTTAATAAAGTTTTGTGGCTGCAAAACCAAATAATCCTTTGTTAAAAATGGAAAAATAGTTTCCCGTTCTTCCTGCAGCTCAAAGCTTATGGAGAAAGTGCAATTCAGACTGATAGTATAATATAAAAAAAGGGAGAAAGCAGGGAGTTATTCTGCCTTTTTATCCCTCATGAGCCCATGGTCCAATTCCAAATCAAAATTACCTTTGTTTTGAGGAAAGGAAAATTACATAGATCCACTCACAGACATCTTTTATTGTTCTGTATTATACATTAGCATTCTTGTAAACACCACGCCCTGATTGGCCAGGGTGCGCGGCAATCGGATTGGCCGAGTGAGCCGCACGGATTAGCCCGCTGCAAATCCCCCGCGATTGGTGTCCACCAATCGCGGGAGATTCGAAGCGGTGTCATTGGCCGCGGCTGGCGCGGCCAACTCCATATAAGCCGCCACCGATCTTCCAGGAACTGAGTCAATCTCGGGACTAATAAAGAGCTGAAAACTAGTCACTGACTCCCGAGCCTTTTTTCGAGCGCCTACACAACATTTATAGTCTTCAATTAAATGTTTAGAGTCACTTAAAGTCACTATTACAGACAATTTCTCCTGTATTACATAGTGATCACTGATATTATGTGCAAATTTCCCACAAAAGGTTGTTATGGTTTGCTGGGCAATATTTTAAGATGAATTATTAGCCCATATTATAGCACAAAGAAAGTACAAATTAGATTGCTGCAGTGCTTAAGGTTGTTGCAGTCATCTAGCTATTAGTCATAAATTGGCTGATAGTTGTATACAACCTGGGTTACAATAAACATTGCTACTACATTTAAATTGGCTGCATCGTTTTAAAAATAAAAGGGGCAGCAGAGTTAGCAAAACACACCTATTTTCCAGATAATAATAAACATTAGGAATAAGATCACAAAACTGCAGCTATATTAACTCTATTAATTTGTTGTATGTAATTTTCTCAAGTGTATGATCATTATTGTTGAGAGCCAGCCTCTCAGAGTTGTTATGATGCATGGTCATGCAAATCTTTTAAATTAATCAAATAAATCAAATAAATTATTTCAAGGATAACACTAGAGCTTATCAAACATTTAATGGCTTATTTCCTAGATTTCAAGTCCCTATAGAATTGTAGGGTCTAGGAAAAGAAAATATTTGGCAAGCATTAAAAAAAGAGAGAATGAGAGATCTGATGTTATATCAACCACAATATGATTGATTGATAGACTACAACAGCTGACATTACTTTTAGAAGAAAATCTGGAGCATTCTTAGAAGCAGTTTAGTCTAGGAATGCCAAGGCCGATCAAAAGATACTAACAGCTTGAATAAGATGTCTCTATTTTGAAGATATAAAAATGGGTATAAAATATATAAAATATAGATAGTGTACAGTACCAACATAAACAAGACATTTATTTAATGCTGCTGAAAATTCCATGTTTTCTTAATTTCCAACAGAGATGGATCTGATTTATACAATCATCAGATCTGGGGCAGGAAATCATGTTGTATATGGAATTTTGGGTGTCCTGGAGCACCTATTAATTTAAAAGATACAAATTAAGCTTTGCTTTTCCTTTTATTGCAAACATAATAACTTTCTGTAAGTGGCCAAGTGGGGTTTCCCTTTCCAATAGAGCAATAACTCTAAGACCTTTTATTAAGGGGGTATAGAACTGTGGAAGAATCTGCCTACTTTCTTTGCCTGTTGCAATGCAGTGCCAACAGCTTACTTACAACTGATCATCCGTGAACTAGGATTTTAGTATTTTTTCAGTTCTTGGTTTCTAGATCTGCTTGCTTGCCTCTCTGCTTACTCTTTATGCCAAGAAAGGATTCTGCAAATTATTTGCTGAATGACTAGATTCCAATAAATTTCAAATCCTGGTTTTAGTCCTGTCTGGTGTAACTATTATACAGTATTTATTAGAAGCATCTTAACATTGCTGAAACAGAGTTAAGATATTTAATCCTTTGAAAGAAGTCTTGGCATATGAGACAGAAAAATGTTCTGTATTGAACTAGATTATTCTATTAGAATAGGGATGTGTGACTTGGGGAAGGGAATGATCACTCTTGGTTGTTTTGCTGAGGTGAGCATTCAATTAAATTACTCTAATAAAATATGGTTGATATGACTACTATCAAGTTATCAAATTAAAATTTACAATTAAGAAAAAGCTTTGGAAGGGTATTGCTTGCTTCACTAAAGAGCACAAAACTAAGATGTTACTATGAATTCACTTAAAACTAAGACCAATGAATCCAGCAGAATTGTATTTTTAGCCAAAATTAGCAGTTTGCCATATTGTTCCTATTCTCTTCAAGAAGATATTTTGGATAAATAAGATATACCTGACCATACCAAAAAAAAAACCCATACTCAAATGGCTCTTTGTAATTATCACATTCCCTAATTTTTTAGCTTTCTTGGAAAAATTAGCTTTCTTGCTGGGTATTACTTATAAAGATTTTGTGAAACCCCTTCCAGTTGCATAGGCTATTAAGCAGAGGTGGTATTCAGCAGGTTCTGACCAGTTCTGGAGAACCGGTAGTGGAAATTTTGAGTAATTCATAGAACTGGTAAATGCCACCTCTGACTGGCGATGTTACAGTATCCTTTCCCTGCCATGCCCACCAAGCCACTCCCATAGAACTGGTAGTAAAAAAAATTAAATCCCACCACCATTATTAAGCAATATACATTCTAAAACAAGGGTCTTCAAAATTGGCAGGTTTAAGACTTGTGGACTTCAACTCCCAGAATTCCTGAGCTAACATGATTGGAGGAGGAATTCTGGGAGTTGAAGTCCACAAGTCTAAAAGCTGTCAAGTTTGAAGACCCCTGTTCTAAAACAAAGTTTCTCAACTTTGGCAACTTTAAGATGCATGGACTTCAACTCCTAGAATTCCCTCAAACTGCATGCTGCCTGGGGAATTCTGGGAGTTGAACTCCATGCATCTAAAAGTGGCCAAGGTTGAGGAACATTGTTCTAAAACATTTTTTTTTTTAGTCCAAAAACATCATAAGACTATTTTATTTTTGCAGCAAGAAACCCCTTAACCTAGCTATATATTTATATATAATTACAAATAAATATGTTTAAATATAATAATGTATATGTAATATCAACATCATCTTCATCAATAATACTATTTTTCAATATAAAAATTATGTCTAGTAGTTCCTTTTGCTTTTTTATTACCGCTTCAGCTGCATGTTTTAAAACTGTGAATATAATTTTCAAACCAGGACTTCGAGGGACTTTCCACAAATGGGTTCACTATATATCTCTTCGAAAGTCAGACATCATACAGTGCTTTTAAGGAGGAAATAGCATGTTTCAAAGTAGATACGAATAAACACGGCTGACCCAAACTTCTCTTTTTGTTAAACTTAGGGGAAAGCCCTTTTGTACTTTTGAAGGAAAATATGCCTGAGTGCAGAATCAGTCCCGCTTGACAAGACAGACTCATATACAGAAGTAAAGTGGTGAAGAACCATGAGCAATTTCTGCCATTAATCATGGAGATGAACTTCTCTTTTCTTATCAAGAAGAGAACATAGTTTCTGAAATTTCAGACCTGAGCTGGCAAAACAGTATTTCCAGCGTGTGACTAGTTCAAGGATCCAATTTAGCTTCTTGTATGTTCAGGGATGACAAGTTCATCAAATAAATATATAATTATTCTTAGGCAGAACCATATACTATAACTAGCTCAATACCCGTGCTTTGCTATGAAATTATGTGGTCGGGCTTCATTTTTGGGGAGGAAAATAAGGATGGGAGGGGATTCAGCCTCCCTTCCAGCATCCATCAGTATCCATCTGGCTAGCGTCCTGTCAGTGTGTTAGAGAGTTGAGGGTTGTTTGGAAACTGAATCAGTATTTGCTGTGTGAGCAAGAAGGAGACAGCAAGGAGCCTGGGTGTGGTTTAACTCAACTGTTCTGTACTGAAGCTGCTTGGTGCTGTGAAACTAAAACTGAAACTCTTCTCCTCTGCTTGTGTTTTGCATTTAGAACAGATTTCTTTTCAGAGGGGAAGGGAAAATAGAACTCCTTAGCATCAGAGCATGTTAATAATAATATATGAAATACTAATGCTCTGGTGGTCATTTCGAAAATCCTTTTTTTTTTTTTTGAAAACAGTTTTATTAATTTTAACAACAAACAAAAACACATAAAATGTAAAAACATCATCCTTTCCTTCATAAGTTTACAGACAGTGTATCGGTTGGTTTACCACTTTTTTTTGTGCATCCATTTCATAGTCTCCATTGTAGTTATATTACATAATAGCTCATATTGTCAATCAACAATTATATAGCCTGATATCATTATTAAACAATCATTGAACTATAATTTTATTAATTCATATTTTAACGAGATAACTATAGTTTACTTAATCCATTTTATAGAAAATCATAAAGTCATACCAAGTCTATCTTAATAAAATTTTATAAAAATAGTATCAAAGAAAAAAAAAAAGAAATATGTATTCATTATTTCCTAAAATTCTAAATATTCTATTATTATATTTTATTATCTAGCCATTGATAGAAAAGGTCCCAAATTTCATAGAATTGTCTATCTTCTTGTTCTCTAATTTCGAATGTCAATCTACTCATTTCAGCACATTCCAATATTTTCTTAATAATTCCTTCCTATGATGGTATTTTCTCATTCTTCCAATTTTTAGCAAATACAATCCTAGCCGCTGTTAATACATTTACAATCAAATATTTCAAATTTTTATTGTATGTATCAGGTAAGGTTCCCAATAAAAAAATCTCTGATTTTAAATCTATATGTTTCTTTGTCATTTTTTCCAACCATATGCGAATTTTAGTCCAATATTTTCTAGCGTCCTCACAAGTCCACCACATATGGTAATATGAGCCAGGTATCTGATGACATTTCCAGCATTTTTCAGATTTACTCTTGAACATTCTTGCTATTCTTGTCGGGGGGAAATGCCACCTGTAAAACATCTTATACAGATTCGAAAATCCTTTCTTAGTGAGCACCTAGAAGCCAAGAGGAATATATATGCCAAATTTCAATTTGGAGGCTTCAGAGTTCTAGAGATTTTGTGATGATGCGTGAATGGTATTTTACTTTTATATACATATAGATTCAGGATTTTAAAACATTTTCTTAGATACAGTTATTCTCTATTGTTTTTCTTCTTTTCAGTTATGTCTGATTCTTGGAGACTGCTTAGGCAAGTCCCTGCAATTTCCTTGGCAAGGTTTTTCAAAAGGGGTTGCCATTGCCTCTTACCAAGAGCTGAGAGAAAAAGACAAGCCCAAGGTCACTCAGCTGGTTTGATGTCCAGGTGGTACAAGAATTCGTAGCCTCCTTTTTTCTAGCCGGGTGCCTTAACTATTAAACCAGTTTGGTTGTCATTCTCCTTGCCACTACACCAAATTGGCTGTCAATCCAGCTCAGCAGGCACCAAGGATTTCTCATTCCAACCCTGAGCTGCAAATATTCTCCTTAATTGGCCGTTATTCATTCTCTGATTAGGGGTCCTTGGTGCTCTCTGAGCTTGCTGGTTTTCTTGCAGAAGTTTTACATCAGTGCTAGTTGTTCTGTCCCCTCATGAGCATTCTTGAGATCCCCGCGCTTTGATTGGCCAAAGCGCGGGGCACTCTGATTGGTTAGGCAAGCCGCGCCGATTGGCTCGCTAAGAATCTCCCGCGATTGGTCTATTCGAATCGCAGGAGATTCAAAGCAGTGCCATTGGCCGCGGCCGCAGCGACTAAAGGAATAAAAGCCGCGAACCTTTTCCATAGCGCCAGTTCGGTTCCTACACTAATAAAAGAGCATGATTTGAAGTCACCGACTCCTGGCATCATTTCCGAGGATACGACACTGGCGACGAAGGTGGGATCCAGACCCTGAACCGAACCACGTGTCCAACGGAAGCCAGACGAATCTCCACAATGGCGAAAATCGCACCCCCCGCACCCTTCAACCCCGCCACTGAGGACTGGGAATCGTACTCCGACCGATTCCGCATGTTCCTCGAGTGCAGCGATCTGAAGGACGCCACCGGCCCCATGAAGCGCGCCATCTTCCTGACCCACTGCGGGACCGAGGTATTCAAGATGGCCAAGGCACTTGCCAAACCCGCCGACGCGACCGTGATGGACTGGGACGTCCTCGAGCCAATACTTTGGCGGCACTACGCTCCAGAGGTACCCATCCTGATCCGACACGATGAATTCGGGACCAACGGTCGGGTGAGAGTTTCAGTGACTTTGTCGCCGAACTACGGCGCCTAGGGAGGCTGTGCGAATTCGACAACCTGAACGACGCCCTGCGAGACCGAATCGTGCTCGGCCTGTGGGACCCCGTCCTCCAGAGCCGGCTGATGGCCAAGGGCAACATCAGCCTAGCAGACACCCTCACCGCAGCCGCAGCCGCCGAAGCGACCCGAACATCCGCCGACCGCATGCGCCGACCGAACGCTAGGGACCGCAGCGGAAACAACCACCCTGCAAGGTCAGCCGAGGCCCAACCCGAGACGACCACCCACCAGGGCGATTTCCACTCGGCATCGGGCACTTCTGACGAAGAGGAGGAGATTCATCGCCTCCAGGCAGGCTGCGACCCACGGAGCCGGCGGGGTCATAAGTCGAGGACCAACTGTGCTGGTTGCGGAGGCGACCACCCCAGGTCCGAATGCCGGTTTTTCAAGTCGATCTGCCAGCATTGTGACAAGAAGGGACACATCACCCGCGTCTGCCGCCTCAAAAAGAACCGCAGCCCGCCCCGGACCAGAGATTGCCCCTCTGACAACAGATGGGACCGGAACGGACGATCCCTACGAGCGAGCGAAGGAGAGAGAGCACACCACCCCGGACCAGAGATCGCCCCTCTGACAACAGATGGGACCGGAACGGACAATCCCTATGAGGCGGCGAGACCCGGCGAAGAGAGGAGACCCATCAGACGGTCACCATTGGCCACGCCACAACTAATGATGCCCAGAAGGTCTACGTGGAGGTAGGCATCGAGGGCGAGCCATGCAAAATGGAGGTGGACTCCAGGTCCTACCTCTCCATGATAGCATGGCAAGAAATAAAGCGCTTGGTGCCTACCATCCAAAGGAAAAGCCTAGACAGCCAGAGACTAATCGTAAAGGACTACCAGGGAAACCGCATCCCGGTAGTCGGAACCAGACAGTTCAACATAACATACAAAGGGCGCACCGAAAAGCTTCCCCTGACAATCGTCGATCGCGACCGCCCAAGCCTACTGGGACTGCAATGGTTCGCCCCGCTCGGCATCACAGTCACAGGAATCGACCACGTCACCGACGACAGCTAGGAGCAACAACTGGCCCGGGATTTCCAAGAGGTCTTCGACGGAAACCTAGGAAAGTACCGAGGGCCCCTTATATCATTCAACCTAGACCCAAACGTTCCCCCAAAACGCCTAAAACCAAGGCGGGTGCCATTTGCATTTAAACCCAAGATAGACGAGCAAATTGACAAGCTCGTCAAACAAGGGGTCCTACAGCCAATAGACCATGCCCATAGTCACCCCAATCAAGCCCGATGGGTCAGTGAGGATCTGTGGGGACTATAAGGCCACCCTAAATGGCGCGTTGCAACAAAGCGCCTACCCCGTCCCAGTAGTGAAACACCTACTGCATTCACTGGGAGGGGGCAAGGTTTTCACCAAACTCGACCTCGCCCAGGCATACCAACAGTTGCCAGTCGACGAGGAAGCGGCAGAAGCGCAAACCATAGTCACCCACTGGGGAGCATTTAAATGCAACCGGCTCCAATTCGGAGTCAGCGTGGCACCGGGAATATTCCAAAGCCTAATGGAAAGGCTATTACAAGGCATCAAGGGGGTGGTACCGTACTTCGACGACATCTTAGTGTCGTCAACCAACCAAGCCGAACTAGAAGGTCGCCTAAGGGAGGTCCTAACCAAATTCAAAGAGACCGGGCTCAAGGTAAAGAGGGAGAAATGCCAATTATACACGGAATGGGTTGAATTCCTAGGATATCTCCTAGACCCCACAAACCAAAAAATCAAGGCCATAAAAGAAGCCCCCACACCCAAGTCGAAGACGGAACTACAGGCATTCCTGGGGCTACTTAACTTTTACAATGTTTTCCTGCCCCAAAAGGCGACTGTGGCGGAGCCTTTGCATAGGCTCCTGGACAAGGCGGCGACCTGGACTTGGGGGAAACGCGAGCAAGCCACCTTCCAGAAAACAAAGGACCTCCTCACTTCGGACGCCGTCCTTATACAGTACAACGAGACCCTACCCCTGGCCGTCACATGCGACGCATCACCCTTCGGCGTCGGTGCTGTCCTCAGCCATACCCTCCCCGACAGAAAAGAAGCACCCATCGCGTTCTTTTCAGGGACCCTCACCAAACCAGAGCGGAACTACAGCCAGCTGGACAAAGAGGCTCTGGCTATCATTGCCACCGTAAAAAGATTCCACGAGTACCTCTACGGCCGGACATTCACCATCATAACCGACCACAAGCCGCTGCTGGGAATCCTTGCAGGAAACCGGGCCACCCCGAACATTCTGTCTCCCCGAATGACAAGGTGGTCCGAGTTCCTGGCGGCCTACAACTATGGACTAATACACAGACCGGGTAAGACGATCTCCCATGCAGACACCTTAAGCCGCTCGCTGCTACCGGAACCTGACACCGACCCAGCACCCACGACGACCACCCTCAGCATAGAGACGCTACCCAACCTGCCCATAACCACGTCAGACATTGCCCGAGAGACTAATAAAGACAAACGTCTGGCGCGGGTGTTGCATTGGGTAGAGAAAGGGTGGCCGGAAAGGGACAAGGACAAGTCCGTCAAAACATTCCGGAACCGGCAAACGGAACTCTCGTTATTAAAAGGGTGCATACTATGGGGGGATAGGGTGTTCATTCCAGAAAAACTACAAGGGAAGGTTCTGGAACTATTACACGAGGGGCACCCTGGCATCGTTAGGACTAAAGCCCTGGCCAGAAGCTACGCTTGGTGGCCAGGGATGGACAGACAAATTGAGACATGGGTAGCAAAGTGCCAACGATGCCAGGAAACTAGGCCAAGCCCACCCACAGCACCCGTCCTAGAGTGGGAAACCCCAAGGGGACCTTGGTCTAGGATCCACATAGACTTCGCCGGGCCCACAAAAGGACACACCTTCCTTATAATAGTAGACGCTTACTCCAACTGGCTGGAGGTAAGCAACATGAGGACAACAACCACGGAGGCCGTGATCAAGGAACTCGGCAAACTCTTTGCAACGCACGGCCTCCCAGATGTCGTCGTTTCCGACAATGGGCCCCAATTCACCTTGCTAGAATTCGAAAAATTCCTAGCGGAAAGGGGCATCCGACACGCACTGACAGGAAACTAATGATAGCCGTCCATTTACCCGAAGCCAAGCTGCACTAAATGCGGTATCTGCCATCCCGCATTAGATGGGCGTCTCATGAAAGGGAGCAAGGGAGAGAGAAACGACACGAGACGAGGTTTTCTCTGGATGAGCGCGCCAAATGCCTTGACACAGGCTCTTTTATTATGCTTTTTCACAGGGGGGTGAAATTCTTCAAAGCCCAGGGTAAACAAGACATTCATGAATTATAATAGCTTAGGTCAGCAGGAAATACACAAGATTTATAATAGCTCAGGTTAGTAAAGACAACAGGGTATCAGAAAGCGTAATTTATAGGAACTCAGGTCAATTAAGACATCATTCTGTATTGACAGCTGTTTAAACTCCTCTTCTCTTTTGCATGCCTGGCAAAGATCACTGAAGAGATAGGAGTCTTAGTGTTTACAAAAAGATACAATGCAGACAAGATTCTGATGTTTACATAAAGATACAATGCTAGGATGGTACAGAATTGCACTGATAGTTACAACATCTCCTCTGTTTTTATTTTTTTATGACGAGTCTTCTTCCTTGTCCAAGAAAACAGGAACTACTTTTCTGAAATGTTCTCCGTCCCCGTCATCTAGGCAGGCGTGCGACCCGTCAGCATCAGGGTTGTCCAAGGAGCAGTAACTCAGCAATGATATTTCTTCATCCGATGTTAAAGACATAACATGAGCTTGCAATAACACATCAGCATCAGTAGTCATGGAAGATAATTGATCTTTAAAAAATTGCAATATTCTATTAAAACAACAAGGTCCTATAATACATATCAATATAATGATTATTAATGGTCCTGCCAACGCAGTTAAAAGGGTTGTAAGCCATGGTGAAATAGAAAACGAACCTTGATACCAATTATACATGTGTGATCTTTCGTGTTCTCTATCTTTTAAGCGTTTTTCTAATTCATTCATAGAATCCAGCACGACTCCACTGCTATCAGCATAGAAACAACATTCTTCTTTAAGCGCAGCACACAATCCCCCTTGTTTTAAAAATAACAAATCTATACCTCTACGATTTTGCAAGACTACTTCTGAGAGGGATGTCAAGGAGTTTTGCAAAGCTACAATTGATTTTTCAATACGTAATAAATCATCATCAATGGCTGAACCCAGAGCTGTAATTCTTTTGTCAGAAACAGCTAGTCCTGCAATGCCCGTGGCTGCGCCCGTGGCGCCCAGAGCAAGCAGTAGACCTAAAGTGAGAGTACTAATAATTTCCCGTTTTGCTCTGAGGGGGTATTCCATGGGTGCCTGTAAGGATATAAAATCATCAGAGTTATACACATTAATTTTTGGTACAAGCCATACTTGAATACAAAATGATTTGGATTTAACAAGTTCATCCCCATAGACACATGCTGTGAGACCGGTGTTACAAGCCCAGACAGAATTTTTGCCAGGGATAAAATACATTCCTTTTAGGCGTGATGTTAAATTTCCTCCTGAAGTTTTGTGGATTGCAGAATATCCCCCGGTTGTGTGGGTGCATCTGCCAAATTGAATTGAAATGGTGGGTAGAAGTTTTTTATGCAAGAGAAATTGGTTGTAGAACTTAAATGAACTTTTTGAGAGTCAGTTATAGTCCAGGCAATATTATCTCTTCTATGAGGCTTCTGCAGATCGTCATGGGCAGTTCTTTGGAAGCGTTGCTTATTGACAGGATCAGAGCTCAGGTATATAAAAACATGACAAGCAGTAGAGAGGCTTATGGACAAATTAGTTGTAGAACATTTACCAGATGAGGAAGGAATACAATTAATAGAAAAAGGATAATAATTACAATAATGACAATGAAGATTAACTTGATCATTCATTAAGAACGTTAAGTGGGGTGGGGAAACCCTTGATACAATATAAGGACATTCAGATCCCCCTATGTTTAGATTGAAAAGAGGAAAAGATTTTAAGGTTCCTTTCCATAGGAAGAGTAAAGAAGAAACAAAAGAGTGAGTGGTAGAGTGTTCTGTAAACAAAACAGAAGTGACCGAGTGAAAGCTACGGGTAGAATTTTCATGACGTACCCTCATGGAACAAGTATAAGATCCTTCTGTTAAAGGAGTAGCTTTAACACGAATAATCTTTTGACAGGAAGCATGTGTTTTGTTGAAATATGTGTGAATATAAGGAGATATATTTATGGGAAGATTATTATGCCAACAAACAATAGGACAGTCATTATCATATTTACTAAAGCGAAATTCTAATGTGGTCCAATGACCATGTTGAACAAAAGTATAAGTAGGATATGAATAAGGTAGAAATTGCAAGGAGGGTATAGGCAATAATATATATATATAATGTTTTCTTAAGTTTTCGCAGGTACTTACATGTATGGCATTCAGCTTGTTCGGGTATTTTCCCACGTCATAGTAGTGGTGCTTTTAAAGTTGTAGCAACGTTTCAGCAGAATCTCATCTGCCATCATCAGGCTTCTGTATAGTGTATAGTGTACAGTATAGTGTACAGTATACTAGTGTATATACTGTATACTATATACAGAAGCCTGATGATGGCAGATGAGATTCTGCTGAAATGTTGCTACAACTTTAAAAACACCACTACTATGACGTGGGAAAACACCCGAACAAAGCTGAATGCCATACATATGTGTGTGTGTGTGTGTGTGTGTATACATACATACTGTAAATTTCATTTTGATTCATGAAAGAGTATATTAACAACAAAGAAGCATTGGATTAGCAGAACTACTTACATTCTAGTCTCCAACCACTATTAGCACATCTTGCATGTACTTTCAGTTCTACCTGGGAATGTGCAAATTCCATCCAGATGAATCATAGAAGGTATACAGAGAGCAGAGTTGGGGCTGAAACAATGTAACTGTTCACTAGTTAAATCTAGAATTTGTTCTTCCCTCTCTGGGCCTCCACAGCCTTCAGATGGAATGGGAATACTTCGCTTGGCCACCTCTCTGTGGCCAATTCAACACTGGACAACTCGCTATGGGACAATTCAACAATTCAATTGAAGTATTTTTAATTGAATTTTTAAAACGTTTTAATTTTTATCATTCACATTTCATTTTGCTCCTCCTTTTGCATCCTTTCTTTAATGATTCTATTCTACCATTTATTTGATATTAGTGTAACTCTTACCCCATGGTGAGTTGGCTGTGGCAAGTTGGCCAGGGTGAGTTGTTCTGGACCTGCCTTCAGATACCGAAAAAGAACCTTGATGGCATAATTTGATTAGCCTGATGATACATGACCCTGTGCCATTGGATTACTTCACCCAGTGACTTCAGTTAGAAATTAAATAAAGTAGAAAGGGGGTAAAATACTATGGAACCCCACAGTCATTCAACAACTACAGTGATTAACCACAGAAGAAGAACCACCACAACATTGTGTTGCCCCTAATTCCTAACCCAAAAGGAAACCACAACTGATGGTATCAAAAGCCATTGAGAGATCAAGGAAACTCAGACCCATCTTACTGATCTGAAATTATTTTCTTAAAACTGTTAGTTTACATACACAATGGTATTACCGTATATACTCGAGTATAAGTCGACCCGAATATAAGCCGAGGCACCTAATTTAACCACAAAAAACTGGGAAAACTTATTGACTCGAGTATAAGCCGAGGGTGGGAAATGCAGCAGCTTCTGGTAAATTTCAAAAATAAAAATAGATGCCAATAAAAACTTTCACTAGGACAGTTGAGAATAAGTTTGATGTTCACAATTTCCTCTTTGAAAGAGACCAGTAAATAGGGAACAAGAAGATGAAGAAAAAGAAATGTGTTTTTTCACACTTTTCACACTGAAGTGAACAAAAATGGCAACATAGGAACAAGCTTATTCTCAGCCCAAAGGTTTGTTTCTGATTTCTTCCCTGATTTAAGGGAAATTTGGGAAACGATCTCACTATCATGAAAGATTTGATTGATTCACTAACCCAAAAGATGATGATGATGACAGTGGTAGGCAGGAGTCACTCTCTCCCTTGCAAGAAAAAAACAAAAGCCATTCTTATGATATCTCTCTCTCTCTCCCCCCCCCCCAATAAAGTCAAGCCCTTTCCAGCACGCACGCACGCGCGATCCGCCCCCGCCCCTTTGCACCTTGCAAATGCAAAACCCCAGGGTTTTTGCATTTGCAAGGTGCAAAGCGGCGGGGGCGGATCGCATGTGTGTGCTGGAAAGGGCTTTACTGTATTACGGGGAGTAAGAGAGAGAGAGCTGAGTGGAGCGACCTTGGCTCACGTTGCTTTCTCAGCCTAGAGCTCAGAAAAGCCTCCCCCTCCTCCCCCTCCTCCCCCTCCTCCCGAGTGGACTGAAAGCAGCTGGAGCTGAGGAAATGAAGCTGAGTGGAGCGATCTCGGCTCGCGTTGCTTTCTCAGCCTAGAGCTCAGAAAAGCCTCTCCCTCCTCCTCCCCCTCCTCCCGAGTGGACTGAAAGCAGCTGGAGCTGAGGAAATGAAGCTGAGTGGAGCCGGAGCAACCTCGGCTCGCGTTGTTTTCTCAGCCTAGAGAAAGGGGAAGGGGGCTCATCTGGACCAAGGGTGAGTCTCCCCCTCAGTTTCCCCTGAAGGATCTTCTGTCGCTTTTGCCTTCTCCCTACATCTTCCCTCTGTTAAAATCCCCCCACACACACACACACTTATTTTCGGTTGGATAGATTTCGTGTCTGAGCATTCTCACATGGCGGTGGGTCTTCCCCCCAAAAAAAACAGTTAAAAAAAGAAAAAACAATATATCCTCAAGCAAGAACTTTTCTGCTTCCGATTACTCCCATGCTTAAAAGTTGCAAAGGAAACACGGAAGCAGGGAAGCGGCTTCCCAGCTTCGGAGCTCCACACCATTTTTTTTTCAGAGGGGAATCTGACTCGAGTATAAACCGAGGGGGTTTTTTTCAGCACAAAAAATGTGCTGAAAAACTCGGCTTATACTCGAGTATATATGGTAATTCACTAATGACTGGGAATTATTGTTGCAAAAATTGTCATAAAGATGGCTTTAGATATTTTAAGAATATTTTACTGGAATGTGCATGCTTAACTCTTATTCATCATAATATAATTATAGAACAATTCTTTTAGCATTATACTTTTAGCATTATACTAGCATTAGATTGCAGATCTGTCCCTATATTAGACATCCTATTGTCAGAGTTTAGGTGGACATTATGGGAAATTTTCAATATGTTTTAACAAGAGATAATTAACCCAGATGATACTTAAATCTCCCTGGTTTTGACAAGATAGTAAGAGGATGTAATTCTGTGCAGGGACTGAACAAATGCAATTTATTTGGTCTATAAAGCCAGCTTTTATAAAGAATATTTGTAAATACTCTCTCCTTTATTACTAAATGCCAAATTACCCACAAAAGTAAAAACTTTAGCCAACCAGACATGATTGGGCTTTTACTCTTCCTTGTTTAAAAATCTGCTGCCTATTTACTAGAGCTGATATATAAACTTGCTTCAATGTTTCTCATCCAGACGTGTAAAACAGCAAACATTTCCTCATCCATTCTCTTAATGAGAACATATGCATCTTATGCCACACAGGAAACGACATTCATTTTATGGATGACTAGTTCTCAGCCCTGCTGATTCAGGCACTATTAGGATGTGATTTTCCCAGAGAACAAAGATTTAGAATACCCTCTGCTTAACGACACCAAAAACATATTCCTCTTATCTATTGCTGTATGAGCTGATGTACTTATTGTGATATTCATTGACATAAATATTGTCCCTGTCGTCTGGAAACACTTAGGCATACCTGCGAAATCCCTGTATCCCTCACATTGCATGAAAAATCTGTTGTCTTAATCAAAATTCTTCCTAACCCACATTTCTCTGTTTCTTTTAAATATGTTAATTGTTTGATATTATAGGGAAAACAAGAGATTTACAGCCTTGTTTCTTCCCAATCACATTTATTTATGTATTTACTTTCCTACTTACTTAATTTCATTGATTTGAAGGCCACTTTCTTATTCCACACAACTCTGCATGCTCAAAATAAAGAATAAGAAACAATATTCCTATAAACAAAAAGACCACATAACCATCCAACCAATGATGAAATATCACGTTGCCCCAAAGCCTGCAAAAATAGTCATATCATTATTGATGTACAGAAGGGGATCAGAATGGCAGCTATCCAGCTCTCTGGAGGGATACTATACTGGGGGTTAGGCATCAAGACAGGGAAGACATGCTTTGTGACTCCAAACTGTTATGTTATTGTTGGTTTGAGCTCCGAGCTTGGCGACTTGGTTGCAAATGTTTCATCCCCATTTGAGAAGATACCTTCAGTGCGCTTTGGATTGTGTTTGTCCGGGGAAGCATTGGCCTTTAAATACCTGAGTCCTGGTCTGATTTTGGGTTGTGTGATGGGCTGGCTGTAGTTGTTGAGTCATGGTCCTTGGTTTTAAGTACCATTTATGTGATGTAAATTGGTGCTGGTATTGTTGTTGGGATGTCTTCTGATAATGTCATGATCTGGTTTCAAGTTGATTTGATCAGGTGTGTGTGATGTGGTCTTATTTCTTGTGATTTGTCGAGATATAACTTTGTTTGCACTATAGCTGTTTGTTGGTCTTTAAACGCTGCCTTTGGGATTGTGGTTGATGTTGCTCTTTGATTCTAAGTGGTTGGTAGATTGGGTCGATGTCAATATGTCTGTTTATTGATTTATTGGGAAAACCAGGCTTCCAGGAATTCCATTTCTCTCCTTGGCTTTGCTTGGGTTACAACTGTGGTCCCCGTTAGATCAAATTTGTGTCCTTTTGAGTGTTGTATGGACAAGATGTGATGACCCGGGGCATGGCACAAAGGCAAAACACTCAAATAAGCAATGAGAGTCCCTTTATTATCTCCAACTTTGCCCCAAATGTCCAGGTTACCTTCGGCTGGAGAAAAACTCTCATAGGAACTGCCTTTAACTGTAGAAAATTCAGTCCAAAACAAGGTACATACAAACTGTAACTAAAAATTCAAACAAATCAAGCTGAAGTAATTATCTTGACAGGGCAGGAGAAGGAATTTCAGACTTGAAAGCACGGCAAAACTCACACAGTTGGGAAGATGCCAAGAACACAGATAAGCCACAGAGATACAAGATAAATTCACATTTGTTCCCAACAGCTTGCTGCACGCAGCTTCCTATTTTATACACTGTGTTCCCAACTGCAGCTAACGAAGGTAATCAGGGCCCTTTCCTCCCCCGTAAGCCATGCATCTCACATTGCCCCCTTCTCCATTCCTCCCTGCATGCCCTAGGATGAAGAGGGGGTGGGCCTGGATCTTCCTCTGAATTCCCCCTCCCTTGCTCTATCTCTCCCCAGCTCTGCCTAGCCAGACTTTGCCCTTCCCCAATTTCTTCCACAGCCAACGGAGCCACACTCCCACTCCCTGTCAGCTGTTCGGCTTCTCCCTCCGAGTCAGATTCTGCCAGGGCATGACACATGAGGAATAGAGGGTCACGTCTCTTGATGGCCAGGAAATGTTCAATTTTCTTCCTGTTTAGCTGACATAGTTCTTCTCACAGTTGCTGCATTGGATCTGATATGACACCTAATCTTTGGTTCATTTCTGCCTGCCCTTTCAGTTTTGACAGAATCCGTCTGAGGGTTGAGGCTGGTTTGTAGGCTACTGGTTATGTCGGTGCAGCAATATTTCAACAAGACCCAAAATATTCTACCTAATCTCCACCAGGCAGACAAAAACAACCAGATGAACCTGGTTGTTTTCGTGTGTGTGTGTGTGTGTGTGTGTGTGTGTGTGTGTTGACTAGGCTCATGTTTGCTTATTTCCAAGCCTAGATAAATTCATACTAGTAACTGTTAAGACAAACTATCTACTGTTACTTTTAAGGAATCAGAAATAATGTGTGATGTAGCCTTTCTTTTATTAGCATCTAATTAATGTATGTATCATGGCAAGATGCTTTGGTGATTGTTTAATTCATTTACTAGAACATGTTAAATCTTCTGATGAAGTCTAGTTTTATTACTCCATGAGGATCTTTTCCCCAAGGTTTATCAACTAGAACAGGGGTAGTCAAACTTTTTATACCTACCACCCACTTTTGTATCTCTGTTAGTAGTAAAATTTTCTCTTACCGCCCACCGGTTCCACAGTAATGGTGATTTATAAAGTAGGGGACAAAACCCCTACTGCCCACCATGAAAGCTGGAACGCCCACGAGTGGGCGGTAGGGACCAGGTTGACTACCACTGAACTAGAAAATAGTGACAGAGCGTTCTGGAGAATTAAATGCCTCCCCAACAGATATTGTCATTTCTGGTGTCAGATTTATATCTAATTATTATTTTACATCAGGATAAGACTCTTCAATCACTATATAGCATAGTAGAGCATTATTGGTAATTTATGGTATATATTTTGCTGGAACATGATAATTGTTTTCTCATTGATACATAAACATTTCTAACATCAAGGTACTTGGTATAAAAGGTGAAGCACAATCATGGTGCATTTAGCTTTACATCAAAAACAATAGAAAAACAATAGCTAAAACAATGCAGCCTTAAATTATTCGAAATCTTCAGTAATTGTAGCACATTCATTTTAATGATTGAGAATAATTTTGAGACATGTTATACTTGTATCTTATTTGGAGTCTATAAAATTGCAGCTAAACCTTTTATCACTGTATTTACTTTGCAGACTTCAATGCAAGAGACTTGCAAAGGGTACTCAAATGCCAAGGCAAAAGTTCAAATCTTACACTGCCATCATGTGGAAAAAATAGAAACATCAGGTTAGTAGACATAGTTGCAGACTACAGCAGGAAGACTATGATGGATTTAGAAAAAATATTAAAGTTCAGAGACACCACACTGACAACATTGATACATACTGTCAAGTCTACACTTTCTATTTGTAGGATATGGCTATAATAGCTGGATCATCAGCAAAACTAAGCAAAGAAAAATTTAAACCATTAAACTGTGAAGTTGCAGAAAATTACTGAGAACTCCTTGGACCAAAAGAACAATTCAATGTTCCTCACTGAAAGCACTAATAATAAAATTTCAGTTTAATTATTTTAAACATATAATTGTGAAGATATTAGAGAGGACCCTTAACTTGGAGAAACCAAAAGCAATAGAAACAGAGACTAATAGAAAATAAGGTACTTAGATATTATCACTGAGAATATGAGCATAAATTTACAAAAGAGAAATGTCTGCTAGGTCACAGAATTGAAAGCATCCAAACAACAAAATCAAAATTGCAGAAGAGATTCTAGGGGAATTTATTCTAGAGAAAATTAAACAACATATATCTGCATTTTACATTAATGTAAACAACTTTGGATGATGGTCTGATAGGCAACTGTTTTGAATGGGGGATTAGCTCATTCATTTACTGCCATGACAATGATAAAAAAAAAATAACTCTCTAAAATCTTATTTGTCAAGTGAGAGGATCAACTATAACAAAGAGAAGGAGCTATTAGTGCCATCATCATAGCCCACAGTGCTTCTTTTCTTACAGAGATTTTGATAAGAACTAAAGATTATTTTGAAATCACATTGTGAGTTAAAAGTTGCATGATCGTAATCTGGATTCCCGTTCTCTGGTGCTACTGTAAAATGTATGTGTAGGAAGTTAGCACCCACCCCTCTCGTGGAAAAATGAAATATCCTAGAAAATATTTAAAAAGGCAGACTATTTCCTCTAAAAAGAGTAGAAACTCAGAAGCAGAAACTCACCTCAGAAGCAGAAGCTTTCCCCTCACCTTTGTTAACCATTGAGGCCTGGGCCAGAATATTTTACATAACAAAGATCTCCATAGGAATTGCCCAAAGCCCTTTTTACTACATCATCGTCCAACAAGGCTCAACCAAGCCTGGGACTCAGGACAGACTACAGAGTTGCCCCTGTATGGCCCCATGAGAGTCTTGACAACCAATCAGAATAGAAGCTCAAATTCAAATCCCAACAAAGGGTATAAAACCAAGCACTTTCAGCATCTCAGCCCTTCCTTCTTTGGACCTCCAAGCCATGTGGTCCTGTCCACCGTTAAACCATCTTTCCAAACAGCCTCCATGTTTCTAGTGTCTTTTTCCCACTTGGAACTGAACCCAGAAAGATAATTCTTCCAACTATTGTTTGTGTTGTTTTGTATTTCATGTTATCATTAGCAAGTATTTATTATAAACCAGTTGGAATTCTCTAGAAAATTAACTAGCAGATTTTTTTTTAATGCTGGCCAGTCTCCTGTACAAAGGAGAAGCCATCCAGAGAGCGCAGCCCCAGACTCTCCTGGGAAGGGAAGGGGCCCTGAGTCCTTCACCCTCCTGGGAAGACTCTCCTGGGAAGACCATGAGTCCTTCACCCTAGAGGTGATCTTCCTGCTGAGCAATGGGGCAAAAATGATTCTATGGTGGCCTGAGACTGCTGAAGCAGGGCAGGCCTACCAGGTTCCCTTTTCTTCCAGGTTCAACTGTATGTATTTAAGCTTATTTTCACTGTCTCTCCACCGTGCGAGATGCTCCTCTAACTCCTTCTGCATCCAGAAGAGGTTCTCGAGGGGCAACTTGCTTTTGGGGGTGTCACAGATCTTGAACAGCTCCATCCATGCATCTACATGATAGAGATACTGCCTTTCCCAATCCTTTCTGAAGCGTGTCACCATGGGTGAGGTAAGCTTCCTATGCCGTCTGAGGTCATAGGCCTTCTGAGGTATTGCGGCTTCACCAGAGGGTTGGTGAAACCACCAAGGCGGTTGTTGGGAACCAGGTTCCACATTTACGACAAGGGCGGGTGGAGGATTCGGATCTTCTAGTACATCAGAGACATCTATCATGGCTGAGGAAGTTGCCATGCTTCAAACTGTCAAAGGCAAAATTTTGGAAAATTTGAGTAGTTTTCCATGCAATACCCTTTTTTTGTACTAGGGGGCACTGCAAGCAGGTAGCAGAAAGTAGAATTGCTGCTGGATTTAATACTTGAGCACGTAGAAGAGACTGCAGAGTCTGGGCGATCCTAGCACAGCACACAATACGGCTGCTTATAGGGTGCGTTGTGAGCTTGCAACACAAGGGGGCACTAGAGGTTGCATCGCGAAGTCTGAAGACTAGAGGGCTGAATGCAGAAATTTGCCAATGATTGTCGCTTGCTTCATAAGGTGGAGCAGAGCAGAGGGCAAGAGCAGAGGGTCTGGAAGGCACTGTCACTATGCCCATGTTAGGTTGCAGTTACTCTTGGGACCTTTGAATTAAGTTGATTAAATGGTCCACAGGTTATCATTGGAGAAACACTCTGATCAATATTTGAGAAACTGTGTAAAAAAAATCAAAGTCTGGGAAATTTCTCCTTGAGCCCCAGATGTAGCTGTGGGCTGCGTTGCTTAGGTCTCACTTCTTTGTGGAAGAAAAAAGAGGGGGGAGAATTTCCTGCCTACTCTTGAAAAAGGAAAAATAATGATAAGAATTCTTTAACTTCAGTGTAAATTTCTTCTTGACCACCAGATGGGGATGTAGGCTGCTTTACGAGTCTGTTAGGTTGCAGTTAATCTTGGAACATTTGAATTAAATTGATTAAATTGTCCACAAGAGTTGCAAAAAGGGGGTCATCAATGGATAAACACTCGGGTCAGTCTTGAGAGACTTTGTAAAAAATATCATAGCAGAAGGCAAGGTGCTGACTTTGTTTAAATCATTGCTAGATTAAGTGTCTCTCTTCAGGGGGAAGGAATGTGCCCATTGCTGTGGAGACGGCTCTGGCCGAAGGAATTTTTATAACCGTGGCTTCTTTATTGCTTTGCCAGAGGAGCAGAGGAAGATCAGCTTTGTTTTACCAACAAACATACAGGGATGATTTCTCAGAGTCTCTCACTGCATTTCTAAAAGGTTTAAAGACAGAGGTTTGGTTTTTCTTTGAGAGCTGGAGATATCTGACTCTTCTTGTTATGCAAATGGAGTCTTTGAGATAGCAGGAAGACAAATTGAGTAAAGAAGAGGGGGTGGGTGAGTTACTGGTTTTCAATTCTGCGGTTAGAAAAAGCTCTGTTACTAGCATGTGAGGAATTCCAGCCCCTCCCACCATCCACAGCATGTAAAGAGTTCCGATGCTCACAGAGAGAGACGATGGGAAATGCAGGTTTAAATTAATATTGCATATTCACTCCTGGCTTCAATATTACTTTGCTTTATCACAAACCCAAATTAACATCCTTTATATTGATGGGTTTCAGGACTTCATCTTTTACTTTTCTGTCTTGTGCACAGAGGTGGATTTGTAAACTGTAGAGATGCAGATAGATAACTCAACAAGATGTCCATAACAAATTACATTTATTAGTTCATCAGGTATCCTCATAACTCACGTTTGTGATGAAGTTCTTCTTTAATGACCAATCCTTTGTATATTTGCCTTGTAGTAAAAGATGGTTATCTCCTAACCCATCTTGTAGTGATAGAAAGAAGCTGCCATGAGTTCGTGAGTTCCGGCAAGAATGAAGAAACTCCCCCAGCCCCTCAAGGGTCAATTTAGTGGCCAGTCAGGAATACAGATGTGGCCATGTGACATGAACTACACTTCCCAGGATACCTTTAATTACATTTACCATGATGCATTCCCTTAAGGGGACAGCTCATAATTCCTAAGTAACTATCCAATTCCCATAGACTGGCTGGGACAGCACAATCCCAGCTACCAGGGAGGTGGCATTGAAGAATGAGAGCACCTGCCCAACATGGTCAACAGAGCCCCAGAATACTGTGGTGGTTGGGGCCGGCTAGCAATAGCAAACTCAGGGAGGCAAACAATACAATGAAGGGCAGCTGCTGATGGCAGCAACAAAAGGGTGGCAGGAGGTAGGAGGGGAAGTAGAGTGGCTTCTTTGTGTCAGCCATTCTTTTCAGGGTAGCCAAAAGGGCAGAGATGGTAGGAGATAGGCAGGTGGGGGGAGTTGAAGCAGGAATAGTTGGTGCAGAGGAAGGAAAATGAGATGCTGCCAAAATTTTGATCGTATGACAGCAGGGACACTACGATAGTCATAAAGGAAAGTTCATTCTTTTCAGTCTCACCGTAACTTTGAACAGTCACTGAACAAATGAACATAGCCCAAGGGCCAGTTGTAATTTGTCCTGATAAAACTCATTTATTATCACATGAGGTTTGGCAAATAAGAATTTATGTCCTGAAATACATAAAATGCTAAGACAGGGAGAACTCAATTGGTAGGCAGAGTGTAAAACAAATGAATAAGGCCTTAAAACAGTAACATTACAGAGAATATCCTGCTAATGTGATGAAAAATAATGACCATAATACATGGTTGCAACTTATTTTGCTTATATGATACTGAGATAATGGGAACTCAAGAGTGTTTTAATTAAACACCTATATAATAAGAGGTTGAAGCTTCAGAGCCTAGGTACATAAAATGCTGAAAATGAACGTTAACTCTTATTCCCTTCATCATCATCATTCTGTCCACTGCTTGTCTGTCCACTACAGGATGAAGGCCTCCTCTGCACATTTCCAATGCAATACAGTCTTGAGTTTTCCTTTGCTAATTGGGCCCGCAATACTTGCTGATGTCATTGCTCCATCCTGTTACAGGTCTCTTGTGGATGCTTTTTATTAAGTGTATCCATTCTATGGTTGCCTTAGTCCACCTACCAACAGTTCTTCTTGCTATGCGATCAGTCCATTTCCATTTCCATTTTTTTACTCTTTTGATAGCATAGTATATTTTCATCTGGTCTTTCTATCTTGTCTTGTGATGTATCTTTCCATGGCTCTTTGCGCCACTCATAGCTTTTGTATCAATTGTGAGGTTAGTGTCCACATTTTGCTGGCATATGTTATTCCCTTATGTTCACTTATCTGCATGTAACCAAGTAATTCTAAACTTATGACTGGTTGATATCTAATGGAGGTTTACCAACTCCCAGTTTGTGCAGACATCTGGTAGAATTCTGCCCAACCATGACAGCAATCTGGAGAAAGAATTTGCTCTGATGTTTTGGATTTTGTTGTGGGTTTTCTTCCTATTACATAGTCATGCCTTTATATAGGTATAAAGAACAGTCCTTTTTAACAAATTAGATACCTAGTAGAAGAAAGCAAGCAGCATTTTTAGTTCCTGTTAAACCACAAGTGTTAAAATTCAGCTCGCCCTTTTTAATGTAAGCTTTCACCCTCCCTAACCCATTTAATCTTTGTGAAAAATGAAGCTCTTATTTATGTTTTCATCAGTCTGGTTTTCCTTTAAGAACAGATGTGTTTATTGATTCATTTACAGATTTTACTCCATCTTATTTTTATAAATAACTCAAAGTGGTAAACATATAATACTTCTTCCTCCTGTTTTTGCCACAACCACCACCTTGTGATTGGGCTAGTCACTCAGCCAGCTTTTGTTAGCAACCTATTTATTTATTATTATTTATTTATCAAGTTTAGAGACTGCCCATCTCATTCTCAGGGCAACCCAAAGTCTTCCCCCCCATACACAGCTGTCTTGATCAAAATTGGTCTCGCTTTTTTCATTTACAGAAATGCATTTTACTGGGACTTCCGGTTTCGCGTGGCTTCGGGGCAGCAGGAATTCGCGACAGCTCGCGATTCCTGCTGTGCTAGCCGTCGAGGTACCCCCGATCCAGATGGGTCAGGGGGATATGGCTGCCCTGTAGGGACAGCTGAAGAGAGAGGGGAGTCGGATAGGGAGGTGGGGGTGTCGCAGACCCCCCCTTCTCCGGGAAAACCCCTTTTTCCCAAGGCGGTGGAGCGGCGGTCAGCAATGGCCGCCACGAAGAAGCCAGCAACCGGGTAAGAACTGTGCTGGAGGAAGTGTGAAGAGTGAAAGTTCTGTCTGAGCCGGGTCAAGTAACACCTTTTAAATTGCCTGGAATTGAGCTGCTTGAATTGCTGGAGGATACATTGTATCCCTAAGAAGAGCGAAAAGCGGCGGAGAAGCTGTTAAAGGGAACTTTTTTTTTTTTTACTCTCCCACCCCACGGAAATAGCAGAAATATTTGGATATATTAGACATTGAAAGTGGATTGCTTTGAAAGTTGAAGCTAAGAGACAAAGGGATTTTTGGACATTGAAAAATTTAAGAAATTGGAAAATCTTTGCTGGAGGTATGGATTTCTGATTATTTAAAATTGTCATTGCAAGTGGGAAGGGAGAAAAAAAATTGGAGCAGAAGCTGAAAAAGGAGGAGATTGTCTAGAACGTCTTTGTGGATCCCAAAGGAAGATATATGGTAATTGGACCTCTTTGAATAAAAATTAATCCAGAAAGAGAAAGAGAAGAAGGAAGAAAAGTATTAACTTTTGGAACTTTTTTTTTTTAATTGCTTTTGATTGTCTTTGATTAAAAATACTTGTGGTTGTTTTGGAAAAAGTTTCCCTTTTTATAATGGCATCGTTTGTGGATGAACTAGAGATTGAATATCAAAAATATAAAAAAGAAGATACTTTGGGCGCTTTGTTTCAATTCTTAGAAATGGCGTTATGTTCTGTTGAAAAGTTGATTACACAGCAGAAGGACTGGGACAAGGAAGAAGAGGAAGAAGAAGCCATCTTTGATGAACAATGGGTCCCTTCCGGAGAGGAGGAGAAAAAGGATAAGAAAAAGGGGATTTTAAGAATTATAAAAACAACCAAAAGAGAGAAAAATGAGAGAAAAGATGGAGGCAAGGTTAGAAAGCAAAGGAAAAGGAGTAAGAAAAGCGAAGGGAAAAAGCAAAGGGGTAGAAAGGGCAAGGAGAAGAATAAGCAAGAGAGAAAGGGGGGGAGGAGAAGCCTTAATGGGGGGAAGCAAGACCTAAAGAAAAAAAGTTTATTTAGAGACAATGGGTGAATTTAATTTAGATTAAAAGAGGGATTCTGGAGAGTATATAAGAGTGTGTTTTTATATGTATATTTAGAATATAAAATTTATTATGTAATTTTAGAATCTTTTAAACAGAATCCCAAGAAAGATTGCTATATGTAGTATTTCTAAGTTAGGGTTAAGAGTTATAGATGTTACTCCAATTGGTGTACAGGAGAAGTATAGCAAAAGAAAAAAAAGATGAATGGATAATTGGAAATAGAACAGACAAAGAATGTTGTTGAAAATGGTAATAAGATATGGAAGGATATATATGCTTTTTTTTTTGGATTTTGTATATTGATAAAAGGCAATAAAATTTTAATTAATAAATAATTTGGATGGAAAGGAGAAGTAGGGACAAGATATGAAGTTAATATTATATGAAATATTGATATTATAATCTGGAAATGTTATGCCTTATTGATCTTTTATTATTATTTTTTCTTAGAAAAGAATTTATAAGCTGCTATGCCTTGATCCTTTGTGCATTGTTTTTATAAAACTGATAAAAATGGTTTTTATATATATATATAAAAAAGAAAATGATAATAAGATATGGAAGGAGATATGGGTTGAATATGATGTTTGAATTTGTGTCTGTGTGAAGAGTTTTAACCCGGGAACAGACAACCTTCAGAAAAGATCTTTTAGTTTTGTTTATGTTTTGTGTTTGTATGTTTGTGTATTGTGTTTATGGTAAAACTAACAAAATTTGTTTTTTATAAAAAAAAGGAAAAAAGAATCAATAAAACCTTGGAGGAATGTTAGATGAGAATAATTTAAACAAGCCAGAAAGAAAAGAATATGATGACTATAAAATGGATAAATATGGAAGAGAAATGAAATTGAATAGGAGTAAAGAGAAATAATGAGAAATTTGCTGAAAGATATTTGTGTGTCCATATGGAGATGGGATAAATTGGAATTATGCTGTATAAAAATAATGTTTTGTTTGACTTGTAAGGATTTACAATGTTAAGAGGTTTTATGTGTTTATGTATTTAATGGTTAATGATGTGTTGTTTTATCTTTAAAATTAATAAAAATTTGTTTCAAAAAAAAAAGAAATGCATTTTACTGTGCCCAAAAGCCTATTCCTAGCTCAGACTATAAAGGTTTCCCCTTTATCACACTCTACTCCACCCCTTCCCCTTCCTTTAACTTTACATTGGTCACTACAGGCATTTTAAGCAAAATTCCAAACTATTCCTTTTCTTTTGACACTGGTTTTAATTTTATCCACCCTTTCAACTGGCTTCCTTTATCATTTTAAAATCCAGTATTACATCATTCATGCTTATACAAACTAACTAATCTTGAATGCATTGTGTGAGTTCCATTACTCTATTTTCCATTCTAGGTGGCTAAATACAACATATGCAAATTATTTTTTTTTAATGTTGAAAGACATCTTTTATGGCCAGTACATCAATAAGGAGGGAAAAACTCCCACAACAACTTTACTATAAAAAACTGTCTTAAAGTTTCTGCCTTATTCTTTTAATACTTTCTCATTCATTTGTAAAGCTTTCCCCAACAGCTTGCCACACAATTTGCTAACCTTGCTAGACAACTCAATGGTGAAGAAACACCTCAGGGACCTAGCTATTTTATTTTCAATTATTGTCTTGTGTCAAAGACTGTGAAGAGTAACTCTGGCACACCCACGGTTTTTGCCTCCTCTTCCCTTGCCAAAATGTATATACATATACACCAGTCCTAGTAGTGCCACCTTGGCAGAATGGCTAATAAATAAGCCATTGTTGCTTTCTGCATCACTGTTATCTAATATGAAGACATGTTTAATTATACATTCCATTCCTTAGGAGTGCATTTTAATCTTTTAATGAACTCAGTGATAAATCATTTCAATCATTTTTTGCCCCAGTTAGCCAATGTATAAAGAGCATTCAGTAATAATACGCTGTACTTGAAGTTAAGATTCTATCCTAGCAAAACATGATATAGTTTTATGAAAAAAATCTGAGATTTTTTTATTTTTTTAAAGATCACTGCTGTGTATTACCTAGATAGGACCTACAGTACCTATTACATAAAACAGATGGAATATTAAAATATTTTAAATGAAAATATTCCAGTAAAGGTTATAATTATATAAATGCTCAATAATCAAAAAAATATTTCAGTGCTCCAAAATATTGTAATACTGGAAGGGACAATACTGAACGCTGAATATTTAAAAGAATGAAATCAAGTACTGCAGAGAATTGAAGTGAAGGAAGACAACAATTTTGGAATACCTCCCATTATTGGACTACATTATCTCTGGATTTTCCAGGTTCTGTGCAACTTTTCTTCTTTTAAAAATGATAGATACTGCTATGGATCCAATATCAGCCATTATGGACTCAGGAAAATTATAATGGCAGTAAAAGCGAAGGGGACAGCGTTTTGAGATCTCTTTTTCTTTAGCACTTAACAGCTTCCTCCGTGCATCTTGCAAGATTCTGGAGGGGAAATCCTCAAGGAGGACTATAGATTTTATTAATATCAATTGGCTTTAATGTGCATATAGTTTAAGAACTCTAGGGTGGAACATAAATATTATAAAATATAGGGTTTTAAAAATGTATAGTTAAATATTAAGAATTGAGAAATGGCTTTTGCTATAGCAGCAGCATGGTCATGAAGAAAAGTAGATGGGCAATAACAGTTTTTTATTTCATTTGGTTCTTCAGAGTTTTAAAACAAAATATTGATATGGCAATTCTTCTTTAGTTAAATATTGAATTGTTTAAAGGATTTGTTGTTTTATTGTAACATGCTTTGTTAGGTTTGCACAATATCCTAGAAACGCTCTTGCACATAAATGGAAATTGTTTAAATATACACCAGAATTTTCCTTGAGTGTGTGGTGCACAGCAACAATAGTGATCCTGCTCAGAGGTCATATTTGAATCAGAGGTGGTTGTCGTGTCCGCAAAAGAAGCTCAGAGTCGGTGACTTTCATTCAAAGCTCTTTATTAACAATGGGAGAACCGAACCGGCGAAAGGCAAAAAGCCCGCGGCTTTTATACCTTTCGCAGCGGCGGCCGCGGCCAATGGCAGCGATTCAAGTCTCCCGCTCTTGGTTTGCACCAATCGCGGGAGACTCCAATCGGGCCAATCAGCGCGGCTCGCCTGGCCAATCAGAAATCCCCGCGCCTTAGCCAATCAAGGCTCGGGGATTTCGAGTATTCCATTTCAGGACATAACACCCCTCCCTTCTTGGTATGGTCCATCACGTGGTGTAGTCACGCAGGTAGGCGGGGCTCCGTCGAGTCCTAGTTGACCTGCGCAACTCACTTGCATGCTGTAACTCGGCCGGAGCGGTCATCTTTTTGGCTGCTCCTACCTCTGTGCGAACCGGCTGGATGATCGGGCTGGTTCTTTCGCCGTGGCTCCCGCCTGGGCCTACCGGGTCGGTTGAGCTACGGATTTCGCCGCTCCCGCTTGGCTTCTCCGAGTCGGTAGAGCTGGCCAGGTGGTTCTTCTCTGGAGGGGACTCGCGATGGCTGTGTTCCGGTGAGTATTTTTGGTTTATTTTTTCCTGCGATTGTTTCTCCGGGTATTCCCTCCCCCCTTGGTTCGTGTCTTGGGGGTTGAGGTCAGTCGCTGTTCGTGACCTGAGCTGGTCGATATGTCGTTTCCAGGCTCGCCCATCGATGGTTTGGAGCCGGTACGACCGTGGACCAGTGACTTGAGTTATGACGGCTGGGATCCATAGGGGGTCCCCCGTCATGTTCTTTGCATAGACTAAGTCACCTGGGTCAAATGTCCGGTACCTGGAGCTGGAGTCTGGGGGCCGCTCCGGGTTATAGGTCGGGTGCAGTCTGTCGAGTGGGGACCTCAGCTTTCTGCCCATTAGAAGCTCTGCAGGGCTCTTGTTAGTTGTGGTATTGGGAGTGATGTGCTGTATGAAGAGCAGTCTGTTGATTTTGTCGCTGATCTCCCCGTGGTCCATTTTCCGGAGGGTCTTTTTCGTAAACTGGACCATCCGTTCCGCCCTACCGTTCGCCGCCGGATGCGCCGGTGCTGTTAATGCGTGGCGGATACCCCTCTCTGCCAGGAACCGTTCAAAATCGATGGAAGTGAACTGGGGTCCGTTGTCTGAGACGACGACGTCTGGGAGGCCGTGTGTGGAAAACAGTTTACATAGTTCTTTAATGACGGCCTCTGTGGTAGTGGATCTCATGTCGCATACTTCCAACCAATTGGAGTACGCGTCAACTGTGATTAGAAAAGTATGCCCATTTGTGGGGCCAGCAAAGTCTAGATGGATTCTGGACCAGGGCCCCCGTGGTGTTTCCCAGTCCCGGATAGGTGCTGCGGGTGGGCTGGATCTGGTCTCCTGGCATCGGTGGCATTTGGCGACCCATGCTTCAATTTGCTTGTCCATCCCCGGCCACCAAGCGTAACTCCTGGCCAGGGCTTTAGTCCTGACGATGCCAGGATGACCCTCATGTAGCATCTCTAATACCCTCTTTTGCAATCTGTCCGGAATTACCACCCGGTCACCCCACAGAATACACCCTCTTAGTAGTGAAAGTTCAGTCTGGCGCTGACGGAATGTTTTAAAAGTCTCGTCACTGTCTTTCTCCGGCCAGCCTTTTTCTAACCAGTGTAAGATTCGCGCCAGACGCCTGTCCTTAACGGTTTCTCTGGCAATGTCTGATGCGGTAATAGGTAAACTCTCGATACTTAGGGTGTTTGTTGTTGGTGCTGGGTCAGGTTCAGAGTCAGGTAAGGGCGAGCGGCTTAAAGCGTCCACGTGCGAAATTTTCTTACCTGGCTTGTGTAGCAGTTCGTAACTGTAGGCTGCCAGGAATTCGGACCATCTTGTCATCCGGGGTGACAAGATGTTTGGCGTGGCTCGGTTTCCAGCGAGGATGCCCAGCAATGGCTTATGATCCGTCACGATGGTGAACGGGCGGCCATACAGGTATTCGTGAAAACGTTTAACGGCGGCAACTATAGCCAAAGCTTCTTTGTCCAGCTGGCTATAGTTCCGTTCCGGTTTAGTCAGAGTCCTGGAGAAAAAAGCGATGGGTGCTTCTCTCTGATCTGGGAGGGTGTGGCTGAGGACAGCGCCGACGCCGAAGGGTGATGCGTCGCAAGTGACAGCTAAGGGCAAGGTTTCGCTGAATTGCATCAGGACGGCGTCGGAGGTGAGGAGGTCTTTGGTTTTTTGAAAGGCGGCTTGCTCTCGTCTTCCCCAAGTCCAGGCTGCCTTCTTGTCTAGGAGTCTATGTAAAGGTTCCGCCGCCGTTGCCTTTTGAGGTAGGAAAACATTATAAAAATTTAGTAAGCCTAGGAATGCTTGTAGTTCCGTTTTGGACTTTGGGGTGGGGGCTTCCTTGATGGCTTTCACTTTTTTAGTCGTAGGGTGAATGCCATGCCGGTCTAGGAGATAGCCCAAAAACTCTACTTGCTTTGTACATAGTTGGCATTTTTCTCGTTTGACTTTAAGTCCTGTTTCTTTAAATTTTGTTAAGACTTGTCTGAGTCGGTTTTCTAATTCGGCTTCATTTGGCGCCACCACTAATACGTCATCGAAATAGGGCACCACCCCCTTGATGCCCTGTAGCAAACGTTCCATCAGGCTCTGAAAGATGCCTGGTGCCACGCTGACTCCAAATTGGAGTCGGTTACACTTGAAAGCCCCCCGATGGGTCACGATTGTTTGGGCTTCCGTCGTTTTCTCGTCCACAGGTAGCTGCTGATATGCCTGGGCGAGGTCGAGCTTGGCAAAGACTTTGCCCCCTCCCAGTGAGTGCAGTAAATGTTGCACTACTGGGACTGGGTAGGCGCTTTGTTGCAAAGCGCCATTTAGGGTGGCCTTATAGTCCCCGCAGATTCTCACGGACCCGTCTGGCTTTACTGGGGTCACTATAGGGGTTTCCCATCTGGCATGGTCTATCGGTTGCAATACCCCTTGTTTGACGAGCTTGTCGATCTGCTCGTCAATTTTAGGCTTTAAGGCGAATGGTACCCTTCTAGGTTTAAGCCGCTTAGGGGGAACCCTTGGGTCTAGGTCAAACGAGATAAGGGGCCCCTGGTACTTGCCCAAACCTCCATCGAAGACCTCCTGGAACTCCTGGGCTAGCCGCTGTTCCCAAGCTTCGATGGTGACGTGGTTGACACCTGTCAGCGCGATGTTAAGCGGGGCGAACCATTGTAAACCCAGTAGGCTCGGGCGGTCGCGATCAACGATTGTGAGTGGCAGTTGTTCGGTGTGGCCTTTGTAAGTTATATTGAAGTTCTTGGTGCCCACTACCGGGACGCGATTCCCTTGGTAGTCTTTAATGATGATCTTTTGGGCATGCACGTTTCTTTTTTGTAGTGTAGGCACCAGTCTTTTGATTTCGCGCCATGCAATCATGGAAAGGTAGGACCCGGAGTCCACTTCCATTTTGCATGGCTGGCCTTCGATATGGACTTCTACGTGTACCTTTCTGGCGCCGTCGGAGATGGCGTGGCCGATGGTCACCGTCTGGTGGGTTTCTTCTTTTCGCCGACCGTCGCCGCTTCTTTGAGATCGTTGAGTGCGGTCCCACCGACCGTCTGGCTGGCGCTCTCTGGTTCTGGGCGGGGAGCTTTCTCTCCGTCTGTCGTGCTGTTCCCATTTGGGCGGGCTGCGGGTCTTCTTTTGGCGGCAAACTCGGGCGATGTGACCCCGTCGTTCACAATGCCTACAGATAGAGTCAAAAAATCGGCATTCTGACCTGGGGTGATCGCCGCCGCACCCGGCGCAGTTGGTCCTCGACCTACGACCTTTTCGACTTCGTTGGTCGCCGCGTCCCGTCTGCACGCGATGTATGTCCTCCTCGTCTTCTGACGTGCTGGAGGTAGATTGGTATTCACCGTAGTGTGCGGTTGCTTCGTTTCTTGTGTCGGCCGACCTTGCCGGGTTGTTGTTTCCGCCCTTCGCGTCAGATCTTCTCATGCTGTCTGCCGACGTGCGGGTTGCTTCAGCGGCTGCGGCTGCAGTAAGGGCATCGGCTAGGCTGATGTCGCCCTTGGCCATAAGTCGGCTCTGGAGTGTAGGATCCCATAAACCGAGTACGAAGCGGTCTCTTATGAGACTGTTCAGACCTTCGAACTCGCAGAGTCCTCCTAGGCGCCGTAGCTCTGCGACGAAGTCGCTCAATTTTTCGTCTGGTTTCTGGTTTCGGCGGTAGAACTCGTTGCGCCGTATCAGGATGGGGACTTCGGGGGCGTAATGGCGCCGCAGTATAGGTTCGAGGACGTCCCAGTCCATGGCGGTTGCGTCTGCCGGCTTGGCCAATGCTTTGGCCATCTGGAAGACCTCTGGTCCGCAGTGCGTAAGGAAGACGGCGCGTTTTAGCGGGCCCGGGGCGTCCTTCATTCCGGCGCATTCCAGGTACATCCGGAACCGATCCGAGTATGATTCCCAATCCTCGGCGGCGGGGTTGAAGGGGGCGGGCGGTGCTATCTTCGCCATCTCTGCGCTGGAGCTGGTTCTTGGGTGGACACGGGGTTCGGTTCAGGGGCGAGATCCCACCTTCGTCGCCAGTGTCGTGTCCGCAAAAGAAGCTCAGAGTCGGTGACTTTCATTCAAAGCTCTTTATTAACAATGGGAGAACCGAACCGGCGAAAGGCAAAAAGCCCGCGGCTTTTATACCTTTCGCAGTGGCGGCCGCGGCCAATGGCAGCGATTCAAGTCTCCCGCTCTTGGTTTGCACCAATCGCGGGAGACTCCAATCGGGCCAATCAGCGCGGCTCGCCTGGCCAATCAGAAATCCCCGCGCCTTAGCCAATCAAGGCTCGGGGATTTCGAGTATTCCATTTCAGGACATAACAGTGGTATTCAGTAGTTCGGAGAACTGGTAAATACCACCTCTGATTTTACAATATCCTTGCCTGCCATGCCCACCAAGCCACACCCACAGAACCAGTAGTAAAAAAAATTGAATCCCACCACTGATTTGAATAAATGTAATGGCTTTTGTGTTACATAATACAAATATGCAAAGAACACTGGTGGATCAAATCAAATATATTTTGGGTATTAAGAGACAATTTGTCAGTCATAGCTTTTCTCTATATCCCTCACAAACACAATATTGAGGAATTACGGGGTTACGTAAGTGTGCAGTCTGGAGAAAGTAAATTGCTATTCAAATAAATATGCATGGGTAACTTGATCCTACAATCTCCTCTTAAAATTGTGTCCTCAACTTACAATCACAATTGAGGCCAGAATGTATGTTGCTAAGTGAGAAATTTGTTGAGTTTTAACACTTTTCTTGCCACATTTGTTCAGTGAATCACTGCAGTTGTTAAATTAGTAACACAGTTGTTAAATGAATCTGGTTTCCCCATTGACTTTGCTAATCAGAAGGTTACGAAAGGGGATGCACATGACCCTGGGACACTGCATCATAAATATGAATCAGTTGTCAATACATCTGAATGTAAATCACATGTCCACGGAAATGCACAACAATCGTAAGTGCGGAAAATGGTCATAAGTCATTTTTATCCATGCTGTTGTAACTTCGAATGGTCACTAAACAAACAATTGTAAGATGAGGTGTTATAATTGGTGGCCATCACACATGACAGTGCCAAGTTCCACAAATTAACAATGGGCATTTCTTCACTACTGTTGCTGTAACTATCAATCACAAGAAGGTTTCTCTGGATGTAATGGATGGCTCCAAGTTCTAAACCTGGAATAAGGAGTATTATTTTTAATGACATTTTCCAAATGGTCCCGAGTAACCTCGGTTGCATTTTTGTACCGTTCGTTTTAAAATATTAAGTCATTCCAACACTCCCTGCAAAGCTGGGCAGGTATATTTCGATTTCGATCCCCTCCATATCAATAGTGTGGAAATGCTAGATGTTTTAGATATCTCGGGTTTGTTTATTTTCCCCGAGAAGCATTTGCAGAACTTTGGTAAAATGAAATTTGTTCAATTATTTCCTCTGTATGTTTTTAAACGCAGGATTTAAACCACGGTTTGAGGGGGCCGGATGTGACTGACGTCTGCAGACGAATTGTTTACTAACTTCGACAGTCAAAAAAAACCCCACTCAAAACCCATTGAGCGGCTTTTTCTTGACCGCAGCCTGGCGCGCATGCTCAAACCCGCCAGAGAAATGCCTGCTGGAACTTGTAGCTGCAGAAGAAGAAAAAAAAAACTTTGCAAGCATGCCTCTCATGATCCCACAATTCCGCTTGGCGAGGCGAAAAACATGAGACTTGTTGTGCAGTCCACGCGGAGGGGCGGCCAAGTACAAGTAAGCACGCACCTGCGTCACCGCGGAGGCCAACAAGGCATGGAAGAAGGAAAGTGGGCGTGGCTCAAGCGGCTACGTCAGTGTTGGGCTCGAAACGAGCCTGTTCGGTGAGCTTGCTTGAAATTAGCGTCTGTCCCTTTAAGGTTGTCCGGGCGCGAGAAAAGGCTGCCTTGCGCCTGCGCATCGGAAGATTGACCTCGCGCTCGTTTGGCGCTGCTCGTGACTACTTCTTGTTATTTTTTTTTTTCTGAAGGTGGTAGTTGGGTGTGGGGGAGGGTAAAAGATAACGTTTTGCGTTCGATTCTTCTAATTCAACCGATAGAGGCGCCGCCGTTGCCATAGCGACCTGCCCTTCGGCGGGCCCGGCCTGGGACGAAGCCCCAGTGGCCGAGGCCATGGAGGAACCCGGGGCAACCGCCTCGGTCTGTGGAGACGCCGTCGCCGTCGCCGTCGCCGCCGCCGCGTCTGAAGTGACAGAAATCCTCGTTCCTGGCCCGCAGCCGCTGCGGCTGCTCGAATGGAAAGTAACGACCGGAGCGGCAGTGAAAATCGGCTCGGTCTTGGCCGTCTGCGCGCCTATCCAGATCCCGGCGCGGCCGGGCGCGTTGCCTATCGAGCCCGGCCTGCAACGGGCGGCCGAGCGAAAGGTCAAAGCTGAGCGTCCGGGAATCGTACGAGAGCTACGCGCCCAGCTGGGTCAAGTCATTCCGCCGGGGTAAGGAAAGGAGGACGACGGCGAGCTGAGCGGGTGGGCCGATCCCTGAGGGCACCGCCTCTGATCCGCGGGACTCGAACCCCCAAGTTTTGGCTTTCGGGGTGGGTGGGAGAGATGGCGGCGGCTTGCGGAGCTAGAGCTGGCCCTCTCGCTCTGCTTGTCTCTCCAGCACGGCGAAAGATGAGGTTGGGGAAAGCGCGCGAGGGGCAGGCCGTCCCTTCTCCGCCCTCTAGCGCTGCGGCGCCGGTGACAGCCGAGGCCCCGCTCCTTTTCTGCCCTCCCCGGTCGCAATCCGACGTCGCCGCCGTCGTGAGGGGAGGCTTTTGCAGGCCGAGGTTGTTGGCGGACTGACCCAGAAAAGTCTTGTTTACCTGCTTCGGAGCCTACATGAGCACCTGACGCTGGGTGAAGATGGAGGGGGGGGGAGTGCGGGATCTTGCTGGCGAGCGGCGCAAGGAAAGCCTCAGCCTGCATCTTACGAGAGGGCGCTCGATGAATCGGACTTTCTTCTTAAAACCCTCGGATTTCCCCCTCCCCTTTTAGGGGGGGAATGAAAGGAGTGACTGATTGAAATCAAAAGCCTAATGAATTCGGAAAGATAAAAGTAAAATCGAGGACCTGTTGATCAATTTTCCACGCTTTTATATTTTGGTTATGTATCCCTGAGGACTGTCAGGTTTCATTCCATTTCATTTCTGTAACTGTATTAAGGGAGATGATACAAGAAGCGTATATAGACAGACACGGGCAAATCATTTGCAGATAAGTTGAATACACATAGGTCAGAACAGTGGATGGTTGCCATGCAACTGTGTATTTGCACTTACTGGTGTGGTCCGGGTTTTCTTAATTCTTAATCTTTTTCATGGCAGTAGCGTGTGATCATCTCTGATGCCCTGGTAGATTTTAATAAGTTAATGTTTTATGTCCATCTGATTAAATCAAAAGGTGTAGAAATAATTGCACTGTCTAACTAGAGATTAGAATATGTTTCAGAGATTTTCACATTTTAAGTGAGAAGGCATTCCTTAATGAAAAAATTATCCTCAAAAGATGCTTCAGCAGTGCATTTCATTAAAATATCTTTAATCGTTAATATTCTTTCTTCATGAGAAATAATATTCTTCATGAGAATTGTTCATAAAACTTAGTGTATAGTTTGGAATGCTGTAAAATCCAAAATGAGTATTTTTTAATTATACCTAGAAAGAAACTAGAAAATTTACAGCAAGTTTATATTTTTCTTCTTAGTATTTATCCCTCAAGTGTAGGGTCTTGTTGATCCCTTGGTTGTGACAGGAATTGACAAACCAGCTTGTCACTTAAGCCTGACATTGTGGGCTGAGAGGGATTGGTCCAAAGTCACTCAGCCAGCTTTCATACCTTTCTCATTCTCTCCTGGTTTCTAGTTTGGTGCCTTAACCACCCAAACCAAACCAGCTATCATAGTCTAGAAAGTAGTCCACAGGAAATATATCCCAGTAATTTTAAGGCAAGGATAAACATGTTACATATGCACTTTCCTAAGGAAGGATTAAGTTATCATGATGTTTTACATTGCATACTCATAATCAAAACTGGAATGAAAAGTATTCCTGAGTATAGACATGTCCTTAATATGGAATATAATTGCATCTAGGAGTTGCCAAATGTTATTTGATTGTTTACAGCTCCTTACCTACAAACAATATAGTGTAGCAACTATAACTAACAATATAGTATAGCAACTAGAATAATAATAATTTGAGTTTCTGAAATCCAAGTTGCTCCAAACAGTTCTCTCTTTTTTCTTTTTTGTACATTTAAAAGAGCAGGGAGATTGCTGCAGAATGATAGCTTTCCCTATTACCTTTGCCTTCCAGAATTACATATTAAATGCTTGACTCTTGTTATTTTATGGACATGTATGGTTTCCTTCCTATTTTTAATCAAAGATATAGTAATTTTCTTGCTACCTATCTTACTAATAAGCTATGAAAATTATTAGGAAGCACTAGTCCTTTTTCCTTTGTTTTAATTGAGAAAGGTGTTAGGTATTAACCAGAGTTAGGGATAGGTTATTATAAAATAGGAACAGTTATAGCAGGACTCCTGTTCAACTATGAGTTCTCCTTAAATCTTGTCTAAGTTTAATTTCATCTTATTCACCTTAGCGAATTACAGTATTGGCTTTGACTGTTACACCTAGATTAAATTAAATATAGCTGATAATTGTATTGAATGTGATTGGCATTCTCTTGAATATTTACTTTCTTGCAGTTCCATTTAATGGTTTAAAGAAACTATTCAGACATTTGTTTACAGAGTCTCAAAGTGAGGAAAGAATGGGCCTGTATTAGAAGCTCCGTCCTTTTTCCATCCTTTTTCAGCAGGAAATCTGAAGAAAAATGAAATGAAATAAAAAATGAATTCATATTGGCTTCAGTAGAAATACAACTTTCTATGCAATCCAAATTCTGAGTAAAGGAAAGTTTTAGATCATACTGACCCTGTACTCATTTTTCAAACCAATACAAGTATAATTCTCTTTCACTTGAAACTATGGGAATAGGTTTTTCCCATCGTTTTCAGATTGTGTTTTTTCTATTTGTTCTAGTAAAACAATTCAAAACGTGGGCATTTTGCTTCCAGGGACATTTTTTGTCAAAGAGTCTTTTATATATAAATATATGAAGAGCTACATCATGAAAAAATATAAAACTGAAATATTTACTTGGGATAATTGTGTAAACAGCTCATTAGAAGTGAAGGAAATTCAGTTTTATTCTCCCATGATATAAATGATATTGGAGGAGATGTCAGCAGTCCTTTCTACATTTGGAATTTTTCCCAGAATTTCTATAAATCATTAAAGATTTCTAATTCAACCAGTGACCACTAGATTGAGGTGATATATAAATTTGATAAATAATTAAATTCTCTCACAAGATGTAGCACAAACAATTCTCAGGATTTTGGTAGTTTAAAAAATATTTTTATTTAATGTTTGGGTGTTTTCATATTTGTAATGTAAATGTTGTATTTGCAGACCAGCCATTATTTGACATTAAAATGCTATCTATAAAGAGGTCATAAAAATAAATACATTTGCCCTTAGGAGGTTGTATGCAATAAAAAATGCTGATTACAGTTTATACAAAAAGAAAACAACCCTTGAAACGTATGCTGAGGTGAGATTATGTCATTGTATAATATATCACCTATTTATTTTTCCCACTACATGGTTTGTGCCACTGTATTGTGGCAGTTTACTTCATCAGATTTATAACACTAGCTTATAAAAGAATTGTCACAGGAGGTTGTGGCAGTGTTTATTAGCGCTGTGGAATTCTCCTATATTACGTTGTTCATAGTTGTGCACAAGTAATGTTTGCTTGTTACAGGATCAGTAATGAAGTCCAGGCTGATGTATACCTTATTCCAGTATCTCTTAATCTATGTTCATGGAACATCAGTATTCATCAGATATTTGAAGGAAATCTGTAAACTAGCCCTAAGAATCTAAGATGAGTTTTGTGGATCTTTGATCCATGTTATTTAATACCTAGTTAGCAATATCCCCTTTGAAAATACTGTAAAGAAATGTTGACAGATGATTCCTTATACATCACTTTGAGCTATGGGAGGGGAAGAGATCATTAAAATAATCAAAAAGCTAGTGAAAATGTAACCAACATTTTCTTCAACATGTATTTGTGACAATGGATTTTTAATAATCACTACAGCCAAGTTCAAAATAGGCTGACTAATTCGAAGACATGTTTCAAAAAAATCTTTCAAATATTGATAATCAGTAATCACATATGCAACTGCATATGCCCCATCAAAATTTATAATGGACTCTATATATGGGGAAAATAAAGACTATAATAAGAATATTATTATAGAAGCTGTTCATAGCTGTTCCTCACTTACAATCGGTCATAGAGGTCCCTTGTTTGAAAACTTATATTTCTTGGTGGAAAAATTAAAGAAACATTTTTTGTATAAAATAAGATGTAAACATAAATAATATACATTATGTATTTAGTGTCTTGTTTACAGAGATTATGTATAATTTACATAACCTAGTTTTGATGAAAACTGAAATTTGATAAGAATCCATTTTTTTCTTAAATCAGATTCTTTATTGCTTTTCAGAGGTGTACTGCTAAGGCTAGAAGCATGTAGCCATCCTGTTGTTATGAAAGGTTTATGTGCAGAATGTGGTCAAGATTTGACACAGTAAGTACTATTGTATACAGCTGGATTTCTCTTCACAATATAGGACTAAAATTGAGGGTTTCAGATAGTTCTCGACTGATGACCACTATTGAGCCCAAAATTTCTGTTACTGAGACAATAGTTAAGCGAGTTTTGCCCCTTTTTACAACCTTTCTTCCCCGGTTGTTAAATGAATCACTGTAGTTGTTCAGTTAGTAACACAATTGTTAAGTGAATCTGGTTTTCCCATTGACTTTTCTTGTCAGAAGGTTACAAAAGGTGATCACATGACACCAGGACATTGCAGCCATCATAAATATGAGTCAATTGCCAAACATATGAATTTTGATCATGTGACCATGGTGATGTGGCAACTGGCATAAATGTGAAAAATGGTCATGTCACTTTTTTCAGTGCTTTTGTAACTTTGAATGGTCACTAAATGAACTAATAATTTGAAGATAATTTGTAGTAGAAAATTCAATGTGGATTTAAAAGTTGGTATAGTTAGTCCTCGACTTCCAACAGTTCACTTAGTTCACAAAGTTACAACGGTACTGAAAAAAGTGATTTCTGACTGTTTTTCACACTTACGACTTACAGGATCCCCATGGTTCATGTGACCAAAATTTGGATTCATGGCAACTGATTCATTTATGACAGTTGCAGTGTCCCAATCTCATGGGATCACATTTTGCAGCAATCTGACAAACAGAGTCAATGGAAAAGCCAGATTCACTTAACTTTGTTACTAATTGAACAGCTGCAGTGATTCACTTAACAACTGTGGTAAGAAAGGTTGTAAAGTGGGGCAACGTTCACTTAACAAATATCTCAGCAACAGAAATTTTGGGCTCAATTATTGTCGTAACTTGAGAACTGCCTGTACATAAAACCATAATATATTATGTAAAAACTAAAAATAGTCATACTATGGAATGTACATTATCATATATGAATATAACAGTATAGAACCAGATTGATCACAATATTTTTTACTGAGAGATTCTTTACCATGTCCACCCATATAAATGTAGTCATATTTCAGTATTCAATTAGTAGAAGACTGTTCTTGTCCTTCATTTTAGCACTCCCTGAAAAGTAAGCTGATCACAAAAGAATTTCATTAAAACTAAACCTGGTTTTTAGTATCCTGGTCACTTTCTCCTCAAAGAAAGGGAGAAGTATGGGCAGTTCCTCTTCCTTATTGTGCGCTAGTGAAGAGCAAATCAAATGAAATGAAGCTGGAGAGGCAGCAGTGAAATTGATGCTATTTCTCCCAGTAGCACCTCAAGTCCTCCCTGAAGTATGTGGCATATGCAGTCCAAATCTTGATCTTTAATGAGACTGTCCAAAATAGATTTTAAAAGTTGTGTGATATATAAAAAGAGCCAGAAATCCCATTTTGAAAAAGACCTTGTGTTTTTTTAACTATTGCCTACTCTTAGAATAAACCTTGAGTGCTTGAAGTAAGCTGTTTGTCAGGTTCTCAAAGTCTGATCATTTTTTTATGTTTTTAAAAAAATCTTGCCTTTATTGTTTTTATAAATAATGGAAGGTGGTAAACATTCCTAATATTCCTTCCTCCTCCTGTTTTTCCCACAACAGCCCTGTGAGGTGAATTACGCTGGGAGAGCGTGACTAGCCCAAAATTACCCAACCTGATTTCATACCTAAGGCAGGACTAGAACTCACAGTTTCATGTGTGTGTATTCGTTTGTGTGAGTGTGTGTGTGTGTGTGTGAGAGAGAGAGAGAGAGAGAGCAAGAGAGAGAGGATGTTACCTGGCAATTAAATAGTGTTTACTTGTGTAAACTAAGGACTACTTGACACATATAATGTATGGGATGGTTGTAAAAATTCATAGCACAGTAAGTTGGTTGGCCCTTTATCTTTTGACAGTTTATCAATTCATTTAATATTCTTTGTTCCCCTTCCCTCAATTATTAGGTTACAAAGCAAGAATGGAAAACAAAACATGCCTGTTTCCACAGCAACTGTATCAATGGTTCACAGTGTCCCAGAATTGATGGTTAGCTCTGAGGCAAGTATACTGTTCCTCCTTTGTTTTGGGGGAAAGTCCAGCAAATTTCATTAGACATATATCTTCATAATGCATATGGTGCCCATCTTAGCTAGAAATCCTTTGGTGAGCTGTTTAAAAAAACAGCTTTTGATGATAGAACAGTTTCCTATTTTAAATGTCAGTATTAAATAGAAAGATGGCATAGAAATCATGTAAATTCCCAAAACAGGAAAATTGCCTTCTGCTGTATTGTCTGCTACCCATGTTTTTTTACACACACACACACATTATTTGGAACAATAATAATACACTAATCATATTCTGATCCTATAATTTCCAATTGTACTTGGTGGGACATAATTGTGGAACTTATCTCTGAGGTGTTACATGTATATTTTGCACATTCAGCTTAATATACTAAATTTGGAATACAGTATCCATCCCTAGCATATATTTTCAGGAATGGGAATAAAAACACTTATGTTTAACTATATTCTGTAAAAAAAATGCATTTAAATGAAGCATTATGCATAGCATATCAGTTATTTATGTATCAATGGAATAACAAATAAGCAGAATTTAGTTGTATACTCTTTCTCACAATACAAAACAGTTATGTAAGAAAACATTCTGTTCTACTTCTTTACATGCATCTGCTACTTATTGTGAATAAAAATAAAACCAGATTGCTAGATAATTTCATAATTAAAATGTTAGTATAATCTATTTTGAATAAATAGGTAATTTTTAACAGGCTTGAACCTGAAACACTGCTATTATCAGAATTCTAAGTTCCTCATTACAATTGAAAAATAAATAAAATTATATTTATCTTCTGTTCAGCCTATGGTGTTTGCATTTGCATTTAATATACAGTAATATATATATTTATTGTAGCAAGCCGAACAGTTGGGAAGAGAAGATCAAGAAAGGCTACGCCGAAATCGGAAACTGGTGCTGATGGTAGATTTAGATCAAACATTGATTCATACCACAGAGCAACATTGTCCACAGATGTCTAACAGAGTAAAGCAACTTTATTAATTACTATTCTTTATAATAAGTATAAAATCATTTTAAATAATATTTTAAAGTGAAATTAATTTGTATGGAGCAATTTTTTAAAATGACCTGGATGGATGGATGGATGTGGAGACAGACAGATAGATATGGCATATTAGTTATATATATAGCTACAGAGAGTGTACCAAAGTTTGACCCCAAAGAAGATTTATATAAATTATATTAAATGTTCAAATAAGTTGCCATTTTCTTCTAAACACTTTCTTATTCATTTGATGCATGACTGTTGAACTTAGCATAGTAGTAGAATACTATAGTTTTCTATAGTAGTGTAGTAATTTTTGTATGACTGTTGAACTTAGCATAGTAGTAGAATACTATAGTTTTCTATAGTAGTGTAGTAATTTTTGTTTGGTGAGGATAGCATACTGTGAACCAGATCCTAATTTCTTTGGAATCTAGCCATGGTTTTCTTTTGTAGCATGCAGATTTTTCCTCATTGTTCATTTATGCTATCCATATATATGACATAATGTTTTAAGTTCTTACCATGAATCTTTCTCTCCCTTAGGGAATATTTCATTATCAGTTAGGTCGAGGTGAACCTATGCTCCATACACGATTGCGACCTCATTGTAAAGAATTCCTAGAAAAAATTGCCAAGTTGTATGAGCTGCATGTTTTCACATTTGGGAGCCGGCTTTATGCACATACTATTGCAGGTAAGTAGTACGCTGCATATATGTACAATTGTAAGGCTATTTTCCAATGTTTCAAATCTATTAGCCTCAAAACTTTTTTTATAATGCTCCTGAAACCTAAAAATATTAGTATTTCAGGTATGTACTAATTTCTAACAATCCTATACAGGTAACCCTTGCTTAATGATCCTAATTGGGACCAAAATTTCTATCACTCAGCTATGCAGTGTTAGGCAAAACATCACATGGCTACATCACTTAGCATCAACAATTCCAGCAGGTTCTTGTCATTAGATTAGATCCTTATACTTCTGCTCTGTTCTGCTCACCTCCACTTCAATTCCCCACCCGTTTGAACCAGCTGTAGAACTGTTGTCTCGTGTGATTAAAATTCAGTGTTAGAATTTTAATCCTACTTTGATCCAGTATTTTTTAAATTCTCTTGACATTTCTGAATTTTCTGAAAGTGTGATAAAACATAATTAAGGATGTCTATAGTTAAACAACCGGCTGTGTATTCTGTATTCCTTGTCTTTGAATTAATTCCAGCTTTATCTGAGCCTGTTTCATGATCATTCCATGAACAATAGCTAAATAGAATCCTAAATGAATAGATTAAGGTGAATATATGTTTCATTCTTTTATAGTATAATTCTTTTACACATTATTGCTCCAAAGGTGTACTTATTGAGTAGATTAAGAGTGGCCACTAACAAGAATTGAGAGGAAAATATAGAATGTATCTCTAAGAATTGTGGTAACTGCTTTCATAATATACTGGTGCAACTTTTCTCTTACACTGTTGTTATCCATTTATTCAAGGATTGAAAGTATTTATTTCTTAGTTTGATTGAATCAGCCAATAAATTGCTTAAATAAATAAGGGTATAAAAACAAATTGTAAATTTGATGTTTTCTAGCTCAGGAATCTACAGAAGTAGGGTTATGTTGGGTTTTTTTCTTTTACTTTTCCTGGTTTTCAAAGACTGATACAATTTATCCAGCTGAAAATGCAAATATTTTTATTTGTCTGCATGTAAAATTGCATGTAAAAATATTATTGCATGGGAACATTTGTTGTATAGAACAGGTAAAACATGGAATGGGCAATTTGTGATGTTTGTCCATGTGCTGACATTTCAGCTCAGAGCTATTCTCAGATTGGTGGAACTAAACTTTTCAGCCTATTTTTTAAATGTTTTTTAGGTTTGGGCAGGATGTGAAAGGACCGGAAACTTGCAATTTACTTCTTGAAAAGCTTGAAAAATGTAAAAAAAGAATCAAGCTGATTTTTTTTGTAATTGAGAATTTAATGGTATGCACCTCCAGGAACCCCATCTGAAAAAGGTTTCTTATTCATACTATAAACCACTGTAATTATAGGAAAAAGGAACAGGCCATTTATTGTTTTCTTAAACTAATATCCTGAATTAATAAGTAGAAAAAAGCAATCATGTTTCTTTCTTTCCAGTCAATTTTGGTATTATTAGATATGTTTACTCTTACAAATCCCATTTAGATCAGATAAGACCTTGTGTCAAGAATTTTAAATGCTATTATTAGTTTTGGGATAATTATGTTTATGTTTTAATAGTATTGACAATTGACCATAATATATTATTGTAAGCTCTGCCAATTTATTTGAAAATAATGTTTCAAAAGAAAATCGGATTGTTTATTTATGTACAAATCTACCTGACCCATAATAAACAATGGTTCACTTAACGACATGTCCTTTGCTTAATGGCCACATCATTCACTTTATGACTGCCATATTTGCTTAATGACTGCTGCAAAAAAATAGGTTTAAAATTGGGTCAGTCATAAGTTCTGATGCTTTACAACCATCAGAACTTATGACTGTAATTGCCAGGATCAGGTATGGTCACAAGTTGAGGACTACCTGTATGTTTTATCTGCTTATGAAGCTTTTGCCCATTTCCTTACCACTTTTGTATCAAGCCTATTATGTCTGTATGATTCTCTGCTAAATGTGATTGCTACTTTTTAGAATCATAATGTTATAAAGTTGACAAAGACAATTTGAAGTTTTGATTCATTCTCAATGCAGAGATCCAAATTCAGCATCCGCAACAAATGGTTCCCAAACAAATCCACTGAAGAAGGAAGTCTGTTATGTTTTAATTTGGTTCCACTATGGAACTGCTGTTTTTAGTATTTTTTTTCTAACATTCATTTGGGATCAGTAGTATAAATACATTATTCTTAGGATGAGACATGTTTTGATTTACCTTCTAACATAGTTTCAGAAGAATGCTATTGTGCATCTCTCCAATCTTCCTTCTCTTCAGACTATTTCTATCCAGCTCATCCAGTTTTTTTAAAGGATTCAGTTATAGTTTTTCATCTTTTGTAATGTTTTCCTACTTGGAATCTGTTTCAGTGAAGCCAAAACTGGACCCAATGCTGAAGATGATTACTTTCTATGACATGTAACTTGTATTTATGTTGATTCATTTGCCTATTTCCTGACCTCATCACACTAATCAGTTGTTATTCTGAGATCTTTATCAAAGGTTCTATTACCAAGCCAGGTATCTCCTATCCTGTTCCTATGTATTTAATCTTTTTGCTAAGTGAAACAATTTTTACTTCGTTAAATTTCATTCTGTTAGTTTCAACATATTTCTCTAACCTCTCAGGATTCTTTTAAATTTTATTTGCATATTGTAAAAATATCTGATCTAATTTTGTGCTGTCTGCAGATTTGATAAGCATTCTTACAGTTTCTTTTACCCCAAAACAAGGATTTGGGATTGAGCCCTGTGGCATCTGTCACTTTCTTCAGTTTCATGAGGAGCCATTGATGAGCACTCATTGAATCCAGTTTTTGAGCCAACCAGATACCTTCTTGTCCCACCATTCGGCCCACACATAATTGCCAAAGAGAATGTCATGGAGCATTTTGTCAAATATTTTATACAAATAGTCCACACTTACTCAAATTGTCCAGCCTCTCATAGAACTTCCTCAGTATCTGTCCTTAAGGCTGTTGATGGCAGTTAGATCAGTGTTTCAGGCCTTCAGAACTGCCGGAGTTTCCAGGAAGGATTCATGGCTATTGCTGGCACCTGGCTCCACCACTCTTATTTTCACCTGGGGCCAGCAGTTTGGCCTTCTCCAAGTGAACCTTCAGTTTCCCCATTGTTCTCTCAGTCGTCAGATAAAATACAAAATATCTGGCTAATAAAATCAACAGAACAGAATAACAGAGTTGGACTAAGTCTAAGTGGTACATAAATATTCACCAGAAGTGTTCTGAAAAAGTACAATTTCATTACTGTATGAAACTATTCAGAAAATATGTGCTATTAGTTTCCAATAATGCTTCCTGGCTTCAGCCCTTCTCAGCTCTTGAAATTTGGGTACTCCAGGCAGCTTCTGTGAAGATTTTGGGCTGACTATTGGAAATAATTTTAAAGATATCTATAGTGTAGTACAGCCCATTCTTTAAGTATTAGGAGGCCATCCCTAGGTCTAATGAGCCTTCCGTGCAAGTCACTTCATCAGGATGGATAATGTCTGTCAAAAAGCAATGTTGACTAAAAACATCTCTTCCAAACCATCCCTCTAACATCCATGAAATCTACAGAGTTCATGGTTTTTGGCCAATACTATCACAGAACAAGAGTACTCTCCCAGAGGTGGGCAATAAATTTTCCTAAGGGGCTACATGAGAAACTGAAACTGTTATAAAGGGCCAAATCAATGTAACCTGATTTGATATCCTCAAACTCCGTCACCTCAACTGCTCAGATTGTTCCAGACAAAAGCTGAGTACCACACAGACACAGAAAAGTACTTTCTCTCATCAGTTGGCTGAAGGAGTGCATAGTGATTTTGCACAGAGCCAGACCTGACTTGGCGGCTTCTCCTGCCCCCTTCAGCATGCTTATTTATATTTGATTTCTAGTTTCCGATTGACCTCACGTGAGCTGCACAGGAACAGCCAAAGGGCCGGATGTGGCCAGGGGGCATAAAATGGTTGAATCTGCTCTATCCTCTTCATTGTATGTCCCATGGAATCCTTATGGAGAAATATATGCATAAGTAATATATTATTTTGGTAGACAGAAGAAAATAGAGATGCCTCCCACTTTTAATAAAGGAATTAGAAAAAATTAAGAGTCATCTTCTGCAAGCTTTCTTTCTTCAGATCTTTATTCTGTTTTTTTGTTTTGTAACTACACTGCATTTTTCCACTGACTTCTTTTTCATTCCCCACCCCCCCGGAATTATAAAATGTTAAATGAAAAACATGTTACGATTATGTGATGCTACAGTTATTTATTTATTTTTATTTTAACTTATGTGGCCAAGAATAGATCTCTTGGTGGCTTACAGAAAATTAAAAGTAGAGGACATTCATCCTGGGGAGAAAGAGAACACAAATAGATTACTACAAATGGCAGATTCACAGACCATCATAGCTCAGTGCTTGTGAGAAGAGTCAGGTCTTTTAGGCTCTTTAGAGAACAGGAAGGGTTAGAGTCATGTGGACTTCGGAAAAGATGCTGTTCCAAAGAGCAAGGACAGAAAATGCATACCTCCTTGATCCTATAAGGTTATGTTTTGTGATAGACAGGAGCCCAAACACAACAGTCCCATTATGTTTTATGGAATTGGCAAAAGCAGTTGGAGAAAGGCAGTTGTGCAAATATTAAAATCCTGTGCTGTGCTGGGCTTTAAAGTTTATTAGCATCTTAAACAGTCAACAACAACTCTCCATGGCCAACTTGCCACAGGACAGCTCACCATGGGACAAGAGTTACACTAATGTTGAAGAAACAGTGCAATTATAATTAATAATTAAAGGATGACAAAGGAGGAACAAAATGAAATGTGAATGATAAAAATTAAAATATTTTTAAAACTATTTTAAATAATTAAATTGAATTGTCCCACAGCGAGTTGTCTTGTAGCGTATTGGCTGTGTTGTAGACCCTTTAAGATGCTAATAAACTTTAAAGCCCAGAATGGCATAGGATTTGGATATTTGCACAACTGCCTTTTTCCAACTGATTTTGCCTATTCCATAAAATATAATGGGACTGGTGTGTTCGGGCTCCTATCTATCACAAAATGTAATCTTATGTGACCTGGTATGGCTGACTTGGTAGTTGAACAAGTGCAAAAAAAATCAAGTAACCTTTTACACTGCAAATATCTTGGCCCAGAATCCACTGAAGCTAGGCAATTAATAAATTAAAATAAACAACAACATAATAATGCATATGATACAGCTACTATGAGACATGGTGACATAGTGGTTAGAATTCAATACTATATGCTACTTCTGCTGACTGCCAGCTGCCACCAGCTCAAAGTTGACTCAACATTCCATCCTTCCGAGATCACTGAAATGAGGGCTCAGATTGCTGGGGACAATATGTTTAAATACTCTTTAAACCAGGGGTCTCAAACTCAATTTATCTGGGGGCCGCTGGAGGCAGAGGCTGGGCGAGGCTGGGCCGCATAAGGGATTCCACAAAAAACGTTAAAAAATATCCTCAAATGTTATACTTTCATATCACGGTGGGGGCCACAGGATATCATCCTGCGGGCCGCGAGAATGAGACCTCTTTAAACCATTTAGAGAGAGCTGTAAGGCACTGTGAAGTGGTATATCTTTAAAGTATCTAAGTAAGTGATATTGCTGTTGCTACTAAAAAGGCAAATACGATCTTGGCATGTTTTAATGGGCATAGAGTCCACATCAAAATATCACTATTTCATTCTACTCTGCCTGGTCCAAACCCCTCTTGTAATATTGTATTCAAAAAGAACAGTAACATATTGGAACAAGTTTAAAGAAAACAGTGCAGGGTTTGAAAATCAAGCCCTATGAGAAACATTAAAAGATGTTGGTCATCTTTGGTCTTTAGAAGAGACGATTGAAGAGACATAATAGGCGTTAAAGAGTTCTTATACAGTAGATGGAGTCAGCTTATTCTCTATTATCCCAGTCAGCAGGATCAAACTAATAGTTGAAAGCTACAGGAATTAGATTCAGGATAGGTGTCAAGAAGAGCCTCCTGATATATAGCTGTCAGTTTGTATAGCTGCCATGCAAAATGATGAGTTGTCCTTCTCCAGAGGTCTTCAAACAGGCCAAACAGGTCATCTGTTAGATGCACGCACAGCTGGATTCTGCACTGAGTAAGAGGTTGGAATATACTCTTAAGGTTATTTCCAACTCTAGATTTTGTGATAATTTTTGTATTTTTTTCATAGATACATATTAGCAGATCATATTTAATTTAAGCTCTAGGTGGCAGCATTTTGCAGCTAAATGTATGATATTTAAAACACATATTTAACAGATGCTGTTTTAATTTTTAAAAGTACTTTTGTTCTACATTAAAATCAAATAGGACATTTTTCACTTTGACAAAAACATATTTCAAATCTGTGCCTAAAGTAATGTTTCTTAAATTTTACATATGTACCCAATGCTTAAAATTTGTCAGGAAAGAAACATTTCTGCTTTCAGTTTCATATCTTACAAAATTGTTGTAAGTAGCTATGGGAAATTATTTAATATGTGACTACATATACAATATATTTATATAAACAGAAACTGCAGTAGTTTATTAGGAAGCTCTTCTGAAACATATTGAATTCTCTTTAATAAAGGGTTAGAGTTAGGGTGTCTTCATAGTAGGATGCCATAATAATCTAAAGTGCAAAGAAGGCTATATTAAGGAAATGCCTTTGTTAAAAATATGTCCATAAAAGAACAATGTACTTGCGGATCTCCATATATTACTAAATTAGTTTCCAGGTTCCTCATTATGCTGATTATGTAGAATTGTTAAAAGTTGTAATTCACCATAATTAGGAGGATGACAACTTTCCCTACTTTACCAAATGCGAACGTGCCACCTACACTAAGCAATATCAATTATAATTCTAATAAGCAACCACATATCTCAATCAGATGTTGATTTTGGGGTAAACAATTTTTTTGTCTTTCAGAAATACAAACTAATATCTGCTGTAATTTTTTTTTAATCCCAGAAGAAGGCAGTAGCAAAATATTTCAGTAAAGCTGACAAGGAGACTGGATTCAGTCACCAGGAATTGAATTCTACTTTTTTAATTATTATTTTTTTAAAATCTAAATATATATAGGATATTGAGGGGGGATTAGATTGCTTTTTGTTTGCTTATATAATGTCTGTTTTAATATTCCAAGGCTTAGTAGTGTGTGATTTATTTATATCACAAAGAACTAACAGAACTTGATTTAAAAATTTACTTTTGCACTATATTGTGTTAGATAAGATCCAGTCCATTTTATCTATTTATCCCAGCCACAGTTATTTTTGGATGCTTTGGATTATCCATATGCATTTCATTTTCATGTTACATTTTGTTGCAAAATGAAGAGAATTGTTTTTCTTGATGTATGATCAGGGCAGGGGCTTGATAATTTTCTGGTTTTATTAATGACTTGAGCATGGAAAGAGACATTTTACAGGGATTTTGATTTTTATGACTAGGCTGTTTCAAGTTGTTGTTCTTTCATTTACCCATTTATACATTCAGCATGTTTTCAATATAGTGGATGTTGGTCTGAACTCTTCAAAGTTTCTTTTCCCTGCATAGTATTTACATATAATATACATAAAGCTATGGGAGAAGTTGTCCAGAGTTGGGAGTTTAGTGGCACTATTATGCTAATGTATAGCTTTTGCTCTCTTTTCTATCAAAATCTAAGAATTTTCTAAATGAGACCCTAAAATAGTAGATTGGATGAGGATGAACAAGTTAAGGCTTTATCCAAATTATATAGGACTGTTTCAGATAAGTCATGATGCAGATTAATAATAGAATTCAACTTGCACTGATTGGGATTATATTTATTTATTTAATATATATCCTATCTTTATTATTTCTTTAAACAACTCAAACTCAAGGCAGCTAACATACATAATACTTCTTCCTTCCTCTTTTCCCCACAACAACAACAACCCTGTGAAATTTGGGCTCAGATTGGTCTCTAAGGGTGAGACTCATGGTCTCTCACTTTCTAGCCAGATGCTTTTACCACTATACTACACTGGCTTTCAATCAAATTGCCTCTAAAATAAACATCTACAACCTAAATGCTCTCCAGTTCTCAGCTCTTTTTCAGAAAATGTTGAGAATTGTAGTTAAAAGTATAGATAAAATGCGGATTGAGAATGGCTATTGTAAAGAGTCTGAGTCATAGTTTGGATGTGCTTGTGAATTTACATACATATGCCTAGAATATATATTACATGGATTTGCACTCTACATGAGCTACCTTTGAAAAATATTTGGTGACACTAGCTATTCCTGAATGCTGCATTGAAGACTATTGACAAGTGCCTGTTAAAAGATATATGACTGCTTTAGATTGAGTTAAAGTCTAATTATATTCTATAAATTGCAGGTTGAGACTGCATGCGTACCCCCCACCCCCCCACCCCACACACAGAGAACACACACATTATTCTTCATTAGCTTGCCAGGATTTAAGTTATTTAGGACTTTAATCCTGCCATCTTTTAGATACATTTTTATAAGAATGAAAAGAGAAACAATTTTCTGGCTGTTTCTGTATTTATAATTCTTCATAAAGGAAGGCATAACTAAACTGTCCTTTTGAGCAGATGATTTCATGTCAAACTATGTAAGAGTATATTGTTTGATTGTCATGTTGTTCCTTTGGTTTAAATGTACTTAAGTATGCATATATTAATTCATACCGACTGGGAAATTATAATTAAGTTCCAAAAAAGATGACATTGAGAAACAAATTTCTATTTATATTTCTGTTTCAGTATGTCTTGCCTTGTCTTCATGAGATAATAGTTGTAAGAAAGCCTGTGTATATATAAGAAAAATTTGGCTAGATATAGGCTGTTAATTTGTCAGAATATGTTTCTTATGTAGGTACAGATATAGAAAAATAATTGACTATGTCCTAGTTTTATATATTGAAATGTATTTTATTTTAATATATTTATGTCCTTTTGTTTTCCAAGTTAAGTGATTTGTTTCACTTCAATAACTATTCATTTTTCTAAAGTTTATCTGGTGATGATTCTCTTTAGCTAATATTTTCAATTCGTTATGCCTAGGTACTGCAGGGGTCTCACAACAGGGATGATTCTACATGAATTTGCTGAAATTCTTAAGCAAACGCGGGTGAGTTAAGGTTGAATTTCTATCCTTAACTCTCACATTTTCTTGCTTTTGTGGGTTTTAAGTTATTACTTTAAGGTGCAGTCATTTTGGCCTACATGTATCAATTCTAATAAATGACCAGTGATATGGAGGTGTTTTGCTAACAGTTTTCTAACTTATAGAAAATTCTGTGTAGTTGCCAATAGATACTAGATCTAAGTGCATTACTTCTTGAATCACCAGTCATGTTTAAACATGGAATTTAGACAATTATGGTCAAAACTTTAAAGTATTTTTTTAAATATCTGCTTTAAAAAAGCAAGTTTGTATTGATTATCTCGAGAGTATAAGTATTATATAACCAGCCAAGCTGGGTATTGCCTATCTGATATATCATTTATCAGGTGCTAAATATTTTACATGACTAGGCAAATGGCAAAACCAAGAGATGTATAAGATGATTTTTCCCAGATCAAAAATTCTGATAAAGCTTTGATAAAACTGATTTTTATGCACCACAAACCAGACAACACAATTACGATTAAAAAAAAAAACCCAATACTGTTACAAGGAGAGCTATGCAATATTTATACACAAGTGTTAGAAGTATAACTTAAACCTGCAACTGCAAGAAATTTCTATTGAAACATTTTCTTTATCTTGCCCACTTTGCTTAAGCATTACAGCACATCTTTAGTGCTTTGCCTAAAAGCACCAAAACATTTATCAACACTTGAGACATACTGTTGATAAATGAGAGACATTTATGAGACTTCAATCCTGAGACTTGCAATGAAAATATAGGAGTAATCAAGATGGGGTATCTTGTTAATATTAACAAAACAATACGATGTTGAAAACCATATGTTCTAGTTAAAATTTCAAGTAAGAATTTATAAAATAGTATACCGGCTTCAAAATATTTTCTTTACTATTATTTATTCCAGAATGTTCTAATGTATTATCTCTATTTTTATATATATTTAATGTATATACCAGTATACATTAATATATATAGTAGTATATTTAATGTATATACCAATTCTTCAATTAGAGACATTGAGTTAATTTGCAGCATTATTAATACATAAATATATTTTGGAATTTAATAGGAAAACCCACATGAAAATGTATGTGTGGGTAATTTGTAATAATCTAGAAAACAAACACAAAGTATACAAATCCCTGCAAAAAATGTATTAATACTGGAAAAATTAATTTCAGACTTTTTTTTCCCTTTAAAAGCATTTTTGGACTCGGAAAAGAAGCTTTTTTCTCATCGAATATTGTCGAGGGATGAATGTATTGATCCATATTCAAAAACTGGCAACCTTAGGTATGTATTGTGAGTAGACTGTTGCTTATGGAATAAATATACAAAATACATTGGTGGAAATAACAGATAAAAAAATTAAATATTACAAGTATTTCCTGTATTCTGAACTTACATTTCAGCTACATGCACAAGTATTTCTGTCAACTTTGATTGAAAAGAAAGATTTGTGATAGCTAAATTGAATGCTGTGTTTGTATCTCTATATGTTAGAAAAATCATTTGTCCTAAGCTTTATTTTGTGTATTTCTTTCTAAGTTATACTTCGGTAACAAATATGAGTACCAATTTATATGAATTCTTAAAACGTTACTATTTTGTAGAGTACATTTTGGATTTTTTTCTTGTATTTTAATAATTTATGATGCTAAATATATTGTCAAACACAAGAAATCAAGGACCAAGCCTGTTCAAATGAGTATAAGTTTATTCCATACTACCTCTCTACAAAAACCTGAACTATCAGTCAAGGCAGATTGGCAATAGATAAGAGTCAGTGGAATTCAAAAAGGGCTGGACTTTGAGTTCTTGTGGCCTGAAGGGACTCCATACCGATGATGCACCAGACTCCTTCCTTAGGCTCAGCTGGTCATCTACATTTATCATGAGAATAATTCTGGTTTTGTTTGTTGTGTTGATTTTTTAACTCATTTATTAAAATTGAATAGTGTATAACAAAAATTATAATTGATGTATGTTCCACGTTACTAACGTCTGTGCATTTTATTTAGACTGTCAGGATCTTGCCGTTGCTTTTTGTAGACTATATTGCATGAACTTTGTTTTTTGTCAATTCTGATTTTTTCTCTTGCTGCCCCTTCTTCAATAATTAAGCTAAAGTATCCCCTAAGCAAAATCATATCTGTTTTTATCTTCATCTGAGATGGAATTCCTTCTGTACCTACTTACTGGTTGCTTTAGGCAACAGAGGATCATACTTGACCAGTTAGTTGGTGGTAGAACTGAATGTCAGATGAACCTTAAAAAAATGACTGTTTGCTTATATGCTTCTGTCAACTTGTCATAACATATAATAACCTAGTAATTATTTTAGAGTTATCTAAAAGTAGATATTCAAAATAAATTAATTTTGTTCCCTGGTTGTAGGAACTTATTTCCTTGTGGGGATTCCATGGTTTGCATTATTGATGACAGAGAAGATGTTTGGAAATTTGCACCTAATTTGATCACTGTGAAGAAATATGTATATTTTCAGGGTATAGGTGATATTAATGCACCACCTGGCTCAAAGGAAGCTCAAATGAGAAAGAAAGGTAACTGTCCAATATACACATTAGTGTGAAACTATGTTCTAATTTTCGATATTTGCATAATACAAAGACAATTGTCTTTACCTTTGTTTAAGCAAACTATTAACTAATCTAAGACAGTGTTTGAAAACCAACAGAATCAATTTTTTCTATTATACATTTAGCAGATATCTATAATCACTTTTTAAAATGATTACAAGATTGCTAGAAATTGATATGTAGAAATGGTTTTTTATTGGATGGGAAGTCATCAATGCTAGTATAAGGTAACTTACACTTATCAACTATATTTTAAAAGCTGCGTCCTTTTAAGAATAATTTTGCATTGTGAGCTTTTTCAACAATATTAGGATAGATTTTTAACAGAAATAAATCGATATAGTGAGAAAGAAATGAAGTATTTTTCTGTGGTATGTCCTCAGCCTGGATTCTTTTGTCCTACGACTTGCAACTTTAAAAGTAGAAGTGAGAGAAAGAAAGTGAGAGAGAAACACATAATAACTTGTCTGTCATCTAATCTGTAATCAGCTAATTAATGTGGCTCAAGCAGATCCAAATTAGGCACTTCAACTTGAAAAGGAATTAATAACCACCATAGTTGCTTCTCTGAATAGCTCATACATTGTGTTGAACTATAATTTATCCATAATTGACAGTGGTTTGTCTTGTAGACAAAAGTAAGATATAAACTGTGATTTATAAACCACAATGGTTGGATTTATATGTTGTGCTTGGCCAAATAAAAGCCCAACGAGCACAGTGCATTGTTTGAACCCAGCCAGTGACAGTAGGACTAAATGTGGACTTAATTAAAGCAGACTGGTGAATAACAGCAGATAGAGCCAGTTACACACTTCTTATGTATGCCCCCCCCCCACTTGTGCTGTTGTATATTCATAAGCGCTCTTTACATGATGGCTGAAAAATAAGGGTGTAATGTTCTCCCTGCCTCTAATTACATGCTGAGAATGTTCTCTGCTGTTTATCTCTTATGAAAAGTAAGACAAAAGAGAGTTAGTCCAGGCTATAGGTGACATTTATGAAAATGGACATCTAAATATATAGAAACAAATATACAATTATATTTTTTTTCAATGAACCTGTGTCATTATGCTGAAGCACATCGGCCCAGGGGCCAGATCCGGCCTGCGGGGTGATTAGATCTGGCCCACAGGGCCACCCTGGAAATGGCAAAAGACTGGCCTGCGGTGCCTCTGCCAGCAAAAACAGAACTCAGGTGGGCTGCACACAGCCCTCTTGAGCTCTGTTTTCATTGGCAGAGGGTTACTTACAGGAGGCCGTTGCAGCCGAAAACAGAGCTCAGGAGCTGCTTTCTCTAGCAGAGGGCTTGGGCCACCACAGGCACCCCTGACAAGAGTGATATTGAGCTGACCACGCCCACTCTGGCCACGCCCACTCTGGCCCTCCGAGGTAAAATACAATCCTGATGTGGCCTTCAATAAAATCGAGTTTGACACCTCTGTTCTAATAGAATTCACACTATCCAGCTGGTATACTTCAGTTAAGAAAATGATATAAATAATCTCCTTGATCTCTTTTGTACTCAGGGAGATAATACATTCTAATTGTATGAATTTTAAATAGAGATATAATCTTGTAGCTGGAGATGAAATAATGTGCTTTTCACTATTTTGTGTAGCCATGAATAATACTGTTTTTAACCCTGAATCAATTAAATCTCTGTGCAACATCAAAATATAATTGGCTCGGCTTCTTTCTCTCCCCATGGATAGGGGTAGGGAAGGGGGAATGTCATGAACTAATTTCCATGGGGCTTTTTTTTGTATTCCTTATATGATTATTACAAAAATCATGCAGGCCCAGGTTTTTGCCTTAAATAAAGATGCAATGTGTTTAATTGGATAATTTATATTCTTTGATTGACTTACTTGTGTAAGTTGAATTTGAATTTAATTCATATTGTATATTTAATTTAGCAAATCATTCCTCAAAATTAATGGATGCAGCTGATCCAGCAGCAGTAATAAAAGATTCTGAAGAAATGAAGAACACTGGAAATGTGGAAGAACAGAGCAATGGCATTAAAAAATCTACAAAAGAAGTAAATGGCAATAATTCTGTCAGCAGTGAGACTTCACCATGTGATTTGAATTCTAACAATAAAGGAACAACAGACTCTTTGTGTGATTCTGATCAGATAACAAATGTTCCTAATACAAATAATCAGATGAGCGCCAAGGAATCTTGTATACCTTCAGATCATGAAAACAGGAAAACAGGCAAGCAGCAGATTCAAGACAAAACAGCCAATTATTTGGACTTCGAGTTGTCTAGTGATAGTGAAAGTGATAGTGGCCTGGAAGCTAAAAAATCTTTATCTTCTTCTGCCTCTGATAGTGAAAATGAAGGGAAAAGAAGTTGGAAAAAGTCAAAGCATTCTGTGCAGGAAGAAAAGAGTGTACATCTGCAGGAAAATGATACAAATTTAGAAAAAGATGGACAGTTGAACAATTCTGGAGACTCTGTACCTTCACTTACTGTTAATACACATGCCAAAGCTTTGGATTTGGAAACACGTGAAGAAATTGAACAAGATAGCCTTTGTAGTCTAGGAAATGGTTGTGTAGACAAGAAGGAAGCTGAGACAGAGTCTCAAAATAGTGAACAATCTGGCATAACTGTAGGAGAATCTTTAGATCAAAGTATGGAAGAAGAAGAAGAAGATGACACAGATCATGATGACCATTTAATATACCTTGAAGAAATTCTTGTCAGAGTGCATACAGATTATTATTCCAAGTATGATAAATATGTCAGAAAAGAAACAGATGAACTTCCAGATATACGAAAAATAGTGCCAGAACTGAAACAAAAAGTTTTGTCAGATGTTACTATATTATTTAGTGGATTGTACCCTACAAATTTTCCTATAGAAAAAACACGGGAGCATTATCATGCTACTGCACTTGGAGCTAAGATTACAAAAAATCTTGTATTGAATGAAGATGACCCCAATAAGCCAACCCACCTTATTGCAGCCAGAGCAGGTAAATAGAAAATAAAATTACTTTGAATTTGAAGAACGAGTCTCTTCTGGGTAGCCATCATGCTTTTCCTTTGTTGTATTAATTAGATCCGTCAGTAAAATTGTATAGTTACGTACTACTTTTGCACTGAGTTAAATTAAAATTAAATTTTTATTTTCATAAAACATAATACATCTGAAACTCAATTTTGCCATCATAACTGAAGTACAACAAATTCTTATTGAAGCAAATTAGATGAATCTCAGAAAGTTACAAACATTGAAACAATTGAAATCAGTATTCATATACATTATTTTAACTCCGCTAAGTTTAAGTAGGACTTGGATATGTGGAAAGTGTAACCAGAATTGAACATTTTATTTCCCAAATACTCACATTTGATTGCTTAAATAGGCACAGAAAAAGTCCGGCAAGCTCAGAACTGTAAAAATCTTCATATTGTAAATCCAGATTGGTTATGGTGCTGCTTGGAACGATGGGACAAAGTAGAGGAACAACTGTTTCCTTTGAAGGAGGATTACTTCAAAACACAAAGGTAAAAAATAATAATTGATTATATAGAGATTCTGTTGTTTATGTGTGACTTGTTTGTGTTTAAAAATTAATGTCCCGCCTTCAGAAAAGGTATTAGAGAAAAATCTCTAAAGCTTCTAAGGGAATGTGAGAACGACCTTGAAGAAACGAAACAATCAGATGAAAGACGGGAGTCTCCAGTAGAAATTCAAGAAACTTAAAAAAGACTAGTCCAAATGGATAAAGCAGTTAAAACTGGCAGTGGAAATTTTATATTTTCAGATTTGCAAGATTAACCCTCCCAGACAGGAAACACGACTAGATGAGCTAAAACTATTTTATTGTAAAGCTACATTAACAGAATCTTGACCTAAATATATGGGGGTTCTTAGAGAATACAGAGTATCTGGATCCATTTCAATTTGGAATCAAGATAAGTGAAACTACCTTGGGTAGGTGGTTGAGTATGATATGCCAGGAAAGGAGTACAGTTCTTCTGGACATATTTCCTCTCAGCCTTTGATAGCATCCTTCATAGTATCCTTCTGTAATAGTTAGATGTGGGGATATTGTATTGCAGTAGTGCTCCTTCCAGAAATAGCTTCAATTGGAATTGGTATGGAAAAGAATCTAAAGTCCTCATTATAGGGTGCTGCAAAACTCTATACTTTTATTCCTCTTATGTAACCTGTAACATAACAAAAAACAAGTTGTCATAAGAAGAGGCAATGTTGGGGATGTGGGCATTCTAAAAGTCATTTATTGCAAGATCAGCTGGACTTGAAGAATAGACCTTACTGAGTTGACTTATGTTCCTCAGCCTTAGAAGGAAGCTTCCCTTCAAGTGAGAGAATGGTTGGGAAATTAAGACAATGGGAGTCAAAGAACTTATGCAGCTTCTGGGAATGGATTGTTTCTAATAGAATTTCAGGCAAATCTGTCTGGAATGGTTACAAATAGTCCTCAATTAAAAACTACAATTGAGTCCAGAATTTGGTCATAATTTCTTGTGGACATGTCAGTTATCGTATAACTGGACTTAATTTTATAGTTATAAAGTTTTACTTATAACTCTATAACTATAAAATTCTTTTTTATAAAAGCCTGGATAGTATATCATTTATAAAAACTATAAGAAAGCTATGGGGTTATAAATAATTTTATATTTGTTCGGTGGTCATTAAGCAAGTCACAGTTATTAAATGAATCCAATGGTTGTGAGTCCATCTTATCCAATGGCTTTTTGCTGAAAAATGGCAAAAACTGTTGCAAAACATGATCACATGACTATGGGATGCTGCGACCTGTCGTAAATGCGAGCTGATTGCCAAGTAGCCAAATTACAATCATAACTGTGGGGTAGAACAACAGTTGTAATTTAGAGGATGGATCTTTTTTTGAATCTATCCTGACTTCACATGCTCATTAAGCAATTGGTTGTAAGTTTGAAAACTACCTATACTTAATAAATGAAGGATTCACTATTGAGTGGATTGAGAATTATTGTGATTAGGCTAGGCCTACAGCCATCCTATGCATCCATCCTATGTATACTAATCTAATAAACAGTGGTGTGAAGAAGAAGGAAGATGAACTTTATAGAAATAAGCAAGAGCTACATATTGATCTATGGGATCAGGGAACCAGAGCACTGGGTAATATAGCAATAGCATTTAGACTTATATAGTGCCACATAGCATTTTACAGCCCTCTCTGGGTGGTTTACAATGTAAGCATTATTTGCATGTTGTTGTATCCTCATTTTACCAACATCAGAAGGATGGGTCAACCTTGAGCCCTATCAGGATTGAATTCCAAGCTGTGAGCAGAGTTTTGCCTGCAATACTGCACTTTAATTACTGCACCACCATTAACTATTCCTAGGGCAGTACTTAAAGTGCAGTATTGTTCCAGCAAGCCACTGATCCCACTTAGCTCTTGGAGAGAGGTTCTGTACTTTGATTTTTGCCCAATAAACATTGGTCTTATTCCATATAAATAATAGATTTTGTTTTGATGCATTCTGATTAAAACCCAATAAATTATATTGAACTCTTACAGAAACGACTGTTGTTTTTAGTTATTTTACAAATATCAAAACTTTGTACAAAATGAGAACATTTTATGTGCAAATTTCTGTATTGGTTATGGATGTAGTCGGCCTAATAATATGACAGTTAAAGAAGTAGTGAATACTAGCTGAGTTTCTTTTTTGTATACTTTTTGTCTTTCCTATTTTTGAATAACTTATTTGTTCGATTCAGTATCTTTTCTGAAATTAGCCATATATTATATAAGTGTGTTCTCACAGTTGGTGTTTTAAAAACCTGAGATGGAAGTGAAATAATCACCCATTTTGTTTTTATGTGGCTTTCACATTGGTTCTTATACATATTTATACTCTCGAGATCAATTATTTTATTAAAATGCAGGTGATTTTCTTTTTATATTTTATATATCATTTTCAAAGAAGGAAACAGGAAAAGCCTATTGCTAACAGTGTTTTAAATATTTAATCTAACAGAGAAAACAGTCCTGCCATGTTTCCAGATATCCCTAGTGCTTTCCAGACTGCTCTTTTTCATCCAACTCCCATTCATCCAAAGTGTCAGCCTGGGCCTGAAGTTCGACTTTATGATCCCAATACTGGAAAACTAATTAGGAAAGGATCTCAAAACTCCAACCAGTCTCTGTATATTCAAGCACCAGCTCCACCTCTCACTTTACCAGTCCATGGGGAGCATTCTTTATTCAGGTACATAAATATATGATTTTCCTCTTTTCTATCATATTTAACATGGAAATAAATAATTCATATTATATTTATATATTTTATTTTTTCAAGCAGCACTTTACTAAAAAAACTGAAAAGTAGTGTAATGCCATTTTTTATATTTAATAAAGTATTTGCAATGCCTTTATAAGAATTTCAAATTTCTGTACATCTTGTTTTCAGTTTAAAGTATCCAATTATGACTGTGAATCTGTTACATAGGATAATATAATTTCTTACTCTTTTCTGTAATTGCCAGAAAGGAAATTATAAAAATTGCGGAGAAATACAGATAAGCATTGTTATATTTTACAGAGTCTGATTAGTATTTGTGACATAATAGATGTTATTTTAAAGGTATGAGAGCTATGGCAACAGTTAATTAAAAACGTTGGTGTACATTGCTAAACTGACTTGTTTTATATTTTTAATTTTAGTAGCAAAACCTCACACTTCTAAACACAATTTCTATTTTAATAATATTACCTTATAGTATGAATCAGTATCTGTCCAAATAAAATTATAAGTATACAAAGCACTTTTAAAACATACACATACTTTGAAGTCCTTTGTTCTGAATTCTCTTTTTGTTTTTATAAGTCTTTCAGTGGTGGAAAGCTTCCTAAACTTTTATCTTGATCCTGGCAAGAGGGGAGCTGGGAGGGTATTCTAATTGATACTTCCGTTAGAATTCTTTGAACTATCACAGGAAATTCCAAATTGACCAACATGATTAATAATACATTTTTCCATTGTACGAATTTTGAAATGCTTCTTTATATCATGCCAAAACTGGCATTTTATTCAGTTCCAATCATAACACATTTAATAAAGATGTCTGAATTTTCAGAGCCGTTCAACCACATCAGCAGCTTTTTGATGAAGAAGAGGTTCCGGCAAGTGAAAATGAGGAGCCTGGCCCATCCAGGAGGAAGCGCCAGCCAAGTATGTCTGAGACTATGCCACTTTATACTCTGTGCAAGGAGGATTTAGAAAGTATGGATAAAGAGGTAAGCTAAAATAATTGTTCATTAAGTTTTAAAAAATTATTAATGTATAAACAGGCCATCATTTTGGCTAGGTACTTCCTTTTGGACTTCCTTTTATTAACATGCCCCAGGATGAGGAAATGACAGTTAAGTTCAAAGATAACTTCTTTCATTTCCATTTATTTAATAGGAGTAATAATATATTTATTATGTTTCATCTACTTTAATGAGTTACATCATTTTTTTTCATTGTCTTCTTAGCAGAACTTATTCCAAACAATGGGTATTTTGAACTTTAGAGAAGTATCTTTGCTATTGTAAATGAGGGTGTAAAAGACGTATAACAATTACTATTTTGGTAAATGAGAGCTCATGAATATCAATTATTTAATTTTTTAAAAATGAATATTATATGTAGCTGTGCATCAAATAAGTGGAACACCAGCTGTAATATCTAAATACAAATTTTAGCTTCAGTAGATCAATCCTGCATACACATATTTTGTATTTATCCTAAAATTTATATTAGAGTAGTTTTAGGTAAAGTCAAGGCCACAGAATAATGTAAAGGTATGGATTCTGCAGAACCTTTTAATAAGGTGTAAATAATACACTGTACAGCAAAAAGTTATCAATTAAACAGAAAAATGGTTCATTTCAGGGTTGACATAAAATATGATTCTGTGATGAAATGTGAAAACAACATATAAATGGTGGGTGCAAATGCTGAGCTGTTATTACCTTGGACTAATCCAAATGATTCAGTCCCTATTTTTGGAAATATAAAATCCAGCTTTCTGATTCCATTGCCTTTAGGAGTACAGAAGATTTTCTTTTAGAATTTTCTTAGTTTCATATCTCAAACTTCATCAAGCGATATAAAAAAAGTAGGCATGATTCCTTCTTTAGTTTTCAAATACACCTAGTTCTTTTGTATCCTGTGCTAATAATCTTTGTCCCGTGTGAAGTTTTTGAGATGTTCTCTTCAATTATTGAAAAAAATCACGCATAAACAAGACCATGAGTATTTTTGCTTTGTCTATCTTTGTCATAGAAAAGTTTTCATACTTTTATTTAATTAAAGCTTTAAATGAAAAAAAAAATCATGTAGTACTTTTCATTGAGATTAAATCAAATCAAACGTGCAAATGTCACATTTTGAATATCCAAATTGAAAAGACATCGTTTAAAATATTATTTAAATTAGTGCTTTCATTTTTTTTTCCTGAATTCTTTTTCACTCCCAACTAATATTCCTTCACAGGTTGATGATATTTTAGGAGAAGGTAGTGATGACAGTGACAGTGAAAAAAAGAAAACGGAAGAAGAAAAGAAAGAACCACATAGTACTACAAAAGAGACTCTAAATATAAAAGTGGAAGAAAGACCAGTATCAACATCATCAAGTGAAAGAAGTTTGACAGGCAGTATACCCAGGTATTTATTAACATTCTCAAATGACTTCTACGCTTTGGGTTTTAAACACATAAAGCAACAAGTTAAATAGTTGCCAGTAGTTCATTAAAGCCATGGCTATTTGTCTGCCTGTGTATATAGAAAAAACAGGTAGTCATTGACTTATAACTATTTGTTTAATGACAGTTCAAAGTTACAGTGGCGCCAACAAAACGGGTCCTCACAGGTGTCACAGCATTCCCCATGGTCACAAGATAAAAATGCAGGCACTTGATAACTGGAATGTATCTGTGATACATACACTGTCCTGGAATCACGATCATTATTTGCGCTTTGCCTAGCAGGCTTTCGACAAGCAAAATCAATGGGAGAAGCCAGGCTTGCTTAACATCCATTGTGGTGATTCATCTAACAATTGCAGCAAAAAAGGTCATAAATTGGACATGACTCGGTTAATAACAGCCTTGCTTTGCAAAGCAAATTCTTATCTTGGTCGTGATCGTAGGCACCTCTATATCCTTCTTAATATATTTTTGAAGGGTAAAGCTATCTGAAATATGAGCAATTCGTTAGGGAATTCCTAAAATATTGTCCTACTTTCCCATTCTTCTGGAAATCCTGTATCCCTCTAAATGTTTATTACAAAACACCCTATAGAACAAAGGGGGCTGGTTAAACAACCAAACTTGTTTCATTAATGTTAAGACTAACCATACTTTCATTATATACTTTACTATTATAGTTTAATAATTAATGTTTTCTGATTCTTCATGACCTGATGGACGTTATTAACCATGATCTTGATTGTTTAGCATTTTCTCCAAAGACTGGTTTCTAACATTATGTTTCCAAAATATTTAAGACTTAGCTTCCTGATAAGTGTTGTTTTGTTCTCCAGTGAATTATATTTAGTCCAATCATCAGTGTGTTCTCCATCAGGGGTCTCTTTCTGGGAATGTAAATAGAATCATTGGATTGCATAAGTGTCTTCACCACTGAAAGGGATTAGTATTCTTAGCATAAAGCTACAAATTGATGTGCATAATGAGAGATTGAAGTCTGACAAAAACAGAACATTGCCTCATAAAAACATAATGTAAATTTTCCATACAACACAATTGAGGAACAGTTCCTTAAGTACCGTGTTTCTCATATAATAAGGCCAGGTCTTTTTTTTTTTTTTTTGAGCCCCCAAAAATGGCTAGGCCATCTTTTTGGGGGTGACTTAATTCCCCCCCCCCCCCTTGCATCTTCAGGCAGGCGGCGACGGCTTGGCTGTTGACCTCGACGTTGGTGGGGCACTTCATATCGGGGTCAACGCAGGCAGCACCATATCCGGGTGTGCAACAAAAGTGCTTCCTAATGGCAAGCCCCCCCCATTCCCCCCATTTCGCATGTTTTAATATAGGCCTTAATTTGGGGGGAGGGGCTTAATTTCATTTCATGCTTATAAAACATGCTGGGACTTCCTATTGGGGGAGGCCGTATTGTTGGAGAAACAGGGTACTATTCGTGCTGGCAGCAAGTAATACATTAAAAAGATCTTTGTCAAAAAATGGGTGAAAAAGGAAGACACATAGGGTTATCTATCTCTTCTGTGCCAACATGCTTTCCTTGAACCTACCATTATCTACCTATTTTTATGTATTATATTTTACTTGCTAACATTTAGAGGCTTCCCAACTCCAGATGATTCAATAATGCATTTTGGAAGGGCTCAACCACCATTCTTCCCCTAGGCCTGAGGGAACAGCCAAATTTTCACTGACTCTCCAAAGGTCATCAGGGAAGAAGGGATGCTGCTGTCTTAGAGGGCAGCTGCTACAACTGAGTCCATAAATGTTTTCCAACAGAACAATTTATTAACTTCATCAAATTTGCTATCAGTTCACTTTTCTTTCTATTGCTTGAAAGTTTTCATAGATCTAAGAAAGTGACAGACACTAGCTTGTAAATTATACTGATATAATATACTGAGTATCAGGCTTCAGATTCTGAAATGTTTTATCTCTAATAAAAAATACTCTTAAATTGCTGTTGTACAACATAAATCCTATATTATATAGCAGGTATACATATATTGTCAAAAGATTAACTGAAAACCTAAAGTGTTGCAGACATTTTACAGAAATCATAGAATCAGATATTTGTTAATGTGTGTGGGGGGTGGGAGCTGCTGGTCTCCAGAGAAGTGGTCTAAGCTTAGGTAGGGAGCCATACAAGTTGATGATACTCAGCAGAGGTGGTATTCAGGTTCAGGCTGGTTCTGGCATACTGGTAGCATAAATTTTGAATAGTTTGGAGAACCAGCAAATGCCACCTCTGGCTGGCCCTGCCCACCCGTCCCCGCCCTTTCCTGTCCTATATTCCCTTGGTTTTTAGCTCAGTTGATTTGCGCAGCAGAGCGGATTGCTGCGCCTCAGCTGAGCTAAAAAATAGCTCGCCTCACTAGCGCTGACACAGAGGGTGGTTTTTGAGCGCTGCATGTGCGTGCAAAGCATGCTGTCAAATAAGAAGATAGAACCAGTAGGAAAAAAGGTGGAATCCCTGTTTCTCAGTAACAATAAAACTATAAATGGTCAAAATTCTGGGGCTGTGTACTTCTAAATTTATAATGCAAACTGATGATTTTATGAATCCATCAAATTACACATACTACATATTATATTACTAAAGCAATATGAACCTAGACTGATAAAAGTAAAGATAAAGATAAAAATTGTCATAAATGAGGATGACTATTTCTCATATTCTGTCTCATCCCAGATCTTTAAATATTATACCAGTACATATTATTTCAAAGTATTGCTGATAACTAACTGATGGCTAACATTGAATTTTAGTGTGCACTTCTGTTTAATAGTGTTTCTGTCTTGATGTTTTTCAACTCCTTTCTTCTATTTTTTGAAAAAAAAATTTAAAAAATTTAAACAGAAAGATAAAGCTAATACATACTAATATAAAGTAACACAATAAAAAGAAAGAAATCATAATGTAAAAAAAGCTAAAAGAGCAATAAAGGAAGGAAAAGAAAAATAGAAAAGAAAAAATGCAAAGTGGTTTCTGATCTGCTTTACAGCAATTTTAAGTACAATTATAAATGTACGCATATAAATAAAACTCTTTATTTGATTCCAACAACTATCTTCTTTCATAAGTTCATTTTCTCTTTTAATATGAAAAGTCCATAAGGAGTTTCTAATCAGCAATAAACATAGCATTTTCTCTGTCAAAGGAGACAATTTAGCCATCTCAGCAACTTGCATCATCTTCACCAAATATTCCTTTATTTATTAGTACATATGATAATCTCGCTGCAGTTATATACAATAACAGAATTTATGATTCCCCCTCCAACTGTATATCAGTTGCAAAAGAAAAACCATTATTTCTAGCTGTGTCTTCTTTAGAAAAAGTGGTCATCACCACCTCTTCCATGATAATTTGTCTAAGTTGCCACTATTTCTTGCAAAACTTGACCTTGAAGAGGTATCAAACTCTATTCATCAGAGACAAACATGACAGCTTGTTCAGAAGTAGAGAGATCAATGAATTATCATGAGATAATACCAGGTAAAGCCCTATAGATAAGCAGGTATAGATACAAATTTGCCAAGTATAAAACTAATTTTATATTCACTTTCAGAGAATATTTCAGTAAAAGCAATTCTAGGAGTTCCATAAAGATAGACAAAGACTTTTTTTTCAGGAGTTGCTTGTATTATAGAAAAGCACAATGCAAATTATCTGAAGTTTATTTAGTGAAAAAATTTCAATCAATTGCCAGCTTGTGTTTTACTCCAGTGTACTATCTAATTGGCACAGCTGTTATTTGGATTAATTATATTTCCAGAAACTATAAAGTGATAGAAGATGCCAGTAGGCAGGTATTAAGATAATCCTGGATGTTGACAGAAAATGTGCTATTATGAGGAGCTTGCAGAAAACTTTATATAAAATATTCTCAGAAGTCAGCAATGCTAGAGCTCTTATTGCTATTTAGGAAACCAGATCAGAATCAGTTTTTAATTTATATTTAGATTAACAGTTTAATTCACAATAATTAAAAATCAAATTTAAATCAGTAGAGACGGACAAGTGAAATTTGAAAATAATTAATTTCCAAAGCGTATATTTCAAAGAGACTATTCTTTACCTTAAAACCATGGCATTAAAAATCTGGCTATATTCAGGGATTTTAGGAACTGATGCCTTAAAAGATATTTAAAAGTCATTTTATTGAGCACTTTGGATTATGACTGTAAGAAATATACAGAACTTCCTTTAACTGCCATGTCAAGGTATTTTTACTGTCAACATTATATATGAGCTCAGTAGCAATGTATATAGCATTTCCATGGCTCCACCATCCTCTTTGCTTTTCTTTGCTGTGACAGGTGGTGTTTTACACTGAATGTATTCTTCCTTTTTTTCTTCCTTTAAAAAAAAAAAAAAAAAGGAATATAGACATGTGAAAAAGTAAACCCTATACAATTTTTTTTCTTTTTATAAACGTGGGTAAATCAATATGTTATCTTTATTAATATAAAGATGATGCAATTCAATAAAAGGCTATGGACTTGTAATCATTTACTTAAACTATGCCATTTCCTATTCTGGAAAATTGAAGTTCACCCTTGTTTCACCTGGGGTTGCCCCTTTGGCATCTCATTGTTATTTATAAGGTCCACTTCTGGTTGATCCTCGGTCTCATGACCATTGGTCTCATCCTGAACCACCCTACGGTACCAGGAAGAATTCATTATAGATTCTGTGATGGCCAAGACCGAGGCCCTGATGTAGCAAAGCAGCCCCAAACTAACATTTTCACCACTGTGCTTTACAGATAGTATAGTTTGTCCTAGTGAAATGCTGTCCTTGGTTTTCACCAAACAGAACTTCTGGTACTCTGACCCAATAATGCCTCATCTGTACAGAGCACATCATTCCAGAAATTCTTGCTCTGGTTTAAAGGGAAACTTTTCCAGGCAGCCAAGGATTTCCCCTGGCACATTTCCATTGTATATCTATTTTATGCAGCTTATTTCTAATGGTAGACTCATGCTCTTCTGGATAGTGGAACGATTGATATCCAATCTTTTTGAATCCCTTTCCCAAATCATAGACATCTATAACCTTCTTTCTGAAAGCTTCACAGCTCTTTTGATCTAAGAATGGTGGTACCAGACATTTCCACAGCAAGAGTAAATCAAACTAAATGTTCAAGGTTTCAATCAGACAGATTCCTTCTATCTAGAGCCACTCTAATGAAGCAAACATTTACACCTGATCTGGTGTACCGTATTCTAAGTTGGAGTATTGAGAGTAGTGAAAAATATTGAAGTTTGTACTTAATTAAAATTAAGTTTATACTTAATTTTTCTACACACAACTTTCACATTTTTTTCATTCAAATTACCCAATGGACTACAAAATGTAAATGGTGCGTCATGTTCATTATATTCCCATTTATCAATATTATTAAAATAAATATTAAATTGAATTGAAAAAGTACAAGTTTTCACTGACTGATTGCCCATTTAGCAGTTCAAAGTTATGACAGTGCTGAAAAAATAAGATACCCACACTTAATGAGATTTGTAGTGTCCCACAATCATGTGATCACCATTACGATCAGTTTTCATTGTTCTGTGCCTGACCTATTGTTTTTCCCATCCTTGCAGATTGGAGAGGAAAAATTACAGGAGAATAAGCGCCACTACATTACTTTTGATGTGTATTCCTCATTGTGTCCCTATATACCCTCTTGTAATCTTCGTCACCAATATTCAAATTCATTATAATTCAATGTAATTGGATTGTAATTGTAATCCAAACCGGTTCCAATTGTGGTCAGTAAATGAGGATTTTTTGTAAAAATACTTGTTCACATTTGTTTATTTGTAAAATTTATTGGCCATCTATCTAACTCCAGGGTAACTCTGGATGGCTTACAATCTTAAAAAGAGAAAAATTATACAAAATCTAAAAGGCATAAATAAAAGACATCTAAATCTGTATTACATAGTAAATACAATTAGGATACATAATCTATCTTCATTATTGTTGCATTCATATTCCACTTTTTCAGCATTCAAGGTGAAATACATCGGAATTTCCCCTTGTTTTATCCTGGTAGCAATAAAATCTGTGATGAATTGGGCCATGGTTTCAAATACATCGTGGTAGTTGATTAGGGCCTTGAATCTCAGCTTTCAAGCCCAGCATCTTAAACATATTGGTAAATATGCAGAAATACAATGTATGTGTCTTGATACAGATTATACATGCATATAGGTACAATTTAGTCAGAAGTTTTTGTTGAAAAACATAATGGAAAAATTCTTAGAACAGTAAACTTAAGAATATCATAATGCCTCTTTCTGATCCTGTGACCATGGATTTTTAGCAGAAGTATTCCAGGTGAAATGCATTTGTGATAATATATCAAATTCTAATTGTTCTCTTTGAGGAGATGATTAATAAGGATTTTTATCTGGTATGCACACCCGAGCCATCTAAAATTACTGTCCTTACCCAAACTATTATTTTTCTTATTAAAGTATTTTCAGGTGAATCTTGGAGAAGTAGGGGAGGGAGGTGAATGTTCCAAAACAGGGATCCAAGTATTCAGGAAATTGTATACATTTTTACTTTCTTACACATTCTAACTATTGACCTTGTCTTAAAATATAAATCATATTTTGGAGACAATTTCATCAGAATTAATACTGTGTAATATTGAAATCAATGTCAAGTGTTTGGTGTTATAAAGCATAGAAAGCTTTTCATACTTGTGTGGAAAAAATTCTGATTTTAAAATGAGCATAAATAGTTTATACTGTAGCAAGAAGTTTTATGCCACAGAAGTGGTTTATTTGCTTGACTTTTTTGATTCTTGGAACCCTGATAAAGAGATAAACCTCTTGTGATAAAAAAAAAATTGGCTGCATTCAGCTGAAGTTGTTTTTCTTTCTTTTTTTGGCTTAGTTTCTCACAGAATCCTGTCAAATTCTCAGAAAACCCAAATGTTCTGTAGAACGTAGTTCGAAAAACTAGGATACAATCAGCAAAATGTTGAACAGATCAAAAACAAATACAGATACTTGCTCATACAATCATTCTACGATGGAGATGAGAAGTTCCTATATATGATAAATAAAATAAATACTTTGAGGATCTGTTATTTCCCTAATGAATTTTAAAATACCATTCAGGTTTCAAGGTACACACACTTTCATAATTAAACAGCATTGGTTTCTATTGAACATTTTTGAACATTTTTCAGTTCATCTTACATCAAACTACCCTATTGCTCCTAAAGCATCTCTTAAGTGGGAGTTTCCTTCTGCAAAAGGGAGAAACTGAGAGCATTCTTGGAGGCACTTTCTCTTCTCAGCACTTTAATCTTCCTAAGCAATGCAGGCAAAAACCTATATTAGACATTATCATTTTACCTACTTCTTGTTTGGGATTTCAGGAGAAGATCTTACATTCAGCATTCATAGGCCTATTGCTGCAGTCACACAGAATCTCTAATAGCATTGGACTTAGCTTAGTTGATCAAAATTCTTATAGCTATTAGTTGGGTTTTAATTACAATTATTATCTGTGTCCGTACCTGCAGGGGTCACAAGCGAAAGCTAGCTGACGATGATGTTGCCAGTGAATCAAGTAAAGGATCGAGCAATGAAGATGAGGAGGGTAGCAGCTCAGAGGCTGATGAAATGGCGGCAGCATTAGAAGCCGAACTGAATGATTTTATGTAACTGAATGTATGCGGAAGTGAGCTTGTTATCTGAGCTTTTTGCAACCACTCAAGATTTGAATGGGCGGGTATTTCCCATCACCTCCAAAAAAGGTGTATATTTTGCAAATCGCACAGGAGGTGTAATGCATTATTTTGCAAGGTCTGAAATAGATGTTTTTAAGATACTTATTAAAAGAATGTATACCTTTTTTAAAATGAAAAGTATTAAAGGGATTCAATGTGATATGCCAAAGACATAAGTTCTGTAAAACCTCCTTATACAATGGTGCAAAATTTTGAACTGAAAGATTTTTTTTTTAATTGTCATAACGGCTTTGGGAACCAAGCTTCAAAAGGAAAAGATCTGAGGAATGTATTGCATGATTAAGCTAAATGGATAGATGAGATGATTTCCTTCATTGTAAAATGTTAAGGAATAAAAAAGGGTGTTTTTTTTACAGGAACATTTTATATTTGTATAGGAACTGAGAAAGGCTGTATGCAAGCTTTATAAATTCTGCACTTCATGTACCCACCGCTTGCTTCTAAGAGAAATGTAATAATTGACTCTCACGTTTTGTTACTTTATGGATTAGTTGTATTCTTTAAGATTCCATTTAAAATTTAACCTCTATAATTGCAGTTTAAACACAGGCTATTCTGTGTATTACTGTACTGCCATTTAAAAAATCTTTTATTTTCTGCTGTATTTGAAGGGAATGGCTGCAGGCTAATTCTAGATAGTATTTTATTTCTTTGAAAGAAGAGATGTAAAGTTTTTTGTACATTCTATTTCATATTTGATCTACAAAACAGATTCTTTTCATTTAATAAAAGACATTTTATAAGCTGTGGTTTCAAGTCATGAATTGAAATGTTAATTTCCTAAGATGTATCTTTTCCAAGATTAGATATAATGAATTCTTAATTTTATTTTAAATGAAAGCATGTATGGTAGAATTTTTCTCACTCTTGCTATCTAATCTGTTGAGCTAGATTATCTAATTGAACTGACTAGAAATGCTTATAAATCAGTCATACAGTTCTTAATGTGTTTGAATAGATGCTTTATTTTGAGTCATTACTTTTCAAAAAAAAACACTTGTTGAGAGGAAGGTTTTAAATTTTAATAAAACTAAAACATCAACATTAAATATCTTTCAATAATACGATTAAGAATTAATAATTTAAGTGTGCTTTCATACAAGTAGATTTACCTAAGTGGAATGTTTGTCTGTAATCCACACTCTTGCATCCCCCAGATAAATTTCAGTTGAACCTGTCTGTTATATCTCCTTAAATAATACCATTCCCTTTGTTGATGTTCTGTCCAAGAGAAAGGAAGGAAAGATCTAACATAATACAAATACTTACTATGTATTAGTAAATAGCTCTTTTTAAAGTATCTTTCTGGTTGAATAGATTGATATAAAATATGCTAATTTCTATAAAGCAAATGCATTTTGTTGGCAAGGCAACTACACATGCTGCTTAGTAGTAAAATTGACCTTGATTTTAGATGAGCTAAAATTTCTTCCTTTACTTGTAGTTAAAAAGTGGGATGTCAGCACCAATGTTATAATTACTGCATGCGGTGTCCTAAAATTTTCTTTATGAACTGATAAATGACACTGTTCACTAGAAGCAAAAGAATAACAGAGTTGAAAGGGACCTTGGAGGTCTTCTAGTCCAACCCCCAGTTATAAAATGTTTGTATTTGCTTTGCCACGTAACATGTAATACATATGGAAACCTTTCTTGCTTGAATTTGCTTAAACAACTTTTTTGCAGATATACTGTTAGTTTCTCCATTGCTGCATATTTTCCATTTGTAGTTAATCAGATATTGCTAGTATTATTACATCTTTCACTTTTCATTATTTTTAAGTATGGAGAGCAGCTAAGGCTTTCAAGCGCAGAAAAGGCAGTACTGCTACAGAGGCAGCATTACAAGGCATCTTATCCAGGGCATTCCAATATTACAGATACACTGGTTCAAAAAATATTTAAAGCCACAAGTGTCCTGCTCCTCCCTTACGCACTCATACATACCATCATTTGTACACATTTCAATGTGCTATGTAAATTCAGAAAAATCTTAAGCAATTTTAAAATTATATAGGGAAGTCAACTTTAATCCAAAGGAAAGGGGGGAAAAGTACATTTGGCAAATAATTATGTTCCCCACAAATATTTTTATCAATGCCAAGACAGTTTAAATGAAGAAGCTGTGATTTGAAGGTCTTGTGTGTGGATTAGTTACATTGCAATAAATTTATTGTGGCAAGGTGCTACAGTTTTTGTTGGGGTTAAAAGTATAGCTGCCCACATCCTAGAGCTTATGCAACTAAACTACTTACCTCAGCAAATACATTTTTAAAAAACTCTTCCGTACCTCAGGTATTATTTCAGGCTGATAATTATCCCATTTAAAGGAACAGAAAACAATCCCTCAGAGGACATGTGATAAAAAGTAGCAAAACTAACATGGAGTTGAAATTCTTTCCAAACATGACACAAACTCTTCTCTAAAACTTTCTGTTGCTTGGGATATCTTCAGGATTTCAACAAGACAAAGTGATAACCACAAGGGAACAGTTTAACCCCTTTTTACATTTATGCACAATGCACATAAAATGGGTGGGGTTTCTGTTGCTGGCAATGCCACCTTGGCATTTTTGCCCTTCCCCCTGAAGGGGCAGTTTGTATTAAAAAGTATGTGTAAATCCTTAAACGTATCTGCATCATCCTTTGTAGATACAGTAAAAATAATTGTCTTATTTTATGCTCCATAGCCTATGGGTCGACGTTATGTGATTTAGAGCAGGGATTGGTACCGGTCCACAGCCCATTGGGAACCAGGCCACGTGAGCGGTGGACAAGCATGCAAAGCTTCATTTGTGCATGCGGGGAATTAGGTTGCACACCCAAAGCCATCCCCAGCCACTGCCGGTCCAAGAAGCCAAAAAGTTTGGGGGTCACTGGTTTAGCAATAGCACTTAGACTTACATACCGCTTCACAATGCTGTACAGCCCTCTCTAAGTGGTTTACAGAGTCAGCATATTGCCCCCAACAATCTGGGCCTTATTTTGCCCAACTCAGAAGGATGAAAGGCTGAGTCAACCTTGAGTCTGGTGAGATTTCAACTGCCAAATTGCAGGCAGGCAGCAGAAGTAGCCTGCAGTACTGCATTCTAACCACTGCGCCACCACAGCTCTTTAGAGAAAGGAAGCAGGGCTATAATACCAGATGAAGACCTGAGAACACTTTAATCATGGCAGCAGCATTGTTCAATATATATATGTATTATAGCTTGTGCTTTCTTGGAAGGTTGCCAGAGATGAAGCTAGTCTAATCTGAAAAGTTTTCTTATACTGAGATGCCATGGCTGTGGATGCTTTGGGGTGTCTGAGATACAACCAGAAAAGTAAAAATGGTGATTGTGATGGTGCAATAAAAGCCTCATCTGGTTTTTAATATCCCTAACTATAACCCATTACTTAAAGGAGAAGCTCAGAAGAAAGTAGAGCAATAATTATTTGTGAATAATTAGGTGAAAATAGGTGAATGTTGAAACAACTTGCAGGTGGCAACACAGCCCAGCTGATCAGCTTCTGCTGGAGCCTCTCAGGGTCCTACTGAGTGGGGCTTCATTGCATGATCGCAGATCTCATCTTGATGGTTGGATGCTGTTCTGTGGACCCTTGGTTTGTGGCAGGGAAGTACTGTTAGGAAAGGAAGCTACACTCTTCCATGGTTTAGGTGGACATATCTCCTTAAGAGGTGGACATTGGGTGGACATTCTCATCTCATAACCCTTCAATCTGCCTAAGCACCCGTGGTGATAGAACCAAGAACAGACTGCACCATACATACAGTATGTGTCTGGAAGAGGAATTACTCTTCTGTGAGAAGTGTGTACACTCTCAGCTACCAATCAGCTGTGAAAAATAACAATACTCCCTGCTCCCTTAATCAGCAACCAGACTTTAGGTAACAGGTACCCATCAGCTAAAACTGTGACACGTGGGAAGGTAAGTAAAGGGGACATGATATCTCTTTATATGTTAGTTTGCTTGCTTTGCTACTTGCATCTTATTTGACTTTAAAGTATAGAAAGCTGTATAGAGCCAACATGCCACACACATTCGCTATTTGAAGCAGATCAGTCAGATGTGAGACCAGTGCTAAGTAAGCATCGGGTCATTTCTGCAAGAAAGATAGGAAAAGGCAAAATCGGACAAATCGGTCTGTGCCTGCCTCAATGACACATGGAAGGAACCTCCCACATTTGAAAGCTGATTGCTCATCTCTTCAGCTAAACTTGCTTTTTAGCTGCTGGATGCATTGGAGAGAAGTGACCAGGTGATTCCCTATCTCTCATTTGCCCCATTAAATATCAGAAGGCGAGACTTTACTCATCCTAACCTTATCCTGCAGGGATGTGATTGTATGGAAAAAAAGAAGAAGCCTTCAGTTCCCTGGAATGGAATAAAATGTATATACTGTAAAAAAAGTTTCAATAACATTTTATGAATTACAACTTATAAGAAGCATATTAATTCTAGACTACTGCGTGCGGAAGCACTAATTTGGGCCAGGCCCATTAGTCTCAGATATTTGGAACTACACATCCTATAAGTTCTGAGAGCATGCCTATGATTGGGAATTGTGGGGAATTATTTTTGCTCCAACTTCAGCAAACGGATGCACATTTTCAGATGTGAAGAAACAAAACAATGTATCGTGAATATGTAAATAGTACCTGTGTAAAACTGAGCGTTATATGTTGTAGAAGAAGAGAGGAAGGAGGGGGAGAGGAGGAGGAAGAAAAAAAGAAAGGAAAGAAGGAAGAGGGAGCGGGAGGAAGAGGAAGATGGAAGAGGAGGAGGAGCTAATCTATACCTCCACTAAGAAGTAGTAGTTCACTAGAATTTTTAGAAAATGCAGAGCAAAATCCTTGTAAGCAATTCCTCCTCATTTTTATATTTTGGCTGTTTCTCATATTTTTACAGCCTTTAGTGCCTGTGTTATCTTGGCAAGCTTTTTTTCCCTGAACTGAAACTGTGTTTGCACTGCGGATAAGGTCAAGAAGCACTGCAAAGGCTGGTTTCCTTTAACTTTGAGCAGATAGCTCATCTTTAGAGCTACCAGTAATGGAATCTGGAACCTAAAAACATTTCCCAACCAGCCTTATTTTCTTTAACACCCCTCCACAATAACAAGAATCACATGCTGTTAGAAAAAGGTGATAATGGCTAATAACAACACAGAGTTTATGCAGCCCTGCAAAAGAAAACAATGGCAGTAAGGGTCTCTGGGGCTAAGCGTGTTTAGCATCCTGTGACTGATAAAAGGAAGTTGATAGTCCTGTAGGTCCTGGTAATGTATCACCTTGGAACGAACAAGACTAGATAACACTGAGAAATTATTAGCCTCCTCCGTTTTTATATCAAAGGGTAGACTTGACTTTTTTCTCATACATTGACTTTTTTCATACACTGAAATTCATAACACATTTTGAAATATATTTTTTCAGCAAGCTATGTGATAAAGAAACACGGCAGGCCGTTGAAAATTATTGTGCAGTGATTTGTTTGAGAACGGCACTTATTGAAATGTCACTTTGAAGAATACCAATTATATTTTGTTCTTTTCTCCGTAGTAGAGCTTAGCGTGGGTTTACATGTAGCAGTTATTCCTCAGCTGAAGGCCATTTATTTGACTGACTGACTTTCAGAGAACATCTATTTTTGCATTTTGCAAAATTTCATGTAGAAAGATGCTTCACCACCCCACTTTATATTCAGCATAGGGGCATATCGTATGATTGCATGGTTCCAGGAAAATTATATGACACAACACTGGATATAGCACCAAGCATTTCTTTGCAGTTTCCAATGCATCTCTGAGCTTTTGCGAAATTCTAATTTAAACTTTAAGCTGAAATATATCAAATCTCTTCACAAAGAGAGCTGTAGTTTGTAAACTATGGTTTCTGTTTGGATGTATTGACTATAGTATTTAGTAAAAATATCTTTAAATAAACCAACACTTATTTTTATACAAACCTGTTTGATTCTACTGTTACTGAGTTCTGGGTAAATATCAGACCACAGTTTACAAATTTCCACTATAGTCTGCCTAGAAGCAGATGATAATGATTTTTTTTTCCTGTAATAGTATTCTCCTTTATCAGAAATAATTCATTATACATTCCTCTATTAGAAGTCACACACCAAATCAGCGCGTTGCAGTGTTTTCCCCTCTGGGTTTTGTGGCAACATAGCTACATCATTATCTGATTAGTTTAATTAGTCTTTTAAATGGCCTTTTTAATTGTACTTAAAATCAGAACTCAGTAAAGCATATGAATATAGGTCCAGGAATAGTTTTTCTGAAGAGTAATATTCCCTTCTAACCTTGTTCCTCTAGCCCAGGAGTTTTCAAACTTGACAGCTTTAAGACTTGTGGACTTCAACTCCCAGAATTCCTCCTCCAGTCATGTTAGCTCAGGAATTCTGGGAGTTGAAGTCCACAAGTCTTAAACTTGCCAAGTTAGAAGACCCTTGCATCTCCTACAGTGATTAGACGTAACTACGGTATATCAAGGAACCATTTCACAGAATGGTTGCAGCTTATGTAAACATTTGCTTGGAAAAGTTGCTTTAGTTTAGGGAGTTATCAAAAGGTTGTGATTCTGCTGGCAGCAGATCTCTTTAAATATATATTTTGATTCTCCACCCTCTCCATAGGGGTCTATCCCTCCATAGAGGAAGAGAAGAGAGGGCTAATTTCCTGAACCGTGCATTCAATGCTTCCTTTTTCCCTGGCAATAAGTCATGCAGACTGTAGGAGCATTATCCCACACCAACTAGGTATAGAGGAAGTTATGCTAAACTAATGCCTTCCCCTGGAAGAGAGGTGGTGCAACAGGAATTACACCAAACCGCTGCATCGAAGTAGGAAGTAAGGTTAGATGGTGCATAGAATGAGAAGTTTTCTGGGACAGGAAATAGGAAACCTCTCAACCTTTTACTCTGTGTTCAGTCAAGCCACTACAACTACAGAAAAGAAAGCCAGAGCATGTGCTGGCAGCTTGAATTTGATACTGGTGATGCTGACTTCTCCACTCAACCTAAGCCTATGTCTCTTCCTCAGAGGAAGAGTGTAATAATTGGTTTACAAAAATACGACCAACTGATTGGATGATACCCCTGCTCATAGTTATATAAAGGAAGACAATGAGATGTTCCCAATTCCATATCCACATACAGGAATTGTCTTTGTCTGCTACAGTATATATTGATACAAAATACAGTCCTGTAGACAATAATGGTTCTGTGGCATATTTAGCACTCCTGATTCCCTATGGCAACAACAGCAATAGCTGTGTCCTTGGTTTTTCATTCAAGGTGCTTGATAACGAAGATAGACATCGCACACAGTCCATCTCAGACATAACACCACTTCTAAAAATGTAACAAAGCTGTGTGAACAAAAGAGTTAAATTAGAAAATCTGAAGGGTGAAAAAAAAAACCTAAACAACAATTTATAGGCAATCAAAAGAAAGGGGTTTTTTTTACTGCTACAATCTGCATGTGAACACAGAAATGGATTTAGAACAATTAATGACCTGCTGCTGCTATGGAGCTGGACTGCTTTTATCTGTGCTAGAGACCATTTTCAAGACAGAGTAAAGTATCTGCCAGTACAGTGAAAGACAAGAATGCCTGGCGTCTATTTTGTCAAGGATGAGATTTTTACTTTGCAGCAGACCTCTTTTATTAAAAAAAAAAAAAAAACACTATTTCATCCAGCTTTGCTCTTAGTTCTTTAGTTAAATATACTTGCAAGGCAGTAATGAACATTGCTAATTTACAGCGGCAAATATTTTAGGAACTAATTGGGACCTACTATATGAAATATTAATTTATATAAAAGATTTATAGTATAATGTGTTTACTTTCTTTTTTTGAATTTCTTAGCAGCAACTATCTGTATGATAATTAAATCACCCTTGCCTTTGCTCACATCTGTTTTAGATGCAAAAACCAGGATAATGGAGATTTTAAAAATAAACACCTGGTTATGTGTGTGTGTATGTGTGTGTGTGTGTGTGATGTGTATGTGTATGTATATATGTATATGTATATGTTATATGTATATTAACCTGTATATATGTGCCAGATCTTGGGGCCCTTCTGCCACCTAAAAATTAGTGTGCCAGATGTGTTGAGAAGATGTGCTGAATTAATCTGATCAAATTTAGCAGAAGATTAAGGAGAATGCATAATGAAAAGCCCACCCTCTTGGCTTTTGCTGGGGGGAAACGATGCTACCTATGATAGCAATGTCTAAGTTGGAACAATGTACCTGAAAGAAACTATCACCTGCTTCTACGTATTCTGTCCCAAATACCATCTTAGTACATCAATTTCTTTCTCTCAATAAGTGTGACATGCATGTAGGCAACTGTAAATTAATAAAGACACTTCTGTCGCCGCTTGAGAAGAAATAGCAAAATTGCTACTGCTATTTCTCTTCTGGGTGCTGCAATTCTTGAGTGCCAGAAACCATAGAAATACTCCTGTGGGTTGTATTATTATATCCCCCCCTCTTTTTTTTTTTTTTTTTGACAAATAGCCTCATTACTAGGCAAAACAGAAGCTTTGCAAGCCAGTGTCCTCATTCATCCAAAGACTATCCTTCTTCATTAACAGTGTCAAGATCCCTTTCACAAAAAAGGGGTAACTGGAACATAAAAGACTAATGAGAAAGGCTGAATATTAGAAGTCAGCTATCTCTAAATATTACGATAATTTATAGCAATTTTAAATAGAAGTTTGAATTTCCTGCATTAATCTGACCCAAAGTTTTTTCTTATGTTCTTCTGATCTATGCACCAAAAATATCAGATTTGATCTGGAAACATTTGCATTAAGAGCATTACTAAGTTGCAGTTCTTCACTCCCCAAAATATTTGGATGTCACAAAGTAGTCTTTAATCTTACCTGCCCTCTTTTCTTCAGAGAAGAAAGGACCAACCTTCTATCCAGCTCTCAGGTTGCCAAAAGCTTTGATCCAGCTAGTTTCTATAAAAAGAACACAGGTGCACAAAGTGTTTGGCAAATTACTTTGTTTATGGGCCATTTAGCTGCGGCAAGGAAATGAGAAAATTTCCCCAAAGTTTTATCAGAGCAAGAAGGGCCTTGTGGCTAGGGAGAACTCCAGTGGAAAAACAGACTACTGTAGCCTTTATAAATGGCTCCAGATTGGCATAATCCTCTGGATGAAATCAAAAACAGGCAGGAGCCACATAATATCCTCCACATTGGGCTTAAAAAAACCCAGAACGACCTAATCTTTCTGCACATGGAGATAGATTTGAAAAAAGCTGCTTTTAAAACATGGCCCTTATTTTTAGAGCCAAAATTAAATATGTTATGAACTAATAAAACGCTTAAATAAAGTTTTATCAAACCTTTAGAAAAAGCAGGCTTCTAATCCTGCGCTTCTGATTGGCCGATAATAGTGATATCAGATTGGTCCGTTGAGGAGAATCTGATTGGCTGTTAACAAGCCACTCTCATTGGTTCAAGGGTTTAACACTCCATGTTTCTCATTGGTTACTAGATCAGCAGCCTGCCCTATAAAAGGGCTGCTGCTGCCCTAGGGTTTTGCTCTGTTCAGAATGTTTAATAAAGAGTTGAAGTTCACTGTTCACTGCCTCGTCTCCGTTCCTTGCACCCACGTGCAGAACTTAACACTGGTGACAAGAATGGGATACGGAGACGTCAGAGCTGACTGAACACTACAGAGCACCAAACAGAGCACGTGGCTGAAGGCACATCGACAGCGGAAACCATGTCTGGTGGCACCATACCACCCGCTCCATTTGACCCGGCACAAGAAGACTGGGACTCGTATATGGACCGGTTCCAGATGTTTCTGGAGACCAACAACTTGAAGGATGCCACTACGGGAAAAAAGCGAGCAGTATTCCTGACCCACTGCGGACCTGCCATTTTTAAGATGGCCAAGGCACTGGCGAAACTGGCTGAGGTGAAAACCATGGACTGGGACGTCCTTGAGCCCCTCCTATGGGCCCACTATGCACCTACCATACCAACGCTTGTCCGAAGACATGAATTTTACCAAAGAGACCAGCGGAAAGGAGAGAGCGTTGCAGATTTCATCGCGGATCTCCGGAACCTGGGAGGCCTCTGTGGGTTCACGGACCTCGAAGAGGCTCTGAGAGACCAAATAGTTCTGGGATTAGATACACCACATGTGCAGAGTAAGCTGATGGTGAAAGGCGACATCAGCCTTGCAGATACCATCGCTGATGCTACTGCAGCAGAAGCAACTAGGAAGTCGGCTGCCCGAATGCACCGCACCAACGCACCACTCCGCCAACTTGCCAGCGAAACCTCACCTCGCCTAGAGAGACACACAATGGCAACCCACCACGAGGACCTCGAATCGTCATCAGAAAGTGAGGAGGAGGAGGTCAACCAGCTCTGGTCTGAACGTGACCAATGCCACCAGCAGAATCAAAGACTACAGCACCAATGCGCAGGTTGTGGGGCAAACCACCCGCAATCAGACTGCAAATTCCTCAACGCGCTCTGCCACTTTTGTGGGAAAAGAGGCCACATCGAAAAGGTCTGTAGAAGCAAGCAAGGATCCAGCCCACTTCAGAGGGGAACCAACTATCGCCAAACCACAGGGAATCGTCCTGTGAGTCGGGAACATTTGAATCACCAATGGAATAAACCACTGATCAATTCAACGAAACGAGAAGAAGCACACCAAACATTACAATTGGTCACGCCTCATCACTAGATGCAAAGAAGATCCGAGTGAAGGTCGCCATCGAAAACCAGCCCTGCATGATGGAAGTCGATTCAGGATCGTCCCTCTCGATGGTTTCCTGGAAGAACCTTAAATAATTAATCCCTGCCGTCCGGCGGCAAGACCTCAGAACCCAAAGAATCATACTCAAGGATTATCAAGGGAACCGAATTCCGGTCATTGGATCCAGCCTAGTCTAGGTCTCATTCAAAAATCGTACTGCATCTTTACCATTGACCGTCGTCGACCATGATCGGCCTAGCTTGTTAGGCCTTCAATGATTCGCCCCACTCGGGATCGAGGTAGCTGGCATTCACCAAACCAGAAGCGACAACTGGGAGGAGGCCCTCCTCCAGGAATTCCAGGACGTCTTTGCAGACAAACTAGGCGTGTACAAGGGGACCCCGTTATCATTTAACCTTAACCCTGAAGTAGCCCCCATCTGCCTTAAGCCTCATCGGGTACCTTTTGCCCTAAAACCAAAGATTGACGAGCAGCTTGATAAATTAATAGCCCAGGGTGTTTTAGAACCAACAGACCACGCTCGTTGGGAAACCCCAATCATAACACCCATCAAACCAGATGGATCGTTAAGGATTTGTGGGGACTACCGGGCCACCCTGAATCACGCCCTTCAACAGAACGCTTACCCGGTGCCGGTGGTACAACACCTTCTCCATTCCCTGGGGGGCAGAAAAGTCTTCGCTAAATTGGATTTAGCACAGGCGTACCAACAACTGCCTGTAGATAAAAAAAACAGCAGAGGCACAAATGATCGTTATGCACCGAGGCACCTTTAAGTGCAACCGACTCCAATTCGGCGTTAGCATAGCCCCAGGGATTTTTCAAAGTTTGATGGAGAGACTCTTGCAAGGGATCAAAGGGGTCGTACCATATTTTGATGATGTTTTCATTGCTGCCCCGAATAGAGAAATACTAGAAAAGGGTCTTAAATTGGTTCTCCAGAAATTTAAAGACTCCGGCCTTAAGGTTAAAAAAAATAAATGTCAACAGTGTACAGATAAAGTAGAGTTCCTGGGGTACCTAATCAATAAACAAGGCATTCACCCCACCAATAGCAAACTAAAAGCAATCAAAAACACCCCAAGACTCAGAAATAAGACTGATCTCCAAGCCTTCCTGGGGCTCGTTAATTTTTACAACATCTTCCTGCCCCACAAAGCGACCGTAGCTGAGCCCCTACACAGACTTCTCGACAAAAAAGCAACCTGGGTCTGGGGGCACCGAGATGAGCACGCGTTCCGACAAGTAAAAAACTTATTAACCTCAGATGCTGTTTTAATGCAGTATAACGAGACTTTGCCTTTAAAAATTACATGTGACGCGTGACGCTTGGAGTAGGAGCCATTTTGAGCCATGTGTTACCAAACGGTAGTGAGGCCCCTATTGCCTATTTTTCAAGGACCCTATCAAAGGCTGAACGTAACTAGAGTCAAATCGATAAAGAGGCTCTTGCTGTTGTATCTGCTGTGAAACGGTTTCATGAATATGTATATGGACGAATTTTTACTATTGTTACCGACCACAAACCTTTGCTGGGGATTATAGCAGGAGACAAGCCAACCCCCTCTATATTATCACCTAGAATGACTTGCTGGTCGGAGTTTTTGGCTGCGTACAACTATAGACTGCAACACCGCCCGGGGAAAGCCATTCCCCACGCTGATGCACTGAGCCGTGCACCACTTCTGGAAACCGTCGACGACCCAGCTCCAACCCTTACAACACTCCAGATTGAAATGCTACATTCACCACCACTAACAGCCAGAGACATTGCGATCGAAACAAAACGAGATCCTGTCTTAGCACGAGTTCTTAGCTGGGTCGAACAGGGATGGCCAGTAGAACAAACCCCTGACGACTTCACCCCCTTCAGGAACCAGCAAACAGAACTTTTTTCTCAAAAAGGCTGCATCCTATGGGGGGATAGAGTCGTCGTCCCAGAGCGGTTACAACGAGCAGTATTAAAAACACTGCATGACGGTCACCCCGGCATCGTGTGTATGAAAGCGCTCGCACGAAGCTACGCGTGGTGGCCGGGCATCGACAAACAGATCGAAGCCTGGGTAAAGATTTGTTTAAAGTGCCAAGAAGTTAGCAGTGCCCCACCTAAAGCAACTCCAACAGAATGGGAAACACCCCGGGGACCGTGGTCCCACATCCACGTTGACTTTGCGGGACCTACTAAGGGACATACGTTCCTCCTAACAGTGGATGCCTATTCCAACTGGCTCAAGATCCACGAAATGAAGAGTACTACAACCGTGTTCGTGATCCGGAAATTGAACAGGCTATTCGCGACACATGGGCTGCCAGACGTTCTGGTCTCTGACAACGGACCCCAGTTTACCGCTCTACACTTTGAACAATACTTAGCGGACCGGGGTATTCGCCATGTGCTAACTTCGCCAGCGCACCCTGCGGCTAACGGAAGAGCCAAGCACATGGTACAATTTGTTTAAAAAACCCTCTACAAAATGGACTATGGGGACATTGAAGATAAAATAAACAGAATACTCCTTCTCCAACACATCACTCCGCACAGTGTCACCAACAAGACTCCAGCGGAACTATTGATGGGACGCAAACTCCATTCCCACCTCGACCGGCTTCACCCATTGTACGAGCCAGAGAAACCCTGTGGATCTAGCGGAAAATGCCACGAGTTCAAGATAGATGACTTAGTTTTCGCCAGAAACCTATCCGGCGAACCATTGTGGGTCGAGGCAACCGTAATTCAAGCCACCGGACCCAGGTCGTACCGTGTGAAAACCTGCGAGGGAAAAATATGGAAATGCCATATAGATCAGCTTCGCTCTAGGCTACAACCCAGTTTCCGCGACTCCGGTGACTCCCAAACTGAGGGGGGAGGGGATGTCGAAGAAACCGAATTCGAGATGGTGGAAAGCAGGAGTGAAGGAAGTCAGCAAGCGGGCGTGACAAATGAAGAAGAATCAGGGAGGGGAGTGTCCTTGCCACAGAGGAATACCTCAACAGAAGCAAGCCCGCAAAGATCGGAGGACAACAACGAGAACATTAGCGGCACCGAGTCGTCCAATGAGGATATGGAACCACCGGTACCTGATATGCCCAAAAACGTCCCGCCGAAACCGGATTACAGACAGGAACCGGTGGGACAGCCTAAATCTAATAGACAGTCAAAACAACCTTCATACCTCATGGATTACATCACCACACCCCTTAAATGGAACCCGGGGGGAAGGGGTGTTATGAACTAATAAAACACTTAAATAAAGTTTTATCAAACCTTTAGAAAAAGCAGGGTTCTAATCCTGTGCTTCTGATTGGCCGATAATAGCGATATTGGATTGGTCCATTCAGGAGAATCTGATTGGCTGTTAACAAGCCACTCTCATTGATTCAAGGGTTTAACACTCCATGTTTCTCATTGGTTACTAGATCAGCAGCCTGCCCTATAAAAAGGCCTTCTGCTGCCCTAGGGTTTTGTTCTGTTCAGAATGTTTAATAAAGAGTTGAAGTTCACTGTTCACTGCCTCGTCTCCGTTCCTTTCGCCCATGCGCAGAACTTAACAAAATATATGCTTTTATTAAGACTCACAGGGGACTTTGTTTTAGAAGCAACCAATGAAACAGCTTGCCCAGAAATATATAGATTATTTTGCAGAGCATTGTAAGCCATAACCAGAGGTGGTATTCAGCAGGTTCTGGCCAGTTCTGGAGAACTGGTAGCAGAAATTTTGAGTAGTTCGGAGAACCGGCAAATACCATCTTGCCATGCCCACCAAGCCACACACACAGAACCAGTAGTAAAAAAATTTGAATCTCACCACTACCCATAACCGAGTTAAGTCAGCCACAGTTTGGTTTGAAGCCAATTTGACTTTATGTGCTAACTTTAATTCTAATGTTTCAATTTAGAATCCTCAATCAAGTGCACATCCAGGGGTGGGATTCTACCGGTTCTCAGCTATTCGCTAGACCCGGTTGTTAACATTCTAAGCAGTTCGGAGAACCGGTTGTTAGAAGAAATTACTGGCCTAATCCTGTAAGGAAGGCAGGAAGGAAACATTCTGGTGTTGCTTACAGAAACTGCCTCTCCATTAACTCTTATTACATTCTTGGCAGGACTAGACTTCCTGTCTCAGGAATGTCTCTGGAGTTTTTTTTCCCCTCCTTTGCTGGTACTTTGCTTGTGTGGAGTGACCATTCAAAGTTACAATGGCACTGAAAAAAGTGACTTATGACCATTTTTTACATTTACGACTGTTGCAGCATCCCCACAGTCATAAGGGGCCAGGTGAGGAGATGCATGCCTTGATGTGAGTGATATTGAGTTGGTCACGCCCAGCCAATAACATGACCACCAAGCCACACCCACCAACTTAGCCACGCCCACAGAAACGGTTGTTAACAATTTTGAATCCCAATCCTGCGCACATCTAACATATGGCAATTGCCTTTTCTGAAATAATTTTTGAAATTTTATGCTGCAGCTGTTTCTGCCCCCACCCCTTTAAAAGTTGTTAGCTCTTCTTAGTCATAACAATTTCTTTAAATATTTGTTATTATCTGGCAAACAGCATTGTTAGGTAGCATATATCAGACCTGAAAGGATTTCCACCTCCATAAATGTTTTGTATGAATTGAATAGCAACATTTTCAAAAAATAAATGTGACAAATGCCTTCAAATATGAAACTTTCTGCAGATAATTTTATATGAAAAGCATTTTCCATTACCTGCACTGCCTAAGCCATCTGAGAGGCAGATTAATGGCTGGAGAATGCCAAAAAATATAATCTGATGCTCATTGCCCTACAGTGGATGGTCACTGCATTATTATGATCACCATTATTCTGGGAAAACAGAATGAGAAGTCCAGTATAACATATCTCCATACCAAAGATCTACCTAATCTTTCCACTGTCCTCAAAAGGGGAAATCCAACTCTAAGGTCCAGTTAGTGGAAATCATTTTTGTAACAGACTAGAGAGGGGAATCTGCTCTCTTTGACCTGACTCATTTTAAAGAAACTGTTCAAAAGAAAAAGCAGGGAGGTAGAAAATCACATAGCAAGGCAGTTTGGTGTATTTTTACATTATGAAAGGGCAATTAAAGCAAATCAGGAATATATGCTTAATGACTGTTCAAAGTTATGATGGACTCTTAAAAAGCTACTTATGATCTAGTTTTAAAGTTCCAACATTGCATGCGTGCACACACACACACACACTCCACTTAACAACTGCAATTATTTAATGACCACCATCCCAAAATTCATAAAATTTGATGATGTTCAACTTTATGACCATCACAACTTACAACCGTTAATAGTCAGAGTCAGTTATGATCATAACTCAAGGAAATTGCATACAGTATTAAATTGCATGTTTTTTTTATCCCAAACTTTCACCTAGGGAGACAAACCAAGGATCAAGAAGGGAAAAGAATTTGGTAGGAAACCTGTAGCTCTATTATATTATTTAAAGGCATCCCGAAAGAGCCAATAGCTTCATATAATAACACATTCTTTTGCATTTTGCACTCCAAAGTATGCAATCAGTGCTTTCTTTCACTATGTCATTTTTATTTCATTGCTGCTTAGAATTCTTCCTGGAAGCTGCTTTTTGAGCAACAATAGTTCAGTACTCCATGCCACAGGCTTTTAAAAATGGATTCAGGACCTAGACTGAATCACTTAAATTACATCACCGGCCAGTCACCCTCTTGTTCTCAACCCACACACAATTTCCTACAGACCCTATGACATTAAATAGAACATAGTTGTGTTATTAACTCAGTAGTGACAGTGAAGTAGAGTTGGCCAGTCTTGTGTTAGTAATGGCTTAATGAAGAACAAACACTTTCTAATGGCATCACAAGCACTTAAAGAAAAGACATTTACTGGTGGTGGGAGAGAAATTATAAACCCCAGTAACCCTGCTTTATATGCTGTATATTTTTGTAAATAGTCAACTCTAACGCTCTAACTGCTTAAATGATGGTGGGTAGGGATCTTGCTGTAATAAAACCAGGAAAAGGGTGAATAGCTGGATGGGCTGGGTATTCTAGCTAGCAGTCAACTACTCCTCCATGGTCATTAAAGAGAGGACATTAATGAGTATTGTTGAATTTCAGCAATACAAACTATTCACCCATGTCCTGACTTAACTGTGTTCTTAGTCCCCAACCAGAGTAGCAATCTCATTTTCTGTACAGCAAATGGCAATTTCTGTGTAGCAGTTTAATTATGATGCTTTCCCATTCAACATGAAAGCAGTGCTACTATGCAGAGTGCATTCAGAAATCTTGTTATAGCCTTGGTCAGCTGGACTTCTAGATAGCCTGCTCTTAAAAACTCTAAAGAGAATGAGACACATTGTGCAAAGAAAAAGTTATAGTGAAGAAAAGAAATTCTGTTCAGCACTTGACAGGAAGGGGTCTAAAAGCATATTTCTCAGTTCCCCATTTCCATCTCATTTGTGCAAGACTAATTTTATATTCACCTTTTATATTCACCTCACAGCACTGACACTAGAGAATGATTGCTTGGGGAAATTACCTTTGAGTTGGTAGGAAATGAGCGCTGATAATCAGATATTGATAATCTTTGTGTTTCTTTAGGCTTGGATGATGGCTTTCTCAATTAATAAAAAAACAAGGAGCACAATGTGGTCTCTCTCTTGCCTACATATTTTACTCTTCAATTATATAGAATAATTTGTGATCCACAATGTCTGGGTTCATACATTAAATGGATGCCTTAGTGCAAAGTACAGACCTAGTTTGGTGGTGATTTTACTTTATAGAGCAAGCCTATGGTCTTTTAACTAGGAGTGCACTCCATTAAGCTCCATAAGCACAAGATTGCCAAGAGGGGAAATTAGTCCATGAGCCAAGACCTGAATTTTCACATATTGGTACCACCCGAGGTGACTAATAATCTTAGGTGTTTTTGGCTTCTTTTATGTCTCTAGTTTATGTTTTGATGTGATAGCCCTTCTTAACTCGTAGCTTAATCGAGGTTATCACTCTTAGAATAGATGCACCCTATGTACACGGAAAGAAAGGGTGAACACATACTTTGACAATATTCTCTATTCTGAACATCACCACGTTTATGCTAATGACCAAATATACTATCCAAAATATCTCCAGAACCCTTTCATTGTTAGTATGCATGAACAGTCTAGTCATGGGCGTCCGGAGGGAGGGTGGGGGGCAAGGGGGGTCATTTGCCACCCCCCCCCACGTGGAAAACATCAGCTTCATCTCTTCTTATCCTTGGCAGCTGTAGGTCTGGATGATGGAAGTCAGTGTCATGCTGACCTACCATGTTCCTCAGTTGCCTCAAGTATCTACTGCGGTACTCAGATGTCAGATAGTACCTTGCCACAGCTCCACCTTTCAGGCTGAAGCCCTTGGTGCCTCCTGGTGTCTGCGTGTCTTTGTTAACCGTCTCCTCAATTGTCTGGTCCACAGGTATCCACCCAAATGGGTTCTGACTCCCAATCTGGACAGAAAAACCTCCCTGCATGAAGTGGGCATGCACTTCAGGGTGTTCTATTGGCAGTCGAGACATTTTGGCATAGTAGTAGGTCAAGAAGCGGGCATAGTTCACCTTGTCATAGGCAAAGCACCATGGGATCATCTGCCTGATTGCTGCCAGGTGAAGCATCCAGTTGCCCTCTCTGGATGCTCGGATCAGGCACAGCATGATCTCTGCCATGTCCAAGTAGGACATCCAGAATGCAGAGAGGTTATCTGCATTTCTGAGAGACTCCAGGTAGACTTTAAACAGCTTTATTGTGTGCACACATGACTCGTTATTAAGCAGGTCTTGCAGTGCAGCCTGAGAGACACCGTCGTGGAAGCTGGCAATCTTCTTCAGGGTTTCATCAAGGTGGTGAATGTCTCTTGCATGGTGTTCCTCCAGCCATCGGAGGAATCCTTTCCAGGCAAGCCTCAATAGTGCTTCATAAACCAGCTTGTGACATCTTACTGCTCTGTTGTACTTGCGACCATCCATCACACCATTCACTGAGCCTTCTGCAATGACACCAGCTTCAACACAGAGATCCCTGAGCCCTGCATCTTGAAATCGCTTCCCTATGATGGAGAGCATATTGCAGATTGTGTGGAAGTCTCCCATCCTGACGACGATGCTGTTGAACTTGTCATGTTTCCATACTATCTCAACAGCCTTCGCATAAAGCGCCTGGTCAAAGACACAGACAATCTGGTTCAGCTGAAGGGCCTGCATGATGTGTAGGGTCCGCTCCAGCACTTCATTGACCGTGGACATGTCTGTTGCAGGAGCATTGATAGTGGGCAGGTAGCCCACAATGTCTTGGTTCACCGTGACATCATTGCGGACCATGATGTTGAACCCAGTCCAGCTGCTGACAGTCTGGTTCTCAGGGTCTGACAGTCGAGTCAGTAACCAGATAAAATTCTTCATCTTGGCTTCGTGGACCTCCTTCATGCTGTCAACATCTACAGTCTCGGTCTTTGGAGGCTGGGCTCGCTTACCAACATTGTAGGTTGGTAACATTGTTGGGGCTGGACTGATGCTCCTTTTCTTGGACTTGCTGACAGATGGGAAGAGATTCTGTGGCTTGGGGCCTGCAATCTTGGGCTGGACAGCAATGCCATTGACTCTGTGAGAAGTACCTTCTCCGCTGAGTGTCTCCTCAAGTCGGTCAATGTTATCCCATGCCAGGGTTGTGAACACACCTTGGCAGATGTCTGCTGGCAGTGGGATGTCTTCCTGTGCACGCTCCAGCTTCTGAATGCACAGTGCTGTATCGATCTCCTCAATCTGTGAATAAGAAATGCAGTGGCCCAGGCGATTGAGTGTGCGTACAAGTTCTGTATTGCCTGTCAAGGTCTTCACAGCAAATGACAAAAGTACGTGCTTGGATGGCTTTGTCTTGCCACATGTGACAGCAAATATCAGATCACTGGCAAGAGAAGTGGCAAGCCTTTGGACTCTGTCAGAAGGATCTGCACACTCACACTCTCCAGTGAGCACGGTATACAGGAATTCAGTGACAGATTCAGGAATGACATTCTGCTCTGTGTCAGGGGGCCATGTCTGGCTTACATCTTGCTTCTTAATCTGATTCCTCAGCTGCATTGCTGCTTTGGCTAGGACATCCCCAGAGTTGGCAGCCCTTGCTTCGTGGAGTTCTTTCCCTAGTCTGTAGGCATGCTTGACAAGCTCATCAAATGACAAGCTCTCTGGATATATGAGAAGCTTCCCTTTCTCATCAGAAACGAAGCAAAGCGATCCTCCTATCTCACTTTCAAGTTTACGACGGACATGTTTCTTGGTTGATGGTCTGATCTGAGAAATTCCGCGAGAGTGCATGGCTTTCTCAAGTCTAGCTGTCAGATCTGTCATAGGCAGCACCTCAGGGTTGAGAATGAGTTCATTCCTGATATATAGGAATAGCTCTTCGTAGGATTGTTTCTCGGCTTCCTCGTATACTGCCTGCTCAGACTGCTCCTGCTCATCGCATGCACCAGAACTGGTGGATGCCCCTTCCTTTGTATACACTTTGTAGCACGACTTGTGGTAGTGCCCCTCTGTGGCAACAAGGTCTCTGCTTAACAACGCGAGGATTCGCTGGTCCATTTTTTGGGTTGCTGCACTGCGGATTCTGTCATCTGCACGTAACTCAACACACTGGATGATAGGTTCCCTTGTCTGTCTTCCTTTCAGGTACTTGCTTGACTTGCAGCAGAAGATGCATGTCTTGTCATACACTCTTGATGTACTCGGTGCATCCCTAGATGATCTTCTGACACCATGGACACCAGTCTGTTCTTCTGCACTCGGCCTGTCTTTAGAAAGGATGGAGTCGAGAGTCTTCTTCATGGTAAAGATGCTGCGACATTTGCGATGATACTGGATCTGCGGTATTTGGCCTTCTTCCAAGTCTTTTGCAATGTCCAGAAGTGGAGCATGTTGTCTAATCTCTGCTGCTCTTAGCAGTGTCTTCCATGAGTCCAAGTCTTTTAGTAACACGAAGGTAGACGTGTCTTCACCAGAACAGTGAATAATGCAGCCTGGCCGCACTCCTTTCTTTGGCAATGCAGTGGCCTTGTCTCCACTTGAATCCATCATGTGGGCCTTAGTAGTTTGTCACAATATAACAGAGAACTGCAATTATTCAACAGTAGTCCGCATTGAGAAATTGAGTTCAAAACTCTTTGTAACGATGTTGGAAGAGAAAAAAAAAACATATTAGCAATTTACAAAATACATTTTAATTTGCTATGATGCTCTACATTTACCACAAAAAGTCTCTGCACATGATTTTAATAAATTATCAACATCAATTAGGTTTAATTCTAATGATTTACAGCTTCATTTCGCAAATATATGTGTTATCATGTGATATCACAAGGCCGCTATTCAGTCAAATTGATGGTTTCTTAAAAAACATACAAAGCTACATATCTGAAAAGGCTATCACATCTTAATGTACTTGGTATGGACCCATAAACATTTTAGTACCATTAAGATTTGGTCACCCAAGATGGTACCGATATCTGGCCTGGCCCATGGACTAAATATTCCAAGGTCAACATTGCTGGTTATAGCAGGGATGGGTAAACTGATGCAATCCTACACTCATATAGCTGGAAAGGCTATTGACTAGCCTCCAGTTTCATGCAGGAGACTAATTTAAGGTTTCCCTGAAGAAGGTCCATCTAGCCGTTGCACAGATACATTAATTGGGAGCCTACCATGTCTGCATAATTACTTCTACAGTCAAATAGTTCTTATTTGGGACTTCAGCTTCCAACAATGGCACCCAGCATAACTAATGCAAGAAATTATAAATGTTTTGAGTGTTCAAATTTGTTCTGGATTGGGAGTAATGAATATGATAGCATTTGAGAAGGAAATTGTTTTGTCAATTATTTACAATTATTCAATTTATCTCTCTAAAATTATAATCCAAAAGGATCACCAAAAGCAATGCTATTGCATTCTTATTTTGGCAAACTCCCTAAGATATTATTTTTTTTCTGCTTCTGATCCTGATTGTCTTTTTTGTTTTGTTTATTCTTTCCTATTTTCAAATTCTGATAAATAGCTCATTTAAAAAATCACAGTCTTATCCGGAATGATCTTCTAATTATTAGCTTTTCTTGATGAAACATGTGCTCGTAATCTCAAATGATTAACTAGGCAGTTATGCCTTTCTTATGTAAAAATATTATTGATTTAAGCATAATGTTAAAGATGTATTTATTACAAATATTTGTTGGTCCTTCTGCAGTATAAAATGTTAACAAGAATCCATTTTGGTAATGCTAAACTTATTCTGTGTTAAAATTTTATAAACATCAGGTCAAAAACTCATTCAGATTTCTAAAAGCAATCCTTTGATTAATTTTAGTCAAATATATTATTTTTAATGTATATTTATTGAAACTTTTATATCAAAGACACATCTAAAGAGAAAAGAAAGAAAATAGAAGAGATGAAAGAAAAGAAAAATCCATAATTATGAAATATAATCACTTCTAATCTTTTCTTCAACAGTTAATAAACCTAATTGTCTCCTCTCCTTCTTGACTCTTTCCCAAATCCCTTCAACCCCTTTACTTAACTCTCATCTATTTCAAACCATAAAAAGTTCTAAGTATTGGCAAAATTAGCTGTTGAAATTACTTATATATTGCAATAGCGTGTAAACTTCAAACTTCTCTATGTCATTCAAAATAGCAATTGTTTTGAAGTTGTGTCAAGCACCTACCACTCTTAATTATATTAAAATAATTATAATTAGTAAAATCCAGTAGAACTCCGAATTATTAAAATGTATAGGGCAGTATAAAAATATGGATATTTACTTCTTTCTCTGTTTTGGGGTGGGAGGTTATTTATTTATTGAAATGATTTATGTGGATACCCACTTTACTGAATTATGCAATCTATCAGATGGTGGAAATTATTCAGGTTCACAGTCAACACTATAGACCAGGGGTCTCCAACCTTGGCTCCTGGAAGCCTGGCGGACTTCAACTCCCAGAATTCCACAGCCAGCTTTGCTGGCTGTGGAACTCTGGGAGTTGAAGTCCGCCAGGCTTCCAGGAGCCAAGGTTGGAGACCCCTGCTATAGACCAAGAGTGTCAAACTCATGGCCCGTGGGCTGGGTGTGTCATACACTGGTCACGTCCACCCCATTTAGTGAAGGAGGGGAAAGTTGTGATATGTCACGTGACCACCTCTAGTATAGACCATTCACATACCCCACACCTCTAATATCACTGTAAGCATTTCTTATAAATAATAAAGAGCAATAATCAATAAAGCATTGATCAATAAAGGTATTAAATGTATTCTTTCCTATAGTAGGCTAGGTATCGAATCATTTCTTAAGCATTCTTTTATTGTACTCAGCAAACAACCTTCAATTCCATATATATATGTAGTGCATTTCATAATTCAAATTTATTCAATTTGCCATATCCTTTCTCTAAATCAAAAGATGTGTAATGAATATTGTGTCTATCAATACATTCCTCACAGACTTACTGAAAAACACTATTTAATTTATATGCATCGTGCCCATCAACTGACAATGCACATGTTCCCAGTTTTTCCAAGATCTACTTTTGCCATTAAAAACAAAATGGATTGTCCACATTCAGAAATCTCTCACCCTCCTTCTATTCTTCACTAATTCTCTAAATCTTCCCCTCTACTTATCTCACCTGATCGAATATACTGTAATTTACTTCCATTATCTTTTATTCAGAATGTTGTACAATTTTTCCCAGAGCTTTTCCTGGTTATTTCATTTTTGCCTTCCACTAGAACATCATATTAAACTATCACCAAGTTCTGAAGTCCTGTTTTACAACATCCATAATAGTTCATGCTTTCTGATACATATGTTAATCCTTTTGTTCAGTCAAACTTAGGTCTTTACTTTCATGCATGAATTTACCAACTCTACAGGAATGGACTATGTTCACCTATGACATTTCCCCTTTTGCCAATCCCTAGAAGATACATGTAGAATAATAATACTTTAAGGATACCTGAGTATTGATGTAATTTTTAAAAAATTAAATTAATTTTTTAAAAGTTACATAAACAAGTGTATAGAATTATACATTTTCATATTTATCATTCTGTTCAATGAAGTTTTGGGGGAAGAACAACCACTGTATTCAGGAGTTTTAATACATGTGATATTACTCAAACCCAAGATCATCAGACAAAGGCTATCATACTTTGGTCATGCAAGATAACTCATCTGAAAAGTCAATCAGGCTGGGAGTGATCAGCAGAAAAAAGAGAAGGGGCCACCCTAGTAGCTGTTGCAGAGGTGGTATTCAGCAGGTTCTGACCAGTTCTGGAGAACCAGGAGTGGAAATTTTGAGTAGTTCGGAGAACCAGCCAATACCACCTCTGACTGGCCCTGCCCCCATCTATTCTCTGCCTCCCAAGTCCCAGCTGATCGACTGGGTCTTCTTTTGTTGCCCTGCACAAGAGAACAGAGCTAGAAACCAAATTATGGGGAAAGAAGGAGTGGGTGGGAATGGAGATTTTACAGTATCTTTCCCCTGCCACATACACCAAGCCATGCCCACAGAACCAGTAGTAAAATATTTTTGAATCCCACCACAGCTGGAAACTATAAAGGATGAGACTGAGAATGACCATGGTGGAACTAAAGGAGGCAAAGTAAAACAGAGGGGCAAGGAAAGTGCTGACCCATAGAATGGCTGATGGTCGGACATGACTAAATGGCTGACAATGCTGCTGCCACTATGAGATTTCTCTTGATGCAGTTATTACATTGCATTTCTTTGCAATAAAATATTAAATAGAAATGAATAGTGTTGATGTTCCACAAACAATTAAGCATGGAAAAACAAAGTGAAGGAAGGCTTATAGATGAAGCCTTCCCATCTCTACTGTTAATTAAGATTGGCCCTCATAAAATATCACTTCTATCACTTGTATTGTGCCAGCACTCTTTTAGCACTCAAGATGTGGTCCAAACTTTCCCTTCTATTTCTATATGTTTCCTTCCACTGGATCCAATCCAAAGCAACATTATCCTGTATTAATAGTTTCTAACAACAGCTTTTTTGAAAGGAAAGCAAGAAGACAAAGCAGAAACACAGAGTGATACGATTCAAGTGCCCTCTCTGCCTAGCTTCTATATAGCTTTAGTTTGGAGATTTCAGAACCACTCTTTGTGGCTTACAATGCTATGAACAAGTAATAAAAATTCCTGAATTCAGAATCTAAATCTTATCTTAAGGCACCAAAATGGTTGTTCAAAGAAAGAAGAGAGCAAGAAAGGTGAGTGTGCAATGCTGAGAAGCAGGGAAGTTTTTTGACAGGCTTCCCTGACTATAAATAGGTAAAATATGGCTGAAAGGACAGCAGAATAACCTGAGTTTGGTGGTTAGTTATTTGAGGGAAGTTGATAGTATCTGGAGAAGCCCTCCAATTAAAATGAATAATTAACTACAAAAAATTATCTTAGAAATCTTATCTTGTGTAACAACACACAGCTAAATTAAATGGAGTTAAGGTACAAAATACAGAGCTAATCAGTAAAATGGGATAAGTACAGGGGTGGGATTCAAATGTTTTAACAACCGGTTCTGTGGGTATGGCTTAGGTGGTGGACATGGCTTAGTGTTCATGTTATTCGCTGGGTGTGGCCAACTCAATATCATTCACATCAAGGCACACATCTCCTCGCCTGGCCTCTCATGACTGTGGGGATGCTGCAACAGTCGTTAAGTGTGAGAAATATAAGTCACTTTTTTCAGTGCCATTGTAACTTTGAATGGTCACTCCACACAAGCAAAGTACCAGCAAAGGAGGGGAAAAAACACCAGAGAAGTTCTAGAGATAGGAAGTCTAGTCCTGACAAGAATGTAATAAGGTTTAACAGAGAGACAGTTTCTGTAAGCAACACCAGAATGTTTCCTTCCTGCCTTCCTTACAGGATTAGGTCAGTAATTTCTTCTAACAACCGGTTCTCCAAACTGCTTAGAATGTGAACAGGTTCTAGCAAATAGGTGCAAACTGGTAGAATCCCACCCCTGGTTAAGTACAGTTGAATATATTAGTTACATGTCTATGCTTTTCCCCCACATACTGTAGCCATCATGAAATTTAATATAAAAGGGGAATCATTCTTTGGAGAAAAAGGGCTACCTTAATATACCTTATTTTATAGATTAACATTCAGCATATATTTACTGTGAACTGATGATAATTAGAATGTTGTAAACTAGTATTAACCATATATATTTAAGATTGTACTGCTACCTTACGAGTGAATCATTTTCATTTTTCTTTCATTTTTACTTAAAGCAAAAGCAAAAAGCTTGCCAGATTTTGATGAAAGTTTTAGGACAGGCTTACACTGATTATAAACCTTCTGCAACTTTCTGATAAGGATGCCTGGAGGCAATTAAAAACAATATCAGCTCCTGAATTTTTGCTGAGATAATCATTTAAATGTTTTTTGAAACTTTCAGCTAACCTAAATATCTAAGAATCCAGATCCAGAGTTGCAGATACAGTGATACAAAAATAACTTTAAAGGTTTATATAGTTCAAAATCTGTTTGAAAAAGGTGGTTCAGAGTATGTGGAAGAAAAATATAGCACCTTTTCAAAGCAACAGAAACTCATGAAGAAACCTGGGTATAATTATAGTTATTTATGGGGATTTGAATTCTTAGGCTAGGAAGATTAGCAATGGTGCTGCAAAGCTACAGCCAATGGTCTTGCAGAGAACTGAAATAAATGGATTTGAAATTTGAATTCTCAGTCTTGCTCAGTAGGCCAGAAAGGATTGTACTAAATAATGGTGAGTTGTGTTTTGAGGAATGAATAGCAGAAGCTGCTTAGACCAACATACCCCTTCAAGACAAATAATGAGTATAATAGATATTGGATTTAGCATTCTAATTCTATAGAATGCTAAAATAGACTCATAACTGGCTGACAAACCATACTCAATGAGTACTTCTTAATGGGTCTAAGTCTACATGGAGGGAAGCAGTGGGGTGCCATAAGACTCTCTCTTAGTCCCAGTACTCTTTTTTAAAAAAAACAAAACAAAACAAATTTTATTAGTTTTTACAAAACAATACACAAACAAACAAGGCATAATAACATAAAAGATCTTTTCTGAGAAAACCAATAGAACATACAAAATAATTCCAAATTATAATATATATATTTACGTTATCTGTTCAGCTTCGTATCTTATCCCAACTTCTCCCTTTCATTCTATTATCCAAATTACATTTCTTGCTAATTAAAATTTTATTGCTTTTCAAGAACAATACACAAACAAACAAAACATAGAACATAAAAACATAAAACCTCTTTTCTGAAAGCTGCTTGATCCTGGGTTAAAACTCTTCGCACAGACACAAATTCAAAAATCATATTTACTTTATATATCATTCCATATCTTATTACCATTTTCAATTTTCTATATAGCTTCTTCCCTCTTTTATCTTTCTTAGTTTTATTTTATTTATCTCATCTCAGTTCAAATCATAACACTTATCATTCTTTGTCTGTTCTATTTCCAGCTATCCATTCATCTTTTCTCTTTAAACAAGCTTCTCCTGTACATAATTGGAGTATGACGCCTTTAACTCTTTCCAATAATAATAATAATAATAATAATAATAATAATAATAATAATAATAAGCTTAATAATACTTAATGTAACACTTAACTTATATTGGGATTCTGTTTAGTACATTCTAAAATTACACAATGTATTTTATGAGAAAAAAACCAGCAATAACAAAAAAAGCATATAAGACCACTATCTATGCCATTAAAAAAAACTAATCATACACATTAATACTCATTTATATCTTAAGCATTTTATTCTAAATACAAATATAAAAACACAATCTTATGTACCTTACAGAATCCCTTTTTCAATTAAATTTACCCATTGTCTCTAAATGAATTTTGTTTCTTTAAATCTTGCTTCCCACCATTAAGTCTTCTCATCCCTTCCTTTCTCTCTTGCTTATTCTTCTCCTTGCCCTTTTTACCCCTTTGTCTCTCCTCCTCCCTTTTCTTCTTCTGCTTTCCCCCTTTCTGTTGTTTTCTAACCTTATATCCACCTTTCACCTCATTTTTCTTTTTTTTGATTGTTTTTTCAAGCCTTAAAAACCCCTTTTTCTTTTCCTCTTTCTCCTCCTCACCAAATAGAATCATTTGTTTATCAAAGATGGCTTCTTCTTTGTCCCAGTTGTCCTGCTGCGCAGTCAATTTTTCATAAGTACATACCGCCATTTCTAGAAATTGAAAAGGAGTGCCCTAAGTATCTTTCCCATCTTGTTCTTCTTTTTTATATTTTTGATATTCAATTTTTAGTTCATCCACAAGCAATGTCATCATAAAGAGAAAGTTTTTTTTCCAGAACAACCGAGTGTTTTTAATCAAAAATAATTCCCAAAAGTTCCAAAGTCACCAAAGAATTCAAATAAACTATTTCTTTTAGTACTTTTTTCTTTCTTCCATTTCTCTTTCTGGGGTTGCTGTTTGATCAAAAAGTTCCAATTAAGATATATCTTTTAGAAGCCTTATTAATATTCAATAGCTCTTTAAAATTCTAGGCAATCTCCTCCTTTTTCAAATTCTGCTCCAATTTTTTTTCCTCTCCCTTCCCACTTACAGCAAAAAGATTTTCCTTTAAATGTTCAGAAATCCATACCTCCAATGCGGGTTTTCCAATTTCTCTTAAAGTTCTATCGCTGTCACGTTCGGAAGGAGAGTGAAAAGAAAAAAACCTTTTCCTTTAATTTACATTCGTTGCTTGACACATTCTGTAAACGATGTTTCTTTAGTAAATTTTAAATTCCAGGGTACTTTCACTGTTACTTTGTCCCAGTCAGCAAAGATCACTTTCATTTCTTCACAGCTCCTCCTGCAGTTTCTTTTTCCAGCTGAGCTCTTCTATGTGGCGGCCATTGCTGACCGCCACTCAGCTGCCTTTGGAAAAGGGGGTTTCACTGGCTAGGGAAGAGAGGTGCGATATCTCCCGACCCTGCCAGACCCCCCCTGTCTTCGCCACCTTCAACGGAGGTGGCTTAGCCTCGAAGCCAAATGGCTCAGGGCACTCGGGCAGTGAACACAGGCAGAAACCGCGCACAGTTGCAGATTCCTGCCTGTTCCGAAGCGCTACAGGCTGGAAATTCTGTCCCAGTACTTTTCAATATCTTCATTAACGACTTAGATGAGGGAATAAGGGGAACTTACCAAATTTGCAGATGATACTAAGCTGGCAGGAATAGCTAACACCCAAGAAGGTAGGCTCAAGATCAAATGGATCTTGACAGACTAGAACACTGGACCATATCTAACAAAATGAAATTCAATGTAGAGAAAAGTAAAGTCCTACACTTAGGCAAGAAAAACCAAAAGTGCCCATATAGACTGGGTGAAACTAGGCTCAATAGCAATAACTGTGAGAGGGATCTTGGAGTCTTAGTGGACAACCAACTAAATAGAAGCCAGCAGTGTGCAGCAGCAGCCAAAAAAGCTAATGCAACTCTAAGTTGCATTAACAGAGGGATACAATCAAGATCAAGTGAGGTACTAATACCACTCTATAAAGCAGGGGTCTCCAACCTTGGCTCCTGGAAGCCTGGCGGACTTCAACTCCCAGAGTTCCACAGCCAGCAAAGCTGGCTGTGGAATTCTGGGAGTTGAAGTCCGCCAGGCTTCCAGGAGCCAAGGTTGGAGACCCCTGCTATAAAGCCTTAGTAAGACCACACCTTGAGTACTGCATCCAATACTGTTCACCACATTATATATAAAAAAGATGTTGAGACTCTAGAAAAAGTACAGAGAAGAGCAACCAGGATGATTAGGGGACTGGAGACTAAAACATACGAAGAACGGTTACAGGAACTGGGCTTGGCTAGTCTAGTAAAGAGAAGGACCAGGGGAAACAAGATTGCAATCTTCCAATATTTGAGGGGCTGCCACAGGGAGGAAGGGGTCAAGCTATTTTCTAAAGGGCCTGTAGGCCAGACAAGGAATAATGGATGGAAACTGAACAAGGAGAGATTTAACCTGGAAATAAGGAGAAACTTTCTGACAGTGGGAACAATCAACCAATGGAACAGCTTGCCCTCGGAAGTTGTGGGAGCGCCATCAGTTGAGACTTTCAAGAAGAGATTGGACTGCCATTTGTCAGAAATGGTGTAGGGTCTCCTGCTTTGGCAGGGGGTTGGACTAGATGACCTATAAGGTCCTTTCCAACTCTGATTTTCTGTTATCTGTTAAAATGTAACATTTTTCTAAATTTTTAAAATCTCAATTCAAGTGTGACTCCTGATTTTCTTTACAGTAAAGAAGTAATTTGTCTTCTTCCAGGATTTTTTTTTTTAATTCCCTAAATAGTCCAGAAGCTCCGTATTTCCTGGTATCCCTGGGAAATCCTGCCCCCTCCCAACCAGGTCTGAATCTGCACTTGAGTTTATTTTTCAATATCAGTCAAGACAACTAAGTGCTGCCCTGCCACATTCTGACATTACAAAGGGTTCTAATAAACTGATCTGAATACATTCTGAGAAGTTTTGCAAACTACTTACCACAAAGTCAACGGGAATTTCATGTGGTCTAATTTTAAACCAAAAATACTTTGCTGCTGTTAAAATGGCTTTTATGTAAAACCTTCAGTTTAAATAGCTCTAATTATACCATGCAGAGAGAAGCTTTTAGTCAATGAGTGTTTCTAAACAGAGGAGGGTTTAAGATGCATCTCTTTCTAAACAGAAGTATTGTAAGGAAGCCTCAATTTGTTGCTTTATAAAACCTCAACATCCAAAGTTTTCTTTTTCCTCTGAGATACTGAGTATCTAATCATCCATTATTTTCAATAGTACATTTTAATAGGCACTGTACAGTCTTTATCCGGATACATAATGAGAAAATCCCTCCCAAAGCTACTTTGTTAGCATTTAATAAGAATGCCCAGTTCAAGGCTGGCAAAATTTAAGAAGCAGGTTCCAACTGATATTAGCAACTCTGAAATAACCTTAAGATAAACAGAAATAAGCCTTTTTACAGAAGCTACTTGGAAGAAGAAACTTATAAAGCACAAATACATGTTTTTGCTTCAGTTTAATTAGCTAACATGAAACTAATACATACAACTCAATCTGAATGGTTTCAAATTAGCTTTCCCAAGGACCATCATAATATACAGAACCAGAAGTACTTTAAATATAAGTATTCTGAAGATAGCTATGCCTCTCTAAACTAGTATTTCTCAACTTTGGCTGCTTGAAGATGTGTACTTCAACCCACAGAATTCCCTAGCCAACATGGGATGTAACAGATAATCAGAGTTGGGAGGGACCTTGTAGGTCATCTAGTCCAACCCCCCACCCAAGCGGGAGACCCTACACCATTTCTGACAAATGGTAGTTCAATCTCTTCTTGAAAGTCTCAAGTGATGGCGCTCCTACAACTTCCGAGGCCAAGCTGTTCCATTGGTTAATTGTTCTCACTATCAGAAAGTTTCTCCTTATTTCCAGGTTAAATCTCTCCTTGTTCAGTTTCCATCCATTATTCCTTGTCTGGCCTACAGGCCCTTTAGAAAATAGATTGACCCCTTCCTCCCTGTGGCAGCCCCTCAAATATTGGAAGACTGCTATCATGTCTCCCCGGTCCTTCTCTTCACTAGACTAGCCAAGCTCAGTGTCAGGCTCTACATATTACCAGCGTCATGAAGCCCGACATTACAGCTGTGCCTTTTAACTGTGAATCCCTGATAGCTGTGAATCCCTGATCTGCGCTTCGAGTCCAGCATTGCCACTTGGCAGGCAGCCAAACCAGACCAGCAGAGAAGGAAGGGAGGTCTGTGTAGCCTTGGAACTCAGAAAATACAGATAGATGGGGTTTTGTGTTTTTTTTGCAATGTTTGCCTTTAAAACAGTGCTCATTGTTATTTAGGATACTAATGGGAGGTAGGGTGAAGGGAGGAACGTAATATTAGCTTAGGCATGGTGTAATTCGGCACAGTGGTGTGGATAATAATGGGCAGATAAGGGTGGGGTGGAGGTAAATGGACAGGGATGGATAAACTATGTTGGGAGTTAACTGTTTTCAATGCTGACTTTACATGGACATCTGTTGTTACAGCTCTTGCCATGATTGTGAACACAGCAATAAATTCTTCAATTTCAACTCTACAAGTGTGAGTAACATGGTTTATTGATTGAAGTCTCCAGTTCTTGGCAGAGATCAACACCCGGTTCCTGTAACCGTTCTTCATATGTTTTAGTCTCCAGTCCCTTAATCATCCTGGTTGCTCTTCTCTGTACTTTTTCTAGAGTCTCAACATCTTTTTTATAATGTGGTGAACAGTATTGGATGCAGTACTCTAGGTGTGGTCTTACTAAGGCTTTATAGAGTGGTATTAGGAGCTCGCTTGATCTTGATTGTATCCCTCTGTTAATGCAACTTAGGATTGCATTAGTTTTTTTGGTGGCTGCTGCACACTGCTGGCTCCTATTTAGTTGGTTGTCCACTAAGACTCCAAGATCCCTCTCACAGCTACTGCTATTGAGCCTGGTTTCACCCAGCCTATATGTGTAATTTTGGTTTTTCTTGGGAGTTGAAACGATACATCTTTAAATTGCCAGAGTTGAGAAAAGTTGCTCTATACCCTTGTTTCCTATCCCTACTACTCCATATGCAAACTCTGCCTCCCCCCACAACAGCACGAGGGCTTATCTTTTGGCAAGACAAACCAAAGACTGGTCTGAAAACCCATGGCTTTTAACAGCATATTCTGTATTATTGCAACAGGGAAGTTGGCGACCAAGTGTGAAGATCTGACAAGAATCCAATAATGATCAAAGATAAGGTTGTTGTTTTTAATTTTTATTCCTCACCATTATCATCAGGATACACATCAAAACTGTGATGTTGATTCCTCCCCCTCCCCCTCCTTCCATCTCCTGACACAATAAATATTCTAATGTATGTTGTGCAAGAACTGGGAATGGTAAAATAGGAATTAGCAGATTCCGGCCAAGCAGAACTGTTGTGTAAGCACAACTCAGTTGCCTCCCAAAGTCATCCGAAGACTAGCTAAGTATGCATTAACTCAAAAAGAGAGAGAGAGAGAAAGGAAAAACACGATAATGTAAACCCCAGAGCATATTTAGACAGAGATACTTTGATTTATTTCCATTGAAGGTGCAATCAACTGTTGAGTGTAAGGCTCTTACTCATCTGCAATAAAGTTTCTAAGCTAAGATAATTCATATCTGAGAATTTTCTTTTAAGTCTAGTCAAAGGCTGAATTATGGATTAAATGCCTGGAGAATTCTCATTTACTGCTAAATTTAGGATTATACTGTGGCTACAGATCCTCAAAACAAATATTTTAACTGTTGTACAAGTCAACAATGCCTTGCTCCCAAATCAGAATAAAGTGATAGTAATGCAGCTAATCCCTAACAGTTGGGATGCAACACACCACAACTAGTAGTCCCCACACTATGGCTGGCCAAAGAACTTTCAAATGTATTGGAGCAGCTGTCACAGGTCTCAAGTGCTAAATATCTACCTCTGAGGAATATCTTGAGAATCATATCAAACATTCTGCCTTCCTCACTCAGCATAAACTTGTAAGTCCCTGAGTCAATCATCTGAACCTCTGTTCAATTTCTAATTAGGAGTATAAACAGAAGTTTGTTCAGTAACTGCTGTGAACAATATCAGAAGCTACTTCTTTATATGTTTCTTTCTTCTCTATTTTTCTTCAGCTTTTTTGTTGCATTTTTGCCTTTTCTTTCTTTTTCTTCCTTGTATTAGTTTAGTGTTCTTATTTAAGTAAAATTATATACAAAAACAGAACATAAGCAAATAAAAAATTGAGAGGAAACACAAATCTTTCATATTATGACTGGTAAAAACATGTTCCAGTGCAGAGTCCTTATGTTCACAATTCTGATGAAACAGTTATGGGTTTTTTTGGCCATTCTACATCTCCTGCAGGCCCTTTTCCATTTATCCTCTTAAAAGATCAGCATTCAGTGACAATCATGCCCCATTCCCATCAGAATGCTTTGGAAACCACTACTCTTTAGATTTTTTTTCATAAAAGTTCTTTATACTTTCATAAACATCATTGTTTCCTTGAGTCATTTAATAGTTTCCTCTTGGGTATAAACAAGGGCATTTTTGTTATACAAACCCAACTAAGTATCAGGAAGAAGGGCAATATTACTCTGTTAATATTGTGTTAATGAATGCCAGATCTATCCATTAATTTATCTAACATTTTTCTGCTGCCATGTGACCTAATGACTATTTATGTGTCATAAGAAGCTCTCCATATTTCATCCTGAACTTGTTAATAAGCAGTTTCGGCAGATGGCTGTGAGTTCCAGTAGAAAACAGAAGAAACTTCTTTCATGTTCTCGCTGTCTCCATAGTGTTCTTTTGTAACCTTCTGCTTTGTCTTTTATTTTTCTTCTAAAATAACACTCTGTCCTAATTAGAAAAATGGGCCAAGATTTGGATCATTTCAACTAATCTTTTCTGTCTTCCTCAGTGCTCTGACATTTTTTTTGTTCCCTTTCCAAATATGGCCTATTTTCTTCACAAATGCTGGTATACGGCCCAAAAAGTGCCAAAAAGTGAATAATGGGCTCTTCCTCATATCTATATTAAGATCTGTCCTCCACTCTTGGTGTATGCAGAAAAGTCAATGAACTCTAGCAATATTTTTAGCAGAAAGGATGATGAGTCTATCACACAGGCTAGAACAACAACTCCATTGGTGTAGCTTTGATGGCTCAGTGATCTTCATGATGCACCTAACTGACAGGTAGAAACTTCTTGATTTGAAGAGATGCTTTTCAAGTTATGTTAGTGGTTATCCAAGCACTCAGGTTGCACAGAACATTCAGAAAAGACATTTGATTTGATTTCAATAACATTTTTAATAGCATTCCTCTTTAAATTGGGAAGACTTGGAAACAACAAAAGAGAATTGTAAGGCTATTAATTCTTCCTTCCCAGACTGTAGCTTTTTAAAGTTCCCCTGCACAATTCAGTGGAGATAGTAATATTGCCATTGGATTGCCTGGAGCAGCAATGATGCTTTGGGGATTTAAAATTTAATCTGGATATTTGTGAAAACTAGCAAATCATGAACAGAATCCTGTAAAGTTAGAGACCTCTGAATCTATTTAACATCCCTTAAAGTTGAAACAAATACCGAAGGAAAGTGACCATTCCTAAATAAGTAAGGATTAAGTATCCATTATTTTATTATTTAGTAAATACGAACCATAAAGCCCCACTGGTCTTGCATAACAGTTTACAAAGATTTGTAAAACAAAAGTCTGGAGAAAACAGAAAGGAAAAGTGTTGTTCTTAATTCATGTAACTACTTTATTTCTACAGTATTCTCTACTGTCATTATAGAAATGAATATAAGCTATTTCAAGGGCATTGGCAAGGTTAATTTCCATTTTGAATGCACACAGTTGGTTTCTAACTTAGCTACTCCACACAGCAGCAGATCTTGAAAGTAATTGTAAACTATTCAGTAAAGATCTGTGCTCCTTGTTACAGTAAGAGACAAAAATAAAATCCTGTAAAAATGCATTTTTCAGAAGCAGAAATTATATAAAACTGCCTACATAGGATTGCTTATGTTAATGAAGTATTTGCATCCAATATAGTAAAAGTAAACAGAGTAATGGCCTTATATCTTGAAGTTAATATGACTATATCAAATAATGCAGGCTAATATTAACGGTGCCTACAGTTTACAGCTATTATTTCTGGGCTGCATAAATCTCAACAACTACTTATTAAGAGCAGAATATATATATATAAAAACATGCCATACAATTGTAGTCCAGATTTTTATAGCCAGATATGCCTATTCTAACCAAGGAGAAAAAAAATAAGACCTAAGTCTTCTTTTATCCCCAAATTGAAAATCAAAAGGGGACGGCTATAGTAATTCATGCTTACCCAATGAATAATTACTTTCCTTGTATTTTCTGCTATAGGAAGGCCTTTCAACCTCCCAGAGTTTATTCCATGAAGTGGGCAATACCACAAAGAAGGACTGTTTCTGAATAGCTGCTTGGTGGCATTGCACAGGCAAAAATATAGCCAGGATAATCTCTGATATTTTAGTGATCAGGTAAATATACTTTAAAGTAAATTTTCACTTGATAATATAAATAATATTGGAAGATATTTATTTAATGTATCATATCTGATCTTTCCATGCTGTAGTATTCTTATTATTCGTTTCACTTTTCATTTTTCATTTTTACTGCTATCCATGAGCAAAGATTGGTGCAACAACTAATATACAGTATTACATCAGAATCTGAGCTATAGCAAAGTCATAGAAGACTATGGACTATAATCTGTTTATCCAGTGCTGGTTGGTAGATTTAAGATTTCCAGCTTCCCAAGGAAGAGAGAATGATTGGCTCAAAGTCCCCTATCCAGCTTCTATGTCTAACAGATGATTAAAACCTTGCTCTCCCTGCTCTTTAGTCCATCACCTTAACGACTTTAACTACTGCACCTCACACACTTTCCATGATCAGTGTAGTCCTGTATTAATCATGAATAGCATCTACCCCCTCCCCAAAAATTTAGTTGGAGGAGCCCCATGACATCTTTATTTATTTAAATGGAACCTCTTTTTTATGTCTATAAAGTCATCCACATTTTAATGCAGCGGTGGTAATTTCTCTCTTGGTGGTGTCAGTTTATTTATTTGACTTGTATGTGCCCATCTCGTCTCATTCCTCATTCTAGCTGAATTCTACACAAAGCCGTCTTGTGGCTTGAACATGTTGTGCTGTCTGAGATGGCAAACTATATAGCAAAGGATATACAAGACTAACGTTATTAGGAAATTCCATATAATTCCTAGAGTACTTTGTTTTCTTTGAAACACAAAGTTAGTCAGATGATGGTCAAAGGACAAACAAAGCAATCTTAAAAATATCAGAATGATGAACAGCATGCTCTGTGTCAGACTTAGATGAAAAGAACAGATGAAAAGAAAGGCAATTATTTACATCATGGCAAGCCTGTAATTTGTCTGAGTCTTATGCCCTTAAAATTCATTACGAATCCAGTTTGCAAATCCAGTCATTTGGAGATTTTTGCAATTCTTCTGAACATTGCAAAATATATCTGTATAACATAGGTTGTACATCACAATCCTCTAGATATTCTCCCACATTATTTTCATTTATTCGTTTATTTTAAATCTAGCTTTTTTTTTTTTTTGTAAATTTTATTTGAGTTTTCACAAAGAGAAAAAAATACAAATAAAAGATCTTTTTTGAAAGCAGCATAATCCTGGGTTACATTTCTTCGTACAAATTCAGGTTCATGCTCATTTTTATATTCTATTCCATATCTTATTACTATTTTACATTTTCTGCATAGCTTCTCCCCTTTTTTAATTTTCTCAATTTTATTTTAATTATCTCATCTCAATTCGAATCATTGTATTTATATTTTTTGTCTGTCCTGTTTCAATTATCTTTTCTCATTAAACAAAATTTCTCCTGTAGTTACTGATTGGAGTATGACGCCTTTATATCTTTTCCCTAAAGTTGTAACATTCAATATAATACATAACTTCCATTTGGATTCTGCTTGGTACATTCTTAAAATATACACTGTATTCTTAAAAAAATAAAAAAATAATAAATGTATATAATTAAAACAATATTCCATTCCAATTCAATTCTATCATTAATATTCATTAAAGTTTTAACATCTTCAACATTACTCCTCAATTAAATATTATACTTCGATGGGAACAATTATAAGCTTTCCATAGTTAATTCTCCCCACCTTCACTTATATTTTATAAAACATTAACTAATTAAAATGTTCCTGTTCCTTCCTAATTCAATTTTCTCATTTATTTTATTTCACTTATTTTATTCACAAACATTTCACTAAATTACACTAACTATTTTATCCCTCATTTTAATCATACATTGTTTCCAATTTTCTAAAGTTATTTCTATTACTAATATAACAATACAATCTTATATACTTTTACAGAATCCCTTTTTCAGTTAGATTTTCACCCATTATCTCTAAATAGGTCCTGTTTCTCTATATCTTGCTCCGGTCCTTTGTAACTTCTTTTCCATTCCTTCTTCCCTCTCTTCTTTTCTCTCCCCTTTTTATCCCCTTGTCTCTCTACCTCTATTTCTCTCTTCTGTATTTCCCTTTTCTGTTGCTTTCCAGTATTATACTTATTTTTTGAATTATTTGTCTTTTCTTTGGTTGTTTTTTTAAGTCTTAAATTCTCCATTATCTTTCCCCCACTTTCCTTTTTCTTCCTCACATAGAATTACTTGTTCATTAAAAAGTGCTTCTTCTTTGTCCCAGTCTTCTTGTTTTGCAGTCTTCTTGTTGTTTCTTATAGTTCAAAATCTCCATTTCTAAGAATTGAAAAGCGAAGCCCAAAGAACCTTCCCTTCTTGTACATCTTCTTTGTACTTTTTAAGTTCCATTTTCAATTCATCCAAAAGTAGTGCCATTGTATAAATTTTTAAACAACCACCTGATTGATTTTAGTCATTCAAATATAATAACCAAGAATCCAAAGATCACCAAATAATCCAAATACATGCAAGCTGTTTCTTTTTTTGCTCTTTTTTTTCACTTTCTCTTCCTGGGATTACTATTTAGTTGCAGTTTCAGTTAAAATGTATCTTTTAGAAGTCTTGTTGAAATTTTACTTTAGATTCTTTTTAATTCCAGGCAGTCTCCTCCCTCTTCCAGATCCTCCCCTTATTCCTTTTCTCTCCCTTCCTGCTTATTAAAAAGAAAGTTTTTAATGTCCAGAAATCTTTATTATCCCTTTGGCATTTTGTTTTATTTTCAGCTTAATTGCCTATTGATGTCACAGTGGATTTTTCCAATTTCTTATTTAAGTCTCTTAGTTGTCAGTATAGGGAAGGAGAGAGACTTTCCTTCGCTGCTTCCGACTCTTCTTTGGGAGCGATGTTATTTTTTGTAAGTTTAAATTCCAGGGTACCTTGGTTGTTGCTTTTACAATTTAAGCCGGTCAGCCAAAACTTTCACTTTTTATCTTCCTCCTGCACATTCTTTTCTGGTTGAGTTCTTCTTTGTGGTGGCCATTTCTGACCACCACTGCAACTGCCTTCGGGAAAGGGAGTAATGGCCAGTTGAGGAGGAGAGATGCGGCTCTCCTCGACCCTGCTGGCGGTCTCCCCCCACTTCACCACCTCTATGGGGTGGCTTAGCCCTGAAACCAGCCAGCTTGGGGCGCTCCAGCGGTGAGCCCAGACAGAAACCATGCACGATCGCGGATTTCTGTCTGTCACCGAAGCCCTTCAAACTGGAAGTCTCTTAAATCTAGCTATTATTGAAGCACCTAGATCAGCATTTCTTGACTTATGCAACTTTAAGAAGTTAAACTTTGAGACCTCATCTCCAAGAATTTTCCAACCTGCATGAGGAATTTTTGGGAGTTGAAGTCCACACATCTTATTGTTGCTAAGGTTGAGGAACGCTGGTCTCTAACATTTCAAGCTTTGGGTTTAGGATCATCTGACTGAATGTTTTTCCTGTTACCTACTGATTTCCTGAAGTCGTACAGAGAAACAGTATTGTGGGAAAGAAGATCATTTGGTAACACATAATTTGTAATGTTACAACTCTGATATTGATTTATTATCCCTTTGATTGTGGATAGGTAGTCATACATCCACTTCTGCCAATTCCTGGCACAAGATTAAGACATAAGCTAGAACAACATCCAGCATGATGTGAGCTATTACAACCAATGTTATGTATTGTATGAACCTGTCAAGTGAAACAAACAAAATGTTAGAAAGTTATAATATTTATGTAGTTACTTACCAAGCACATCTAAATTATATTAAAGTAACCAGAATATCTTTACAATTCCCAAGGTATGTCACAACTTTTGAGTACCCCTAATGTTTGGAAATTGAAAGTTGAAAAATTTGACATGCCCTCTGAACTGTCCAGGAAGAACTAGTCAACATGGTTGATACAATCACTGTTTTAAAGAGCAATGTTCCAGCAGGTGAGATTTAATAATTCTATAGCTAATTTACCTGCCTCAACTTTTCCTAACTTTGTCTGATTTAAACTAAAACAGAAATGGAAATAGAAGAATTCAGGCTGATGAAAGAGCATGATTTATCTGGACTGATCAGAATAATACATAGGATTTTTCCCAAATCAGTTCCTGGAGTTTTGGAGAAGAAGTGGATTTAAAAAAAAACAGATGAGGGTTAGACTGTTAGCACAGCTTGCCCCAACATAATACCATATCATAACAGTCTAGGGTAAGGATTTAGTCTTTCAAGGCAAGAGTTGAAATAAATGGCCTAAATAGCCTCTTCTAACTCTATGATCCTATGAAATGAAATTTATATTATTTTTCAAGATTGAAATCCTTTTTAAAGGAAAAGGAAAAGAAAGAAGATGCAGCACTTCCATAGATGCTGAATTTATGCAGTAGTTGTTCTCAAACAACAGTAATAAAAATTCCAGAAGATGGATCTCATTTTTGGATTCTAGTCATTCAGTAATGTATGATCTTTCTTTCATTTTTAAGAAAATAGTATTCAGCAATAAATATATAATATAGGCAGGCTTAAGAAAGTTGGATGCTTCCATGAAAACCTAAAACTATGCCACCTTCGGTCCGATCTAAGTATAGTATATAAAATCATACATTGCAATGTCCCACCTGTCAATGAATACTTCAGCTTCAACCATAACACAAGAGCACACAATAGATACAAACTCAAGGTTAACCACACCAAACTTGATTGCAGGAAATACGACTTCAGCAACAGAGTGGTCAATGTCTGGAATACTCTACCTGACTCTGTGGTTTCTTCCCCAAACACCAAAAACTTTAACCTTAGACTGTCTACTATTGACCTCACCCCTTTCCTAAGAGGTCTGTAGGGGGCGTGCATAAGTGCACCAACGTGCCTACCGTCCCTGTCCCTGTCCTATTGTTCCTTTTATTTTTTTTAATTTTTCTTATATGTATCCATGTATTCATAACTATGTTTTTACTTATACCTATTATCTTGTAAGCAATTGACAAATCAAATCAAATAATAAATAATTCTTAATACAACTATCTCCAATGTTCTTTCTTTCTTTCTTTCTCTATTTACCTGCTAATTTTATTCTGGTTGTTTTATTGTGAAGTTGCTGTTTGCAACACAAACAGCATTTAAAATATATTGTATTCTATTGGCTAGAACTGAATTCAAGCAACATAAATTGGATTATCATAACTGAATTATACAACCTCTGTGTATTTACTTACATACATTAATAGATAAAATGGACATTTGAAAAAAATCAAAGTTTTCCTAAATCCCAAGCAGATTGATTTTGCTAGTCCATATAAAAAATGATAATGAATACACATGATTTCTTAATGTGTATCTTTTTATCATTTTGAATTTACATAAAGAGTTTTTGTTTCTACTTAGCCACAATATGTTATATTGAATCACTACTTTAAAGTTAAAGTGTACAGAGGGTAGGATTTCCTGAACAGTCTTTTATTTTTACTTGAGCTTTTTCTTGGTGCTTTAAAAATGAGACCAAGTTTAATTGGAAGTTATTCTATGTGGTTTGATATTATGGTGTACTTTAGAACAACAGGATATAAAAAATGATTCCAAGCAATGCCTCTCAGCAAGGTAGCTGCATGACCAAGTATTTGCCAGGCATATCCTGATATATATTAACTGTTTCATAAAAATTATTTGAAATATTTCACATTAATACAAAAGCAATCCATCAACTCTAGCAATTTATTCTCTTTATGTAATTGTAGAATTGTCTTTCTCTAGGTCCTGAAGTTAAATACAAGCAAGAGTCTAAGCTATGCTTATATTTTGTATTACTGAGGGCTGCAGACCTGTTTCCTCTTGGTTTCATTTGTTATATTAGACTGTAAGGTGAGAAAAGCTGTACATAAAAGTTGCCTTTGTTTCCTGACTATTTAGTGTAACTTACATATTTAAAAGAAGAGTAATGAGATTTCCTATATATCAATTATGCTAGCAAATTGAAATGTTATACATATTTTTTCTAATTTCTGAAATGTTTAGCAATTTTCTTTCTTGCCCACTGAAGGCAGCTGTATGATAGAAACAATCTGCTATTATTTGCAAAGTTGAAAGAAACAATTATTAATAAAAATAGCAATTTTGGAATTGCAGAGTTGTGTACTTACCCATACGCTCTGTTTAAATTAGATTAAATATAGAAATATTTTTACAAAGTTAATCCAAGCTATGCTAATACATTCTAAAGTCAGCCATTATCTTCATGAAACAATAATCTAGCCAATAGTTCATTCCCTGACTCCGTCAATTTGGTACCATGAGTTCAGCCCAATGCTGCGACATATATTATATAGAAAAGAAAGTATGGGTAAAATAGTGGAAGCAGATTAGTAAACCAACTGAAATTCTAGGTAACTTTGATTGTGTCAGAGTTTAAAGCAGAGGTGGAATTCAAACTTTTTAACAACTGGTTCTGTGGCCATGGCTAGGTGGGTGTGGCCATGTGACCGGGTGACTGTTTTTTTTCCCATCAAACCACTCCCCCCATTTTTTTGCCTCCTGGGCCTCAGGCAAGCCTCTGGGGGTTGGGGCTTTTTTGCTTCCAGAAGGCTTCCCTGGGGCCGAGGAAGGTGAGCATGTGGGGGTGCAGCACCTCCCTACGCTCTGTTTTTGGGCCTCCTGGGCCTCAGGCAAGCCTCCAGGGGGGCGTTTTTGCTCCCAGGAAGCTTCACTGGGGCCCAGGAAAGCAAAAAAATTGAGTGTGGGGGGGCAGCACCCCCTTCCCCACATGATCCTTCTTGCCTCCTGGGCCTCGGGGAAGCCTCCTGGGTGAAGCAGTAAGACAGTGAGGGGGATCCCAGCACAGCTGATCATCGGAATAGCTGATTGTCAGGAGGGGGAAAAAAGAAATACCTTCAGGAGTGACTGGGTGAGGGAGAATGCAATCAGCGATGTCGGGCATGCACATGACTGGGTGGGGAGGAGAGGGCAGAGAGGGGCGGGGCCAGCCAGGGGCTGATAGAACCGGTCTGAACCGGTAGAATCCCACCCAAATATCCCAAAATATTTTGGCCAACAGGCAAATATATATATATATATATATTGTTGTGACTGCTACAGAAATAGGTGGGACTTACCAAATTCTCAAAATGTCTTCTACAGCGGATGGCCAGCCATAAAATAAAAAGGTTGGAGGAATATTGGCATAAAAACAAAGGAACCATCCACAAGTTCATTAATGACCATGGCCTCATAGCCCTTAGATATCTTTAAGAAGATTAGGATAATGATACATTAGACTGGCCCTGAAGTATAAATTAAAAAATGATAAAGCTATTGGGAATATGACTGTGGATTATGGTATGTCTCTCAATAGGCATGTTCAAATGGATGGAAATCATCTTGCCATTATAGGTTTTGAAAAATATTTTCTCTTTTTTGTTCTTAATTAAGATAAGCTTAACAGTAGTTTAAACATCATAGAAAATAATACCAAAGAGAATTCATGGAAAAATAACAGATGTTATCCTGTCCTTCTTGATAGGCTGCTAAATATGATTTCTTTTCTATCCAGAGGGGAGAAAGTCTGCTCATCTCACTGACTGGTAATTTATAGATACTAGTGACATCATCTTTATATGTGATGCTAAAGAAAGTGGGGGAGAGAGCGGATAATATGTTAACGTATGTTGCATAAAATTTAATGGTAATATTCATTTCAGGAGAACTGGAGGCTGCTGGAGTCTCATGTAAAAGTATTCCATCTCTGAAAATAATATAAATAATGTATTCTCCATTTGAACTAAAGAAAGGTAAGAAAAAAGGGAGTGAGGGAAGAATGAAGGAGCTGAAGAGGTTAAAATAGCCACAGGTTCATCATTAAATTTTTCCTTCCACACAGGAGATCTATCTTGAGATCTATCAAGAGATCAGGTATTTATCTTGAGGAAAGCCCAGTTTTGCCCCATTTTTCAAAGAAAAACAACTAATTTGTGTTCCTTTTCAACTTAAAATACTTCACTCAACTCAACATTGTTAAAATCAGTGATCTGTTTTTATCACTATACACAAACTTCACAAAAACAAATAATTGAGAGGAAAAATATTACTAGGACCAAAACAGCTATTCTCTATATCATGCTTATTTTTAGTAATAAAATGCCAGACCAATGGGCCAATCAGTTTTTACTTTGCATTTTACAAAACAACCAAGACAGCATACCTACTCTGCTCATTATTGATGAATTTGAGCTAAGATTTCCATCTATATCAGCCTCTGTTCAATCTTGTGCTTGAAACAGCACTTTTTTTAGCCATGGTGATTTTTTCTTGGCTGGTAGATTGTAAACACTGAATTATCTGTAATATAAACTTGAAATATTTTCTAAAACTAACATTTTAGTTATTAGTCAATGTGCAACAAAGGGTACTGCCAGGTGATCACCCCAAAGTCTTCTGATTTCACAACTTAAATGAAATGGGGCTTGTGTAACTCATCCTGACTATTTAGATTAATAGGACATTCCAGAGGAAGCATGATTGCTTCAGTTTGAATATGGAGCCCATCAAAACTCATCCTTCCTACCCAATAGATGTGCATAGTCTCAGTCAATAAATACTAAGCTACTAGACACAACTGTTTTCTCTACCACTCAGTTTTGTGCTGAAAAATCAAATATCTTTCCAAACAAACAAACAAGATTTGCTAGGCTGTACAGACTACAGTGTGCAGCTGAATAGAACAAGATGCAGCTGCTATTGGCACTATCTGCTGTTTGCAAAATCTCATAATGGCATTCCAACTGAAACCTGGAATCTAGAACTAGAGTATCCAGCAACAGCACAGACAGATTAGTGGAAGATGAGGTTAGTCTGCATCACAAGCAGCTTTAAATCCAAAACATGAGATATAATAATGTTCAAAATATGAGAAATGGGTTCTATCCATGGTGGTAGGGGAATTATGGAAGTAGAAGTCTACACATCTTAAATTTCTTGAGGTTGAGAAACACTACTCTGGTATGTAATTGTGACTGATATCTCACAGTTTTTTACATTAAGGCCTGACCTAATTGAAATCAATTGGAGTTCATTCATTCATCATTTCTGGAGGGAGGAATCCTTCAATCAGAACAATCCAAAAGTTTGACTCAATGGGTCCCAGAAATGGAAGCTTTTAGACATCTTATTAACCAGTACAAACATCAGTTGGTTTCTGCTCTTATCAGCAGACTTTTTAAAAAATCCCTCCCTTCAATAAGGGAAGTAATCCAGACTTGTTCATTGAGTTTTCTAAATTTTGTCTTAAATTAGCAGACCGGCTGGCAGGCTTTTCATTCTTTGAATGTACAATCATTCCTGACATGATTTTGCTCAGCATCTCTCTCACTCTCTTTGCAATATTACATTTTCTGATATCAACACAATTAATCTCAGAGGGAGGTGGGAATGAGATTAAGATTTTTAAAATAAATTTTCCCTTTCAAGCATGAAGCTTTCTCACAAGCCTATATAACTTCATATATTTTAATAACACGAAGTGTGGGCTATAGCAAGCTTAATTTGATTTTCATATATTATTAAAACTATGGAATGTCTTTAAATATTTTTTGTAGGTCCCAAAAGTCTTAGGTTCTTGTGTTTATCAGGTAAGTATGGGTGTCAACTACTTTGTGCCAACCTATTTTTTAGTGATTCCTGCAAGCCTGGCAGTGTAAGGCAGTAAGAAATAGAATAAAAATAGTCTGGATTTTCTACATATTTTACGGCTTCAAGGAATTGGAAAATTCAAGGCACATCTTGTCTGTTTCTTTTTCTCTTTCATCTCTTTCCCTTTGCCTCATTCTATGCTGCATTTATAACTGGAGAAGTGACAATGAAGATGTGAATATTTGGGAGAGGGTACAATAACCAATAAAGTTCATAATAACCAAGGCCAAGTCAGGCAGTTTGAAAATAGTTATAAATGCCATATTATTGTGTTTTTTAGACAATTTGCCTACTTTTTTCACTTTTTTATGGTAAAATAATATTTCTGAGTGTTATCCTGTTGAACTTTTTAAAATAAAGTAGAAGCTATAGAGTGACTTTGTTCCCAATTAGCAGCATGTCATTTGCATTGAGCTTACTATGTATATAGTGTCACTAATCATTTTCAGTGTATGAGTCATATAGCTTGATTGCATTATAGAATACAATAAGAAGTATTTTAATGTTTTTATTTAAACAGTACATTTAAAATATATTAATAAAGTTACAGTAAAGAGCCTTAAACAGATTATAATAAGAGTCCCTCACAAAATATTTTTATTGATCCTAATTGAATTAAAATGGTGAAAACCAATGACTGATCAATTCAGTTATATTTGGGAGATGCATTAGGAAAATATAGTAATTGGCTGAATGTTTTTGTTAGGGATAACATTGTTTGCCCTAACTGGTTTAGGTAAAATAATAAATAAGTTATCATGGTTTGTTGGTTAAAGTGTGTGTAACTTTAACTGCAAGAATGTAATTAAGGGTGTGGTTGTAAAAAGCACCATAAAAGGAGCAAGACAACGGCAGCTCACTCTCTGGTTTAATGATCCCTAATTACTGGATGGATTGATGACTGCGTTTTTTCCTCCTGGAACGGGAGAGAGAAAGGAGTGTTGATTTCTCAACGGTGAGAAGAGATAATACGGACTGATTTATTGTAAGTGAACTGACATTGAATATTCAACACGGACTTTGCAAATTGAGTATCCCCGAATGGACTGACTGAAATGATACATGACTAATGGACTGTTTTTGACTATGCTATAAATCCTAATGGAATAAACTATATTTTTGATAGCACAAGTGTATCTGCTTTTTACTGAGTGTTAACTAACATACAAACTTATCTCACACATTTACCTGTCTACCTAACTGACTAACGCTGCACATTCCGTTTAGTGTGTTTCCTTAACATTGGTTGGGGGACCAGGCTTAACAGTTTTAACATCAGAAATATATTTTTAAACTACTTGGACAAATGATACAGGGAGAAAGACCATAATTAAGCAATATATCTGATAATTATAGCATTTTTTAAAAAAAGAGTGAAATAATATAAATAAGGGAAATAACTATGTAGTCCAATCTTTGTTATAATTTGCCTCCTATGTTTTGGGAGTTAGTGAGTTTGTTAACATGTTTATTAGTTTTATAGTTTTATTGTGGTTGTTATGTTGTTTATATTTTTTATTGGGAACCAACCAAAATTGGGCAGGCATATTAATATATTAAATACCGTATATACTCGAGTATAAGTCGACCCGAATATAAGTCGAGGCACCCAATTTTACCACAAAAAACTGGGAAAACTTATTGACTCGAGTATAAGTCGAGGGTGGGAAATGCAGCAGCTACTGGTAAATTTCAAAAATAAAAATAGATACCAATAAAATTACATAAATTGAGGCATCAGTAGGTTAAATGTTTTTGAATATTTATTTCAAAGAAAAACAGTAAACTAGCTCTGTAAGTGGAAAAGAGAGCCAACAAAACCAATATAGTATCAACAATAACTTTAAAAGTACAAAAACCTTAGCTCAATCAGCAACCAAGCTAAAACACAAGAGTTAAAATCCTTCAAAACTGGATTCCTCATCATCATCTGTATGTCCAAACAGAGTCACTCTCTCCCTTGCAAGAAAAAAGCATGTGTATGTGCTGCATGTACATCCTGTTTTGGAGAGCCACCATCTCTTTCACAGCTCTCCCTCATGCCTCCATTGCATGTGCACACATGCCATGGCTCAATAGTAGGTCAACATACAGATGTCACACTAGGTTCCCTCCTCAAAAGGAACATCCAACCTTTCTTGAGAAGTACAAACTTCATCTGTTCAGGATTGTGGTGACAAAGGTGAAGGAGGATGGTGTTCTGTCCTTAATTTGAATACTTGAAATCCCCGCGCTTTGATTGGCTAAAGCGCGGGGATTTCTGATTGGCCAGGCGAGCCGCGCTGATTGGCCCGATTGAGGTCTCCCGCGATTGGCTCGCTCCAAGAGCGGGAGACTTGAATTGCTGCCATTGGCCGCGGCCGCCGCAGCGAAAAGGATAACAGCCGCGGGCTTTTTCCTTTTCCCCGGTTCGGTTCACAACTGTTTAATAAAGAGCTTGAAACTTAGTCACCGACTCCTGGCTTCTTTTGCGGACACGACACTGGCGACGAGGGTGGGATCTCGACCCTGAACCGAACCCCGTGTCCAACAAGAGCCAGTTTCAGCACAGAGATGGCGAAAATCGCACCGCCCGCCCCCTTCAACCCCGCCGAGGACTGGGAATCGTTTTCAGACCGGTTCCGCATGTACCTCGAGTGCACCGGAATGAAGGACGCCCCGGGCCCGCTAAAACGCGCCGTCTTCCTCACACATTGTGGAACCGAGGTCTTCCAGATGGCCAAGGCATTGGCCAAGCCGGCAGACGCAACCGCCATGGACGGGGACGTCCTTGAACCTATCCTGCAGCGCCATTATGCCCCCGAGGTCCCCATCCTGATCCGGCGCAACGAATTTTACCGCCGAGATCAGAAACCAGGCAAAAAACTGAGCGATTTCGTCGCCGAGTTGCGGCGCCTAGGAGGGCTCTGCGAGTTTGAAGGTCTGAACAGCCTCTTAAGAGACCGATTCGTACTCGGCCTATGGGACCCTACACTCCAGAGCCGGCTTATGGCCAAGGGCGACATCAGCCTAGCAGACGCCCTCACCGCAGCCGCAGCCGCAGAAGCAACCCGCACTTCCGCTGACAGCATGCGAAAATCAGACGCGAAGGGCGGAAACAACAACCCGGCAAGGTCGGCCGACCCTAAAAGCGAATCAACTGCACACTACGGAGATTTCCAGTCTAGGTCCAGCACGTCGGAAGACGAGGAGGACATACATCGCGTGCAGACGGGTCGCGGCGACCAGCGGAACCGAAGAGGTCGTAGGTCGAGGACCAACTGTGCCGGGTGCGGCGGCGACCACCCCAGATCAGAATGCCGATTTTTTGACTCTATCTGTAGGCATTGTGAAAGACGGGGACACATCGCTCGAGTTTGCCGCCAAAAGAAGACCCGCAGCCCGCCCAGATGGGAACATCACGACCGAAAGAAGGAAAGCCCCCCGCCCAGGACCAGAGATCGCCAATCGGACGGTCGGTGGGACCGAATCCAATGATCTTCAAGAGGCGGCGACAGTCGGCGCAAGGAAGATACCCACCAGACGGTAACCATCGGCCACGCCATCTCCGACGGCGCCAGAAAGGTACACGTAGAAGTCCATATTGAAGGCCAACCATGCAAGATGGAGGTGGACTCCGGGTCCTACCTCTCCATGATTGCATGGCATGAGATAAAACGGCTAGTGCCCACCCTCCATAAGAGGAACATTAATGCCCAAAAAATCATCATAAAAGACTACCAGGGAAACCGCGTCCCGGTAGTGGGCACCAAGAACTTTAATGTAACCTACAAAGGCCGCACCGAACAACTCCCACTCACAATCGTCGATCGCGACCGCCCAAGCCTGCTGGGCCTACAATGGTTCGCCCCGCTTGACATCGCGCTGACAGGAGTCAACCACATCGTCGACGACGGCTGGGAACAGCGGCTAGCCCAGGAGTTCCGGGAGGTCTTCGACGGAAGCCTGGGCAAGTACCAGGGGCCCCTTATCTCTTTTGACCTAGACCCTGGGGTTCCCCCCAAGCGACTAAAACCTAGGAGGGTACCATTCGCCCTAAAACCAAAAATTGACGAGCAGATCGACAAGCTCGTCAAACAGGGGGTGTTGCAGCCGATAGACCATGCCCGATGGGAGACCCCTATAGTGACCCCAGTCAAGCCAGACGGGTCCGTGAGAATTTGTGGGGACTATAAGGCCACCCTAAATGGCGCATTGCAACAAAGCGCCTACCCCGTCCCAATCGTGCAACACCTACTGCACTCACTGGGAGGGGGCAAGGTCTTTGCCAAGCTCGATCTCGCCCAGGCATATCAGCAGTTGCCGGTCGACGAAAAAACAGCGGAAGCCCAGACCATCGTTACCCATCGGGGGGCATTCAACTGTAACAGGCTCCAATTCGGAGTCAGCGTGGCACCAGGCATCTTTCAGAGCCTGATGGAACGTTTACTGCAGGGCATCAAGGGGGTGGTGCCCTATTTTGATGACGTATTAGTGGCGGCGCCAAACGAAGCCGAATTAGAAAACCGACTCAGGGAGGTCTTAACAAAATTTAAAGTAACGGGACTCAAAGTAAAATGAGAAAAATGCCAACTATGCACAGAGCGAGTGGAATTCTTGGGCTACCTTCTAGACCGGCATGGCATTCACCCTACAATTAAAAAAGTGAAAGCCATCAAAGAAGCCCCCACCCCAAGGTCTAAAACGGAACTACAGGCTTTCTTAGGCTTGCTGAATTTTTATAATGTTTTCCTACCCCAAAAGGCTACGGCGGCGGAGCCTCTGCATAGGCTCCTGGATAAGGCGGCAACTTGGACTTGGGGGAGACGAGAGCAAGCCGCCTTCCAAAAAACCAAAGACCTCCTCACCTCCGATGCCGTCCTGATTCAATTCAGCGAAACCTTGCCCTTGGTTGTCACTTGCGACGCATCACCTTTCGGCGTCGGCGCTGTCCTCAGCCATACTCTCCCCGACAAAAGAGAAGCACCCATCGCTTTCTTTTCCAGGACTCTAACTAAACCAGAGCGGAACTATAGCCAGCTGGACAAAGAAGCTTTGGCTATAGTTGCCGCCGTTAAGCGATTCCACGAATACCTTTATGGCCACCAGTTTACCATCGTGACAGATCACAAGCCATTGCTGGGCATCCTCGCAGGAAACCGAGCCACCCCGAACATTTTATCACCCCGGATGACAAGGTGGTCCGAGTTCCTGGCAGCCTACAGCTACGAACTGTTACACAAGCCAGGTAAGAAAATTTTGCACGCGGACGCTTTAAGCCGCTCGCCTTTACCAGACTCTGATCCTGACCCAGCACCAACAACAAACACCCTTAACATCGAAAATTTGCCCAACCTACCCATTACAGCGTCAGACATTGCCAGGGAAACTATCAAGGACAGGCGTCTGGTGCGAATTTTACATTGGGTGGAAAAAGGTTGGCCTGAAAGGGACAGTGACAAATCCGTTAAGATATTCAGAAACCGCCAGACTGAACTTTCACTACTCAAGGGATGTATTTTGTGGGGTGACAGGGTGGTCATCCCGGACAGGTTGCAAGGGAGGGTCTTAGAGATGCTGCACGAAGGGCATCCTGGCATCGTCAGAACTAAAGCCCTGGCCAGGAGCTACGCTTGGTGGCCAGGAATGGACAAGCAGATAGAGGCATGGGTAACCAAATGCCAACGATGCCAGGAGACCAGACCCAGCCCACCCGCAGCACCCATCCTGGACTGGGAAACACCAAGGGGACCCTGGTCCAGAATCCATTTAGACTTTGCCGGTCCCACGAATGGACATACCTTTCTGATCACAGTTGACGCTTACTCCAACTGGTTGGAGGTAAGCGACATGAAATCCACTACCACGGAGGCCGTTATTAAAGAACTTTGCAAACTCTTTTCCACACACGGCCTCCCAGACGTCGTCGTCTCAGACAACGGGCCCCAGTTTACTTCCCTCGACTTCGAGAGGTTCCTGGCGGAGAGGGGCATCCGCCACGCATTAACAGCACCGGCGCATCCGGCGGCGAACGGTAGGGCGGAACGGATGGTCCAATTTACCAAAAAAACCATCCGGAAAATGGACCACGGGGAGATCAACGACAAAATCAATAAACTCCTATTTATACAACACATCACCCCGAACACCACTACCAACAAAAGCCCAGCCGAGTTGCTGATGGGTAGGAAGCTGAGGTCCCCGCTCGACAGGTTACACGCAACATATAACCCGGAGCGACCCCCAGACTCCAGTACAAAATACCGGACCTTTGCCCCCGGTGACTTAGTGTACGCAAAAAATCTGATGGGGGACCCCCTATGGATCCCAGCCGTCATCACTCAAATCACAGGTCCACGGTCGTACCGGCTCCAAACCACCGATGGGCGAGCCTGGAAACGACACATAGACCAGCTCAGGTCACGAACTGCAACGGACCTCAACCCCCAAAACACGAACCAAGGGGGGAGGGAATACCCGAATAAACAAACGCAAGAAAAAATAAACCAGCAGTACTTACCGGAACGCAGCCATCGCGATCCCCCACCGGAGAAGAACCACCCGGCCAGCTCAACCGACTCGGAGAAGCCAAGCGGGAGCGGCGAAACCCGTAGCTCAACCAACCCGGAAGGCCCAGGTGGGAGCCACGGAGAAAGAACCGGCCCGATCATCCAGCCGGTTCGCACAGAAGAGGGAGCAGCCAAAAACATGACCGCTCCGGCCGAAATCCAGCTTGCAACTGAGTTGCGCAGGTCAAGTAGGACTAGACGGAGCCCCGCCTACCTACGTGACTACGCAACGTGATGGACTATACCAAGAGGGGAGGGGTGTTCTGTCCTTAATTTGAATACTTGAAATCCCCACGCTTTGATTGGCTAAAGCGCGGGGATTTCTGATTGGCCAGGCGAGCCGCGCTGATTGGCCCGATTGAGGTCTCCCGCGATTGGCTCGCTCCAAGAGCGGGAGACTTGAATCGCTGCCATTGGCCGCGGCCGCCGCAGCGAAAACGATAAAAGCCACGGGCTTTTTCCTTTTCGCCGGTTCGGTTCACAACTGTTTAATAAAGAGCTTGAAACTTAGTCACCGACTCCTGGCTTCTTTTGCGGACACGACAGATGGGGCTGAGAGAAAGGAAGGGAAGAAAAGATCATTGACAGGGAGAAAGACAGGGAGAAACACCTGGAAGTGTGAGCCCTCGAGTTTCCTTAGGGAAGACCAGACAACAAGGGGAGAGGAGAGGAGGAGGAAGAGGAGGAGAGTTAAAAAAAAAAGAGTGGGAAGCCAACTCACGCGTGCCATCAAAGCCAGGGGGAAGTGGGGCTTTCTCCGCCTGCTGCTGCCAGAGGAGTGCGGGGGGGGGAGTGTGGGGAAAGGGGGTTCGTGCCGAGGCTCCGCAAGCGATTACCAGATTTGCAGCTCCGTTTGTTGGTGAAGCTGGAAGCGCGCAACGCAGGAGCTCGCGGGGGCCCCGGGCACCCGTTAATGGGGAAGGAGAGGCCGCTTGGGGTCGCCAGGCTCAGGCAGCCTCCCCCCCCCCAGCAGCGAAGAGCTGCTCTGGGGGCTCCCGCCACGGCGCAGCCAGGCACTTTGTCTCGCTGCCCCCAAAGCAGCTCTTCGCTGTTGGCTAGGGGGTGGGGGAGGCTGGCTGAGCCTGGCAGTTTCTTTGCGAAGCTGGAAGCGCGCAACGCAGGAACTCGCGGGGGCCCCGGGCACCCGTTAATGGGGAAGAAGAGGCCGCTTGGGGTCACCAGGCTCAGGCAGCCTCCCCCCCCCAGCAGCGAAGAGCTACTCCGGGGGCTCCCGCCACAGCGCAGCCAGGCACTTTGTCTCGCTGCCCCCGAAGCAGCTCTTCGCTGCTAGGCTAGGGGGTGGGGGAGGCTGGCTGAGCCTGGCAGTTTCTTTGCGAAGCTGTAAGCGCGCAACACAGGAGCTCGCGGGGACCCCGGGCGCCCGTTAATGGGGAAGAAGAGGCCACTTGGGGTCGCCAGGCTCAGGCAGCCTCCCCCCCCAGCAGCGAAGAGCTGCTCCGGGGGCTCCCGCCACGGCGCAGCCAGGCACTTTGTCTCGCTGCCCCCGAAGCAGCTCTTCGCTGCTAGGCTAGGGGGTGGGGGAGGCTGGCTGAGCCTGGCAGTTTCTTTGCGAAGCTGTAAGCGCGCAACACAGGAGCTCGCGGGGACCCCGGGCGCCCGTTAATGGGGAAGAAGAGGCCACTTGGGGTCGCCAGGCTCAGGCAGCCTCCCCCCCCAGCAGCGAAGAGCTGCTCCGGGGGCTCCCGCCACGGCGCAGCCAGGCACTTTGTCTCGCTGCCCCCGAAGCAGCTCTTCGCTGCTAGGCTAGGGGGTGGGGGAGGCTGGCTGAGCCTGGCAGTTTCTTTGCGAAGCTGGAAGCGCGCAACACAGGAGCTCGCGGGGACCCCGGGCGCCCGTTAATGGGGAAGAAGAGGCCGCTTGGGGTCGCCAGGCTCAGGCAGCCTCCCCCCCCCAGCAGCGAAGAGCTGCTCCGGGGGCTCCCGCCACGGCGCAGCCAGGCACTTTGCCTCGCTGCCCCCGAAGCAGCTCTTCGCTGCTAGGCTAGGGGGTGGGGGAGGCTGGCTGAGCCTGGCAGTTTGTTGGCGAAGCTGGAAGCGCGCAACGCAGAAGCTCGCGGGGGCCCCAGGTGCCCGTTAATGGGGAAGGAGAGGCCGCTTGGGGTCGCCTGTGAGGCCCTCAGCGGGTAGACAGCCGCGGCGGCGATGCTGCCCTGGAGGCGCGATCGGTTGCAGCCACGCCAGCACAGGCTAAGCATGGTGCCTTAGCGGCTGACTCGAGTATAAGTCGAGGGCGGTTTTTTCAGCACAAAAAATGGGCTGAAAAACTCGACTTATACTCGAGTATATACGGTAAGTAAATAAGTTGGTGGGCAGATGGGCAGATATATTAATGTTTTAAATAAGTTCTACACTTCTTACTGCTTAAAAATGAAGAATACTGTACCTTTTTAATAGAATAACAGAATAACAGAGTTGGAAGGACCTTGTAAGACTTCTATTCCAACCCTCTACTCAAGCAGGAAACCCTACACCAGGGGTCTCCAACCTTGGCTCCTGGAAGCCTGGCGGACTTCAACTCCCAGAATTCCACAGCCAGCTTTGCTGGCTGTGGAACTCTGGGAGTTGAAGTCCGCCAGGCTTCCAGGAGCCAAGGTTGGAGACCCCTGCCCTACACCATTTCAGACAATAATTGTCCATTCTCTTCTTAAAAACCTCCAATGTTAGAGCACCCACAACTTCTGGAGGCAAGTTTTTTCTTTCACAATAGGCACTGCTGTGGTAGAAGCATTAAATATAGTTCCAACTCAGCATGCAGTTTTTCCTGTCACATTTAAGATCAAATGCAAATAGAAGGGGCAACACAAGATGATATTAAAATTATATAAAACCTGTGTCAAAGAATCACCCATTTTTGGAAAATATTTTTTAACTGGCATTTTATTGTTAGTTTGCTTCCTTTTTCCCAAAAAGAATTAATTGCATTAGCAAATAAAATGATGGTTAAAATATATTTCAAAATTCCAAAAAGACAACAGCTATAATACAGGTGCATGGTTGATGATCAGCATACACCTTTTAAATTATTCATGCTCCCTCCTGTACTACAGAAGAAGTCAAACTAAGATGCCTGGAAAGATCAGTACATACTGATGTTATTACATGTGGCAACATGCTTCCTGGGAAATACATCAGCTAGGAAACAAGACTGAGATGAGTTGGAAGAGACAGAGTGTAGATTTAAATAACTCCAGCATTTAAGTGGCCCAAAAATGCTCATAAAAACCAGCAAATTCTAAATTTGGATTGGCTAAAATTCATATAAACATCCCATAGACAGAGATGGAATATGAATTAAATATTAGATTGTGCAATTGTATGTATCACTCTTGAAATGTAAGTCTGATGTTATTCAACTAGCTTTTGCCCCTGTTACATAAATATAATATTGTTATGTCCGCGTGGAAGGAAGCCAGGAGTCGGTGACTTTGTATCAAGCTCTTTATTGAAGTCAGGAACCGAACTGGCTCTTAGAAAAATTTTGCGGCTTTTTATTCCCTTGCCACCGCCGCCGCCGCGGCCAATGGTACCACTTTGAATCTCCCGCGATTCGAATCTACCAATCGCGGGAGATTCTCAGCGAGCCAATCGGCGTGGCTCGCCTAGCCAATCCGATCGCCCCGCGCTTTGGCCAATCAAAGCGCGGGGATCTCAAGAATTCAAATGAAGGTACAGAACACCCCTCCCCTCTTGGTTCAGTCCTACGTAGCATAGTCCCGGAGGTAGGCGGGGCTCTGTCTTTGCCTACTGGACCTGCGCAGGTCAGTCGTAGGTTGGATCCCGGCTGGTTCGGTCGGGGTCTCTGTTTCTCCGGACTCCGTCATGGGAACCGCCTGGTCTGTCTGGCCAGGCTGCTCTCCGCAGCTCCCTCCTGGGCTACCTGGGTTGGTTGAGCTGCGGGTTTCGCCACTCCCGCTCGGTCTTCCCGGGTTGGTTGAGCTGGCCTGGCTATCTCTTCCTGGCGAGGTTTCGTGCTGGCTGCTTGCAGGTGAGTATGGCTGGTTTCTTTTTTCTGGGTTTTCCCTGGGGTATCCCCTCCCCTCTTGGTTTGTGTTGAGGGGGTTGGTTTTGTTTGATTGCGTGTCGGTGGTGTCTTGTGTGGGCGTCCTCGATCTTAACTGATCGATGTGGTGCTTCCACGCTCGTCCATCGGTTGTTTGTAGCCGGTACAAGCGTGGGCCTGTTAGCTGTGTTATGATTGCTGGTACCCATAATGGGTCTCCGTTTAGGTTCTTCGCGTAGACGGCGTCACCTGGTGCGAAGGTTCGGTGTTTGCTGGTGGAGTCTGGGGGTTTCTCTGGGTTGTAAGTGGGGTGTAGTCTATCGAGTGGGGACCTTATTTTCCTCCACATTAGCAGTTCTGCCGGGCTTTTATTTGTTGTGGTGTTCGGGGTTATGTGCTGTATGAAAAGTAATTTATTTATTTTGTCCTGGATCTCCCCGTGGTCTATTTTCTGGATGGTTTTTTTTTGTGAATTGAACCATCTGTTCCGCCCTACCATTCACCGCTGGATGCGCCGGGGCTGTCAGTGTGTGTCGTATGCCCCTTTCCACTAGGAATTTTTCGAATTCTAGCGAGGTGAATTGGGGCCCGTTGTCGGACACGAGGACGTCCGGAAGACCGTGTGTTGCGAAGAGTTTGCAGAGTTCTTTGGTCACGGCTTCCGTGGTGGTTGTTCTCATGTTGCTTACCTCCAGCCAGTTGGAGTTAGAGTCTACGGTTATTAAGAAAGTGTGTCCTTTTGTGGGCCCAGTGAAATCTATGTGGATTCTAGACCAAGATCCCCTGGGGGTTTCCCACTCTAGGATGGGTGCTGTGGGTGGGCTTGGTCTAGTCTCCTGGCATCGTTGACATCTTGCTACCCAGGCCTCGATCTGTTTGTCCATCCCTGGCCACCAAGCGTAACTTCTGGCCAGGGCTTTCGTTCTAAAGATGCCTGGGTGCCCCTTGTGTAACAGTTCCAAAACCTCCCCTTGTAGTTTTTCCGGGATGACCACCCTATCCCCCCATAGTATACACCCTTTTAGTAACGAGAGTTCCGTTTGCCGGTTCCGGAATGTCCTGAAGGTCTCGTCGTTGTCCTTTTCCGGCCACCCTTTCTCTACCCAATGCAAAACCCGCGCCAGACGTTTGTCTTTATTAGTTTTTCGGGCAATGTCTGACGCGGTTATGGGTAGGTTGGGTAGAGTCTCTATGCTGAGGGTGGTCATCGTGGGTGCTGGGTCAGTGTCTGGTTCGGGTAACGGTGAGCGGCTTAAGGCATCCGCATGGGAGATCGTCTTACCGGGTCGGTGTGTGAGCCCGTAGTTGTAGGCGGCCAGGAATTCGGACCACCTTGTCATTCGGGGAGACAGAATGTTCGGGGTGGCCCTGGTCCCTGCGAGTATTCCCAGCAGCGGTTTGTGGTCGGTGATGATGGTAAATGTCCAGCCGTAGAGGTACTCGTGAAACCTTTTTACTGTGGCGACGATAGCCAAAGCCTCTTTGTCCAGCTGGCTGTAGTTCCGCTCCGGTTTGGTGAGGGTCCTTGAAAAGAACGCGATGGGTGCTTCCTTTCCGTCAGGGAGAGTGTGGCTGAGGACAGCGCCGACGCCGAAGGGTGATGCGTCGCATGTGATGGCTAATGGTAGGGTCTCGTTGTACTGGATGAGGATGGCATCCAAAGTGAGCAGGTCCTTGGTTTTCCTGAAGGCGGCTTCCTCGCGTTTCCCCCAAGTCCAGGTAGCCGCCTTGTCCAAAAGCCTATGCAAAGGCTCCGCCGCAGTCGCCTTTTGGGGCAGGAAGACATAAAAGTTAAGTAGCCCCAGAAACGCCTGCAGTTCTGTTTTTGACCTGGGTGTGGGGGCTTCCTTGATGGCTTTAATTTTTTTTGTCGGTGGGGTGAATGCCGTGTCGGTCTAGGAGGTATCCTAGGAATTCGATCCGCTCTGTGTACAGCTGGCATTTTTTCCTCTTCACTTTAAGCCCGGTTTCTTTGAATCTCGTTAGCACCTCCCTTAGGCGACTCTCTAGTTCGGCCTGGTTGGTTGCCAATACTAGTACATTGTCGAAGTATGGTACCACCCCCTTGATGCCTTGTAAGAGTCCTTCCATGAGGCTCTGGAAAATTCCAGGCGCCACGCTGACTCCAAATTGGAGGCGGTTGCATCTAAAGGCTCCCCGGTGGGTGACTATGGTTTGCGCCTCTGCAGTTTCCTCGTCGACCGGCAGTTGCTGGTATGCTTGGGCCAGGTCGAGTTTCACAAAAACTTTGCCCCCTCCCAGTGAGTGTAGGAGATGCTGCACTACGGGGACGGGGTAAGCGCTTTGCTGCAAGGCGCCATTTAGGGTGGCCTTATAGTCCCCGCAGATTCTCACTGACCCATCAGGCTTGATTGGGGTAACTGTGGGGGTCTCCCACTGGGCGTGGTCTATGGGTTGTAAGACCCCTTGTTTGACGAGCTTGTCAATTTGCTCATCAATTTTTGATTTGAGTGCAAAAGGTACCCGCCTTGGTTTTAGGCGTTTCGGGGGAACATTTGGGTCTAGGCTGAAGGATATAGGGGGCCCTCGGTACTTGCCTAGGGTGCCGTCGAACACTTCTTGGAAGTCCCGGGCCAGTTGCTGCTCCCAGTCGGCTTCGGCGATGTGGTCGATGCCTGTGACTGCGATGCCTAGCGGTGCGAACCATTGAAGTCCCAGCAGGCTAGGTCGGTCTCGATCGACGATGGTCAGGGGAAGTCTTTCGGTGTGCCCCTTGTAGGTCACTGTGAATTTTCCTGTTCCGACTACAGGGATGCGGTTTCCCTGGTAGTCTTTGAGGATTAATCTCTGGTTTTCTAGTTCCCTCCTCTGGATGGTAGGCACCAAGCGTTTAATTTCTTGCCATGCTACCATTGAGAGGTAGGACCCAGAGTCCACCTCCATTTTACAGGTTTCGCCTTCGATGCCTACCTCCACGTAGACCTTTCTGGCGTCTGTGGTTGTTGCGTGGCCGATGGTGACTGTCTGATATGTCTCTTCTCTCTGCCGGGTCTCGCCCCCTCGTTGGGTTCGTCTGTTCCGTTCCCAACGGTTGTCTGCTGGGCGGTCTCTGGTCCTGGGGGGTGGGCTCTCTCGTTTCCGCTCGCTTGGGTCCCATCGTCTGGGGCTGTGAGTTTTCTTGAGGCAGCAGACGCGGGCTATGTGGCCTTTTTTTCCACAGTGCCGGCAAACGGAGTCAAAGAACCGGCATTCGGATCTGGGGTGGTCGCCTCTGCAACTGGCACATGCGGTCCTCGACTTACGATTCCGCCGGCTGCGCTGATCGCGGCCTGCCTGGAGACGGTGGATGTCTTCCTCCTCGTCTGACGTGCCCGAGGTGGAGTGGAGTTCGCCCTGGTGGGTGGTAGTTTCAGGTTGGGCCTCGGTCAACCTTGCAGGGTTGTTGTTTGTGGTGCGGTCCCCGGTGTTCGGTCTCCGCATGCGGTCTGCTGATTGTCGGGTTGCTTCGGCTGCCGCGGCTTCGGAAATGGCATCGGCGAGAGCGATGTTGCCCTTAGCCATCAACCGACTTTGGAGAACGGGGTCCCAAAGGCCAAGCACAATTTGGTCCCGCAGGTCCTCGTTCATATTGGAGAACTCGCATAGTCCTCCAAGGCGCCGCAGCTCTGCGACGAAATCACTGAAACTCTCGCCCGACCGCTGGTCCCGCTGATAAAATTCATGTCGTAGGATGAGGATGGGTACGGCTGGAGCGTAGTGTTTCTGGAGTAATGGCTCGAGGTCCGCCCAATCCATTGCAGTAACATTGGCGGGCTTGGCTAGTGCTTTTGCCATCTTAAACACTGCGGGCCCACAGTGCATTAGGAAGATGGCTCATTTCTTCGGTCCCGTGGCATCCTTCAGGTTGTTGCATTCGAGGAACATGTGGAATCTGTCCGTGTAAGATTCCCAGTCCTCGCTGACGGGGTTGAAGGGGGTTGGTGGCGCGATGCTGGCCATCTCGTCGGTTGGCTGGATTCTGTCGGACACGTGCTTCGGTTCAGGATAAGGATCCCATCCTCATCGCCAGTGTTATGTCCGTGTGGAAGGAAACCAGGAGTCGGTGACTTTGTATCAAGCTCTTTATTGAAGTCAGGAACCGAACTGGCTCTTAGAAAAACTTTGCGGCTTTTTATTCCCAAGCTGCGGCAGCAGCGGTCAATGGCACCACTTTGAATCTCCCGCGATTCGAATCTACCAATCACGGGAGATTCTCAGCGAGCCAATCGGCGTGGCTCACTTAGCCAATCCGATCGCCCCGCGCTTTGGCCAATCAAAGCGCGGGGATCTCAGGAATTCAAATGAAGGTACAGAACAAATATATCGACCTAAGGGGAAATGAACCTCAGGTAAAATAATAGTTCTTGAAGACTGTGCTCCTACAATTTAACTATAATTTTAAGTGGATAATATCTTTTTAAATTATGGATACTATTAAAGGAGGAATAGATCAATCTTTCAACATTACAAAGCAGCTATGTAACACTGATTAATATTTGAGTTAATTCCATCATCATAAAATAAAAAAATAAAATTTGGGCTCCAATTGCTTAGAGTTATCTGAAATAAGTTCCATTGAATTCAGTAGTGTGTGTGTGTGTGTGTGTCATGTTTGAATATGTGTGTGCACATACACAAGTGAGAGAAAGAAGTACCCATACCTATGCAAACAATCCCATTTGAATTCAGTGGAATTTAGTAATCAAATGAAATCAAAACTTTATAATGCTCATAGACCAACAAAAGGAGAGTATAGCCAATTAAAGGGAGTACAAAGTACAACAAATCTAATATATGTGTGTGTGTGTATGTTTTCTTAAGTTTTGACGGGTATTTATATGTATGGTATTCAGCTTTGTTCAGGTATTTTCCCACGTCATTATAGTTGTGCTTTTAAAGTTGTAGCAACATTTCGACAGAATCCCATCTGCCATCACCAGGCTTGTGCATTGTGTTCGTCTGTGAGTCAAGCCCCCACATCTGTTTCTGTTTTAAAGAAGACCCCCCCCCCCCGTTACTTCCAGCTCAAACACAACCCAACCAGGCACCCTGATGAAACCTAGCTTCCGAATAAATGATAGCGGTCCGTTTACTCGGAGCCAAGCTGCACTAAAAGCCTCCAATACAGGAAATACAATGTTGCCAGCCAATCAAGACAAAAAAAGCTACAAAACAGACAGAAGATATTAGAAACACCAATCAAGCAGAACACAGCAAACTCCAAGACCAATAAACACAGACCAAGACTTCCAACCAATCAGAATGAAGAAAAAAACCATTCTGGCACAGCAGTAGGCTAGCCCCAAATTTAAAACAGAAACGGCTGTGAAAGTCTGACTCACAGACGAACACTATACAGAAGCCTGATGATGGCAGATGAGATTCTGCCGAAACGTTGCGACAACTTTAAAAGCACAACTATAATGACGCGGGAAAATACCCGAACAAAGCCGAATACCATACATACATACATACATGCATAAAGGTTAATATATGGCAGACTATATCAAATTAGAGCACTGCTCATTTAGTCTAGTTGATGGCATAGATCATCATCATCTGATAGATTTAGGTGCTGCTACACAGAACCGGGCGACATCATATGTTGTGACAGGGTGGGTATTTGAAAACAAAGGGATAAAGGTTTTCTTATCACGTTTGAAGAAGGCAATGGTATGTCTCTTGCTTCAAGACTCTTTCCTTTATCCAACTCTTTTAGACAATTTTTGACTAGTCTGTAATTATTATAAATTGTGTTAGGGATAACATTGTTTACCCTAACTGGTTTAGGTAAAATAATAAATATGTTATCATAGTTTGTTAGTTAAAGTGTCTGCAACTTTAACTGTAGGATAGTAATTAAGGGAGGGGTTGTGAAAGCACTTTAAAAGAAGCAAGACGACAGTTTGCTCTCTCTCTGGCTTTGATGATCCCTAATTACTGCATGGACTCAAGACTGCGTTACTCGAATGGGAGAGATAAACAAAGGACTGATTTGTAAGTGAACTGACATAGGATATTCTACACGGACTTTGCTAACTGAATATCCTTGAATGGACTGACTAAATGATGCATGACTAATGGACTGTTATTTTGACTATGCTATGAACTCATAATGGAATAAACTATATTTTTGATAGCACAATCTGTTATTTTTACTGTGTGTTAACAAAACATACAAACTTATCTCATTCATTTATCTGTGTGCCTATCTGACTAACGCTGCACATTCTGTTTAGCTTGTTTCCTTAATCCTGGTTGGGGAACACAGGCTTAACACTGGTTATGGGCCCAGAGGCTGCAAAGTCAAGATAAAACAGATTTATGTAAAAGTGAGAGTTTGTGTTGTTAAACATTACAGTAAACAGACAGCTGTTTTTTATTAATTATAGTTTTATATCCATATAAAGAAAACATGGCACAAGTCAATCTACAAAGTTTGTCCCTTATATCCAAGCTGGATGGAACAAACTATGTATCATGGTCTTTGAAATGTAGTCTACTTCTACGAAGAGAAGGTCTGTGGAACATAATTGAAAATCCACCAAACGTAGAAGAATGGGATCCAGAGGATGATGAAGATAGACTAAAAATAGAAGAATTTAAACTAAAAAATGAACAAGCTATTTGCATCATAGGGTTAACATTAACTGACCAGCAACTTGTTCATATCCACGGAGGGCAAACAGCTGTTGGGTGTTGGCAGAAGCTGAAGAGGATTTATGTCCGAGATAACGTTGGTGCTCACATAAATCTTACACGAAAGCTTTTCAGGACGCATCTCCAGACGAATGGTGATATGCTGAGTCATTTGAAAACTATGCAAAGCATTTTTCAAGAACTGCACAAGAAAGAACTTATTTTCTCTGAACTACATCAAGTCTACATAATTCTATCATCACTAGATGAAAGTTATGACAACTACGTCACTTTCCTTGAAATATTGCCTAAGGAAAGTTTAACTTTAACTGATATAACTGGCAGATTGATTGAAGAGGCAAGAAGAAGACTTGAAAGATATCAGTTAAGGTGGGAGCAACCTCAAAAAGAAGATAATGAATCTCCTACTGCATACGCAATTAAAAAGTGCTTTAATTGTGGAGGAAGAGGACATTTGGCAAGATTTTGTAAAAAAGCAAAACACCAGAATGCTGGCCAGAATACTAAAAGTTATCAAAAGATAAATAAAAATTTAGAGTTAGCCATGTATACTAACGGAGCTGTAAAAAATAATTTATGGGTGGTTGACAGTGGAGCATCCCACTGTATAACAAATGATAACAAGAATTTTATTAAAATGTCCCAGAGTACACAGCAGATATCATTAGCCAATGGCTGGAAACTGAAAGCTAAAGGTCAAGGTATAGCATATTGTTCTCTCATAAAAGAGAATGTAAAAATGTTATATGTACCACAACTTAAGTTTAATTTAATTTCAGTTAGAATTTTGGTTAAACTAGGATATGTAGTTACCTTTAAAGGAGATAACTGCATAATTGAGAAAGAAGATAAGAAAATTACTGCATCTTTAAGAGGTGAATTATATGTGTTAAATGATAATGGTTTAAAGGTGGCTAACACGGTTTTTGATAATAAGAAACCTCATGATGAATGTATTCACTTGTTACATTGACGGCTAGGGCATTTAAATTTTAAAATGCTTAAGAAAACTGTTGAATTATCTAATGGAATAAGTTTAAAACTTTGTAATAAGTATTTGCAATGTAATGCCTGTAATCAAAGCAAGAGCAGGGTCACACCGGCTAATAGAGTTGATGGATTTACTACCAAAGAGCCTTTAGAAGTAGTATTTGCTGATTTAATAGGTCCGAAAAAACCAAGTGTAGGAGGAGCTCGATACATACTAAGTATAATGGACCATTATTCTAGATATGGGTTTTGCTATTTTATGAAGAGCAAAACTGAAACGTATGTAAATCTCTTTAATTGGATAAAATTTGCTGAAAGGAAAACTAAAAAGAAATTAGTAACTCTTATAACAGATAATGGTACGGAATTTACAAATAATAAATTCCAGAATAGACTTAGAATGTTAGGTATTCAACATAAAAAGTCTGCACCACATAGGCCACAACATAATGCCTTTATAGAGAGACGAGGCCAAACATTATAATCAATGACACATACTATGATGTCTGATTCAGGATTACCTGACAATTTGTGGGGAGAAGCAATAATGTGTGGTAATCATATATTAAATAATGTTGTTAATTCAACAACAGGTGAATTACCATTCACACTGTGGCATGGTACAAAACCTGATTTAAGTTACATGCACACATTTGGAGCACCAGCATGGGTGCATATCCCTACACAACTTAGACAAAAGAACAGCATAGAGCTAAAAAATTATTTTTTGTAGGATATAAATCTAATCATAGATCTTATAGATTCTGGGAACCAGGAACATCTAGAGTTTACACCAGTGCTAGTGTTAAATTCCTAGAACATGTAGGATGGAATAGATTAGAGCAAGATTTAAATAATGAAGTAATTATTGAACCCTACAAAAGGCAGAAAGAACAGAATAGTTATAAGAAGAGTCCAATAAAAGAAGAAGTCCATGAAGAGCAAATAGGACCAGAACAAGAGGAAACAATTGATCAGGAAGAGTTAGATAATCAAGAAGAGTTAATAAAGGAAAGTCTACCTGTAAGTCCTGTAATACCTAGACGTACTACACATGTAACTAGACCACCTGATAGGTATCAAGCAAGTATAGTTTGCCAAGTAACTAAAGTTCCAACTAGTATAGATGAACTTAGGATGTATCCTACTAAGGATCAGGAGAATTGGCAAAAGGCAATGGAAAAAGAACTAAATTCATTAAAAGTAATGAAAGTATATGAAGATGCTAAATTACCTCCAGGAGAAAAATCCATTGGGTGCAAATGGATATTTAAAGTAAAAACTGGAAATGATGGGACTGTTACCCATAAGGCTAGGTTAATAGCTCAAGGATTTAATCAAACTGCATCTGATTACGATGAAGTTTTTGCACCAAGTCTTAAAGCAACATCTTTAAGAGCAGCATTAGTGTGGGCAGCTAAGAAAAACTATGTCATTAACCATTTAGATGTAGAAACTGCTTATTTGCATGCACCATTGTAGCACACTATATATTTGAAAAAGCCAATTGTTATAAAAGACAATAAATTAAATAGTAATGATTGTTGGAAACTCAAAAAGAGTCTTTACGGATTGAAACAATCTGGCTTTGAGTGGAATCAATATATTGTGAAAGAATTAAACAATATAGGTTTTAAATCTGGTTTAGCAGATCCATGTGTGTTTAAAAGAGAAAATAATGGAACGATGTCATTATTGTTATTATTTACAGATGATATTGCTTTGATAACTAAGATTAATAATGAAGCTAATGAGATTATATCATTATTAGCCAAAAAGATAATATTAAAGCATTTAGGAAATTAAAAAGTATCTAGGATTGACAATTAACAAAACAAAAAATGGATTTAAGATATCTCAAGAAGATAAAATTTGCCAATTAATTAAAACGTATAAAATGGAACTTTGTAAACCGGCAAAGACTCCAATAAGTCAGGAAGTTTGCCAAACTGATGAGCAAAGTCCCAAATTTGATAAGTCCATATATCAATCTTTGATTGGCAGCTTATCATATATAAGCAATTGGTCTAGGCCAGATATAGCTTATAGTGTAAATCAGCTGACTCGTTTTAATTCAGATCCAAATCAATGTCATTGGCAATCATTAAAGAGAATTTTAAGATATCTTAAAGGAACAATGAACCATGCATTGTATATAGAACCAAAGGGTGATTTGAGTCTTAATGCCTATGCAGATGCAAGTTTTGCAACTGACGTAAACACTAGAAAATCAACATCTGGGATGGCTACATTATTTGGTAAGACACTAATAGGGTGGAGGTCAATCAGACAACAGCATATTAGCTTGTCCACGATGGAAGCGGAATTTTCATGTCTGTCATTACTATGCACTGACTTAATTCTGTACAAACAGTTATTATTAGACATGGGTATAACTGTTAAAGATTCCATTATTGTGTACAAGGACAACCAGACAGCCATAAAGTTAGCTACTAGTATTGCTGTAAAAACTAGATCAAAGCATACTGATTTAAGATACTTAAATGTTAGAGAATCTGTGAAGAATGGACTAATTAAATTGGAATACTGCATGACAGAAGAAAACATTGCAGACCAATTTACAAAAGCTCAAGGAGTAATTAAGTTTAAAGAGAGTTGTAACAAATATGATTTAAAGATGTAAATAGTTATATTTATTATTATTTCCTAAAAGGGGAGAATGTTAGGGATAACATTGTTTACCCTAACTGGTTTAGGTAAAATAATAAATATGTTTTCATAGTTTGTTCGTTAAAGTGTCTGCAACTTTAACTGTAGGATAGTAATTAAGGGAGTGGTTGTGAAAGCACTTTAAAAGAAGCAAGACGACAGCTTGCTCTCTCTCTGGCTTTGATGATCCCTAATTACTGCATGGACTCAAGACTGCGTTACTCGAACGGAAGAGATAAACAAAGGACTGATTTGTAAGTGAACTGACATAGGATATTCTACACGGACTTTGCTAACTGAATATCCTTGAATGGACTGACTAAATGATACATGACTAATGGACTGTTATTTTGACTATGCTATGAACTCATAATGGAATAAACTATATTTTTGATAGCACAAGCGTATCTGTTATTTTTACTGTGTGTTAACAAAACATACAAACTTATCTCACTCATTTATCTGTGTGCCCATCTGACTAACGCTGCACATTCTGTTTAGCTTGTCTCCTTAACCCTGGTTGGGGAACCCAGGCTTAACAAATTGTCTCCAACTTTTTTTCTTAGAAAGATGGTGGAGAAGATAGTAGCTCTATAGCAGCAAAGAACTCCAGGGAAAGAGCATGATTGATCCCTTGGCAGTCAAGAGTCTGGCTAACACAGCATGGAAACTACATTGGCCATGCTTGAAGTTGATCATTTGAGGGACTGGCATGAACTACTAGGACAAAGATGTTATAATATACAATTTTGACTATAATACACAAAGGGGAAAATGTATCATGAGAGGATTGAATTTTATATGATACTATAATCTTAAAAGAAAATTTTTATAGAATGATGGTATAATTGGTAAATATCATCAGAAAAATTGTCTCGAATGAGTAATGGTACTTCAAATCTATGTTCGTAATGTGAACAAGAAGAGGAGACACTTTATCATGCAGAAAAATTTGGATACAAATACATACATTAATTCAGAAAAGCTTAAAGACTGAAGGATCTTTCAATTGAAACTGGATGCTTTTCTTTTGGTATTGATGGAAATAAACAGCTGGAACTTTGTTTTTATACATGATAACTGCAGCAAGATTATTATATGCACAAAAGTATAAAGTTTTAGCACTACCACAATGATTGATGAATATGATGAACTAGCAGAGATGGCTAAATTGACTAATTAGAAAACAGACAATATCTATATTTTTTGTTGACTGGAAACTCCTTTTATACTTTTGCATGAAACGGAGAAAATGAACTTAGTGAACCACAAAAATCTTGCTTCATGCAGTCTTCCATTGAAGACCCGCTGTCCAGAGTATATGTGGACAATTTCATAACCTCTCCTTTCTCTGGAAAGCTTTTGCTGGCCAGGATCCATCCTCTGGTCACCATCTCCATTGTAATGTCATTCCTGTTCCTTCAGGGATGTCTAGTTCACCACGTCTCACTGCAAGTTTCCACTTGGGTCACCTTTATGAATCTTAGTACAGGTTCATGATTTCAAGGAGCTTAAATTACTAATATTTTTCTATCTCACCCATCTCCACATGATAGATGTTGTATAAAAATTTAAGAAGCTTTTCTATAAAAAATTAATTAAGCAGGAAAAAAGTGAATCAGAAAAAAATAAATCAAGGTGAACAGATATGACCTAGAGTACTGAAATGTTTGAAAAGAGAATTGGTTTTTAGATACAAAAGCATTCTAGTGTTGAAAAAGTTTAAGGAAAAAGAAGTATGTAGATACACAATAGACTTAATTAAAGTATTAGTACATGTTGATAAAAGAGTCCAAGGATAAACTTACAAAACTTATAAAGAAAGAGGCAAAAAGATTGCTCATAAGGAAAGAGACCAAGGAAACAATTCATTCAAGACACTTGAATACAAAATGGAGGGAGATATCTATAAAAGGAAAATTAAATATTATATTACATATATTATATAACTAAATAAGAGTTAGCACAAACACTCAAATAAGTACAATATTCAGAAAAGAATGGAGAATTTAAAGAGTTTACAGAGTGAAAACTTTCAGTTCTCTTGGGTAGACCAGACAGAAAACATAATCAGATGAACTAAATGTACCGTATATACTTGAGTATAAGCCGAGTTTTTCAGCACATTTTTTGTGCTGAAAAAAAACCCCTCAGCTTATAGTCGAGTCAGATTCCCCTCTGAAAAAAAATGGTGTGGAGCTCCGAAGCTGGGCAGCCACTTCCCTGCTTCCGTGTTTCCTTTGCAACTTTTAAGCATGGGGGTAATCAGAAGCAGAAAAGTTCTTGCTTGAGGATATATTGTTTTTTCTTTTTTAACTGTTTTTAGGGGGGGGGAAGACCCACCGCCATGTGAGAATGCTCAGACACGAAATCTATTCGACCGAAAATAAATGTGTGTGTGTGGGGGGGGGGGATTTTAACAGAGGGAAGATGTAGGGAGAAGGCAAAAGCGACGGAAGATCCTTCAGGGGAAACTGAGGGAGAGATTCACCCTTGGTCCAGATGAGCCCCCTTCCCCTTTCTCTAGACTGAGAAAACAACGCAAGCCGAGGTTGCTTCGGCTCAGCTTCATTTCCTCAGCTCCAGCTGCTTTCAGTCCACTCAGGAGGAGGGGGAGGAGGAGGTGGTGGTGGCGGCTCACGTTGTTTTCTGATAGTAAGATCATTTCCCAAATTAATTGATTCACTAACCCAAAAGAAGAAGATGTTGATGACAGTGGGAGGCAGTAGTCACTCTCTCCCTTGCAAGAAAAAAGCAAGAGCCGTTCTTATGATCTCTCCCTCTCCCTCTCTCTCCCCGTAATACAGTCAAGCCCTTTCCAGCACGCGGGATCCGCCCCCGCCGCTTTGCACCTTGCAAATGCAAAAACCCCAGGATTTTGCATTTGCAAGGTGCAAAGTGGTGAAGGCAGATCGTGCGTGCTGGAAAGGGCTTGACTGTATTACGGGGAAAGAGAGAGGGAGAGATCATAAGAACGGCTCTTGCTTTTTTCTTGCAAGGGAGAAAGTGACTCCTGCCTCCCACTGTCATCATCATCATCTTTTGGGTTAGTGAATCAATTAAACCTTTCATGATAGTGAGATCGTTTCCCAAATTTCCCTTAAATCAGGGAAGAAATCAGAAACAAACCTTTGGACTGAGAATAAGCCTGTTCCTATGATGCCATTTTTGTTCACTGCAGTGTGAAAAGTGTGAAAAAACACACTTCTTTTTCTTCATCTTCTTGTTCCCTATTTACTGGTCTCTTTCAAAGAGGAAATTGTGAACATCAAACTTATTCTCAACTGTCCTAGTGAAAGTTTTTATTGGTATCTATTTTTATTTTTGAAATTTACCAGTAGCTGCTGCATTTCCCACCCTCGGCTTATACTCGAGTCAATAAGTTTTCCCAGTTTTTTGTGGTTAAATTAGGTGCCTCGGCTTATATTTGGGTCGACTTATACTCGAGTATATACGGTAGTTTATTGTAAGGTTACATGAACATTTTAAGTTCGAAAGTACAAATTTTCTACCTTCCACTTCTAACTGCTTGATCCATTAGGGTAGGTCCTTTTTATTTTTTCCTGCTGACCATTCAGTGACTGCAGGCCCTTGCCCCTCTTGTCCGATCATTTCCTATCTCTTCTCATTCCTCAAGGTCACTCATGCATTCCATTACAAAACTGGAAGATTAAAACAAAATGTGAGTAATAATCAATAAATAACCATAGTTCAAATCAAAACTCTACAATAGGAGAATGAAATAAAATTTATTAAATATCTCTAATTAAATAGTTTATTTTGAAATATCATTCAACTTCTGGCAGAACAGATGACCCTTTAAGAATAGAAGGCCAGACCTTTTCTCTTCCAAGCCCTCTGGAATTTCATACTCTGCCCCCAACTTCTAATTTCTAATTGGGATAATGGCTTGGTAGTTCCTTATGCTCCTAATGTTAGGGATAACATTGTTTACCCTAACTGGTTTAGGTAAAATAATAAATATGTTATCATGGTTTGTTAGTTAAAGTGTCTGTAACTTTAACTGTAAGAATGTAATTAAGGGAGTGGTTGTAAAAGCACCATAAAAGAAGCAAGGCATGGCAGCTTGCTCTCTCTGGCTTTATGATCCCTAATTACTGGATAGACTGAAGACTGCGTTTTTCCCCTACTGGAACGGGAGAGAGAAAGGACTGTTGATTTATCAACGGTGAGAGGACTGATTTATTGTAAGTGAACTGACATTGGATATTCTACACGTACTTTGCTAATTGAATATCCTTGAATGGACTGACTAAAAATGATACATGACTAATGGACTGTTATTTTGACTATGCTATAAAACTCTAAGTGGAATAAACTATATTTTTGATAACACAAGCATATCTGTTATTTTTACTGTATGTTAACTAACATACAAACTTATCTCACACATTTATCTGTATGCCTATCTGACTAATGCTGCACATTCTATTTAGCTTATCTCCTTAACCCTGGTTGGGGAACCCAGGCTTAACACTGGTTATGGGCCCAGGCTTAACACTGATTATGGGCCCAGAGGCTGCAAAGTCAGTTTAACTAGGATAAAATAGATTTATGTAAAAAGTGAGAGTTTGTGTTGTTATACGTTACAGTAAACAGACAGCTGTGTTTTATTAATTATAGTTTTATATCCATATAAGAAAACATGGCACAAGTCAATCTACAAAGTTTGTCCCTTATAGCCAAGCTGGATGGAACAAACTATGTATCATGGTCTATGAAATGTAGTCTACTTCTATGAAGAGAAGGTCTGTGGAACATAATTGAAAATCCACCAAACGTAGAGGAATGGGATCCAGAGATTGAGGAAGATAGACAAAAGATAGAAGACTTTAAGCAGAAGAATGAACAAGCTATTTGCATAATAGGACTAACACTATCTGACCAGCAACTTGTTCATATCCGCGGAGAGCTAACGGCTGTTGGGTGTTCATCTGCTGGGATTCATCTGCGACACCCCCAAACCCGTCTCCGGATCCTCCCTATCTTCGGCTGCCTCTACATGGCAGCCTTTATCCTTACCCGTCAGGATCGGAGGCACCAAGACAGCTAGCGCAACAGGGATTGCGTGGGATCGCGAATCCCCGCCGCCGCTGAAGCCTGGCAAACCGGAAGTCGCTCCTACTTTTTTTTTTAAGGAGCATTACACCCACCATTGGTTCCAATGCTTGTGTGCAAGAGACAAGACCCTCATAGCCTATGTTTTCTTTCTGGCAATTAAAATGCTAAAATACAAAAAGAAAAATAATAGTGTAAGTTGAAGGCTATGCAGTGTAGAGACATCAAAAGTTGACCTATTCATTCCTTTTTCCCCTAACCTCACCAGAAATAAAACATTTTGTGTATGTGTGTGTGTGTGTGAGAGAGAGAGAGATCTCCAGTCAATAGTTTTGATATATAAAATATCTATAGAAATATTGTACATATATCAAATATCTATATAGAGTTGAAAGATATTAAAATACAGTGAAATTGGATTTTAAAGAATATGGTACAGATATACATCTTCTAGAAAAGATAGTTAAAATATTTTAAAGTATTATTATTATTAAAGTTAATTTCTAAGAAACCTTTTTGTACAATAAATAGTTTTGTACAATCTGCAGCAATTTTGAAATGTTACATATGTTTCTGATTCATCAGTTTAAATAATCAAACAGCTAAGCCTGTTAAACATGCAGTTTCATTCTTTGAATGGGAAAGCTCTTGTTCCTTTTTTGTCACTTTCTGCCACTAGTGTTAAAATCTCACATCCAAGTTTTTGTTCACCACAGAAGTAATTGATTGGTGTAATATCCTTGGCTGTGATTATAGCATATGCACATAGAGTCAGAGGGATAACTGTCAACCATTGATAGAGAACCTTGGTCCTAACTCATTTGGTTGGAAAGAACAAGATGGTGGAAATAAGTGGGTATAATTGATTGGTGCACAAAACTCACAGGCAGGCAAAAAAGGAAAAAGAGCCAATATCACTGCACTTTTATAGTGCCATTATTTCATAGTAAGGACTGTTCCTCCCTTCCTTCCTCCCTCCCAATCTGGGGAAGAAGATACGATTAAGCCACTTCCCAAAATCTTGCCAAGAGACTCACAGGGACCTTTGCATGCAGTCTCTACAACTGAACACTGATGCCCAAATGCATGCAAGCTTAATATCCCTTCCCCCTAAATAAGCTCCCAAGATACTAAAACGGTTAATATTAATTGTGGAAGGTCATACTGCTACAATTACTTTTATTTTAGGTCCCATTCTTTTGAATTGTTTCTATTTCAAAATATGCCATGTGTCTTGTTTGAAGTTACAACCTGCAGTTCTCTTGTCTCTTACTTACACATTCCCCCCAAGATGAACTCTTTATCTTCAGCTTCCTTTGATGGCAGGATGCAAAATCCAAGGAGCCAGGCCCGTTGAATTGTGTTACATGGGTTGTGAAATGAACAGAAAAGCCGTTCGAGGTTATGAAGTGAATTGGAGGAGGGGGAGAAGAATCCGGTCCGAATTAAAAGCCGTGAGGGAAGGAAGTATTAGGTTACTATTATCTACCTCATGCCCCGAAAGTTCAGGGTGGCCCACCTCCACCATGCCCCGCTCTCTCGCCTCCGAGCTAGCCAAGACTTGGCGGTCCCTGAGGCGGCCCTTGACCCCTTCCCACCCAAAGGTTCTCACCCTGAGGCTAAAGAAAGGCGCAACCTGAGGGGGAGCCAGACCAGCTGCAGGGTTTCTTCTTCTTCTTCTTCTTCTTCTGGGGGTTTGGCGGCGTGAGAGGGTGCGGAAGGCGGTGCCTGAGGCGAGGCTGAGCGGGGCGGGATTCTTCCCACACGCCTCGTTTCGCGGCTGCCTGGCTGCCGGTTCTGCTGCTCGTAGCATTACGGGAGCTTCATTTTCGGGCGAAGCGAGCGGGGAGAAGCGCTTGATGCAAGCGCGCCGCCCCGTCTCCGGAGCTCAAGCATCGGGGAAGAGGGAAAGGCGCCGGGTCTTCCCCGCCACGATCCTTCGCCTTCTATCCGCAGTGCCAAAGGGAAACTCCGAGGTGGGTGTTGAGGCTCCCGGGCAAATGCAAGCGAGAAAACTAGAGGTGAACAAAGGGAAAGTTTGGGTGGGGACCTCAAGTGGATCCACCTGAGCAGAAGAATAGGGGCCGTAGAACTGAACGAGGGTGATTACTTAGCAGCCCCACTTTATGCATGCGTAAGCCTATGTTGCAAGGTACGAGCCAGAGAAAGTATGTAGGTACAGGATAGGATTGCAGCGTGAAGCGTGAATTCCCTTAGCAAAACGCTCGTCCATTTACGCTCTCGTTATGCACCTGCTTCTATGGCTGCTGTTTGTGGTGGCTGCAAAGAGTTGGTTTTACCGGCTCAAGGTTGTTTTAACTGGTGAAGAAGACTCGAACCTGCGGCTTCTTCTTATAGCAACAGGGTTAGAAATGGGACTCCTGGTAAATAGGGTTGCGAGCACTTCATCCGCTTTCCTCCATCCCTCTTCTCACGAATTCCTCCATTAAGTAAACGGCTTGCCTCATTTGAACTCTCACGTCGTATTTTGGGCAAGTGTCTCTTCCCATTAACTTCTATATTCCATTAAGCAGGAGCAGAGCAAACTTCAAAAAAGCACGTCTCGTCTTAAAAAATACATCGAGGAAAAAGTGAAATAATTGTTTTCCATTTTGTTTTAAACTATCTTTTAAATTGCCAGAGCAAAATATGTGCAATTATAATTGTAACGTGTGGCATGGCAAGTCTATGGCACTATAGTTTGGATATGGGAGTATCAATTACAGTAACATTTTGAGCACAGAGTAAAATACTAACGAAATCCTAATGCTGAGCAATAGCTATTCAGATCACTAGACAGTAGCATAAAATTGATCCAGTTTGACTGTTTTGGAAGATTATCCATATGCAGATGTATTTTCCTAGATAGGGAAATAAAAAATATATAGTGTAATTTATTTAATTGTGATATTAATCAATGCTCAGTTCTAAAAATGTTTTGTTAATGGCTCTTCCCTAATAAGAAATTGATGGATTTCACTTTTTTGGAAGGATGCATAGTATAACTGATCTCAGGTTTCATATACATTTGTCTAGCTAGAGCATTCCAAAACTATTTTTTTCCTTTTTAAATGAACCTCTTTGTATTTAATGCAATTTTATCTTAAACATATGGCTAAGCAAAATGTATGAACTTTAGAACAAATCAGTAAGCAAGCTGTTACTTCCTTAAATAAATAATAAGATACCCAAATACCTTATATATTATATATAGTGTTTATAGATGGTACTCTCAGGAAGCATAAGTTATGTTCATTGCACTATGTAAAATGATGTAATTTAAGGTTTCATCTCTATAGGAGATCTATTGCATGCTGTAAAGTTCTTGATTCCTAATAATAAACTTTTGTATACAAGTTAAGTGATAAATAATGCCTGATCTTAATGCCTAAGACCTGGTATTTATAGATGTGGAGGCATGAAAGTCAGTTTTTTATTCAGGTTCAGAATGTGTAGTATTTCATGTTTGCTATTCATAGCTGTATGGTCTTTACCAAGTCCAAATCATGTTAAGGGAGTTTTTTAACTTAAAACAGCTTCTCATGAAATATCTTATGAAACTCCGCTATAAAGAGAATTTCTGCCAATGTCATTATAAGAACTATCCTTTTTGTCTTTGTTTATAATATTCCCTTTATCTGATACAAAATAATTGAAATTATATTTAGTTTCAGTTCCAGAAAAGATTAAAACTACCTCTCCAAAAAGTTGGCTTCACTCAAAAAGTAGGTATTTTACTATAATAAGACTCCCTTTCTTTGTTTTTTTTAATGTATGTTGTTTTCTATTTCAGTCACACAGTAACGTAAAAGTATCCCAAATTTTACAAATCAATATAATTTCACTTTTAATATAGGAAAAATATTTGCTGTAACATGAAATAACTTCCCACTTTGAATGTCTTGTTGGACTGTTAAAGTAGAAAGTATATTTAAATAATTTTTATGAAAAGCATTTGAATCTCTATAAAGTTTGATGCATATAAACTGGCTACAACATGACTTAGCAGGCATTTGAACCCACTTCTATTCAGTATGATTAGATACTTTATCCATCATCATCCTTACTCAGTGACACAGCAGTCGCTTTTTGTTACAATTATGGTTTCTAGTTCATTGCTATAGTATGCTTTTAAAATATACATGGATTTGTTTGGAATAGAAATCTACAAATAAAAATACCATGAAAAGAATATTAGCATAATTCTTAGTGTAAATAAATATCATATCATCTGGGAGTCCTAAATAATGTATCATTGATGGAAGTTGAGCTATAGGGTAAATTATTAGTTCATTATTTGATTTCCTACAGCCCTCTAAACTACCAAAAACTTGTCCCAAAGAATGGGAATTATTTGGATAATACAGTGGGATGTTTAGGATAGGAAAAACTAGTGAAAATTGTGTTCTCCTTTCATTACCTTATTCATGAATCAAAATCTCTGCAGCATATGGAAGTATTATTTCACAATATTTCATAGTCAAGCCACCAAATTGAGAGATGTATAACTCATAAGTACATGTATATATAAGATGTTACCCTTTGTATGTTATAGAGTCATATTCGACACTTAGTTGGAATAAAAAAGCAAGGGAATGCAAAGGTCACTGATTCTTGAGGTAGAATATTAATATTTTAAATGAATACATTTTATTTCTTAAAAGGGAATGTGGTTTGCAAAATAGTTCTAAAAGGATTTCACCTATGGAGCACCTCTAATAAAAATTATAGTGACAATGAAATAGTTTCCCAGCTGCAAAAGACCTTCTGAAAGAAAAATGCCTTGTTCTTTAAAAAGCTAATAATAATATACAATCTAAGTGAATTTATACACTGTAAAGAAATTATTTCTATGCCAAACAGGTCACAGACTAGCAGAAACATACACATTTAAAGTTAGATATTTGTAGATAGTACTCAGAAATCAGAATCAGATTTTAATTCAGCCATATGGCATACTTTTTCCAATTTGGGAACAAAAAACTGCTTGTAAAATCGTTGGATATTTAAATTCAACGTAGCTTCAAATTCAAATGTAAAAGCATCACATTACAAACTATGGAAATGAAACTACCCTATGAAGACATTTCCAGTCTATGTACAAAATTTAAGTTTCTAAAAAGCTTCATTTTTGTTATCTTTAAATTCAGAATTATCAAGTTTGTATGGAATGAAGAGTCAGGTCCTTAACTGTGAATGAGGTTGATATGGGTACAATTCCTTAATTCTTACTTGCTTTTCACATTACCATTATTGTGTTACCAAGATCTTTTTGCATGTTATCCAGGTTGAGGATCCTGACTAATTATTTCCAAAAGCTCTAGTATTCATTGTCATAAATGTCTCAATTTAGGAGACTTTGGCTGGAAAGGGAACAATAAGTTAAACATTATTTGAGTGACATGCTAAAAAGTCATTCCTATCTTTTTAGCTGATCATGATAGCATGTACAGATAGCATGTAATCTAGGCCAAATGCAGTATTCACTGGAAATGAGCATTATTATGCCATTCACCATTGTCTTAGCACCTTCCCCACTTGTACCTAACCATAACATTGACATGTCTCAGCAATTTATATATGTATGTATGTATGTATGTATGTATGTATGTATGTATATATATATATATATATATATATTTGTTTTCTGAGGTTCTCGCGGGTATTTGTATGTAGATCTTTGGTTATTCGGGTTTTCTCCCGCGTAAGATTGGAAGTATCTAGGCAACGTTTCGATGAAGTCTCATTCATCATCTTCAGGCTTGTGTCTTTGGCTCTGTGCTTCTCAGAGTGATGTGAGCTTGCAGCTGCTTCTTCCTTTTAACTGCTAGTGGGGGTGTGACTTGATTGGGTGGGGGCTTGGCTGTGTTCTGATTGGGTGGGGGGTGTTCTCATTGGTTGGGGGTTTGGCTGTGTTCTGATTGGCTGGAGGCGTGTTCTGTTCAGGTGGGGGCTTGGTTGTGCTCAGGTTTGTCTTAGTTGCTGGGGGATTTGAGCTGGTGAGCTGTGATCTTGCTGTTTGGCTTCGAGTTCGTGGTTGTGCTGCATCTTCATGGTGGGGGTCAGTTCGCTTCATGTATGGCTCAGAGGGGTTTGAAGTGGGTCCGTGGTCCGTGGTCGTGTCTCATCTTCTGTGTGGGTGTGAGTCTGCTTTCTACGTGGAAGTGTGGTGGTGGCATCTTGTGTGGCTCTCAGGGGTGTGGGTCTGGTATCATTCTTCATGTTAGGTACTCGTCTGTTCATGAGGGCGGGTTTCCAAATGGCTGGTAGCCCTCATGATTCCAATGGCCGCCCTAATGAACAGACGAGTACCTAACATGAAGAATGACACCAGACCCACACCCCTGAGAGCCACACAAGATGCCACCACCACACTTCCACGTAGAAAGTAGACTCACACTCACACAGAAGATGAGACATGACCACGGACCAGAAGCCGCACTGCAGCTGCATCACTACCCACTTCAAACCCCTCTGAGCCATACATGAAGCGAACTGACCCCCACCATGAAGATGCAGCACGACCACGAACTCGAAGCCAAACAGCAAGATCACAGCTCACCAGCTCAAATCCCCCAGCAACTGAGACTAACCTGAGCACAATCAAGCCCCCACCTGAACAGAACACGCCTCCAGCCAATCAGAACACAGCCAACCCCCCAACCAATCAGAACACAGCCAAACCCCCAAACAATGAGAACATATCCCCACCCAATCAGAACACAGCCAAGCCCCCACCCATTCAAGTCACACCCCCACTAGCAGTTAAAAGGAAGAAGCAGCTGCAAGCTCACATCACTCTGAGAAGCACAGAGCTGAAGACCAAGCCTGAAGATGATGAATGAGACTTCATCGAAACATTGCCTAGATACTTCCAATCTTACGCGGGAGAAAACCCGAATAACCAAAGATATATATATATATATATATATATATATATATATATATATATATATATATATATATATATATATATATATATATATATAAAATATGTTTCCATGTTGTTGTCTTCCATTTGTCTCAAACCATAATGAAGGAGGCTGTTCAATCTAAAAAACAGTGCTTTCCTTGTAAGGCAGCCAACAAGTGGTAGCAGTTTTACTGTAGATACAATTCTAACTTGCTTCACCAACCCCTTTTTTGGTGGCACTGTGAGATAATTTTAGGGTAAGGAGATGAGACTGAGATCAGGTTAGTTCCTATTGGCCTCTTTAGACTGATGCAGGTATATTCCTTACTCTGGTCCTTGAGCACTCTCTTCCAAGGTTGTTCTGCTTGGAAGAGTTTGTTCTATCATACTATACACAATAGTTGTGTTGATCCCTAATTTTAATATTCAGATCTACCCAATTGTTCAGTATGCTTGTTGAACAACCATATAGTCCTTTTTTGGGGTGTGTGGGGGAGAAAGATGTGATATGTGAGGAATTGACATGGAGAAATGGCAGAAAATGTTTGTACAGTCCTCCTGGTGGACCTGCCAACTTTTGTTTGAATTGACAGTTATTTCATGATACGTTTAACTATCTGACACGATTTGCCTATCTCTGAGCAGAAAGCCTAATTCAAAGATTTGCTCAGGAACCTCCTCTTCCACTTTTCCTATCACCTTGCCAAACGTTTGGAACTAATTATTAGGATGAGAAATATACCAGGTGAATGGACAGTCTCAAAAGATGTCTCTAGAAAACTACGAAAAGAATTGCCAGTCACTGGCTTCCGGTTTCGCGTGGCTTCGGGGCAGCAGGAATTCGCGACAGCTCGCGATTCCTGCTGTGCTAGCCATCGAGGTACCCCCGATCCAGATGGGTCAGGGGGATATGGCTGCCCTGTAGGGACAGCTGAAGAGAGAGGGGAGTCGGACAGGGAGGTGGGGGTGTCGCAGACCCCCCCCTTTTCCGGAAAAACCCCTTTTTCCCAAGGCGGTGGAGCGGCGGTCAGCAATGGCCGCCACGAAGAAGCCAGCAACCGGGTAAGATTGCGCTGGAGGAAATGTGAAGAGTGAAAGTTTTGTCTGAGCCGGGTCAAGTAACATCCTTTAAATTGCCTGGAACTGAGCTGTTTGAATTGCTGGAGGATACATTGTATCCCTAAGAAGAGCGAAAGCGGCGGAGAAGCTGTTAAAGGGAACTTTTGTTTTTTCTTCACTCTCCCACCCCATGGAAACAGCAGAAATGTTTGGATTTATTGGACATTGAAAGTGAATTGTTTTGAGAGTTGAAGCTAAGGGACAAAAGGATTCTTGGACATTGAAAAATTTAAGAGATTGGAAAACCCTTGTTGGAGGTATGGATTTCTGATTATTTAAAATTGACATTGCAAGTGGGAAGGGAGAGGAAAAAAAATTGGAGCAGAAGCTGAAAAAGGAGGAGATTGCCTAGAATCCCAAAGAAAGATATATGGTAATTGGACCTCTTTGTTTAAACATTAACCCCAGAAAGAGAAAGAGAAGAAGGAAGAAAAGTATTAACTTTTGGAACTTTTTTTTAATTGTTTTTGATTAAAAATACTTGTGGTTGTTTTGGGAAAAGTTTCTCTTTTCATAATGGCATCGTTTGTGGATGAACTAAAGACTGAATATCAAAAATATAAAAAGGAAGATACTTTGGGTGCTTTGTTTCAATTCTTAGAAATGGCGTTATGTACTTATGAAAAGTTGATTACGCACCAGAAGGGCTGGGACAAGGAAGAAGAGGAAGAAGAAGCCATCTTTGATGAACAATGGGTCCCTTCCGGAGAGGAGGAGAAAAAGGATAAGAAAAAGGGGATTTTAAGAATTATAAAAACAACCAAAAAAGAGAAAAATGAGGGAAAAGGTGGAGGCAAGGTTAGAAAGCAAAGGAAAAGGAGTAAGAAAAGGGAGGAGGAAAAACAAAGGGGTAAAAAGGGCAAGGAGAAGAATAAGCAAGAGAGAAAGGGGGGGAGGAGAAGCCTCAATGGGGGGAAGCAAGATCTAAAGAAAAAAAGTTTATTTAGAGACAATGGGTGAATTTAATTTAGGATAAAAGAGGGATTCTGGAGGGTACATAAGTTTGTGTTTTTATATGTGTATTTAGAGTATAAAATTCATTATGTAATTTTAGAATCTTTTAAACAGAATCCCAAGAAAAATTGTTATACGAAGTACTTTTAAGTTAGGGTAATGAGTTGTAGACGTTACTCCAATTCGTGTATAGGAGAAGTATAGTAAAAGAAAAAAGATGAATGGATAGTTGGAAATAGAACAGACAAAGAATGTTATTGAAAATGGTAATAAGATATGGAAGGATATATAAAGGTTTTGTTATGGTTTTTTTTTTGGATTTTGTATATTGATAAAAGGCAATAAAATTTTAATTAATAAGAAATAATTTGGATGAAAAGGAGAAGTAGGGATAAGATATGAAGTTAAATAGATAAAGTATTGATACTATAATTTGGAATTATTATGCTCTATTGGTTTTTTATTATTATTTTTTCCTAGAAAAGAATTTATAAGCTGTTATGCCTTGCATTGTTTTTATAAAATTGATAAAAATGGTTTTTATATATATATATAAAAAAGAAAATGATAATAAGATATGGAAGGATATATGGGATGAATATGATGTTTGAATTTGTGTCTGTGTGAAGAGTTTTAACCCGGGATCAGACAACCTTCAGAAAAGATCTTTTAGTTTTGTTTATGTTTTGTGTTTTGTATGTTTGTGTATTGTGTCTTCTGTAAAATTAATAAAATTTGTTTAAAAAAAAAAAAAGAATCAATAAAACCTTGGAGGAATGTTAGATGAGAATAATTGTAAACAAGTCAGAAAGAAATGAATATGATGACTATAAAATGGATAAATATAGAAAAGAAATGAAATTGAATAAGAGTAAAGAGAAATAATGAGAAATTTGCTGAAAGATATTTATGTGTCCATATGGAAATGGGATAAATTAGAATTATGTTGTATAAAAATAATGTTTTATCCGACTTGTAAAAATTTATAATGTTAAGAGGTTTTATGTACTTAATGGTTAATGATGTGTTGTTTGTCTTTAAAATTAATAAAATTTGTTTCAAAAAAAAAAGAATTGCCAGTCACTGAAGTGCTGGCTGGTATAGTTGAGGTGATAGAAAAAGGATGGCCTTCCTAATACAGGAAAAGAGCAACTCTCCTTTGGCTATAAGGCAGAAGAGAGTCAGTCTGTTCCTCCTGCTCATAGACGGGAGGAAAACACTCAGCAATGGGAAAAAACTTTCAATGTGAGGACAATGAAGCAACAGTAATTTCTAAATGTTAACTTTAGACTTTCCAGGTAATAATAAGAGAATTGTGGTTGAACACAACTGTTGGGGAGCGCTTGGCTTTCATATTTACTTATTTAACATTGAATGAATTCTAAAAGGCTGATATTTTAAAAAAATTTCTAAAGCACAGTTTAATTTTTTGACTTCCCTGGGTGAGAAAAGTATGTGTAACACCAGGCAACTTTCTGTCTCCTTTACTATTTGGACCTCCTGGTTGCGCTGTGATATGCTGTAACTACTTATGTTTTCTGTCCCAATCCAATAAAGCCAAACCTATATATAGTGTCATTTTATGGCTCAGTTACTCCACCCTAAAAAGAATCCTAACATTTATTAATGGACACGCCACTTTTAATAATGAATGAGGTTATTGCAAGAACTTCTAGAAAGACCTTCAGTTCTTCATTGAGAAAACAATATATTAAAATATTAAAAAATGCCTGCCACAACATATTCTTGGAATTTGCCTTCTGCTATATAACTAGTGGATGGCCTCAGATCTTAAAAGCGTTTTGGGACAGATAAATGAGAGGCTCATGACAAGATAAGCTGAGAAGATCTGTTGGGTTTGCTTTTGATCCCAGCAGGATAAATGACCAGCCATTAAATATGAATCCCATAATTTAAGGCTTATTTTTTATTGCACGATAATTCTCTCTAATGTCTTTGTTAAGCAATTAAAGCTGCTTGCCTTAGAAGACAGGAGTCTAGTACTTAATGACAAAGAACAATTTCAAAAGCTAAGAACAGCTTTTAACCTAAAGAAGTTACTTGTGTATACTTTTAATGTGGCATAGAAGGAGGAAGAATGCTATTTTTAAACTTGCAATGTATTTTTAGCCAATGTACACTCTATTATAGTTATGGAAATAACCAATTTAATCTACTCATGTGAAGACATAGAAAAGCTTTCATTAGCCTCTGGCCCAGTCACAATCAGCTGTATCTTATAAGGTATTTGGCTTGGTAAAGCTTTCCTAGAGCATGCTTGTCAAAGAAGAAAAAGATTGTGAAGGCAAAAAAAGCACGTGGAAGAGATAGACCAAAGGAAAACATGTATATTGGATGTACAAGGAAAGAGGGATTTGGGGGGCATTTAAAATAACATTTTGACTGGATGGTGGAATGTGTTTTATGTAGTTTGGATTTTAATATTCAGAATTTTTCAGCAATGGAGTTATATATAGATTATATGGAAATTAAATGTTCCTGCAGTTTAAATAAAATATTAACAATATGAAAAATAAAGAATTCAGTGTATTGTCTCTAGTACTATATCTGTGAAGTTTGGGACTGAAAAAAAATACTTTATGGCAATGTAGTTAAAGCAGCTGATTCATACTGCACGACATTTCCCACAGAGGATTCCCCCCCCCCCCCAATTACAGCCCCATAAAAAGGAAATATTTGAGGACTGGAACTCAGAATCCTGGTATTTCAAAAGACAATTGAAACGTTGGTGATAAAATGACATTATCAGAAGGGGTGGGGAACAAATTTTGCAGCCTATTTTGCTCTCAACTCCACTGTTAAAATGTCCCCAAATCTTTAAAACTCATTCAAAATTACCATTGTGAGTGTATGTGAACGGAAATGGGAGCAGCTTGTTTTCAAGAGATTTCTATTCCCATTCCTATATTTATTCATGGAGGGAAATCCTATTCAAAATAAAATGTGGCAGCAGTATTAGGGAGTTGCATGAGTCGTGTTACTCATCCCTGAAGTATACCCACTTGATTCCATTCATGTTGATCGAGAGCAAAACTTCCTGCTCAGAGCCTCTGCAGAGTGGGATGCTACAAGGTTCAATATTTTCTCCACTCCTGTTTAACTTCTACATGAAGTTATTGGGTGAAATCAGTTGCGTGGCTCTGCCCCTGATGAAAGTGATGCTGTTGATATCCTTTCTTGGTGCCTGGAAGCTGTAGGGACTGAATGGGGAACAACATGTTTCAATTCAACCCTGGTAAGACTGAATGGCTTTGGGGTTTGGAGCCTTTTGTATCTGGGGTTTTACCAACTTTGGTCTGAATGGAGTCACACTACCGTATAAAACAAGTACCCAACTTGGAGGTTTTCTGGATTTGCAACTCTCACTCAAAGAGCATGTGAAAATCATGGGCAGAAGGACCTTTCCACAGCTTCATGTTGTGTACCCATTGCAGCCATTCCTAAATTGGGAGGCTTTATTCAAAGTTGCATATGTCACTTCCTGGATAGACTGGAAAAACTCTACATGAGATTGCCCTTGACTTGTGCCATGCTTTCTTATATGGATATAAAACTATAATTAATAAAACACAGCTGTCTGTTTACTGTAATGTATAACAACACAAATTCTCACTTTTTACATAAATCTGTTTTATCCTAGTTAAATTGACTTTGCAGCCTCTGGGCCCATAACCAGTGTTAAGCCTGGGTTCCCCAACCAGGGTTAAGGAGACAAGCTAAACAGAATGTGCAGCGTTAGTCAGATAGGCACACAGATAAATGAGTGATATAAGTTTGTATGTTTGTTAACATACAGTAAAAATAACAGATACTCTTGTGCTATCAAAAATATAGTTTATTCCATTTAGAGTTTATAGCATAGTCAAAATAACAGTCCATTAGTCATGCATCATTTAGTCAGTCCATTCAAGGATATTCAGTTAGCAAAGTACGTGTAGAATATCCTATGTCAGTTCACTTACAAATCAGTCCTTTGTCTCTCTCCCGTTCGAGTAATGCAGTCTTGAGTCCATGCAGTAATTAGGGATCATCAAAGCCAGAGAGAGCAAGCTGCAGCGCCTTGCTTCTTTTATGGTACTTTTTATAACCACTCCCTTAATTACATTCCTACAGTTAAAGTTGCAGACACTTTAACTAACAAACTATGATAACATTTATTATTTTACCTAAACCAGTTAGGGTAAACAATGTTATCCCTAACATAAGATATCGAGAAGCTTCAGCTGGTGTAAAATTTGGTTATGTGGGCAGATATGTTTGCTGTATTAGTTACCAGAATGGCTTGTGGATCCAATTCCAGGTGCCGTTTTTGACCTTTAAAGGCCTGAATGGCATGGGAGCAGGTCATTTGAGAGAACGCCTCTTCTTAGCCACGCATGAGAGCCTCAGCCAACTCCAAGACTTGCTGGTACATGAAAATCCATCACAACTCTAGACACATTCCATTTGCGCCACACTCAGGAGCCTTGGCTCCAGATCCCTACAGCTTGCAACTTATCTTTCATTTTTCAGCTTCTGACAGGTGCACCCAACTGGTGCGATTTATGGGTTTCTACAGAGACTGTTTTGTACCATTCTGCAAGTGGATGCTATTCTCTCAATCCTTTAGGAAGCTCCTAAAGGTTGTGTAGAGTAGTTGAGTTTCACTGTTATGATGATAACCCACAGCATGTAACAGTCATCAGTGGAGTCAAGATTCAGAACTAGATGGTTTTTTAGAATCATCAACAAAGGCAGTTATTACATTCTTTAGGTCTTGTATAATGTTGGTAGTAATCTTTGTTGTCTGACAAGAAAATTTTGCTTGTTTTTTTAAAATAATCTTTTTAATTAAAATAAATATATAAGTGAGAAATTGGCACATCACAAAGCAAAGCATCAATCTCTAACATCATTTATATTTACAAAAATGCCTCACAAACGTTCATAGAGTAATGTCTACATGCAGCTGAATAGTTGATTTGGAACAATAGTTGATTTGAAACAAAAATTTGGTTTTTTGCCAAGAAAGGCAAAGGTAATCTGGGGTGATTAAGAGCATTCTGGGGGACTAGAGTGTGTTGTAGATAGCAATTAGTCCTCAAATTACGAGCCCAAGTGGAACTGTAATTTTGATCAAAAGCCATGATGGTCATAAGTTGAGACACCCACATGACTAGACCTGGTTTTTACAACTGTTTTTACAGCATTCGTTAAGTTAATCATGGTTGCAAGTCTGAATCCAGGTGGCCTTTTTTTTACTGGAAACCGGCAAAACAAGCAGGAAACCAGGAAAGGCACTGCAAATCATGGTCACATGACCACTGGATGTTGTAATCTGTCATAAGTGTGAGCTGGTTAGGGTTGGAGGGGGAAGGAGTTCAATTATTCATCATCAACATCAACTGTCAATGAAAAAAAATTGAAGGGACACTGCTTTGCATTAAGCAGATTAAGTTTATAGGGTCATAAATTTGGAGTGATGTAATATGGATATTTCTCAGTTGAGGTTTTTTAAAAAATACAGTACAGTACAGTAATTAAGATGATTGCTTCTGCAGATTTTTGGCCAAATTATTGTGTCTAATAGTCTAAAGCAAAGTTAGATTAAACATAAGAGATGCACACAATATATATCATTTTGTTGTAGAAATGTATTGTTTCCTATCTTTTGAGCATAGCCAATTTGGTCGCAGGCTAGAAACTGGGCGATCATGAGTTTTGGTCCTGCCTTAGATACAAGATGGGTGGATAACCTCAGTGTAGTCACTTTCTCTTAGCTCTAGGAAGGAGGCAGGGACAAAACCATTTCTGAAAAACATTGCCAAGAAAACTGTGGGGACTTTTAAAAAATATTTGCACCAGATTAAAAAACATTTAAGGAAAAATTGCAGATATTCAAGCTATGTTTTGTTACAATTTTAGATAATCTGTAGGAGTAGGCTATAGATATGCGAGTTCAATCCTACTGATGCTAAAATAGTATTTTAGTACATTAAAATTCTTCTAAGAACTGCTGAAAAGAAATTAAAAAATAAAGCAATTATAGTATAGAAAAGTAATAAATAGATGATGGGATTATTTGATCAATAAGAGCCATGGGACAAGCATCTCTCTCCATATATATATTGCTTTTAATTGATAATTAGAATTATTTGAAGGTGACAAACTGGAAGGAGACTGGCCTTCAAGAATAGCATGGTATTAGTCATATTTAATATAGTCATATTTGTGTGTGTATCTCATATATATATATATATATATATATATATCTTAAGTTTTCGCGGGTACTTACATGTATGGCATTCAGCTTTGTTCGGGTATTTTCCCACGTCATAATAGTGCTGCTTTTAAAGTTGTAGCAACATTTCGGCAGAATCTCATCTGCCATCATCAGGCTTCTGTATAGTGTTCATCTGTGAGTCAGACTTTTACAGTGGTTTCAATTTTAAATTTGGGGCAGCCTATTGCTGTGCCAGAATGGTTTTTTCTTCATTCTGATTGGTTGGGAGTCTTGGTCTGTGTTTATTGGTCTTGGAGTTTGCTGTGTTCTGCTTCATTGGTGTTTCTAATATCTTCTGTCTGTTTTTTTGGCTCTTTTTGTATCTTGATTGGCTGGCAACATTGTGTTACTTTATTGGAGGCCTTTAGTGCAGCTTGGCTCCGGGTAAATGGACGGCTATCGTTAGTTAGGAAGCTAGGTTTCATCTGGGTGCCTGGTTGGGGTGTGTTTGAGCTGGAGGTATCAGGGGGGATCTGTTTGTGCCCAGGTGTTTGCCCTGGCTTGTGGTGTGGAGATTTTTTTGTTTGTGAGTGCAGGCTTCCAAATGATTGACAGTCTGGTGGAATCATCTCTTCTATTCATGCTTTCTGGTCTTTTTTCAATCTCTATGGCTTCTCTTATGATTCTGTGGCTGGGGTTTTCTATGGTGGCTAGGGTTTTGCTGCCATTGAAGTTGATGCTATGACCTGTGGCTTCCATGTGTTGGACTAGTGAGGAAGTGTGTTCCAGCTTTTTGACTGCATTTTTGTGTTCCTCCAGGTGGGTACTTATTCTTCTATTGGTCTGTCCAATGTATGTGGCCCGGCATGATGCACAGAGGACTTTGTATATGCCTTGGTTTTCCAGGTCAATTTTATTTTTGGGGTTTATCTTTTGGATGGCTGCTATTTTTCTGTCTGTTTTGAAGGCAGTCTTGATGTGATGTCTGTGTAGTATCTTACTAATTTTGTCTGTAGTACCTCTTATGTAGGGCAGGACAGCTGTTCCATAGGTCTGTCCAACTTCTGGGTCTCTATTATGTCTCAGTGTGTTTTTGTGGATCAAGTTGGTGATTTTGCTTTTGTGGAAGCCGTTGGCTGTCAGTACTTTAGTCAGGGTGCATAGTTCAGTCTTAATGTGTGTCTTGTCTGCCAGGCATTTGGTTCTAGTAATTAGTGTTTTAGCCACGGAGTTTATCTGTGCTGGGTGGTGGTGGGATTGGGCGTTGAGGTAGCGGTTGGTGTGTGTTTTCTTCTGGTATATGGTGTGTCCTAGTGTGCCATCTGTTTTTTTGTGATTAGTACATCTAGGAATGGTAGTTGTTTGTTTCCGTTTCCATGATGAACTTGATTTTGGGGTGTGTGCTGTTTAGGTGTGTTAGGAAATTGTTTAGGTTTTCTTTTCCATGGGGCCAAATCACGAATGTGTCATTGATGTATCTTAACCATAGTTTGGGTTTGAGGATGGCATTGGCCAGGGCTCTGGATTCGAATTCTTCCATGAACAGGTTTGCAATGACGGGTGACAGTGGTGATTCCATAGGGGCTCCTTCAATTTGTTTGTATCTTTGTCCTTTGTATATGAAATATGTGTTGGTTAAGCAGTGTTCTGTTAGTTCCATGAGGTGTTTAGCTGGTTGATATTTATTTTTGATGATTTCAAGGGTCTCTTTTATCAGGACTTGAATGAATAGTGAAACCACATCAAAACTTACAAGCAGATCTTCTTGCTCCACGTGTCGATCTTTGATCATTTCCAAGAAGTGGTATGAGTTTTGTACATGTGAAGCTGCTGTTTCAGCATGGGACTGTAGCTGTTTTGTTAAGTGTTTAGCTAGATTTTGTAGTGGTGCTCCTCTGGAGCTGACTATGGGTCTGAAAGGTATGCCTTCTTTGTGTATTTTTGGGAGGCCGTATAGTTTGGGGCATCTGGAAGATTTTTCTCTGGGTATGATCATATGTTGGATCTCTTTGCTTATGTGGCTGGTTATAATTTTCTTCTTGGTTAATTTTTCCAGATATGTGGTTGGGTCTGTGTTTATGGGTTTGTATGTGGAGTCTTGGAGTAGGTCTGTCAATTTTGTTTCATAGTCTTTTCTGTCCATTACTACAGACTACAGACAAAATTAGTAAGATACTACACAGACATCACATCAAGACTGCCTTCAAAACAGACAGAAAAATAGCAGCCATCCAAAAGATAAACCCCAAAAATAAAATTGACCTGGAAAACCAAGGCATATACAAAGTCCTCTGTGCATCATGCCGGGCCACATACATTGGACAGACCAATAAAAGAATAAGTACCAGCCTGGAGGAACACAAAAATGCAGTCAAAAAGCTGGAACACACTTCCTCACTCGTCCAACACATGGAAGCCACAGGTCATAACATCAACTTCAATGGCACCAAAACCCTAGCCACCATAGAAAATCCCAGCCACAGAATCATAAGAGAAGCCATAGAGATTGAAAAAAGACCAGAAAGCATGAATAGAAGAGATGATTCCACCAGACTGTCAATCATTTGGAAGCCTGCACTCACAAACAAAAAAATCTCCACACCACAAGCCAGGCAAACACCTGGGCACAAACAGATCCCCCCTGATACCTCCAGCTCAAACACACCCCAACCAGGCACCCAGATGAAACCTAGCTTCCTAACTAATGATAGCCGTCCATTTACCCGGAGCCAAGCTGCACTAAAGGCCTCCAATAAAGTAACACAATGTTGCCAGCCAATCAAGATACAAAAAGAGCCAAAAAAACAGACAGAAGATATTAGAAACACCAATGAAGCAGAACACAGCAAACTCCAAGACCAATAAACACAGACCAAGACTCCCAACCAATCAGAATGAAGAAAAAACCATTCTGGCACAGCAATAGGCTGCCCCAAATTTAAAATTGAAACCACTGTAAAAGTCTGACTCACAGATGAACACTATACAGTATTCAGTAGAATCTCATCCGCCATCATCAGGCTTCTGTATTGTGCTTGTCTGTTGGTCAGATGAACACAATACAGAAGCCTGATGATGGCAGATGAGATTCTGCCAAAACGTTGCTTTAACTTTAAAAGCACAACTATAATGACGCAGGAAAATACCTGAACAAAGCTGAATACCATACATATAAGTACCCGCAAAAACTTAAGAAAACATATATATACATAAAGTTGTAGCAACGTTTCAGTAGAATCTCATCCGCCATCTTCAGGCTTCTGCATTGTGTTAGTCTGTATTGTGTTCGTCTGTTCGTCAGATGAACACAATACAGAAGCCTGATGATAGCAGATGAGATTCTGCTGAAACGTTGCTACAACTTTAAAAGCACAACTATAATGACTTGGGAAAATACCCAAACTAAGCTGAATGCCATACATACATACATATATACAATCATACATACATACATATCTTTTCCTTCCTTGCTTTTTCTTACCAGAATAAAAATGATAAATAAGAGGAAAGAAGAAAATCTTGAATGCTTATGCAATTATTATTCAAAAGCTCAATGTATTTTGTCAGGATTGTTTGTATTTTGTGAGGATTTGCAATTGATACTGTATTGTAAAATTTATTTTGTCCCAGTATAACATAAAGTAGAGCCAAGTGTTTTATAAAATTTGCCAAAATCCAATTTTATGGGTCCCAGATTTGGGGGACATTTGTAAGCCCAATAGAGGTAATTCGGTTCAAAAAGGGTTGCCATATGATGTAGTGTTTTGCCTAGTTAAATATTATGGGAACAAAAGTCTTAATAGTATGTAGATAGGTAGGATTCATAATTTGCTCGTAATCATCATAGTCCAGGGCCTTGTCCTCCAACTCATAAGAGAGATAGACCTTAGGGATGGCCCTTGTCTTGACCTAACCTAGGGGCAATCTTCCCCCAAAGGTATAAGGCTATAAATATGTTCCTGTTTGGGTTCTATTGGTAGATGTGATACTGCCTTTTGGAATCTGCTTTTGTTTTTAAATTTTCTGAGTTTGCTTATATGTTTTATAGTGTGGAGTTTAATTAGTGGGTTGTGTTGGCTTTAGATTGTGTTATATGTATTGTGTTATGTAAACTGCTTGGAATCCCATGCAGTTGGCAAGCACCCAAAAATGCTGTTGTATTGCTGAAAAGGTGGTATGGTAGTCATAACCTTGAAGATATTTTTTGAGTCCAGTTGTAAATTTATAAGTTCAGATGATCCCTGTGTATAAATTTACTTCATTATACTGTAGTTGCACAGACTGAAAGCAGAAAAAGATCCGTTTTTTAGAAATATGCCAGGTTTTTTTCCCCTTTAAAATGCAGACTATTTTTTTCTCTGAATCTTTGAAATATTTGCTGCCTTAATATAATCTTGGCATAATCTCCTCCTTAATTTATACTCTTAAACTAAGTAAATATTAAATCCACAGTGGCTAATGGTAAGGTCATTTTTTTCCTTACAGAAGCAATAGTGCAAATCATAATTTTCGCATCAGACCCCCTGAATTCTCTTGACAGGGGCTAAATACAACACTCCCTGGTGGAACTTCATCTTTGTCTCCAGAAACAGATTATGTTTTAGTTCCTGTTCTCTCACAACTTGTTCCTCCAAATTCTTTCTTCTGAATCATCTGTAACAATCTCTGGTCAATCTGTTAGTTCAGTCAGTTGCTGGCCTTCATATATGCTTTGCCTTCCAAACCAGCTCTCAGCTGATTCAGAGCAAACCAGGAATTCAGCTATTTCATTGGCTGCTAACAAATAGGCTTGTTATCCTTTAAGCTCATTAAAAGACCAGGGTCAGATCATCTTTGATTTTTCCCCTGTGACTAAAAACTGAATGTATTCAATTTCCGAATCTGCAAAGAGGATGAGTGCAAATCTTCAGCACTGTTCACTCATATGATTAATATTTAAATTCAGCATTGGGTAATTCCATTGCCATCATTCTCAAAAATTTTGGAGTTTTTAAAATGATATAAATATTAACTTTAAAGATGGTAAACAATATGGAAATTCTCATAGCCATTTTCATGTTTCCTATCATATCAGAACAAGGGTAAAATCGGGTTCAAATTTTAATAGGCAATCTTTCCTTTTCCATTTTCTGTTGTTAGCATATCAACTTCCTATACAAATGTTAACATATAGCATATGGAATAATATATGGAGCTTTAAACTGATCCAAGTATTTCTGAAGGAATAAATAATTTATGCAATCTTATCATTGTAAATCATTTAAAATCCTCACATTTTATTATGCTAGTAAGTAGACTGAACACTTTTAATAAGCGCCAAATATGTTTAATAAAAGATGCTTACTTAAAACTCATGGGCCACATAAAATAATTTAAAATATAAATGCCTATTACATTACAGAACATGACTCACATTATTTTATACTTTTTAAATTTCTCTTATGATTTATGGTTTATCTATTTACTTATTTTCTCATGTAAACAACTTCAGTGTATGTTTCATAGTGTTATGGTTTAAAAGACCATTGGCCATTATTACAATTAATTGTTTTGAAAGCTCAGTGAAAATGTATGGTACATCGGAATATTATCTGGCTGCAAGATGTGTTTTGCCATATCATTATGAACTACAGTGTGTAAGTTATCTCATAAACTCTGGGATATAGGATTTTAAAATTAAGAAAATTAACTCTTTACTTTTTTTTTTTTTTTTTTGCCTACCAGTCAGACTTGACTTCTGGAAATGACTGGACAATTCCAAGCAGGTTTCTTGGAAGCAATTTGAGCTCTGAGAAAGAGTGAGCAGCTCAACATCAGCCAGCTGACTTCCATCCCTAAGGCAGAATTGGAAGTCAGCCATCTCCACTCCTAGTTCAGCGCCTTCACCAGTAGACAAGATTAGTTCTGCAATGTAGTTAGTCCTCGACTTATGACTATAATTGACCCCAGAGTTATGGTCGTAAGTCATGCTAGCTGTTGGCACTTCATGTAACTGATCCAATTTTACAATATTATTTTGTGACACTTGATAAGCAAATCCATTGGTCGCAATGGCATTTTTTGACGAAAATTGGAAATAAACAGCAGTTTCCAACAAAAAATGTAGATCATAGGCACAAGATTGTGGGATGCTGCAACTAGCAATACAGTAAATATTAGGCCGGTTGCTCAGTGTCCAAAATAGGAGCACCCAAATATGACCACGTGGAGGAAGCCATCAGAACTTCAAATCTGAGTCATAAGTATCTTTTGGGGGTTCATTGTAATTTTGAATGATCACTAAGTCAAGGACTACCTGTAGTGATAATGGCAAAGGAAAAATGGTTTTATTTCTCCAACATTAAACACACTTCATGAAGTAAAATAGAAAAGGAAAAATAGTGAATAACTTAAATTGAGCAATAAAGATCTAATGGAAACAAATACATAATATATAGTAACTTCTTTTTTATTGGCAATTTTATTAAAGATCTTAGCTATAGTAGTAATAACTAATACAAAAAAAACTTTTTTGCAAAAAAAGTAGTGCAGAAAAGAAAGTAAAACAAGAAAAGGAAATAGAAAAGAATGAAAAAAATTAGAATATAGTAAAGGAAAAAAAAGAAACATGTAAAGAAGTGACTTCCAATCTTCATCCCAACAAATATAAACCATTTTGGTAATACTGCTTTCTCATAAAATAGAACAAATGATTTCTTCTACCCATATCCTAAGGGTCCCCTACCCATATCCTAAGGATCCCAGTCTGCGGCCCGGCCCTTTTGGATCCGGGCTGCGGAAGTGTGAGTGTGTGCATGCGTGCAAAACCATCCCCTCTCCCCTGCCAACAGGACTTTTTGCTGTTTATTACCCACCCACCCCCCAAAATTAAGTTCTTAAAGTTGTATTTAAAATTTCTTTAGATAAGGTTGAATGAAAAATTCTTAATAGCTGAAAAACAGTTGACATGCAATTTCTGGAAGTGATTAGAAAAGAAAGTTAGCCTTTTAAAGGTGGTTGTAGCAAAGTAGTTATTCCTCTTGTCTCTCAGAGCTCTAGCTCTGCAAGAGACCACTAATTTGCAGTTACTCTGTGAGGAGCAACTGTCTAGAGCACTTGTGGACATTCTCAAGTCTTTTCCTTGTCCCATGAGGAATTATGGAACAGTATGTCTACTAACTGTTTTTTCATTCCATGAGATTGTCAGTTCTGCTTTCTGCAGAACTATCTTCAGCCTGTCATTTTCCTTCCTGGAAGTCTCATTAGCATCTTCTTCAATTAAGCAGAAGTAACGGTAGTAGACATAATGTATATCAACATATCTGTTATGTCCTGAATTGGAATACTCGAAATCCCCGAGCCTTGATTGGCTAAGGCGTGGGGATTTCTGATTGGCCAGGCGAGCCGCGCTGATTGGCCCGATTGGAGTCTCCTGTGATTGGTTCAAACCAAGAGCGGGAGACTTGAATCGCTGCCATTGGCCGCGGCCGCCGCTGCGAAAGGTATAAAAGCCGCGGGCTTTTTGCCTTTCGCCGGTTTGGTTCTCCCTTGTAAATAAAGAGCTTTGAATGAAAGTCACCGACTCTGAGCATCTTTTTGCGGACACGACACTGGCGACGAGGATGGGATCTCGCCCCTGAACCGAACCCCGTGTCCATCCAAGCACCAGCTCCAGCGCAGAGATGGCGAAAATAGCACCGCCCGCCCCCTTCAACCCCGCCGCCGAGGACTGGGAATCGTACTCGGATCGGTTCCGTATGTACCTGGAATGCGCCGGAATGAAGGACGCCCCGGGCCCGCTAAAACGCGCCGTCTTCCTTACTCACTGCGGACCAGAGGTCTTCCAGATGGCCAAAGCATTGGCCAAGCCGGCAGACGCAACCGCCATGGACTGGGACATCCTCGAACCTATACTGCGGCGCCATTACGCCCCCGAAGTCCCCATCCTGATACGGCAAAACGAGTTCTATCGCCGAAACCAGAAACCAGACGAAAAATTGAGCGACTTCGTCGCAGAGCTACGGCGCCTAGGAGGACTCTGCGAGTTTGAAGGTCTGAACAGTCTCATAAGAGACCGCTTCGTACTCGGCTTATGGGATCCTACACTCCAAAGCCGACTTATGGCCAAGGGCGACATCAGCCTAGCCGATGCCCTTACCGCAGCCGCAGCCGCAGAAGCAACCCGCACGTCAGCGGACAGCATGCGAAGATCTGACGCGAAGGGCGGAAACAACAACCCGGCAAGGTCGGCCGACACAAGAAACGAAGCAACCGCACACTACGGTGAATACCAGTCAACCTCCAGCACATCGGAAGACGAGGAGGACATACATCGCGTGCAGACAGGACGCGGCGACCAACGAAGTCGAAAAGGTCGTAGGTCGAGGACCAACTGCGCCGGGTGCGGCGGCGACCACCCCAGGTCAGAATGCCGATTCTTTGACTCTATCTGTAGGCATTGTGAACGACAGGGCCACATCGCTCGAGTTTGCCGCCAAAAGAAGACCCGCAGCCCGCCCAAATGGGAACAGCACGACAGAAGGAGAGAAAGCTCCCCGCCCAGAGCCAGAGAGCGCCAGCCAGACGGTCAGTGGGACCGTACTCAACGATCTCAAAGAAGCGGCGACGGTCGGCGAAAAGAAGAGACCCACCAGACGGTGACCATCGGCCACGCCATCTCCGACAGCGCCAGAAAGGTACACGTAGAAGTCCATATCGAAGGCCGGCCATGCAAAATGGAAGTGGACTCCGGGTCCTACCTTTCCATGATTGCATGGCGCGAAATCAAAAGACTAGTGCCTACACTACAAAAAAGAAACGTGCATGCCCAAAAGATCATCATAAAAGACTACCAAGGGAATCGCATCCCGGTAGTGGGCACCAAGAACTTTAATATAACTTACAAAGGCCACACCGAACAACTGCCACTCATGATCGTCGACCGCGACCGCCCAAGCCTACTGGGCTTACAATGGTTCGCCCCGCTTAACATCGCGCTGACAGGTGTCAACCACGTCACCATCGAAGCTTGGGAACAGCGGCTAACCCAGGAGTTCCAGGAGGTCTTCGATGGAGGCTTGGGCAAGTACCAGGGGCCCCTTATCTCGTTTGACCTAGACCCAAGGGTTCCCCCTAAGCGGCTTAAACCTAGAAGGGTACCATTCGCCTTAAAGCCTAAAATTGACGAGCAGATCGACAAGCTCGTCAAACAAGGGGTATTGCAACCGATAGACCATGCCAGATGGGAGACCCCTATAGTGACCCCAGTAAAGCCAGACGGGTCCGTGAGAATCTGCGGGGACTATAAGGCCACCCTAAATGGCGCGTTGCAACAAAGCGCCTACCCAGTCCCAATAGTGCAACATTTACTGCACTCACTGGGAGGGGGCAAAGTCTTTGCCAAGCTCGACCTCGCCCAGGCATATCAGCAGCTACCTGTGGACGAGAAAACGGCGGAAGCCCAAACAATCGTGACCCATCGGGGGGCCTTCAAGTGTAACCGACTCCAATTTGGAGTCAGTGCGGCACCAGGCATCTTTCAGAGCCTGATGGAACGTTTGCTACAGGGCATCAAGGGGGTGGTGCCCTATTTCGATGACGTATTAGTGGCGGCGCCAAACGAAGCCGAATTAGAAAACCGACTCAGACAAGTCTTAACAAAATTTAAAGAAACAGGACTTAAAGTCAAACGAGAAAAATGCCAACTATGTACAAAGCAAGTAGAGTTTTTGGGCTATCTCCTAGACCGGCATGGCATTCACCCTACGACTAAAAAAGTGAAAGCCATCAAGGAAGCCCCCACCCCAAAGTCCAAAACGGAGCTACAAGCGTTCCTAGGCTTACTAAATTTTTATAATGTTTTCCTACCTCAAAAGGCAACGGCGGCAGAACCTTTACATAGACTCCTAGACAAGAAGGCAGCCTGGACTTGGGGGAGACGAGAGCAAGCCGCCTTTCAAAAAACCAAAGACCTCCTCACCTCCGACGCCGTCCTGATGCAATTCAGCGAAACCTTGCCCTTAGCTGTCACTTGCGACGCATCACCTTTCGGTGTCGGTGCTGTCCTCAGCCACACCCTCCCAGACCAGAGAGAAGCACCCATCGCTTTTTTCTCCAGGACTCTGACTAAACCGGAACGGAACTATAGCCAGCTGGACAAAGAAGCTTTGGCTATAGTTGCCGCCGTTAAGCGATTCCACGAATACCTGTACGGCCGCCCGTTCACCATCGTGACAGATCATAAGCCATTGCTGGGCATCCTCGCTGGAAACCGAGCCACGCCGAAGATCTTGTCACCCCGGATGACAAGATGGTCCAAATTCCTGGCAGCCTACAGTTACGAACTGCTACACAAGCCAGGTAAGAAAATTTCGCACGCGGACGCTTTAAGCCGCTCGCCTTTACCTGACTCTGAACCTGACCCAGCACCAACAACAAACACCCTAAGTATCGAGAGTTTACCTATTACCGCATCAGACATTGCCAGAGAAACCGTTAAGGACAGGCGTCTGGCACGAATCTTACACTGGTTAGAAAAAGGCTGGCCGGAGAAAGACAATGACGAGACTTTTAAAACATTCCGTCAGCGCCAGACTGAACTTTCACTACTGAGAGGATGTATTCTGTGGGGTGACCGGGTGGTAATTCCGGACAGATTGCAAGAGAGGGTATTAGAGATGCTACATGAGGGTCATCCTGGCATCGTCAGGACTAAAGCCCTGGCCAGGAGTTACGCTTGGTGGCCAGGGATGGACAAGCAAATTGAAGCATGGGTCGCCAAATGCCACCGGTGCCAGGAGACCAGATCCAGCCCACCCGCAGCACCTATCCGGGACTGGGAAACACCACGGGGGCCCTGGTCCAGAATCCATCTAGACTTTGCTGGCCCCACAAATGGGCATACTTTTCTAATCACAGTTGACGCGTACTCCAATTGGTTGGAGGTATGCGACATGAAATCCACTACCACAGAGGCCGTCGTTAAAGAACTGTGTAAACTGTTTTCCACACACGGCCTCCCAGACGTCGTCGTCTCAGACAACGGGCCCCAGTTCACTTCCATCGATTTTGAACGGTTCCTGGCGGAGAGGGGTATCCGCCACGCATTAACAGCACCGGCGCATCCGGCGGCGAACGGTAGGGCGGAACGGATGGTCCAGTTTACGAAAAAGACCCTCCGGAAAATGGACCACGGGGAGATCAGCGACAAAATCAACAAACTGCTCTTCATACAGCACATCACTCCCAATACCACAACTAACAAGAGCCCTGCAGAACTTCTAATGGGCAGAAAGCTGAGGTCCCCACTCGACAGATTACACCCGACCTATAACCCGGAGCGGCCCCCAGACTCCAGCTCCAGGTACCGGACATTTGACCCAGGTGACTTAGTCTATGCAAAGAACATGACGGGGGACCCCCTATGGATCCCAGCCGTCATAACTCAAGTCACTGGTCCACGGTCGTACCGGCTCCAAACCATCGATGGGCGAGCCTGGAAACGACATATCGACCAGCTCAGGTCACGAACAGCGACTGACCTCAACCCCCAAGACACGAACCAAGGGGGGAGGGAATACCCGGAGAGACAATCGCAGGAAAAAATAAACCAAAAATACTCACCGGAACACAGCCATCGCGAGTCCCCTCCGGAGAAGAACCACCTGGCCAGCTCTACCGACTCGGAGAAGCCAAGCGGGAGTGGCAAAATCCGCAGCTCAACCGACCCGGTAGGCCCAGGCGGGAGCCACGGCGAAAGAACCGGCCCGATCATCCAGCCGGTTCGCACAGAGGCAGGAGCAGCCAAAAAGATGACCGCTCCGGCCGAGTTACAGCATGCAAGTGAGTTGCGCAGGTCAACTAGGACTCGACGGAGCCCCGCCTACCTGCGTGACTACACCACGTGATGGACCATACCAAGAGGGGAGGGGTGTTATGTCCTGAATTGGAATACTCGAAATCCCCGAGCCTTGATTGGCTAAGGCGCGGGGATTTCTGATTGGCCAGGCGAGCCGCGCTGATTGGCCCGATTGGAGTCTCCCGCGATTGGTTCAAACCAAGAGCGGGAGACTTGAATCGCTGCCATTGGCCGCGGCCGCCGCTGCGAAAGGTATAAAAGCCGCGGGCTTTTTGCCTTTCGCTGGTTCGGTTCTCCCTTGTAAATAAAGAGCTTTGAATGAAAGTCACCGACTCTGAGCATCTTTTTGCGGACACGACAATATCAAAATAGGATTCTAAGCACTTTCTTTTTAAATATCTGGAGTGTATGAGAGAGGGGAAGCTATAGACAAATGACAAAGACATTTTGTCTCTTAATTTATCAAATCTTATCTAAAATACTTGTTTTCAAATATAGTCTCAATGCAATCGATTTGGTTGAAGCTTTGCTCTGTTTAGTTTTAGTCTTTAATAAATAAAAATAAACTAGAAAAGCTTTTTTGCTGTAACCTGCATGTTGAAAGTTTGTGTCTTTTCTATCCCATCACCCATGCTTCATCTACAGCCTTAAGACCTTAAAGATTCTTCTGTTTTAGTTAATCATGCAAGATGTCCAGGAACAAAAATCATGAATAGTGTAGAACATTTATTTAATTGATGTAGTCCTTCTGTACATAGATGGTATTTTATGGACTACAGCCTGATGCAAATTTATATGACATTCATATTTTCTTCTAACCATTTACAAGAAAGAAATTAGAATTATGCTAAAACTGATCCATTCAATGTTTTAAATGTTGTCATATTGTTCTGTGCCATTTTTAATACATATGATTTATATAACATCTTCTACATGAAGGAAAAATTTCATGAACCTTCTTGAAATGGCACTTCAATTTACCCCAAGCTGATTTGCACCTGACACTTGTTAAACTGCAGCCACTTGTAGTTTATTAACTAAAAATAAAGGCTTCACGTGATTTTTCCTTTTCCAGTAATAATTACATTTTTAAAACTTAAATTGTTTTTTCTGACAAAATATCATTTCAAAGAATGTAGAGGAAAGTTTTTGACACGGGACTGAACTGCTAGTAATCCCATTATCCCCAACAAGGTCAAGAAGAGATGCAGAAGGTGTGTGAAGACTTTCTGAAGGACCACAGGATGCCATTTGGAAATGCTGTGATCATGATATCATCAGAGATGTCATGGCTGAATTTGTTTGACCCATTTTGGGGCCTTTGGGCGTATTGACATCAGCAATGATTCTTGGGCTGCTGGAGGACCATTATCACCAAAGAGATGATAGAGGGTTTTATGTTTGTCAGAACTTACTTATTGTCCATCTGCTTTCCTTGCCTCAGCTTTCCTGGTTCATGGCTCACATCTAATTTATTCTGTAGTTCATTTTTTCATGCACAAAGAAAAATCCCTTAGAAAACGTGGATGACTGATCGTTGTTCTTAAATATGCTTCAGAAACTGTTTCCGCTGCAGTCCTGACTTTATTACAGTAAAGAATAGCTTTTCTGTCTGGAAGAAAGGGCCTGAACATATTTCTAATGTATTTCTAAAACAGTATAGGGGTATTGCTACATTTAAACTTAAAACAGCAGTCATTTCTAGAAATTATGGAAATAAAACAATTGTAGCAACTTGCACAATTATCTGAGAATACTTTTTAGAAAAAAAGGTGAAAGTTGATTTGTGAATGTAATTTAGGTTTTGTAAGAAGACAATAAAGAAAACGGTAGGAACAGAAGAAATTTAAAAAGCCAAAAACTGTTGATTTTTTAAAATTTGGTTTGGAAATCAAAAGGGGGGGGAGGAAATTTAGGATTGCAAGATAGATTCCCGCCATGGTTTGTAAACTTAAGAAATGTAAAGGAACGAAGGATGAAAGAAAGGGGAAAAATATAAGGATCTCTACTGATTAATTAATTAATTTATTTTTATTTATTTATTTGATTTGTCAATCGCTTACAAGATAATAGGTATAAGTATAAACATGAGTAAGAATACAGAAAATAGGTACGAATAAATGGAGACAAGAGGACAGGGACGGTAGGCATGATTGTGTACTTATGCATGCCCCTTACAGACTTCTGAGGAATGAGGTGAGGTCAATAGTGGATAGTTTAAGGTTAAAGGAGTGGGGGTTTGAGGATGTAACTACAGAGTCAGGTAGTGCATTCCAGGCATTGACCACTCTGTTGCTGAAGTCGTACTTTCTGCAATCAAGTTTGGAGCGGTTTACATTGAGTTTGTATCTGTTGTATATTTATTATGCATTTAATGTAGTTGAAAAAAATTCTGTTTTGCTAATCAATTTACTGATATTAGCAAGAAAAAAATGTAACAAAATATTGATTTGGGGCCCAAATCCTTAATAATTTTTATTAATGACAAGGTGAAGTGAATGTGTAATAATTTCAAGATTTGGATAGGCCACCCAAAAATACCAAGGAACAGACACATTCTTCTTTCCCTATATCTAGAAATTTCTCATGCGTTTCTTATTTCCAGAGTAGTAACATCAGTATATTTGATGTTCTTTTTTTTTTTAATCCAGCCTTACTCATGATATATTTATGTTTATGTATCTATCAGCTAATTTGGCTTACAGTTACAAGGGAGTTTATGTAATTTAGTCAACTATCTTGAGTATTGTTTTCCTTCAATCATGTTGAAGTGGATATGGAACTTAATAGTGGATATGGAAAGAAACTACCAACATTGGTGGCACAATTTCCTCTAGTGAAATGAAAGGGGATTGGGATATTCCCTTTGATATATAAACATGCAGATCCAATTAAACTTTTGCTAAAGAAATATCGTTAATCTCTTAATTTCCTAGAAATGAGTCATCTGTGACAGAAGAGAACATTAGCTAGAAAGGCAAAACATTGACAAAGAGCAAAACTTCTTGTTTTGTAATAAATGATCAACTTTGTTTGTAGACATGGATTCAGGCTTAGGCACACTTATAATGGACCCATTAAAATTAATGGGTTAATCATGATTAACTTTCTCCATTGAGTTCTGTGGTCTAGTTTACATATAAGTAAATTGAGATCAAACCGATTATGTTGATTTTGTTATGTAAGATTTTGCATTGTGAACATTATACTAATGAGGCATTTGTCAGGTTGTCAAAAGAGAGCTAAAAATGTCCTTAGAACAAGAAAATGCTGAGGCAATGCTACCCCATTTCATTTATGTAGAGGAACTGTAATAAGTTTGCAAAGGTGGGAGCATTAAATCTTGTTCTTCCTCTTGTGAAGTGTTCTTTAGGGAACCACACTTCATTAAAAGAAAAGGAAACTCATTCCAACTTGTTGCCTCCAAGCAAAAAAGGATGACACAAACACTGGACCATGTTTATTACAAATAAATAATTGGATGCTGTTCTACACGAGAAAGGGCCAAGAACTATCGAGGAAGTGGATTCAAAATAATTTTGAAGACTATATAAAGCAGTCGGAATCAGGGAAACTTTTTCATAGTAAGATCTGAATTCTTAATATGTATTTCCATTATTTCTGTTCAGTGTTCCAATATCTCAGGGGCTGCCACAAAGAAGAGGGAGTCAAGCGATTCTCCAAAGCACCTGAGGGCAGGACAAGAAGCAATGGGTGGAAACAAATCAAGGAGAGAAGCAACTTAGAACTAAGGAGAAATATCCTGACAGTTGGAACAATTAACCAGTGGAACAACTTGCCTCTAGAAGTTGTGAATGCTCCAACACTGGAAGTTTTAAAAAAGATGTTGGATAACCATTTGTCTGAAGTGGTGTAAGGTTTCCTGCCTCCAAGGTCCCTTTTGACTCTGTTATTCTATTTCCTAGCTGAAAAGCATATTTTAGAATTTTATGAAATTGTGACTATGTAATACTTATATGGTTGTCATTTAAAAAATCTAAATATTGTATAAGGGAGAGAAAAGATCTTATTCATAGTACCAAAAGAATGTTACATCACACAGTTATATATTACATTCAGCAAATAATCAGAAACTGTTTTTATTTAGGATTCTGTTTCTTAAGTTTTTCTTGATTTTGGTTTTTTTCTATTGTATTATATTATTAAAGCTTGGTGCTATAAAAACAAAGATCATACGTTTTCTGATAACTTTCCCAAGAGTTCTCTGCTTAGCATATATGGTGGTAATTTGAAGGGGTAAGAATGAAAAATTAGAGAATAAACTTTGATAATCTGTCTTTTAGTATATCATATTAAGTCTATACTAAAACTATTTTTCTATATGAAGATATTGACTAAGTGTATGACCTACTTTTCCTAAACATTTTGTTTGCAATATAAGAAAAATAAATAATGTGCCAGTTGACAGCATGCTCCAGTAAAGGATAATAATTCACCCATAATTACAACATTACTTAGAAATGCTTGATTATAGTGTGAACTTTTATAATTAGTATCTGACACTTTAAAAAAGCAGTGAAAATCATTTTAAAAAACCCCGTACATTTCAGAATTGAAACATAAAGTTATGAAAACATTAATGATAGTAAAGGAAATGGGAACAATGTGTTAGAGCTTGAATTAATTTTTGCCGTTAAACGGTTTGTAAACTATAGGAGGTAGTAAGAATATAATGTTCCTCACATACGAAGAGTTTTTATGAGTGATGTTCTTAAATATATTGCATGCCTTTACAATCAACAGTTTCATTTTTTAAGGAGTCGATAAAATGATATTTGTGAGTGTCTTGGCATGTGCAGTATCCCAGATGGTATCTGTGGAATGTTAAAGTTATTATTTTTAATAATGACCAAAATTTCAAATATGTCTTTCAAAATATTATTTTTTTTGCCCATGATAGTTTGGGCGCCTATAAAGGTTGCTAATCCTTACTCTATTTATTAAATCTCAATATCATAAACAGTAATTCCATAGTTAAAAAGAAAAGAGCCATTTTAAAGAAAAATAAAAGGCATTAAGTTTATAATGAGGAACGTTTGAATTTGATTGAGATGTAAAAAGCATTTCTAAATTCCATGTGTGAATTTACTTCATTTTTTTCAAAGCCTTGGTCTCATTGAAGACCTTACTTTCATAAGCTTACAGTAATATCTTGATACTCAATTGTTTTGAAACTCATTGAATTTGGTATTCATTTTGACACAAAATCTTTGTCCCAGTACTTATTGTTCATTTGGTACTCGATGCACAAACTAGAATTTTTCAATATCATCTGCCTTGTGTCCCATTATGTTGTTCCTTATTCCTTAGGGGGAAAAATCGTTAGATACTCTTTTTTTTTTTGGTACTCATTGTTGAGTCCTGAGCATGGGCGCAAGGAAGGGAGACGAGACATCGAACGGTGACTTCAACTCTTTATTGTGAAATAAGAACAGAGCAAATACTTGGGCAGCAGCAGCTCTTTTATAGAGCTGGCTGTTGTCAAAACAACCAATGATTTGAGTTTACCACTCTCACAAGCGTCCAATCAGAGAGGCCCGTTAACAGCCAATCAGACTGGCCAGAAACGACCAATCACGACTCGCTATTCGCGGGCCAATGAGAAGTGCAGGATTACGAGCCTGCTTCAAAGTAAAGCTATTTAGGGTTGTTACTGATGCGTTGGCTTAGTCCATAACATCCCTCCCCCCTAGATTCCATCTGAGAGGTGGGGTGACGTATTCTCGTAAATAGACAGGTTGCTTCACCTGTCTGCTTGACCTGTGCTGTTCCACCGGTTTCTGTCCTGGCTCTGGTTCCGGTGGGCTGCTAGCTGAGCTGGATGGCGAAAACGGTCCCGCTGTTCTGTCGAATGGCTCTGGGCTGTTCTCTCTGCTTCCATCAGTGTTGTCTTCCGGGTTCCCATCGCAGTGCTGTCACGCGGTGAGGCCACTCCCCGGCTCGGTTCTCCTTCTGGCAGTGAGTATCCCCTGGTTGGTTGTGTAGACTGTTGGGTTTCGATTGTTAAGTCATCTGTTATTTCTTTTTCGGCCTCCTCGATGTTCCTTCCCCCCCCCCCCCAGTTAGAGATTCAGGGGCTGAGATAGGACTAGGTGCTAGTCTGGAATGGAGTTGGTCTATGTGGCGCTTCCACATCTGACCATCTGCAGTTTGTAGGCGATAGGATCGGGGTCCCGTAAGTTGCGTTATGGTAGCGGGGACCCACAATGGGTCACCCGAGAAGTTTTTTTGCAAACACGGGGTCACCTTCCTGGAATGCTCGACACTTGCTGCTGGATCCTGGGGGTTGTTCAGGCGTGTAATTTGGGTGGAGGCGATCGAGATGTGAGCAAAGTTTCCGGCCCATCAGGAGTTCAGCTGGGGTTCTGTTTGTGGTGCTGCTTGGGGTTATGTGTTGGAGGAGAAACATCCGGGTTATTTTGTCGTCAATGTTGCCGTGGTCCATTTTGTGTAAAGTCTTTTTTACAAATTGAACCATTCGCTCAGCCCTACCATTGGCCGCAGGGTGAGCTGGCGATGTTAAGGCATGGCGGATGCCCCGGTCTGCCAGGTACTGTTTGAATGCCAGGGCAGTGAATTGGAGGCCATTATCGGAGACCAGGACATCCGGCAATCCGTGGGTAGCAAATAGCTTATTCAGTTTTTTAGTGACCGCCTCTGTGGTGGTGCTTTTCATCTTGTGGACCTCGAGCCAGTTAGAATAGGCATCCACTGTAAGGAGAAAAGTGTGTCCTCTTGTGGGTCCCGCAAAATCGATGTGTATATGGGACCAAGGACCTCAAGGCATTTCCCACTGAGTTGGGGGAGTTTTTGGAGGAGTAGAGCGAGTCTCCTGGCATTTGCTGCACTTTGCTACCCAGGTCTCTATCTGTTTGTCTAACCCAGGCCACCATGCGTAACTCCTGGCCAATGCCTTCATCCGCACAATGCCTGGATGTCCATCGTGCAACATTTTTAATACCTTATGTTGCAATTTCTCCGGGATTACAACTCTGTCTCCCCACAAGATGCAGCCCTTTTGGGAGAATAGTTCTGTCTGTCGATTTCTGAATGGCTTGAAAGTGTTGTTGGGTGTGCTGACCAGCCAACCCCGTTCCACCCAGCTGAGGACTCGTGCCAAAACAGGGTCCTTTTTTGTTTCTGAGGCGATGTCTCGAGCGGTCAGCGGCGGCGATTTAAGGGTTTCGATTTGCAATACGGCTAAGGTTGGAGCTGGGTCTTCTATGACGTCTGGTAGTGGAGAGCGGCTCAAAGCGTCAGCGTGGGGAATGGCTTTCCCCGGGCGGTGTTGCAATCGGTAATCGTAGGCGGCTAAAAATTCCGACCAACGTGTCATTCTTGGTGATAAGATATGGGGAGTTGGTTTGTTTCCCGCCAAAATACCAAGTAGCGGCTTGTGGTCTGTAATTATGGCAAAGGGTCTCCCATACACATATTCATGGAAACATTTAATTGCGGATACAATAGCGAGAGCCTCTTTATCAAGTTGACTATAGTTCCTTTCAGTCTTAGACAAGGTTCTCGAAAAGAACGCAGTAGGTGCCTTATTCCCATTTGGTAGGACATGGCTTAAAATGGCTCCCACTCCGAATGGTGAGGCGTCACAGGTAACCCTTAAGGGTAGAGTCTCGTATTGTATCAACACAGCATCGGAGGTTAAGAGGTCTTTTACTTGTTGGAATGCCCGTTCTTCACGCCGTCCCCAGACCCCGGAAGACCTTTTTGTCGAGAAGTCTATGTAGGGGCTCAGCTACGGTCGCCTTCTGGGGCAAGAATGTTATAAAAGTTAATGAGTCCCAGGAAGGCTTGGAGGTCTGTCTTATTCCTAGGTCTCGGGGCATTTTTGATTGCGGTTAGTTTTTTTTCGGTGGAGTGGATTCCCTGTCTGTCGAGAAGGTATCCCAGGAACTCCACTCTCTCCGTACAAAGTTGACACTTGTCCCTTTTTACTTTCAGGCCAGAGTCCTTAAATTTCTGAAGAACCTTTCTGAGTCGTTGTACTAATAACTCTTTAGTGGGGGCAGCTATAAAAGCACGATGCCTTTTATCCTTGTAATAGTCTCTCCATCAAACTTTGGAAAATGCCAGGCGCCACGCTTACTCCGAATTGGAGTCTATTGCACTTGAAGGCGCCTCTATGTGTAACTATTGTCTGGGCTTCTGCAGTTGTCACGTCTACAGGTAGATGCTGGTACGCCTGAGCTAAATCCAATTTCGCAAATATTTTTCCGCCACCCAGGGAATGAAGAAGATGTTGGACCACCGGTACTGGGTAAGCGCTCTGTTGAAGAGCATGATTTAGGGTGGCCCGGTAATCCCCACAAATTCTTAACGAGCCATCTGACTTCATGGGCGTTACTATTGGAGTTTCCCAGCGGGCATAGTCAATCGGTTCCAACATGCCCTGGGCTATCAGTTTATCTAGCTGCTCGTCGATCTTCGGCTTGAGGGCAAAAGGCACCCGATGAGGCTTAAGCCGAATGGGAGCTACATCGGGGCTGAGATTAAACGATATAGGGGTCCCCTTGTACTTGCCTAATTTTCCTGTGAACACATCCTGGAATTCCTGGATGAGGGCCTCTTCCCAGGTGTCGCTTCTGGTTTGGTGTATGCCAGCTAGTTCAATCCCGAGTGGAGCGAACCACTGTAACCCTAACAAACTGGGCCAGTCACGATTGACGACAGTCAGGGGAAGCATCGCGGTGTGGTCCTTGAAGGATACTTGGACGTGGCTGGAACCGACAACTGGAATTCTGTTTCCCTGGTAGTCTTTTAGGATGATTCGTTGAGTGCTGAGGTCCTGGCAGCAGATGGCAGGGATCAGCTGTTTGAGGGTTTTCCAGGATACCATCGATAGGGATGACCTCGAATCGACTTTCATCACTCACGGTCGATTCTCAATAATAACCCTTACGCGGATCTTTCTTGCATCTAACGATGAAGCGTGGCCGATAATAATGGTTTGGTGCGCCTCTTCTCGTCTCGTTGAAGAGGCAGGTGCTCGATTTCTGTAGTAGTAGTGGTTGTTCCATTGGTGGTTCAGGTGGTCCCGATTCCCAGGTGGTTTGCCTGTCTCCCGACGGAGGTTGTTCTCCCTTCGGCTGGGACTGGACTCTCGCTTGCTTCTGCAGACCTTCGCGGTGTGGCCTCTTTTCCCGTAGGTATGGCAGAGTGTGTCGAGGAATTTGCAGTCCAATCGCGGGTGGTTTGCCCCGCAACCAGCACATTGGCGCAGAAGTCTCTGGTTCCTTTGCTCTCGTTCTGAGCGGAGCCGGTTGACCTCCTCTTCCTCACTGTCTGAGGATGACTTGAGGTCTTTGTGTTGGGCGGTAATAGCGTGCTTCTCAGCGGCAAGTGGGCTATCATAAGCGAGTTGGCGATGCAGTGCGTTCACTCAGCGCATTTGAGCGGCTGACTTCCTGGTTGCTTCTGCAGCAGGAGCGTCGGCGATGACATCTGCAAGGCTGATGTCTCCTTTTGCCATGAGTTTACTCTGTACCATGGGGTCATCTAATCCCAGAACTATGCGGTCTCTCAGGGCTTCCTTGAGGTTTGCAAAACCACAAAGGCCTCCTAGGTTCCGGAGGTCGGCTACAAAGTCCCCAACGCTCTCGTTCTTCCATTGGTCCCTCTGGTAAAATTCGTGTCTTCGTATCAGTGTAGGTACTGCGGGTGTGTAATGGGCCCGAAGGATCAGTGCGAGGTTATCCCAATCCATGGTCTTCACTTCCGCCGGTTTGGCAAGTGCTTTAGCCATTTTGAAAACGGCGGGACCACAATGAGTCAGGAACACCGCTCGTTTCTTGCCAGGCGTAGCATCTTTTAAATTGTTGGTCTCCAGGAACATCTGGAAACGATCTATATACGAGTCCCAGTCTTCGGTTGCTGGGTCAAATGGAGTGGGTAGTATGGTGCCGCTGGTCATTTTGCCGTTTGTTGCATGCGCTCTTCAGCCACGTGCTCTGTCTTGTTCGATGAGTACTTAGTCAGCTCTATCGTCTCCGCATCCCATCCTCATCGCCAGTGTTAAGACCTGAGCATGGGCGCAAGGAATGGAGACGAGACATCGAATGGTGACTTCAACTCTTTATTGTGAAATAAGAACAGAGCAAATACTTGGGCAGCAGCAGCTCTTTATAGAGCTGGCTGCTGTCAAAACAACCAATGATTTGAGTTTACCGCTCTCACAAGCATCCAATCAGAGAGGCCCGTTAACAGCCAATCAGACTGGCCAGAAATGACCAATCACGACTCGCTATTCGCGGGTCAATGAGAAGTGCAGGATTATGAGCCTGCTGCAAAGTAAAGCTATTTAGGGTTGTTACTGATGCGTTGGCTTAGTCCATAACACTCATCATGCCTCCTGGAACTAATTAATGAGTACTGAGGTAATACTGTATAAGTGTATAAATACCTCTGTATTACAATTCTGTGCAATATCATTCTTTCTCTGTAACTCACTGCTTAAGAGTGTGTGTTTGGGTCTTAGTACAAATAATGATGTATCTCTCAGGAAGAGCAGCCTCAGTTTTAAGAAGTGTAAAGGTTCATGAGCCTTGCAGTTAGCATTCAGATAATTTTGATTCAATAAATATATTTTTAACTGTATAGAAAAAAGATGAGTGAGTTTCACATATTTTCAGTTTGCAGGGTTGGGAGAATAGCATGCCTCTGTTATGTTAAGTGTCATATATCAATAAGTGGGGAAGCTAGATTAATTCAACCATGTTATTAACTTTAACAATTGCCGTGATTCACTTAACAAATAACAAGATGGGTCGAAATATGGGGCAAACCCCACTAAACATCTGTCTTATTTAGCAATAGAGATTTTAGGCTCAGTTCCTATATGTGTCATTAAACCAGCATAGATTCTTATCACCCACATAAACAGACCTTCTCCAGGATAAATTGACCCCAACTTGACCTTATGTATATTCCAGCTATGCACCCACTTCTCCTTAAGTCAAGTCAATCTACCCTGGTGCTAATCATCTTTTTTTGCCCTTCCACCTTTCCCAGCATTGTCCTCAAGGGAAAAAAGGGTTTTTACATAAAGTGTCCAAAATATAATAATTTGAGCCTGCTTGAGGATGCCCTGAAGAACTTGGATTGATTTATTCTGTAATCTGTTACTTTGCTTCTAAGTTCATTCATTATTCTTCCAAGTGGTTTATCATTGACTTCTCCATGCAGGATGAGGTTATTTCTTCCTTGCCAATGTCATTAAAGTAATATCTATTTCCAGCATCTTTCTATATTATAGCTAACCAATGAAAGAACCCAGTTGGGCAGCTGGGATGACCTTCATCCTTTGGGTGACTGTGTTGGGAGCATTTATTCTTGAGGTACATTCCTAGCATTTTTTTTTCATCCCCCCAGGAATATTTATCTGATGTCAGTTCTTCAAGATAGGCCAGGTCAAGAAATGGACCCTGCATGGACTTCTGTAATTCTATCTCTCTTATTATTATAGTGCATGATAAAAATATTGAAAGTCCGACTAAGTTTCTTCCCTTTGTTATGTTAAAAAAATCAAGGCGTGGCAATCCTGGATTTCTTTCTCCTTCCCTCCTATCCTTCCAGATTAACTTCAGGTTTCTATAATAGCTGCTGCTGCACATCTTCTTTAAGGATATTTCCATATTCTACCTTCATCCTGATGAAATAACATAGCAGGAAGGAGGGCCTCAGATAAAAATAAAATATTAAACCCTTGACGTTTTCCTAGGATAAATTTATTTATGCCCTCTATTTGTGAGTTGCTTAGGACAATATCTGAACCTGTACATAATTCCAGAAATAGATCTGATTGAACAATCAAAACTCCTATTTTTGGAGCTCTATAAGAGCTTTCATGTTCATTCAAAACTCCTGTAACCAATATCAGATACTGATTAGTAGATCTGCAATTTGACAGCTTATCAGCGTGTTTCATCACTTTGATAACCTGTCATTTGATTTGTTTATTGGTTTTCAACTACTCTACTCTGTTTTATTGTACAAAACTCAAAATCAAAAATTCTAATCCAATATGTATGATTCACCACAGGTCAGTTTCTTTGCAGTATAGAATAAATCCTCTGCCATATATCACGTAAAACTTTATCATAAAACATTGGGATTCAAATGTATGTATTTAAAAACTCTTTGGGAGGAGAGAATGAAGAGGGATTTTTCCTCCTTCCCAGCATCAAATATTAGGTAAAAGACAACACTTAAAACTGCATTAAAATGATGAGATATGATTTGTAAAACATATTAATGGAGTTATATTTCAGTCTTCAGATTTTCTTACTTGATTCCATCCAACAAGTATATTTTATAGAAAATATATTCTGCAATTTAATGTCTTATACAAATTTGTTCATTCAAAAATATAAAAACACAACCATCCACCTCAGAAAGGCCCAACTGGGTGAACTATTGACTGACTTTTGGAGCACAAAGCAGAAAATTCATTTCTGGGAGAGGTAATTAAAACATGAAGAGGAGCGCTACATTTTGATTTTTTTTTTTTTGCTTTTTATATCACTAAATGTCACCATTATGCATGTACAGAAACGTATTAAGTAGAAATTCATTATATTTAAACAATGTCAGGCCCCGTTAGCATGGCATGTAAAATTTAAAGTATCTGTTACCATAACTGAAGAATTGTAAGCTGTGTTGGGTAGTGGTTAAAGTTCTAGACCAGGCATGTCCAACTTGTGGCTCAGGGGTCGCATGCAGCCCTGAATGGCTAGTAATGCCCATAGGATTGTAAACTTCTAACATTATTATGTAATTTTACATACATTAATTATATATTTTATATGTGGCCCAAGACAATTCCTCTTCGCTCAAGGTGGCTCAGGGAAGCCTAAAGGTTGGCCACGCATTAGGTCTATCTTCCCTTATATGTGTAAGTCAGTGGGTGGCTTTAGTCCAGTTACTTGTTCCTAGCTCTAATCAGTTTCAAAGTCTGATTCATTGTGTGTTGGTAACTGTGCAGTGTGAGCCCAAAACAAAGCCAATCTGTAACCAAGTGGGACAAATAATCTCAGCAACAATCACAAAAGTCAGAAGGCTTTCATCTTTCAAACCTATTTTTTGAATGGAAAGCATTTTATTATGTACTATCGGTATGTAGCTGGCTTCATATGAAGCAAAGCTGAGTTTTGAGTCTTTTCTATTCCCACATGACTTAGTTCCTATTCAGCAGTAACCATTACAAATAAAATGATAATGATCACCATATCTTAGATGTATCCATCATTTTGCAGCTGACAGAATGAAAGTAAGGATTTAAAAAATCTGTTATATTTTATTGGGCAAAATGGTGAGATTATCTTTTTCTTTTGGTTAAAGTATTTTTTCCCAATGCTGTTCTTGGATATTATTGCTGCTATATATATATATATATCAATCAGAATTTCTTATGTAGATGAAATTGATTGTGGTCAAAACTAGCCAAAATTTATTGCATTTCACTTAAAAGCAACTGCTCAGAATATCTAATAGGTAGGTCTATGCAGAATAATTTTGAAATAGTATCTTGGATCTTGTGTGAGCACAGCTCCTCTCTATTGTATAATAAAACAGCCATTTTTTCTTTCCAAACTTCCATTCAAGCTTTAAATGCTGCTACTTCATCCAGTGATTAATCTTATTCTTAACAAAGTAGCATTTTTATAGAAACACACGGAAGTCTGAAAAAGCCAGGCTGCTAATGAATAGCAGAAATTTGCTGTACTTGTGCAAAGCACAATATCTGTCATTTCTAATATTTCCATAGTCTAATATTAAATACATATTTTTATTCTAAAGAACAATTAAATCTTTGGAACCTCTTTCACGTGCTGTTAAATTGTAATGCATTTGAAAGAGGAAATTATTTAAATATGGAGAAAAATATTAAGCATATATAAAATATAATTATCTAGATTAAGTCAAACAATATGCCTCTAATCTTTGGTTTTGCCTACTCTTTTGAATGGACGCCCAGGCTGCCACATGTTCCTCTTATTTCCCTCTACATCAGGGATTCCCAAATTGGTCAAATATCGCTGAGGCTATCCATTATTATTGATATTGTTGGTTACACAGTCAGCCAAATGTTTAAAATGAATCTGGCATTTTTATCCACATTGAATCCTTCCCAACAACCTAGATAGGAAGATGCTGATGTTCAAAGGTGTTAAAGATATTGTCGTCACTCGATTGTAAGCTGCTCTGAGTAAAGCTGTTTTTTGTGATTGATTGATAATGACTTTGTCAATGCCGATGGTATTCAAGTGGCAAGTTATTCTGGGATTACACTTAAGGTGCCTATCATTATTGGTACTGTCCTCTGTAAACACTAGTCCTTCTTCTGTTTGCAGGTTTGCAGGTTTGTGGTTTTATCCACTTCTTTCCTTTCTATTCTGGTCCTACCCTCAAAACGACGCTGTAGTATAAAGTGCTGCACACCAGAATAACTAGACACAAGAACAGTTTTTTCCCCGAATGCCATCACTCTGCTAAATAAATAATTCCCTCAACACTGTCAAACTATTTACTGAGTCTGCATTACTATTACTATTAATCCTCCCATCCATCCTTTCACCCATCTCCTCCCACTTATGACTGTATGACTCTATGACTGTAACCTTGTTGCTTGTATCCTAATGATTTTTATTGACTGTTTCCTAGTATGATTTGATTGCTTATTGTACTCTATGACTATTATTGTTGTACCTTAAGATTCTTGATTCTTGATAAATGTAGCTTTTCTTTTATGTACACATTTGCACCAAGACAAATTCATTGTGTGTCCAATCACACCTGGCCAATAAAGAATTCTATTCTACTACTTTGTCTATTTTGTGGTCCCACCAATGCACCACTGTTGCTATTTGTCATGATGTTTTTTTCAGGCATTCTGTAGATCTTCTTGCAGTAGCTAACTAGATGTTCCACTGTTTCTTCAGTTGGTCTTTCTTGTAGACTAGTTTGATATCTCTGGTATTTACGGTAGTTATTGCTGTTGTTATTTGTTATACTATTAAAATAGTATTTATTAAACTATTTTTATATAACAAATATTTGGGGGTCGATGAACAATCTGCAACTTTATGAAGGGGTCAATGAACTGAAAAGTTTGGAGGAAACTCCCCTCCCCTTGCTCTAGAAGAGAACCTTTTGCGACCTTTTGACAAGTAACGTAAATAGGGAAGCCAGATTCATTTAACAACTGTGTTACTAATTTAACTACTGTAGTGATTCATTTAACAATTGTGACAAGAATGGTTATAAAATGGGGCAAAACTTCTCACTTAGCAACATAAATTCTGGGCTCAATTGTGGTCGTAAATCGAAGCCTACCTGTAGTTTTGTCAAAGAAACCCCAACAGGTTGCTTAGAGTTTAAAAAGCTAAAAATAGCTTTCAGGTTAATCCCGGAAATAAGCTAGTATCCAATTCTAATGATAAATCATTTCTGTGATATTACTATATATTTGCTTTTGTTTGAAATAATATCGTTAATCACTGTACTACTATGCAAATTTTTGGTGCAGATTTTATGTTGATTTTTATTGGAATCATGCACAAATCAGTGCAGAAATAATCTCAGTGGAATTCATTGTGACAATTTTTCTGGGATAAAATTGTTTATCTTTTCCTGAACTCAAACTCCCTACTGCCTTTTATGCTCTCCTAGTCTTCATTTCATTTGCTGATCCTGCATGTGTAATTTGGTTTCAGGTTCGTGTGAATGAATATTGTGATAGATTTTACTGGGCATACTTTAAATATGGGCTAATTAAATTTGCCAGGCATTAGACATATTTATTTTGAGATATCTGGTTCAGGAACCGGCTACAGTCCAGATTGGAGAAAGAGACACTTACACGCGTAACAGACATATTGCAAGGAGGAAAATTCATTATTTGAAGAACAGATGAGGCTTCAGGAACAGTTTGCGACTTGCCAGGCTGTGATAACTGAATGCATAGAAGCTGTGGATGAATTATTCTAAAACCATTTCTATTTTTGAATATGATACAGGTATGAGATAACGCTCTAAGAAATCTGTTCAAAGGAAAATGTACATTTGATTTTTTTGTTTGTTTGAAAGAATCAAAACTTCTGATAATTTCCCCTTGTAATAGGATTTGAAAACATAGCACCCTTTGGCAGGATGAGGAAAATAAAATCCTGGCAAGTGTAAAATGTGTTTGTGGTGTTTGAAACTGACACACAGTGCCTTTAATATGTCTAGAAGAACAATATCTGTTGTATCTGATTTGCAATAGCTTGTGCGTTGCTTAGAAACAAAACATGCCAGTCGATTCTCCATATTTTTGGACTTTAAATAATCCCAACTCCGTTGCCACCCCTTGATGTATTTTTTTCCTAATTTATATATATATATATATATACTGACACTTCATAGTAGGAGGCAGGTAATTTGCATTAAATTACATTTTCAAACAGGAATGCTCACCCAATGCAGAACATGGACCATTAATAATACAAACTTGAAAATTATCCATGCATTCTGAAAAATCATCTTGTGTTTCATAGAACTCCTGGTTATTTCTTGAACCAAATATTTCCTTCCAAGCTCACCGTCCTATAATCGTTTGCCTATTGACAAGATAAAGATCATAGCTGTCGCATAGGCAGTTCAGTCCCAAGAAGAAACGCGAGGCGAGTGACTGTTAAAAGCTCTTTATTAGTTAGGTAGATCTACTCGCTTGGCTCAGATCGGCAGCAGCTTATATTGGTCTCGCCCAGGGTGCTGCGGCCAATGGCAGCTGTTTGAATCTCCCACGATTGGCTCAGCCAATCGCGGTTGCTTCGTAACGGCCAATCAGTGCCGCACACTCGACCAATCAGGTTGCTGTGCGTCTCAGCCAATGCGAACGCAGGTTTACAAGAATGCAAATACAGAACACCCCTCCCCTCTTGGTTCAGTCCTACGTAACTTAGTCCCGTAAGTAGGCGGGGCTCCGTACTTGTCTACTGGACCTGCGCAAGTTAGTTGTTCCTTGGTCTCCGGCCGGTTCGGTCGGGTTCTGTGTTGCTCTCCGCCTCATCGATGGAACCGCTTGGAAGGGTGAGTTGGGCCTTTCGCCGCAACTCCCTCCCGGTCTACCCGGGCTGGTTGAGCTGCTGGCTTCGTTGTTCCTGCCTGATATTTCTGGGTTGGTGGAACTGGCTTGGCTGTACCTTCCAGGTGAGGCTTCGGGCTGGTCGTCTGTCTCTGATGAGTATTGCTGGTTTCTTTCTTGTTGGGTTTGTTTGTTTTGCATTGCGGGGTTTTCTTCTCTTCCTTGGTTGCTCTTTGGGTTTCCCCTTCCCCCTCTGGTTTCCATGTCGGTTGTGTTTCCCGCGTTGGTTCTCGATCTTAGCTGATCGATGTGTCTTTTCCATGCTCGTCCGTTGGTTGTTTGTAGCCGGTACGAGCGGGGACCCGTTACCTGGGTTATAATTGCTGGAACCCAGAGTGGGTCCCCTGTGAAGTTCTTGGCGTATACTGTGTCGCCCAGTGCGAATGTTCGGTGCTTGCTGGATGAGTCGGGGGGTTTCTCGGGGTTGTATGTGGGGTGCAGCCTGTCTAGTGGGGACCTTAATTTCCTCCCTATTAATAGTTCTGCCAGGCTTTTGTTGGTTGTCGTGTTTGGAGTTATATGTTATATAAATAGCATTTTATTAATCTTTTCTTGTATTTACCCGGTTTCAATTTTTTGGATTGTTTTTTTGGTAAATTGTACCATTCGTTCTGCCCTCCCATTCGCCGCCAGATGTGCTGGCGCTGTCAGCGCATGCCGTATTCCCCGTTCCGCTAGGAATTTTTTGAACAGTAGTGCAGAAAACTGGGGCCCGTTGTCAGATACAATTACATCTGGGAGGCTGTGGGTTGATAATAGTTTGTTGAGTTCTTTGATACCGTTCTTTGATAACGGCCTCTGTGGTAGTTGTTTTCATGTTGCTTACCTCCACCCAATTGGAGTAAGCGTCTACCGTTATCAGGAACATGTGTCCCTTTGTGGGCCCGGCGAAGTCTATGTGAATCCTGGACCATGGCCCTCTGGGGGTTTCCCATTCTAGGATTGGGGTGGCGGGAGGGCTTGGCCTGGATTCTTGGCATTGCCTGCAAGATGCCACCCAGGCTTCAATTTCCTTGTCCATCCCTGGCCACCAAGCGTAACTTCTGGCCAGGGCTTTTGTTCTAACGACGCCCGGGTGCCCTTCGTGTAACATGTCCAAAACCCTTTTCCGTAGTTTTTCTGGGATAAACACTCTATCCCCCAAAGTAAGCAACCTTTTTGTGTAAAGAGTTCTGTTTGCTGGCTTCGGAAAGTCCTGGCTTGTTCATCGTCATCTTTTTCCAGCCACCCTTTCTCCACCCAGTTTAAAACCCGCGCCAGACATTTGTCTTTATTGGTTTCCCAGGCAATGTCTGACGCAGTTAGGGGGAGATTGGGTAATGTCTCTATGTTCAGGGTAGACGTGTCGGGTGCTGGGTCAGCGTCCATGTCGGGCAATGGAGTGTGGCTCAAGGCGTCTGCGTGTGAGATTGTCTTACCGGGCCGATGGGTGAGCCTGTAATTGTAGGCGGCAAGGAATTTGGACCACCTTGTCATTCTCGGGGATAGAATGTTCGGGGTGGCCCTGTCTCTCACCAGAATCCCGAGCAGTGGCTTGTGATCGGTGATGACGGTGAAGGTTCTGCCGTAAAGGTACTCGTGGAACTTCTTTACAGCGGCGACGATTGCCAGGGCCTCCTTATCCAGCTGGCTGTAATTCCTTTCCGGTTTTGAGAGGGTTCTTGAGAAGAAGGCGATGGGCGCCTCTTTTCCGTCAGGGAGTGTGTGGCTGAGGATGGCCCCGACGCCAAAGGGGGATACCTCTTGGAAATCCCTTGCGAGCTGCTCCTCCCAGTCAGCCTCGGCGATGTGGTTGGTGCCCGTCACCTCTATTCCCAATGGTGCGAACCATTGTAGTCCCAAAAGGCTAGGGCGGTCCTTGTCCACGATGGTGAGGGGAAGTATTTCGGTTCGCCCTTTGAATGTAATTTTAAAGTGTCCAATTCTGACTATGGGGATGCGGTTCCCTTGGTAGTCCTTGAGGATGAGCTTTTGGCTTTCCAGTTCGTGTCTGTGGATGGTGGGCACTAGGCGCTTGATTTCCTGCCAAGCGACCATGGAGAGGTAGGATCCGGAATCCACCTCCATTTTGCATGGTTGGTCTTCGATGCCCACCTCCACGTGTACCTTTCGGGCGTCCGAGTTTGAAGAGTGGCCGATGACAACTGTTTGATGGGTCTCTTCTCGTTGTCGAGCCTCATTGAAACGCCTATTTCTTCCTTCCCAGCTCCATCGGCTCTCAGCATGCCGGTCTTTGTTTCTGGGGGGGGGGGTGCTGTCTCATCTCTGGGGCTGCCGTCTCGACGCCGGGGACTCTGGTTCCGCTTAAACTGGCACACTCTGGCGATGTGGCCCCGCTTGTTGCAGTGCCACAGATTGTGTCGAGGAACCGGCATTCCGACCATGGATGGTCACCCCCGCACCCGGCGCACTGGAATCCCGACTTACAACCTCATCGCTCGTACCAGTCCTGTTCCGCCTGGAGCCAGTGGATGTCCTCGTCGTCCTCGGTGTCGGTGAGGGAGTCGAGGTCGCCATGATGTGTGGTGGTGGTTGCTCGGTGACTGGCTTCGGCGTGCTTCTCGGGGGCTGGGGCTGCTTCGGTTGTCGCGGGCTGGTCCGCTGTGCTTTCTTGCTGCATCCGGGCCGCCGATTTCCTGGTTGCCTCCGCTGCAGTTGCCTCGGCGAGGGCATCAGTGAGGGATATGTCGCCCTTTGCCATTAGTCGGCTTTGCAGGATGGGGTATTTGAGTCCTAGGACGACACGGTCTCGCAGGGCTTCATCCATGTTGGTGAACCCGCACATGCCCCCGAGGTCTCGTAGATCAGCCACGAAGTCGCTGATACTCTCACCCTCTTTCTGATCCCTCCAGTAGAAGTGCTGGCGGATGAGGGTGGGCACAGCGGGCGCATAGTGGCTTCGCAACAGTGGCTCGAGGTCGGTCCAGTCCATTGCTTTCACATTGAGGGGCTTGGCGAGGGCTTTCGCCATCTTAAACACTGCGGGGCCGCAGTGAGTCAGGAACACGGCTCTTTTTTTCTGTCCATTTGCGTCCTTTAGGTTGCTGCTTTCTAGGAACATGAGGAATCTATCGATGTAAGATTCCCAGTCCTCTGCAACCTGGTTGAAAGGTGCGGGTGGTACGGTGCTGCTGGCCATGATGCCGGTCGCCGGGCTGCGGTGCCACGTGCAGGGTGGGTCTTTGTTCAGGATCCCACCTTCGTCGCCAGTGTCGCATAGGCAGATCGGTCCCAAGAAGAGACGCGAGGCGAGTGACTGTTAAAAGCTCTTTATTTATTAGTTAGGTAGATCTGCTCGCTTGGCTCGGATCAGCAGCGGGTTATATTGGTCTCACCCAGGGTGCTGCGGCCAATGGCAGCCGTTCGAATCTCCCGCGATCGGCTCGGCCAATCGCGGTTGCTTCGTAATGACCAATCAGGGCTGCACACTCGACCAATCAGGTTGCTGTGCATCTCAGCCAATCTGAATTTAGGTTTACAAGAATGCAAATGCAGAACAATAGCTACTTGCACAAACTTAAGAATTAAATTGTGATTCCAACTCCAGCAATTATTCTGCTGCTGTTTGAACCATGCTTTTTGGAAAGGGTTCAAAAGTAATTGAGACAGAGCACACTGAATTTTAGAATTGCTAATTTGAATTAGCAATTCAAATTATGGACCATTTTACATTTTTTTTTTCTAAATTTGGAATCTTCTTCCAAACTGATCATTGAATTTCCAATAGTTCACCTTGATCTAGATTAACATTTTTCAAATTTGGCAACTTTTAAGATGTTTGGACTCTCACAATTCCCCATCCAGCTTGAAGTTTACACATCTTAAAGTTGCCAAGTTTGAAAAACACTGATTTAAAACCAAAATGCTCTTTCATTAAATTTTCCATTTAATTCTTCTCGACCAAACTTCAAACCACTAATATTTTCATGCTGTTCTGTTTTTTGTTATTTGTAAACCAGTTTCTATCTTTAACTTTGACTTCTGAATTCTCTGATATGAGAATCAATTCTTGTTGTTTTGCTCGTATGAGTTTATTGTGCTATTAGAAATTGCTAATTTATCACACTTATCATGTGAATAATATATGAATGTTATCCTTCAATAGAAGTAATCTATACTCTTCCAAGGTTTTTTTTTTTTAATGTAGTGCACAACACAATTTTTTGGACTTTTCTGAAGTCTAAAGCCTCATTCAATTTTGAAAATTATTTTTAAATATTGCATTTATTTAAATATTTGATAACCAGTCTTTTGATCAAAATATTTTTAAGGAAGATTAAATAGATTGTTGTAACTAAACAAAATCTAGTTTACATAGCAAACCTCATAATCGTTCAACCTGTGGTTGATATTAAAGGCTAGAACGTGCTTCTTTCAGTTTTGCAGTTCTAAGATAACTTTGGCCGATTAAATATATACTATTGTTTGATTACAGTATAATCTTTACATATGCCTTTAGAGGTTAAGCTGTCCAACTCAGCTATAAATCAAGAAAGAAAATAGCATTTGCATATTATATACAATTTATTTAGGAAAATATTTTAATGATTTTAATTCAGAATGTAGATTGGTTATGATCAAATGAAGTAGATCTGAAGTAGTATATTGTATACTAAAGGTATGTAAAAAAAATAGAAAACTCAATTAGAATACACATGGGCATTAAATTCTTGATTTTACTTCTTATTTACAAGCTGTTCAGAGCTTAATGGAGTTGTAAGTTGAATATAATTTTTAAGGTAACTTTTTTTATTTTAGGTCACCAATGAAACCGCAGTACTTCAATTAGATTTTCTAGTATTTTGCCACTCTAATGTAAATTAAAGCATGACAAGGTGATAATTGAAATTGTCATTACTGATTGTTGTAGATAACCAGATATTTTATGTGAATTCACTTGCAGTTCTAAAGTTCTTCATATTTTGCTTTATAGTAAGGTTTTTAAATTTCATAATTACCTTTTGGGCTATAGTTCTTAATGATCATAATAGCCTTATATTGTCATCTGGTATTAGAATACAACTTCCATTGTTCTGTACATATTTTTAACTTTCAGTTTGCTTTTTTTTTTTTGCTATTTGCTTTTTAAGCTAATGATTGGTGCAAAGGAGAAAAATGCAGCAAGGAGATTTACATGTGGAAATCAATTTAGATGCATCCATATTGCAAGTCACAGTGAAAAGTGTGCGTGGTTGTGTGTGTGTGTGAGAGAGAGAGTGAGAGAATGAATGGTATGTTGGGAAGGTGGGAGAAAAATTGCAATTAAAAGGAAAATAATACAAGGGTCCATGCAAGTTAGTTTCTTCTTGTTCTCCCATGAGCTGTTCAGAGCATCCAGTAGTGTTTTATAGTGGGAGGTGCTTCAGTATCCTCATGTCTAGGCTGGGCTTAATTTGTGGAACACTCCTCCCCCCCCCACGGTACTCCTCCCCAGGGTTCCCCAGTTTTGGCTCAGCCTCATGAGAGATAGGCAGTGCTTGTGATTCTTCCTTGGCCGAAACAGGAATAATTCTTTCCTTGCTAGCAGGTTTGAAAGTTAATCAACTTGTCTTTAGAATCCTTTAGCCTTCTAATCCCATTGAGATCTCTCTACGTTGGCTTGCATTGCAGAGATCGCTCACATTTCAGGGAAGCGCCAATTCACGCCCCAAAGCGGCAGGAGGCTTTGGCGCTGCTTCGTGCCCCCTCCCCACAACCAATCTTTCTACCCCCCCCATTCCGACCAATTGCCACAGAGTTTCTTTACCCGAACAGCAGCATGAGCTCTTTGCTCCCAACAGAGTTGTATCGCTTTCCTTCTCCCTTTGAATGCCATTTGGGGTGGAGGATTCAAATATTTAGTACCTTCCACCCTTCCCTGCTGTTTAGCCTCATAGGAAAAGCCATTGGAGGCTATTCCTTTATACAGCGGGAGTTTGCTGCTGGGGAGCACGCCAAAAGATTTACGGCCGGAGGCCATCTTTTCTTATGATCTCGTGGCCGCGCACCTGTATTCCATTTCGGGCTGTGTGAGGTAACTCTGTTCTGAGCAGAGGTTCCCTTCAGAAATACTGGGGACCATTATACCCTTTTCTTGGTTTTTTTCTACATTCGAGGCTATTCTTACAGTTAAGTTGTTGGCTTAACCCTCACAGTCCAATCAACCCAGCGGCAAACAGCAAGCACCTAGGCCTGTGTCCGCCTGTGCAGGGAAGCTGTTGAAGGCCTTTACCCTTATCAATCTGGGCCTTTAGGCGTTCTCAATTTGACTGTTTGGTTTCTCAGCATGTAACATCGTGCCACTTAATTAATATTCATATACATATGCATATACATATACATATACATATACATATACATATACATATACATATACATATACATATACATATACATATATATATATATATATATATATATATATATTAGTGGTAATAATAATAATTTTCTCTTCAGTATAATATTTTAATATCAATAAAATATTATTACTGAGATACGACTCATTATAGATAGGTATTATTCAAAAAAAAAAGAGGAAAGGGGGCAAAAAAAACATCATCAGGGCAACCAGTCTGTCCTCAGATCAGGCCCCTGGACGTGCCAACTGCCTTTACAGTATTGCATTGTATAACAAGCATACCGCAATTCCAACTTCAATCGAAATGGCAGATGGTGGCAGCTCTCAGACCTCATCCTTGAAGGTCAAAGCCAAATCTCAGCACAAACCTAAGCAGGCTAAAGGGAATTCTAAAACTTCAGAAAGGGATGCCATCAGGCACCATAAAGATTGACAAAAACAGATAGATAAGTGCACATGGGAGGCGCACAAGGTCTCACAGGACTTCCCCTCCTCCAGCCCAGATCCATCTACCTCTTCCCACCCTCTTCCTCCCCTAGATCTCTCCCTCTCATTGAGGTGCAGCTTGGCTCCCCAAGGCCAACAGGCCCAAGTATCTGGGACACTGACCACGCGAAGGGCTCTCGAAGCTACATTTATTCCGACTGCTGCTGCTCTTTGTCAGGACGACATTCTTACAGAGGAAGTTCCAGAGAGGATGAAGGCCTGGATGGAGCTGGCAATCTACCAGGGAATCACAACAGGTCTTCAACACGCAGTTATGACCAGGGAATAACCTGTGATCGCCGATCATGATTCCCAATCGCTGAGGTCATTGACCAGGTGGGAACAGCACCATACCCAGGTACATTTACAAGGGGAGGTCCCCCTCCAAGGGCTGACTGAGGAGGAAGTGGATCAAATTGATCAAATGGAAGAGATTGAATCAGGATCAATACATGACAGCGAGCCCCTGTCAGAAGCAGACCCCTTAGAAAGGGGAATGTCTGAGGATGAGGACCTTGTTCCTGACCAACCTGTTTTTACAGGCTTATTCCGCCCACAACTTTTCAGATGTCTCTTGTTTAAGGCAAAAAATATTGCACGCCTAAACAAGTCAACCCCTTCTACCACTCCAACTCCTTCGGAAGAGGGACCAGAGGATCTAATTTTCAACCAACCAGTAGTCGAAGCAGAGGTGATCCCAGTTCCTCCCATGTTTTCGGACCTGGTACAGAAACAGTGGGCCTCTGCAGCGGTGTACCCAGCCCCCACTGGATATGACAGGAAATATTTCAATTTGGCCCCTGATTTCTCAAAATTATTGAATACTCCTGAGGTAGATGAACCTATAGTGGGATTAGCGTCCTCCATTCCCAGTGATGTGCTGGAGGCATTAAAGCCGGAGGAAAAACAGACTGAGCTAGCCCTATGCAGAGCCCATCAGTCTGATGCGTGGGCCATCAGAGCAGCCACGGCCACCTCCTTCTTCACCCATTCTTCTCGCAGATGGCTCCGCCTCTTACGGGAACGTGTCCCTAATTCTAACCTTAGAGCGCACCAAGATATTGCTAAACTTATAGCAGCTGCTGAATTCTCAGCTGACGCAACTTATCATGCAGTCAAGTTTTCAGCCAGGGCCATTACTTCACATGTCACAGTGCGATGCTTGCTATGGTTAAAACATTGGCAAGTGGACTTGAAGCACAAATGCAAGCTGGCTTCATCCCCAATTGTGAGAGACAGACTGTTTGGCCCTTCCCTTGATCCGCTACTAATTGAAACCCGAAACAAAAAGAAAATTCTTCCTTCCCTTTTTCGGAAGTCAGATCCTAGAAACCCTGTCCTTTTGGAGGGGATCCTTTTGGCCCTTTTACCAGGGATCTTTTTCACCCAGATACCAGAGACCCCCATCATTCAGACCAGGGCAGCAGCCAGACAGGTCCGACTTCGCGGATAGGAGCAGAAAGGGTGGTCAATCCAAGAGATCCTTTCAGGGAGCAGGAAACAGGTCCTTTCGGCGTCCAAAATAACTCCCTGGACCCGACTCCCATTGACGGACGCCTTAAATTATTCGCGGACCAATGGGACTCCTCAACCTCTGATTCCTGGGTCAGAGACATGATTAGATTTGGCCTTGTGCTGGAATTTCAATCCACTCCCCCAGATTTTTTCATGTCATGCCCTCTCTCCAGAGACCCGGTTAAACGTAATCTCATGGAAACAGCTATCCAACACCTACTGGACATACGAGCCATCCAGCCAGTAGCCACCAACCAACGAGCGCGAGGTTTCTATTCACATCTTTTTGTTGTTCCCAAAAGTTTGGGGGGCTGGAGAGCAATATTGGATCTGAAACATCTCAACCGTTTCTTAGTATATCACAAGTTTAAAATGCACTCCCTGCAATCTGTCTTACTTGGCACCAGAAAGGGTGACGTCCTCACGTCCATAGACTGACGGAGGCGTACCTGCATATTGCTATTTGGCCTTCCCACTATAAATTTCTGAGATTCTGTTATAATAACCACCATTTTGAATAAGTGGCCCTTCCTTTTGGACTAGCTTCTGCCCCTAGGACTTTCACGAAAGTTCTCGCAGAGCTAGCTGCTCATCTCCATGATATCCCTGTACAACTCCAGTGTTATCTTGATGACATCTTGACTTTGTCATCTTCTGCTCATCAGGCAGTCAAAGATACACAGAACACATTACAATCCCTACAACAACATGGATTCTCAATAAATTGGAAAAAGAGTCATTTAACACCATCGACTCAGTTAACCCATCTGGGGCAGTCTTAGATACGGTGGAAGGCAAAGTTTACCTGTCACTAGATAGACTAAATAGCATTCAGCAATTAGTTAAGGAGATCAGGGGTCTTAAGAGGGTATCCCTAGCTGAACTATCAAAATCATTAGGCAAGATGATCTCATGTATCTCTATCATCCCTTGGACCCGGCTCCACACTAGATCCCTCCAGTGGTTCCTGCTCCCGTACCAGTGCTCTGGCCAAAGCAACTCCAAATACAAGGTCAGGGTACCATCAAAGGTCCTCATATCTCTCCTCTGGTGGACCAGACCAGTCATCAACAGAGGCTGCCTCTTCAAAGAGCCACACAGACTTACCATCACCACCGATGCCACCTGCTTGGATGGGGAGCGCACGTTCAATTGCTCACAACCCAAGACCACTGGTCCACCATAGAACAGTCATGCAGCATAAACTGGCTGGAGCTTCAAGCATTGCACCTGGCTCTCCGCAGCTTCCTTCCACAGGTACGCAATCAGCACATACTAATATTGACCGACAATGTAACAGCCAAAGCTCAGTTGAAGCATCTCACGCGAGAAGCAGAGCGCTTGTGTCATTGGGCGGAGAACAACCTACTTTCCATCAGAGCAGAGCACATTTCGGGTCTGTCAAATACATAGGCAGACTGGCTGAGCAGGGTCATGGTTGATCAATCGGAGTGGTGCCTCCATCCGTCCCTGTTTCAAGAAGTGGTAAGGACATTTAGACAGCCAGTGGTGGACCTGTTGGCTTCCCTCCTCAACGCTCAGCTCCCAAGATTTTTTTCCAGGTACCCCTCGCAAGGAGCATTGCAAATATATATCAACTGCACAGCGGCTTTCAGAAAAATGGAAGCCTTATTTGTGTCTTTTCAGCCCAACACTCAGGGTTGCATGGTCTCACCTTCTACAATAGGCCGTTGGCTACAGGCCGCGATAGCGAAAACATATCAGCCTCAATCCATGCAGGTGCCCAGGGACACAACAGCTCATTCAACAAGGAACACTGCAACATTGGCAGCGTGGGCCACACAGGCACCAATAACTTAAATTTGTTGAGCCGCAACCTGGGCTTCTCCACTGCCATTCATTAGGCATTATAAAATAGATGTGTTTGCATCCGCTGAGGCCTCCTTTGGCAGAAGAGTTCTGCAACGGGTCCACAGGGACCAGGAGGAGATTCCAGGCCAGATGGAGTCCCTCCTGTAGGACAGGCCAAGCTTTGGTATGTCCCACTACTGGATGCTCTGAACAGCTCATGGGAGAAAGGGCGTTGGTACTTAACTGACACGCCTGTTCTCTTTGAGCTGTGAAGAGCATCCAGCCCCACCCTTTTTTCCGTCTGGTGGGGTCCTGTTTCGGCCAGTGAGTTGTTAGGGCATTGAAGACGAAGGCGGTTATGTCTCTCGTCTTTGCCAAAACTGGGGAACACTGGGGAGGAGTATCGTGGAGGAGGAGGAGCGTTCCACAAATTAAGCCCAGCCTAGACATGCGGAGACTGAAGCACCTCCCACTATAAAACACTACTGGATGCTCTTCACAGCACAAAGAGAACAGGCATGTCAGGTAAGTACCAACACCCTTTTTCCTTTTTGGCTTCATAATACTGATAGTTATTACTATTATCAAAATGTATTTTAATGTATTCATATTTTCCAGTTCAGCTTGGACAAATTCAGCAGCCATACAGATAGGTCACCTTTCAACCAAAATGTGCAGCTTTTGAGCTAAGAAATACATTCTGCCTTTAGAGTGTGTGTGCCAGAAATCAAACCAAATTCCAAATATTAAAAATGGCCAGGAAGAAAAATGGATAGAAAAAGCTAAAATTGATTTAATTTCAATTAAAATGTGGTGAAATCAACTCAGCACTAATAATTTGATGATTTCCGTGTATTAATCATTTTCTCTTTCTGTCAACAATTTGGTTGTATGGAGCTTAACATAGGCAGCCTGGAGCCTGAATTGGTTCACCTGATTTAAGTGCATTGAAGACCAAGGTACTTTTCTATTCTTGAGGCAAATAACAGAAGGGCAATTCCTGAGGTAGCAGCATCAGGTTGTTAATACGGTAGCAATAGAGCTCCCAGCAGTGGTGCGTCAAATTACAGTGCCATCAAATGTGTAAATCTTAATGGCATGTTTCTGTAATATCATGATATCTGATAGAAGTATGCAGGTTGTGTCATTTGAACTATGACATCCTGGGCATAATTTGCCTTGCATATGACCATTCTACTCATGCCCGTTGGATGAAGTAACATATATTCCTGTCCAAGAGTAATAGCTAGGCATGACTGCAACTAGTGCTTAATAAAGCACTATATATAATAAAGCTCTATATATCACTACATAATAAAATACACCACTGTCCTTTAATCCATATGTTCTTTATTTATCTCCCCTCCCTTGATCTTCCCCTCTGTCAGAACCCTCAATATTTTATATGTTCATCTATATATCTGCCTGGTTAAAATACCAATTACCCATTGCTTGGCAATCTGATAGCTGAAGTCATTAAATTGATATGATGTTTACATACCGAAGCAAACCTTAGTATCACCATAATTTAGACAAGCAGAGAATGGAAAATCATATGTACACTAAAAAAAATAAATAAACGAATTTGGTAGAGTGGTGTCTCTGTTTTTCATAAAAAATAAAGCGTTCTAAACAGTTTTCAACTTTTGTTCTAAGCATGCTGAAATGGAAAAAGAAAAAAAAATTCCTGGCCTTTTGGTTGCAAAACTAAACTTAAAGAATACTGCAATGCCTGGGGATGAAAATGACATTCCTACATCTAACTGAATATTTTATCTCGTTAATCCATATGTTCTTTATTGCACTTATATTGGCAGTGAAGGTAAATATTATTTTTACTAATTTTTTAAATATCTGTGATTTTTTTTTGGAACAAGGAGGCATTTATGTTATGTATAGTGAACCAATGGAAGTTTGAAATATTTTTTACATCATTTGACTGTCCATAGGATTTATGTAGGATCTAGAGACATTACTGTAAATAAGGACAATGATAGTGGCTGATGTTTTGCTTCAGAATTTGCCAGATTTTTCTCAACAAAATATAAAATACAGTAATATGAAATGAGGTAGAAGAGAAAGCTTGGGCAGGTATCAAGAAAAAAGCTCACCAGATATATTGCTACAATAAGAAATCAGGCTATCTTGGATAAGTCAAATAAGTGTACCTTAATACTGTATTTTGATTACATTAAATTTTTCTGGTAAATTTTGAAAAACCCATAGTTTAATATTATACATTCTACAGACATTATAGAGTGTTACTATTTCTTTGTAAAATGATCTCATATGAAAGAATGCCAACATTATTAGCTGCATTGGATTATTAGTACTTCTTTGCAAGGATGTTCTTATTTGTACATTTTAATTCTAGGACCTTAAAGAACAAAGTGCATAAAGTTATATAAGACTATTATGATCACAAATGTAAATTCTGATATCAGACTCAGATTCTTATTTTGCTTAAAATACAATAAAGACAATAATAAGAATAAAGAATATACAAATAATTGTATATTTGTAAGAGTTGCAAAAAAAATCTTGCAACTTTTCATGAGAAACTGGTTTTTGAAGGTACTGAATTCATGAGAATGAAACTTTCTTGTTTTTTGCTGGAAATAATACCATTAGCAGATAAATTTGGAGAATATTTTTATACATTTTGAAATAGTATAGTCCAGCCATATTCTCATGGAGTACAATTTAAACTGGACCAATATTTTATTCAGAATATTGCTACTGAAATTTGATCAAGCACTGAGCTGATTATACACAGGATGTATAGACATGAACATCTTTTATTCTGTCAATAGTTTGGCTTGAATTTTTTTAAATTTAGCTTTAAAAATCCTTGCGAATACTACAGATTTATCATGATACATGATAAATACATGATTCAAGGAATTATTGTATGATTCTAAAGATAATTACAATTGAAAATTAAATGGGTTAATTTATGGGTTCAAAGGCTATAACAAAAAAAAGTATTTTCCTATTTTGTCCTAATAAGATTTCTTTCTTTTTTAATATTCATTCATGTCCAATTTTTGGAAACTTGCTTGGACAACTCAGTGCAATTTTCTTGGCAAAGTTTTTTAGAAGTGGTTTGCCATTTCCTCCTTCCTAGGGCTGAGAGAAAGTGACCAGCCCAGTGACACCCAGCTGGCTTTGTGCCTAAGGAAGTCATGGTCATATAGTTCCCACTTAATAAAGGAATGAAAAATTGCAAGGATTTTTTCCCCTTCATGGTAGTTACAGAATGAAAGATCCAGAAGATGTTTATGGAAATTTAGAATATAGAAAACCTGGAGGTGTTCCCATGTGATCCATCCATCCAATTCCCTTCTTCCTTAGGTTGTCTGTGTAGAGAACTGTAGCGCATGTACAGGGGTGGGATTCAAATTTCTTAACAACTGGTTCTGTGGGTGTGGCCTAATTTGTGGGTGTGGCTTGGTGGTCATGTGACTGGGTGGGCATGGCTTGCTGACTGGGCATGGTTTGGTGGTCATGTGACTGGCTGGGCATGGCTTATATGTAAATATTATAAATATTTATGTAAATATTGAATTTTTTATTAAAAAAAGAGCAACTTTTACCCAAAATCAGGTAAAGCAGGCGGGCAAATTGAGTTGCTCACAGAATCACAGATTTATTCAGATATCTATCTTTCTGCAATCTGCTAGCTGAGTCTCACATAAAATTTGCTTTGCAAGCAAACTCATAAAATTTGCTTGCAAGCAAACTCATAAAATTTGCTAGCAAGCAAACTCACAAAATTAACTCACAATACACAATGTATGTAAATATTGATTTTTTTTATAAAAAAAAGAGCAACTTTTATCCAAAATCAGGCAAAGCAGGCAGGCAGATTGAGTTGCTCACAGAATCACAGATTCACAGAGATCTATCTTTCTGCAATCTGCTAGCTGAGTCTGCATGAAAAATAGAAGCTTCCATCCTAAGGAAGGTTCAGTTCTGCTTTTCGATAAGTAGAAAGCAAGAAATCCAACGATTTCCTGATTTCTAGCTAATCTAAATCTCCCAGGACAGCAGAGAAGCTGATGGTCGGGGGAAAGAAAAGGAACTGTGCAGCATCATAACAACCGGTTCTATAGAACCGGTCTAACCAGGTAGAATACCATCCCCTGGGCATGTGGTTGGTGATACAAGGAGTCAAGTTTACGAGGACAAATTAACAGCTCTCTACATCTTGAAAGTTGCTTTTCCTATTTTGAATTTTTAACTTGTGTGATATAAATTGAAAATTCTTACTCTTATTGAAGATTTATAGGTAAAGCTATGTTTAAATATATTTAATTATACTTGTTGGATTCTAAAATGTGAAAACTGTTTTCCTAATTTCTGTACACTATAGGAATATCAGGGGAAACCAGCATGGTTTCTTGAGAAAAATGCAATTCTAATGTAGATCAGAGCATCAGGAGGAGTTTGTTTTGCCTTTATTAAAAATGCAATTTTTGACACTAATATATTCACCTTTTCTATCCTCACTAGTCAATACTCCCATTTCTTCAACTGCTCCGGCCCCTTCATGAATGTAACAAATGTATCAGGAAATGGCATTGCTGCCTGGGAATACAGAGCCCGAATTTACTGCATACTCTTACAACAACTTGGAGACACTTTGTGATGTGCAGACAAAGAAAGGTGTCTTCTACAAAAAAGCAAAACTTCTCAGTCCTGGGGAAGACTTATATTGTTTTGCCTGTAGGGAGGACCGAACCAGAAATGTGATAATCAACGTAGGTGGCATAAAATACAAAATTCCATGGGCCACATTAGAGAACTGTCCCTTGACCAGGCTTGGAAAGTTAAAATCATGCAACAACTATGATGAAATAATGGATATATGTGATGATTATGATGTCAACTGCAACGAATTTTTTTTTGACCGTAATCCTTGTGCCTTCAGGACTATCATGACTTTTTTGACCGCTGGGAAGCTAAGGCTCCTCAGGGAAATGTGCGCACTCTCTTTCCAAGATGAACTGGTTTACTGGGGGATAGAAGAGGAACATCTGGAGTGGTGCTGTAGAAGAAGACTACGACAGAAAGAAGAAGAGATAGCGGAGGCGACATTGTTTGAAGATGAAGTAGAAGTTAATGAAGAGCCCCAATGTGCCTTCAAAGATAGCAGCCGCTTGCATTTGTGCATGAGAAAGCTCAGGGACATGGTGGAAAATCCTCATTCAGGGATCCCAGGAAAGATCTTTGCTTGTATATCAGTTTCTTTTGTTGTCATCACTGCTGTGAGCCTCTGCATTAGCACCATGCCAGATCTCAGAGAAGAAGAAGATCGGGTAAGTTTCCCCCCAAAAATGTAAACATTGCCAGAGACTTCTCTGTCAATATTTGTTTATTGGCTTGCTTTTGTATATGCATATAGGCATATGGCAGTAACATAAAGTATATAACATAGGAGACATTTTGATTGTGATTAGCATAGTTATAATTGCTTTTCTGTCTGTAAGTTAATACAGTATTATATATTAACTCACAAATGAAGCTGAATATATGTGTCCCAGGATAATGTTACAGGATCCCTGAAGATGAGCCAGAAGGCTCAAAAGACAAAATGTCTGGTCCTGGTGTCCAACCCAGCTTGGATCCTATATATTAATTTTCTGAATTAGTTAGGACAGATATCTCAATAATTAGATTTTGGACATTGTCTGGATTATTTGATGATGGCCCTAAAGCACAGCAAATTCAAAGGAAGTATTTGTGGAACTCTAATTGAATTGCAAACTGAGCAAGATTAATTTTGACTGTCTATAGTTTCATCTGATCAGCATAAAATAGTAATTAGTGTGACATAATCCTTTTTGTTATCAAGGACTTGTCTCTGAGCAAGTTTGAAGCTCATAGCTCATACATAAACAGAAATCTGCATCTTTGCTTTATAGTTCCATATAAATTTCTCCCTTGAGTAGAAAACTTTGTAATCATTTTTCTTTTCCTTTGGTTTTATGGAAATTAGTGAATATTTAATTATTAAGTTGATAGCCTGCCTTTTGCTCAAGCTCAAGGAATACTAGTGTTGTTATTAATGGCAGTAAAGGATTTTGAGGACATAAATGGAAAGAGCAAAATCAACATTAAAATATTAATATTTTTTATTTTATTTTTTATTTATTTTTGTCAATTGCTTACAAGCTAATAGGTATAAGTAAAAACATAGTTATATATGGATACATATAAGAAAAATAAAAAAAATAAAAGAAACAATAGGACAGGGACGGTAGGCACGTTGGTGTGCTTATACACGTCCTCTACAGACCTCTTAGGAAAGAGGTGAGGTCAATAGTAGACAGTCTAAGGTTAAAGTTTTGGGGGTTTGGGGAAGAAACCACAGAGTCAGGTAGAGTATTCCAGACATTGAGCACTCTGTTGCTGAAGTCTTATTTCCTGCAAACCTCATCAAATTCTATTAAGAGGTTTCAATATATTCTTACTTTAAATTCTGTTTAAATATTTTAGATTTTATAATGTTGTGTATAATGAAATATTCATTCTAATTAGTTATCCTGCAATATTAGGGGCTTTTCCAAAAAGTTTTAAGATCCAAGTATCTCGATAGCTAAGGATACTGTAAGTGCAAGTTCCCTGTGGAAATTTTTGAGACTTAAATGTATAGCTCTATCTTGTCTAATGGGTTTTTTCAAGAGCAATGGCATTGTCTGTATGTAGCATTTATTTCAGACTGTTAATATTATATCACCATATGTTTATAGTTTGTAACATATCAATTTCATCCATTTTTAATAACTAGAAGTGGAAGATTCATTACATTGAAAATTTAGTTTTAATAACTTTAAAACATTTAACAATGTATTTTTGTTTCTAGATAAATAGATAAAAAGAAATAGAATAGAATACAGGTAATCCTTTACTTACAACCACAATTGAGCCCAAATTTTGTATTTGTTTTTGTTAAATTAGTAATAACAGTTGTTAAGTGAATCTGGTTTCCCCGTTAACTTCACTGGTCAGGTTTCAAAAGGTGATCACATGACCCCAGGTCATTGCAACTGTCATAAAAATGAATCAGTTGTCAAGCATCCAGTTGCAAATCACATTAACTTGGGGATGCTGCAGTGGTGATAAGAGTGAAAAATGGTCATAAGTCACTTTTTCCAGTGCTGATGTAACTGAACGGTCACTAAACAAACTGTTGTAAATCAAGGACTACCTGTAGCTACCAGTTTTCCAACTAGGCCACAATAGAAAACAATGTCAGTAACTTCAAAATAATTCTTCGTCACTGCTTTGATTCAAGATGATGGACTAGGCAGCTGGATAAGAGACTGGAAACAGTTTGTGGACTTTCTACATGCTAAATATAATAACAGATGGTTCACAGAGGGATTTGAAGATTAATGGAATGTTTAGTTCACTGTATTGACTGCTTTTTTCTGTGTGTGTGTGTGTGTGTGTGTGTGTGTGTGAGTATGTGCGCACACACATGCTTATGTATATATTTGTGTGTGTGTGTGTGTGTTTCTTTGTGTGTTTGTTAAAAGGGGAGAATTCACTGCTTTTTCTTTTCTTTCAGCACCAAGCCAGGATGGATCTTAAATGTAAAATGTTAAATTTCATTGATTACTTTTTCTTCTTCTTCTTTTTTTTTTGCACACTACTTTTTTCTTTTTGTTGTTGTTGTTAGAGTTGAATGTATGCTTTGGTTTTGTTTCTTTGTTTTACTGTTTTGTATTTTTTTTAATTTTTTTTAATTATAAAATAATAATATTTTTTAAAAAATAAAGAAAATAGTTCTTTGAACAGGCGGAATCTGTTTCAAGAAAGATAAGAACTGTTCCAAGAAGCAAGAAAGAGTATTCCAGCAGGATGTAGCACAGAGCTAGGGAGGAACCAAAATTTAGTGAAAATTACTAATTAAATATGTTATCTTCAAACAAGCCAAATTAATGAATAACTGGACAAACACTTTCTTAGCTCAATTAGTCTAATGGAACAGAGTTTTATAAAAACATTGCACAGTTATAAATTATTATATGTTTTAATATAAACTCTCATAAGTCAGTGGCTCTTTGTAAGAGTTTGCTGATTCTACATCCACAGAAGTGTTTTGATGCTTACTGTTGTGGCAAAATGATGGATGGATGGATAGATAGATAGAAAGATAGAACTTTGATTAAACTCTTAGATTTGTTACAAGATGGGTTTTTTTGTCAAAATGTAGAAAAAGAAAGTGAAAAATTTAATGTTAATTTCAGACACATGGATTCAAAGGCATTCAATTAGTTCATACAACAAAGCTTTCCTGAAAAGGCTGGGTCTGTGAGCTAATGGGCCTTTCTGGACTGCACATAAAAATTCAATATTACTTGCATTGCACCACTGCAGTGTACAAGAAACGCTTTGCGATAGTGGCAAATATCTGTAGCTCAGGTATAGGATGAGGGTGAAGATTCGTTCTCCAAGCTTGTGGGTTGGTTTCCGAACATTTCATTACCAGGCTAGGAGATATCTTCAGCAAAATTGAGGGAATTCCCAAAATTCCACTGAAGTTATTACCTAGTGTGGCAATGAAACGTTCAGAAACCAACCCACGAAGTCGGAGAACAAACCTCCTCCCTCAAGCAATTTATTCTTGGGCTATCTATAAAAAGGAATTTACCTGAGGATGATCCATTTGTTGTGCACAAGGCTGAAGAGTATTAACTTGATACTACTATCTTGATCAGTTTGAAGAATTTTGGGGAGAAGGTCAGAGTGATTAAATTACACAACCTGTACCTGATGTTTAACGTTTTCCTGCTACTTGGCAGACCGCTTGCCCAATTCTACAGGCTTCCTCATTATTTTTCATTGGGAGTCTCTTCAGTTCAGAGCAGCAAAATGTGATACTAAATTCCTCTTCCTATTCCAACAGCAGTTTTATAGCATGGCCATGTTCTGAATAAGTTAAATTCCATTTAATGCAGGTTGTACGGGAGAAGATTTTGATGCACCTATAATGCCTTCCTCTTTCTGCTTCTTGCAATGATTAGTTTGATTTTTATTTTTATACTGTGTAAGATGGTGGAGATGGGACTATAAAAGTAAAATAAACAACCCAAAGTCTTTAAAACAGAGCACAGGAATTATGTTTTCAGTCCGAGATGTGGCTTGAGGAGAGTTAAAAAGAAATGCACTTAAAATCAATGCATCAGAGAATGTGGTATAATAATTTTTAGACAGTCAGTGCTGTCAAGAAAACTATAAAAATATAGTTTCAGGATAAAACTGTTAGTCTTAGATGGCTGATAATAAGCCATTGTCAAAAAGCAACCTCCCTAAAATAACACATTAATATAATTAGTGGTACCAACCAAATGGTGGAGATAGTTAAAATTCAACAAAGAAATGATAGGACGCTTATTAATATGCCAATGGAAAAGTAAAACAAAACGTCATAAAGAGCCTTGAATTGTAGTGTCTATTTCTGGTCTAGTATAACTATGAAAGAGGAGCAAATCTATTTTGGCTTTGCAGATCAGTGGGAGCAATCCAATATTAAGACGATACTAGGTGTCAAATAAAAAGAAACATTAAAATGCTTGCAAGCAGCCAGTAATCACCTGCTTGCTTCCCATGCATAGATTATTATAATAAGTATGGCTAGCTTCCAAAGACTGATTTACATAGTGAATATTCAATTAAATATAGTTACTGGTTTATGCAGGTGACCTATAGTTTAGGAAAGAAAACAAAAAAAAATCATTTTTAAAAATTTGAAAAGTGAGTTTTCCTGTTATATAACTTTGGCATCCTCACTCAGAATTGCCAAGATTGTCAAATTTGTAGCTCTTGAAATATGGCACTTTTGTTTTTGTTTGTTTTAATTCACTTTATTTTTGCATTAAACAATGAGCTTTTAGAGAATGGTGCTGCTGTTGTTTATTTGGTTTGAGATAGTTTTTTGTTATCAATCAGTTCCCAAATGTTTGTTGTTTATTTGCCACTTTGTACAATTTTTCTGCTTGGAAAGAAGTTTGATTGCTGTTCCCTCTTTTGGACAATGTCACTTTCTGTACTTACTGATAGTTGAGGCTGTCCAGAGCAATTTATTGTTATTTGCCACAGTTTCGTGTTTTACTGCTGTCTTCTCTCACAATATTCTGAGATAGTTCTTTATATTCCCCCATTTATAATAGTTTACGAATTCATTAGTCTGTACTCAGGAGATCATGCAGTGATTTTTGTCTCTGATTGGATTCCTCTGCATGACCCAAATTGATCCATATTTTTCCAGAACTCATTTTTTGGTGTCTGTTGGCCCTAGATTATCTCCTTGTATTGCAGTACACTACTACTTGTTTTCATCTGCTTTCAGCTTTTCAGTCTGGTCTTGATTTACTTTACTTTTTCCCCAGTTCTTCCATTCATTCACCAAAATGGCCTCCCCTAATATTAACATAGCTACTTTGTGTAAGTTACTATAGTATGCCTAACTTAATTTCACAAGCACAGTACACAAATACAGTACTTCAGTGCCTAGTACTAAATATGCTACTGGAGTGACATCTAGTGATCATGAACAATGGATTAACATAGTTTTGCATCTCTCAAATGGTTATATTTTAACACTTTCCATCACAAACAAACTAATCCTCAGAGTAGTATATTTTAAAATATTTGCTCTTGGACTGACTAGTACATTGGTGCAGTCTGGGATAATTTAAGTTGGTAATTGCATCTAGTAGTTTGATAATAAACATTTAGAAAGTTGGCTTGCCCCATCAAACTGTAGTTCTACTTTCATCATAAGCAACATTATCCAGTGATACTGAAAACAAGAGATTGGGTAAGGCCAACTGCATATTTTAGGACTGAAAGCAAACGACAGAGCTCTCTTCTCCCATCTCATCCAGATTCTTCTCCCGTTATCAAGCCTACTTTGCTGAAGGTGTTAGTTCTTCTCATCCTTGAATAATGATGTACACATATATTTCTATTTGATATTTTACATATATATGTTCTTCCATGCTTGTTCCTTCACAAGGAGCAAGTAAAGAATGATCTGTGGGAAACTTCTTAGTTTGTCTTCAACTTTTCCATTCTTCTTGGAGATCTCTTGGAAGAGAAGAGATTACAGCTTGGAGAAATTTGATTGGTGGAGAAGTGTAGGAGATGACCAGGCTGAGCCCATGGAATGGGTCAAGCACGTCATCAGTTTGGATCCCTTCCCCAAGAGATCTAAGTCCAGTCCTCCTTGAATTCCATTTACTCTTATCTATCAGCTGTTTGCTTTGACTGTTAGTAGTTCAGATTCTTATTTAGAGGTAAAATGATATAAACTTGTATTCATGTTGACCCTGGCTCCAGATTTCTTGCACCCAACAGTAGGACCAAAAAGAAGCATGAATTTAAAATGTAGTACTTAACAAGAAAAAGTAAAAGTGTACTAGCTTGAGAATTTTACTTCCTAAAATACTAACTGCCTGTTTTGAATCTATTTTAGAGCATTATTTGTTCATTGGTGTTTTATAAATACATGCATTTCTGACAGTCCATGAGTTTGATGCTAGATAACCATCTGAGAATGGAAATTTGCTTTCATTTCTTAAACTAGGCGTGGGCGGGAGGGAGAGGTGTCGCTTGTAGAATTATTTGATCATTATGCTAAATGTGCTATGTATCATTTTATGACCACGTGTAAAATAATTGTCCTAAAGTTTCAAGTACTGCTATTCAATATAAGAGCGAAGAGTGCAGGAATGCTTTTAATTGAGACTTAATCTTGTATTATAAGATCTCACACTCAAAGTAATAAATTCTGTGTCAAATCACACGCGAGAGCTTTTAAGAGACCTCAAGAATATAGAACTAATGTAAACTAAAACTATTCAAACAGCTATTTACCTACTATTTTAGGCAGGTGGCTATTTCCTATGGATTTTTGAGAAAGCTGTTATGAATTTTTGTCCTTTAAATGTAGGACTTGGACTAAAATAGCGGGTATGGGGTGGGAAATGTCTTGGCACAGAGATATAGTCCAAAGCCAACACTAGGTTTAATTGCATATTTTCCATCAAAATGATTGGTTGCTGCTTAGTTTCTTGGAGCAGTTTTTCATGAGCCAGATGACTCATTTGAAACAAACTGTATCCAAGAGAAATGTCAAATTCCTTGTTCAGTGGCAGGAAACATGACCAGACCTATCCATCAGGAAACTCCCATTCCTCCTGCTTCAGGAGAGCAAAACCAAAGTCTTGGGTTAGCAAATGAGTAGGATGAAATGGCCTGGACACGTTATCATACTAAGAGGGGGGATGACAATCTATGGATGTGATTACAAATACTACGGCTATAGAAGATTGTGCAGAAATGGTTCACAAGAGTAGAGTTTTGAAATAGGTTTTTAAAATTATAATAATAACAATTTTCCCTCACGTTAATACGTTCTTTCTTCAGAGAATTTACTTTGACTCTTTAGCCTCTCAAAATGTTGGCAGTTCATCAGGCATTCAATAATATGGCCATACCATCACAAGCCATTTTTCATTTTCTTTTATTGGGTCAGATATATCGTTTGCATCATCAGCTTTTTTTAATGACCCCATAATCCCTTGCGGGGTGGAGTCTGGGCAACTGAATGGAGCTTGCAGGGTGTTTTATAATGGCCGGATGCCCTTCCTGTCACCAATGCGAGTATATTCTCAGCATGCCCAGAGAGAGAAATATCTGCCTCTACCTAAGATAGAACTCACAGCCTCCTGATTGTGAGGCAAGAGCTCCACCTCTAGGCCACCGTACTACTCAGATATATTCTCTGCATGTTCACTGTAATATGGAATCCCACATCAAAATTGCTTTAGAAAAGTGTCTAGTCAATGTAACAGGAGAAAAAAATTGAAGAATTGATTAGCGTCTTAAGAATGGAATATAAAATTGATTTTAACATCAATGGCATTGCCAGGGTCTGATATTTTAGCATTTGTTGACAAGGAATGGTATACGGTGCTGGCTGGCTAGCAACTCTAGATATCACATAGTTTTAAAAAACTGCTGGCCTCTTCCAGAGATAGAGTTAGAAGTTGCCTTTCTGGCTGTAATCCTCAGAATAACAAGGAATGAGAGCAGATGTCTTGGCTGGCCTTATGACTCAGGCCTTCTGCCCAAAAACCTGGAAGAATTGGAACCAGTGGGACAAAGCTGCCAGGGAAAGTATAGGCAAGAAGCATCAGGGATGTTTTATTACTTTGCAGCACTGTTGGGCTCAGCTGTTTGTTAATGGTCTTTGTTCCTCTATGTCTTTGTATGTTTGTTTGCTGTTGAATAGTTGTTACATGCAGATAAATCTAGGAAGCAAGAACTCAGTTCACATCCCTTATTTCCCAAGAACCCTCTTAATTGTATTTTTGAAAAATAAGTCCTTTAGTTGTTGATTATAGTACATTGTATTATATTATATTACTACATTACATTACTAGTTATGCTGTATTACAAGTGTTACAATACTTGTTGAATACTACTATTGAACAATAACAACAACAGAGTTGGAAGGGATTCTAGTTGAAGGTCTTCCAGTCCAATCCCCACCCAGGCAGGAAATCCTATACTATTTCAGGCAAATGTTTGTTCAATCTCTTCTTAAAAATCTTCAGTGTTGGAGCATTCACAATTTCGGGAGGCAAGTCGTTTCACTGATTAATTGTTCTAACTGTCAGGAAATTTCTCCTTAGTTCTAAGTTCCTTCTCTCCTTGATTATTTCCACTCAGTGCTTCTTGTCCTGCCCTCAGGTGCTTTGGAGAATTGCTTGACTCCCTCTTCTTTGTGGCATCCCCTGAGATATTGGAACGCTGCTGTCATGATACCCCTAGTCCTCAGCCCTAAGGGAATTTGTGTGTTTTCTACTATCACACATTCCAAAGCCACATGGACATTATCCCCTTTGAAAGGGAGAGTCTGGACCCATTTTCATAAAAGCTTAATTATGTTCTGCGCTATTCAGATTCTAACAAAAGAGGGGGGGGCATTTTCCCACAAGTAGTAGCAGCATAACTACCATATATACTCACTCGAGTATAAGTCGACCCGAATATAATTTAACCACAAAAAACTGGGAAAACTTATTGACTCGAGTATAAGTCGAGGGTGGGAAATGCAGCAGCTACTGGTAAATTTCAAAAATAAAAATAGATGCCAATAAAAACTTTCACTAGGACAGTTGAGAATAAGTTTGATGTTCACAATTTCCTCTTTGAAAGAGACCAGTAAATAGGGAACAAGAAGATGAAGAAAAAGAAGTGTGTTTTTTCACACTTTTCACACTGAAGTGAACAAAAATGGCATCATAGGAACAGGCTTATTCTCAGCCCAAAGGTTTGTTTCTGATTTCTTCCCTGATTTAAGGGAAATTTGGGAAACGATCTCACTATCATGAAAGGTTTGATTGATTCACTAACCCAAAAGATGATGATGATGACAGTGGTAGGCAGGAGTCACTCTCTCCCTTGCAAGAAAAAACCAAGAGCCGTTCTTATGATATCTCTCTCTCTCTCTCTCCCCCTCCTCCCAAGTGGACTGAAAGCAGCTGGAGCTGAGGAAATGAAACTGAGTGGAGCGACCTCGGCTCGCGGTGCTTTTTCAGCCTAGAGCTCAGAAAAGCCTCCCCCTCCTCCTCCCCCTCCTCCCAAGTGGACTGAAAGCAGCTGAGCTGAGGAAATGAAACTGAGTGGAGCGACCTCGGCTCCCGTTGCTTTCTCAGCCTAGAGCTCAGAAAAGCCTCCCCCTCCCATGCTTAAAAGTTGCAAAGGAAACACGGAAGCAGGGAAGTGGCTGCCCAGCTTTGGAGCTCCACACCATTTTTTTTTCAGAGGGGAATCTGACTCGAGTATAAGCCGAGGGGTTTTTTTTCAGCACAAAAAATGTGCTGAAAAACTCGGCTTATACTCGAGTATATACGGTACTTCCCTGGGTAAATACATCTTCAGTCATTTGGCAGAACAGATGCACACAGACTAACTGGAGTTCAGGTAGAGGGTTTAAGGTTTGGCCAACTTCAGGGTTGACAGGGAGTGGATCCCAGAAGAGATCAGATAGGCTTGTGCTCCGTGTTCAGGACAGTTACCTGGCTAAAGAACTGTTACTTAGGTAATCTGTGTAGTGATTTTTAATGCTTGACTATGAAGTGGGGGAGGAACAGAAGATAATCTTCTGGACATCCTGGATCTCCAACTTATCCACTAGATGACATTCATCCTCATCCTCATCCTCATCACCAACACCATAATCATCAGTCATCCAAGGAAATTCTATTTTCAATTGTTCCTGGAAGAGTAAAACTAGGAGGACACCTCAGTTGGCCTATTCATAAGTATAAGCACCACCGCAGGAAAGCAGTAGCCCCCAAACCTTGTGGAATTGGAAGACTACCAACAGTTTTTCTCAAGATAATTGAGCTGGTGAGTTTGATTCTGGTTGAAGAAAGTACTGAGGGTATTTCAGTATGAAGCTATTTTCAACTTTAGAGATAATCACCAGCATCTTAAATTGCACTCAGAAATTAACTGGAAGCCAGTGCAGGGTATAATGATATATTAATAACAGCAATTGCCAAGCAATGAGCCAGCAGCTGCATTGTGAACTAATTGAATCTGTTGGGTAGTCTTCAAGAACAGCCTCACGTCAAGCACATTGCAGTAATCCAGACTCAGGATGATGTGTGCAGGAATTACTCTCCTGTGCCAGGTGTTGTGCCTTGGAACTGGCCTAGATAATCTGCTTTTAAAGTGCCTGAATCATAGTCTTGTAGCAGGAAGGGAACAAGCCTACAGGGTTTGGTCAACTCTTAACCTTCTTCCTACACCATTCTTACTTACACTGCATTCTGTCATAACCCAGACTGAATAAAGTTTCTTTAAAACAAAGCAAGAACAATCACAACTAACTGTCCAAAGCATTTTCAAGAGTCTTCTCCAATACCAAAGTTCAAAAGCATCAACAGACTCCTGCTTCTTTGGAGCCCAGCTTTCACTTCCTTAAAGTGTCACGGGAAAGTCATTCCCTGCATGAGTCTAATCTTTGTATGTACAGACACATTGCAAAATCTGAATATCTTCCAGTACCTTTATTACTATCTTAAGCAAGTTCTAATCTATAGCATCCTTCTTTAGTGTTGGTTCTTTTAATTGTTGATATTCAGTAATACTGATGCAGCTAAGGAAACTATAGCTTGTTTCATTCATGGCATGGTGTACTATGAACACAACTTCATGGAGACATGGCAAGAAAAAAAAATGTTGCTAGAGCATGTTTATACCGAAATCTTTGTGGTAGCAACAAGCCAAAAGAGAAGGGGATGGAATTCATTCTTTTGCCTGTTATTTCATTAAGGTGCCCTCACTCCCAAAAAGTTCAGGTTTGCTTCAGGAAAACAATATAGCTCTGTACTGTAAATCCTGGTAAAATATTTTAGAGTCCTTACTGTAGGTCTAACTCCCAGGATTCCCTTTTATTATATTTTGATAATTTTGTTAGTTATTAGTTTTAGTTCCTTTATAGGAGAAGAAGAATGATGGCTAGGAAAATATTTTACTATAGACATTTTATAATTGTGCATGACATTGGATATTTTAATCCTTTTTTAAAAATTTTAGGACTTAAAGCAAGCAATAAAATGTACTGGCTGGAGATAAAGTACTTTGCACAATGTATAATCATTCTAATTCACTACCACTGGAATCATAATTATTTGTCACACAGTTGGGGTTAGTTTTGTCACTTGAAAGGGCTGAAGCAATTTATGAAGAATGAGTCCATTGGCTAGAACCTGTAAGAACTAAATATGAAAGGGAAGAAGTGAAGGAAGACTTTTGCTAGCTTCTTGCTTATATAGCTAATCATATTCGAAAACCGAATGCAAGGCTAAATGGATCTTTGTTCCAATCCAAAATCTAGTTGTGCCAACTATAAAATTATAAAATATATGAACAATGAAATGTGGAAATAATTTTCGGTTCTCCTTCCAAAAGAAATTGAATGTAGGTGACATAAAAAGAGATCTATGTCAGTTGTATGTTTTCTCCCTGAATTACATGTTCTTTTCCTATGTTGCAATTTTCTACTTGAGGCTTCTTTGTTTAAAATATTCATTCTACACCTAGAACTACTGTAGTTCTTTATGATCAGCCTATTTTATATATAATATGCATGAATGGGCCACTTAATTCTCTGGCAAATTACCTTTGCAAATTATTTAAATCCTAACCTTAACAATATTCCAGTATGATCCAAAATAATGGAATGGAAATACAGTGAAGTAGGGTTTCATTTTTTCCTTATAAGATATGCATGGTGATCTACTAAGATAATATTCTGGCTGTTTTTGCTGTTGTTTTTTTGTTGACCTGAATAAAGAGTTGGGGCCACTGTTACTTTCCCAGATAAAAACTTAAAAACGTTTTGCTTAACTCTTGCTGGCTTCAGTTGATGGGAATGAGACGCTAGCAGTTGTTTTCCTATCTTTTCCTTTTTTGTTGTCTAATTGGGCAAAATTACCACTTCAGTCCTTGGTCTGGCTTTTAGTTTGTTTTTAAAACCAGAATAATGAGGAAGGCTAGAATCCTGCAGAACCTTGATTATGTTTAACCGCCTTGTCCTTGCAAATTTCTCCCAGCAAATTATATCAGTTGAGAGAGCAGTAACTTAGAAATGTCATATTTGCCTCCTTTCCTTTTCATTAAAATATTCCAGGTGAATCCTTCACCTCCTTGATATATAGAATGATCTAAATCAGGGGTCTTCAACCTTGGCAAGTTTAAGGCTGGTGGAATCAACTCCCATAATTCTCCAGCCAGCTAAGCTGGCTAGAGAATTCTGGGAGTTGAAGTCTGCCAGGCTTAAAGTTGCCAAGGTTGAAGACCCCTGACCTAAATCACTGTTAGACCTTTGAGGCATTCCAGGCAAGAAGCATGTCTGTGTTTACTGTCTCTATCTTTATTGTAAAGTTGCAATAACAGAATCTTGCAGGTCTGAAAGACAACCCCCCCTCCTTCACTTTTACACTCCCCAAAACTAGGGAGGGTCCCTTCTGCAATAATTTTGCTCTCTCTCCTCCATAGGGGAGGATTACATTTTATCATACCACTGTATAAATTGCGGCTCTTCCTCCTGTCTCCCAAGGTCCTTCCCATATACCATTACAGTCATTCATTACAGTTCCTTGAGCAGACTTGTAGGAAATGTCTAAATGGGGGGGGGGGGAGTCAAACTCAAGGCCTGGGGGCCGGATCCAGCCACAGGGTGCTTAGCTATGGCCTGTGAGGCCCCCCTGGAAACAGCAAAGCACCAGCCCGCGATGCCTTTGCCAGCAAAAATGGAGCTTGGGAAGGCTGCATGTGGCCCTTGAGAGCTCTGTTTCTGTTGGCAGAGGGTTGCAGGAGGCCGTCGTAGCTGAAAAGAGGGCTTGGGAGCCTGTTTTTGCTGGCAGAGCGCTTGGACCACCACAGGTGCCCCACAATACGAGTAACGTCATGTTGGCCATGCCCACCCTGACCACGCCAGCCCTCTGAGGTTAAACACAGCCCTGATGCGGCCCTCAATGAAATCCAATTTGACACTCCCAGTCTAAATCATTTTCCCTTCCACAAATGATGGTGGATTTTAGGAATTCAGCAAGGCAACACTCCTTTCTCTTCAGAGAAAAGGAAGGTGCATTGCTGGAAAACAGGACATCAACTGTATATAATTCAGTTTAGTAGGGGAAGTTCCCACTTCCCATATGTCTATGGAGATTCTCAATCATGCAGGTCCGGGCGTGGGGTATCTCCAGACTTGGCAACTTTAAAATTTGGGGGGGTTCAACTCCCAAAATCCCTCATGGGTAGAGTTGAAGTCTACAAGTTTTAAAAGTTGCCAGGTTTGGAGACTCCTTATTCAGGCCATAGTTGTCCCAAAGGTGCTTTTTCCAAAAGGCAATTCAGTTTTGAACTGAAGAAATTTATTGGATGAGAAATGAAACATTTTCAAAGAGGAAAAAACCCCAAGAAAATACCGTTGCCTTTTGGATAAAAGCACCACCATATGATGCCTATTTCCCTGCACCCAGAAATCACGTTGTCAAAATTCAGGAGCAAAAAGGCTGGTTTCCAGTGGTACAATTTGTGGGGTTCTTCTTGCAAAAGTAAAAATAGAAATGGAAATGTGGAAGGCAAACTTTGTTCCACTTTTAAACCCTGTATTCTCCTCATCAAGTACATAGAATTTTTAAGGAAAAATAATTCATGTATATTGCAATAGCCTTTATTTGTTCTGTCTTCTTGCTGGAGGTGATTAACATTCAACATAAAGAAAAGGATAAGGTTGAACTGTGCCTATATTTGGAAGTGGAGACGAAACAACCAAATAAAAATCATTATTATTAGTTTTGGGTTGGTGAGTTTATCTGCAGCCTTTAAATAACAACTTTGTTTATTTTCCAATAAGGAATAATATTCAAACAGTTTTCTTACCTCTTGGGTTTTTTTAATGGCAGTTATTAGTTTTAATTTAGGGAGGGGAATTGTTTTATAGAATAAACGTTTTAGAAGCTTTTCCAGCATAAATGTTTAATGTAGAGTAGCTCCTACTCCCCCCCCCCGAATCAAGCCCCAAGATTTACTGTGAATTTGGGATTTGGGCCTTTGGGGGGAAGGGCTAGTTTTAAAGCTATTATTCATGCTGGCTAGAGGGAGTACACATATCTTAAAATTGCCAGGCTTAAAAAACTGCTCTAGAGAAGTAAGGCATTTATAAAAATGAAGTCAAAATAATCATTATTTTAAGAGAAATTTACTTTAAAAATTGCAAATTAATTTGGAAAATGAGTAATTTGAACAGTTCACGTGATAAGGAGGCTACTGTCTAGGCAGGTCCATCCCATAATAAATCTGTCAGTCTCAAAGATGTCAACCCATAGAAATGTGTTTAGTTTAGCTTTATATTGCAGCTTTAAATCTGTAACAGATTACTTACAGACACACAGAAGAACAATACAAGAGCATTTTTGGCATCTCAGAGTGCTTTTTTGGGGGGCTGGCTTGCTAAATAACTCTTAATTTTCTGCCTTCCTTGCAGGGGGAATGTTCCCAAAAGTGCCATGACATCTTTGTGCTGGAAACGGTCTGTGTGGCTTGGTTTTCTTTCGAGTTCCTCTTGCGCTCTATCCAGGCGGAGAGCAAGTGTGCCTTTCTGAAGACGCCGCTCAACATTATAGACATTTTGGCCATCTTGCCTTTCTACATCTCTTTGATCGTAGATATGGCTTCTCCCAAAACTAGCAACAAGCCTGGGGGTGGAGGAAACAAGTACCTGGAGAGAATGGGGCTGGTGCTACGCACCCTGAGAGCCCTTCGCATCCTCTACGTCATGCGCCTGGCAAGGCACTCCCTGGGACTGCAGACGCTGGGACTCACTGTGCGCCGCTGCACCCGGGAATTTGGACTGCTCCTCCTTTTTCTTTGCGTTGCTATGGCACTCTTTTCGCCCCTTGTCTACTTGGCGGAAAACGAAATGGGCGCCAAGCATGAATTCACCAGTGTTCCCAGCAGCTACTGGTGGGCTGTGATATCCATGACAACTGTCGGCTATGGTGACATGGTGCCTCGCAGCATTCCAGGGCAGGTTGTGGCCCTAAGCAGTATCTTGAGCGGCATCCTATTGATGGCTTTTCCGGTCACTTCCATTTTCCACACTTTCTCACGGTCGTACATTGAGCTTAGGGAAGAACAGCAGCGTACTGCTAATAGGCAACCTCACGAACTAGAAGAAAGCAACAACTTTCCACAAGACAGCAGCTCTCAGGAAGAAGAGTCCTCCTCTTCGCGGGGCAGTAATGGAGCAGCGATTCCCGCTGAAATGGCACAAGGCGCTAAGAATTGCTGACGCAAAGGAAATTGTAATCTTGGGGAACAGGAGAGGAAAAGTGGACGGAGGCCTATTTGTGTCCTAAAGCAGAGGCCTCCAAACTTGGCAACTTTAAAACTAGTGGATTTCAAATCCCAGAATTCCCCAGCCAGCATAGGAGTGGAAGTGCACAAGTCTTGGAGACCTCCATCTTAAAGTAACCAAACTGCTTAGATCTCCTTTTGCAACCAGAAAGGCTGCCTTTTGAGCAGCGGCTTATCCGTTCCATCACAGTGCTGAAGACTGGGTGGCTTTAATGTTAAAGTCTTTTAGAATTTCAGAGACTCTCCAGCACTAACAATGCTGCTAATTGTGCTTTTCAAGGTAATTTTCAAACTTGTTTCTGTTGTATGTATGTGGGAAGAAATAACACAGCTAAGGTAGTTTTAAAAAGTATCCAGATTCAAGTAGTTCTTGTTCCATTCATTCTGCATAGAGCTACAGAAACTGATAGATTGCCCAGCAGTAGTTTCTCCCTAGCTGTATTCATCCCTAATGGATTCATGTTGCAGTGTACATCATGAAGTATGCATAGAGGTTAAAAAGGAAATTTGCATTATGGGTATGAAGACTTTTTGGAATTAATTGCAAAGCCAATCCCTGTGTTGCCCATGGTTTATTTTTTTCCCTTCAATAAAAAGGCCTGCTTTAGTTCTTTATGCATTATTGCTATTGGCCACAGGAAGCTTTGCACTTTGGCTTAGATCAGGGGAAGGCAACTGAGGCCCCTTTACGGCTTGTGGACTTCAACTCCCAGAATTCCCGAACCAGCATGATTGACTGAGGAATTCTGGGATTTGAAGTCCAAAGCTCATAAAGGGGCCATAGTTGTCCACCCCTGGCTTAGTTGGTATTTCCTTTGCTCAGATTTAAATTATTCTGCTTGGATTTTTTCCCCCATATGTCTGATCCATTGGTACTAAAACCATATTTTTAAAATGGAAGAAGACACTTCTGAGGCATTTATAGCTAGCTGGCTTTAGATTAAATAGCAAAATTGAGTTTTCATTTTATTCTAATAACTATCATGTGCAGTGTTAGGTTAAAAAACTGTTCTTGCTCTTGTCTTTCTAAAATAATAATAAATTAATGCAATCAATAATAAAAAGAATTGTATTGGCCTGGAGTTGAATGTGGGACAAATTGCAGAACATCGATAAATTAGCCCTGGCCATTGCAAAGATGCACAATAAAGGAGGAAGCACAAAGCATTTGTACTTAATTTCCTCTGTTTTTGCAACAACAGTTTTGTTCTGTGTGGCATGTGGGAGTTACAAAACATGAGATAAAAGCTTTTGGTTTTGATGGATTTTGACCCTGCAAATCTTTTTCTCATAGTTAAGAATGACTTCTTCACTATGTCGAAAATAACCGCACAAGAGTCCCAGTGAGCAGTATTTTTAAAGTAGATTTTGCTGCCCAAAAAGGCAGCAGTAATTGGGATTTGTGGTGAATTCCAACTCCTGGATCTAAGCAAAGATTAAGAGCCTTATCCCTTTTGAAAATAGAGGGTCTTAGTGCTAGAGGTACTACCGGTAGTAGTAAAGCTGAAGCCTATTTACTTTTCCATTTGTATTGATTCTTGGTCTGCAAGATTGTGATGACGCTGGGAGTTTATGCAGTCTTGTTTTGTGTGGTTGAGCTATATTAAACATGTCATCTGTTGGCAAGCAACATTGTAAAAAAAAAAAGGTTAATTTCTGTTTCCTGATTCTTATTTGTTCCAGTTTATTTTGAAAATAAGAAAGGAAAATAAAATTATTTTGTGGCACATCATGTAAAATTAGTTTTCTTTTACCTATGGAAGCCATTTCACATGTAAATTATTTGTTTTCTGTGTGCAGCCCAAGTTCTTGTTATGTTCATTTAATATGTAGAAATGTACTATACATAACTCACAATTTTTCACATGGAAAAGTGTTTTTGAGCTCATGCTGGAGTCAGAAAAAACCAGGAAAAATAGGAGAAACTAAGCTCACACTACAGAAAGAAAGCCCCATTCCTACTTTAGAAGTGCGAAAAATTAACAGTATAACTTGTTCCATTTTCTTGAGGTATATTAAAATAATACGATTAATTTGGAACTAATCTCTCTTCTAGCTTCAACATAAGAAGTTTAGCAAATAATAGCCACTTCTACAAACCATTTCAGCTCCCTATAAGTAATGTAAAAGAACGTGTATGTAACCACCTTTGCTCCTGTTGATTTCAAAATTCTGAGAAGGAATGCTTTAATGCCAAGCAATGCTCCACTTAAAATACTATTTGTCCTGGAGCAAAAACAACCCACCTATCTTCATTCAATACAAAAAGGAAGATTACGTACATAACTAACATTCTTCCTACATGTGTTCGACTATCCCCCCAAATGCATTAAAACTATCTGATCCTCATGTATTAAAAGCCTCATTAAAAATTGTAAAGGTAGCATGTTGCTCTGTACTTCTTGCAATCAAATTTATTTATCAAATTTACATAGCCTCCCATCTCACAGTGTCTCTGGATAGCATAAAACTATTCAATAAAATTATATAAAACCATCATGATCTAAAAGCATTGCTAAGTAGTTGTTACAAAAACACGGAATATTATAAAAATAAAACTAAAGAAGAAAAATAATAGTGGGATGTTAGTAACGGAGCATTTTCACAATTCACCAGTCCTTTGGGGTCTTTAGGCCTGCTGGCACAACCAGGTCTTGAGGAACCTGCAACAGCTCTGGGCAACAAAGTATATGAAATGGTTTAACTTATATGCCAAAACATATAAACTTGCAGTGTTTTGCTGTCACTGATGGATCAGAAGAGATCTATTAGAACAGTTCAAAGATCTGTTCAGAAAGTTGTTCTCCAGAGATCTGGTTCTGAATGAATAGGGTATGTAATAAGTGCATATATTAACATCAACATTTATTATTAGATAATCGTGGAGAAATAAACTCTGTTCGTTATCAAAATGCATGATTTTAAAGTATTAAATTATTAAAACTACCAGTTTTAGAAGACTGGCCATTGAGTATAAATGAGATGCTGTGCTGGAAATGAGTATGCTACTGAATTTCTTACACAGTGGTGCACAATCCGTCCTGAACACAATAAATAGCCTTGCTTCAGTATCATAAACTCAATGAACTTTGTAAAGTTTTCCTGTATGGATATGTGAGTTAACAAATGTTTTCTTTTTCAAGTTCAGTATACTTTGGAGGAGGAAGCCAGGCTAGTTGAACCCACACAACAGCAGTATTTCTTCTGTTACATTTGAAAAGAACAACAAATAATATATTTGTGTATAACTTTTATTTTTTATTTTTTTACAAAAAAAATCAAACTGATCATTAATGAGTGCAATCGGATTTTTCCATACATTCAACATATAGCTAAAATATACAAAAATTCTTTACAGATTTTTTTTTAGGAAATAGTTTCCTAATTACTGAGGTGGTCTTTGGATACTCTTACAGATGTATCAGAGCTGCTGCTTGACGAAGAGTTTACCTGTGAGTAGAAGGCTTAAGTGAGTGATGGACAACCTATGTCCTATGATAAAATATGGCCTCTTAGCATCTTGAGAACTTTTGAAATTTGATGGCAAAATAGCCAGTTTTCAGGGACATGGATCATCCATTCTTCCCCCCTTCCCCCCCAAAAAGCTAAGAGATAATTGATTATCTGGCATCACTAGAAGGCATGCTGCCCTTCTCTAGTTGATAAGGAGAGCTTCGCCATTGTCTAATTAAAGATTGGCCACTTATGGTTTAAATCAGGGGTGTCCAACCTTGGCAATTTTTAAGACATGTGGAATTTAACTCCCAGAATTCATGCTGGCAAGGGACTTCTCAGAGTTGGAAGTCCACAAGTCTTAAGTTGCCAAGGTTGGACACCTTTGGTTTAAAGGTTCAAGTCAAGGCAACAGAAGTTTCATGGGAAAAACCCAGGCAATTGGCTCTCTTCGATGTGATGGATAGTTATGATTCCCTGGGAATCAATTTATGTTGATCCTAAAACTATGTGGGAAGTGTTAAAATGGCCCTTTTCTTAAATACGTGGCTATCTGGAGTTCAGGAGTGAAGGACCCACATAGTTAAATACTGCACAAGTGCGTAAACTTCTCTGGTGACATTTGTAGTTCTGTTGTGATGTTCTGAGCGTACATTTTAATATTGACAGCAGAAGTAAAGAATCTGTAGACAGTAACTCATCTAAAAAAGAGCAGGATTGCGTGTGGAATATTATTAATTTTACCTTCAATAACACTTGTTTAAAAAAGAGGTATTTATATATATTCAGGCTACACTAATGTAATAGTTTAATCCTGTATCTCTTCTCAAAAGACATTGGGAAAGAAAAGAATATTACCCCATACAAAAATAAAAGCATTGCAAGTTTAATAAGTTCTGTTGTATGAGTAGAAATACAATCTCCGCTACAGCAGCACACCAGGAAAAACTAGGATGAAAATGTATAATTTAAAAGACTGCCACCCTGTTCTAACACAGTTAGAACGCTTGTGAAAAAGAGAGCAATGCAACATTCACATTCAGCCATGCCACATAAAATCAGCTTGGTAAGGGCACTTCAGGCACCAAGGAATAAGCAGCGAAGCCAATCAACAGCGCATGTCTATTCAACTACAACATTTCACACCAAGCCCTCATAAAAGCAGCTTTCCTGAGGTTTTATTTATTTGCCAGCCAGGCAAGAGAGACCTCCACTAAAGCGATAGCCAATCAATATATTGCTTCATCCTTGTCTTATCTTGATTTTTTTTTTTTTTTGCTGTTTAAGGGAGGGTACCCGGGCATTCAGAATTGCCATAGTGACACGCTTGTCCCTCAGACCCAAAATATAGAAGCGGACACACAGCTAGATCAGATGTGCAAGTGGAAGGGATTAAAGCTTCTGATAGATTCCCACTCTTGCAAAGATAGGATTTTGATGTCTTCAGGTCATCCCAGATTTGAAAGAGAGACTCAACTGGATGAAGCAAGGAGGAGACCCAGCTGAAGAGTTCTGGTCAGACGTGAATACCTTTTTTTGGATAGTTGAGGGGAATCAAGGTAACAGTTGAATCAGCATTTCATAAAATGCCCCTCAAGGTAGCATATATCGAACAACAAAAGCACGTATAGTAATATTTTATGGCTAAGAGAAGAGAGTGGTTCCTGAATCACTGTAGAATGCATATATATCTCATAACTATGGAAGAAAATTTGCCTTGACAAGTTAGTCAAGGCATTTTAAAAACAATACAAGCGATGCTTTTCTTGCAGCCCAATCAAATCTCAGAATAGGCTTACATAAGTCTGGTGGACTCATTTTATAGAACCTCCAGTTTCTTTACTCTTAGAAATGTACCTGCCTAAATGCTTTTTCATTCTCTCCTTTCAGTTACTGGCTATGGCACTGCTAAAATGAAGCATTTTTCAAAACTCAGAATTACTACCATACTTTTCAGTAGCCCCACTTCTTCCCAAACATAAAATGACATTTGGTATTCAATATTTAGAAAAATATCACACACAAACATTTTCTTGTAAAAAAAGGTTTGCCATATTATCCAACACTAAAGTATTGCTCTCTCTTCTCTATTCTAATCTAGTAAACCACCTCTTGCACAGAGAGTAGGTTACTCAGATAATGTCTTTAGCTTAAAAAGCTTATTGTAGTAGATCTGTGCAACTCAAGGGTGTAACTTTTAAGAATGCCATTGTGCTCACACTGCAGAAACAAGATTTACATAACAAAGTGGCTTTCCCACCAAACAAAAATACAGGAACAGAATGCAAATAATGCCTAAACTAAACACTGATTTTCGTTCAAGCTCATCCTCTTTAATTTTAAATCCTTTATAGATTCTGTTAGTAATTTCTTCAGTGTGTTGAAATTACTCATCCTTCTGAGCTCTCTGAAGACTTACTGTGCATTAGTCTGTTCTGTCTGGCTGTAGTAGCATTTGTATCAAAATCATTAATCACTTTGATGTACTTATACATCACACTGACCCAGCAGTGTGCGCATATATATTTAACACAGTTGCACAAAATTTATTCCTTGACATTATTCACTAAACCATCTCTTCTTATTATCAACTCTTACCATCTTACCAAGTGTGGTCTACCACATTAAAAAAACAACAGGTTCTGCACTTTCATCTAAGGAATGTAAAATATTCCAAACACGTAATATGCATATAAATAGGTAAATGTTTCAGACAAAATACTCCAACTTTTATGACTGACCTTTGAAAAAATAGCATTGAGAACATTAACAACCAGCCCTTGGGATACACACATTTGTCTGTGCACAGGTATTTTAGAGAATCGAGAAGAACAGAAGAACATGAAAGGAAACCCCTCACTGCAATCCCAAGCAAGACAAACCCATTTCAATAGAGATGCAACCCAATGAAAGAAGAGGAAAAAGTGCCAGAAAAAGTGTCCATGTAGGTATGCATCTTTGATTCTTCTACTTCTAGTTCCTCAGAAACACAGTAGGTACAAACAGAGCGGAAGCTAAGGCTGGCTTCCAGCCTCTTCTACAATCTCCATGAATGATCATTTCCATCCTGTGCCTTAAAGTGCCTTTGTGCTGGCTGGATGTGATGAATGTGGAACAGGTTTCTGTGGGTAACAGCTGAAGAAGTAAACCTGCAAAAGGATGGCCATGTCTACAAAAACCTGGAGAAGTCCACACACCGAGAACTGGAATGGAGCTTGATTCAGGAGGAAATACACCGTCTTGAAGGTGTCACCGCTGGTCCACATTAGCACCATCTTTACGCTTAAAAGGGAGAGAAAAACAAATCAAAAAGAGGGGAAAAAAGCAGCAATAGAAACATCCCCTGACACAGATTTTGCAATTCTGCTAATGCCGGGCTGTCAAACTCCCGTCCCACAGGCTGGGTGCGTCATGTACTGACCACACCCATGCCCGGTTTAGCAAAAGGGAAACAAGTCCCAATATGTCACGTGATGCTGCTGTGACAACGTGAGTTTGACACCCCTGTGCTAATGGCAAAGCAAAGATTTCCTTTTCATGAAGAATGAAAGTATTACAATGTTTATCCAAATAATTATCAAGGCCAATATGGGACATGAAACAAACTACAAATCACTGTCATCAATGTTCAAATATAAAGAATAATAAAACGTTTTTGAAATGCCATTGTAATGAGGATAACATACAGGGAATATCTTTAGTCTGCTCTTCTGCAAAGTAATGTCACAAACCTATCAAATTCACCCAGATCAGGCCATAGAACTTCATTTGACACACAATGTGTCTTTCAAGGCTAGATTCATTTACACACACACACAATTCAGATACATCTCTTAAGATTTTTTTTTAAAGGTACCCACATAAACAGATGTACTTAACTTTGAGCCAGCTTAAAATGTGCAGTGCTGCTGTCTACAGACATGCTCACAAGTGTTCCTTAAGTCATGCAGTGCTTCATATTTTATAAATGGGTAAAAGAAGTCTGACAACTTGCTGAAGGCTAAAAAAGGGAATGACCTAGTTCAGCCTATACCTTGTCTTAAGAAGGAAGTTCTGGACAAGGCTTTTTTTTTTTATGCCCATGAATAAAATCTCTCCGCTCTACTTTTGTAAACTATGTTTTAATTGGTCATGATATTAAACGAGGAATGCAATTTACCAGGGCTCCTCATTTTATACGAACCAAGAGATAGGGGTTCCAACTTCAAAATAAACCAGGATATTAAAGCTACATTTAAACCCCTGAGTTAGTTTTAGACTGTGCATGAAAACCTGTTTGTTCTGACTATGCAGCCAATGCGTTGTGTTTAGGAAATCAACCGAAGCATTCTGGATGAATGAATCGTGGAACATCTTGATTGATTCAGCTTAGCGATGTTTCAGGCGGGTCCTGCAGGATGAATAGAGCAAGCCTGGGACAGCTTGCTCCTCTGTACCCTCTACCTTTGCATGGTTTGGGCAGCAAATCTTCCCTGTCCTTAGCTACCACGCTTGAATTCAAAGGTGGCATAACCAAAATGTCTTCTCCTTTGATCCTCCCACCCAACACGTTTTCTTCTCCGGTATCTCTGCTTAGCTGCTGCCACCAATGATCTTGCTGTCTTCCACCAGATAACATCTATGCCAAGATCCAGCCTACTTGTTCTGGATCCATGCCTAAAATGAACATTTTGCTCAGGATGTGGACCAGCTGAATCTTCCTGTTCCAGGCAAGTCCCTTTTGAACATTTTCTATGATTTCAAAGCTAGACACCCCTTCCACAAATGGAAAATTAAGCTAATTAGAGGTTTCCCGATTTAATGGCAGCATTTAAACAAGGAGAGTGCGCATGGGAAGCACCTGGACACAGAGTATGTCCTGTGCTGCCAGATAATCAGATTTTGTGGAAACAAAGAAATAAAGCAAATGTGCCAAATTATATAATTAACTCTATTAAAAAAAGAGGAAAGAATATATAACGTTTTCCAAACCATTGTTTTCTAGTTTAAAGCACAGTAAAAAAAAATTTTCATCACATAATACTAAAACGAAAGCAATGTTAAATAGCTCTTATCATTTAAATGCTAAATGTTTTCATTAATACATTATATATAGCAACTCAAAGGCACTGCCAGCTTTTAAGTGACTTTGTCTTAGTACATTACAAATGCATCATCTTTTAAATGGAAATTATAAGGAATGCCCACTAAAAGCTTCAGAGCTGTTAGAACTTAAAAATACATTGTGTATCATGTACAAAATATAACTGAAAACCGTGAGCATTTCAGGTCCTATTTACAATTTATGATGTGCAGCCATGAGCATGACTGAATTCAGAAATGGTCCAGCTCTTATCCAACCACCGAAATAAGAAAGAGAGCCAGAGATACAGGTTAGAAAGGATAAACTTTATATTAAGACCCAAAAATGTCTTTAAAATTGATGAAAAAGAAGTGTACAATCTTCAATATTATCATTTAAGAATAAGCTTCATTATGCAATGTGGTTAGGACTTACTGAAAATTGAAGGTAGCAAAAATATGTGTTGTATTTGTGAATTACCAAAATGTGATGACTGAGACTAAAAATCTTTCTTCTACAAGAGAAATGAATATTTACTATTTACTAAGATGCTACATTCCTAAGGACAATGTTCAAAAATTTAAGTAGTTTAAATAAAATATATTTTAGAGCAGGCTAAATTAATTAAACATAGATTTCCTCTAAATGAAATTAGTTTTTTTGCAATGCAACTTGATTTCAATGGGACTTAAATTCAACTAACCTCCTCACATAATTCAGTCCACTATTATGTTGAAAGTTACCTATGCATACATACACTTCATTTGGTTCTCCTGATAATTCATGTGGATTGGAAATAAATATTCCAAGAATCAGCTGCCTATCTGGGCAAACTATCCCCAGTAATTTAGAGAAGGATTGAAATGTTGAGGAGAAAGTTTGTATCTAGCTATATCATCAGTTCATGCCAGAGGTTCCCAAACTTTCTAGATTCTAGAGTCACCAATATTTTCACAGGCCCAAAGTTTGCCAGAAACAGTTTCACAAAGATATGATGTTGCAAATGGATGTGTCAAACTCAGCTTTGCCAAAAAATAGAAAGTATCTTGCACAGGAACCATGGTACACAAATGACAACTTTAAGGTTCCATTATCCAGGAAACAATAAATTTCAAGATGACTGTGTATGTCCATGAATTTCGCAAATTTCCCAAAGAGAGAAATGGTTGAAATTTTGGAATGTCTTCTGCATGACTGGGAAGCAAGGCAGCAATTTGTACATGAGATCTTATTTGATTTTTGTCTAAAGAAAGATTGTTGTTGTGTCTGCCTAGAACATTCTCCAGCACTCAGGGTATGTGAAACTGCAACAAGGAACACTATAGATACTAATGAAGCTTTTATACATCCATAAACACCAGGAATGAAACAGCAGGATTAAAGATAATTGTTAATGAACTAATCTTCTTTTAAAGAAACACAAAACTAAATAATTTAGTGCAGAGTTTGGGTACCATTTCCTATGGATCCAATCCTACACTTTCACACGAAGCAGTTACAAAACTGAAAGTTGTTGTTTTTGGTTAATGACAATCCCTCTAAATAAACAAGGGAAATTGCTAACAGTACTCTTTCTTATAACCATGAAGTGTTTTCTTTTATTTAAAAAAAATGTTTCCCCCCGCCTATATTTATGGACAAAAGGCTTAGGACCAATATCCCAAAAGCATAAATTGTTAAGCATTGCTTTATTCTGCATCTATAGTTCTACAATATGATGAAATTAGATTCTGACTATGGATAAAACCCATGACATGAACATTTCTGCTTTGTGTACGCTCCCAATTTAAGATATTATTGTCTGATCACTGCAACATCCTCTAAGCCCTCCTGCTTCAAAATAATGGAACTTTTGCATATGCCTAAGGAAATCAAGTTAACTTTCTGCAATCGGAAAGAACTGGAAAAAAAATAATGTGGCTTTCTGCAAAGGCTGAACAGCTGCTCAGGCTCACTCTTACTTCTAAGGGACAGAAAGAGGGGAAAAAAACAGACCGAAAGCCCCAACATGCAGGAAGCTAGAAGCAACACACAATCTGCCTGGAAGCAAAAAAGCAAGCCAAATGCGTGGCCAGATAGGAATTTTATTACACAAAGATTATTTCCCCCATTTTGAACAGCTGCTCCACAAAACAGTCCTCCTCTCCATTAATAAATAAAGGGGGAGATATGTAGCAGGGTTGTAATTCTGTGGGGAAAAAAATCCAAAAGTGTTTTGAAGAATTAAAAATATGCCAAGAAGGGTCTGTGTTCTGGGCTGACCAAGTTCATGTCACTTTTCCCCCCATGTCTTTTATAAAAGACATGACACTAATGTAGCATGGAAATTCATAGACCAACCTGAAATAGGATTATGTCCAAAACGCTCCCAAATGAATTTTATTAACCATTCATGAATGGCAGAGTATATAAATAGTGAAACGAAAGATAAAAAATAAAGGCTGAATTGTCCATGTATGCATTTAGTGGTCATAAAATTCCAAAGAGAAGAAGCAAAAATAATGCTTGTGCAACATTGAAGACAAATGGAAAAAAAGATTCACAAACCGCAGGCAGCTGTGACTGCAATCAAAGCACTGCCCTTTGTTCACAGGCGTTGTGTCGCACATAACAAAAAGGCAGGGCTTTCTTTGTGTGGTTGCAGCTACCATCTTGCCTTCTTGACCCTACCATGCAGAGACACAAACGGAAATTTCTAACAGCCTTGTTCCACAAAAACCTAAGTAAAGTACTCAAATATTGTACGAACACTTAGAACTATATTTTCATAGCAGTCTAACCTGTATATGTAGTCCTTGACCTACAACCACAATTGAGCAATTGCTTCCTGTTCTTAAATGAAAAAATTTTAAGTGATTTTTTTGCCCCGTTTTTACATTTCTTGCCTCGCTTGTTAAGTGAATCAATGTAGTTGTCAACTAAACAATTGGTCTTTTTAGTTGCCAGCAGAAAGGGAGTGGGGAAAGTAGTGTGTTCCTTAAATGCTTCGGGTAATTGCTAGGCAGCCAAAGCTGTTGGTGCACAAGATTATTACTGGAGAGCATGATTGATGACTCTTGGCTATGGATGTGTCCCATTGAAGAATATACATCCAGGGGGTGGGGGGAAGACCAGGGTCAAGGATGAAAGGAATGATTGATGTGTCTTAGAGTCTGCTGCACCCAGGTAACGCCGACATGGTGACTCCTAATAAATCATTTTTTTTTTACTCTGAGATGCGGCTAGAGACTTATGATTTGAATAGGGATGGTTTGTTGTAGCCCTGTTCGGTTAGTAATCCAGTTGTTAAGTGAATCTGGCTTTTCCCATTGACTTTGCTTGTCAAAAGGTCACAAAAGGGGGATCACATGACCCTGGGACAAAGCAACTGTCATGAATATGAACCAGCTGCCAAGCATCTGAATTCTGGTCACACGATCATGGTGTTGCTGGAAAGGTTGTGTCTGTGAAAACGGTCATAAGTCACTTTTTTCAGTTGTAACTTTGTAACCGTTGTAACTTTGAGCAGCCACTAAAAAAACTGTTGTAAGTTGAGGTCTACCTATAGCATATGTACCAATGTTATGCACACTTTGAAGGTGGTTTGAAAGAATGGCTGGTTTTAATCACCCTGTCATTTTTCTTTGCTGCTGTTTTAAGGAGTCAATCCTTTGATGTGAAAGCAGATCCATTTTTTTCAGACTTCTATAGTTTAGAAGCCAAAAAAAATGACAGCTTGGCAAGTCCAAAATCAGTTTTTCTATGTCTTTTTTAAGAATGCAAGCCCTAATATACCCTAATCATAACACTGTGATCTTCCCATTATAGCTAATGTTTCTATTATGAGCACATTTTCTGCAAATCTTTTAAGAACCATCACCTAAATGACCCAGGGGGGCGGCGTGAGCAGAGTGTCATCCAAAACCAGGGGTGCCAATTAGGAAATGCTGCCGGTTCCAGGATAATCAGGAAAACAAATCTGTATTAGGCAGATATCAGATCTATAAAATACTGAAACATTCTGCAATATGGCTAGTTAAAGTAGCAAGAGGCTCAAGGGGAGCATCCAATTTTGCGACAATACACAAGCCAGAGAAAACAAAAGAAGCAGTAGCTGGAGTGGAAGAAATGCTATTGCCAGAGGCTCAAGCAACAAAAATAGAATTTCCATGCGATGTAACTGGCTCCCGTGATATCCAATGTCAAACCTGCCCCTCTAATATAAGTGCCTTATAGCGGAGCATTTAAAAGTTTCAACACGGGGGGCAAAAAGAGCAATGCAAAGGATTTAATGGCAGTAATTACATGCAAAACAGGAAAAATATTACAGGTAGTCTTCGGCTTACAATCTTTCCATTATGATGAACCCCCAAAAAGGGGGACTAATGGCTTGAATCTGAAGTTCTGACATCCCCCCTTCCCCAGCAGTCACATGAGTGCACTTTGGGCATTCAACAACACTACCACATTCACGATCATTTGCAGCATCCCAAGTTCACTTGAACGTGTTTTACGAGATTTTTGCCAAAAACTTTCCAATTTATGGCAAAATTGGACCACAGTGAACAATGGATTTGCATGAAGACTGCAGCATTCCTTTTATGACTGCTCCAAAAAAGGTTTTAAAATCAGGTTGGTCACACGATCGACCTGTTTTACAACCATCATAACTTGTGACCATAATGGCCAGGGTCCATTACAGTAGTAAGTCAAGGATCACCTATATTTTGTATTACAATAGATGGTTTTTTAGCCTGGGACTCTGCTCTGGTGGTTTCTCTAGATTTTCAGATGCTGGCAATGACAAGAAGTTTGTGCATACAACTTCGGTGCCAGGCTGAAAATCAACCTCATCTGGCAAAAATTAACCCTTCCAGATCAGATTACCAATGAATTTAGCTTACTAAAGTGTAGCCTGAGGCCCCAAGGGGCAAAGCAAAACTGGGCGATTTGGGACCAGTCACCATCTCTCAGTTCACCCCACCTCACAGAGTTATTGTGGGGAAAACAGGAGGAAGAAAGTGTGTTGAATATGTTAGCCACCTTGAGTTATTTTAAAAATAATAAAGGCAGGAAATGAATGAATGAATGAATGAATGAATGAATGAATGGTGAGTTAGTGAGTGAGTCTGTCTGTTTGTCTGATTCCAGAAAAATCAAAATTATTTTCCACCTATGTTGAAAAGTAATACAATATTAAAACCCACCAAACAATTGTGAGAAGCAATCGTGACAGGGAATGTATCGATTTTAATTTTTAGTGCAGTAAATATAGATCAATGTAAGCCATGAAAACAAAAGCTTTTTTGGGGTCCTCCATCATTTGCAAAAGTGGTAAGAGGTCGTTACAGGAAAAAAAAAAGTTTTAAAAACATTGCTACACCACAATAGTGCTATATTTGTTGGCTCTATGTTTAAAAAAGTTAAACCAGTGGCAACTGGGCCAAAGTTTGTTAATCTGAGATGTTTCGAAAAATAAAAAAAAATAAAACATTAAGCAGGGAGCCAGAGAATTGTTGGAATATACTAACTCTTGTCACACCAACTGCAGGGGTTTCTTCCCAAAATATATTTCAATATGTTAATGAAGACTCAATCATCCAGGCCAAACGTATCTAAAAAGGGTTAAGATAGAAGATGGGTATGTTCCCCATCATCCTTGGCCAACCCAATTCTCTCTTCAGATTTTACTTCAAAGTCTTCTTCTAGCCAAGATACCTGTCTGAGGCCCAACATATGAGAAGGATTCCTATTTAGAACTCTGTTTCATCTACTTGCTGAAAGATTATTTTATTTATCATCCAACAAAGCTACAAACCCTTTGACCGTTTCAGAAAAGATTACCTATTGCATCACGCACACAGCCATTCTGTAAACTTCATGACAAATTCAGAACACTAAATTTACAGGGTAAACTTAAAAAAAAAATCCTAGGAAGTTAAAGTGCAAAGTTAAGCAAAAATAAATGTTTCCAATTCAGATTTCTAAGGCTAGGATAATGATAACTGACTTTTACAATATAAACTGTGAAATTAACCATTTCAAAACATACATGATTCTTCCATCCTTATCTCCTTCTCTCACACAATCGCTTTCTTCCTCAAGTGGTTCATTAAAACAGCGTGGGTAATATCTAACTGTGGAAAGTATTCTTTTATTAGTCTCCCTCCTGAACATTTTAGTCCATTATAAGATTCCCAGCAGAAATTTCTCCATTATTAGATTCATCTGTCTATGGTCTGGAGCTGCTTATGCCAGCTTTCTCTTCTGAACAAGGATTTTTGTTGTTAATTGCTCAACTTTTTGCTTAGCTATTTCTTGATGTTTCTAGGGAATCATTTCTGAGAAATGGAGAAACACACAAGGCAGAGAATAGATCCCAGAGGAATATAGTAATTTCTCTTAAAAGCCCAGCAAGTGCACTACATGCCTGTTCATACTTTTTTGCTCTTTTTAGTTGTTTCTATGGTACAGTTTAACAAGAACATAATCAAATCACAGAAACACACATTTTCTAGCAAGATGCTATCAGCCTTGTTGACCACAAAATTAAATTTTGGAGGATTTTAGATTACTTCAAACATGTGCTCTAAAAATGGGTCCAGGCCTCTACTACCTAAACGACAGTAAAATTTCAGAAAAGGAAAATGGGAGGGTGGTATTGGGATAGTTGCCTCCAAAGCATAGGTGTCTGAAAACTGGAGGTGATACTGTTAATTTCATCCTCCTAGAAAAATACAGATAACCCTGGCTTACTGTCCACTCATTTAGCGACCGTTTGAAGTGGCAACCGCATTAAACGAGTGGAACTTACAACTGGCCTTGAAGTTCTGGCTGTCACAGCATCCTTGCAGGAATGTGGTTAAAATTAAGCACTTGGAGACTGGATCACAAGAGAGTAGCAACATCCCAAGGTCATGTGATCCCCAATGCCACTTCTCTGCCAGCTTCCCACAAGCGAAGTCACTGGGGAAGCCAGCAGGGAAGATTACCTTGGTAAGTCGCCCCCGGCCTTCCTGAACGCACACCCTACCACACCACATCCCACCCTTGCTTTTCTGCACATCCCTGGCCTCTCTCCGCCTCCCCCAATTTATGCAGGGCCCGAACTGGCACTCCCAGGCCTCTCACATTACCCCTAAACTCTTTAAAGAGGTCTCCTTCTCCTCACCACTTAAAAACATGTTGGGATTAAAATAGCAACCAACGGCGGGGATTTGTCATTGCTAAACAATGCTGTCATGTGACATTGTGCTTTATGACTGCATTGCTTAGGGATGGCAATACCAGTCCCCATTGCCATTCCCATCTGAGGACTACCTATAATACTAAAATATTCAGAATAGAGTTGAGCAATGATCTAACTCAGTGGTTCCCAACCTTTTGGGCACCAGGAACTGGTTCCGCAGAGAGAGGTTTTTCTGTGGACTGGAGAGGGCGTGGTTTCATGTGTTGCCTGCATCCCACGGATGGGGCGTCTTTGTTTGTGTGGACAGGTTTCTGGCATGCCATGGACTGGTGCTGGTCCATGGACCAGGGGTTGGGGACCCCTGATCTAACTCAGCGGCTCCTAATCCTTTGGGCATCAGGGGCTGTTTCCATAGAGGGCCATTTTTCTGTGGACTTGGGGGGGGGGCGGTGTTTCATACTCCTGAACCCTTTGCATCTGTCGATGGGACTTCTCTCACTTGCAGGGCCCGGTTCCTGGCAGGCTGTAGAGCAGTGCCAGTTCACAGCTCAGGGGCTGGGGACCTCTGATCTAACTGAAGGGGGCACTTTACACTCTCATTGAAGGTTGCAGATCTAATAATTACATAAGTGGGGGAAAGCATTTATTACATCTCATTTATTTACCAGGAATAAGCAGCCTCACGGTGAGGTGAAATCTCCTTTCTTCAAGGAATTAAAAGTGATTTAGACCGGGGTCGCCCACCTTTTGGACCTTAGGGACCACCAAACTCATAATTTTAAATCCCAGGGACCACTAACCAGTTCTGTGGGCATCGCCCAATTTGTGGGTGTGGCTTGGTGGTCATGTGACTGGCTGGGCATGGCTTGTATGTAAATATTATAAATATTTATATAAATATTGATTTTTTTATAAAAAAATCAACCTTTACCCAAATTCAGGCAAAGCAGGAAGGCAGATTGAGTTGCTCACAGAATCATTCAGTGGTCTATCTATCTGCCATCGGCTTGCTCAGTCTGCCACATAAAATTTGCTTGCAAGCAAACTCATAAAATTTACTCACAAACACCATGTATGTAAATATTGAATTTTTTATATAAAAAAGAGCAACTTTTACCCAAAATCAGGCAAAGCAGGCAGGCAGATTGAGTTGCTCACAGAATCATTCAGTGATCTATCTATCTGCCATCAGCGAACTCAGTCTGTCACATAAAATTTGCTTGCCCTGAGTCTGCACTGAATAATAGAATCTTCAGTCCTAAGGGAGGTTGGGCTGTGCTTAAAAGCAGAGCCGAGGATCTAAAGACTAGCTAGAAAGCAAGAAATTTAACCAATTTGCTGCTCCCTAGCTAATCTAAATCTCCTGGCACAGCAGAACAGCTGATGGTCGGAAGGAAAAAAACAGGAAAAATAGCAAATTAGCAGGCAAGTTTGCCAGGTAAGGAGTGAGTGGGCAGGGAGGGTTCCCACGGGCCATGTGGGTAGCGCAGCCTTGTATTCTCACGCAGCCTGGATTAATTGCTTTGGCAGGTGCTCTGGGGATGACATTTCTCTGAGGCCCACCAAAATTTTCTCGCGGACCACCAGTGGGCCCTGGCCCACCAGTTGGTGACTGCTGATTTAGACAATAGAAACCTGATCAAATGTCAGGGGGATAGATGTGATGCCCTCTCTCCCAGTTTAGCATCTGAACTCTAGTCTCTGTGTGCAGAGAGAATTAGGAAGCAGAGCTGCTCCATTCCTTCAATATTGAAAAAACAAACCCTTGAGATCTTTGCACTGATGACAATGATGTATTGAGGCAGAGCAGAAAACTGTTCCTCTGAATTCTGTGTGCGCTGGACAATTTCACCAGGAAGCTGCTTTGGCAGAAGCACCAATTTGTCTATCCACTTATCTTATTCTGCCACATTCAAAAACAATTTTACATTCAATCCACACAATTTATGCAGCGGAGACAGCGGAGCAGCTCCTGTTATAGACATAATTCTTACAATGTAAACACTGCAATAAAAAAAACCTTGATCCAAATAATAAAGGTGCATTTTAAAAATGTAATTCTGATTATTTAATAAGGCAGTTTTCACATTTCATAAATCTGCCTTAATTTTCCCTACACTGGCTTCATTTCTAGGTCTGTATAATTAGGAGCCCTGCTGAATAGAATGGATGTCCTTCAGAAAACACATTTCAGGGGAATGAAAAATTATTTGCATAGCAAACAGAACCAAGAGCCATTTATCTCTCTATCAAATTTATATAGTTGCCCATCTCACCATAAGCATTGGGAAGCACACAACAAACAGATCAAACCACATATAAAAATTAACAAATATAAATATTTATATATAAAGATCATTTATACACACACAAACATACACACACAAAGAGAGAGAGGGGGAGAAAGAGAGAGAGAGAGAAACGAACCCAGTACAGAAGCCTGATGATGGCAGATGAGATTCTGCTGAAACGTCGCTACAACTTTAAAAGCACAACTACTATGATGTGGGAAAATACCCGAACAAAGCTGAATTACATACATACATACATACATACATACATACATACATACATACAGGAATAAGACTAGCCAGCTCAGCAACAAAGCCATCTAAGCATCTCTTTGGTTCCCTGGGAAAAGAACACAACCAGGTTTTGAGAACCATTTTTTTAGACAAACATTTTCAATCCATCAGTGTGTATGATGAAAAAGCAAATGTAGTAGTAAAAACATGTTTCAAAGAAGGGTGGATTTTCAAGTGAATAAATATTCCATCATCTGGAATCAAGCTTGAGGTTGGCCCTGCCTGTTACTGGGAATTTTTCCAACTTTCCAACTTCAATACACAGGCCTGGTATTCACCTGGTGGCTTCCCATCCTCTACAAAACTGTGATTCAACCCAGTTTAGTTTTTTAGTTTAATGAAGATCAGTTAGATCAGGAGTGTCAAACTCAAGGCCCGTGGGCTGGCCCAGGCCTGCAGGGTGCTTAGATCTGGCCTGTGGGCCCTGCCTGGAAACAGCAAAGGACTAGCCCATGGTACCTCTGCCATCAAGAATGGAGCTCGGGGGAGGGGGGGCACGCATGCCCCTTCATGCCCTATTTTCGGCCACAATGGCCTCCTGCAGCCCTCTGCCAGTGAAAACAGAGCTCAAGGGGACATGAAATGTTTCCCCTTTTGCATTTGAGCATGCAAGAAGGGGCAGCAAAGGAGAAAGGGAAAGAGGAAATACAAAGAAAAATAAAAAGAAGGAAAGATGGGAGAGCAAGGAAGGAAAAGAAGGAAAGTGGGGAAGGAAGAAGAAAGGAGAAGGAAGGAAGGAAGGAAGGAAGGAAGGAAGGAAGGAAGGAAGGAAGGAAGGAAGGAAGGAAGGAAGGAAGGAAGGAAGGAAGGAAGGAAGGAAGGAAGGAAGGAAGATTATAATGAGAGGGAGGGAGGGTCTCAGGGAAGTCCTGCCTTAGCACTTAGCCACCACAGGTGCCCTCGACATGAGTCCCGTGTCACGCCTGCCCTGACCATGCCCACTCCTGGCCCTCCAATTGATATATGGCCCTCTATGAAATCGAGTTTGACACCTGAGTTAGATGCTTCTACCTAGCCAAGTAGAAAAAAAATAAACTCCATATAGAGAAATAGGGATAGATAACATTCTAACATAAATCAATAATTAAATTTTAAAAAAACAACAAAGATCAGGTTATTTATGCTGGGGTCCTCAACTCCAGGCTGCAGTCCACTACTGGGCCACAGGCTGTTCAAAACCAAGCCGCCAAAAGTGGCCACTTGCATGCAGAGCAGACAGGCAAGCACATGCGCATAGCTCCATTTATGCAAGCAGCAGGCATTAATATTCGCCCCTTACGCAAATGAAGCTATGTGTGCAATCACCCACTGCTTCCGTAGAACCATTTCTTCCCCATCCCCCGGTCCACAAAGCTGGAAAGATTAGAGACTGCAGATTTCTGCAATTCTCCTCTTGGTATAGATGAGAATGCACATTAAATCCACATTTCTGTCACTTTCATCAGGATACAGGATAACAGAAACAGCAGACATTGCAGAAGAACAACTGATGAAGTATAGAAAGAAACCAAGTAATGAAAAAAATAAACTAGATAGGAAAATTGATATCCTAAGAGTTGATGAGTACAACAATATCCAGAATGGGTTTGTGTAACAACAAAGGAACATCTTTTTTTTTCCTGAAAGAAGTGATATGTCAAGAAAATGCATATGCTACTAAATTAAACAGAAGTGAAATCTGAAAAAGAATTTCAAATGCCTTTTGTGCCGCTTGTTCACAAACAAATTATGGAATCTGAGAAGAAATTTAAAACAAAGTAAAGAAGTCCCCAGACTGCGGGTGAAAGTTGGAATGTTCACTGAATGTCCCTTTTAGCAAAAGATTTAGTGCTCCAGAAATAAAGGCTAATGAACCTGCTTTGCCAAGTATTTTTGTAATAACCACTTTATTCTCTCTACAAGTTCACCAATGGAATATGATAATGGAATATTTGGAGTGCTGGCCAATTCTGATAGTCGAGCCTGAACTTAGCAATGAAAAAAATAGCTGGATCTTCTAGGGCTAATAATCTCAATGTGGATTGCAAAAGAAATACACAATTTTTAATCAACTCTCAGTTGTCTTGAATAACATGCATAGATACCTTTTATTTTTAATCCTGCTGAAACCTGAGAAAAAACAAAAGTATATTTCAAAAGAAAGATGGGCAAGGACATGTAGACCATAGACACTAAGAAAGAATGAAACCAGCACCATCTGTTGCTCATTTTCTTAGCAATATTTTCAATAGTCTCTAATCTAATCAGTTGATTTTTACCTGTTGGTGGAACAGTTGCAATACTTCATGTGACAACAATGCATCATCGTGAATTTGACACCCCTGGTTTAGATGATCATAAAGAGCAGATTTGCAGTATCTGCTCTAAAATTAAGGACAGGAGGGAAAATGCACGAAATTAAAAAACCTGGTGAGAATGTAACTGCAACCAAAAATTCAGGAAGGTATTGATGCAACCCATTCCCAAACTTCTAATTAGCAGTTTTATGAAAAGAGTTAATTTTAAAAAAATTATCTTTTTACTCTTTTAAAATCTGAGTCTGTCCAACTTGCACCTAAAAATATGGAATTCCTGAATGAGCAAGTGATAAGAGTCTCCTTCGAGGCCAATCCTGGGGTTGCTGGGCAACACTTAGGAGTTCTAAATTCAAAGCTCATTCCGGCATGCCGATGTGTAACCCTTCGGAATAGGAATTTCTTATGTCACTTTGCAGCAATCCGTCTGGCGTTTCAGCAGCACTGATAATCTCAAGAGCCAGCAAGATGTCCAGTCCCATCTATCAGAAAAATCAGTTAACTGGACTGGGAAAGAAAGAAAGAAGAGCTCCAATGTTATTTTGGGAACTCTGGTATGAAGCAGAAACTGTATCTCCGAGTAAAAGGATGACCTAATACCAGAGATTTGTTTCAGCTAACTTTGGGACAGAGATGTCGTGCCTGACTCTTTAGCAACGTACCACATAGAGAAAGACGATCCTCGGTCATATCCACAAAGCAAATACAGCATCATCTTGGAATGTGCTCAGGGCAGATAGACTTAGCTTTTTAATAAAATTAAGGACAGATTTGTGTAACTGAAAACTACCAAGAATCTCAGAGACATCTGCCACAGCAGTTAAGTACTTATCAAATTTAATGATTGGCGTATGGTCTTTCCTTTTCAGGAAGTTCCTGAAGCATTCATAAAATTAGCATCTCTTCATGTAGGATGAAACCCACCTTCATGTAGGGACTCCTTAGGAGAAATCTTGTTTCAAAGGATCATAAAGGGAACTACAAGAATTCTGACCCTCAGTTGTGTTCAGACGTAGTATTCAGCAGGTTCTGACCAGTTCTAAAGAACCAGTAGCGGAAATTTTGAGTAGTTCGGAGAACCGGCAGATACCACCTCTGACTGGCCCTGCTCTCATCTATTCTCTGCCTCCCGAGTCCTAGCTGATTGACTGGGTCTTCTTTAGTTGCCCTGCACAGGAGAACGGAGCTGGAAAGCAGGTTAGTGGGGTGGGGAGGGAATGGGATTTTGCAGTATCCTTCCCCTGCCATGCCCACCAAGCCACGCCCACAGAACCAGTAGTAAAAAAAAGTCGAATCCCACCATTGGTTGTGTTATTTGTATTTCAGACAATACAGCTTTCCCACCTGCACTGCCTTGAACACATGGGGTTCTGCTATTAGAAATGGAAGTTATAGATCGGGGTTCTCCAATCCCGGGCCGTGGCCCACCTCCAAGCCTTAAGCTGTTCGAAAATGGGTCGCAGAAGTGGCAGGTGAGTGTGCATACTCCATTTACATGAGTGCTGGGCATGTGTGATCTTGTGCAAATGAAATCGTACGTGCACACACATGCCTTCCATTCACACAGAACCATTAAGGCTCTGCTATTATGAAAATATTGCAAGTTATTCATTACTCAGCGCAGAAGTATTGGTTCAAACAGTTAAATTTTTACAGAATGCACAAGCAATGCCGCTTCTGAATAAAGCCCGTGACTAGGTGGAAATCAAACACTGCATACTTAATTTGAGACCATGCTGCACATTAAGAAATATCCATGAGTTGTGCATTTCAAAATTCAGAGACAATTTAGAATGCCAAAGCAGCAATAATCTACCATTTAATTAGAGATTAATCTTGTCTGGGGAACCATTTTAGGAAATGGAAGAGCACACCAAAACTCATAATTATAAACAAAGATTAATTTAATACAGTTGTCTTGCAAATCCCTTAAGAAAATGCAGCATATTAAGTTCTTTATTTATTTTAACTGGGACATCTTGTCAGTAGTTCACACTGTTTTACATTAATGATTTTAAGACCTCTGTTTATATATATATAAACTTGTTCCTTAACTGTTCCCTTCTCCTGGCAGCTCTGCGCGTGTGTACACTGGGAACAGGCTCCAGCTGTTCTTCTGCCCCATTGATCTCTGATTCCAAAGGCAGCTGATAACTGTTAGATGGCCCTGGTCCCATCTCTGCCTCCGATGCAGAGCACTCGTCATAGCCTTTCCCAGACTCCAGGACTGGCTCACGTTCCTCTACAACCTCCTCACTGTCCGAGACTGCTGCCAGCTCTGCTGCCCGCTGGCAGGCCACAACACATTCATTCTTAAGAATTATATTTAAATATATGAAAGTATATTTTTAAAAATTGTTCAGAGTTTTTTCTGCAGAAGATAGGAGAAGTTCAATAGCATGGAAATTTCTATTGGACAGTAGAGGAAAATTCATACTATTAAAAGTGATATGAATGAAGGAAAAGAGTCTGTCTCAGGAGAGGCTGGACTCTCCTTCCTCCAGGGATGTTTGGACAGAGCCAAGATCACAATTAGTATAATGGTAGATTCCTTCACTGGGCAGAGGATTCTGTTAGATTATCTCTAAAGTCCTTTCTGGGATCCCATCATCTCCAAGTATAACTTAACTACTTACAAGAATCTGAATCAGGTATTTTAATATGTAGTAATATCCTTCCTTAATCTAACTATGCTAACTTGGCATATGAAGCATAAGGGGTATCTAAAACTCAATAAATGTAGTTTCTTTACCTATTTTTTATGGGCCATTGACAACAAACTGCTTCCACTGAGTCCTTTGTAACACTAAATCCCATAGAATGGTTACCAAGCTAAGCAGTACCTTTTTTGGTGGAAGTGCAAGCCATATGTTCACTATGGCCAATGGTCAGCAAAGCAAAGATCTTTTTAAGGGTGCATTTATGATGGAAGGACCTACAAAGAGGGAGGGAGGGAGGGAGGAAGGAAGCTTCAAAACTGATTTTTTTTCCCTTAGTACTAAAAAAAAGATAGTATTAAAATCTTCCTTATGCATGGTTCATCTGCTTTTGTATGGAACCTATTGAATAGCTGAAGTCCATTCAACAGCACCAGCATAATATTTACTGGGAAGGAGGGATTTGCACACTTTTCCAGTTCTTTTAAATAATATAGTTGAAGTGGTTAAAAAAAATCCTTCATCTTGCGTTAACCATTGTATTCTACAAATTATATAGTTCAGCTCATATCTGTTATTACAGGTGTGTATTTTCAAGCTGAAGAATCTCCTAACATAAACCAAAATGCATTTGAAAAGTATTTACTAAGCAGCAGAAAAATTATCTCTACACAAAACAACCCCAATGACATGAAAAATAAAGGCTCACTTTAAGCAGTGTCTAAAACAGAGGCTCATTGCACTTATGAATTGCTAATTTTCTTTCTGTGTGCTTGTTCAATCATTTTTATTTTTAAATATTTAAAAAAGTAAATCAGTTTACTGATAGTATGGGAAGTTTTAACATGCTGTCTCACCTTGCAAGGATCAAGTTTATTCTGTATGCCTACATGAAAAGCTTAGATTTATTTACTGAATTAAATCCCATATCAGAATTCCTTATACAGAGAAGAGTTGCCAGATTCCACACCGTCAGCCAATTATCCATAGTCTTAACAAATAATTGCTTGAGTGCTGCATTTTAATGCTAAAAAAAACAAAAAACGAATTCTTATTCCAAATGCTTTCATATATATATAGTCAAACAATGCTCCTGGGCTGACAATGATTTGACTCACCAGGTTCTCATTCGAGGCAACCTGGTGTTAACCTAATTAAAAAGTCAGAAGAAAGAAATAGTTGCAGCAATACTGGCCAAAGGCATTCAGGTCAAGATGGTGGACAAGGGAGCCATTGAAAGGCTATTAAATAAGGCCATGTGGATGACAGAGGCCAATATCAAAATCATGAGGTTTAACAAATAAGTGTGATGAAAGCGTTGATGGGCAGAAAAAGCAAAGCAGAGGTTCAAAGCACACAGCTTAACTGTGGAAGCTGAGGATAATGTATTGGTGAAAATGCAGGAAGGGGGAAATAAAGTTAGAGATGTCAGCCTTGGGTGAAATGGAGTTTAAATGACGATTGTCACAATATGAGAACTACAGCAACTACACAATCCTGGAAAAGACAGCAATGTTTATTTACTGTGTTCTCCCAAGGTAGTCCAAGGAAACTTTTTGCCTTTGAATCCAAAGGGTTGAACAGCTCTTAATGTTAACATCAAAGAAGTCTGAAATGACGTACTTATTTCCAGATTCTACAAATCAGATGCTATGGGCCTCATAAAGTCTAAATTTAACCCTCATTTATATTAAATGCTCTTTTATAGTAAGAAAACGATGGCTGACATACTGGAATCTTGACTGGAAAGAACTTCAGTAATTATTTCTTTGATGTGGCTAATGTGTAATTTTGAGAGATTGAGCATTTGGTAGCCAGAGATATTAATGGTCACAGTTTATCATCAGTACATAGCAAAACAGGTTTTGCTTAACGTATCTTCAGAAAAAAAAAAGTGTGAATTGGGGGCGGATGGGCAGGGCCAGGGTAGCTGTGGCCAGCTTGACATCACTCATGTCAGAGCAGATGTGGTGGTCCGGACAGTGCTGGGGGGATCCTTCTACAGCCCTCTGCCAGTGAAAAAAATCTCTGTTTTCATTGGCACAGGCACTATGGGCCAGTCTTTTGCTATTTCCAGGGTGGCTCTGTGGACCAAATCTAAGCACTCCGTGGGCTGAACTGCGGGCCTTAAATTTGACACTCCTGATCAATACTATAGAAAACAGCCATGCCATTATTATTTGTAATACATTTCACAAATGTATGTTCCTAGCATAAATTTCATACATTCTCTGGCAGCTGTGAAAAAGGGAATTAACATATGGTAGAAAATTCTCAGCAAAATATTAAGCTCCTATGTTTTAATTTCTTGCTGTGGTCAATCACTAATTGGAATTTTTTTTTCAAAAAAAATATCCTTATGTTATCCTTTTATCAAATTCCTAGCATTCAGGAATATTCCTTTCGAAACTTCTTAAGAATGCTATTAACAGAATAATCCTGTACGGTAGGTGAAGTGGAGAGAAAGCTCCAATAGTCTAACCCAATCATCAACATACATTGCAGCTTTGTCCCGAACTGATGAAAAGTAACAAGAACAATTGTAGTCCATAGATGTCAGCCCTTTAAGGTAGCTAAGTCAGGAAAGAGATACTACCAGGATTACAAGAACCTTGCTTTATTGTTGTAGGGGTAAGAAAATTGTGAAAGGCTGAAAGCATTTCTCTCTGCTCGCTTTTAAATTAAGTAGAATCAAACCAGGGTTATTTTGGAACTCTTCCTCAAAATAACTTTCTCTGGTATTTTTCCTCCCTTGACGGCTCACCAATCCCTTCATCAAGGTTAATTCCACATTCCACATTCCTTTGAAACAGATGAGGGGTCTATTTAATGGGGAAAAAGAAAATAAAATACACTCCAGATTTTTTTTTGAAATAAACAGTGAAATCTATTTATGGGGTTTCCAAAGAAATCTCTTTCTACCCCACTATGGTTGATGACATGTATTTTAAATAAATGGATTTTAAATAGAACTCCCCACTACAAAAAAATGTTGAAGCTACAATGCTCTAAACTGACACACTGTGTTCATATTATCATTCTTAATTTTAGAAGACATGCCATTTAGAATATACACTTCGTACCCCTATTTTGCAGTGCTGTAAATAAAACAATGCCGGCATAGGCAGAGCTCTATCTTTCTTTTAAATAACAGCAGGTCCAGAGGAAAAAAATACATTAATTCAGTTCCCAATATATCATTAAGAAAGAGAAAGTGTAAGGTAACAAAGAACAGAATTCATGAAAGTGCAATTAAGATAGTATTGCAGAGGGCAAGCAGATTTGGCATCAAAACAGTAAGACAGAGGGTTGACAGTAAATGATTTTACTGCTCCCAGAGCTAAGTAGATTGAAAAAAGAATTCAGAAAGAAATTGTGCAGCTCACTCAGAGCTAAGAGCTCTGCCAAATTCAAAGAATGCCTCAGGCATCCATCCATGAGAGCTGAGCCTCAAAATTTTTCTTTGATTGGAAAAAATCAAAATGGCAAAAAAATGAGACCCAGAAAAAAACAGAGCATCTTCAATGAAGTTCTTCTTAGAAGTAAATTACAGTTGTATTTGCAGCAGACAATTATACAGCACTTCTGTGCATACACGGGTAACACAACAAAAAAGGAAAGTCAGCAAGTTAAAATAAAGACAGGTCAATTTGGCTTTTTATAAGATACCAGTTTTAAGAAAGCAACACACAGCCAGCATATGCCTTTAAGAAGCAGGCCATACATCCAGTAGGATATTGTACTAAATTGCAATTTGACTTTGAAAATGGAATTTATCGGCATTTTATGACACTAACAGCAGAAATATCTCTGTAGAAAGAAAGATCACTATCTATGGTAAGCTCCATTATGGACATAAGGGGGAAAAATGTAGAGGGGAACCTAGAATGTTGTATGGTCCCTGGGATCGCAAAAAGACAGGACCGAGCGACTGAACAGCAACAGGGATAAAATTTATTCCAGCAACCTAATGATAATACCTGTCAATATATTAAAGCTATGTATACTTTGAAAGTTATTCAGAGGTGCTTTGGAACTTGGATAAACACAGCCCTCTCTGTAAAACTTGAAACCATTTGGCATAATTAAATGAACAACAAAGAATTAGCATGTTCGCAAGAAAACTTTGCTTTCCTTTTTTTTCTTTCAAAATGTGCAGGGCAAAATTGTAATTTTTATAACATGTCAATCAGTCTATATATGAATTTCCCAGCCTAGAGTATAAACCATTTATCAAACAATGCTTATTTAAAAATGAAGAGGAAAAAAAGTTTAGGAGATGCATCATTACATTCAAGCTTCTAGAAGATTCCAGCCACTGTATATAAAGCTCTGCTTATAACACAGAAGACAGTATATTTCCTAGTTTGGGAAATTCTTTAAGGTTGTATTGTACTATATATAATTACACCGACTCTTTTACACACACACATACACACACATACACACACACAGAGTCACATATACTCTGATCTAATATTACATTTTTCTGAATCTTTCTTGCCTCTCAATTTCGGTCTTACAATTCTTGCTTTGCAAAAGGAGCTGCTTCTTCCAATTTTCTTCTACCAATATTCCCCGCAGTATTAGAGCTAAGACAGAATTATGGACATACCATCTATGCTTGTGGATAAAGCAAGAATTTTAGGTTTCAAAATACACCCCCTAAATTGGACTTCTTTTAACCATGGATGGGGTTTATGCACAAGTATGGGCGACAATGTTTTTTTTAATGTAAACATATATATTTTCAAATGAGCCAATCCATATTTAAGCTGACCCCTGAACTTTTAATAAAAATCCATGAGAAGTAAACCACCTGTGGATAAATTCAGTTATGAAAAAATAAAACATGAAAATTTTAAGGGCTAACTTATCTGCACATGGCACCGTTTCCATAGTGTCTAGGCTACAAATCTGAAGGCTGGATTAGCAGTAGAGGGACTTATCCACAGGGATATATTGTGTTATTGTACTATTGTTTTTTAGTTGAAGAAATTCTGGGACTGTCACTTAGGCAAAGAAAACAACCACATGTCAAAAAAGGCAGAAATTATGGTAACATGCATACAATCTTACCTCATTCCTTCAGTTGACCTATTCTGATAATTACGGTAGAGCTGTGGGATACCCACCATGGCTTCAATGAAAACAGCAAGGAAACCCAGGCTTTCAACAAAGATACTGGAGTCAAGGGAAAGGTAAGTGACGCATCCTGTTACCCCAGTGAAAGCCAGAACGCACTGCACATAATCTGCAAACGTGTTCCAGTGCCAGAAAGAGTTCAAGTCAAAATCTGAAAAACAATGTTTATAAATAAATAAAAAAACAAAATGGACTGCTTTGCCACTTATGCTTCCATAAAAAAAGGAGAAGAATACAGGATTATTTGGAAAGTTTAAGGAAATTGTCATAAAAAAACACAAGCTGGCAAATAAACTGAGACTGTAATTTATACAATTAGATCACTGATAAATCATAATTTTATAACAATAGGGAAAGAAGGTGACATGGAAAAATAAATGCATAATGCAACTCAAGTTGAAAACTGCCTTTGTAAAATATTGTAGCGCAAGCGATTATATGAACCACGATCAGGAATATCATTTGTGGCAAAGTCTGAAGTTGTGAAGGGAGGAAAATAGACAACATTTGTCTTCCCAACAAATGGTTGCATTACAAAAGCCGAGTTCTGTAAGAATCCAAAGCCGTCCATTCAGAGAACAACAAAGGACAACAAAACAGAATCAGGAATCACATTAAATGCGCACAAGGATCCAATGGCAATGGTCATGCAACAAAGCACAATACTTCCTTCAAAAGTTTTTCACAGGATTCTGAGAATCTCAGGGTTGATTCAAATGAAGAACCTGCTATTTTCCCAATTTATTATTCTATGTGAGAAAGAAAAAGCATATTCTCCTTGTCCTGATAATATTCATCACATTTTTGGGACTGGGACTTGGGGCAAGGTACAAATCAATATATCTATCAATTAAATGGGAAAATCTTCAGTCCCAGGGATGAGAGGCCTCACACTTTTCTTTAGCCATTAAAGTATCAGTCGAGAATGATGGGCGCTATAGCCGTAGGCATTGAAGGTTTGGTATAATTTACTGCAATGGGTTGATTCTCTAAGGATAAAGGAAAAGCAAAAACATGTTGAAAACATTTCTCTCTAAGATAGGTAGATAAGTAGGTAGGTAAAGACATACAGAGATAAAGAGATATTGCTACTTTTTTCTTCTAATCTCCTGGAATCAGAGCAAGTGGCTGTATCTAACAGTCCTTCCCCATTCCTAGAAAAACTAAGTAGAGGTGGACCTGGTTGGAAGTTGAATGGGAGATCCCAAGCAAATCCCAGGTTTATTTTTTAAAAAAATCAGAGAAAAAGCAAAGATAAATTGCTACCATATTGTGGCCAAGGAAAAACATGGATGTATCTATGCATTCAAAGTTAACTTTTAGGCATTTGGGATGAAGATAACTTATTTAGATAAGCCTGACTTCTTTGAGCCCCAAGGTAGATAGTGATTCACCATCTTCTGAATTTGCAAATTAAGTTAATTGGCTGAAATGGAAAGGCAAGGTCAGGGAGACTCCCCTCCCTTTGTCTTAACCAGAACAAACAGAGAAAAAGGAAAGAATCTGAGGCTGCATCAGCCTTATTGGAAGGTAGCAAAATTGTGTAAGACTTTTCTTTTCTTTTTTTTTTAATAGCAATCCTGGCATTCCCTTGTTTGCATCTGCTGCAGCGGTAAAAAGCATTCTTCACCATTGCAAGCCATCTTATTCGCCAACAGACAAGAAAGCTTTACTTTATTGCCAATTCCATCTCCCATCTAAATAACTGGGACATAAAGCAATTCTCTGAGAACATTAAAAATAGAAGCCATTTATTATCCCTTCTCTATAAGCACTGCCTAGTTGAGATTAATTATATTTCAGCTATAATGAAAGCCTCCCCCTATAATAGACTGGTCCACAACTGTTAGCTGGGAGAATAAGCCAGACCCCAGTGTCTTTGCAAGATAAAACTGAGCCTGATCAGAAATCTGGGGGAGTATCAGCTTAATTCTGTCAATAATGTTTGAGAGCATTGCCCAACTCACACAAGATAGTCCTTTACTTGGGCTTCCCAAAAAGGAAATTATTCTAATGAAGAGAAAGACCAAGTATTACATACATTATTTTTAAAGAGAACAAGAGGCATTGAAATCCTATCCCCCAAACAGTACATTTAATCAATGATTAACGTTGCTCTTTGTCTCTTTATTTGGAGAGAAGAGATTATGAATCCTGTCTCCAGAGATAAATGGCAGGAGGATGCTTTATATAGAGAGAATCGTTTTTCAATTTATAGAATCATTTTTCAATTTATCACACCTAAACAATGTATTATGTCATCAAAGCTTTGTGCTCTGAGGGATGCTTTCATTAAAAGGATTTACTTATTCAAATAGGACTCCCTTAGAAAATAAAGGGAAACTTAATTTAAATATGTATTATTTCCATGGTGTGAAGTTCACACTAAGGGAACAATCTTCTCCAATTAGTAATCTATTTCATTGAACTGGGCATAATGATCCATTTCTTCAGGTAATTCAGGGCTGCCAACCTTGAGTGATAGTTCGGAGTGAGACACTGCGAGGGAGCGGAGCGACCGAGGGGGGGATGGTGTGGAAGGGGGGTGTCCCCCCTTCCACGGTAGGGAGCTTTGACAATTTTACATTTTAAATGGTGCAATCTGATGCATACTTTAGTCATGATTTGGACATATACATACATACATACATGCAAGCAGCACCAATGTACTTGAACCGGATTTGTAAGATATTAATAATGCAGTTCACTGACCATCTTGGCCGGAAAGGGTCCACATTCTTGGGCCTCTGCCCATCTGCTCCGTCCCTTTGGGCTGCTCCGGCTCTCCTCCTCCTCCAGGGTCCCTGGCTGAGAGGGGCGTCCCAAGTGCCTGGGATCCGGCCCCTCCAGGCTGCCTCTTCAGGGCCACAGAAGCCTCCCTCACATGGCCCCGGGGGTGGAGGGGGCCTTGCCAGGGTTCCCGGCCTTGGAGCTGGGCAGAAACGGCCCTTCCCAGCCCTCTCCCACCCTCTGGGCCTCCCACCTGCGGAGGGGAGGGGGATCCAGGCTGAGTCTTGGACCCACCAGCCTCACAGTCCAGCTGAAGGGTCGGAAAGGGCCAGGCAGGCAGATGGACACACACACACACACACACACAGAATGGGGGGGGGAGGCTGGTGTCCTTCACTCCCCAAACGCCCCCCTCCCAGTCTGTGCATGGGACCCCCAGCAATGCTGCCATCAGCTGCTCCCCTGCAGGGAAGTCCTGGATTGTCTGGGGGAGGAGAGGAGAGGACAGTGGCCACTCCCCCCCCCTTTGCTTGGCATTTGTGGGGAGACCCCTCAAGGCGAGATTCCTTCCCAGGGGCTCCCAAAGAGCATCCAAACGTTCCTGGCATCAAGTGGGGAAAGAAGCCTAAAAAGAGAGAAACTCCTGCACCGGCTGCGATTGGGGCTCGGAGGGGACAGGAACCCCCCCTCCTTGCGAGCCCCCCCTGCCCCGCTCCAGCCTGCCCTCTGGTGGGACCCCCTTCCTGGAGAGGCTCCTCCCTGCCAGACCCTCTTGCAGCCTCTTGGACCCAGGGGAGGCTGGGGGGGGCGCATATCTAGGTGCAAAGGGCGGGGGGAGGGACACAATGTACCCGGGAAGGAGCCCTCCCCCCTCTTCCCCCTCCCTCTCCAGGGACTTCCCATCAGGCTGGGGAGCGAGAGAAGCCGAGGCGCGCAAGAGGCCAGCCACGGCAGCTCCCCTTGCGAGAGGGAGGCCGGAGAGGGACGCGCCTTTGCGCCCCAATCCCAGCGGCCTTGAGACCAGACGGGTGCGGGGAGGGGATGATGGGTGCTCAGCTCTCGAGAAAGGCCCAGGGATGCCCTGTAGTCGTACTTCATGGGGGATAGAGAGTTCGTCTCTCTCATCTCCGCCTGCCAGAGCAGAGTGCAGCGCAAGGGTTAAGCCCAGAGAGTTGTGACATCCTAGAGCGGAAAGGAGCAACCGCTTCCTGCAGCGTGGAATTCTCTCCTCACCCCAGTACAGAAATCAATGCGGGCAACGTCCTCTCGCACATGCTCTGTTCGCCCTCTGAAGCCGCCCAGGATCGGAGGCTTCACTTCTCGAAACTTTGGGCTTGGGCATATCGATATTCGGAATATCAGAGAATGTAGAGATATATTTATTTTTGTACATTCCATTTTGGGGGTTTAGCGTGAGATTTCGTTTATCAGAGTGAGACAGTCAAAATTGGTTGAATTGCGTGAGTCTCACGCTGATTGCGTGAGAGTTGGCAGCCATGGGTAATTGCAGAAATTCTCTCTCATTCTCTCTCTCTCTCTCTCATCTTAAATCTAACAGAAAATAAGTCTGTCAATCTCTCTCACACATATCCATTCTCATTCTCTCCTCCCCTCTGCCTCACACATACACACACACACACACCACACACAAAACCAAAACAATGTTGATATTTCAAGGTAGAATTAAGGATGATTTCTTCTGAGATTTTTAAATGGCAATGTGAAAGTAAAGGTCAATTACTTTATCAGGATCCAACTTTTCCATCTACATTTAAGTCATAAAATGTGATTAAATTAAGCTAGATAAGGTTAGATTGGGGCTCCTATGATAAAACTGAAGTTTTATCCTGTCTACCCCACTGAAGATTTAGAACTCGAAAAGATTAGTAAAAAAGTCAAGGACATCTGACCCAAATACAGGATCTAATTTTTCTAGATTATCTCCCTACCCACAAAAACTTCTTGAGGAATGTTTGAATTTTCATAGTTCAGAATTAATACATTATTCACCTATAAATAAGATAGCTGCAGGAGTCTTTTTTGTTTGGAATATTACAGGTTGAAGGCCATAAAACAGACTCTTATCCTGTTTTTTTCTCTTTAAGAGACATAGGATCACTCAATTGGGAATGGATAATATCCATCTGAAGGATTATCAAATGTGATTTCTTTCTGAAAAAAAAAAAAATCTCCCACCATCCCATTAGCAAGTGGGACTGCCATTTGAAAATGAAATCTGAAGGAATAAACATCTGAAGAAAAAAAAGAAATTGGAAATTATGCTATCTTTCCTAATATAAATTGAAATAGTTTTGTCAAGTAAGAAATTTTAAGTGACCATTTTCCCCCTTGGAAAAAACTAAAGCCTGGCCTGATGTCTTATGTTAAGCAAAACTTTAAGCCTTTTCATAAGTTAGCTCTTTACATCAAATATTGATAGGAGATTTTAAGGTAAAAAATGGGAAAAGATATAAAGCTACCTAAGAGCTTAACTGTGAACAATCTGCACTATTTATCTATCGCCACTAATGATCCAAATCTAAGGCAGCTGCTCTGGTTTTCATCTTTTTCAGCTCTTATATAAAAAGAAGAATTTAATGTTAAGCTAGGTACACTCATGAAATGATCAATTGGTTGAGTAAAGTAAACTGATTATGTATGTGTCCCCATTTGTACAACAGAAAAGGTAATTTCATCAGGCTTTAGTTATCTGTCCAAATGGCGGTATGCAATCCTGTGTGCAGAGGAAATTCATTATCAAATTGGAGAAGGGATCAAAAGATAATTAAATATAAGTAGTGCAACAGCAAAGACCTATTCAATTTTTTTGACAGATTTACATGATTAACATTTTATTTCTATACAGCTCATCCTCACGGAGGAACATATTTCTGTTAGCAAAGGAATACAGGAATAAAATTGTAGCCAAGGAATAAAATTATGGCTAGAAATAACAATAAAATCAACAATTTTTAAAAACAACTGTAAAAAGATTTCATTAAAAAACAATACTGAAGGTCTAATTTTGGAGGATTTGTTATCCTATTAATGCTGAGGTAAACTGGCATGTTTTTCACTGCTGTCTAAAAATAGATATTGGGCGGGGCAGTAGGAATGGGGAAGATTGGAGTTTTTTTTTTCTTGAGAATCAATTCCATAATAAGTGTGGTATTATTGAGAAGTTCCAACAACTACTCTGTGCAATTTTAAGACTTGTGGACTTCAATTCCTAGAATTCCTCAGCCAGTACAAGTTCACAAGTCTTAAAATCGCCAAGTTTGGAGACTTTTGAGCTAAACCAACTTGCAGGAAATAGCAAAGGCTTCCCAGCCAATCTTAAGGCAAGGAGCTGGAATGGCACTAGGTGCATCAATTTTTCAAATATTAAGCTTCAAAGTCATATTTAATTTACAGGAAACACATTTTTTTCAATATAATTTACTACAGAAATAGCAAAGTGCCAACTCAGTCCACTATATGTTCCTCTATACACCTTTCTGTAATTTTCAAAATTATCATCATGTCTGATATCACAGCAGTGTGGTATTCCCAAACATGATGGCCACAAACAATTCCTGACTTTTTAACTTTCAAACTAACCTGCTGAAAGCCGATTTCTGCTCTCTTAATATTGTTTTTATACTGTGTTAAGAATTATTTCTCTAAAGAAAGTACAATGCTGGGAAGTGTAGAAAGAAAAAGAGGATGACCAGCAGGGGTGGGATTCTACCAGTTCGCACCTATTCGCTAGAACTGGTTGTTAACATTCCAAGCAGTTCGGAGAACTGGTTGTTAGAAGAAATTACTGGCCTAATCCTGTAAGGAAGGCAGGAAGGAAACATTCTGGTGTTGCTTACAGAAACTGTCTCTCTGTTAAACCTTATTACATTCTTGTCAGGACTAGACTTCCTATCTCTAGAACTTCTCTGGTGTTTTTTTTCTCTCCTTTGCTGGTACTTTGCTCATGTGGAGTGACCATTCAAAGTTACAATGGCACTGAAAAAAGTGACTTATGATCATTTTTCACACTTACGACTGTTGCCGCATCCCCACAGTCATGAGAGGCCAGAAGAGATGTGTGCCTCGATGTGAGTGATATTGAGTTGGCCACACCCAGCCAATAACATGAGCATCAAGCCACACCTACCACCTAAGCCACGCCCACAGAACTAGTTGTTAAACAATTTGAATCCCACCCCTGATGGCCAGATATAAAAGACAAAATCCTGGACATAATCTAGCTATGATTGCCAGCAGACAACGTGGAGCTTGACATACCAAATCAATCAATGTTGTCATTTCTACAAATTCCTCTGGGTTCCATACAGATGTCCTCAGAAAGTAGGCCTTTGAAGTTAACTGGAAATAATAACTAAAAATAAAGATATTTCAAGACACTGCTGTTTTATAAGATGCCAGACTTCCTTTTAAGAAAGCAAAGGAAAATTTTATAAAGTTAAGATAAATGGAATATGATGTTTAGTTGGCATCTGCAGGCATCGGCTTGCCTCATCTAAAAGCCACAGCCGTCTACATAATTCTTAGCTTTATTTAATCCTCATAATAACCATTTGAGGATAATTACTAATCTGATCTCAGTTAGAAAACGTCATGATTGAGTGTGAATTTAAATCTGGCTCCCCTAGCCTTAGCCCAAGTGATAAAAGGTAATTATCTTAACGTTACAGTGGGGTTCAATATGAAAATATAAAAATAAATGTTTAACATGAAGAAAAGACTTCTCCATGCAGATCCTTCCCGTTTTATCAGATTTTTTTTTTTTTTTTAAAAAAGCACCCTAGCTCCTATAGCTTATTCTATGAATTATGTTCTGCCTTGTGCAAGCATACTGATGTCAACAAGTTCAGCATTCTTCACAGCAGGATTGCTTGTCCTGTTTCTATAAAAGCTGGAGAATTAAGAAAAAGAAAAAAAATGAAATAATTTTTGATCTGATAACAGTGCTAGGGGTCATGTACCCTCTGTTGCCAATGGAAAAATAACTAGGTAAATAGGAAAACTATATTTAAAAGGATGGGAGATGGGATCAAGCCTAACTGATAACACAAACGAATGCCAAAAGTGTAACACCCACCACCTGATGTTATGTTAAACGTTTAACCAAATCCAAATTCTTCAAAATCAAATACACTAATTCTGAAAAATTACAGTATCATATGACAAGGCACTAAAATTAATCTAGGTTTATACGTTTGCAACTATTTTCTTCAAATGAGGGAATAAAAATAATCCAGAAGATTTTGCACACATAGCCTTTATTGATTTGATAGCAAACAGAAAACAGTAAAAAAAACAAACCCCAAGGTAAGTTTAATGAGAAGAAAAACTAGAGTTTTCTTCATTTTACTGCTGCTTCAGCAATTCTTTGTCTGACATGTTTTTATTTTCAATGTTAACTATCTATCTTACAGACATACGAAAACCTACAATTGCAATTTCCTAGAAAACAGCATGGCATTATAATGGTTATCTTTGCTTCTAATGTTCTTGAACCTGACTGTAAGACCCAATAGAACTCTAATGCTCAGACCCAAACAAGAATATGATAGAAATATTTACAATATTGTCATTGTATATAACCATGGGCATGTAAGTATGCAAGTAAGCACTACTGTAGGTTTTCAAATTTCATGTCAGTAGCCATTTGCACATTGCATTTGTGCTTTTAAATAGATTAGGGCTTAAATATTTCATGGGACTCTTGTAATATTTTGGAAAATACAATCTGCTACAGGTCTAAATTCTCTGCAATGAAGCAGTCCTTGGAGATCAGAAAAAAAGTAAGATACATCTTGGAGTACTTTGGCATTAGTGACTATTGCATTCTGCATAAAAGCTGCACAAATACATCTGGTGTTAGATGTACTGATAAATATAATGCTGATAAAACTCACTTTCTAGGTCCTGAACAAGTGTCCTGCTTTTTGGGTGGCGGGCAGCTGCTTAAACTTGAAATCATGACCATTCTATATCCCCTGCCAGGTACCTAATTTACAAAACTCAAGTTAAAAACTGGAAACATCTTAAAACATTACCCATCTTCCCCCCACCCCCACCCCTATCAATAATTACTGAGAAAAAAGAAGTGGGCAAGAAAGCAGAATAATATCACTGCATTAAGAGCCATGGTGGTGCAGTGGTTAGAAGGCAGAAGGCAGTATTGCAGATAAACTCTGCCCACTGCCAGGAGTTTGATCCTGACTTGCTCAATGTTGACTCAGCCTTCTATTCTTCCGTGGTTGATTAAAAAAAACAAACAAGGTCCCAGATTGTTGGGGGCAATATGCTAACTCTATAAACCACTTAGAGAAGATTGTAAAGCATTATAAAGCAATATATGTCTGTGCTGTTATGACTCTTATTACTATTTATTTTTATAAATACATGTTTTGGTTTTTTAGTTCAATAGCTACTCAGATACCACCAGAATCTATTGAGATAAGCCTTTCAGGAATAACTGGGGTTCATCCTACCCCTCAACATTTTGAGAAGCAAAGTAAAACAGCTGCAACAGCTGCAGTAAAAAGGAGTGAGGGAGGGGGAGAGAGAGGGAGGAGGGGCAGGCCTTTTAATTAATGAGAAAAAAATCCTGGCTGCTTTTTCTTGTGAATTATGTACCAATTTCTTGTGCTTAAACATGCAGCATCTATTTCTGGGGGTGGGTGGAGAGGAGAAGCCTGGGAGAAGAAAGCTGTTAGGGATATAAGTCACCTAACAGGTATTTGGTTTATAAATATATAAACCAGGATAAACATTTTAAAACTGTATCTTTAAGAAAATGCAAAACTGTAATTGGGTGTGATTTCTCAAATGGCTATAAGATGGAGCCAGAAATCTGGGTTGTTTAGTCTTAGTCTCAGAAAAGAGTGTGTCTCAGTGAATCTCTGTTTCCTTCTGTTGGAAAGTATTGCCTTTCCTCCATTTTTCCTAATTGACTGCTATTTCTGGATTTGATGTAAGTCTGATACTGAATTGTTTTTGACACTGGAATTTGTTATTGGATTATCCCTGGATTGAAAAACTGACTGATTTACCTGTGAATGACTTTGGACTGCTTGTTTTGGATTTTACTTAACATTTCTGGAAGTAAAAATCTACATTTACTGCACAGTGTATCTGTGTTATATGTGTGTATTATTCAAACACTTCTCTCAAATACGTCTCCCTGTTTGCGCTCATTCTCCTAACGGAGAATTACCTCAACAAAAGCTTTATAACTTTCTCTCTTGTAGACAAAACTGGAATTGGATGCTGGAATAAAGAATAGTTTCTGTTCCATGCACTGCATGAAGTAACGTAATTGTAACAGTCTTCAAAATCATATGCAAGAAGTAATTTCTTCAAGGATAACTACATACAAAGCAAAACTGAGAATCTTTCTTCATTGTTAGCCTCTCTTCTGGCTTCATTTGTTATGCTGCTGTTTGTTTTGGTCCAGGCTGCCTGTGAAATTGTATGTATTTATTGTTTTGTATTTGGAGGCCATCCAAAGTCCATGGGAGCGGATGGCTATCATCATAACAGTAAACAGTGTGCTGAGAACTACACCCTATGCAATTTATTTCCATGCTTTTTCTATGGAATATTTCAAATACCTGAAGAGCGAAGAAAAGCTAACGGAAGCCATTGAGGCTTTTCATTCATTGTTTGTGCAAAAGCTTTTGTAGCTCTGCTGGAAAAGAACATATGGCCCAAACCGCAGAAAACTATAAGGGATGCCTAAACATAAAGCAACCGAAGGAATCAAAGGAAAACTCTTTTGAATGTCTATGAATGAACAGAAAACTTTTACAACTTAGAAGGGACTTTTATGTTAACTATTTTTTTTTTCCATTTTCACAGCCGGAGAAATAGTTTGGTGTAGCGATGAAGGTGGTGGCCTAGAAATTAGGAGACTACAGGTAGTCTTTGACTTACAACCATTTCTGTAGTGACTGCTCAAAGTTACCACAGCACTGAAAAAAGTGACTTATGACCGTTTTTCACACAACCGTCGTAGAATCCCCACGGTCACATTATCAAAATTTAGATGCTTGGCCACTGGTTCATATTTATGACGCTTGCAGTGTCCTGAGGTCATGTGATCAGCTTCTGCTACCTTCTGACAAGCAAAGTCAATGGGGAATCCAGATTCACTTAACAACCATGTGACTCCTTTAACAAATGCACTTAACAACAGTGACAAAAAAAGTCAGGAAATGGGGCAAAACTCACTTAACAAATGTTTCACTTAGCAGCACAAATTTTGAGTTCAATTATGATCGTAACTCGAGGACTACCTGTATACTTTGCTAGCAACAACAGAAACATAAAAAAAATCCAGAAACATGTTTAGACTCTATTCCTATTTTCGCCCTTAGATTACAAGTGTGACACCTTAAAGATAGTAAGATCAATTTCAGCACATTTCACACATATTTACCAATATATAACATTATCTAACTGATTTTGTATTCATTTACCCCAGTGATTCTCAACCTTTTTGGCACCAGTTACCAGTTTTGTGGAATACCATGTGTTCATGGACAGGGATGGGGGGATGGAGTGCAAAAGATAGATCCCTTGCATGTGTTTTGCTCACCTCCCATTCACACCTCTATTTGTGCGGCCTGACTCCTAACAGACCATGGACTGGTACCAGTCTGTGGCCCAAGACTTGGAGATCCCTGATTTACAATATTTAGGATATATTTAATATTTAACCAATTGTCACCATCCAGATCTTTCCCTTATGAATTTGAGTTTTGAGTTATTTAATATTCTTTTCACACTAAATACCAGGTGTAATGCTTGGATAATAGCCAGACATATAAATAATCTGTCTAATAATTTTCACCTTGCTCTACTTATTTTCCAAAATCTGCTCTGGAAGGTTGGGACTTCCTCCAAAACAGGTCTGGAGATGCGAGGCAGGAAAGATAAATCCTTTCAGGCAAGCAAAAATTCACTTGCATGATGCTAAATTAATGCTTCATTTCTTATGAGAGTACTGTTTGCTTTCTGGTCAAATATGACCTAATTGTTCAGAACCACCTAGAGATAAGCAGCAGCAATTCCACTTGATTAAACTTGACTCTTCTCCAAGTCCTGTATATAAAGCAACAGCAAAAAACATTTTTAGAATAAAATATAGTACCAAAATTGAATGAACTATTATCTTATTGTAGAAGAGTCCTCCAAAAAGCTCCCATATTCTCAACACAACCCATTCTTATTATTGATTTAATTTATTAAATTTATACCAATAAGGGCAAATGTTGGGGACATCTCTTAAATACAGCTGGGTGTTAAAGCAAAACAGATTCTAAAGAGGGGCCAAATGCAGGAACAAACAGTGCTGGCTGATAGAAACTTTAGTTCTCTACCCACCCATCCATGGTCCAGCGTGAGAAACCCATCTCTCATTTGTATGCAGTTCTAGTTGGATTACATGTGCTGTATCTAGGAGAGAGTTGATCAGCCCTTGCAACAGGAAGTCCTCTTATCCCAACCCAATCCAATAGATAATAGACAACAGCAGATTGCAGCTAAAAAGAATATTACCTTTCAAAAAAGAGGATTCTTTCTACAAAGCTTCTGTTACTAATCAGAGAGAACCTGGATATAAAAATCACACTACAAAATCATTTATGTAGCTCTCCATCCACAATCACTATAAGTATACATAATAATTAAAGCTTAGTCAGGTTGATAATGTCCTTGAGGCTATGTTGGAATTTATGGGTCATTTGTGCAAAGTGTCTGAATGGCACCAAATTGTATAAAGTTGCACACTCTGAATAAATCGTACTACATTCCATTCTGGAGGAAAGGGAATTCAAAGAAAACCAGGCAGATATTTATTCTGCCTTTCTCACCAAAGCAGCTAACTTTTTTGCAAGGATCCCTCAACCCTAAGGCCTTCTCTTTAATGAATGGATGGATATTTATAGTCAAAGCGATGTACTTTCATTTATCATATCACCCAATATACCTGCATTTTTATTCTGTGAAGAGCTTTTCCCATTTAAAAAAAACTTAAGCTCTCTACAGTGTTCTTAAATCAAATTAGAAAACCAAGTCGTATTTTGTCCCAGAATGGTAGAGTAATGGGAACATCTACAATCCATACAAAGGCAGCATTGTACTCCAAACAAATGGTGGGATTCAAATTTTTTTACTAGCGGTTCTGTGGGCGTGGCTTGGTGGGCCTCGCAGGGGAAGGATACTGTAAAATTTCCAGTCAGAGGTGGTATTTGCTGGTTCTCCGAACTACTCAAAATTTCTGCTACCGGTTCTCCAGAACTGGTCAGAACCTGCTGAATACCACCTCTGCATGAAACCCTTTCCAACCTGGTCTCCTTGAAACTACAGGACCTAGAATTTCTAGGCACCATGGGAGTTGATTGAAGCTTCAGGAAGATGCAGTCTCACCATCTTTAAAGGAAGTCAGGCAGAAAAAAACCTGTTCTCCCCATTAAACATTGTATTTATTTGAAATCAATGAGTAGGACATGACCAAGCAGAGCCAGAGGGCGGGGTCAAATATGTTATCTGTTTGGAGTCATTACATTCCCACAAGAAACCTAAGTCCAGTGCCATTGCCCCCCACTCCCGTGAATTCTGTTGACCCTTATCTAGCACCAATTTGGCTAGCTAGACCATTAATAGATCAGATTCTTATGTATAGGTAGCATGGAATAAACTTCCAGGGCTTTGGACTCTACTCCTGCTTTCCTAGTTTCTTGCACCTGACAAATGTTATCGCCAAACATTAGAACAAGGCTCTCCGTATTATTATTATTTTATGGACATTCTATAAAAAATGGCCCCCAAGGACAGGAAGCACATTTATCAGAAGGCAAACTATGTGAAACTACAACACTTCCTCTCAGGGTGCCTGATTTTACCTGGGTACATAGCACAGACCAAAGCAAACCCTGAGTTGTAGTCACTCTTTCTCTCTCTCTCACTGATAGAAAATACAAAATCTGCACATCGTTTTCTGTGAGTGACTTTTGAGTTCAATGCAGGGGTTTGAGACACTGTAAGAAATATAAATTATTCACGTAAGCTTCAGATTTTTGTTTGAGTGTTGTCAAGTTATGGATTTAAAATAATCCCAATATCCAGAACCACTTACTTTAAACACATTTTATAAAGCACATTTATGATATTTTCATAAAAGTTTTCAGTATATGTTGAATATTTTTCTTTCAAAAGTTCCAAACATAGAAAAAAATCAGTTTCTCTTCTCATTCCCCTCCCTGCTTTTAAATATGTTTGTCTAAATGTTTGGTGGGTAGTGATTCAATCACATGCTTCTTAGTATTTTTGCTGCCCCTTCATGCTTTTCCTTAAGACTTGAGAATACACGTTTTTCTATTTAGCTCAGTCAGATGTTAATATTTTGAAAATCTAGGGGCACCCTCAAGCGTTCAAATATAGCAACTGCAGCTTTTGTAGGGTTTTCAGATACCATGTGTCACCTCAAAAGTTTTCATCTTGGCATAAAACCTCTTTCGTCCAGACTCACCTTTTTATCTAAATTGGTCATTTCCAAAAGTATGAATCTTTATCTGGCACCTACAGTATCATAATCCGTGCATATTTGTAGCTACAATTACCCCCCTGGAGCTGCCCATACACTTATGGTTATCTACATTATCTGGTGGCTAAGGAGATCCAGCACTTAGGCAAACTGGGTGCCCTGAAAATATTTTGGATTGATATCAAACCAACTTACATGACCAACGACGAGAGACTCGAAAAGTTACAGCATTACCTGGTTATTTTTCAGACATTCCCACTACTCCCACTACTTATTAACTGAACTGCTTTGTTAGGAATAAGTTAAGGATAATCCATCCCCTTCTGTCTGCCTAAACTGACTGAAGGAGAAAGTTCTCAACAACACCGGTTAGGAATTTTCTAGAAGGCTTGGCACAAATGCCAGTTGTGGGATTAACTAAATTCACCATTATTATCTCTTCAGGCTTCTTTTGCTTTTGGAAACTATCCAACTTTTCCTGCCTTGAGAGTTGGAAATGGATTTTAACAACAGTGCTATTTGTATTGCATTTCCCATATATTTTAACTGTGATGCTCTCAAAAGTGCCATCAAATCCATTCCCATGGATTTTTGGACAAATGCCAGTATTTTTAACAAGCAGTGCAATTCTTTTCCTTTTTCTATTGCTTCTTCTTCTTCTTGAGCAAGTCATGTACTGTATTCAGAACACTTGCCATCCTACCAGATCTCAGCTACACGTTTAAATTATTTGTTGCCCTATAATAAAAATTCAAGCTCATTCCATTTAATTCCCATAATCCAGACTTGAGTATGTAGATAATTAAGGCAGTGAACTCCAGGAATTAATGCTTTTTCCTTATTATTCACTGAACCATTTAATAAGTTCTGGTATAGTTATTTCCATTCACCTCTGTAGTACATAAATTCAAATCCCAGAATTCTGGAAATTGAAGTCTACACAACTTAAAGTTGCCAAGTTTTAAAAATACTACTCTAACAAATCATTTGCAATATTCTTCTTTCCCTCTCCATCGTCTTTCATTAATTGAAGAATGTATGAAAATACCTACCAAGCTCCCAAATATTCCAGTTTCCTTCACAGATCTTCACAGTCCAAGATGTGGTTATAACTGATCTTGATAGTTATCACTTGTTCTGATGTAAAAGAACAGGAAGGGATACATGTCAATGGGCTTAATGAGTCATAGTAACTTTCTCTCATTCTTGGCTCTGCTCTCAACTGTACTTCATGAGCCAGTGAATCCAGATTGCACATATTTGTTCCTCATAGTAAGGCGTCATCAGCTACCCAACTGTCTTCTTTGCCTTCTTGTAGATAGGAATTTCACTGCGCTGCTACTCAGCTGTCCAACCTTTCATCTTCTGTCTAGCCCAGTCTCGTTTCTTCCTTGCAAACTCAGAAATTTGAGGCCCTTCTCTTAGAGCTTATTACCGAATTCCAATAGTGTAGAAGATTATTTTCTATACCTCTTGTTTTTCTCACTGTTGTTTGTTGAGCTTGCTGCTTTGTTTGATTCTTATTCTTAGGGATCATTATGTTCTCGTTCAGTTCCTGTTGTTGGGTTTCTTTTGTTTAAATCTAATAAATCTTCATCCTGCCTTATAATTTGAAACATGGTTTTGCACGATTTTACTTTCCAGCACAAGCCTACACTTGCTTCATGGAGAACTTGTTTTGAGACAAAACCACAAACCTGCCACAGGTATTTGGGGTCATGACTGCATAATCAGATCTGTTCTTTTTCACTTCTGTTTCTTAACCCAGAGAAATGTTTTGGGACCTTCTTGTTACCTACCTCGATTCTTAGCTTAAGTTATATACACAACATCAACTCAGAGGGAAAACTAATTAGGGGCTTCGTACTTGAACTTCCCTGCTATAGCCAGACTTTACCACAACTAATAAAGACTACAATAGTTGTGATAACACTTGTACCTGTGGTACCTTATTTTAGTTTCAAGACTAATATAAATTAATCCTACATTGTTTCATCCTCTTCACTCTAAATGGGCAAAGATAATCCTTGCTGAATATTATCACTGATCCAATGTAACATTTTATTTATACAGCTGAAATTTCAGGAGAAAAAAAAAAAGGAGCAACAAGTTAAGGCAGGGTACCCAATCACAGTGCACTCCAAAAGTAAAAATTTCCAATAATCAATAAACAATTCCACTGGTGATTTGGAGAGATGCAATTCTAACTTGGGGAACATTAACAGAATATGTCTTCATTCCATTTCCTTTTAAAATCATTTCTCTCTTTTTCCAGTTTCAAGATGCAAGCAAGCTTCATAAAATTGAACGCGAGAATGAAACCGCAAAGATCTGCATACTCAGCAAAATCACAGCTTTAGATACCAAAGACAAAAATTATTTCCTACAATTGAAGGAGTGCTAGCTCAACTTTATGGAACTCTGTTAGAAAAAGCACAATTCTGGCTCTCACATACGGTTTTAAACTGGCCTCATTCAGAGCAATAAGGAATGGAAAATATAATAATTACAGAGACAGTGTAGATTCTATCATAATTAGCGAAAGTGGGACCATGCAAAATAGGGCAATGGTACTGAAATATTCATATACAACCAATTAAGATACTTTTATGTAATCTTGCATTTTTAAATGAAATTTCCTTTAGGCAGACACAATCTTACTTTAAATTATGCAAAATGATAATTAGATTAACATTCATAATTGGAAACTGGCTGGTAATTTCAACAGATGGGAAGGAAGAAGGAAAGGACATTGTTATAGGAAGTGCGGGGCAGTGAAATTTCAAATACAGGAAAAGCTAGAAAAAAAAACACCTGGCTGGTTTTAAATAAGAATGGTTTTTTCCTCTCCAATATAGTAAGTTGTTTAAAAAAGACCATCTTTACCCATTCAAATTATATCTATGTACCTGGCCTAAGATAAGAGCAACAGTAATTTTCTCCCCAGATGAATATGCAGCATTCTTTTATAATAATCCTACCATAAGAATTATTAAAAAAAACCAATTTCCTAACAATTTTCCTAATGAAGATTAGAAAAAAATATATCAAATAAGAAAAAGAAATATAATACTAAAGCTATAATAATAGATTTTAATATCCCAGAGCAACATAATAAATACTTATGGTCAAAAATATTGTGCAATAAATAAGTTGGCAATAGCCAAAATGATGAACCGTATCAACCAACTCCAAAAACAGAAAACAATCAATAGGAAAGTTTATCATTTATATTAAGGTTGGGTATGAAAGGAGAGTATATGTTTTCTTTCAACTTCTATCCCACCCCCAAACTGTATCTCAGAGTTTCTTCCAAAATGTTTCAGGTGGACTGCAGTTCAGCAGAACAGTACTCTGACATATTTTTATTCTGATTCAGCCAAAATCTTGAGGTAAAGATGACACGGCCAGTACATCTCACCCCTCCCTTCTCTTCCTGGTTTGGGCTACACCTCACCTGTTGATTTTCTTAACATCTCCTTTTCCCTTTCTCTCTTTAGCTCTTCTTTAGCTACCAATGTCCTTGGGTTCAAGATAGAACATACTGAACCAGTCATCTGGCGGCCATCTTTCCAGCACATTTTTCCTTATCTCCACTAAGCTTTGTTGTGCACCTCTTGAATTGGTCCTTGGTCTGTTCCCTTTCTCTTCCAACCCCCTCCCCCCCCCCAAAAAAAATTTGTGAGTCTCATAATAGATGCAGACCATTCAAAATAGTTGTTCTGCATACAAAATGCTTGTGCAACTAATTTTATGCATTCCTAATTCAAAAGGTGCTTTGGAATGTGCAGGAGTGCAAATGAAGCTCTTCCTTTTCAGTCATTAGAGCAGTCATTTCTCCTTAGAGCTGCTCGGATCATCCAGAGAGTGGGAGGTGCTTCAGTCTGCGTAGTTGTAGGCTGAGCTTAATTACTGAGGAACGCTCCGCCTTCCATCACGTGGCTCCTTTGTAGCGTTCCCCAGTTTATGCTCAGCCTTCGTGAGAGTTAGGCTGTGTTTGTTTCACTCCTTGGCCGATTCAGGACTCTGCTAATAAATTCTCAGGTTTGCCTTGCTATTATTACTTCCTTTAGCCTTTGCGCATTTGGATGTGTCTCTAGAGTAAGGGGAGCGCGTTCCTTGCCCCCAAGGGGGGAAAAAAGCGGGCGGTTTAGCAGTGCTCCTGCGCTAACCCCCCCCTCGATTTGACTTTTTCCTGCTGCTTTTCCACGCCACCCTTGTTAGTGACTTGAATCGATCGTGCTGCAGGCGCTGATGGTTTTCCCCCCACCTCGAACGCCGATCGCACCAGGAAGGGGCGAATCTCTTTTTGCTGCCCCTCTCGACATTTCTAAGCTTGCGGGAGGGGCCTAGTTTCCGTCCTGAGCTGCCCCGACAGGGAGATCTGTAGGTGGCCGCCATTTTGGGCACCGCCTCGTGCTCAGCCGCCATTTTAAAAGGCCTCATTTTTGGCTGCGAAGGTACCTAGCTCGCTGAAACAGGCCTCCCAGCCCGTTTAGAGCTATTATTATTTCTGTAGTGTTATTTCTGTTGGCTTTCCACAGCAGCGCTCAGGGTGAAGTAACAGCAGTCACCCCCTCCCGGTGTTGTCTGGGAGTTAAGCTGCTAGAGGCCTTATCTCCAAACCTGTGCATCGGCCTCAGGTGTTCATTTGACCAATTGGATAAGAATCTCCTGGGTTACTACCCTTAACCCAAACGTAGTTAATCAATTTATATATTTTCTTATATCCAAAAAAAAAAAATTATATATATAATAATAATCATAATAATAAATTTATACATTTATATATATATACATATATATATAAATGATAGAAACAAATAAATACATATCTATATTAATAATAATAACAAGATTAATAATAATATTATAGATTATATACATCTAAATTCCAAAAGGAGGCGTGGGCCAGCTGAAAGGACACCCGGCCTTTGTTGTAGGCCAAACCCTTGGCGAGCCAACCGCCAATTGTATCCTTATATATGATTCTTACTTCTTAAAATGGCAGATGACAATTCCACTAAAGGCCCTTCTTTGAAGGCCAAATCTAAGTCTTACCATTTGCGCAGACAGGCTAAGGAAACTTCTAAGGCCTCTCAAAGAGACGCCTTAAGACGCCATAAGGCATTGGCGAAGGAATTCGACAGGCGATCCAGGGAGTCATAACCGGTGCCGCCAGCCCTCCCACCCTCCATTACTTCTACCTCTACACACACACACACACCCTCCTCCAGATTGCTCTTCCCTCTCCAGGCACAACTCATCCCAGGGGCATTAGGGCCCTGGACCAATGACCAGACGGACACCCGAAGCTACATTTACTCCCACGGCCGCTGGTCTGCGCCAAGAGGAGCCCGCCACAGTCGAGATGCCTGAGCAAATGAGGGCATGGATGGAGCTGGCTATCTGCCAGGGGATTGCAGAAGGTCTCCAATAGATGTCCAGACCTGGCCTCCTCCCAATGGCTCCTGAACACGAGTCGCTATCAGTCAGGTCCTTGCCCAGATCGGACCCTCCCCACGGTCAGGTACCTTTACAGAGGGACAGCCCTCTCCCAGAAGGGGAACTGGAGGAGGAGGCCTGGATCAGTTCAGGGAGTTAGAGGGCCTGGATCAGTTCAGGGAGGAGGAAGAATTTGAGTGGGGGTCTACACATCACGGTGAGCCTCTATCGGAGACAGATCCTATGGAGGGGGAGATGTCCGAGGATGAGGGTCTCACCCCTGATCAACCCACCTTGGTGGGCTTGTTCAAGCCGCACCTGTATAAATCGCTCCTCTTTAAGGCCCAAAACATCTCTGGCCTATCCACTCAGACTCCCTCTGCCCACCCTTCCCCGGCGGAGGGCCCAGAGGATGCCATTTTCAGGCAGCCCGTTGTGGAAGCTGAGGTTGTTCCGGCTCCACCCATGTTTTACAACCTAGTCTCAAATCAGTTGGCTTCCACAGGGGCCACTCCTGTCCCATCCAGCCAGGACAAGAGGTTTTTCAACCTCGACTCAAGTTTCTGCAACCTACTTAATATTCTGGAAGTTGATGAGCCTATCGTTGGCTTAGTATCCTCCTCCTCTCCTAGTGATCCTCTGGAGGCTCTGAAACCCGAGGATAAGAGGTCTGAACTAGCCTTACGTTGGGCTCACCAAGCCAACGCCTGGGCCATTAGATCGGCCACGGCTGCCTCCTTCTTCACCAGGTCTTCGATCCGGTGTCTCCGCCAGCTAAAACAGCATGTCCCCCCCTCTAATACAAGGGCTCATCAGGACATCGCTAAACTGACGGCTGCGGCAGAATTCTCGGCTGACGCCACCTACCACGCAGTTAAGTTCTGCACCAGAGCCATAACCTCTCATGTTACTGCCCGCTGCCTGCTCTGACTCAAACACTGGCAGGCAGATGTAAAAAACAAAGTCAAGTTGTTGTGCCACCGCCCCCATCAAGGGAGACAAACTATTCGGCATGGCCCTGGAACCCCTGCTAGCCGAGACCCGAAGCAAGAAAAAATTTCTTCCTTCTCTTTTTCGGAGGACAGAACCCAGAGCCCCTCAGCCATTTCGGAGAGGGTCCTCCCGACCCTTCTATCAGTCTCCCTTCCCACCCAGGTACCCAAGACCCCCTCTTTTCAGCCATTCCAACCCCAGGATCGAGCCGACAGGAACAGAAGGGGCGGCAGCTACAAGCGTCCCTTCAGGGGTTCAGTGGGGAAGCCCTTCTGGTGCCCAAGATAGAGCCCATCCCTCCCTTCCCATCGGCGGACGTCTCAGGCATTTCGCTGACCAATGGGACTCCTCTACTTCCGATGCCTGGGTGCAGGACACCATCAGGTTCGGACTCGCCCTGGAATTTCAGCGCTCCCCCCTGACTTTTTCATGGCATCCCCCCCCTCGAGGGATCCTACCAAAGGCAGTTTGATGGATTCCGCTATTCATCATCTCCTCAACATAAAGGCTATCCAACCTGTCCCTCCCTCCCACCGGGAGCAGGGTTTTTACTCCCACCTCTTCGTCATTCCCAAATCCTCAGGTGGATGGAGAGCAATTCTAGACCTAAAATGGCTTAATCGTTACCTGATCCACCACAAATTTAAGCTGCACACCTTACAGTCCATTCTACTGGGCACCAGGCAGGGGGACTGGCTCTCTTCTATTGATCTTTCAGAAGCGTATCTACACATCCCAATCCGACCCTCCCATTCCAAATTCCTCAGGTTCTGTTACAATCACCGCCACTTCTAATATGTGGCCCTCCCCCTTGAGTTGGCATCTGCCCCTAGGATCTTTACTAAGGTCCTCGTGGCTCTAGCAGCTCACCTCAGGAACCTCCCTGTGCATCTCTACTGCTACCTGGATGATATCCTCATCCTGTCCCACTCCAGATGCCAAGCAGAGAGGGACACCAGAGCTACTCTCTCTGCTCTCCAAGACCATGGGTTCCTAGTAAACTAGCAAAAGAGCCAATTAGTACCATCTAACCGGATAACCCACTTGGGGTCTGTCATTGATACGGTTAAAGGGAAGGTCTTCCTTTCCTCGGAAAGATTCCTTAGCATCCAGGAATCCGTCAAACATATCCGGCGATCAAAAAAGGTAACACTTTTAGAATTGTCTAAATCATTAGGTAAAATGGTCTCATGCATTTCCATTGTTCCCTGGGCCTGTTTACACACCAGATTCCTACAGTGGTTCCTGCTCCCATTCCAAAGATCCGGCAGAAGCAATTCACAGGCCATGGTCAAGGTACCTCCAAGGGTCCTCACGTCTCTTCTCTGGTGGACCAATCCTTCCATCAACAAGGATCATTTCTTCAAGGAGCCCCAATGCCTCACCCTCACCACAGACGCCAGCCTGTCCGGATGGGGCGCTCACATTCACTCGCGCACAACACAGGGCAGATGGTCGGAGGCAGAACAGGCATGCAGTATAAACTGGTTGGAACTCCACACCATCCACCTGGCCCTGCGCAACTTCCTCCCTCAGGTATGCGGGCGGCATGTCCTTATACTCACGGACAACGTCACCGCCAAGGCTCACATCAACAGACAGGGGGGTACCCAGTCCATACGGCTGATGAGAGAGGCCGAGCGCCTCTGCCGCTGGGTGGAGCACAATCTCCTCTCTCTCAAAGCAGAACACATCTCAGGGGTCTCAAACACCCAAGCAGACTGGCTGAGCAGGGCCACGGTGGACCAGTCCGAGTGGCGCATCCACCCGTCCCTGTTCAAAGAGGCGACCATGATATTCAGCCTCCCGACAGTAGACCTCTTCGCATCCCCCCTCAACACACAACTCCCAAGGTTTTTCTCGAGGTACCCTTCCCACAGGGCCGAGAATTACAATGCCCTCCATTGCCCCTGGCCCCCAAGGCTTCTATATACATTCCCCCCATTAGCCCTAGTTCCCAGAGTCATCCAGAAACTGATCCACGAGAAGGCAGAACTGCTTCTGGTGGCCCCCTACTGGCCCAGACGCCCATGGTTTGCGGACCTCCGCAACCTATCAGTGGCCCCTCCCTGGAAAATCCCCCCCGAACAGGATCTCCCTTTCTCAGGGGCCCATCTGACATCTGGATCCCCAATGGCTCCAGTTAGCCGTTTGGAGGTTGAGCGGAACCGCCTAAGAAACGAGAAGCTCTCTGACCAGGTTATTGATACCATTTTAGCGGCCTCTCAACTACCCGAATATACGATGCCACTTGGAATAGTTTCTGCAAGTGATGCCATAAATTCCAGGTCAACCCGCTTTCGCCCTCCATCGCTCGGGTTTTGGACTTCCTCCAAGAGGATCTGAGGAAAGGGCTTTCCCCTAACACCTTGAGGTGACAGGTCGCAGCCCTCACAACTGTCATCACTTGCGACAACCCTGGTTCCCTTTCCCACCACCCTCGCATTAGGGCATTCCTCAGGGGAGCCACTAATTGTGTCCCCCAACCATTCACCGATATGCTACCTGGGACCTCAATAGGGTCCTTGTGTCCCTTACTAAACACCCCTTTGAGCCTCTCAGGGAATCCACCCTCCAGTTTTTAACATTCAAAGTCATGTTTATGGTGGCCATTACTTCGGCTCGCCGAATCTCGGAGATCGCAGCCTTGTCGGTGAGAAAGGACCTTTGCGTCTTCCATGTTCTGCATGAACAAGAAAGAACTGGTATGATTTTATGATCTGTTATAAAATAAATTAATTAAACTATAGTTATCTCGCTTAAGTATGAATTAGTTAAATTACAGTCAAATGATTGTTCAAAAGTGATATTGGGATATATGGTTGTTGATTGATGATATGAGTTATTATGCAACATAATTATTATGATGACTATGAAATGGATGCACAAAAAGGAGTGGTAAACCAACCGATACACTGCTTGTAAATTTATGAAGAATGATGATGTTTTTATGTTATGTCCTATGTTTTATATGTTTGTGTTTGTTGTAAAAAATTAATAAAACTTGTATTAAAAAAAAAGAAAAAGAAAGAAAGAACTGGCTGTGCCTGAACGTACACAAAAAAACAGCCAAAGCAGATTTCAAACCAAGGATGCATGCAAAATATGCAGTTTTAACAATAAGATGAGAGAATAGCTTCGTTTGCATTCCCACATATTGTGAAGTTTCTCTTTATACACTTCTATTATGTACAGATCCCAACTGAAGCAGGAAGCATCTTTTGATGACAATCACTACCAAATTTTAAACTCTCCAAGAGTGCTTACTGCTGGAAAAAATGTTATTTATCAATATTATCACCATGTAGCATTAACAACCCTAAAGCAGGATGCTAAACACTAAACCGAAAAACTAAGTAGGAAAAAAAAATCAAACTAGCCAAATCATAAAAAGATGGTAACTTCAAGGTGTAATGACAACAAAACAAGAGACATAGCACAAGTACTTGTTCTCCATTCAGATAAAAAGGAAATTAGCTTTAAAAGCTAAAGACCTGACAGAGCAACTATCTAAATTAATAGTTCCCTACCTTGATTCTATAATCTCAACCATTGGCACTGCTGAGTGAGGATTACAATGCACCCTAGTCAGCATCTGGGTTAAGTTTAAAGTTGGAAGCAATTTAAAAAGCTAATTGAGAACAAAGCACAGCTTTATTAGGGACTTCCGGTTTGCAAGCTTTCGGCGGCAGCAGGGATTTGCGACCACGCAATCCCTGCTGCGTTCGCCGCCAAGGTTCCCCCGATCCATCTGGATTTGGGGGATATAGCTGCCCCGTGGAGGCAGCTGAAGACAGGGGGGATCCAGCAAGGGGTTTGGGGATGTCGCAACCCCCCTCCCCAGCCGGCTAAACCCCCTTTTCCCGAGGCGGAGGAACGGCGGTCAGCAATGGCTGCCACGAAGAAAGCTGCAGCCGGGTAATCAGGTGCAGGAGGGAGAAAGCTAGAGGAAAAGTGAAAGCTGCTTCTAACCAGGACAAGATGGGAGAAAGTGACTTGGAACCTGGAAGGCTGCTAAGTATATATTGTTCCTTGTGAGTTATTAGCTGCGAATACTCTAAAAGGGAAAGTTTTTTCCTTGTTCTACTCTCCTTCCTAAAGTGACAGCGGGAAAAAAGAAAGAAAGAAAAAACCTTTTGGCTGTGAGTGGGAAGGGAGAGTGAAAAAAATAAGAGCCAAATTTGAAAATAAGGAGAAGATTGCCTAGAATTGCAAAGAGTTTAAAAACTTCCAAAAAATATATTTGAAAAGGATTTGTGACTACTTTAACCCCAGAAAGAGAAAGTGAAGAAGAAGGTATCTAAAAGAAACAGTCTATTTGGATTGTTTGGTGATTTTGGAACCTTTGGAAATTACTTCTGATTAAATCATCTGGGTGGTTGTTTGGGAAAACTTTTTCTCTACACAATGGCATAATCTATGGATGAATTGAAACTTATATATCAAAAATATGAAAGAGAAAAACAAGGAGGGGAAGATGGCCTTGGCACTATTTTTCAATACTTAGAAATGGCGGTTTATATTTATGTGAAGCAGAATGAGGATGATGGGGACAAAGAAGAAGAAGGAGCCATCTTTGATGAACAAGCGACTTTGACTGGAGAAGGGAAAAAGCAAGAGAAAAAGGAAAAAAGTCTTTGAGATCTGGAAAAACAGCCCAAAAAGAGAAGAATAAGGTGAAAAGGGGACATTGTGTTAAGAAACAACAGAAAGGGGGAAAGCAGAACAAAAGGCAAGTGGAGAGACAAGGGATTAAAGAGGACAAGGGGAAGAAGAAGCAAGGGAGAAAGGAAGGAATGAGAAGTCTTAATGATGGGGAGCAAGATGTTAAGAAGCAAAAGTTTTTTTAGAGATAATGGATAAATTTTATTGTTAAAGGGATTCTAGAAAGGTACATAAGACTGCATTCTGATACTTGTATTTAGAAGTAATCATAGAAAATTAGAAATAATATGTAACTTAAAATGTGATAAAATATTTAACATAAATTAGTGAAATTTTTGGTTAAGAAAAGGGAGTACTGTAATGAAACATGATTTAAGATTGTGATGTGGGAGGGGGGGTAATAATCTTTGGAAAGCATAAGTGTTCCCACAAAGGTATGATATCTTATTGAAATGGATAAAATGTTCAAGATATAAATGATTGTTAATATTAATGATTAGCAAAATCTTCGTGAAATGAGATTTAAAGTAGAAGGAGGAACATTTTAATGAAATATAGCTATAATATGTGATGTGGCGGAGGGGAATAATTATGGAAAATAGGGCTCCCATAAGAGTATGTGATTTAATTGAAAAGCAATGAGTTAAATGTTTAAGATATGAATGAATATCAACACTAATGAATAGATTTGTATTATTTTTGATAATATAGTATAATTTTAAAATGTACCAGACAGAATCCCAATGTATGTTATGTGTTTTATATTAAGTATTATAAATATAGGGGAAAGAGATAAAGGCATCATACTCCATATAGTGTACAGGAGAAATACTTCTTTTTTTTTAAAGAAGAAAAATAAATGGTTGGCTGGAATAGAACAAAGAATAATAAATATTATGATATGAATTGAGAGGAGATAAATAAAATAAAATAAAATTGAGAAAATTTAAAGGAGAAAAGAAGTTATATAGAAAATTGAAAATGTTAATAAGATATGAAATGGTATGTAAAATGAATATGAATTTGAATTTGTGTCTGTATCAAGAGTTTTAACCCGGGACTAAGCAACTTTCAGAAAAGAGATTTTTTTATGCTTTTATGTTTTGTGTTTATGTCAATTTATGTATTATTTGTTTTGAAAATAAAACTTTTTTTTTTTTAAAAAAAGCACAGCTTTATTAGATGAATCATGTTTAGTCATCAAACAAAAATGCAACTAAACCACAATAGCATTAACACAGAATAACTTTCTCGGGTGCTAACAACTCTACAGTAAAAAGTTTGTGCACTGTTTCTTGACTTAGACAAAGATTCTTTTAAGATAACACATTGAACGTTATTTAATTGAATCTTCTTAGAGAGATTCAATGATTAAGACTCGTGCATGCAAATACTTTTAAATGTGTCTGTATATTGTTCACACACAACACATACAAAAAAATCCCATCGAACTGTCACAAATTGATGAGTAAAACACAAACCATTGAGTGAAACATGATGAATAAAGTAAATTTAAGAGGATAAATCCTATAATATCAAATCTGGTCATGAAAATAACAGGGGTGGGGAAATATGGAGAACACATATGGAGAATTGAATGCGCCCTCTCCCTTAGTAATAAAACCCAAATGAAGATGTCGCTGTTAAAAAGATGTAGTTTCTTCTTAGAATTGATAAGCATGCATTCATTTCTAAAATGGCAAGAAGAAACCCCAACACAATAAACTAAATCCCAAGCAAAAACAAAAAAGCAGTGAAGAACAGATGGTTTTTCAATGGCACCCTCATGCAACAAGGGTTTCTAAAGTACGTACCTAGAAAGGTTCTCTTGGGAGCTGTTTTGATTTCTTCATCCTTACTATCTGCAGCTATATTAAAATATTGAAGAGAAAGCAGACAAAACAAAGCAGTTTGACTCCTCGTAATAGCAAGGTCTGAAAGTGCTCTAAATTACCTTAAAGTTAAGGTAGCTTGATGACAGTCATCATGCTAGAATGCTTTTTTATACATGTAAAAAAACAATTTAATTTGCTGGATTCTGATATTAGTCATTCAAATGTGCTCCCCAAAATTCAGAAAAAGAAACAATTAGAAAACATAAATGTAGAAGAACCATAGCTTAAGCAAATACTGAATGCATTGATCAGTATCAAGAAGTTATATTAGTTATACACATAACATTTTTTTCGCTAAGAGGAATATGGGGGAAAAATGTAAGCAAAGGTTTATTTAGCTAAATCAAAACAGCATGAAAGAGCTCATCTAAGACTGTTGATAAATGATGCTTTACATTCCAGCCAATAATTCAAGAGATAAATACGCACAACAAGCTTATCTTAAATGTCAATAATTGAATTACAATATGAATAACAAATAAAATCTTAAGCTATATCCACTTATCCAAAAGGGTACAAAACTACAAAACCAGCAATTGTTTTCATTCTCTGTAGCCAACAAGTTCTATTGTTTAATAAAAGCAGCTAAATTCTGTTCAAAACAATTCTCTCTAAATTTTGCAATTCTAGAAAATTGCTATATGATGGACGTTGAAACAAAATCAACAATTGTCTTCGATCACCACATATCTCTTACACATATATACACACTCACACCTCCCCAAACATTCACATTCACAAATTTATAAAAATAAAAAGCATGGATTCAAAACAAAAAGCCAACAATGCAAACTATCAAAACAGGTTTTTGGATATTTCAGATCATTAATTCTAGAACTCAATGTTTTAAATCATACAAGAACATGACCAAAAAAAAACCCCCTGCATTAAAATTAGAAACAGACATTTCAGGAAAAACCTCTGGTGTATATTGTTTACTATGGTAATCATAAGGAGGATATATTTAAGCAAATTACTCTTCTTATGCAGGGCAGGTTTCAAATAAAAACAGGCCAGTAATGTAGGCTATATAAATTAAGAGGCTCTGAGCTACAGTTAGATTGGATTTACTGTCATAAAGCAGGTGACTCAAGAAAAAGTCCAAGAGTGAAGGATCAATATTGACTAAAAAGCAAAGAGGAGACTGCATCTTAAAACAAGTCTTTGATTAAAAGCTTATGGAAATGTCCAGTAATTTGCAACAATTTAATAAATATTCCAACCAGCACAGAATAGATTGTTTACAGATCCTCTGAGATTAAATATTTGTTTCATGTAACATATTTTGTCCATTTCATGCAAACAGCCCATTCTGTCAGTGTTAAGTAATGTGAAAACCATTAAATCCCACCCAGAATCAGCTGCATGTGTGAAGGACGTGGTTGTATACATACTGAAGCCAACCATCCAATCAGAAAGGGGGAAATATGAACTTAGGAGAATAGGATGAATGCACATACAGATGGATGGATGGACAGATGGAAGGAAGGAAATCTAGCAAGTCTGCCTTCGGTGCATTCCCACATTTCACTATCTAACTTTAAGATGTGTGGATTTCCAGAATTCTCCAAGTGGGAATTCTGGGAGTTGAAGTACTCACATCTTAATGGTTTCCAAGTTTGAAAACCACTGCCATATCTGAACTGAAGAGGAAGGAAAAATTAGCATGCACAGGTCTGTAAATTATACATATCTTTCATGGAATCATGACCTCATCCTTTTTTCTTGTTTCTGTTATCAACAAACTTTTTATTATCACGAAAAGAATGAACACTTACAAAAGCTGAAGAATGAGAAAACCATAGAATGTTTTTGCACAGCAACGGAAATATATATGCATGTGATGGTCATACTCTATTCCCACATTTTGTATTTGAAGGTCATACATAACTTGATGGAAACCATCTGAAACTCTAAGAGATAAGAGTGCTGACTAGCTTGTCCCAGTTCATCTAATATATCACAGTGTTTGTTATCACAACCAGACATTCATGATAGATGGAAGGACTGATCCATAAAACGATGGAATGTTATGCTTCTGAGCAGAACAATGAGTACAAAAGGATATTTCAGGTGGATGCTACACAAGTTTAGAGCAATGAATCTGACACCTAGAAGCATATGAGTATATAGTAGCAATCGGGAATGAATGATGGGAAGATCTTTCTTCTACAATTTTGCGAAGGAAAACAACGGAACCCACTTCTATAGCTCCCTACTCCAATAAATAGAGTCACTGGAAGAGAATTGCTTTGATTAGGATTTGACATATTCATATACACGCAAATATTTTTCAAACTAAATCACATTGCCTTAATTGGAAGGCTTTTTAAATGTTGAAATATCAAAACAGAGTGTTGCCAAAATATAATGCAGCCAGAGAAAAAGAGAGGAGAAATAATGTTATACAGAATCAATATGCAATGATTTCAACCAACCTGAAAAGGAACGTCGTTTTATAGTCAACTCATTGGCCACATGTACTTCAGTGCAGAGTTTCAACATCAATAACATTGTGGCTATCATTATAATGCTTTGCAATAGTAAGGGTGACTCAAAATGTCTCCCAAACCTGAAAGAAGAAAAAGAGATATCAAGTGGTTGAACACTAAAAGAAAAAGAAAAAAAGACTTTCATAAAACAAAATTCCAGAATGGATATAAATTAATTTACTGATATTCAATTCTTCCAAGAGCAGGTCACCATTTTAATTCTAGGTAGGGAACCAGAATATATAACTATTAACTAGATAGATGCCAAATAAACTGCTCTGGATAATTATAGAAAAATATAACAAATAATGAATAGAATACAATAGAATTCTTTATTGGCCAAGTGTGATTGGACACACAAGGAATTTGTCTTGGTGCAAATGCTCTCAGTGATCATAAAGAAAAGATACATTCGTCAAGAGTCAAGAATCATAACGTACAACACTTAATAACAGTCATAGGGTACAGTAAGCAATCAAATCATACTAGGAAACAGTCAGTATAAATCGTAAGGATACAAGCAACAAAGTTATAGTCATACAGTCACAAGTGGGAGGTGATAAGGAGTGAGGAAAAGATTAATAGTAGTAGTAGTGCAGACTTTGTAAATACCGTATATACTCGAGTATAAGCCGAGTTTTTCAGCCCATTTTTTGTGCTGAAAAAACCGCCCTTGGCTTATACTCGAGTCAGATTCCCCTCTGAAAAAAAAAAAAGACCCACCGCCATGTGAGAATGCTCAGACACGAAAGCTATCCGACCGAAAATAAGTGTGTGTTGCGGGGGGGGGGGGCTTTTAACAAAGGGAAGATGTAGGGAGAAGGCAAAAGCGACGGAAGATCCTTCAGGGGAAATTGAGGGGGAGACTCACTCGGGAGGAGGGGGAGGAGGAGGTGGTGGTGGCGGCTCTCTCCCTTGCAAGAAAAAAGCAAGGCTCTCTCCCTTGCAAGAAAAAAGCAAGAGCCGTTCTTATGATCTCTTCCTCTCTCTCTCTCTCCCGTAATACAGTCAATCCCTTTCCAGCACGCGGGATCCGCCCCCGCCGCTTTGCACCTTGCAAATGCAAAAACCCCAGGATTTTGCATTTGCAAGGTGCAAAGTGGCGAAGTGAGTGTGTGTGTGTGTGTGTGTCTGTCTGTCTGTCTGTGTGTGTGTGTGTGTGTGTGTGTGTGTGTCTCCCTTCCTCGCACCAGCGCGCCTTCCTTCCACTGCTACGCGTTTGGGCTGCTTTGTGCCCCCCTCCCTCCCCGACGTCTTTTATTTTCTCCTTTCCAATGAACGGGAACGAACAAACCAGGATTAGCTTCAAGAGCCCCGAGGAGCAGCAGCGGCAGCAGCAGCACCCAGCATCCTCAACTTGAAAGTTACTGCTGGGTAAAGGAGCCGCTCTTGGAGCTCGGCGGCACTTTGCAAGAAGAGCGAGAGAAGGAGGTGAGGCATGGCCCGGCTCTGCTCTGCAAAAGGCTGCGCCTGCAATGCCGCCCCGGGCGCTGAGCAAGGCTGACTAGCGGCGCCCGGGCTGTTCGGGAGTGGGAAGCGGCTGTGCCCCTGGCTGTGGGAAGCGGCTGTGCCCTGGCTGTGGGAAGCGGCTGTGCCCTGGCTGTGGGAAGCGGCTGTGCCCTGGCTGTGGGAAGCGGCGGCGCCCGGGCTGTTTGGGAGTGGGAAGCGGCTGTGCCCCTGGCTGTGGGAAACGGCTGTGCCCTGGCTGTGGGAAGCGGCTGTGCCCTGGCTGTGGGAAGTGGCGGCGCCCGGGCTGTTTGGGAGTGGGAAGCGGCTGTGCCCCTGGCCGGCCAGGGGAATGGGGACCCTGCCTGATCCAGGGGCGGCAGCCGCCCGGGCGTCCTCCTCTCGGCTTTCAGCCGGCCGTTTGCAGGGCTCAGCGAGTCTGCGCCAGGAGTTGCCCCGCCGCCATGCAGAAGCTGTCTGTGGAGTTGTCGGGGGAGCCCAGGAGGAAAGCGAAGGGCGGGCTGGGCTCCAGCAAGGCTTTTCCTTCCCTTCAGACTGCAGTGCGAGCTGGGAAGGGAATTGCCAGCAACTCTCGGTCGCCTCGGCTGCGACGTCCGCTTTGGGTTTCTCCCAGCGCGTCAAGCAGCCACGAAAGCACGCGCGGGGGGAGGGAGGGGTTACTCGAGCAGGCTGGAAGGAGGAGGTGTGCGCCGGGTGATTTCCCACACGGGGAGTCATCTTAAGTCACCTCCGCCGTCACAAGAGCGGTCAGTATTCTCATTCACACTCTTTCTCACTCACTCTCTCTCTCTTTTTTTTTGCAAAGCCCCCCCCGCACCCCTCTGGCAGCAGCAGGCAGAGAAAGCCCCGCTTCCCCCTGGCCTGTCTCGGGGAGAGGAAGCGAAGGGCCCCATCTCGGCTCCCGTCTTTCTCAGATACCTCTGGGGTTTTTTCCCCCTTCCAACTGGACGATCGCTTTGATGGCATGCGTGAGTTGGCTTCCCACTCTTTTTTTTTAACTCTCCTCCTCCTCCTCCTCCTCCTCTCCTCTCCCCTCCCCTTGTTGTCTGGTCTTCCCTAAGGAAACTCGAGGGCTCACACTTCCAGGTGTTTCTCCCTGTCTTTCTCCCTGTCAATGATCTTTTCTTCCCTTCCCTTCTCTCAGCCCCATCCTCCTTCACCTTTGTCACCACAATCCTGAACAGATGAAGTTTGTACTTCTCAAGAAAGGTTGGATGTTCCTTTTGAGGAGGGAACCTAGTGTGACATCTGTATGTTGACCTACTACTGAGCCATGGCATGTGTGCACATGCAATGGAGGCATGAGGGAGAGCTGTGAAAGAGATGGTGGCTCTCCAAAACAGGATGTACATGCAGCACATACACATGCTTTTTTCTTGCAAGGGAGAGAGTGACTCTGTTTGGACATACAGATGATGATGAGGAATCCAGTTTTGAAGGATTTTAACTCTTGTGTTTTAGCTTGGTTGCTGATTGAGCTAAGGTTTTTGTACTTTTAAAGTTATTGTTGATACCATATTGGTTTTGTTGGCTCTCTTTTCCACTTACAGAGCTAGTTTACTGTTTTTCTTTGAAATAAATATTCAAAAACATTTAACCTACTGATGCCTCAATTAATGTAATTTTATTGGTATCTATTTTTATTTTTGAAATGTACCAGTAGCTGCTGCATTTCCCACCCTCGACTTATACTCGAGTCAATAAGTTTTCCCAGTTTTTTGTGGTAAAATTGGGTGCCTCGGCTTATATTCAGGTCGACTTATACTCGAGTATATACGGTAGTTGAACAGTGTTGAAAGAATTATTTGTTTAGCAGAGTGATGGCTTTAGGGAAAAAACTGTTCGTGTGTCTAGTTGTTCTGGTGTGCAGTTTATGTCCAGGATGTGAGAGGTCTTTAAATATTTTCACAGGATCATAAAATTAACAAATTAAGAGTAATATTTTCTGAGTTTCCTAACCTTACAAAGTGAAGATTGTAAAATAGACATTCTTAATTTTAAATACAAATTTTTTGCCAGTGTACTGAAATCTATGCATAGAAAATCAGTTTCTCCCAGTGAAACCACTAGAGGGAGATCCATTCTCCTCTTAAGTCTTTCCTGGTAATTAATAAAATCATATACCTGTAACAGCTTCATAAAACTTTTTAAATATATTAAATTAATACTTAATATTCACGTTATTTTTTTAAAGTATCACTTAAAAAAAATCTCAGCCTTGTAATATTTATTTGCACTGTGGCAGGTGTGACTAATTGGGCTTCCTTCAGCATCAATTCCAATGGTCTTACCTCTGCACTTGATTAACAAGGCATGTGTTCAGACCAATAGTGGGATTCCAATTTTTTTACTACCGGTTCTGGGGGCATGGCTTGGTGGGCGTGGCAGGGGAAGGATACTGTAAAATCTCCAGTCAGAGGTGGCATTTGCTGGTTCTCTGAACGACTCAAAATTTCCGCTACCGGTTCTCCAGAACTGGTCAGAACCTGCTGAATACCACCTCTGGTTCAGACAATCCAAAAATGAAACTATAATTAGTAATTCAAAAATACAGTTTAAAGAACACTGGAGTCTAAACAGCACACAAAGCAATAAAAGACTAAGAATTGTGCTTGCAAGTTTGTTGATAAACATAAAAGATCTTAACTGTCTCTGGGTCATTCAAGTTTGGAGAGACAAAATGAGTTCCAGGAAAGGCAATGGTGAATTTAGCATCCTGGCTTATTACCATAGCAGAAAGAGAAATTTAGCAAATGCAGCATTTTCATATACATACATGCAAATGTCCTAAAGGCAAGCCCCTTTTGCACTGTTTCCCATAGGCACAGAGAATAGAATAGAGAGAGAACAGGCAGAGAAAACAAGGTTTCTGAACAAAACAGGGAGAAAGAATTTGCTTGCATTTGCATGACTGGGCATTTGTACCATCCAATGTTTGGAATGAAAAGACAACGGAGAGTTGCTGGTCTCCATTAAATAAAAACAAAATGGAAACAGAGAAAGCAAGAAAAGGGGAAGAAACTTGTTCTCTTCTAAAATGCTCAGCGATTGACAGGACTGGGAAGGGGGTATTTTAGTAAATCATCAAGATATCCCTCCAGAAGATTTGTTTCCTGACCTGATGAGAAAGGGGGAAAGGAGGATTATCATAATCTATGATGAGTAGGATAGTTTTCACTACTATTCTAACAAATAGTAATTGCTGGGTTTTACAACAGCAACAAAGCATAATTAACTTCATCATAGGAATCACAGATTGTTCCAGTGGCTCAAGATTTATTGCTTAACATTATTTTTGTGTGTAAACACTTATACAGGTAGTCCTCGACTTACAACAGTTCATTAATGAACGCTGAAAGTTACAACGGCACTGAAAAAAGTGACTTATGACCATTTTTCACAGTTATGACCTTTTCAGTATCCCCATGATCATATGATCAAATTCAGATGCTTGGCAACTGATTCATATTTATGACCATTGCTGTGTCCCAAGATGATGTGATCCCCTTTTGTGACCTTCTGACAAGAAGTCAATGGGAAAGCCATTAACAAACGTGTTACTCACTTATCAGCTGTAGTGATTTGCTTAACAACTGAGGCCAGAAATATAATAAAATGGGGCAAAATTCACTTAACAAATGTTTCAGCAACAAAAATTTTGGGCTCAATTATAGTTGTAAGCCAAAGATAGTTTGTATAGCTTATTGTTTCTTTCAGGAAAGTTTGCAGCAACCAACTCATCCCTCATCCCTCACAGTCTCTCTTGCTTTTGGACATCTGTAATTTCATATATATAATCAGTCAATCAGAAACGTGGAGAGAATTCAGGGAGAGTGCTTACAGAAGTTCAAGTATGATCACTGGGGCTATCTTGCCTGGAGTTTTAAGGGCATCTCCAAATACCCATGATGGAATGGAATCTTTCCTTTCAACAATAAGCTATCTGAACCATCTTTATTCAACATATGTGAGAGCTTCCTGACAATTCTTTTTGTTGGTGAGACTCAGATATTAGGCAATAATATCCAGCAGTCAAAAGCTGTCCCAACTCCTTCTGTATTTGGGCTAAACATTACCCTCAAAAATATATGAAATCCAACAGATAAAAGCTAGCTGTAATCATGAAAGGGTTTGTTGTTGTTCAGTCATTAAGTTGCACCTGGCTCTTTGCAACTCCATGGACCATCACGCCAGCCCCCCCACCGTCCTTCATTGTCTCCCAGAGTTTGCCCAGATACATGTTCATTTTGTCAATTATGCTATCTAACCATCTCATCCTCCGCCGTCCTCTTCTCCTTTTGCCTTTAATCTTTCCCAGCATCAGTGTCTTTTCCAATGAGTCCTCTCTTGTCATTTGGTGACCAAAGTACTTGACCCAAGAAATACTTTCCACCAAAAACAAATCAGAAACTATTTTTATATGAACTGTACTATGATTAGTATCATTAATTTCCAATACTGCTTCAATTTTTAATTCTTGGGTATGTGTTTTGCAAGGTGAGAAACAAGAGACTTTAAGAGCAGAATGAGTACTGTATATAACTGGTGTTCTCTGATCAAACATTGGAAGCAAAAGTTGGTCTTGAAAGAAGCAGGACAGAAAGATGATGCTTTTGAAGTTCAGCTTTGGAAAAGACTCCCAAGAATACCATGGACAGCCAATAAAAATGGACCATCAAAAGAATCAACCCAGTTTTTTTCACACAAGGCACAAATGACCAGGCTGAAATGATCATACTTCAGACATATTTTGTAAAGACCTAGTGCTCTGAAGAGAGCTCTTACACTGGGAAAGGTAAGATAAAAGATAAGAAGAAGACCAGCAGCAAATTGGATGGACTCATTTACACTGGTGACAGGTGCATCATTAGAAGACCTAAAGCAGGGGACTCCAACTGTGGCAACTTTAAGACTTGTGGACTTCAACTCCCAGAATTCCTGAGCTAACATGATTGGAGGAGGAATTCTGGGAGCTGAAGTCCACAAGTCTTAAAGTTGCCAAGGTTGGAAACCCCTGACCTAAAAGACCAGATTTGGGGCAGTTCATCAGAGAAGAGTATCTAGTAAATAAACTCCAATAAACATTTACTCCACACATTAAACCAAAGTCAAATAATCTGATATGTTTTTAATAACATAGCTCTAGCCAATATTATTGTGAACCAAGCAAAGGATGCATTTAAGATGAAGTCTCCTCAACAATTCTTTAGAATCAGGTTAAAAAATACCCTCTAAGAAATTTTCTGGTGTCAATCTAGTGAGGTTGACAGAATAACTGCACTTGAACATCAACAGAGTGTAGCAGAAGATTTCTGATCATAAACCCAGAGTTTGCAATAAGTCTTGGTTTTCTTAAAAGAAAGACTAGTATAGAAATGAAATGAAGAAAAAATGTTTGATATTCAAGTTCTTCCAAAAATATCTATAAGCACTAACAATTCTTGCTGATAAACAGTATATATTTGAAAATAAAGTTGTAAAACATAGTCATCATACACTGATTTTTATTGCAGCATGTTAGATTTATGATAGTCATAATTCTACTCATTGCAGCTGGTGAATATTAATGCACTATAATCTATATACAGTTATGACATGATTCTAGGCAAACAAATATGAACAGATGTATGCTTAAAACCTTTTTAACAGGATATCCCACTTTCAAGGGCAAACTGTTAATTATTACTATTTTTACATATTTTCCATGCCTATAATCATTCACAATGTTTTTTAACTACAAGCTATAATTACATTGCCCATTGATTAGAAAAAAAGAAAGCAATAGCATAATATGGATTGTCTTCAATTTACAAGTTTGTTCAGTGACTATTGAAGTTACAACAGCACTGAAAAACGTGACTTATTTTTCACACTTACAACGATTACAGCATCCCCTTGGTCACGTGATCAAGTAAGATAACTGGCAACTGATTCATGATGGTTGCAGTGCCCTGTGTCATGTGATTTGCGACCTTCTGACAAGCAAAGTCAATGGGAAAGCCAGATTCACTTAACAACCATGTTGCTTATTTAACAACTGTGGCAAGAAAGGCCGTAAAATGGGGAAAAATTAACTTTAAAAATATCTCACTTAGCAAAGGAAAATTTGGGCTTAATTGTGATGGTAAATTGAGGACAACCTGTAAACCAGGGGTGTCCAACCTTGGCAACTTTAAGACTTGTGGACTTCAACTCCCAGAATTCCTCAGCCAGCAAAGTTAAAGTTGCCAAGGTTGGACACCCCTGCTGTAAACCAAAGTAAATTGAAAAATCTGAGTATCCTTTCTCTAAAAGCAGTCCATTAACAATATTCAACAGAAGGATTCAATAACAATCAACACCAATACAATTCTTCATTTCTTGAACTTTCTCTCAGCATGTATTAATATAAACGATAGGATCTCCATTAAATGCCACAGTAAATTGTTTTGATCAAATTATCTACTAGAGGCTAATGTACAGTTGTCTTGTCCTGTGTGTGTGAGAGAGGCAAAAGATAATCCAGAGAAAGTGCAAAAGGGAGCTTCGAAACATTAATTGCCCTTTCTTGAAATTTACTATAACAGGGCAGCTTGGAAGTGAAAAACTTACATGAGTCAACCTTTTATAAGTCCTTTAAAATACAGCCTTTTCCCCATAATTATAAAATCTAAAAAGGTGTGAGGAGAGGAAAGCAGCACTGCTTGCAATCACCAGTAGCAAAAAATACAACCATCATCAGAAAGAAGATCTGGCAACTAGCTGGCATAAAAGAAATGCACCATTAAAACTGACAGTCGGTCTTTTTAAACACCTGTCACTGATAAATCCATCTGACAAGCCCATTTATACCACCCTTGCGTTGTTATTTGATTTAGGTCTAGTTTTAAAGGAGGGGATTCTGGGCTCAAAGCTTACCTTGTCTAACACTCAGCTGAAAGGCATTTAGGTAGGCTATATAACCTAACTAGCCTGTTCTGTTTCCTTATTCCTTATTTTTGCCAATTATTCTTTCCCAGAGCTGGGGCAAGGTTGGAGTTGTGTTTTCTACCGGCCAGAAAACAATAAGTCTGTCCCCACCCCTTCCAAATACATAGAAACATGAAAGCACTCAACTGATTTCATTGCAAGCAAAACATTAATAGAAGAAACCTGGTAATTCCTTTGGATTATCCAAAGGAATTTATAACTCAGCAGCTGTACGGGTACTGTACTTCATAAAACAGCTCAGCAACTAATGTTATGAATACTTCAAGTGCATTTTTTTCCAAGAAAAAAAATCCTCAGCAAAAAGAGTACCTAATATTTCATAATCTTATCAAATCCTGGCTTAAAAACAGATGGATATGTCCAAGCTTACATTATCTGTCCACTTTGGTCTGATTTAAAAATATAAATTATACAATACAGATTTTATGTTAAGGAACATCAACACCTGAACATCAAGAGTGATATTTCTCAACTGCCTAAATTTATTTCATGGTACAATTTGTACCCCAATTTTCATCATAACAACATTGAAAGCCATGTATTTTGTCTGACTTGTATTAAGTCCTTACTTTTAAATAGGCATATTTGAAACTAGTGACATGTTCAAATTTCATTAACACTTGTCTATAATATTCCTATAAAAGGATATAGAAGATGTTTTGGGGAGGCATCTATTATCTTACATTTATGAAGGCAGATTTTTTATTTCTCATCATCCTGTACACTAGACACATTGATAGGAACAAAAGAGACTTCACCAACTTCTAAGGGGACAATATGCTTCATTCTTATGTCTAATTTCAACGACAGTCTTGATCAGAGTAGCTCAATAAGGATTCAATGAACATTCATTATTCCTTTACACAGAATTGTTTAATGAAAGATCAATCTCCAAACATAACTATAAAGCAAATAATAAAAATCTAATTCTCCTTCAGGCAGCAAAGAAAGAAAAACAATACTTCTATTTGTCTCTAAGTGCTTTATTCTGCATTACATTCTTAAATTATAGCAATACTTCCTAAAAGGTCATCTGTAACCAAATTAAAATCTGAGGAAAGCCATCCTCAAGATTCATGGATCAAACTACCATAAATATCTAGGGCTAATGGTTTCCTTTATGTGTATGTCATAAACATTGATCAGTTATATTGTGATGAAAGATGATTTGCTGTAAAACCAGGATGAGTCTTCTGAAGTTGAACAAAAGGCTGACGGATGACTGTGCTATTCAGCCACCAGTCTAGGATTGATGGGAATGTAACAGCATTCCGTGCACCCCGGGACACATCATGTGGTTACATGACCACAGGAACACCTTCAGACAATGCTGACTCCCTAGGCTACGAAACAGAAATGGGCACTGACCCAAATGGACAGGGGAAACCTTTACCTTTTTTTTTTAACCTTATTTAATTGAGGCTATTTTTTTGGTAGGGCTGAGCAGATTTCGAAGTCCATGGTAAAAAGTGCTTTAGAGTGTATGGGGATAAATACACAGCACTTGACTGATCTCTTAAGACGTCGTTTTCCAAGAATCACGAGACTGCCATCTGATCTGACGCAAAGGCACTTTTGATTTAAGGAGTGTCACACAGATCTGATTGGCGCTTGCCTGCTTTTGAAGGATTTTTTTTCCCCTTTCTAAAATGCCACATAGCCTTATTCTTCATAATACATTTAATTGTTTATTAAGCTTTATACTATGTCTGCTAGATGAATATTAATATTGCTAAAGCCTCCGCAGCTAGTTTCAAAAGAGCTTTTGTTTAGGTTTGCACGCTTTCAAATCCTGGCAACTTTAGGATGACAAAAATAACCAAACTTTCCAACTCAGAATGTACAGTATATTTCAATATATTAGATATCACAAATTTAGGACTTTCATCAGGTATCACAGGTTTAGGGCAACCACAAAAACGCCATTATCCTTTTGAATATACTCATGAAATATTGACAAAGGACCCAGAGGGAGGCCAAATACAGCTGATATATCACTTATACTTCAAAGGAGTTTCATGGAATTTAGCAGCACAGTAAATCTCTCTCTCTCTCTCTCTCTCTCTCTCTCTCTCTCTCTCTCTCTCACACACACACACACACACACGCACACACTTTTCTTTTTCAGGTATTGATAGATCATCCAGAAGTACAGAAAGAAATGCAGTTTTTAAAAAAGAAGCAACTTACCAAAAGAGTATCCTTAAAATGTTTGCAATTAATAATACTAAGCACACGTAGGTTGAAAAGCCCTCTGCATTCTGTGTCCTTTTAATATCTCGGTATTGAGGGATGTATGGTACTACACCTCCAAACATCATGGCTGCCGAAGCCCCCCAGGATATCAGCTGTTGAACTGCAGTTATCAGCCATTCCCAGCCATCTGCTTCCATCATGGGTAGGATGATGTCCCTTAGCATGAGTACAGTTGGCAACAAAAGGGAAGCCCCCTTTATTACTTCCTCGGGATTTACTGACTTTTATTCATATCTGATTAATCTTCCAATAGGCCATATGCCATTCTTTAAGCAACCCTAGAAAAACAAAGTAAGATGAGACAAACTCAAAACTTGTGTGGAAATATTCAGTTGCACAATTAGAAAGTAATTAGTCATAATGATCTAGAGAAAAAGGCAATCTAATGCTTGCTCCACCATGCTGACATTCAAACAAAATGTCTGAGTTGTCAAGCTTAACAATCCTAAAAGTAAGTTTCTTAACAAAATATATCTGTTAAAACTTATCGCTTAATACTCATGATATAAAATGTGCTCATTTGTTGTGTTACTGGTTCCGGCCTAGCAAGCTTTTTCAGATTAATTCCATTAAAGGTCTGCATATTTTTATAATATAGTAGACCAAAAATATCACAGATTGGATAGCACACTTATAATTAATGGCATAAACATGTAACACTGTTAAGGACTGATGATACTTGTCAGATAACTACTGTCCATAACAAAAAGGCACATATTTTAATGAGAGATGAATCAGAAGCAATCTGGTAGCTTTTAATTAAATGTGTTAGTTAAGAAAGGTGCTATCAGATTCCACAGGATTTTTAGTTATCATAAACTAACATGGCTCACCTCTTACAAAATAAACTTTCCATGGTTGAGAATTCCTACAATCATGAGTTTTAATGAGTAGAAATTCTACAGAGAGACTGTTAAACTGCTGTTGACTTATTTGGTCAACAGCAATACAAACAAGATTTTTACTCCAATTAGCATGGTTATAGAGTATTTTAAAATTATCCCTTTTCGGAAAATAAGCAGGAAGCATTCCTTCTTGTAAACAAGAGAGAAAATCTCTTTCAAAGTACCTCACTTGCCAATTGAACTCTCAATAACATTCTTATTTAGCAAATTATATTGTCATTGTTTTCCTTTCATTAGGAGTTATTGCCATCAGTCAAAATTGTTTTCAATCAACAAACTCATCTTCTCCTCCCCCAGGCACACACTACAGATACAACAGCAGGGCTGTCTTATTCCATGAGCCTGATGGGCACTTGCATAGGGGCCCCATACTAGTCTGTGTATGTTAACCTTTCAGTGCCCCTTGTATCATATAAATACAACAGCATATTTATTACATTTGACTGCATTTTTTTTAATTAATCGGTGTTATTTTATTAAATAATACCGATTTTGTTGGAAGTGCCAATAAAATAAATGTTTAATTTTATCGACCATTTACTTTTTTATTCCTGTGAGTAGTTGTAGAGGCCCCAGTACACTTCTTTGCCCGGGCCCCATAATGCTGTAAAGACGGAACAACAGTTGCAACTCCCAGAATGCCCAGTCAGATCACAGGGAATTCTGGGACATGTAGACCCAATTCCCCTGCAGGGGATGCAACTTAAAAAGGCGTATTTAATTACTGTAAGTCATTCTCAAAACATGCCATATTAACTTCTAATCAGGGGAAACAATTTCCTGCTTGTGCAGGAAAATTAAGATAGTGCTCAACTTACAACTACCAACCAACCCCAAACTCTCCATCGCTAAATGGGACATTTGTTAAGTGAGCTTTGCCCCATTTTGCAACCTTTCACCACAGTTGTAAAGTGAATCTGGCTTCCCCATTCACCTTGTCAGAAGATGGCAAAATGACCCCATGATATACTTCAACTGTCATAAACACATGCCAGTTGCCAAGCATGCGAATTTTCATCACATCACCGTAAGCGTGGAAAAATAGTCATGAGTCACTTTTTTCAGTGCCGTTGTAACTTTGAATGGTCACTAAACGGATGGTTGCAAGGACTACCTATGCAGTTAAACAAAAAGAATAGGAAGGCTCTGATCTATGAAATCATGAAAAGTAGGGAATGAAGAGATGAAAGAAATAAGTGTGCATTCTCTGCTCCTAGAGGAGAGATCCCAGGAACTGAAGAAGGCAAGGCTCCCCCTTTCAGATTTTCTGCCTCTTCAGCTGAACAGACCAGGTTGCCAATAAGTGGCACCCCAAATTTCGGAGTCCCAGCTGAGTCTTCTAGCCAGAAGACCATTTTAGCCACAGTCCCTGCCTTACGAGGGGAGGGAAGGGAAGTGAAAAAGCCACTTTCCCCCCTCCGCTCCTCTCTGAATGGCCAACCGCGGCTCTGACACCAACCGCGACTTCTGTTTCCCCTCCACGCTCCCTTAGCAACTCCGCCAAACTGCCCGGCTTCCCAAAAGCAGAGAGGGCGGAGAAATCCTTAGCCCACCCCCCACCGAAAGAGGGAGAAAGGGGGCTGGCCCTCTCCTTACCTGGGCTCTCACTAAGGCCCCTCGCCCCAAGAATTGCGCATCTCCCCCTCTTGCTCGAGGGAGCCCCAGCCTGGGGCGTCGCTCCCGCCTCAGACTGCGCTGAAACCACAGCTGCGCTGCGCCCTTTTCCTTTGCCAGGGGCGCCCAAAGCCACAGGCGCAACTGCTACTGCTGCTCCCGCCGCCTCCCTGGGCGACTGGAAACAAGGAGCTAACAGCGGCAGCCGCCAGCAGCGATAAAATGAGCCACGCCTCTGTGACATCATTAGAAGCTGAAGCGGCTCAGTCTATGAATAAATCCGCCCTTCCTTGGCCTTTCGTCGTTTGAATCCTAGCGCCCGACCTGTTCCCGAGAGAAGGAGATTTGCTAAAATCCTGGGAAACGTGTGAGGGGGAAATATATCAGATTTCCGAAACAGATCACCAGAGCTCGTTCTTTCTCTGCTAAGCAAGGATGAACATGGGGGGGACACACACCCCCACCATAAAATAATGGGATTTTTCCTCCTTCCTCGTCACATATGAGAAAAGAAAGTTGTTGGGAAAATAGCATACAAAGCAAATGTCATAATATCACAAAGTGAGCATGTTTCATGTAGAATAAAAATAGATCCGGAGCTGCTTCCGAATGCTTCTTTAAAATGTCAATATCACCCACGCCGGTAATGTACTATTTTTAACAGAAAAAGTGTGAAGAAAGAAAATGTGAGAGGAGAGGGAGGGTATAGACATGTTTGCGCTTGCACTAAATGCCTTAGAGTTGTTTCCTATCATTATTTTTTCAAATTTGTTACAGCAACCCAATTCCAACAGACTGGGCAGCATACAAAACTAAATTTTAACTACTGTTATATAAATTCTTGTCTACTGTTACTAGTTGGTAATTATGGCTCAGCTTCCTATGAAATATTCAAGGTATCCTTCAGTGAAAGTGGTGTAATAACTTCAAACCTTTCTGGTTAAAAAAAAAAAACTCCATAAAACTAAAGGTAATTAGCACCTTGAGAGTTCTTTTTTAAAGAGCTCTGTAAAACTGTATTTAACTCTATTTGGCAACAAATCCAATATAGTTCAAAGGACTTGCTTCTAAAAAAAACTATAGAGTTGGCACCAAGCAGCCCCAATCAACAATGTCTTGCAAAAACAGGAAGGAAATGTAAAAATAGGAAACCCAGCTCTCATTCTGTTCCATAAAGTAGAAATCATGTACCCTGGAACTTGATAATATATAGAGGGAAGTTATTATTCAAAAGTGTTACAAGGTCAAAAGAGCTTTTCCTTTATCAAATGTTTTATCAGACAAAATAAAATGAAATAAATTAACAGTCTTTTAGCAGCAGAAATGACAAGAGTAAATGTGTATGTAGGGGAAAAATAAAACCCTCACAAGCTGACTTGGAATCCTTCTCAGAGTTGAAGTTAGGACATGTATCTTTTCATTAAACTCAATGTTCTGAGTTCACAGAGGGGAGTTTGGGAAGCTGGTAGAATTAGTATTAGAGTCCTTGCAACTTTCTTGGGAATTTTTTTCAGCTGTGGTTTGCTGTTGCCTCCCTCCTAGGAGGAAGAATGACTGACTGGCTCAAGGGCACCCAACTGGCTTTGGGCCTAATGTGGAACTAGAACTCACCATCTTCCATTTTTTAATCTAATTCCTTAACCTCTATACCAATGGTTTCCAAACTTGGCAGGTTGAAAGTATTGAAGTCCACATATCTTAAGGTTCTCAAAGTTGAGAAGTACTGCTCTGCATCAAACTGGCTCATAGAGTGTGTTGTTATATAAATAAAGTAAACAAACAACACAATCAATGGAACTCTACTTACTTTCTAAAGCGGCAATTAAAACATCAGCTTAGGTTCTGGTATGTATTGGATTCACAAAGCTCAAGAAATTCCACTCTGATGTTCTACTTTGCAGAAGCTGGATGGGAGCATAGAATTAAACATGCCAAATTTCTACCATTAGAGAACTAATGCAAAAGAATATTTGGGAAAGTAAATCCAGAAGATCCAGAAGTCTTCAATTCTGCTTTCTATTCCTTCAAGATCCAAGAACAGCATTCTGCAAGTTACCCCACAGAACAAATACAAAAAGCCACCAATTAGTTAGTCTCCCTTTGGTGAACTCCATAGATCCTTCAAAATCGGTGGATTTAAAAAAATAATGCCTTTTTTTTCTTTTTTTGAATACTGCAGATTTTAAAGGTCACAATGATTGTGTTAAAGCATACAGATTTTTCATTCATTTTCCTCTTAAAATTCCTGGCCTTCCCACGCCAAAGGGACCTTGGCCATACCAACATTTGGAATTCAACCAATGTTAAATGACCATCCAATTGACTTAATTGTTGAAAAAAAATTATCAGTGCTACTGTCAGATTTGAAGAGAGCCAGACCAAACGTATTCCTGTAACCCCAATCATTTTGCATTGGCTGACACCCCCCCCAAATAACAAAAAGTATTTTTTTTCTTTTATTAGCAACCAAAAATGTCATTCTCCATCCCTCCCTCTCATCAAATCTAGACTTCTGTGAAGATGCTCCAATTTTTCATTAGCTAGCTCTGCAGTCAATTGCACACTCCTCGGTGTGTTGGTTTTCAATAGCATTTCCCAGTATCCTCAGGCAAAATAAGATTTCTTCAATTTGCATGTAATTTGGAGAAAAAAATGCTTTCCCTGGTATGTAAATAAAAAAAAATGTAATCACTGTTGTTTTTTAAATTCAATTCCTTAATCTAATTGGATCCTCTTTTTTACCCTTTCCAACTCAACAGAAAATTGAACAGAAAAATATGGAATGAGCTCACAATCCTGTCTGTCAACAGGATAAGCCTCAGTATACTGACAGAACCAGCCAAATTTGCCACGAAAGGGCTGGGGAAGAAGCAGCAAAAAGAGAGATCAATTTGAAATGGGCCGATCTGGTTGGGGACTACACAAATAACAAAAAATTCCCCGGGCAGAGTGTGTGTGTGTGTGTGTGTGTGTGTGTGTGTGTGTGTGTGTGTAAAAAAATATTACTATTATTTACAACTATAAGTATACAACACAGTGCAACCGTTTTGGCATTACATTGCCATACATACAAACATATTACCAGACCATTAACGTTCATATTATTGATACAATATTTACTTTTTGATTCTATTCATCCTAGCTATTTTTGTTCTGACCTTCTCAAAATACTTCTGAGTGCATCACGATATCCTCCTTTCCTAACTTCCTAGTTAGGTGACCCAGAACAGAATTACTATTACAAACAAAAACGGCCTTGTTCTAGTAAAACCTGTCCTGCCAGTCTCATGTTTCTTCAGTGCATGCAAGCCATCTATATACTTAAGGGATATGTATATATGTATGTATGTGTATGTGTGTGTGTGTGTGTATGTGTATGTGTGTGTGTGTGTGTGTGTATATATATATTTGTTTTCTTAAGTTTTCGCGGGTACTTACATGTATGGCATTCAACTTTCTTCGGGTATTTTCCCACGTCATAGTAGTGGTGCTTTTAAAGTTGTAGCAACGTTTCAGCAGAATCTCATCTGCCATCATCAGGCTTCTGTATAGTATTTGTCTGTGAGTCAGACTTTTACAGTGGTTTCAGATTTAAATTTGGGGCAGCCTATTGCTGTGTCAGAATGGTTTTTTTTCTTCCTCCTGATTGGTTGAGAGTCTTGGTCTGTGTTTATTGGTCTTGGAGTTTGCTGTGTTCTGCTACTAATATCTTCTGTCTGTTTTTTGGGGGGGGGGCTCTTTTTGTATCTTCATTGGCTGGCAACATTGTGTTACTTTATTGGAGGCCTTTAGTGCAGCTTGGCTTCGGGTAAATGGACGGCTATCATTAGTTAGGAAGCTGGGTTTCATCTGGGTGCCTGGTTGGGGTGTGTTTGAGCTGGAGGTATCAGGGGGGATCTGTTTGTACCCAGGTGTTTGCCTGGCTTGTGGTGTGGAGATTTTTTTGTTTGTGAGTGCAGGCTTCCAAATGATTGACAGCCTGGTGGAATCATCTCTTCTATTCATAGGCTGCCCCAAATTTAAATCTGAAACCACTGTAAAAGTCTGACTCACAGACAAATACTATACAGAAGCCTGATGATGGCAGATGAGATTCTGCTGAAACGTTGCTACAACTTTAAAAGCACCACTACAATGACGTGGGAAAATACCCGAACAAAGCTGAATGCCATACATGTAAGTACCCGCGAAAACTGAAGAAAATATATATATATATCACCACTTTCATTTGAGTAAATTATTAAACTTGATTCCTGGTGACTTCACAAACAAATACACCTAGTTTTCTTGGCAACAATATGGAAGTGCTTTGCTTTTAGATTTTCTTTTTAAACTTTGAAATCTAGCCCATAGTTCTGATGCAAGTAGTCTTATGACCACAATTGAGCCTAAAATTTCTATTGCTAAGCAACGCAGTTGTTAAATGAGTTTTGCCCCATTTTACAACTTTTCTTGTCATAGTTGTTATCATGAAGTTATTTAGTTAGTAACAAGATTGTAAAGTGAATCTGGCTTCCCCATTGACTTTGTCAGGTCACAAAAAGTGACCACGTGACTCATAGATGCCAGTTGCCAAGTGTCCTAATTTTGATCATGTGATCATGGGAATGCTGCCACAGTTGTGTGAAAAATGGCCATAATTCACTTTTTTCAGTGCCTTTGTAACTTTCAATGGTCATTAAACAAATGGTTGCAGGTCAAGGACTATCTGTATTCTTTGGAAAAAATTCAGGTGAACCAATCTCAGTCCTGCTTAGTTTTCAAGCCAAACAAAGCCAGGCAGGTTGTCGCTTTCTTTTCTTGCAACAGGCTTTAAGGAACTGTTACCAGCTTTGTGAGTTTAAGATGGTAGGGTGTTAGAAAATGGAGTTGGTATTGTTTCCAAAAGGTAAATGTTTGATAAGTCAAATGGAACAATTATAAACTGTTTCAAAATTACCTGTATGTAGCAGCTAACAGCTAAGAACCACAAGCCTAGCGAGCCTGAATGCCAGCCGAAACAGCAAGTAGAGGAAGTACAAAAATCACAATAGAGCTTATGCTAGCAAGGAAAAAGGTTATGGTGAACTTTTAAAATTCTTTGAACAAAGGTGGACATGGCTTTTAGGAGAATTGAGCAGGATGCTGTGTCAAAAAGAGGAGGGGGAAATGAACTTATGTAAGGGCATAAAAGTTGATGCTTTCTTCCACATTCACTTTCGGTGCACTCGTGTTTGCAAATAGATGAATAAACTTCTTTGCTGCTTCCACGCTGTTGTCTTGGGTAGTGCCATATGTGAGTGTGCACTGTTTATAAGAATTGTGTGTCCTAATTTCAACACAGGCAGCACAGTTTTTGAGAATACCTTTGTTTTTCCAAACAAACAGCTCCTGGTATTAAAATCAAGATTTATTTGGACCTAGTTGATTTCACTACAATATTTCTTATAAGGATTTTGGCACAGTCTCCTTGTGGTGAGATGGTGGCAAATAAAATAGACAAATAAATAAATAAATAAATGTTACCCTAGGATAGACTAGTTGTTATTTGCCTAAGGCTTTCTAGATGTATATGTTAAACATATTAAACAATAATTTACATATTTCTGTTTCCAACAAGAAAGGTTTGTTCCATTCACACGCTATGCATTTACTTTCTACATCCAGAACTATCTACACAGCTGCTATGGGGAAAAAGAAGAATGGGAGCGTTATAGATCTATCTTGAGCTTGTGAATGAAAGATGGAATATCATTTGACCAAAGTGCTCTTCTCTTGAAAGATGGGTAGGTGTCTGATTAAGTTGCTATAAACTCTTAGCAATCACATATTGTAAACAGATTCTCCCTCCCCATGAAAACTCACCCCAAACTCAGTTTTTCAGATCTTCCAACCCATCGCACTGTACCGATCTACTTTGCTGCCAGTTTTCCTTTCTTCTCTTTCCTTCCACCTTTCTCAGCATTAGAACAGTGGATAGGTCTACATATGTAATGCGTGTGTAAAGTAGGACAATTTGATCATTGATTTGTTCAATGATCCATTTATTTGTTTTCTTGGCTGTTCTCTCAGGAGTTTTCTCCAACCTTTAAAAGCATCAGACTCCCAGGCAGTTTAAAGTTGGGTCCCTGTAGATACAACTTTTTCCCCATTTAATCTCTGGGTTTTTTTAGGAGTCCTACCATAGTGGGGGAGAAAATTCCAACTGAAATATTTTTCATTAATTAATTAATTCATTTTTTTTATAGCCACCCATCTCCGTCGATGACTCTGGGTGGCTTACAATTAAAAAATAGATTACAAGCAAAATACTAAAATTAAACATTTTAAAACAATAAAAAACAATTAAATACTATAATACTCCTATGAATAGTACCGTAACAATAGTACCGACAACTCAAGACCTCTCTTGCTGGCCGCTGATCGTCCAGGTAAGTCCTCTGCTAATTTTGACTGACCGTCAAGCATATCCCAAGGCTCAGCTTAGCAACCAATTGCATCTTTCAAACTTTAAAAACGGGGGGGAGAAAAATGATATTTTCGCCGCTTAGAGGTGAGCTGGGACTGAAAGTCCCAAGAGGGAAATTTAACATCCTTTCTAAACTCCCGAAACGCAGGCAACCAAAGTAATGACGCGTCGGGCACGTGGCACGGAGGAGTAGAAAAGTCTTCTTTTTTGCATTGGTTCTTCCTGCAGCGCTGGTGGGCGTAGCCGTGTAGCCGTGGCGGCGAAGAGAAAGCCCGGCTGCTAAACTCGGAAGGTGACAGGGAGGCGGCTTTGTCTCCGGGGCCGCTTCCCTCCCGTCCGGGACGGCAATTGGAGCAGAAAAGAGCGAGTGAGCAGGTGGAGAAAGAGAGCATGGCGGACAAGGACTCTCCGAGCGCCAGGGAGCTCTCTCAGTTTGTGAGTACGGCCGACGCTAGTCCGAGGCTTCGCGCTGCTATTGCGCACAACTCGAATGGGTGTGGCGGCTCTTGCAGGAAGCCGCCAGACATACATACAAGTAGTCCTCAAACTTACGACCACAAGGAAGCCCAACATTTGTGTTAGGTGAGGCATTTCTGAATTGCGTTTTGCCCCGCTTTACAACCTTTCTTGCGGCGGTTTTTAAAGTGAAGCGGTGCAGCTGTTAAATCAGTATTCTGGTTGTTAAAGTGAATCTGGCTTCTCCATGGACTTCGCTTGTCAGGTCACCAAAGGGTGATACAGCAACTGTCATAAATGGGAATCAGTTGCTAAGCACCTGAATTTTGATCACACATGTACTTACAATATATGTGCGACCTATAAGAACATTTCAATATAAAAGTTAGGTATAATCTCTGCATATCGTATTCTGTTTTGTGTGATGCTTCCTTTTTTTAACTCCTTAGTATTTTCACAAATATATTAGCTATTTTAAGGGAACTCCCTCCTTGATCATACTCAGACAAAATCAAGCTGCTCCTCAAATAAAAGATTGCCATCTTTTTTTGTAAACAATAACACTAGTAAAGCTGGGTAAGTCCAGGAAGTAGCTTAATATGGTAATGTCTAATATCATAGGTGTATTTTCTTCACCCACAGGCAGAAAATCTCCTACAACAGCTGCACGAAAACTTTGAAGATCTGACTGATAAATTATCTCTACAAAATATCCTTTTCAGATCCTTTTCTAAAATTAATGTGTGAAATCGTTTGTAATCAGCTTGGCTAATCCCTAAATGTTTCCAAAATATGTTTATGATCATCTGTCAGGTACAAAGGTAAACTGGAAGATGATAGGGAATGATTTTGGAAGCTAGAAGTGAATGTATCCATCAAGTTATTTTCTGATAAGAATTTTGTACAAGAGGACATTTTTCTAAAACAAAACACTAGATTTTAGCCACTCATCATTTTTATTTCCAAAGAATACTTATGGAGCCTTTATGGGGATCCAAAGTCTTTATAAATAGAATTTCAGAAGCTGGTACTTTATAGCATAGCTATAAACATGTCAGCTTCCCATTTATAATATAGCATGTCAACTCATCATTTGAATTTTTCACTTAAGAATCTAAAAATGCAATGTTGCATATGACAGTAAGCCTAGCAAATTTATATCAATTTTAGAAAAAAATTAATTTTCAGTTTACAGAAATAGTTATGCATCATTCCTAAAATATCATTAATGGTTATCAATTTAAATATATTAAATCCTCCTACATAGGAGATTATGATATGTTCCTCTTCAACTTTATGAATTGAGACAGTATTGACAGAATACAGGAAACTATTAAATAATAGCAATATTATTTTAAAGTAACACAATATTGCCTCAGATAATGTTCAGTCTTGAAACACTTAGCTACAATATTATACATATTATAAGCTTTTAATATCCTGTAGCATACATTCAGACCAGATAAGAAGTATGAAAATAATTGTTTTCGATTGTTTGTCAATAAGATAAAATGAAACAAAAAGCATTTTGGATTTTTTTAAAAATAGAAACCAAATGTGAATCCTGTTACACATACATGCCATGTGTTCTTTTCTCAGATTACTATAAACTAATACAAATGAATTAAAAACTCAGTGCTCTTTAACCTTTTACTGGATGAGATGGGTGAACGAATAAATGATTTGGAAAAACATGTTGCTGAACTAATGGCTGAAGCTGGAATAGAAAATACTAGTGAAGATTCTGAACGGTGAGTTTCTGGTTTTATATAAACATGTTGCAATAGCTAAAAATCTGCTATATTTTATAATATATAATAATAAATATTTTATAATATATTGTACAATAAATGTAAGCTTCTTGTTTGCATTTATAGAAGCAGAAGAGCACAGCTAGCTTATGGCAGGGTAAGAATCTATAGAACAACACGAAGTTTGCACTATCTTCTTTCAACTTTCCAGTCTAACCTATTAATCCTGAGATCTCCCATCAAAAAATCCAGTAGATCCATCTTTGCTTAGCTTTTAAAAACTCAGGCACAGCCTGAGTTCACATTCATTTATTCAATATTCATTTGTTTACTAGAGTTCCAAGAATAAAAGTTATAACTAAGTGCAAAACTTTGAAGTGATTGCAAGAATGCTAGAACTCACCTGTTTGTAAAGAAAGTGTGAATATGCATATTTGTACAAAAATAATTCAGATGATTAAAAGGTTTAGCACTTGAGCAGGTATCAGAGTGTTTCTGTGTTTTAAAAATGTTGGAAAATAAATGATTTGTCTTATTTTCATACACACAGTTGGAAAAAAGTACAAAGATTGAGAGTTATTAATAGGATGAATTCACATCTTATTTTCCTAATATTAATTCAGTTTCTATGCTAATTATTTTTATGCAGAACTGAAGGCATCAAATAAACCCTGCACACAACATGAAGATTTTTAAGTATGGTCTACATTTGTACAATTTTAGGATATTTGTTATGACTATGTATAACTAATGGATATACAAGCCATGTTTTTGTACACTACATTATTGGCTACAAAGAAAAATAAAAGATGTAAATATTTCTGGTTTATTTTACTGCTGTAATATAGAATCACACAAGTGTGAAGGGCAGTATAGAAATTTGATAAATACATAAATAAGGAAAACATGAAATTTTTCTTTAAGAGTGACATTAAAGATTGAAAACAGACTTTGTATTAACATTGAATTCAAGACAATTCATACACTTTCTTGTATGAATATATTTATAACCTTTTATACCAAGTGTAGTTTCCATTTTTTCCTTGAAGTTCATTTTCTTGGTACATCATGTATGGATGTTAAAACTATCAAGTATGAAGAAAGCAGAGTAAAAGTCCATGCTAATAGTTAAAATTTGTATAATCTCTACTTAGATTATTTTTCTCTATTGGGATCAGGTGTTAGGAACTGATGTTGCTATATCTCACTAATGCAATTCTGAACAATTTCTACTTTGATTTTTTTGAATAATATTCCAAGAATAGGAGGCCCTTTCCTTCATGGCTTAACTATTGTAACACATCCTACATGGAACTGCCCTTGAAGATTTTGCAGAAACTTCAACTGATCCAGAATGCAGAGTAAGGGCAGTAATAGATATGCTTTGATATGCCCACGTAATAGCCCTGCTTTGTGAACTGCTCTGATGGTAATTACCTATGAAGTCTTACATAGCACAGGGACTTATTACTTGAGGTACTGCCTACCTCTCACAGTAACTAGCAGATTTGATTTAGGTTTTGCATACTCCAATTCTTTTGATTAAGCAATGCCATCTCTTAGCACTCAGAAGGGCCTCTTCTCTGCTGGAGTGCCTGCCCTCTGGAATGAGGTTCCCCATAAGAACTAGGTGGTTTTGATGTTGTTGTTTTAGAGGGTCTTGAACACATGGCTCTTTGCCCTGACCTTTAACTACGATGAATGTAGTACCTTCCAAGGAGTGGATAGTTTTGCTTCCCTCTCCTTCCTTTTTTACCTTTTGTAAGGACTTTTGCTCCTTGTTTTTATTACATTGTATTGTTTCTTTTGTGTTTTTGCTTGTAAACTGCCCAAATTATTGGGAGTTGGACAGAGTACGCATTTACTAACAACAAAATTATTATTTTCAGTAAATGAACTGAGGAAATTAGATAACTGAATGATGTCAGAAATATAACCAGAACCTGAATGACATTTTTCATATATCATGCTTAGTCATAGTTTGGTTTATCATGGTTTAATGAGTAAGCAAAAACTGGATATATTTGTGCTCTATAAAATATTATTTATAAATTGCAATTTGTCAATCACACTAAGCAAAAAATAAAAAGACCACACAGTGGTTTTACAGTGTGTAAACTGACCTGTTTTATGCTGATATATAAGCCCATATATTTTGTACCCACTTTTGGTATGTGAATAGCATTACGAAAGGAGCACATAGTTGAATTCATCACATGAACATGTTCAAATGGGTCATGTCTTTTTGTCAAATAAAATATTTTTGGTGTTTTTGTCTTTCCTGTAAGAACTCAAGGTTTTTTACACAGTGATCTCCAGCAGTTAAAAAATTTGAAATATTGGTTTCCGGTTTCGCGTGGCTTCGGGGCAGCAGGAATTCGCGACAGCTCGCGATTCCTGCTGTGCTAGCCACCGAGGTACCCCCGATCCAGATGGATCAGGGGGATATGGCTGCCCTGTAGGGACAGCCGAAGAGAGAGGGGAGCCGGACAGGGGGTTGGGGGTGTCGCAGACCCCCTCCTCCTCCGCAAAAACCCCTTTTTCCCAAGGCGGTGGAGCGGCGGTCAGCAATGGCCGCCACGAAGAAGCCAGCAATCGGGTAAGATTGCGCTGGAGGAAGTAAGAAGAGTGAAAGTGCTGTCTGAGCCGGGTCAAGTAACATCTTTCAAATTGATTGGAACTGAGCTGTTTGAATTGCTGGAGGATACATTGTATCCCTAAGAAGATTGAAAGCGGCGGAGAAGCTGTTAAAGGGAACTTTTTTTTTTCTTCACTCTCCCACCCCATGGAAACAGCAGATATGTTTGGACATATTGGACATTTAAAGTGAATTGTTTTGAGAGTTGAAGCTAAGGGACAAAAGGGTTTTTGGACATTGAAAAACTTAAGAAATTGGAAAACCCTTGTTGGAGGTATGGATTTCTGATTATTTAAAATTGATATTGCAAGTGGGAAGGGAGAGGGAAAAAAATTGGAGCAGAAGCTGAAAAAGGAGGAGATTGCCTAGAATCCCAAAGAAAGGTATATGGTAATTGGACCTCTTTGATTAAACATTAACCCCAGAAAGAGAAAGAGAAGAAGGAAGAAAAGTATTGATTTTTGGAATTATTTTTTTGAATTATTTTTGATTAAAAATATTTGTAGTTGTTTTGGGAAAAGTTTCTTTTTTCATAATGGCATCGCTTGTGGATGAACTAAAGACTGAATATCCAAAATATAAAAAAAAAGATACTTTGGGCAGTTTGTTTCAATTCTTAGAAATGGCGTTATGTACTTATGAAAAGTTGACTACGCAGCAGAAGGACTGGGACAAAGAAGAAGAGGAAGAAGAAGCCATCTTTGATGAACAATGGGTTCTTTCCGGGGAGGAGGAGAAAAAGGATAAGAGAAAGGGGATTTTAAGAATTATAAAAACAACCAAAGAAGAGAAAAATGAGCGAAAAGGTGGAGGCAAGGTTAGAAAGCAAAGGAAAGGGAGTAAGAAAAGGGAGGAGGAAAGACAAAGGGGTAAAAAGGGCAAGGAGAAGAATAAGCAAGAGAGAAAGTGGGGGAGGAGAAGCCTCAATGGGGGGAAGCAAGATCTAAAGAAAAAAAGTTTATTCAGAGACAATGGGTGAATTTAATTTAGGATAAAAGAGGGATTCTGGAGGGTACATAAGATTGTGTTTTTTATATGTGTATTTAGAGTATAAAATTCATTGTGTAATTTTAGAATCTATTAAACAGAATCCCAAGAAAAATTGTTATATGAAGTACTTTTAAGTTAGGGTAATGAGTTATAGACGTTACTCCAATTGGTGTATAGGAGAAGTATAATAAAAGAAAAAAGATGAATGGATAGTTGGAAATAGAACAGACAAAGAATATTATTGAAAATGGTAATAAGATATGAAAGGATATATAAAGGTTTTGTTATGTTTTTTTTTTTGGATGTTGTATATTGAAAAAAGGCAAAAAAAATTTAATTAATAAATAATTTGGATGAAAAGGAGAAGTTGGGATAAGATATGAAGTTAAATAGACAAAGTATTGATACTATAATTTGGAATTGTTATGTTCTATTGGTTTTCTTCTTTTATTATTTTTTCTTAGAAAAGATCTTATAAGCTGTTATGCCTTGTGCATTGTTCATATAAAATTGATAAAAATGGTTTATATATATATATAAAAAAGAAAATGATAATAAGATATGGAAGGATATATAAAGTGAATATGATGTTTGAATTTGTGTCTGTGTGAAGAGTTTCAACCCGGGATCAGACAACCTTCAGAAAAGATTTTTTAGTTTTGTTTATGTTTTATTATGTAAAATTAATAAAATTTGTTTTAAAAAAAAAAATTGAAATATTGAAAGCCACCCATATTAAAAACACTTTATTCAACATTCAGAGAATAGCATGGGTGTAGAAAGAAAATTTTAATTTGGGGGTTGGCAATCTATGGCCTGTAACCCAGATGTAGCCTTCCACTCACAGTCATCCGAAAAAGAAATATATTCACCGAGGCCAGGGGTGTCAAAGTCAAGCCCTGGGGCCAGATCCGACCCATGGGTTGTTTAAATCTGGCCCATGGGGCAGTCCTGGAAATAGCAAAGGACCAGCACATGGTGCCTCTGGCAGCCAAAACAGGGCACGGAGGGGCCAAGTCCAGCCCTCCCGCACAGCCCATTTTTGGCCTGGGCGGTCTCCTGCAGCACTCTGGCAGCCAAAATGGGCATGCAGGCCCCTCCACACCCAGTTTTGGCCAGCAAAGTACTGCAGGATGCATCCGTCCCATCTCCCCCCTCCCAAAGGAGAACTACAGTGCTGATCCAGCCCTTGAAAAAATCCAGTTTGACACCTCTGACCTAGTTCATAAGATAGAGGAAGACCACTGGCTGCCTCTGCAGGCAGCCATTTTGGTATGACTCATCAGCTGTATCAGGAATTTAGTAGCAGGTTCTCTGAAATCTTGGCAAAAGGCTTGTCTCTGGTTTCTACATTGAAAGCTTCCAACACCTGCTTTAACAGGCACCCAAAACATTTTAATCAGCAGATCCTAAATACAAGAGGACATCAAGGCAGAAAAACCAGATGCCCTATATAGGTCATAGTATCATCAGCAAGGCTTCTTCTCTGGCTTTTATGACAATCTATTTTATAGCAGAAAATGTGAAGTGCCAGATAACTTAATATTTTAGGACTACCTAAGCCAAAGGTAAACTAGGCTTATTTGATTAGGCTTTTACAGCAGCTTTTAAACACTGGCATGAGACATGCCTGGCCTATTCCAGAAGTTTGTGTGCATTCCTAAATACATTTTTAAAAAGAGACAATACATTACTGAAGAAATAGAATTGTTTTTAGAAAGCACTTGACATTTTTAAGTTCTTTATTCAAAAGCAAATTTAACTTTATTTCCAAAATCAATGGCATTTTCCAATGAAAATCTGGTAACATATTTACTCAGTTCAATATATTCACATGAAATGTTACCATGGAAGAATTGTCCTATATTAAGTCTGGGTTTAAGAAGTTTCCAAAAAAACATGACTTGAAATAAATAGCCAAAAAAGTCAATATCTGTATTTGGTTGAGTAGTCTTTGGGTGACACAACGAGACCTCTACCTTTACGAGCTCCTCGATAAACTGTTTCTATGATGTCAATCATCTCTTGTTTGTCTTCCATTGCCCAGTTAATTTTGTTGTTGTTACCTGTGCCTAAATCAATCATTATGTGCTTGTTTCTTTAAGAAAAGGAGAAAAAATAATTATACAATGCATGCTTCCTAAAGTATTTCTGCATATATTTATATAGCCAAGTGAGATAGTTAATCATACACATACAGACTCTTCTTTTCCCCCAAATGAAGTCAGGCTGGAATGTTATCCCAACCCAGTGGACTGTAGTTGACTTTAATAAGATCAGAAAGTAGTCGTGTCCCATTATTAATATTGTAAAAAAATTTTTTTAAAATTTTTACCGATGTATACTTATTGGAAATAATGCTACATTACCTGGCATGGGATGTACCCCCATGTGGCATACAGTGTCATATAGCAAAATATAGCAAATTAAATAACCAATTTAAAGAACTTCCCATATTCATATCCAAACAGAAAAGAATTCCACAAACGTATGCATTCCCAGAACTACAAACACTCAGTTAAGAAAACTGATGAAGTCAGGAAAAACTAAATATTTTAATGCCAAATTAAATTAATTATAGTTAACAGTCATGGCTTATTGTGACGGAATGTAGTGGATCAGATTCCCAGGAGGGAGAAGGTGTATTCCAGAAAAGTAAGAGGCAAGTCAGTTCATATAAATTGTATGAGACAAAGCGGGTGAAGACAGACCCTTTCTAAGAATTGTCAGAATATATGCATGAATATATGCAGAGTAAAAGCTACTTCAGTTTGGCAAGATCAATGTCAGCCCCCCAAAATCAAGAAAGATTCTTGGTGATTCTTCCAAGTAGGTTTTCTTAAAATCTTGCCAAATTGAAGCAGCCTGCAACTTACATAAAACATACACTCTGGGAATTATTAGAGAGGCTACATTCACTCTCTTTCTCTCACACAAACTATCTGAACTGAGTCATCCTCTGGCATGTACTCCCTCTCCTAGGAATCTGGCCCACTACACTCCATCACACTTAACAGAATGTAGTGGGCCAGAGTATTTCTCTTTTCAGAAAAGAATAAGCTCTTCTGTCTGACTGCTACAGAAGGCCAGTAGTTATGCTGGCATTTTCCTCTAACTAACTAGGTATGGAACAGCTCTGTAAACTATATGCAAAAACCAATGTATAATTCTAACTGGGAGTGCCATCTTCATTGCAAACTCTATCAAGCTATTTTGCATGACCTATTTTGATCCCAAAGCACTGTCTAATAGGAATGAAATATGGGGCAGCTGGAGATACACTAATTATAGGCAGTACTACTTTAATGACCACAATTACAACCAGAAATTCTGTAACTGAGTGCCACAATTGCTAAACAGAAAAATGGTGCGAATGTGATAAGCTTATGATCTGTTCCCCTTTGGGCATTATGTGAAACATCATGTGACCATGATTTATGATTTCACTTCTGCCTTCTCCATTAACTCAGCTTATCGCAAACCAGTTGCAAAGCACACCAACATGACTGTGCGACTGTGATAAATGCAAGGATTGACTGCAAAGCTATAGAGTCTCCCCCCCCCCCATTGTAACTTTGAATGATTGCTAAACCAGATAGCAGGCAAGCAAGGACTTCTTATTGTAAGGAAATGCCACTTGCCTTACTTTTATGATACTTACTAATACTGGTTTGTTGCCAGTTAACAAATTATAATATTGGTTGCATAACAACATCAATCCCAATGAAGTTACTTTTAGATTTAAACTGTAGCTTAATGATATTACATAACAGACACAATTAGGCAGGAATTGTAAACTACCCCCACTGAAAAAAACCCTACTGAGAACATGCAAGTTAAAAAGCAATGTAAGAATGAAAATATACCTGAAGAAGAACATGACTGTACAGGGATCGTACAGTTCATACATTTTATTGAAGTCTGGTACTTCTGTGATATCTACGAGGTAAATTACAGCAAAATTTTTTACCTAAGGGAAAGAAAATGTTTATAGTGTAAATATATTAATAAATTATTTTCATAATATATTGTAAGCTTATACAGAAACCCATGCATAGGTTTTGATTTCTTAGAGAGCACAAGAACATAACGATATCCAAAACGGTGAGGCTTGAAATGGGTAACCATTACAGCTATATTTAAGTACATTCATTACCAGTCTATTTTTAAACATCCATTTCCTAACAATAAAAAGTTCAGATCACTGTTTTCCCATAAGTTTTGATATTAAGCTAATAATTTTTACAGAATTATCAGATTATTTTATACTCCCTTTTCATATCACACATATACTTTTCAGAATAAAATCCCTTTAGTGAAAAAATTCACTGAAATTTCAGTAGTAAGCATATTTGCTGATACAACATGCTAGCTTTTACAGGAAAGCAAGTGCATTTTATTGGGTGTTACCACATACCTCATCCTATCTATTTCTATAAAATCCTATCTAGTACTGACAGCTATTTTTGCTTTGTTTCAGCAATTTTTATAATTTTAGCAGAACATCTAAAAAGGCAATAAATAAAAAGGCAATGAAATTGGAGTATATATATTTGAAAGAGATGAAACGTTATTTATTATTTAACTTACCCCTTAACCTCATAGTTTGCTTATGCAATTACCATATTATTTTGTAGTCTGTCATTTTGCTAATACTGAATACACATTATATAAAATATATCTAAAGATAGTAATCCATAAGTTTATTTTAAACAGAGTGCAACATATACTTGACAAGATAGAGAATCAAATTTAAATATATTCTTCCTTTTATGGAGGACGCCATTTTGTCCCTAAGTTCTGTGCCACCTCTCAAATCTGTATTAATAGATTTTTAAAGAATTCAGGAGAAAGTAGCAAATACTGCTGTAAGCCTCACAAATTCCTGTAGAGTTCTACTGAACTGAAATCCGAATAAAACACATAATTTAAAGGTTCAAAGACCACATTTTTCTTTTATTCAAACTTTACAACTTCAGTAAAAGTTCTTGTGGAAGCAATTTTAAACATTTTTAGAACAATTTATTCTACAATTCACAAATATTTGTCATAATACATTTACATGCACAAGACTGCCAATGAAAACTAAGCTTATCTTCCATTACAATTCACAGACATAACCCACATAGGCATCTTTAAAAATGTGAAAATAATTCATTAGAGTATACAACCTTTGTGTTGATATAGAAACAATTAAGTATAGTCTTAAACTTCAGTGAGTAAAAACAAAATCCACAGGGAGATAAATGAACTCTTAAGAAAAGACAGAGTAGACAAGAGTAGCTGAGCTTGATAAAATGTACATTTTTTTTTGTTTCAACTGAGAGGAAACCATTTTTAGTGAACAATCTATCTCGTACACTTCAAGATAGAAGTATCAAGTTTGCAAGTATTCATACTTCAAAAAAAAAAAAGGAAAACAAACCAACAGAAGAAAATGCTTTATTGACTAGAATGTCTATGAAAAGAAGTTACCAGAATTGAAACAGGCCATGTTGATGGGGATAACTGCTTTTTCCTAAATGTAAAATGTAACTGCAGTATGTCAACAGTCTGGTATGATATAGAAATATGTAGTACAACTGGAACTGTTTACTCACTTTGTACAGCAGCGATATCCAAACAGGGCTCATAAGCCAGACCATGAGGAAGGGTCACCCTCTCTAATCTGCTATTTCTGCAGAGGGAGATTTTTAAATACAAAAGTTATATTGTTCTCTTTCTTCCCTCTGTTAAAGTGCCAAATCGTCTGCCAAGTTACTAGAATTCCTATTATTTTATGACCCGTTTCAACCCAGTTTCTCAAATGAATTCTCTCTTAACTCAGCCCTGAAACAATTATATAGGCAATGTTTTTTTTTCTTTGACAAATATTAAAATAATATATTTAGATTTTTTTAAAGATCAACATAAACCAAAAGTCATATTTCAATTCTAGCATCTTATTGTATGGTATTATATTGAAGACCGTTTATATCTAATTTAGAAATGTTAGCTTACATAGATTTTGATGAACAAACTAGTGCCTGCATAACTCAGCAAGACCATATTATCTCTACTGAAATGATTGCTGGTTGCTGCTTTATTTCTAGATGAAGTACAAAGAGATGGTGACTGTCTAAACGTTCTCTCTTTTGAATTTTAAAAGTCTTAAATAGCTTAAGTTCAGTTTGCTTACTCTAACAACAGTGTTGAGATTTTCTTGATTGCCACTAGTTCATCTGGCAATGATGAAAAGTCAGACATTCTCAATGGCCATAATGAGCCCCAAAATTCCCATTAAAAAAACAAAGTTGCTGGACAAAGCTCTGAAAACATATTTTAAGTTGAAATTTTAATGGGGCTTTTTTATAATTTTCAAATGTATTATTTAATTTTCTATAAACTAGAAACTCAGCTGGCAATATACAAATGCTTAAGTAATTTGCACTCAGGTTTAACAAAACTAAATTGTTCTTTTCTGATGAAACCACACAAATTGCAAGATATTGTTACTATTTGCGTGGTTTTCTTAATTTATGCAGTTTAAATATTTTCCTCAATGCATTATTTTTTTTATTTGTAATGTAGAACCATACATAAAATAGAATTAGAACTTTTCCTGTAAGTTTTTCAGCCCATGGGAATATCTGGGTGCTTTTCACACAAAAAAGCAAGAAGAATATAGAGTTTATTTATTTATTCATTCTATTCTTTTACCTTACACAGCCAAATTGTTTCCTACATTTCAAGGCAGCTCCCTAACTCTCAGGAGCATATTTTCAAAGAGATCCTTATAAAATGGTATTTAATCATGTCTTGCTCCAGAAGCAGAATTCTGTTTACAGCACCTTATTTCTTAGCATATAAATATACCAAATTGTGGATCAGTAGAATCTTATAGAAATTTAACAATATGCAATTTTTTTGGTTATAGCCTATAGTGTAGGCAATACAATACAGGTCGTCCTCATTTAGCACCCATAATTGAGACTGGCAACTAAGATGCTAAAGTGAAAACTCACCGTGACTGTGTTTACAATTTTACTTCAGCTTTCCTTTGGTTTACAATGTTAGAAGGATAAACCTCCAAACAGTCAGGTGAACCCAAACAGCAAGGAAAGTTTCTGGAACTCGATTCATGAGGAAGCCAGGTAATAGGGCAAATCTTATACCATAGACCCTTTTCCCAACTTTCTCACTCAAGAGAATATTCATCCCTCTGCTGGGATAATAAACAAGAAGAGAATTAATATTTCTCCTTACATTTATTGGAAAGGAAGGGATTACAAGAGAGTAAGTAGGCACACAATGGAGAGTACATATCAAAAGGAACATGCTAGCACTGTTTGCCTAGTGTATACACAGCAGCACAGGAGCAAGCAAAAACCAAAGGTGTGGAACTGATTAAAGTCTTATCAGGTACAGGAAGCAGCTGTGAATCTGCAACCAGGCAAAAGGTTCTAATAAATTAAGGTCACAGAGCTGGTCTTGTTGACTTGTGGCTAGCACATTTTAGGGATGCATTGTGCTGTGAAGAAAAGCAGCTCAGGAATAGATAGCTTGTTTAGGCAATCTCTCCACTCTGGGGAAGGGGAAGGGGGAAGAGAAAAAAAAACAGGTCAGATACAGAACAATCTGTAAAATTATAATGGAAAATACATGGCTAAGAGATGCTGCAAAGGATGTAAATTTATATTATTTCATTTATTTATTAAATTTATATGCTATCCACCTTGCTGTCCAAAGCAAGTTTTAAGGGCATTGCTCATAAAGTTACTTTTTCATCACTGTCATAACTTTGCACAGTGGCTGCCTGAGGCAGTTGCTAAGTGAGGTCTACCTGTAAGTATTAAATCACTGCAATCTTCCCTACATTGTTCACACAATCAAAAAATATATTTTACAAAATATTTGAGGCCCACAATAGGATGCTCCAATCTCACTAGAAATATTTCAAACTTGAAACATAGCCAAGGTTAAAATACAGCTAATAAGGCTGGAAGAGGGATGAAATACCCATGGTACAAACTTAAAACAGTCCAAACTAAAAACATTTTGCACTTCTCTGGTAATAATTTCAAGTGAAATGAAGATTGCCCCTCCAAGTTAAGTTTCTTTACTTCTGCCTTCTTTTTTATGCATTTGCTTTCTGTGGCCACAAAACAGATGGTACATTCACAAGCATTAATAAATCAAGAGAATCCTAGTTTATTGTTACATAAAGTACTTTAAAACTATTTCAGTGAAAATGATTAAAATAAACAGGAAAAAAAATGTACTACCTAAGCCAGGTTTGGGGTTTCTGTAAGGATATTCGCTTTTGATTCTGAACCTTTTTCAGAGCCAAAATCATGATTTCTAATTCAGAAAACATACCACTATTGCCAACAGTTCACATACCATTTTCACTGCTTATCCATATCATCCCTAAATTTTTTCCTTTCTAATAGGATACATGCCATATGCATGAACCCTCCATCAAATTAAAATACCATCCTCCAGGACACATAATGGGCGAATAGGCGGCAATATAAATTAAATAAATAAATAATACATAATGCCTTCTGGGATATTTCTGTAGAAGCAATGCTGGGCAAGAATTGCAGAAAAGCTGGAGGAAGTGGCTGTGGCTGGGGGGGGGGGACGGGACCCTGTGCTTAGGTGGAAAGAAGGGTAAATGTGCTGCATTTTTTTAGTGTGAAGTTATATATGGATATGAAAATAACATCCGTAAGCAATATGGATTACCTGATATATATAGGCAACGACTAATAGCCAAAGACAAATCAACTCTCTTAATTTATCTAAATTCACTTGTTATTGCATTTTTTAATTTCAGAATAAAGACATCATAGCTAAAAATAAAATAGTGAAATTCAGTGAGTTAGCAAGACTGGAGTGCAAAGATGTATTTAATGTTTTCCAATCTTTAAGGGAATATTTCAGGGGGGAAAAATCATGCCTCTTGATTGCAGTTTTTTAGCTATTTTTGAAAAATATGTCTAATAGCAGAAATACACAATTTTTCTTAAGCACATATTCTACGTTCAGCGTGTTATGGATTAAAACATGATAAAAATTTATTTCTCCAAATCATTATACCTTTTCAGCAATGCTATATAAAACTTCATCCATTTTCATACATGTTGGATCCCAATCATGTCCAAACCGATTAACTACCACACGATCTTCTTCTGAAAGAATGGCCTGATCTACTTGCCAGCCATTGTGTAAATGTGGAAGCATGTACGACATATTGAAAAACTTGAATCGGATCTGTAAGAGAAATACAGAAAGCAATTTATAATTTTGATGTTTATAGTAAGGGTTAGCTTAGTCACCCAAATGACATCATTTTATTTGATAAAGAACATAAGAGGTCAAGATACTATTGTTTTATAGTTATCCCATTTTTAATTTAAAATTAGCTTCCAAATCTTATAGTTATAATTTATCTTAAAGTTTTAAAATCTTAAAGTTATAATTAGAATCCGAGATATAATGAAATATTTATTGGTGAACTAAAATAGATCCTTCAAACTCAGAGAATATTTTTTTTGCCCAGAGAAGGAATATTAGGAGATTTACAAATACTCAGGAATTGACTGATCATGATCACAACTCAGAAAAGTTGCATTTCTAGTAAATGGAAAAAAATGAAGCAAATTTTGACAAACAAACAAATATTACAGCTTTATTTATATTTTTATAAGGCGTGTGAATATACAAAGAATGTATTTTGGGGGAGAAAATCAAAGCGCAACAATGTGTGAAAATTTTCTAGAAATTTCTGAAGACCAGAAAATCATAAATGTAACATCTCTGGAAACTTAGTTATGAAGAAACATATTGTTAAAATAGGTTTTGTTATTTGTTCTATGGAACACAATAATTGTTCCATTAATAATTATTTATTTACTCATGCAGACAAACACTAAAATGTAAGATATTATTGGAGTCATAACTACTATACAGCAGTTTCTTTTTGTTGATATTATCTTATGACAATTTCAGAAACTTCACTTTCTCTTCCCCTAAAGTTCTGTCTAGTACCTCTTTGTAGCACATGAACTGAGAACTAGTCACATTTTGTATTACCTAAAACAGAATAAAAGGCAGCCACTGTTGTCATATTTGCAGTTGTCAATAATGTATTCCCTTCAGTTCCACTTATAGGGCAACTCATACAGGCCCTGTGTTTGGATTAATCCAAATAAATATGCTTAGCTTTTGTCCCCCAAAGAGAATAAGAAACCAAGGGTAAAACATTATTACCTTTTTTGTATATTTCCATACAAAGTCAGAGTGAGAAGACTTAGTTTATGCTGTCTAAGAAGTTAAGGGCACTGGAGTTCAGGATTACAAGTATAATATTCCAAATTCAGTCTCTTTCCCCAATATTGGCATAGGGCAGCATGTGAATTCTGCAGTATCTCTGGCCCTCCATCAGCAACCTCCTCCCAAGCCCACAGTTATGCATAGTTCAAAGTGCTATCCTAACTGTGGAATTTGACAGTCCTTTCTTTTAATAAGTCTGTCACAAAAAAACGACAGAGAGCAAGGGACAGAATACAACAACATGGATTTGACTGCAGGCTTCTCAGTCAAGATGTCATGTCATTAATCTTGGGGGCCTAGAGCTGACCAGGTCTTTGAAATCACCATATCAATAATTTAGATATCTTGGTGTTTCCAGCATACCGATGCATAGTTCAATTGTTGCTGCTGTTATTGAAAACAACAACTAATTATACTGCCGATCCTATCAAGTAATTATACAACTTACGCTAGAGAACAAGACACAGCAAAATTAAGATCTTTTAATTAGAAACTCTCTAAAAGCTGGTGCCTTCCGAGTTTAAACAGAAAAAGTGTGTGGTGAGCAAAACACGCTTTAGGGGTTGGTTTTGTGTGTGTGTGTGTGTGTTCAAGGACCAGCCCCAGAAAACGTAGATCTTAATCTCCATGCTCTTTGGAGCCCAGCATGACATCTTCTGCAGCAGTTGTTTGGCCGTTAAGATGCGTGGACTTCAACTCCCAGAATTCCCTAGCCAGCATGAAGGATGGGGGGGACTCTGGGAATTGAAGTCCACGGGTCTTAAAATGGCTATAAGGTTGAACAAAACGCAACATCTAGAACATTTATACCTTTTGTTTTCCTCGCCTACCTCCCCTTCCTTCTTCTTTTCCTCCGCCCGCTGGCCCTGGAGCTCAAACCGCCTTCTAACCGCCGCGTTTTTCTTATCAGCTCGTCCGCCACTCACCCCCAAAAAACCAAACAAGCAAACAACCCGGCACGGCCACGGCCGAAGGCCCGCCAACGCTCACGCCAAAGGACAATCCTAGAGCGTCGCAAAGGCTATCAAGGAGAAAGGAAGCGACACCAGCATTCGTTACGTTGTCTCCGTCACTTCCGAAGAGAGAGAAGAAGAAGAAAAAAAAGGGGGGGATAATAAGTCTGCGGGAAAAACCCCGTCAAGTAGATGATTTTGGCTAACTTTATTGTCACTTTGAAATGTATACTAATCGGTATACATTAAAATGAAATTTCATTGCATACAGCTCTCAAAGGGTCTCCATCTCTAATATACACTACATAAACATGACAAATAAATAAATACAAACTTATGCATATACCCATATATATTATACGACCCGGGGAAAGTTTAGCCCGGGGATACCCTTGCGGACAGATACGTGTCAGCGCCAGAAGGAATCCATCTGTTTCTATTGAGGGCACAATGATAAAACAAAACCCTCCCAGATATCAGGCAGCCTCTCTCCCCGCCCTTCTTCCTCCCTCGCTGTCAGTTGTTGGAGAAGGCCGTTTGTCAAGACGAAGCGCAGTTCTAGGTTTCTTCCTTTCCCACGTTGTGGCTGATTCTTCGGGTCTATCCGTAAGCAAACAGGAGAGCGGGAACAGATTTCTCACCCTTCTTGTATAGGCTTAAAAGTAGCAATAATTACTAACAAGATTCAGTGGCTCCTTTGTATCTCTATTATTATTAGATTTTTTAAAATAAAAACTCAAGGTGAATATCCTTAATTTTCACAGCAAGAATCCTGTGAGGTGAATTGGGCTGGCAGAATAAGTAACTGGTCCAAAGTCCCTCAGTCAGTTAACTTTTTTGCTTAGCTAAGGGAGGCCAAGAACACACAGTCCTCAGATTTCTAGACCAGGACTTTTTAAATACTATACCAAACTATTTGTATTAATATCTAGGCATTAATATCCAGATCTATTAAGCAGAGATTTAAAACAAAGCTGTTGTTTGATTTCTCTATGTGGACAAATCAAAGAAAAGTTCCCCATCTTCCCTTGAAAAATAATTCATTTCTGATGATAGGCTGGGCTGAAATGTTGGCTAATTTATGATTCAGTGACCTGCAGGGATTGCAATTTATGACATGTTTGCTGGAAGCTAGGATTGAATGGCTTCACTTAACGACCATAGCATCTGCTTAACAACTGTCACATTTGCTTAATGACCACTGCAAAATAGGTTGTAAAATCAGACATAGTTAAGGTGGTGACCTGTTTAACGACCAGCATGACTTATGACCAGGGGTGGGATACGACAGGGTTAACTAACGGTTCGGGATTTACGAGCTTCCCTGCACGCTGTGAGCCTATAAATCGTCATTAGCACGCTGTCTGCCAGGAAGCAGCCTTTGAAACAGCCCTCTTTTCCTGCTTTTTTAACTGCAGCTATGCCTCGTTAGGCAGCTGAAGTTGAAAAATCAGAAAATAAAGATCAGGTAAGAACCCAGGTGGGTGAGTGGGCAAAAACATCAGGAGACATAGAGTAGGTTCTATGTCTGCTACTCTTCAGAGCTACCAGTTCTACAGAAGTGGACAGAACCGGTAGAAACCCACCCCTGCTTATGACCATAATTCTGGGCTTAATTATCATAAATTGAGGACTACCTGTATGGAGAATTTCCAGCGTTTACGTTAGAGTATATTTTTAAAAATATGGCTTTGTACATTGAATGTCTGCATTATACTAGATTCAGATAATTATGCCTTGAACTAATGTTAATGTCATAGATTCAGGCATGGGTAGAATGAATGGAGACAGTCTTAGTTGGTGAACTTTCAACTCTTTATTGCATAGTGACTTCTAACTTGTATAACAACAACTCTGCTTTATATAGGCAATGCTAATGTGAAATAACCAACAGGAGCTTGTGAAACGCTAGCTCCAGTACCAATAAGAGTCCTTCGTTAAGGGCCAATCAGATTCTCAGAACCCGACCAATCCGATCTAGCCGCTTAACACCCAATCAGAAGTGCAGGGCCAGAACCCTGCACTTTACCCCAAGCTTGCCTTTATTCAACTATTTACATACATAACACCCCTTCCCCCTGGCTTCACAATTAGTTTGTGACTATGTAGTCCTTTAAATAGGACGGTTGTCTCTTGGGTCTGTCAGATTTTCTTTGGACTGGCTGCATGCAGTCCCGTTGAGGTAGGATGTCGTTTTGTAGTGGCTCAGCTTCTCGTTCTGGTGTGATTTCCCTTGGAGCGTACAATTCTTCTTCCTGCTCCATTTCCTGGGTTTCACTTGATTCATCGCTTTCCTGGAACAGGTTTCCTGGCATATCGTCATCTTCTCTTCCTTCCCCCCCCCCTCAGTTTGGTCGTTGGGAAGTTGTTGGCTAGCAGTTATAAGTCGTGACCGTAATTGGTCAATATGTCTTTTCCATAGTCTCTCATCAATACATTTGACAATATAGGATCTGGGCTCAGTCACGTGTATTACCGTTGCTTCAATCCAAACTGGGTCGCCCGATAAATTTCTTGCATAAATGGGGTCGCCTACCTTGAAGGTACGGTAGCATCCGCTGGATCCTGGAGGTTTTTCTGGCTCGTAAGCAGGGTGCAGTCGGTCGAGGCAGGAACAGAGTTTTCACCCCATGAGAAGTTCAGCGGGAGTTCTTCCAGTTTCGCTGTGCGAAGTGATGTGTTGTAGAAGTAGAATGCGGTTTATTTTTTCGTCAAGATTATCATAGTCCAGCTTTTGTAAAATCTTTTTTACAAATTGTACCATGCGTTCCGCTCGGCCGTTGGTAGCAGGATGCGCCGGCGAGGTGAGCGCATGGCGGATGCTGTTGTCAGCAAGGTACTGTTCAAACATTAGCGCTGTAAACTGTGGTCCGTTATCAGACACCAGGACGTCCGGCAATCCATGAGTTGCAAAGAGTCTATTGAGGACTTTAATGACTGCCTCGGAGGTTGTATTGGCCATTCGATGAATTTTTAACCAATTAGAGTATGCATCGACAGTCAACAGCAATGTCTGTCCTTTGATCGGCCCTGCGAAATCCAGGTGGATTCTGGACCAGGGTCCACGTGGCGTCTCCCATTCGGTCGGTACAGCTTTTGGTGGTGCGTTGCTGGTTTGTTGGCACTTGGTGCAGGCCTTGACCCATTGCTCGATGTGTCGGTCCATGCCTGGCCACCAAGCGTAGCTCCGTGCGAGTGCCTTCATTCGCACGATCCCGGGATGTCCATCGTGCAAGATTTGTAACAGCGTCTTTTGGAGTCGTTCTGGGACGACGACTCTATCGCCCCAGATAACGCAGCCTTTTTGAGAAAAAAGTTCAGTCTGTCTTGTTTTAAATGGTGTGAAGTCATCTGGGATCTGATCCAATGGCCATCCACGCTCTACCCAGCCTAGGACTCGTGCTAGGTTGTGGTCTCGTCTGGTCTCCCTCGCGATATCTCGAGCGGTCATAGGAGGCGAGTTGAGCGTTTCGATTTGTAACGCCGATACTGTTGGTGCGGGATCGTCAAGGGTCTCTGGTAGTGGTGCTCTGCTGAGTGCGTCGGCAAGGGGAATGGCTTTCCCCGTTCGATGTAACAATCGATAATTATAAGCAGCTAGAAACTCTGACCATCGAGTCATTCTTGGGGACAATATATAGGGAGTTGGTTTGTCCCCAGCGATTATCCCCAATAAAGGTTTGTGGTCGGTTACAATTGTAAATGTCCTTCCATATACATACTCATGGAATTTTTTTACCGCTGACACAATTGCAAGAGCCTCCTTGTCTATTTGTCCATAGTTACGTTCTGCCTGGGATAGAGTCTTCAAAAAGTATGCAACGGGAGCCTCATTTCCATTAGGTAGCACATGGCTCAAAATAGCGCCCACCCCAAACGGTGAGGCATCACAAGTTATAACCAAGGGTAATGTTTCATTATATTGCATAAGTACAGAATCAGATGTAAGTAAATTTTTTACATTTCTAAACGCTTTTTCTTCTCGGTAACCCCAAACCCACAATGCTTTCTTATCTAATAACCGGTGTAATGGTTCAGCCACAGTCGCCTTATGCGGTAAAAACACATTGTAGAAATTGATAAGGCCTAAAAATGCTTGAAGATCAGTTTTGTTACGAGGTCTGGGAGCATTTCTAATCGCCCTTAATTTACTCTCAGTTGGGTGAATACCCTGCCTATCAATGCGATAACCTAGAAATTCAACACTGTCGGTATACAGATGACATTTATCCCTTTTTACTTTCAATCCCGCTTCTTGGAATTTTTTAAGCACACATTTTAAACGATTCTGCAGAATTTTTTTACTAGGAGCTGCAATCAATACATCATCAAAATACGGAACCACGCCCTTGATTCCCTGTAACAATCGTTCCATTAAACTTTGGAATATTCCCGGGGCCACACTCACCCCGAACTGCAATCGGGTACATTTAAAAGCACCTCTGTGCGTTACTATCGTTTGGGCTTGGGCTGTTTTATCGTCCACGGGCAATTGTTGATAGGCTTGAGCTAAATCTAGCTTAGCGAAAACCTTTCCACCTCCCAGGGAATGAAGGAGGTGCTGCACCACCGGCACTGGATACGCGTTCTGTTGCAGGGCGTGGTTTAGAGTGGCCCGGTAGTCCCCACAGATTCAGATTGACCCATCTGGTTTAATGGGGGTTACAATAGGAGTTTCCCATGGGGAATGATCAATGGGTTGCAGTACCCCTTGTTTAATTAGTTTGTCAAGTTGTTCATCTATCTTGGCCTTAAGGGCGAACGGAACTCGACGGGGCTTTAAACGGATCGAAGCAACCTTAGGGTCGAGGCTGAACGAGATTGGGGTCCCCTTATACTCGCCCAGACGATCTGCGAAGACATCGCTAAATTCAGACATAAGATCCTCCTCCCACTCGCAATCACCAACTCGGTTCACGCCGGCTAGTTCGATGCCGAGTGGCGCAAACCATTGGAGGCCCAACAAACTAGGCCTGTCCCTATCGATGATCGTTAGAGGTAAGTATGCCATATGCTTTTTAAACGAGACGCGGACTCGACAAGACCCGACCACAGGGATCCGATTCCCTTGGTAATCTTTAAGGATAAGGCGTTGCATTCGAAGGTCTTGGCGTTGGATGGTAGGAATGAGCTGCTTTAATGTCTTCCACGACACCATCGAGAGGGACGATCCCGAATCGACCTCCATGTGGCAGGATTGGTTCTCTATGGCTACTGTAACTCGAATCTTCTTAGCGTCCAGGGCCGAGGCCTGACCTATATTGATAGTATGGTGAGCCTCTTCTTTCTGCAACGCTCGATATCTGTAGGAGTGGTTTGCTGGGTCTCGCCTTACAGGACGGTTTCTTGCCGATTGGCGAAAGTTGGTTCCCTTTGAGGCCGGGTTTGGTCCCGGTAAACTGCGACAGACTCGACCGATGTGGTCTCGTTTCCCGCACTCGTGGCAGAATGCGTCGCGGAATTTGCAGTCTGCCCTGGGATGGTTTGCCCCACAGCCAGCGCAAGGGCGTGAGGTTTTAGGACGAGGGTCCCGGTCGGAACGCAGTCGATGGACCCCTTCGTCGCTGTCTGATGACGAAAAGAAGTCCTCGTAGTGCGTTGTTGCCAACTGCCCTTCTGAGCTGGGTGAGATGTCGCCTGTCGGTGGGTTTGTGGAGTTTTGGCTTCGCCGTAGCTGCGCCACTGACTTTTTTGTTGCCTCAGCGGCGGTGGCTTCGGCGATGGCGTCAACAAGGCCGATGTCGCCCTTCGCCATCAGCTTGCTCTGCACGTTTAGTGCATCTAATCCCAGAATTAGGCGGTCTCTCAATGCTTCATCTAAGTCTGCGAACCCGCAGAGGCCTCCCAAGTGCCAGAGGTCTGCCACGAAGTCAGCCACACTCTCTCCTTTTCGTTGGCTTCGTTGATAGAACTTGTGGCGTCTCACGAGTGTGGGTACGGTTGGCGCGTAATGGTCTCTCAGGAGAGGTTCGAGGTCGTCCCAGCTTATTGCTTTCACTTCTCGAGGCTTCGCGAGGGCTTTAGCCATTTTAAAGACAGCCGGGCCGCATTACGTCAGGAACAGCGCCCGCTTCTTGGCTGGTGTGGCGTCCTTCAGGTTGTTCGTTTCGAGGAACATCTGAAAGCAATCCATGTAGGATTCCCAATCCTCTTGGGATGGATCGTACGGAGCGGGTGGTACGATGCCGCCGGACATGGCTTCCGTTGGTGGCGCCGTTTTTTACACGTGCTCTGTTTTTTTTTTCTTCCAAGTTCCTTAAGATCAGATGTCTCCAAATCCCATCCTCGTCGCCAGTGTCATAGATTCAGACATGCGTAGAATGAATGGAGACAGTCTTAGTTGGTGAACTTTCAACTCTTTATTGCATAGTGACTTCTAACTTGTATAACAACAACTCTGCTTTATATAGGCAATGCTAATGTGAAATAACCAACAGGAGCTTGTGAAACGCTAGCTCCAGTACCAATAAGAGTCCTTCGTTAAGGGCCAATCAGATTCTCAGAACCCGACCAATCCGATCTAGCCGCTTAACACCCAATCAGAAGTGCAGGGCCAGAACCCTGCACTTTACCCCAAGCTTGCCTTTATTCAACTATTTACATACATAACAGTTAACACATTTGTTTTTAGCATTTAAAACTTGGGAATTATGTTCAGATGTAAAACTTTTCACTTGGCAGAGATACATTGGTTTAAATGGTCAGTACTACAAGACTGGCCAAAAGAGCACTGGCAGAACACTATTAAGTGCATATCAGTTCACGGTTAGTACCAGGAAAAAAAATATTGCAAAAGTGTATGGTTTTGGGTTTTTTTGTAAATTTTATTTGAGTTTTCACAAAGAGAAAAAAAATACAAATAAAAGATCTTTTTTGAAAGTAGCGTAATCCCGGGTTACATTTCTTCATGCAGACACAAATTCAGGTTCATGCTTATTTTTATATTCTATTCCATATCTTATTACTATTTTACATTTTCTGCATAGCTTCTCCCCTCTTTTAATTTTCTCAATTTTATTTTAATTATCTCATCTCAATTCAAATCATTGTATTTATATTTTTTGCCTGTCCTGTTTCAATTATCTATTATCTTTTCTCATGAAACAAAATTTCTTCTGTAGTTACTGATTGGAGTATGATGCCTTTATATCTTTTCCCTAAAGTTGTAACATTCAATATAATACATAACTTCCATTCGGATTCTGCTTGGTACATTCTTAAAATACACACTGTATTCTTTAAAAAAGAAAAAATTATAAATGTATATAATTAAAACAACATTCCATTCCAATTCAATTCTATCATTAATATTAATTTTCATTAAAGTCTTAACATTTTTAACATTACTTTTCAATTAAATATCATACTTCTATGGGAACAATTATAAGCTTTCCACAGTTAATTCCCCCCCTTCACTTATATTTTATAAAACATTAACTAATTAAAATGATCCCATTCCTTCCTAATTCAATTTTCTCATTTATTTTATTTCACTTATTTTATTTACAAACATTTCACTAAATTACACTATTTTATCCCTCATCTTAATCATACGTTGTTTCCAATTTTCTAAAGTTATTTCTATTACTAATATAACAATACAATCTTATGTACCTTTACAGAATCCCTTTTTCAGTTAGATTTTCACCCATTATCTCTAAATAGGTCCTGTTTCTCTATATCTTGCTCCGGTCCTTTGTAACTTCTTTTCCGTTCCTTCTTCCCTCTCTTCATCTCTCTCCCCTTTTTACCCCCTTGTCTCTCTACCTCTATTTCTCTCTTCTGTATTCCCCTTTTTTGTTGCTTTCCAGTATTATACTTATTTTTTGAATTATTTTTCTTTTCTTTGGTTGTTTTTTTAAGTCTTAAATTCTCCATTCTCTTTCCCCCCTTTCCTTTTTCTTCCCCACATAAAATTGCTTGTTCATTAAAGATGGCTTCTTCTTTGTCCCAGTCTTCTTGTTTTGCAGTCTTTTCTTGTTGTTTCTCATAGTTCCAAATCTCCATTTCTAAGAATTGCAAAATGAAGCCAAAAGAACCCTTCCCTTCTTGTGCATCTTCTTTGTATTTTTTAAGTTCCATTTTCAATTCATCCAGAAGTGGTGCCATTGTATAAATTTTTAAACAACGACCCGATTGATTTTAGTCATTCAAATATAATAACCAAGAATCCAAAGATCACCAAATAATCCAAACATACGCAAGCTGTTTCTTTTTTGCTTTTTTTTTTCACTTTCTCTTCCAGGGGTTACTATTTAGTTGCAAAGTTTCAGTTAAAATGTATCTTTTAGAAGTCTTGTTGAAGTTTTACTTTAGATTCTTTTTAATTCCAGGCAGTCTCCTCCCTCTTCCAGATCCTGCCCTTATTCTTTTTCTCTCCCTTCCTGCTTATGGAAAAGTAAAATTTTAATGTCCAGAAATCTTTATTATCCCTTTGGCATTTTGTTTTATTTTCAGCTTAATTGCCTATTGATGTCAAAGCGATTTTTCCAATTTCTTATTTAAGTCTCTTGGTTGTCAGTATAGGGAAGGAGAGAGAAGAAAAAAAAAGCCAAACCTTTCCCTTTTCACTTTCCTTCGCTGCTTCCGACTCTTCTTTGGGAGCGATGTTATTTTTTGTAAGTTTAAATTCCAGGGTACCTTAGTTGTTGCTTTTACAATTTAACCCGGTCAGCCAAAACTTTCACTTCTTATCTTCCTCCTGCACATTCTTTTCCAGTCGAGTTCTCCTTTGTGGTGGCCATTTCTGACCACTGCTACAGCCGCCTTCAGGAAAGGGAGTAATGGCCAGCTGAGGAGGAGGGATGCGGCTCTCTTCAACCCTGCTGGGGGTCTCCCCCCTCTTTACCACCTCTATAGGGTGGCTTAGCCCCCACACCAGCCGGCTCGGGGCGCTCCAGTGGCGAACCCAGACAGAAACCGCACACGATCACGGATTTCTGTCTGTTGCCAAAGCCCTTCAAACCGGAAGTCAAGTCTATGTTAAAGGTTTCATTAAATATACCCAAATCTTTGAACAATCAGTGGGTGTATTTAGATTTTTGAGAACATGTCCTGGGACAGTTTCACAGAGTGACCGTCTATTCACAATTCACAAAATAAATCAGAAGGTTAACTTCTGATACCTCCATGTCACCCTTTCTTACTCTCAAGATGCTATCTACTATCCCCAATTTACCTTGTCTATAAAAGAAAATTTCATTTTCTTTATTGAAAAAGGGGATTTTGGTTAGGCTCCAAAAACATGTTATTTAATTATGTGCTTGGATTTATTTCACGGATTAAAAATAGCTAAAGTTACTTTTTATCCATTGGGTAAAGAAGGACTTGACTGAGGGCATTATTATCTTCGGGGTCAATAGCTAATAGATTTTAAGCCAAGTACATCTTGTTCCAAGATCTAGAAATCTTAAAAGAAAGTGGTGTGGGGGACAACATTTTAAGAAACTGCGGGATTTTTGGCCAGCTCTATAAGCAAAATATCTGGCAGAACCATTTTTCAGCTACTGCATAATAAAGGAGCAGATAAAAATGTATGAGTGACACCTAGTCATTATCTTTTCAAACTGCTTCTGATATGAAGGGGAATGTATTTGATATGCTGTTATTGGTCACTTGCAGTAGATATCCATATTATAAGGAAAGATCCAGCTTTTGTGCTACATTTGTGATTCAGAATAATCTAAAGCATCTTCCAGGGATTTAATCTGAAGTGCTGTACAGTCCTGGTATATTGGGATGAGATAATACTTCTTCAGCAGCCTAACTCCAAGCTATTTAAGATGTACAGTACAGGCTAATGCCAACAATTTGACCTGGGCCCAGAAATGTAACTAAAATTACTACACATGGTAATATGCAGTACAGTACATAATGGTTATCCCACTCACATTTTAGGATTTGGGGATCTAATCATCTATTCCTAGTGATTGCTGTCTGTCCTTTAAGATCAGTAACAAGATGTCACCATTCTTTAGAAAATGTTATCTATAGAGTTCACAGGATAATACTTTAAAATAATCGTCTTTTAAAAGCCAATGTGTTCTTCCCACTCAGAGTTTTATCTTTATAAGTATACAAATGTGAAAAGCCAAGAAATTCTTCCCTGATCCTGAATTTCCAGGATCAGGGAAACTTTAGTCCTTGGTTATTTGAAAGATTTTTTAAAAATACCTCTTAACGCTTGCTTTCTCAATCGTATGTTTCTGATCATTATCTTTTCTTTCAGATTATGGAAAAAGAACTGCCTAGTGTGCTGATCTCTGAAATAGGCGGTACCTTTGGTGTGTTAGAAAGCCATGTAGAGTTTTTCAAGAAGCATTTCAATCTCATCACCATGAAGGAATTTCAGAAAAGCAAAGAACTCCATGAAAAGATCAAATCTGTTTTTGTATTTGAGTGTCTTCCAGTCATTGATCAGGAGCTGCTTGAAAGCCTGCCCAACTTAAAGGTGATTGGAAATTCAGGAGTAGGAGTGAATCATTTGAATCTGAAATTAATTAGTAGCTTTGGCGTTAAAGTGACGAATACTCCACATTCTGTTTCTGATTCTACTGCGGATATTGGAATGGCATTAATGCTAGCATCTGCCAGAAGATTAGTTGAAGGTAAATAATTTTATTCTGCAGTTGTTTGGCCAATGTTGGACTGTCCCTATAGTTCAGGGGTCTCCAACCTTGGCCCCTGGAAGCCTGGCGGACTTCAACTCCCAGAGTTCCACAGCCAGCTTTGCTGGCTGTGGAACTCTTGGAGTTGAAGTCCGCCAGGCTTCCAGGAGCCAAGGTTGGAGACCCCTGCTATAGTTATTTCAAGCCCACCATCTGCTTCTTCACATACTTACTTTCATCTAGCTATAATTGTAACACTGAATTATATTGGTGATTTGGACCTATATTTAGACCCATATGATGCAAACAAGATTAAGCAGAATATACTTTGGATGTTTTAAATGTGCATACGAAGCAATAATCTCTCTGCATTATCCTTGGGTCAGCTTAAGGTCAGCAGATCTGATTTTGCTCCCAAAACCATCTTGAAAGAAGTTAAGTTGTAAAAATGTCAAGTTGTTCCCTGTAGAAAAACTTTTGTTAGAAAACTTCAGGAAACTGCTTCAAATTTCTTTTTCAAGAACCAGTGTGAGTGTACATATCACAGTTTGATGTGACTTATAACAGCTTCACAGCTTGACTTATGACAACAATTGAGCCCAAAATGTCTGTTGGTGACACATTTGTTAAGTGAGTTTTGCCCCATTTTACAACCTTTCTTGCCACAGTTGTTAAGTGAATCACTGTAATTGTAAAGTTACTAACACGGTTGTCAAGTGAATCTGACTTCCCCATTAACTTTGCTTGTCAAAAGGACACAAAAGGTGATCACATGACTCCGGGACACTGTAACTGTCATAAACATGAGTCAGTGGCCAAGTGTCTGAATTTTGATCAAGTGACCATGGAGATGCTGCAATGGTTGTGAATGGGAAAAACTATTATGTCACTTTTTTTCAGTGTCGTTGTAACTTTGATTGTTTACTAAGCGAACTGTTGTAAGTTCAGGACTACCTGTACTCTTTATTTATTGATATATATATTGATCTGCTGTAAAATGTGTTCAAGTGAAGTCTAATTTATTTTAGATTGCTCTTCCCATAGTTAGGAGAAGTAAAATAACACTTCCTTATATGTGCAAGCATAATCACTAATTTTGTGGCTTTTTTTGTATAGTTTTATTAGTAGGATCCCAAAATCGAGAAACAAATGTCCACACAATGTCCAGTGGAACATCTTTCTGAATAAGCATCTTTAGAAAGTCTTTAATGGTCTTTTCCAAGTCACCCATTTATTTGACAACTATTTGTTCAGCTCAATTCCTTGCAAAGAAAAGTTTAAGAAATATTAAATGATAACATATTATTGAAAACTTTGTTATCTCTATTAGAAATCTTTTGAATAAGAAAGAGTTAGAGCTATAAAAAAGCAACAAATATCATTGTAGAATTGATAACATAACCCCCATGATCCCTCCATATGATTTTTAGAGTTATTTTTCAATTCCTGCCACTTAGAATATTTTAATCTGATGTGATTCAACCCGAAGCCCTCCAAGCTATACCTCTATGTCCCCTCTGTATGGGAACTCCTTCCCCAGAAAGTCAATGGAGAAGTTGGCAAGAAAGATTGCAAACTGCTGTCACTTGCTCAGAGGACTCCCTCTTGTATCTGGGGGCTGGCTGAAAGAGCTGCCTGCTGAGGGGAACTGAACTCCTTTGGCGGGGTGGAGAAATGGAACAGAACTCCTGAAAGTCTGAGCTCCTTTCATGCATCCTGCTAAAGGTGTTCCCTTTCAGGTGTGAAAGGAAGCTGACTCCTTTGGCAGAATGGAGAAACAGAACTCAGAAGATCTGAGCTCCATTCTTGCACCCTGCCAAAGGCATTCCTTCCATGTGAGGAGGGGAGCTGAACTCCTTCAGTGGGGTGGAGAACAGAGGTGGTATTCAGCAGGTTCTGACCAGTTCTGGAGAACCGGTAGAGGAACTTTTGAGTAGTTTGGAGAATTGGCAAATATCACCTCTGACTGGCCCTGCTCCCATCTATTCTCTGCCTCCCGAATCCCAGGAGATCGTCTGGGTCTTCTTTTGTTGCCCTGCACACGAGAACGGAGCTGGAAAGCAGGGGTGAGGAGCGAATGGGATTTTGCAGTAACCTTCCTCTGGAGTGGGGTGGAAATGAGGATTTTACACTATCCCTTCCCCTGCCTTGCCCCATCAAGCCCCATCAAGCTATGCCCACAGAACCAGTAGTAAAAGAATTTGAATACCATCACTGGTGGAGAAGATATGAATTCTGTTCCTGCATTCACCAACAGTGTTCCTTCCGTGGACAATGGGGAACTGACATATTCCTGTGTGGTGCAGGCATGGGATTTAAATCCTGATGATTTAAACTCCTTTTTCTGTATCCCATGGAACTCTTTCAGCCACTGCCTAGAGAGAAGAGGGAGCTGAAATCCAAGCAGGATTCTCAGCTCCTGAGTGGAGAACCAATGTGGTAAGGAAAGAACATGGGGTGCCTTGGGGCTGGGAGAGGCCTATTGCAGGCCATGCACAAGTATTTCTCACTCGGGCTGAAAATCCTATGTGGATTTCAGCAGGAAGGATTTTTACCACCTATACAGAGCCTCCCGAGCCCCAAGAAACATCCCGCATTCCTTACCTGAGACTTGATTCACTTGACCCACACAATTGCTTAATTGCCACAACCATGAGTGCAGGGATTGCAGTTGTTGAACGAAGCAGTCATGTGGGAAGACATCTGACATCCCACTGAACAAACACTCTGCTCAATGACCCAGATTTTGGTCCCAGTTGTGGTTGTTAAGTGAGGGCTACCTGTAGTGGAAGAAAAGGAGAGGAAAGAAATATCCACTCTGGAAAGCATTGTGTGAATCTTATACTAAAGGATAACATGATTGTTTCAACTCTCTATGTATTTTGTTTTTCTCAATGCTATTAAGATTGGGAGATTATAAAGATTGTTAAATAAATTTAAAAACAAAGTGAGATTAAGCAATTGTGTTCAGCTGTATTTTTGTCTAACATGCATGGTTTACTCTCTGCTTTATTTTTTTCTGTAACAATTTTCTGCAATAGCTAATTAGATAAATATCAACACGTAATATATATCAAAAGATTTCTAAACATTCATCAAGGACATGCCCTTTAGCACCACAAGACAAATGAGATTTGTCAGTTTTTTTTCTGAAGAAATTGTATACTTGGAAATCAGAAAGCGGAGGGATTTCCTCTTTAGACAAAATCCAGTCAGGGAAATGGATAAATCCCAAATAAGCAGAAAATAAATCTAACCACTGCTGTTATGGTAGGAAAGAATTAGGAAGCCAAAAGAGAGAAAGATGAGAATAATGTTATCCCACTAGAACAGATATCCCTCTTAATGTTTACTCAATTTCTATTTTTGTGTTGTAGGTTGTTATCTGGCAACATCTCCAGATACTACACAATTTGCTGTTAATTGGCTAGGAGTAGAAGTCAGCAGGGCCACTCTTGGTATCATTGGAATGGGCAACATTGGTTATAAAGTAGCCAAGAGGGCAAAGGCTTTTGACATGAAGATTCTCTATCACAATAGGAATCAGAGGTAAATGTATTTTGAGGCATATACTGTAGATGTGTGACATGCTATAGTATGATTGATATGAGATAGGATGGGATAGGATATATTATATATTTTGAGACTTAAGTTTGAAACTCATTTAGTAGCCTTTAAAAATATTTTCTTTTAACTGCCCTTTAGCAATGATTTTTGGTCAAAGAACCAGACTAGAATTGAAAGTATGAATGCTATATATGTTTGCAGGAACTTGGCCCAAGGAAGCATATACCGGTATTTCCTTAGTGTTGTTACAATGGCAATAGAAATGCATAAACATTCAGGTAAATTAAATCTAAAGGTTATTAAGCTATTGGTTTGTGATTAGTTGTGGACATTCCATTCCACTGAACACAGGCAATTAATAAAGAAGTGAGCTCTGTTGCCAAGTTCACTTCAGATCTGGTCTGAAGATATTTGGAGTGTGGTTTCTGAGACATTCTCATCTCACATGGCTTTACCAGATGTCATTTCACCAGTGAATAGCAAACATGAAATTCTAAACTCAATAATCCCAAACTATTTTAATTTTATATCTGTTTCTGGCAAGAATAAATTTGGCAGAAGAGTAAATTTAAGATCTAATTTGTCATCAGATTGATAACAAAAAAGAGGTTAGCTTTTAAATAAGACAGTATGCAAAAACATGCTTTCTTCAAAGCTATATTTTATAAAAATTCTGGAGACTAAACTACATGTTTCAACTACTTTGAGTTGTTATTAATAACAAGCAGATTTAACAAATACTCTGAAGCAGTTATTTTTGGAACAAAAAAAGTTTTTTATGCAAAACAAGAAGAACCACAGATACTGTCATAGATTGCACTGATCAGGAAAAAAAGAGGTATGGGATGCTGCCTTTAGACCTAATATAGCAAGCTCTCCATGACTAAAGTATTTCTTATTAATGCTATTCAGTGATTAGCCTCCAAAACAACCCCACTATAAAAAACTCTTTTAAAAGTTTGTTTTCACATTTATTTCTTCCAGAAAAGAGGAAGAAGAACAAGAGGTTGGTGCTGTGTATTGTAAAAACATTGATGACTTACTTCGACAGTCTGATTTTGTGATGCTGGTTGTAAATTTGACATCAGAGACCCACAGCCTCATAGGAAAAAGAGAGCTAGAACTGATGAAACCCACAGCCACACTCATCAATATCTGCAGAGGTAGGATGCAACACTATCCAAATATACATCTCTATTGTTTTTAAACCATTGATGGTTTCAAAAAACTTTCTTGGTAGGTCTGTATTTTGAGCTTTTTCTTGATTATTTCTTGATAAAATGTCAGTCATGCAAAATATGTTTCATTAAAATGTAGTTGTCTAATCTAATTGAACTGCATTTGTTAAAGCAATAAGACTATACTTCTTACCACAACTTAGTCTATCCAGACCAAAACCATCAAGAGGTACATATTTATTAAGTGAGGCCATAAGCAGTGCATTTAGTCATTTCATGATTCTTTTTAAAATAGAATCTTGTGGATGAATGTTGAAATGAGAACATTTGTCTGCAACATTTTTTCCTATAGATGTTAGAGAAATCTGACAAATGAAGTGATAGGATCCATAGTATAGATTTTGTTGTTGTTCACAACTACTAGTCCATTATATAAAAATATGAGCAATGCTGTATAATTGTAACTTATTGTTAGTAGGGAATTAATTATATATAAGCATTAGTATAATAAAATAATATGGAAATCATTATTTAGCTCCCTTCTACTTGCTGTTGACTGCTGCTAATATGCTTTTAGTGGAAATTCTTGCAAACCTTTGAAAAGAAGGAAAACAATAGTTAAAATAACACATTTCCATTGTCAAAGCTGTGAGTTTCATAATGCCTCGTGCAATTGTATTAGGAAGGACATCATATAAAAATAAATATATAGCTTAATTAAATAATTTATGACCTACTAATGATAGTTTTCTGGACTTGAATGGGCATGATAATTAAGGATTAATTATCATGATTAAGGATTACATTTGTAAGTCTTTTACAACCAATTCTTTGGCAATTTACAATAATGGATTTGGAGAGATTTTGTGGAAATATAGTTAAAATATTTATTTTAAGGTATGGCAGTCCTAAGTGTTCTTTATTGAAAATAAATTATACTGAACAAATTTATTTAAGTTCAAGTACCTGGTATAGAATTCACCTATATATCTCATAACAAGTGGTATCCATTCACATTAATATTTCTTTGTCATGATTGTATTATTCCAAAATCCCCTTTCTCTTAGGTGCAGTTGTTGACCAGGAAGCATTGGTAGAAGCTCTCCAAAATAAGGTTATTAAGGCTGCAGCTTTGGATGTGACCTATCCTGAGCCATTGCCAAGGTAAAATAATACAATACTCCTAGATCAGAATAAAAGGACAATAAATCCAGCATGAAATAAATAACGATTATATTGTATAGATTCAGAAGAGCATTCTTAATATAGGAGCTCCTATGTTACTTCCTTTGCCATCCTCTCATTTTTTTGTGTTCCATTATGGAGGAGGAAGAGGAGAATTAATTATAACCAAACATCTTTAGAGCTGTAGCAGGAATGGCAAAATTGTTCAGGAGTACCAAAACTCCTTAACTTTGTAGTACTGTACAAAGGACTGTAAATCTGAATGGCTGAATCTAAAGCAGATGGTAAGAGCCAATGGTAAGCTAATCTACATCATGTTTTGCCACCTTTTTTCCTTCCCAGCAGGTTGTTCCCAAAATTTATGAAAGTATGACAAGAGTGAGTGGCTTTTCCACCAAGCTCTGTACTTGTCTCACCATTGGTTTAGAGTTATCAGTAATTTGTAATTTTCCTTGGGCAGATTGAAATCCAAACTTTCAAACAAACTAGAAGCCTACAAGGAATTGGTAGGATTGAAAATAAATTAGAAGCAAATCTATACACTAGAGGGTTTACTATATAATAATCTATTTATAGTCAGACTAGAACAGCCAATTTATCCTTTATCCTTATCATACAGATTAAAAAAAATACTTCTAACTCCTACTCTAAAATTAACAGTAGTCTGCATTGTTTCTATAATCCCATATAATTCTAATCATCAAATCCCAACTTCAGAATTATATTCCTCTTAGTTTCTCACAAAAAAATTCTTAAGTGGCTTCATTAACAATTAATTACTATCTCCTAAAATAAACCAAACACCTCTTCATTCGATATTCGATCCACTTTCTACAAAGTCACCTCTAAATCTGCAGCTCTTTGTGTTAATCAACAAAGATCCACTAAAAAAAATAGCAAAAACACCTAATAATTTAAATTTATGCCACCCTTTTCCTTTTAATTTACGTGGTGTGGTGATTGAAATATTGGAGATGAACTGAAAAAGTCTGGGTGTATGTTCCCATTCAATGACTGAGCGCAGTAGATGACTTCGGGCCATTATTTTCCCAAGTCATCTAATTTCATAGGATTGTTGTCATGTGGATAAAATTAGATGATACACCCAGGTTTGCCTTGAGCTGTCAAAGAAAAGGTTGGATAAAAGTGCAATAAATAATCTAACTTTTGAGAAGGTGTCTATTGCAGTACATAAAATGCATTTTAGAGGTTTGGTCTTAAAAAAAAGATCACAATTGCTTCCAACATTTCATTCTTCAATCATCCCAATGCAGATATTTGGGAGAATTATTCCCATTCTCTTTGGCAATAGCAGGATTGATGCCAGAGGAAGAACGATTGAAATAGCAAAGCAGCAAGTAATGGCTGTTTGCAGGTTGTGTCTCTTGTATAGTATGGATACTACCCCACAGAAAGCTTTCCATAGCAGAAACTGGGCAGCAGAAACTAATACCCTTTTTTGTTGATTTCATTCTTGAAGCTATTTCTTTCCAACTCCAATTTGCCTTGGTTAGGTGAGTCTAAATTATCCTGTCTTGCTTTCTCTGCAGAGATCACTTGCTGTTGCAGATGAAGAATGTCATCATAACACCCCACATTGGCACAGCTACAGATCAAGCCCTGCGCATGATGACAGAAGAAGCAGTGGAAAATATCCTGGCAGTTCTCAATGATCTTCCCATTCCGAGTGAAGTGATCTCCAAATAACTTGATGCAGAACATACAAAAAAAATCATGAATTTTAAAGAATAGGACATTAACCTCTAAGAAACATGACAAATATTCCTATCAGTTTCAAAATGTGTGTCTGATTATTTTTTTGTAATTAAATTAATTCCAAAAGCCACCCAGAGTTATTTTGAAACAAAATGAGTGGCAAATAAATTTGATAAATACATAAATAAAATCCCATTGGAAAAAAGTTTGTTCTGAGACTTTTGATCATGGTGGTTGGATTTCTGATTCCTTCATCCTTTTATCTCTAGCAAACAGATACACCTCTTTGGAAAATGAGAACAACAAATTCAGAAGAGGCTTAGGGCTTTGTTAAACATCACATCAAGGTTCAAACATAAAAAAAAATTGAATAGTTCCAGTACAGAAATATTATATGAGATTGTAGTTTTTATATTTGAAAAGATCTTTCTCCTGCATTCTTAATCTGCAGATGATTGTTACAAATTACCCAAAGGAGACAACACAACCATGCTGCCTTGCACATTTGGTTTGCTAGGCCAGATGAGAGATTGCTTAGAAATGTCAATTTTTATTCACCCATATTTATTGACTAAAACCCAGTTGACTGAGTTTACACAATCCATTAACCCATATATACATATGATTAACTAGTTGCTATGGTTGAATTGACACAAAAACAAGCCAAACAGTACATGAATCAAGACATTGTTTTCTGATCTTGACTAGAAAGTGGTGACTGCTGAAACTTTCAAATTTTTCATGGCATTCAAAAGCTGAATCCATTAATGATATAATTGATTATATTAAGGTATTTGAAATGGCCTGAAGAGCAAATTGTTCTGAACCAGCTTGCTTTTATGGTTTTTTTAATGGAGAAACAAATTTCAAGACATAATTTAGAAATAAGGAAGAGGAACAAAAATGTGCTTGTATTACTGACAGGGAAAGAATGAAATACAAACACTTGAAACTTTACAAAAGCACCATTTATAAAGATAAAAGCAATCTGTTTAAAAAATAATATACGGTCGTTAAGATAGGTGATCAGACTTGAATAAACATTTCACAGTCATATAAACCCTTTGAGGCTGTGTTAATTTTCAACCAGAGCAAAAGTCTATACCTTTAAATTCTACTTATCCAAAGAAAAATGTACTTTTAGGATGTACTAAAAGGTATGTTTAATTATTGATTATTTGTCTTCTATTTTTAATTCATGTAATCTTCAAAAATCAGCAATATAAAACTGCTAGTAAAAATGTATTTTCAAATAGGATCATTTGAACTAATTGTCAAGCATCCAAATGTGAGTCACATGAGCATAATGGTCATAAGGGTAAAGAATGGCCATAAGTCACTTTTTTCAGGGCTGTTGTAACTTCGAACAATCACTAAATGGACTGTTGTAAGTTGAGGACTAACTGTATCCATTTTACATTCAGGTTATTTTTCTTGCTATTTACTGCTCTTGGGTTTCTGATCTCCAGAGGTAAACCATACATTGGACATGGTGAATAAGGGACTATTTTCAGTTAACAAATCAGCAGAGATGCTGAAATGTTCGCTTTAATTTGTAAACGTTAGTCATTATCTAAAACACCTCCTTGAAATAATAGTCAACCTGAGAACTACAAATATTAATTAAAGACTCAAATGTACACATACAGCAGACAGGTTACAGTAAAATATTTCCTTTATCATTTTTCTAAAATAAACACTCTTGCATTCCTTTCCCTTAGGTGGAATTATGCTTGCTTTCATTTCCTTTCCATTCCAAATTTCCTGAAATGTCAAATATTTTTACATTCACAACTCCTTAACCATTCCTCTCCTGCCAAGAAAATTAATTTTTTAACAGTAAGAAGCTGAGGGGAGTAGCACATTATTCAAGTTCTTCACTATAACAAGGAGTTGCTAATAGTTTTGGTTGCCCTTTTTCACATATTTTCCAAATTTACAACATTTGTGTGGTATGGTGTGTTAAGCAAAATAGAATTCAATATTTTGATCAGGGTTGCTTCGTAGAATTGTAGGAAGTCATAAAAGGATTTTTCCACTACCCCTATTTTTCTTAATTTATTTTTCAAACTAAGTTATTGTATATATTAACTGATTGATTCTTGTAACCCCAAATCCGGGGGTGGGATTCTACAGGTTTACACCTATTCGCTAGAACCAGTTGTTAACATTCTAAGCAGTTCCGAGAACCGGTTGCTAGAAGAAATTACTGGCCTTTTTCAGTTTGGATGACAGGAAAACTCATCCTATAATATAATCAGCAAAAGAACAAATACATACATCAGCGTAACGTTAATATCAGACTAGGTCTGGAGAGACCCACATTTGAGCCATGGTATCTCCCTGAATGATTTTGGCCCAGTCACTCTCAGCCCACCCTACTTCACAAGGTTGTTGTTGTGGAGAAATACAATAATACTGCCTATCCCGGGTCTTAGGGAAGGACTCAATAGGTGGACTAAAATGACAAATCCAGTTTGAACATTTGGCTGACTACGCAATGGACCACAGTAATAGGTGCCTTGAATGTGATCCCAAAACAACTGGAGCACCACTTGAACATCATCAGCACTGACAAAATTACTATCAGTTAATCGCTTTCCTCAGAACAGCTGACATCTTGCAACGATCCCTCTAATGCTATCAAGCATCCACATCTGCCTATCTCACGTCCTTGGGAAGGTCTTGATCATTGGATACAAATGCCAAATCCAGTCTGAACATCTGGCTGACTGTGTGCAATCCAAAAGAAAGAAAGCCAAGTTGCCTTGAGAAAAAGCAAATAGGAAATCTACCAAATGGGTCACTATAAATGCGGTGACCCAAAGGTGCTTTTTCAGGAGGCAACTGAAACTGAACTGCTTTTTTTTTCCCTTCTTTGAAGATGTTTCGCATCTCATCCAAGAAGCTTCTTCAGCTCTTCAGTGGGCAATGGAAGGGTTTATAATCCTTGCATCCTTTTAGCGAGTCGTTGAAGCACTTGTAGGTTGATCTGTGTCCTCAGTCAGCTGAGTGGTGCTCCTGGTTCCTTTCCTCCTTTCAATTTTAACCCGCTGCCTGCACCGAGTATAAATCCTTCCATTCCCCACCATTTGGTCAGAGCTGAAGAAGCTTCTTGGTTGAGAAGAGAAACATCTTCAAAAGAAAAAAGAAAAAAACCAGAAAGTCCAGTTGCCTCCTGAAAAAGCACCTTTGGGACAACCATGACCTGGATCAGGGGGTCTCTAACCTTGGGGGCTTTCAGAGCTGTGGACTTCAACTTCCAGAATTCCTCAGCCAGCAAAGCTTAAAGTCACCAAAGTTAGAGACCACCAACGCCCCCCCCCCCCGACCTGGATGACTTTGAGAATCTCTGAAGACCATATAAACGTGGTGACTTTGTCGAAGCTCATATCCCCAAGAAGTCCTTCCTAGTCGCTGGGGGGAGCTGTAGAAAGAGCGCTGTTCGAGGCAGTGGGTGTCGTGAGTTGCGCATCCGGAGGAAGCGAGGCTTGGCGTTCCCCAGTTCTAGGACTCCGGCTTACAATGTGGAACGTCCGGAATGGCTTGACGGCGGCTGCCGCTTTCGTTCTCACCTCGGCCAGGAAAGCGGCGAGTTCGCCTTGGTTGCTCCCCGCTTTGGGAGGCCCCTCCGGGGTAACATGCCCCGGCTGTTCTCGGCCTCTGCACTGTTCCAGACGACTCTGCCGATCCCCTAGTGAGTTGCTCAGAAAGTTCCTGGTTAAAAAAAAGTGAGTGGATCCCCCTTCCTTTTGCCCCCGAACCTGAACGGGGTGCTGAACCGCGGAGCGATAACGGTTTCGTGGCCAGGAGACGTTTGCCTCTCTAATCCAGAGGTCTCCAACCTTGGCAACTTTAAGACTTGTGGACTTCAGCTCCCAGAATTCTCCAGGCTGGAGACCTGTTTTAATCCTCCTATGCGGCTTGATAGGCAGCGTCGCCTTTACAAACCCGGTCACCATTTTGCCTTCCGAATTATACTCCTCCTGTTTGCTTGTTTTTTCTTCTTGTTGACAGAAGCTTGATCCCATTTCTCTGGAACGGGGGATCTTCAAACTTGACCGCTTTTAAGACTTGTGGACTCCCAGAATTCCTCCTCCTTGTCATGTTAGCAGAGGAATTCTGGGAGTTGAAGTCCACAAGTCTTAAACTTGCCAAGTTTTTGAAGACCCTTGCTCTGGAACGTTTGATCCCTCGCCATTCTCTGAAATAATAGAGTGCAACAGGTATTGCACTTGCAGCTTTATCCCTCCTGTAACTCAGAAACAAGCTGTACAGGCAGTCCTCAACTTGCGACCTCAAAAGAGCTCCAGAATTCAAGTTGCCAAGTGAGGGGGAGGTTTGTTCGGGGAGGTTTGCCCCAGTTTACAACTTTGCTTGCCACATTTGTTAAGCGGATCACTGCAGCTGTTAACATTGTCGTTAAATGAATCTGGCTTCCATACTGACTGCAAAAGGGGAATCCCAGGACTCCAGGATGTGTACCTGTCATAAATGCGAGTCAGTTGTCAAGCATCCGAATGTAAATCACGTGACTGTGAGAATACTGCAACGGTCGTAAGTGTGAAAAATGGTCATTGCTCATTTTTTTTCAGTGAGGTAACTTTGAATGGTCAATAAGTGAACTATTGCACGTTGAGGACTGCCTGTACCGGGAGTTAGTTACACAAAACTGGTTCTAAGTTAAATGTACTTACAGCGCCGACCTTTGTGTGGTTTTAGAAAGCAGCCTCAGTGAGTCACTTGACTCATTTCAAGTAAGTAAGTTACACTGATTGGACAATGCCTCCTTGTGCAGAGTTCATATTGCCCAATGCTTTAAATCAGGGGCCTACAAACTTGACAGCTTTAAGACTTGTGAACTTCAACTCCCAGAATTCCTCCTGTCATGTTAGCTCAGGAATTCTGGGAGTTGAAGTCCAGAAGTCTTAAACTTGCCAAGTTTGAAGACCCTTGCTTTAAATACTAGAGCATCTGACAATAACAAATAAATGTTTTATTGGCTGTTTAGCTGTTATTAATAAGCCTGTATGTGACATAGGTTGTTGTAAAATACTGAGTCTAAACTCATAAATTTTGGAGCTGTGAGTTTTGGATTGGAACCCTGAACTCCCATCTTCATTTGCTGAATTGATTTTTATTTGTGTGTGATATGAACCTTTCATGATTGAATTATTACTATGTTCTTAGTAAGGCAGTGTTTCTCAACCTTGGCAACTTTAAGATGGGCACACTTGAATTCCAAGAATTTCCAGAGATAACATGAATGCAAGCTGGCAATTTTGGGAGTTCAAGTCCACACATCTGAAAGTTGTCCGAGTTGAAAATTGCTATAAGGGGTAACAGTAAATTATGATTTAATGGTAACGCATGTCATGTTTGTCCATGAACAATGTATGAGTGAGTTTTGATAGCTTTATAAACTATTTAATGCCCTTGTTAAAGTTATTTTTCAGCTAGATTTTGCAAAATAAAACAATGCATAAAATATTTTATAGTTATTAAAGCATACAATTATTTTCTGTCTCTAATCTTTAAAGGAAGAAGTTTTGGTATTCTAGTCCTACCCTTGGATCTGAAGTGGTAAGAACAAAAAATCTCTTAATCTAAAGGCAATGGCTTAATCAGCACATTTCATAAATTTTGTATAATTTCTATGCTGTATTATGATAATTGTACTAGATCGCGTAGCTTTCTTGGGATTCAAGTAAACATTAAAATGTGACTTTTTCCCCCAGAATTGCATAAAGCAATGGCAGCTATTTGTTTTAACTGAAGTTGTATTGTATTTCATACTGAATTAGAAATAAATAAATAATTGTAACGCTATTGTATTTTGTCATTTACCGTTTTCATCAGGGAGTGGTATAGGAACAGAATAAAGCCACATCAACACCTAAATAGCAGCATTAGGTTGTTATTTACAGATATTACAGGTTTAGTAAAAAGGACTCGAAATATTTACAGTGTAATTATAATTGTCTATGGAGATTTTCAGTCATCCAGGTCATGGTTGTCCCAAAGGTGCTTTTTCAAGAGGCAACTAAACTTTCTCGGGGGTTTTTCGAAGACGTTTTGCTTCTCATCCCAGAAGCTTCTTCAGCTCTGTGTGGATGGTGGTCTATTTAACCATTTTTTACTATTTGACATTCTTTTTTAGATTTGACTATTTGTTTTATTATTTTTTTAGATTTATCAGATGTTTGGTAGATACCCAATTATTTGTGATTATTTATGATCGATATACTTTACGTTTTTGCTGTTGTACTATATTTCCAGCTATGCAGCTCTTCTTCGAAAGGATATCTATATAAAAACATAAAAATAAAAATTTAAGAATATAGGTATTTGAAATAACTATGCTGAAGTGTTGCTCATAATCAGGTTGCATAGAAGAATTATGTCACTTCCATAAACTAATACACATCTTTTTAAAAATATGATACTGTATATGAAGAGACATAAGATAAACAAATATAATTGGGACTGTTGCTTAATATTGAGTTATGACTGACCTCCACATAGAGGAGATGGTTCTTTTTAAAAACTAAAATATACTGAAATGTGATTGATTATTATAAATAATATTATAAATCCTTGAAATCTAAATTCAGCTGTATACTTATGAGATGTAATTGAAATTCAGCTTTTTGTTTCCTGTTTTCATTTCAATTTTTATAGAATGGTAGGAATTGTTTCCACTTAATTATTTATAGGGCAGCTTTGTATCAAAAGTACAGGAAAATAAGGGTAATGAAAAAACAGAGAAATAATAGCAGTTCTACTGGGTCCTTAAAGAAATGCACTCCTGTCTAAAAAGTTATACCCAATGCCAAAAATGTTTGTTTTATGCAATCTCTTGTTTTTTAAAGCTGTGCAAACCCTCCAGCTTGACAGATGTTTTAAAGCCACGACCTCCAAAGATCAGAAAACAAGATAGCATTCGTAAGAAAACTTTGGACGTTCTGTTTTATCAAGCTGTGAGGGACCTACTGGGCACCCCTCTAGCTGGCCAAGAACTTTATGATCTCAACGTGGAAGTGTTTAAGGCAAGTACAAATCATATCAGTCCAGCAAAATCCTTTAATTAGATGTCCAAGCAGAAACATCTGATATTGCGATTGCATCCAGGAAACTGTGCAGATGTTGCTGTGATTTATTTCATTGCATTGGATTGCATTGAGAGCTGTTTTACATATATTGCTTATGGTTTATTGCCATTATTTATTGCATTGTACAGCGAAGGTATCAAGGACAGTTGTACTATATTATCAATCGAGGTGAGGATTTCAACTCCCAGAATTCTTGAGCCAGCATGGCTGGTTCAGAAATTCTGGGAGTTGAAGTCCACAAGTCACAACAGCTCCATTGTGACCCACCTGTGTTATAAATTGATAATGCCATTTTATACAATTCCTGCTTATGCTTTTACATTTAATTTGCAATCCTATTCAGCTGGAAGTTATGGAAGAGAAGCTCAGTAGACACAGATGTACCATTACTCATGATCTACTAGCAGGAGGACTTAAAACAGAATATTCCTTTAATATATCAGTAATAGATAGATAGATAGATAGATAGATAGATAGATAGATAGATAGATAGATAGATAGATAGATAGATAGATAGAATTCTGTATTGGACACATGAGGTGATTGGACACACAAGGAATTTGTTTTGATGCTAATGCTCTCAGTATACATAAAAGAAAAGATACATTCGTCAAGAATCATCAGGTACAACACTTAATGACAGTCATAGGGTACAATAAGCAATCAAATCATACTAGGAAACAGTCAATATAAATCGTAATGATACAAGTGACAAAGTTATAATCATACAGTCACAAGTGGGGGAGCTGGGTGATAAGGAGTGATGAGAAGATTAATAGTTAATAGTAATGCAGATTTTGTAAATAGTTGGACAGTGTTGAGGGAATTATTTGTTTAGAGGAGTGATAGCATTCGGAAAAAAGAACAGTCCTTGTGTCTGGTTGTTCTGGTGTGCAGTGCTCTCTATAGCATCGTTTTGAGGGAAGGAGTTGAAACAATTTATGTCCTGGATGTGAGGGGTCTGTAAATATTTTCACAGCCCTCTTTTTGACTCATGCAGTATACAGGTCCTCGATGGAAGGCAGGTTGGCAGTAATTGTTTTTTTCTGCAGTCCTAATTACTCTCTGGAGTCTGTGTCTGTCTTGTTGGGTTGCAGAACCAAGCCAGACTGTTATAGAGGTGCAGATGACAGACTAATGGACTGGCTTCAAAAAATCCTTATTACAAGAATGGTATCTCCTTGAAAGAGGCTATTACAGGTAGTCCTCAACTTACAACAGTTCATTTACTGACCGTTTCAAAGTTACAGCAGCACTGAAAAAAAAAGGTAACTTTCTCATGCACTTAAGACCATTGCAGCATCCTGAGCAAAATTCATATTGGTTCATATTTATGACGGTGGCAGTATCCCGAGTTCATGCCATCCCCTTTTGCGACCTTTTGACAAGCAAAGTCAATGGTGAAGCCAGATTCAGTTACCATATTACAACAATATTACTAACTTAATATTAATTAAGATTCACTTAACCGCTGTGGCAAAAAAAGACCGTAAAACGTGACAAAATTCACTTAACAAATGTCTTGCTTACCAACAGAAATTTTGGGCTCAATTGTGGTTGTAAGTTGAGGACCTCCTGTACTTTTCCTTACATTGGTGCTTAACCCTAAATTCTTTTTTTTTTTGCTCTTCTGTTAGTGCAGGGGTCTCCAACCTTGGCAACTTTAAGCCTGGTGGATTTCAGCTCCCAGAATTCCCCAGCATGGCTTAAAGTTGCCAAGGTTGGAGACCCCTGTGTTAGTGTGTTATATTCAGTATACATTGACTTTCTCTGATTTAAAATCCAAGTGTATGGGTAACTTGCTTTTGTCATTGGAGAGTTGGGGTATGATACTTTCAGATGTTTTTAACTGTGTTTACAACTATTTCATTTCTATGTATCCCATGAAATATGTAGAAATGTATTGACATCTAGATTTCTTCAACACGTAATTAATAGTGTAATTTCCACTGATGTTCATCAGCATCAACATTAAACTCAATTGTATCTGCAATACTGGAACCTCCCTATTTTAAAATGGAACTTATACCTCTTGGGGAAACTGTATCCATATATAACGGACAGCTTCTTCCATTTTCTTGCAGAACAATTATCCTTCGATTTATATCCTTTTTCTTTCTTGGTAATAATTCCCTCTTGAATGTCTGTGAAGTAGAAATATATCTTCTTTCCACTGCCAACAGTTGAGATGATAGCACTGTTTTTAATAGCAAACTCTTTCACTTGTGCAGATTTGAAATAGAATTGTTTGTAGCGCTCCTTTCAATTGTGAAATCTGCATTTCACGTGTAGCATTGTAAATTTTTTAGGCTTCCCTCACGTCAGATTTTGCAATATGTCGCGTATATTGGAAGAGTTCCGGCAATGCGGAAAAGGATGACTATATTCAGCAAGCCCTACAGAGAAAAGCATCATATATTAGGTACTAGTATGGCCTATCTATGGTCAAGAAAACTTCCCTCAAAGAATTGGCTGGTTTTGGCCTGTAGAATGGGAGGGATACTTATATAGAAAAATACAGTGGCCCTCCTTCACATTTTGACACCCAGAATTAACAGAATAATGGCCTACAGGTCGTACTCACTTTACAACTATTCACCTAGTGACTGTTGGAAGTTATAATGGCACTGAAAAAAGTGACCTGTGACTGTTTTTCACACTTATTTGACCATTTCAACATCCCCATTATTGGTCATGTGATCAAAATTTGGTTGCTTGGCAACTCTCCTATATATATTGCACTGTCCTGGGGTCGGGGGGGGGCAGGGAGGTCATGCAATCACCATTTGTAACCTCCCCAGCTGGCTTCTGACAAGCGAAGTCAGTGGAGAAAGCCAGATTCACTTAATGACCACATGATTCACTTAACAATTGAAGCAATTCGCTTAACAACTCTGGCAAAAAAAAGGTAATAAAAAGGGGGAAAACTCATTTACCTACTGCCTAGCTTAGTGACAGAAACTTTAGGCTTAATTGTGGGTATAAGTCGAGGATTATGTGTATTTATAACTTAAACCTGTTCCCTCCATCTTTAAAAGAGAAGCTTGCAGAAAATAACTTTTAGGTTGTCTTCATACATAATAATGTAGATGTTAAAAAAAAAATTTCTTTCTAGACATCTTCTGGTATCCTATCATGTCCGGGTAAATGTTCCTTCAATAACATTTGTTAGGGACAGAGAAGAGGAGGCTATGAGAGAGGTAAGAAATTTCCTATATGTCTGTGTTTTTAGGGTAATTTAACTGAAGTTCTTTCCTTTAAAATTGTAGAAAGGTTATAATAGTCACAACCTTAAGATAGCTTAAATATATACAGTTTACATTTATATTAAATGTTTACGGTATATGTATAATATATATGTAAAGTACACTTTGTAAAGGTAGAGTAACATAATTAGGAGGAAAAAAGTTGTCTGCACAAGAGACCACCAAGATTGTTAAAGAACCACAGGGCTCATTCTGATTACTATCTGGTGCTGAGTTACAAACAGTTGCAGCAAGACCAGCTACTGCAACAGAGTCATACATTGCTTCACAGACATCCAGTGAGACTTGCTGTGACCTATGTTAAGGTACCTGTTGGAGAATAGCAATAGCATTTAGACTTACATAATAGTGCTTTATAGCACAATGTAGAAGCATTATTTGCATATTGCCCCCAACAATCTGGGTCCTCATTTTACCCATCTTGGAAAGATGGAAGGCTAAATCAAGCATGAGCCCCATCAGAATCGAACTCCAGGCTGTGGGCAGAGTTTGTCTGCAACACTGCACTTTAAGCAGTTTTATGTGTGGAGCAAAGTGGAGGAAGCACTTGCACGAGGAATATGACCACAATCTCCAAAACCTAACTCCCACCTCCCAAGGCTCAAGATCTCATTATCTGGAGTTTTGTAATCCTTTGGGTTTATGCTGGAACAGAACTCATGTGAATGAGAGCTACTTATACATTTGGCTACAGAAAAATCTTAAGCAACTCCCTCAAATATTCCTTTTTTAATAGTAATTTTATTAAAGATTATAATACATTTTTAAATCTGGGAGAATAAAGAGACCAGATGCAGAAAAGAAACAAAAAAGGAAAAGGAGAAAAGTAAGAACATAGTTTTTTAAAAAAGAAAACTTAATATATAAAGAAGTGACATATCCTTTATCACAAGTATACTTTTTTTTAGTACTTTTATCACCTTCTCTTAAAATACAACAAATGATCTCTTCTTTTCATAAAGCCACCAATAACACTTTGTCATTTAGTCCTGGTGTCAATAAAAGTCCATTAAGGATTATTAGAGATGACAACACATCTATTTTAACCTCGATCAAATACACCAACTTTATGTTCCTTTAACTTCAAACAATCGTAATCTTTAATCCTTTCAAATAATATTCTAGACTAGAACTTGATTTCTTTTCATTATTTTTTCTTGGTCCCTTCTCATGAGATTCTTCAAAACTCTAACAAACCTTCTTCTTTTGTAAATCCAATAAAATAAAAATTATCCTCTTGGTTTGTTATTTGTATATCCCTTGTAATTGTTAACACATCAGCCTATTTCTTTTGTATGTCCAGAGTAGCATCTTTTTCCATATCTTTCTTGTAGCCTGGCATTTATAAATCCACTTTCAACTTAGTCTCAGTCTTGTCAGATGTAGTCAAAGGTAGATGTTTCTGCTGATGCTATTAAAATTAACTTCTGAGTCTGTACTTCAAAAATATCCTTCAATATGTTCAAAATTTAAAATATTTTGCTTTATTTTGTAGTCATTTGGGTGTTCTCCTTTCATTATAATATTTAGCACCCTCTAATGTTCAGTTTTTTAAAACCTTGTTTTTTTTTTAAATAAAAGAATTTTCCCACTATAAGGATTCTTTATGATAAATTCCAAAAGCTACCCTTAGTCCATTTGAATTTTCTAAAATTACAGTTTTAATCATCTTTTTGCTGTTTATCCTCCTTGTTTAAGTTCTTCAACTTGCAGTTCAATTCTTTCATTAAGGATTGATGGAAACTCATCTGTTGTTATCAATATAATAGAATATAATTCTTTATTGGCCAAGTGTGGTTAAACACACAAGGAATTTGTCTTGGTGCAAATACTCTCAGTATACATAAAAGCAAAGATTACATTCATCAAGAATCATAAGGTACAACACTTAATGATAGTCATAGGGTATAAACCTGTCAATCCAAAGGTTTCTAATTTTTTTAAAAAAATTAAAACAAAAGAATTTTCCCATGGGAAGGATTTGTTATAATTAATTCCAAAGAGGACTTAGTCCATTTGTGACTTCCTAAAATCAAAGTTTTAATCATCTTTTTGCTGTTTATTCTCTTCCCCCCCTTTTAAAAAGTTATTCAACCTATAGTTTTAAAAAAATCTTTTGTTATAGAAGGAAACATCTGGTGTTATCAAACTTGTTATCAAACTTATCATTCCCAAAGGTTTCTAATAGCTGAAAAGCAGAAATTTCTGAAAGTGTGTCGGACGCAAGAAATTGAAATTAGGTCCAAAATGAATACAAATTTATTTCATGTTACTTCTAAACAAGTATCAAGGCAAATTGATAATAGATAAGAATCAATGGAATTCAAGGAGGGTTGGGCTTAGATCTCTTGTGAGCGTGAAGGCATTCTAAATTGATGATGTGCTTAAGCCTTCTCTTGGGCCCTGCATGGTCATCTCCTACAAAATGATTACAAAGGAAAGTATGCATATATAGCATCTTTAAAATACCAACTGTAGTTGAGGTCTCATTTCCCAAAGTTCTAAGCATGCTGAAGATTGCTGCTTTATGTTTTCTTTGAGAAGACCAGAAGTCTGAAGCATTTGTAGGTGATCTCAAGCCTTCCCCTTGTCCGGAAAGGAATTATCGAAGAGCCATTCTACTCACTGGCTCTTCATTCTGCCACAATCATCTTCAATTCACCATTTCTTCCTCTGGAAGTCCTACAACTTTCCCAAAGGTTTTTAATACTTTTAATTATTTCCATAAAATGATACAGATTTCATTTCTTTGTGCTTTGAAAAAATTATACTGACCACAAGAAAAGTCTTTCAAAATAAGTGGAAGTCTTCCTTTTAACATTATGTCATGCTTGAAGCCAACACACAAAATGTATGGGATTTAGAATTTATTGTTTATATTCTGATTGTGAACAGAACAGTCTTATTTCTGGACAATTTCAGTGTTTTCTTTCCTTTTACATTGGCACAGGTTGAGAAATTATTGGCAATTGCTGACATGGGGCCTGAAGAAGAAGAAAATGAATTAATTGAGAATGATTTCAGGTAAATTAGTCGAGCAAGTGCAATCCTGAGGTAGTGAAAAATACTTAACAACTGCAATTGAACCGAAAATTTATCTTGTTAAGTGAGAAATTTGTTTTGTCCCACTTTATGACTTTTCTTGCCACATTTGTTAAGTGAATCACTGTAGTGGTTAAATTATTTAACATGGCTGTTAAGTGAATCTGGTTTCCCCATTCACTTTGCTTGTCAGAAGGTTGCAAATGACTCCAGAACACTGCAACCGTCATAAATATGAGTCAATTGTCAAGCATCCAAATATAAATCACATTGCTATGGGGATGCTGCAACAGTCATAAGTGTGAAAAATGGTCATAAGTCACTTTTTTCAGTGCCATTGTAAGTTTGAATGGTCACTAAATGAACCATTGTAAATCGAGGAGTACCTGTATCTATTAAAATGCCTTTTACTAGAAGACTGTAGAAATGTCCAGTTGTGCAGTTGAACGGCTGATTATATAGCACAGTTTTTCTATTGTCATCCCCTCTTTTAACTACAGGGATGACTTAAAAACTCTGGGAGGGTAAGGGACACTTCCCCAAGTGGTACAAATTGCAGGGGATCTGGAAAAATCAGGATTGTATGCAAACATCAGATATCTTAGGCCTGTATGTGTCATTGTTTACTCCATTTCCTGCAGTGAGGAAAGATCCATCATGGCTGATACTCTTGCAGAGCAGTCCACCCACACCAATCTATTTGGAATTGATCATAAAGCATTAAATAAGCAAATAATGGATTACAAAAAAATGAAAAAGAAGGAGGTGCTGGAAGGGACTTCAGTCCTAGAGACACAGTTGGCTGAGATACGGCAAAAGAAGATGAGGAGGAAGAAAGCTAGGAAAGTTTACAATGACGACCTTAATCCTGAGGAATATTTGATGGAGAGATACAGCAAAGATTATTGGGACAATGAAGTTTCATCTTCAGAGAATGAGGAGCTGGAGTACAAGCCAAAGGAAGATGGTAATGAATTGGGAAACGAAAAGTAGAACGTTCAAGTTTAAATGAATTTTATAAAACTATGGGTCACTTTGAACTACCCCATTACAAAAGATTCAATCATTGCCTTGCTGAATGGTGAAAGTTTCCCTCATTTGTCTTCTCCTTTATGATTCATTTCCCCTTTTTCTTATTTATAGAACCATAGTTTGTTGTTATATCCCACTCTGAAAGCCTATGATTAGTTTTATTAAAATTGACTTGTTAACCTGCTTTACCCTTGTGGAATCTTTTGAGTTAGATGAACTCTGAAAAAGTAGATAAGCCTTGACTTACAGCCACAATGTAGCCTAAAATTTCCATTGCCAAGCAAGACACTTAAGTGAGTTGTGCCCCACTTTTATCATATATTTTTTCCCCCACGGTTAAGCGAATCATGTAGTTGATAAGCAAATTTGGTTTCTACGTTGACATTGTTATCGGAAGCCAGCTTGGAAGGTTACAAATAGTGATCACATGACTCCAGGAAACTACAACTATCATAAATATATGCCAGTTTCCAAGCAACTGAATTTTGATGGTGTGACCATGGTGATGTAGGTGTGAAAAACAGGCATAAATCCCTTTTTTGGCACTTTGAACGGTCACTAAATGAATTGTAACTAACTGTAAATCAACAACTCATCTTGTTTTAATGTGTAGTCTGACTTGCTAATTGTAAAGACAAGATAGACAAGGTGGATCATAATATGTAATTTCATTGTCAATGTTGCTGCCTCCTGAAAGCCTTGTTATGAGTTTTCATACATTAGAATTAGTCTTGTGCTCAAGAGCTAATGATTAGCCTAGCGCAGTAATGGAGAACCTCTTCGTTGTAGTGTGCCGAAAGCACACGTGCTGGCACCCACAATGCAATGTGCCCACGTCCTGCGCATATGCGTGCAACACCCCCGCCCCCTTACCTTCACTGTGTATGCACACACCTCCCAGCTGATTTTTGGCCTGTTTGAGGCCATATTCGCCCTCCTGGAGGCTTGAGGGAAGCCTTTGTAGCCCCAGGAGGTTGAAAAATGGGCCCGTTTCGGCACTTCCAGGATTTCCAGAAGGCCCGCTTTTCAACCTCCCGAGGCTGCAGAGGCTTCCCTTGAGCCTCTGGGAGGGTAATAACGACCTCCCCCGAGCTCCAGAGGCCCTCTGAAGGCTGAAAATGGGCAGTTCAGGTATTTCCAGAAGGGCTGCAGAGGCTTCTCTCGAGCCTCGGAGTGTGTGTGAAAATGGCCTCAAACGGGCTGAAAATCAGCTGGGTGGCACACACATGCGCAGTGCAGGTAAGTTTGGCTGGGGTTTGCATGCCCGCACAAATGACTCTGCGTGCCACCTGTGCCATAGGTTTGCCATCACAGGCCTAGCACCTTTTGAGTATTCCACAGCAGCGGGAATTTCTCAAGGATCCTTATCTACCAGTATATACAATAATGTTGGATATTATTTTAGCATCAAATGGATATTTCATTTCAGTGGCAGCACCTGACATCTTGTGTGCGCTGCTTGTGTCCGTGTGTTGCAGATTTTAGGCTAAGCAGTGTCAGGGTAGATGTTGGGTAGATGATCACTAAGGAATGCTTGGACTTCAGGTTAGACAATTTTGTATAGTGGTTAAAAAACACCAAGCTAGAAACGCGGAGACTGTGAGTACCAGTCCCACCTTATCTGGCTAATCTTGGATTAGTCAATCTCTCTCAGCCCTAGGAAGAAGACAAGGGCAAGCTGCTTTTAGAAAATGGTACCAAAACCCCCACAATGGCTGATCCATAGTTATCATATCACAAATCGTACAGGAGCTCTGGTGGCACAGTGGTTAGAAGGCAGTATTGCAGGCTAATTCCACTCACTACCAGGAGTTCGATTCTCAGCGGCTCAAGATTGACTCAAATTTCCATCCTTCCAAGGTCGGTAAAATGAGGACCCAGATCGTTGGGGCAATATGGTGACTCTGTAAACCGTTTAGAGAGAGCTGTAAAGCACTATGAAACAGTATATAAGACTAATGCTATTAGGAGTCCAGATTGATTTGAAGGTACCCACAAACTTTTTAAAAAAATGACAAGGACAGTCTCCATCATAATGTCCAGAATGCTGTAGGGCTTCATTCATACAGATACTAAAAGTTGAACTCAAAACTTGAAGATGTCTTTGGCTTTTGACCAATATATGTTTGAGTGGTTTTCTAATGGGCAAAATTGTATAAGACAGCAAACTATCCATCTTCCACAGTGGTCCTACAAGATTCCTTTGCCCAGTGAGATTCCAGAAGGAAAATTCTAGCAAACGACATCCACCATTCTCCCAGATGTAGACCAGACGCTATGTAAGAAATAGCAAACCTTATTTATTCTTGCATTATTTCTAAAAGAGTGATGAAGAAACATTTTTGATCTCAGGGATGCTGCAATGGTAATAAGTCCCTTTTTTCAGTGCTGTTGTAGCTTTGATAGGTCACTAAATAAATGGCTGCACACCACCTGTCCAGTACTCAAGTTACTACCTAGAGAAAACCAGGTGCAATATACAGTATAATCATAAGGATACACTCACTAGGTAGCATTGCTGCAGCTTGCAGGGATTATATTAGCAGCAGTGGTCAAGCATCAGCATTATTCTAAATCTCGGTTTTCTGACCTTTAGTATAACTGCATCCAAAAATGCCTTCTTCTCCAATTTAATTTACTCCAAAAGTGGCACTAACATTTTAACCTTTTTTTTTTCAATCTGCAAACTAAGAGATTCAATTTCACATGCTCGCCTGAATTCAGCGGGTCTTAGAGATTATACAACCGAGACTTCATTTACTACTGCAGCCGCCATTCCGGCCGAACCCGAAATCAGCCCAGAAATCCAACGGAAGCGTCCCGCCTCCGAAGCCTCTTTCATTTAAGAGCTGGCGGTCAAGGCCGCCATTGGATGAAACAGGCGTGACGCGTCCGATTTCTGCCGCTCGCCCGGGACGCCACCTACTGGCGGCCGAGCGTTAACGCTACCGGCCCGAGACTTTTCTTGGGCGAAGAGGGAAGAAAGTTTTGTCTGCGCGACTTTGCGGCGCTCGGTTTTTCAGAGTTCACCTTCCCTTGTGAGTTGCATCTCCTAACGTGACTTCTTTGCGTATCTTACTCATCCCAGCCACAAGCAGCGGCGGCGGGACCGTTCCGATCTTGTGTGCTTTTTTGTCAGAAATGCTGCAGGGTCTCCTGCTTGGGCGGGGTGGGTGGTTGGGGTTGGACTAGATGACCCACAAGGTCCCTTCCAACTCGAATCTAATCTTAATCCTGCCTTGCTTTTGCGTGCTCCAAATTCGGAAAGGTCCCTTTGCGGTTCCCAGCCGAGCCGGTACAGTCGGTGGCTGAATCTTTCCCCCCCTCAAATCCAAGGGAAGCTGTTCCCTTCTTCCACAGGGTGCTGGGGATAAAGGAGGATAAAAGCCGATCGCAGCCCCGGAGGCTTCAGGTCAACCACGGGTCCTTGTCAGAGCGAGTTTGGCGGTGCCTGGAGTGGATTGGCGTGCAAACGGCGGCGGCGTGGGTGCAAAATTAGAGGAGACCTGCAACAGCTTGTTAAGAGTATGTGTGGCTTTCCACAAAACAGCAAACCCCAAACAAGGACAATTAACGGCCGTGATATGAAAAGGTTTAAAGCAGGCTTTAAAAAAAAAAAACCTGGGTCACTAAAGATGGGTAAACTTCAACTTGCACAATTCACACGTTAATCGCGGCCAGGTTTGAGAAATGCTGCTTCCAACTATCTTGTGTGGAGATTCTCAAATCATGCGGGTCGTGGTTATCCAAAAAGATGCTTTTTTCCCCAAAAAAATGTTAAAAAAAAAAAAAGACATTTGGACTTTCCTGGTTTGACTTTTCCCTTTGAAAACGTTCTAGCGAAACGTTTTCATGAGGGAGAAGAATCGTCTGAAGGCCTTTTGGGAAAAGGCGCCTTTGGGAGACGCTGCTTTGGACCGACGTTCTCCAGACCTTGCAATAAGGTTTCTACTAGGCGCCCAAGGAGTTTGGTTGCCTCCAGTAGTTGCAAACCATCCCGCTTCCGCCTGCTCCGGGGGAAGCGACCACCGCCGAAAGAGCGGGTGGGCGATCCGGGGCGCAGTCCGTTGCTTCCACAAGAGGCATGGCCTCCCCCGTCCCTGGCATTCAGAGAAGAGAGAACGCGGCTCTAGGAAATACAATCGCTAACACGCAAGTTCAGGGTTCGTGTGCATTTTCAGAATTAATAGGAAAGCGCCTGTTCTTTGGAGGTAGCGTGGGGCACTGAGACTCAAGCTAACAGACTCCCTCAAGAAACATGTAGATTATGCGGTTTGCTTTCTTTTTCATTATTAACTGGGAATTATTTGCCAGGTTTGAAGCGGGATTCGCACGGTGCACCTAAGGCAAGTTTGCTAAACCAGCCCGTTCTTGCCGTTCATGCAACACGCTAAGCCTTCTTGTGGGTCGTGTGAATCCAGTGGATCTGCACAGCTTCTTCACAGTTCGGTGCCCGTTTTTAGTATGAAATCCTACTGGGTTAAACGGAATTTAACTCGTACCTAGGAATTCTGCCAGCGCTGCAGTAGTAAACATACATAGTATTGAAATTTACTTTTGACTAAATAATTACAACAATTACAATTCCTTATGATTAAATTGGTCTAATTGCAGACAGGATTTTGAACAACCCTTTCCTTTCACATTTAGATGTTATAATGGAAGGGTTTATATATTAACTGTTGTAATTCTAGGCTGGGATCTGGTTACTAATATTTTAATACAGGAGACTTTTTTATTGTTTATAAAAAACGGATTATATATATGCAGCAAATATTGACGACCTGCAGTACAATTAAATTTTATCAATACAATAAAGATCAGCAATAACAAAGAAAATAAAACAAGAAATGAAAGATTAATAAAACATCCAACCTTATCACTTATTTACTAATTGTAGCTGCATTTTCACTGCAGTTACATGCTAACATTCAAGTAGATAAAAAGTGGGCAGCTTTTGTGCAGAAGTAAATCCAGTAGACTACAGAAAATTCGCTTTGGATTGAAATTTGGAGAAATGTCTTGATCGTTAAGGATACTTTGACAGTAGATCCAGTTAGTTGGAGATGGCAGGTTTGACCTAACCATAAGTCTTCTGGAAAAGTCTCAACAACTATCTTGGAAGATGTTTGATTTTCAAACTCTCTATGTGAAGATTTATCCTACCTACAAAGATCAGCAATAGAACAGAACCAGGGAATCCAATACATCATAAAATACCACCTGTTGTACTCTCCCCAAATTAAAACTAAACATGATTGAGATCTGAGAACATTGACACATTTTATAAGATTACAGGAATCTAGCCCATAATTTCAGGAGAAAATTTCAGCTACATTGAAAAAAATGAGAGTAAAGGACTATCTGGGAATTGAAAATATTGTTCACGTCTCCCAGTGGCCATAAATTATTGTTTACACATTGCAATGTTCTGCTCAAGTATTAAGCAAAAGCAAACTGATTTACCTAGATAATTTATACGCTGCCACTTGAACATTTCTGGGTGATTAAATCATAATGTAACAAATGCCATTTAAAAAAGTAAGGAAAGCATGAAAAATTAAAACAAATATTGAATATTCAAATACTCAAAGCCCTGGATGAAAATGTATACAAGTGTTTAGGCTCTTAGAGAAGAGAATTCACGAACCAAGACCCTTATTTTATGACTATGGGCTTCTTACTAATACAGAATTAAAACAATAAATTTTTTAAGTTCCTGGTTTGAAACATAATATAAAATCAACACAAAAGAGTAAGTTGGAAGAGTTGGTGTATAATTTAAGTACATATACTGTATGACATGAGTATTTTGTAGAGTTTTGTAGAGTTCTATATGTTCTTTCATTTAATTTCAGTATGATTGAAAGATATTTTAGTACATTTATACCAGCAGACCTGGTTCTACCTAAGGTGAGGTTGCAATTACCTTGCTTGCTTTTCAGCTGGTATTTCTATTTTAGTAATAATGTCCTTTTTTCCTCTGTTTGCAGGTCTGCAAAATGGCAGAAAGACCTATGTGGGAGCAAATTGGAAGAAGTTTTGTACAGCTGTATTATCAACAGTTTGATACCAATAGGGAACAATTAGGTGCCCTTTATGTATGTATCTCTTTACTCAAACAGTGATTATCCTGTTGATGCAATTAATGGATTATTGGCTTGAGGGAGCTGTTGTTTCTACTAAAGCAGCAAAAATTGTAGTTTAGGGGTGTCAAATTTGCATTATCATTTGACGTATTGCAACTTTCCCTCCCCTTTGTTAAACCAGACATGGGTATGGCCAGTATGTAACACATCCGAATTTGACAGTCCTGTTGTATTTCGAAGGTCTAATTATGAGCCATGGTGGTGCAGTGGTTAGAGTGCACTACTTCTGCTGACTTCTGCCTGCCAGATGTCTGCAATTTAGCAGTTCAAATCTCACCAGGCTCAAGGTTGACTCAGCCTTCCATCTTTCCAAGGTTGGTAAAATGAGGACCCAGATTGTTGGGGGCAATAGGCTGACTCTGGAAACCACTGTAAAGCGGTTATATAAGTCCAAGGGCTATTGCTATTGCTAATTCTCAGGAAGAATTTGAAATTACAGTAAATAACCTCTCACAAAGATTTTTCACCCAGTTTAGAAATTCTGAATAACCTCCCAAAGATTTTGCACCCAGTTTAGAAATTCTGCAAGTCTCTCCCCTTGCAGTCATGACCATATTTTGGGCATTGGGCAGGGAGCCCATATTTACAGCTAGTTGCAGTATCCTGTAGTCAAGTGACCACGATTTACAATGTTTTTGCCGAAAACCTGTGTTTATTTCCATTGCTTGGCAAAAATGCCCCATAGCTTAACAATTAACCATAAAAAAGGTTGTATAATTGCCTAGTCACGTGAATAACTTACTTTATGATCATCACGAGTTATGACCATAATGGGCAGGCTCTATTAGGATCATAAGTTGAGGGCTTTCTGTAGCTGCTTCACTTTTAAGTTCTTTTGCTTCATGTTGGCCAGAGTAGAATTTTGGAAGCTTGTTCTCAGTAGGCAGTTTGGCCTTTGTGTTTATATAACTCATATTTTTTCGGATTGGCATGGCTGGTGAGCTCTTAGTAGGTGCTCTGGGAGATTTTGGGTTGAAATCCAACTCCTTTTTATGGCTTTTGGTCCATGTCCATTATATTAGCATCTCTTTGCTGCTACACTATCTTTGCTCCCATTAACCTTGTGAGTGTGCAAAATGGAGATTAAATCTAGCAACCAGAATGGACAGTCTTTTTATTTTCTGGAGTGGGATGTATAGGCTAAACTTTTAAGAAATTTCTGTCAAGTGCTCAATGAAGGAATTGAAGATATCAATGGCAAAATATTGGATATTGGTACATAATGTTTCTGTTTTCTTTTTTGGTGTCTCCTTTTCTTCCTTCTCTTGACTGGTGCTGATAAGAATAATTTGTATTTATCATTCCGAGGTCTAATATGTATAAAATATTGCAATGTCTTGGGAGTGTGTGTGGATAGTTCATTGAGGAATTCTTGCCTGAGGCTAGATCATTTATTTGTATATTTTCTTTCCTTTGATAATTTCAATATGCATGTTTACTAAAACATGTCCCTGTTTCATAGACAGATGCTTCTTGTTTGTCTTGGGAAGGTCAGCAGTTCCAAGGAAAAGCTTCAATTATGGAAAAATTGATGGTATGTTATTTATCTGCTAAAATGCATAATTGATTAATGTTATCTGTAACATTTCATGCAGCGATTTTAAATAATTATTTGGAAAATGCTTTCTTTTTGGGAAGCCAGATAAGAGTTCTTATGGACTCCCTTGTTTTCTATGGTTATGTGGTATCTTCTTAGGAATTTTTTTTTTTTATAACAGACACTTCCTTTCCAAAAAATTCAGCATAATATAACATCCCAGGATCATCAGCCAGCTCCTGACAATTGTATCCTTAGTATGGTTGTTGGCCAATTGAAGGTGAGATTTGTTATTGTTTTATCTTTGGTTAAGATCTGTTCAAAGCTTCTAAGACATAACATAAAAGCTGGAATATTAAGGCATCCCAAGTGCATTTAAACTGTTTGTATAATATTTTTCTCCAAGTATATTAGTTGCAATATAATGCACAGACTAGCTTTATCAAAATATGACATCAGATGCAGAACAATCTTATCAAAAACATTAAATCCTTTTTGATGTATTTCTGTTGAATTTGGTGAGCTTCAAAAATGCATGCATTTTCGCTTGCTATTTTATCTATCATATTTAAATTACTGTGTAGAATTTATTTATGTGTTAAACCGCTAACATTAAGCTTGTATTCTCTCATGGTAGGTGGACAATGATCCAGTAATGGGGTTCCACCAGATGTTTGTTCTCAAAAACATGAATGACAAATGGATTTGTTCTAATGACATATTTAGGTTGGCTCTGTATAATTTTGCCTGAAATTTCTGCTCTTGCTTTACACTTACAAATATCATATTAATGTTGGCTCTAAGTGTGTTTAAGTTATTTTCTTTCTGTAACTGTAACTGAAAAGCATTTATCTTCTATTAATTGAAATCATTTAAAATAGTTGCAGTATTACACATCCTTTACTGTAAAACATTTAATATTTTATATGAAAATAATTTGTCCATTTTAATTATATGAAGCTTGTGGAGACAACACAGTGTATCAGTGCATACACTTTTCTTATACAAACAACAGTTTGGCAATAAAATAATTTGCATCGGGCTTTAGTGAACGAAAAAGAATTGTTATGTATAAATACCTTTTTTCACATGATTCAAATTTAATAATATTTTCATGTTATTTCTTAATAATGTGATATTTACTCAGAAAAAGTAATCCTCATTTGTTGCAAATGTTCTGTAACCGTGTATATATAAATGTTAATATAGATGTTAATTCATGTAAGGGTGTCAGTGAAGTAACAGAGCACACAAATGAAAACTGAAGCTGACTAAACTGATAATTGAAAATCACCATAAGAAAAACAAATACAATCAGTGGGTTTGATACAATAGAATAAATAGAAATATTACAAGATTCAACCCTAGTGCCAAGATGAAAACTTCCCATCCACAATATAAATTTAGTTTAAAGACCATGTGATAGTTATTCTTTCAAAATGGTAGCAAAGAACTCATGTGATTTCTGCTGCATCCATCCTCTTTCAACTGTATCTTTGCAATACTTCGTTTTTGAACAAAAATCCCTACTATAACATAGCAAAAAAAACAACAACCACCCACCCTTAAATTTACCCCATTCTGTTTTCACCTTATAAAAAACAATGTTGACTGCAGTTTCTAAAGTAAAATGCCTTCTCTTAGGAAATAAAATAACTTCAATCATAAGAATATAAACTTTTGCAGTTTTCAATTTGTAGTGATTCTGTTGCACATTGTACCTTGTTTTCTGGTCAGTGAGATGTTTGAAGTAGGTTCTTACTCAGTTTAGTTTCCTTTGAAAAGAGTTGCTGAAGATTAACTGGAATTTTATTATTTAGATTTATTGACAGAGGTGCAGTGTTTTCCACCTAAGAGTTGTAACTGAACGCCAATTCATATCTCTGAAATTGGATTTAGAAGGAGCCATCTAGCATTCCAAAATGCTTGCAGTGGTTAAAACAGCCTTCTGCTCCATTGCAATATCTCCCTTGGACATTGGCATTATTTATTCTTTGCTTGAAAAAATCATAAAGGTGGCTTTTTAAATGTTTTTTGTTTGTTTTCAGGACTGTTGACTTGAAGGCATCAAAATAAATAATTTTTCTTCATTTACCAGGACATATTTTTTTTCTCAGAAATGATGTGAATCCATGATTTCAAAGGATACAGATTCCAAGAAAAAGACATGCAGTTTACCTTGATTTCTATTATATAATCAGCCAATGAAATAGGGCAATTCCAGAATTATTCTGCAAGATGAAAGCTAGAGATCTTTTTAATAGGGAAAATAGCATCTTATAAGTATAGGGACATACCTAAAACACTTCATGGATTGAGAATAGAGCATTGTTGATTTCAGTAAGTGTTCCTCTTGACCCTTATGTATATCCTGGCCACCTCCACATTTAGAAACTGTATGAAGTGCCAGTGTCAAATGTATTTCTATATCTGCTGTAGAAAAAGTATCTATGTGGAATGCTGATTGGCCCATATCCTTCATCTTACAATATTGCTCCACATTTAGAGCCATTTTTAGACTGGCCACATGCATGGGCTGGAAGAAAGGGTGAGGACCTTCTCCACAATGGTGAATGATGCATCGTGTTAGAACAGAGGTCTCCAAACTTGGCAACTTTAAGACTTGTGGACTTCAACTCCCAGAATTCTCCAGCTAGGTATACTGGCTGGTGAATTCTGGGAGTTGAAGTCCGACACAAGTCTTAAAGTTGCCAAGTTTGGGGACCCCTATGTTAGAAGATTACAGCTTGAATATTTGACTGTCCAATGGGCTATTCTCCAAGAGAACTTTCTCACCTGTGCTATTTGTAGATAAATAGATAGCTATGCAGGTCTTGGCATTTTTGGGTCTTTTCCTGTGTAACATTGAGAGTATCTTGGCGACGTTTTGATGAGGTCCCACTCACCATTTTCAGGCTGGTGCTTTCGACTTCGTGCTTGTGCGAGCAAAGTGTGATCGGAGCTCTGTCTCTATAAATACTGGTGGGAAGGTTGGCTGTGTTGTCATTTCTTGATTTGTTGATGGAGTTGATGTTTGCAGATTGGCTGGCTTTTTTGTAAGAACATGTGTGGCTGAGGTATTGGCTGTGTGTCTATCAGCCTCCTATGTTGTAACGACCTGGGTAATGGGCTGTGTGATGACCTTCTGAGTTCTATTGTTGTGACATCCTGGGTCTTGTGCTGTAATCTCCTGGGTTGTTGGCTGTTGGCACAAGACCCAGGATGTCACAACAGTAGAACTCAGAAGGTCATCACAGAGCCCATTACCCAGGTCGTTACAACACAGGAGGTTGATAGACACACAGCCAATACCTCAGCCACACATGTTCTTACAAAAAAGCCAGCCAATCTGCAAACATCAACTCCATCAACCAATCAAGAAATGACAACACAGCTAACCTCCCCACCAGTATTTATAGAGAGATGGCAGCTCTGATCACGCTTTGCTCGCATAAGCACGTAGCCGAAACACCAGCCTGAAGATGGCGAGTGGGACCTCATTGAAACGTCGCCAAGATACTCTCAATGTTACATGGGAAAAGACCGAACACGCCAAGACCTGCATACTTGTACCCATGAAAATCTACGAAAACAAATAGATGGCTATATATCTTTGTCTCAAAAACAAGTTAAACTGAAGCTATAGGTTGTCTTTCTTTGAATGACTTCAGCACATTATTCTTGATTGGTGGGGCTTTAGTACAGAGATGTCCCCAAAGGAAAAAAATAATTGAATCTTTTGGTTTAATAATGAAAAGTGTAAAGGTAAAGATTCCCCTCGCACATACGTGCTAGTTGTTTCCGGCTCTAGGGGGCGGTGCTCATCTCTGTTACAAAGTTGAAGAGCCGGCGCTGTCCAAAGATGTCTCCGTGGTCATGTGGCCAACATGACTAAACGCCGAAGGCGCACAGAATGTTGTTACCTTCCCACCAAAGATGGTCCCTATTTTTCTACTTGCATTTTTACATAGTTTCGCACAGCTAGGTTGGCAGAAGCTGGGACAAGTAACGGGAGCTCACTCCATGATGTGGTGCTAGGGATTTGAACCGCTGAACTGCCGACCTTTCTGATCGACAAGCTCAGCATCTTAGCCCCTGAGCCACCGCGTCCCAAGTACCAAAGTGTTGATAGGGGTTAGCAAACCAAAGAAACTTCGATATCACATACTTGGGGGAAAAAAATCCATATACTTTGATTTGAAATTTGTCAAGCATTTTTCAAAAGCCAAACAATTCTAAGTACTGTAACTTAATCCATCACATCACTCAACTCTTCCTATTTTTGTCAACTGTAGCTGAAGGAGATATTAATGATGTGCTTTGACTCTTCTTTCATTGAACTTAATGCTTCATTGAACTTAATGCCCTTAATGCTGGCCTCTGTGGTCATATAACAATTAGATAACTTTGGAAAAGTTGGAAAGTAGTTATTAGAAAGGAGGTCTGGCTATATCATACTCAAACCAGCTGTGATCAACCATAGCCCTACAGCAGTACAACTGTTGACTTTGAAGCACGCTTGGACAGATGAGCGGACAACTGTCTCTTTAGTGGTATCAGCAGTTTATTCAGTGATGATCCCTTCTTTATAAACTTTATTGCTTTCTGCAGGGGCCAATTTTGGCTCTGTTCAATACTGTCTTTGATTTATTTCTTAGTGGTTCTCGCTATCTATTATTGTCCTGTTGTGAGTAGCGTAAAGGGAGAATGTGTGTGGTGGCAAACAGCCTCTACTATGTCATGGCTCACATACGTTTCTCAAGATCCGTTGATGGGATGACATCGGAATAGGGCCCATAAGTTCAAATAAGTCCCAACTGTTTATTGAAAAGCCGGTCAATTTTCACATTTGCTCACTGGCTGATCCTTGGGATAAGAGTTTGAAAAGACACTGGTAAACAGCTCGGTATCTTTGCAAAAGCTACCACCAATGCTGTCTTGAAGTTACAAGATGAAATAACTGACGTTTCATATATCACTCTTCAAAACCATATGCCTCTGGAAGATGAGGTATCTACTTCGATAAGTGATACCTGTTGGATATGATTCTTTCCTGGGGATACTCCTGCAATTTTCAAGTAGGTATGCTAGAAAATAGTTATCTGAAAGCTGAAGGGAAGTTATTTCTTTGCCATTGGACAGTAGCAAGAAAGCCATGTACATAAATTAGAATGGAATGTAAGGACAAATGTTATGATCCTGGCCACAGAGATAAGGCATGTCAATTATAAAGTAACAAATTAGGCTTATTAGGCAAGTAAAACCTAGAACTAGAACTACATGTGCACTGATAGCTCAGTGATTTTGCCTTGTATGCTAAATAAAAATTTGAGCTCTGAATTGTGGAGTGTGGCATTTTGACCTGAGCAAGGAACAAACTACAGGGAAGGGATTCTTTCAACAGTATCTTTCCTGCAAGTAAATAGAGAGATAAAGATATATGGACATATTTATATGCACACATAATACTGAAATAAGTGTACAAAAGTGTAATTCTGTTACATTTTGAGATCTACGCTGTACTGGTAGCAACTGTTATTTATTTCAGGACCCTTACTAATCTGGAAAATTCTACCCCATTAAGAAAATAGGCAAAAGTGACAGTTCTATTAAATGCTATTAAACTGACTAATTTTCACACACACACCCCACTCCTATTCTTATACTTTATTTTCGACAATCATGTTTCCCTGGTGCTATCCTGATAAAATAAAACAGATCTTTGACTAAACCAAACCAAATAATTTCACGATAGCCCCAACGTCATTCCATTTAATCTTTCTTCTCCAATCAAATCTGGTATCTTATGTTCTAGAAACAAAAAGTCAACTAATCTGCAACATTCATTTTAACTGTTAGTAAATTTTTAGTCATCTGTGTGGAATGCCCTGAAAATCATACTACAAATAATCTAGTGAACTTCCTGGTTCTGATTCTGGCAACATTATGATTGATGGAGATTTCCCCCTTTCCTCTCTATTTTACTCTGTTGAGGAATGTATTCTTAAAAACAAAATAAAATGCAACAGGTTGAAAAAATTGCTTATGGGATAAGCAGGGAAAGCTATTCTTGCCAGTCTTATTTAAAGCACAAAAGCAAATTGACTGTCTATGGAGATTCTCAGTCATCCAGGTCATGGTTGTCCTAAAAGTGCTTTTTCAAAAGATTTTCTTTAGAAAATCCAGTTGCCTTTTGGAAAAAAGCACTTTTGGAAGGAAATTAACATAGCTATATATTAGGTGCCAATTCATGTATTCTGGAATACAAGATTATAAAATAGTTATAAGTACTATTTTAAACAATAATCTTAGATTGCAGATTTCTTCCTGTGGATAAAGTATCTTTACTAATGTACTCATGGAAATGAAAGGTCAATCAATACTTAACTTTGTAGAATATTTTAAGGCATTCCTCGTTGAGTAAGGGCATCACAGAAAATATATTTCTTCTACCAAGCTTAGGCATCAAAGGAAGATGTAGCTAGTATCTTAACATCAAGGATGAATTTGTGAAATTGTTTAGTTTTGGGAAAGCAAGTATCCATCACAAAACACAAGAAAGGATATATGCTTTTTTTTCTAAATTATTTGCATCCAATATCAGACTGTCCTCATTTTGGTTAGTTGAAACCAGGGCTGTCAAACGCATGGGCCGGATGCATCACATGCTGACCATGGCCATGCCTGGTTTAGTGAAGGGGGAAAAAGTGATACGTCACGTGATGACACAAATTTAACACCCTTGGTTTAAATGTTTTTAAGAGACCAGATATGAAGCACTTTCAGACATACAAGTTTTCTATCTGCTCACAGTCCAGAAAACGAGTGGGGTCCTTCCTGAGACATTTACTTTGTCTCCATTGCTCAGGCAGGCCAAGCTGCCACTTTTCTGATTATTGCAAAGTCTAGTTTTTCCTTCTGTCTCCCAGATCATTCCCACATACCATTAGAGTTACAAGTATTCTTTTGTATTGAAACCATTTGTCAATTCTTGCAATGCTCTTTGTCCCATTACTTTGCTTATGTATGGTATATTAAGAGCCCTCTATGTTCGGGACATAGCATAACACTGAAGGAAATAAAAATTAAGTAATCTTAGGGCTAAATTGTGGGAAGAGCACCCTGAATAAGGATTATCTATGTAATTAAGAGGTGACACTGACTTGTTAAGACATAAATCAATCAAAATGTTAGTATAGATCTCAGGACAATTCAATTTTATTCACAGAACTGTGATACAAGCATTCCAGTACAATGAGATTCTGGTCAATAATTTGTGTTTAACAATAATATGTGTACAGTTAATAAATTCTTCCTCATTCACTCTGGATATTAAAACCATATTTTTCATTAAAAGCACAGTTAAATCGGTTATTAATAGTAAAACAGCAGCAAAAATTGAAATGTTCTGTTGCAGTATGAAAAATAATCTTTTTTTTTTTTTAAACAAATTTTATTAATTTTACAGAGAACACAATAAAACATAAACAAAACTAAAAGATCTTTTCTGAAGGTTGTCTGATCCCGGGTTGAAACTCTTCACACAGACACAAGTTCAAACATCATATTCACTTTATATATCCTTCCATATCTTATTATCATTTTCTTTTTTATATTATATATATAAACCATTTTTATCAATTTTATATAAACAATGCACAAGGCATAACAGCTTATAAGTTCTTTTCTAAGAAAAAATAATAAAAGAAGAAAACCAATAGAACATAACAATCCCAAATTATAGTATCAATACTTTGTCTATTTAACTTCATATCTTATCCCAACTTCTCCTTTTCATCCAAATTATTTCTTATTAATTAAAATTTTTTTTTGCCTTTTTTCAATATACAACATCCAAAAAAAAACCAAAAACATAACAAAACCTTTATATATCCTTTCATATCTTATTACCATTTTCAATAATATTCTTTGTCTGTTCTATTTCCAACTATCCATTCATCTTTTTTCTTTTATTATACTTCTCCTATACACCAATTGGAGCAACGTCTATAACTCATTACCCTAACTTAAAAGTACTTCATATAACAATTTTTCTTGGGATTCTGTTTAATAGATTCTAAAATTACACAATGAATTTTATACTCTAAATACACATATAAAAAACACAATCTTATGTACCCTCCAGAATCCCTCTTTTATCCTAAATTAAATTCACCCATTGTCTCTGAATAAACTTTTTTTTCTTTAGATCTTGCTTCCCCCCATTGAGGCTTCTCCTCCCCCACTTTCTCTCTTGCTTATTCTTCTCCTTGCCCTTTTTACCCCTTTGTCTTTCCTCCTCCCTTTTCTTACTCCCTTTCCTTTGCTTTCTAACCTTGCCTCCACCTTTCCGCTCATTTTTCTCTTCTTTGGTTGTTTTTATAATTCTTAAAATCCCCTTTTTCTTATCCTTTTTCTCCTCCTCCCCGGAAAGAACCCATTGTTCATCAAAGATGGCTTCTTCTTCCTCTTCTTCTTTGTCCCAGTCCTTCTGCTGCGTAGTCAACTTTTCATAAGTACATAATGCCATTTCTAAGAATTGAAACAAAGTGCCCAAAGTATCTTCTTTTTTATATTTTTGATATTCAGTCTTTAGTTCATCCACAAGCGATGCCATTATGAAAAAAGAAACTTTTCCCAAAACAACCACAAATATTTTTAATCAAGAATAATTCAAAAAAAATTCCAAAAATTAATACTTTTCTTCCTTCTCCTCTTTCTCTTTCTGGGGTTAATGTTTAATCAAAGAGGTCCAATTACCATATACCTTTCTTTGGGATTCTAGGCAATCTCCTCCTTTTTCAGCTTCTGCTCCAATTTTTTTTCCTCTCCCTTCCCACTTGCAATATCAATTTTAAATAATCAGAAATCCATACCTCCAACAAGGGTTTTCCAATTTCTTAAGTTTTTCAATGTCCAAAAACCCTTTTGTCCCTTAGCTTCAACTCTCAAAACAATTCACTTTCAATGTCCAATATGTCCAAACATATCTGCTGTTTCCATGGGGTGGGAGAGTGAAGAAAAAAAAAAGTTCCCTTTAACAGCTTCTCCGCCGCTTTCGATCTTCTTAGGGATACAATGTATCCTCCAGCAATTCAAACAGCTCAGTTCCAACCAATTTGAAAGATGTTACTTGACCCAGCTCAGACAGCACTTTCACTCTTCTTACTTCCTCCAGCGCAATCTTACTCGGTTGCTGGCTTCTTCGTGGCGGCCATTGCTGACCGCCGCTCCACCGCCTTGGGAAAAAGGGGTTTTTCCGGAGGAGGAGGGGGTCTGCGACACCCCCAACCCCCTGTCCGACTCCCCTCTCTCTTCAGCTGTCCCTACAGGGCAGCCATATCCCCCTGACCCATCTGGATCGGGGGTACCTCGGCGGCTAGCACAGCAGGAATCGCGAGCTGTCGCGAATTCCTGCTGCCCCGAAGCCACGCGAAACCGGAAACCTCGAGAAATAATCTTAAAATAGTAATATATTGACATATTAAAAGACAGAAAAAATAAAAATGTATTTCATGTTAGAAAAATAGTAAATATAGCACGTAGATCACCTATATTCTATTAGACGTTCTAAGCTGACGGCCACCCCTGAGGTCTATTTTGGGCCAGGAAAATCTTATATGGGAAGGCGGAAGCAAGACCAGTAAAGATGGAAGTACAGGTTTGGCTACATGGGAATATGTTTCCAATCTTAATTTAAGTTTCTACTTACAGTTATACAAATCTCCATAGCTTGGCACTAATAGCAATGGAGATTTGTATAACTGTAAATAGAAACTTAAATTAAGATTGGAAACAAGTAGAAGTTAGAGAAGGTGGTGTAATATTAAAATAATATGATAACATCTGGGTAGTGTTGAAATATTCAAAAGTAACTGAAGTTTCTGGATTACTTTCAAAAATAGGAATATAATTTATTGCTGTAAGTAAGAAATTTCCAGGACATGGATTCTTGAGGGAAGGCTATCCAAGTATAGCTGTAGTTGGCTCTCTGGCCTAAACTAGTCCAAGTACTTCATGCCACAGAGAAGAATTAAGCTTCTAAAGACACAGGTCTAGGAGTACTTTCAAATGGTAATACCCTCTTAGGAAAAGCAATCCAGACAGGAAAGCCATCCTTGAGTATGGTAATGCCATCAGCATTCTGAGGATGATCCATTCTAAAGCAGGGGTCCCCAACCACTGGGCCCCGGACCGGTACCGGTCCATGGAACATTTTCTACCAGGCTGCCGGTTTGCTGGGTGCCGCCATCTTGTTTTGATGAGAAAATGCTTCCGGTGAGCTTTTCCGGTTGGAAAGCGGCATTTGGGTCCCGAAGGAATCCTCGCGCCTTAGTTTCATCGAAGGGGGGGCGGCTTCGAATAAAACAAAGGCACGAGGATTCTTTCAGCACCCAAGGCAAGGCGAGCCGAGTGACCATCCTGAAGTCCATCGACAAAGGTACAAAAGGAGGAGTTGAAGGTGGCAGGGAGAAGTGGGGGACGGCTGGCTGGCCGGTTGCTCGGCTCGCCTTGCCATGCGTGCTGATGCCAGTACCGGGCCACGGATCATTTTGTGATGCTGGTACCAGGCATCAAAAATGGTTGGGGGCCACTGTTCTAAAGCACCAGTATTTTATGTAGTTGGCAAAAACCAGACTGCAGAATAGATAAGTATGGAGAGTCTGAAGGATTATTTCAGAAAGGTTATCTCCTCAATAAAATTTTAACAAATCTATCAAGAGAAGAAAAACTGAAAAGTTGTACGCTTGTTCTTGACCCATCTTTTGAACATCTTGAACAATGATAATGAAGACAGCCAAGAGGTCTAAAAAGTTTTTTGAAAAAAAACCACAAGATAACAAAGTCTACCACCAGTGATCATGTAGCTTGATCCTAGGCTCCTTCAAAATTATTTCTCATGTTCACATATCTACACTTTATTTAAAATTGCATCTCAGAATCTGAACTACAATATGCTTGAAATATTTTCTTTAAAGTATGGAACTGCACCTACTTGGACTAACTCCGCACCAGTGAAAACACTCTTGATTGGCGGTAGGATGGAAAATAATATTCTATGTAATACTGCACCTGGACGTACAGTATTTAATGTTTTACCTAAAAGAAATTATACTTTTAGAGTGGGCAGGTACAAGTCTAAATAAAATTAATAATCATGGCTGGATTTGTAAATTTGTTTTATGTTACATTCAACAAGTAAATGCAATGGTTTGAGATTAAATGGAAAATGCAATTTCATATTATGCAATTTGGATTTATTTTAATTAATTATTGATTCTTCTTTGGAGAGACCTCCAAGAGTAAAGTCATACAATTGCAATTTCTTGAGCAAGAGATTGATTTACAATTGAGATTCTCCATGAAAGTTATCTGTGATGGTATTGGCCTGCTTTCATCATCCATCACAGGGCGGAAAGTAAAACCTGTCATCCATTTTTCAACATGATTTGAAATAATCTTAAGTACATTGAACATGACATTACGATGGCTTTAGCCTTCTTGCTCTTTGAGGGAAACTTGAAGGATTGCACACTGGGTCATCTTTTCAAAGCAATATATGAGTTTCTGTAGAATGGGCACCTAGTGAAAAAGGGGCTGCTTTGTCCTAAGGAAAACAACAGCATCTTGACAAGGATGGATTTCATTGGTTGTTGGGTATGAAGGGGCTTTTTCAAGAATACACTGATGCAAATAAACCTTCCACAACATTCTCTGAGCATGAACAAGAGCATTGCTGCATGATCACGTGACAGAACCACATGGGATGACGTCATCGCGCCACACCCTCGGTGATGACGTCACAACATGCAATCACGTTGTTCTTTCCACTTTGGGGGGATGAAAAAGTGCCCAAGTAAAGTGAGGGAAAGTTGAGGTTACAGGTAAGCAAGTGGGAGGTCCCTCTGAAGGAGTTCACCACGATCCCCCAAGGCTCCCCTATGAACCCTACCTTCCCTCCAGAGTTGATGCTGATGGAATTGACCAATGGGAGGCGTGGAACAAGCGTCTCCTTATTGGTCCACTGACTGATATGCAAATGAGAGGGAAACGTCACTTCCTGGGACAAATCGAGCGCCATTTTCCCTTTCTGGCTCTGGGAAGGAAGGAGTAGCCGGAGGTGGGTGAATGGGAGCTGGAGGGCTCAGTGGGGGTGACGGGGGAAAGCCGGGTCCCATATTGTACGGCTGGCTGAACGCCGCCAAGGCAAGGATGCTGCACCGCCACCGGTGCCCGGATTGTTGAGGGGCTTGAGCGCGCGCTGCAGGGTCGACGCGAGGAGGCGGAGCCGGGCGGGGAAGGGCGGGGCGGCCGCTGACTGAGGGTCCGGAGGAGGAGGAGGAGGAGGAAGGAGGAGGAGGAGAAGAAGAAGAAGAAGAGGAAGGAGGAGGAGGAACGGCGGCACCGGGCGAGGTTGCAACGCGTCCGCCCGCCTCGGGGAGTCGCCGTCGAGGAACGGAGCGGTCAGGCAGCGGACACCCCCTGCAGCCGGGACGGGTAAGTGCAGCCCGAGAAAGCTGGACCCGAACGCGCGCCCAGCGACGGAACCTCTTGGCCGCCTCGTTTTGCGCCCCGCCACCTTCTCGAGGCTCGGCCGGCAGCCCCAGAAGCCGGGGTTCCCCCTCGGGGCTTGCTCGCTGGAGGGAAAGGAGGCCCGCCCTGCAAGGCATCTGCGTCCCAGGGCTGCAAGTCGGGACTCGACCCGAACTCGGTTTTTTGTTCACCCGAATCGGCCTGAAGCTTTTTGATTGGCTTGGGAGGTGGTGTGTTTTTTGTTTTTGTTTTTGTTTTCCTTTTTCTTCTTCTTCCCTCCACGCGTGGGAAGCCCGCTGCCGCCGGTATCATTTCTGTGTCCCTTAAAGCAGAGCTCTCCGACCTTGGCAACTTTAAGCCTGGAGGACTCTTCCACTCACTGGGGAATTCTGTGAGTGGAAGACCTCCAGGCTTAAAATTATCAAGGTTGGAGAGCCCTGACTTAAAGCACGCCGGTAAACAGTCCTGACGTTTGGACTGGAGCTCCCGGTTTGGGAAAGAAAATTCATCTTTCTACCTGCAAGGAGAAGAAACTAGGAAGGGGCTTCAGTGGGTTTTGGCTTCTAGGGATAGAACAAAACAACCTGCCTATGCTGGTCATTCAAGTGGTTTCTTCTTCATCATATTTTATATTTCAGAGCCCAGAATTAGTGTAGGTATGTTCATGTGTCTGTGTGCTTGTATGTGTGTGTATAAACTATGCAAAGGTGACAAATGGACCTACCTTGCCTATATACGACAGCTCTCATCTTTACATTTCCATGCATGAATGGACAACCACATAGCTGCATTTCAGCCTACGTTTCTCCCAAAATTATTCAAGTTTTAGAGTTGGGAACGTGTTCTTCACAATGGAATTTGTGGCAGTCAAAACATAATATATTCTGCAATTTTGTAAACTTGCAAAATCTAAGCCGACTTCCAAAACAAATAAGTTTCCTAAGCTTCAAGGTATGGGAGAAAAAAAACATGCTCATGATGATTGGGGAGATAAATGTTGTTGTCCCACATACTTAGAGCGCAGCTGGCTTGGGAAAATTCTAGGTGACATTTAAGCCATTCAGACAATTTAAACACATCAGATTAATAAAGTATAAGTGTGATGTCAGAGTAGATCAAGAATGTTGATCAGAAAGATTTCAAGATGTTCAAGAAAAGCCAGACAAACAGAAGCGCAGAGGAGGAAAAAGTGAGGTGAGAGCTGTTCCCAGGTTACCACATATGAGAGGTGGTTTTGCAAGACAGGCGTACTCTTTTAAAACATGGTAATGTTGCACTTATATATAAAATTGAGAGTTTAAAATTTCTTGGATTTAATTCAAGTATCATAAGCTCTTCAGTTCAGAGATGGGAAAATTGGATCCTCATTCCTATCTTTTATTACTGGTAGTTTTTGAGATTTTGAGCAAGGAAATATGACAATGATTGGGGCAGGAAGGCCTTAGGAGTTGAAGGCACTTAAGAACGTCTTCTGGAATGGCAAAGAATTATAAGAATGATAAAACAAATATAATGGCTTAGGGTATGTTATAGATTTATAACATATGGCCTAAGCCATTATTGTTGGTTTACAGAGGTATTATAGATGCATTTGTGTTTCTGTCCAGAATTGTTCTTTTCATTAATCGTCAATTTTGAGGAAAAAACTGTTAAGCCTGGGTTCCCCAACCAGGGTTAAGGAGACAAGCTAAATAGAATGTGCAGCGTTAGTCAGATAGGCATACAGATAAATGAGTGAGATAAGTTTGTATGTTTATTAACATACAGTAAAAATAACAGATATGCTTGTGCTATCAAAAATATAGTTTATTCCATTTATAGCATAGTCAAAATAACAGTCATTAGTCATGTATCATTTAGTCAGTTCATTCAAGGATATTCAGTTAGCAAAGTCCGTGTAGAATATCCTATGTCAGTTCACTTACAAATCAGTCCTTTGTTTATCTCTCCCGTTCGAGTAAAGCAGTCTTGAGTCCATGCAGTAATTAGGGATCATCAAAGCCAGAGAGAGAGCAAGCTATTGTCTTGCTTCTTTTAAAGTGCTTTCACAACCATTCCCCTAATTACAATCCTACAGTTAAAGTTTCAGACACTTTAACTTATAAACTATGATTACATATTTATTATTTTACCTAAACCAGTTAGAGCAAACAATGTTATCCCTAACATTCTCCCCTTTTAGGTAATAATAATAAATATAACTATTTACATCTTTAAATCATATTTGTTACAACTCTCTTTAAACTTAATTACTCCTTGAGCTTTTGTAAATTGGTCTGCAATGTTTTCTTCTGTCATGCAGTATTCCAATTTAATTAGCCCATTCTTTACAGATTCTCTAACATTTAAGTATCTTAAATCAGTATGCTTTGATCTAGTTTTTACAGCAATACTAGTAGCTAACTTTATGGCTGCTTGGTTGTCCTCGTACACAATAATGGAATCTTTAACAGTTATACCCATGTCTAATAATAACTGTTTGTACAGAATTAAGTCAGTGCACAGTAATGACAGACATGAAAATTCCGCTTCCATCGTGGACAAGCTGATATGCTGTTGTCTGATTGACCTCCACCCTATTAGTGTCTTACCAAATAATATAGCCATCCCAGATGTTGATTTTCTAGTGTTTATGTCAGTTGCAAAACTTGCATCTGCATAGGCACTAAGACTCAAATCATCCTTTGGTTCTATATACAATGCATGGTTCATTGTTCCTTTAAGATATCTTAAAATTCTCTTTAATGATTGCCAATGACATTGATGTGGATCTGAATTAAAACATGCCAGCTGATTTACACTGTAAGCTATATCTGGCCTAGACCAATTGCTTATATATGATAAGCTGCCAATCAAAGATTGATATATAGACTTATCAAATTTGGGACTTTGATCATTAGTTTGGCAAACTTCCTGACTCATTGGAGTCTTTGCCAGTTCACAAAGTTCAATTTTATATGTTTTAATTAATTGGCAAATTTTATCTTCTTGAGATATCTTAAATCCATTTTTTGTTTTGTTCATTGTCAATCCTAGATACTTTTTAATTTCACCTAAATGCTTTAATTTTATCTTTTTGGCTAATAATGATATAATCTCATTAGCTTCATTATTAGTCTTAGTTATCAAAGCAATATCATCTGTGAATAATAACAATAATGACACCGTTCCATTATTTTCTCTTTTAAACACACATGGATCTGCTAAACCAGATTTAAATCCTATATTGTTTAATTCTTTCACAATATATTGGTTCCACTCAAAGCCAGATTGTTTCAACCCGTAAAGACTCTTTTTGAGTTTCCAACAATCATTACTACGGTATTTACTTTATTATCTTTTATAACAATTGGCTTTTTCAAATATATAGTGTGCTGCAATGGTGCATGCAGATAAGCAGTTTCTACATCTAAATGGTTAATGACATAGTTTTTCTTAGTTGCCCACACTAAAGCTGCTCTTAAAGATGTTGCTTTAAGGCTTGGTGCAAAAACTTCATCGTAATCAGATGCAGTTTGATTAAATCCTTGAGCTACTAACCTAGCGTTATGGGTAACAGTCCCATCATTTCCAGTTTTTACTTTAAATATCCATTTGCACCCAGTGGATTTTTCTCCTGGAGGTAATTTAGCATCTTCATATACTTTCATTACCTTTAATGAATTTAGTTCTTTTTCCATTGCCTTTTGCCAATTCTCCTGATCCTTAGTAGGATACATCCTAAGTTCATCTATACTAGTTGGAACTTTAGTTACTTGGCAAACTAAACTTGCTTGATACCTATCAGATGGTCTAGTTATACGTGTAGTACGTCTCGGTATTACAGGACTTACAGGTAGACTTTCATTAACTAATTCTTCTTGATTATCTAACTCTTCCTGATCAACTGTTTCCTCTTGTTCTGATTCTATTTGCTCTTCATGGACTTCTTCTTTAATTGGATTCTTCTTATAACAATTCTGTTCTTTTTGCCTTTTGTAGGGTTCAATAATTACTTCATTATTTAAATCTTGCTCTAATCTATTCCATCCTACATGTTCTAGGAATTTAGCACTAGCACTGGTGTAAACTCTAGATGTACCTGGTTCCCAGAATCTATAAGATCTATGATTAGATTTATATCCTACAAAAAATAATTTTTTAGCTCTATGCTGTCCTTTTTGTCTGAGTTGTGTAGGGATATGCACCCATGCTGGTGCTCCAAATGTGTGCATGTAACTTAAATCAGGTTTCGTACCATGCCACAGTGTGAATGGTAATTCACCTGTTGTTGAATTAACAACATTATTTAATATATGATTACCACACATAATTGCTTCTCCCCACAAATTGTCAGGTAATCCTGAATCAGACAACATAGTACATGTCATTGATTGTAATGTTTGGCCTCATCTCTCCATAAAGGCATTATGTTGTGGCCTATATGGTGCAGACTTTTTATGTTGAATACCTAACATTCTAAGTCTGTTCTGGAATTTATTATTTGTAAATTCCGTACCATTATCTGTTATAAGAGTTATTAATTTCTTTTTAGTTTTCCTTTCAGCAAATTTTATCCAATTAAAGAGATTTTGATACGTTTCAGTTTTGCTCTTCATTAAATAGCAAAACCCATATCTAGAATAGTGGTCCATTATACTTAGTATGTATCGAGCTCCTCCTACGCTTGGTTTTTTCGGACCTATTAAATCAGCAAATACTATTCTAAAGGCTCTTTGGTAGTAAATCCATCAACTCTATTAGCCGGTATGACCCTGCTCTTACTTTGATTACAGGCATTACATTGCAAATACTTATTACAAGGTTTCAAACTTATTCACTTAGATAATTCAACAGTTTTCTTAAGCATTTTAAAATTTAAATGCCCTAGCCGTCAGTGTAACAAGTGAATACATGCATCATGAGGTTTCTTATTATCAAAAACTGTGTTAGCCACCTTTAAACCATTATCATTTAACACATATAATTCACCTCTTAAAGATGCAGTAATTTTCTTAACTTTTTTCCATTATGCAGTTATCTCCTTTAAAGGTAACTACATATCCTAGTTTAACCAAAATTCTAACTGAAATTAAATTAAACTTAAGTTGTGGTACATATAACATTTTTACATTCTCTTTTATAAAAGAACAATATGCTATACCTTGACCTTTAGCTTTCAGTTTCCAGCCATTGGCTAACGATATCTGCTGTGTACTCTTGGACATTTTAATAAAATTTTTGTTATCATTTGTTATACAGTGGGATGCTCCACTGTCAACCACCCATAAATTATTTTTTTACAGCTCCGTTACTATACATGGCTAACTCTAAATTTTTATTTATCTTTTGATGACTTTTAGTATTCTGGCCAGCATTCTGGCACTTTGCTTTTTTACAAAATCTTGCCAAATGTCCTCTTCCTCCACAATTAAAACACTTTTTAATTGCATATGCAGTAGGAGATTCATTATCTTCTTTTTGAGGTTGCTCCCTCCTTAACTCATCTCTTTCAAGTCTTCTTCTTGCCTCTTCAATCAATCTGCCAGTTATATCAGTTAATGTTAAACTTTTCTTTGGCAATATTTCAAGGGAAGTGACGTAGTTATCATAACTTACATCAAGTGATGATAGAATTATATAGACTTGGTGTAGTTCAGAGAAAATAAGCTCTTTCTCGTGCAGTTCTTGAAAAATGCTTTGCATAGTTTTCAAATGACTCAGCATATCACCATTCGTTTGGAGATGCGTACTGAAAAGCTTCCGTGTTAGATTTATGTGTGCACCAACGTGATCTCAAACATAAATCCTCTTCAGCTTCTGCCAACACCCAACAGCCGTTTGCTCTCCGTGGATATGAACAAGTTGTTTGTCAGTTAATGTTAATCCAATTATACAAATAGCTTGTTCATTTTTCTGCATAAATTCTTCTATTTTTAGTCTATCTTCATCATCCTCTGGATCCCATTCCTCTACATTTGGTGGATTTTCAATTATGTTCCACAGACCTTCTCTTCGTAGAAGTAGACTACATTTCATAGACCATGATACATAGTTTATTCCATCCAGCTTGGATATAAGGGACAAACTTTGTAGATTGACTTGTGCCATGTTTTCTTTATATGGATATAAAACTATAATTAATAAAACACAGCTGTCTGTTTACTGTAATGTATAACAACACAAACTCTCACTTTTTACATAAATCTGTTTTATCCTAGTTAAACTGACTTTGCAGCCTCTGGGCCCATAACCAGTGTTATGCTTGTGCCCATAACCAGTGTTAAGCCTGGGTTCCCCAACCAGGGTTAAGGAGACAAGCTAAACAGCATGTGCAGCGTTAGTCAGATAGGCATACAGATAAATGAGTGAGATAAGTTTGTATGTTTATTAACATACAGTAAAAATAACAGATACGCTTGTGCTATCAAAAATATAGTTTATTCCATTTATAGCATAGTCAAAATAACAGTCCATTAGTCATGTATCATTTAGTCAGTCCATTCAAGGATATTCAGTTAGCAAAGTCCGTGTAGAATATCCTATGTCAGTTCACTTACAAATCAGTCCTTTGTTTATCTCTCCCGTTCGAGTAACGCAGTCTTGAGCCCATGCAGTAATTAGGGATCATCAAAGCCAGAGAGAGAGCAAGCTGTCGTCTTGCTTCTTTTAAAGTGCTTTCACAACCACTCCCCTAATTACAATCCTACAGTTAAAGTTTCAGACACTTTAATTTATAAACTATGATTACATATTTATTATTTTACCTAAACCAGTTAGGGCAAACAATGGGTTTGAAATTGAGCTTTTTCTGCTGAAGGACTAAGCAACTCTATATGGCTTATAGGTTTTGGAATTGTACCTAAAACAAGATGCTAGTTTCTCTCTGAACCTGCTCTTCCTTATGTTGTTATAATAGTTGAAATTATTTTATTCTTTTAGTGTTTCACTTAGAGTTTATCTATGCTGTAAATTAGGCAATGTGTCTAGAGATAGTCTGTAGCCTTAGTAGAGGAAATTTTGGCAGGCTGACATAGAGTACATGGAGCCAATTCATGCCCAAAGGATTCTCAAGGCATGAACCCTGCCTGCCCTTTTCTTGAATGCATTACATTCATTCTAGCTTTGCACAATATTTTAGTATGTTATCTATGTAAAAATGATAAATGATACATTTGTATTTTGACAAATCACCATTTTTTATCCCAGTAAGTCATTCTTATCACTGTTTACCAGTCTCTGACATCAAATGGGAAGATTTTTGTAACCATTTGTTCCTGCAGTTTTTCAGCTGTGTAATGTTTGAGGAGTTTCTTGCACATCCAGCCCATTTCAATTCACCTAACAGCATATCAATGGGATTTAGATCAGGGCTTTAATTTGGTCATTACTCTATGGTTTTATTGGAATATTTAGAGCCATTGCTATGTTGCAAAGTGCATTTTGGTTGCACTTCAGTCTTCTGACAATTGGTTTCCCATTATCATCAAGCATCTTGTAGTTCAATGCGGAATTCATAGTGAATTCTATGATAATAAGCTGTCTAGGCTCTGATGCATCAAAGCATCTCCAAACCATAATATTTCCACCATCATGCTTTACAATTTATATCAGGATCTTCCAGTGAAATGCTATCTTTGGTTTTGGCCAGGCATATCTTCTGGTACTGTGGCAAGAGTACTTTTATCTTTGTTTCATCTATCCAGAATCCTTTGTTCAGAAGTCCTGGTCTTTGCCTAGGTGTTCATGAACAAACTTTAGTCTTGTTCTGATGTTCTTTCTGACACTCCTTCCACATGGAGTTCATTTGGGTAATTTCTGCTCATGATAGGATCCTGCACTTTGTTGTCAGCCTGTAAGTAATGTGATGAAATTCTGGGGTTCTTAGAGGCTTCTTTCAGCATCTTGTTTTCTGTTCTTGCTGAGATGCTTGGCCTGGATCAGTTGGCAGTTGTTCAAAATCTCCACTTGTAGATAATATTCCAGATAGTGGAATGATTGATGTCCAATTGTTTGGCAATCTTTTAGAATTCCTTCCAAGAGACATATGCATCTGTTCTTTCTGAAGGACTTAGAGAAACTCTTTTAATCTAGGCATGGTGATACTTGGTGCTTTAGCAACAAGGAGAAAATCAAACTAAATGTCTGATGTTTTAAGAAGACACATTCCTCCTAAACCCTGTCTAATAATCTTCAAATCATTTGCACTTGATTCTAGATTCATCCGATTCTAATTTTAGATATCCGAGGTCGTGATAAATATGAGGAAGTACTTTTTCCACATGCAGACTTTACATTTATCTTCATTTAAATCACTGAGTGGGCTACAAAATATAAATGGCACTTGGTATTCATTACATTGTATCCCTTTTATCTTCATTGTTAAAATGAAGATTAAATATGTTAAAAAGGTCAAAAAATTCAATGTGGTTATGCCTATTTTTTTCCACAAGTCTGTAATTTTAAATTACTGACTTGATTAAAGTGTACTGCAAAGATGACAAAATATCACCAAGTGTCCCCAAGTTGATTAGGTACAATAAATATGTCTTTGCCTGGGGCAACAGAACAATGCATGTTTACATTATAATAGCCTAATATTTGAAAGAGAATGAAATGAAGGAGATACCAATTCTAGATACTGTCAGCAAGCTGTCCTCAATTCTTCCTGCTTGTTTTTGCTTTGTACCTCTAGGGAAACAGAGGGTTCACTGCAAATTGATAACATGGTTTACTGTTGTTCTGCATATGCTTAAGTTCTTAATAAGTTTTGTGAGTAGGTAAAACCATTGATAGAATCATCTTTGATACCCTTAAGGATATATCTATTTTGATTAACCATAAGGTAAAGTTTCTCTTACACATGCATGCTAGTCGTTTCCGGATCTAGGGGGCAGTGCTCATCTCTGCTTCTAAGCCGAAGAGCCAGCACTGTCCTAAGATGCCTCCATGGTCATGGCCAGCATGATGAAACGCCAAAGGTGCACGGAGCACTGTTACCTTCCCACCAAAATGGTCCCTATTTTTGTCCTTGCATTTTTTTTACTGCTTTTGAACTGCTAAGTTGGCAGAAGCTGGGACAAGTAACAGAAGCTCACTCCATTACGCAGTACTAGGGATTCAAACCGCTGACCTTCTGATCGACAAGCTCAGTGTCTTAACCACTAAGCCACTGTGTCCCTGACTAACCATAGTTGTTAGCAAATTTTGGTGATTTTCATAACACTGAATTTGATAGATTTACTGCTATATCTGAGTTACATGTGGGGTGAAATATTCTCTGATATTTTTGATATACAGAACAACCATGGACATGAATGTCCTCTACTATTGAAATTCCAAGTATGCTAATTCACTGCTGTCTGGATTGGTTTCATGATAGGCTCCATTTCAAAAACATTTTCACTTCTTGAGTTCCCTTGTTTATGTTTAAATTATAGCAAGGCCTTCTTTCCAATAAAGAAATTAGACTGTAGCAGTCATTTAAGACAAAATTCTGTATTCTTCAATTCTCATATCTTATAATTGTTCTGGACATTACATAACACATGTGAAGTTATGTTGAGAAATGTACCTCTGCTTTGTGTCTTTGTCTTTCAGGCTTTTTGACATGTTTCAAATTCCTGTGCAAAATCTTGATAATATAAGACGATCTCGGAAGAAAGTGAAGGGTATTCTTGTGGATATTGGACTTGACAGTTGTCAAGAGTTACTCCAGGTAAAGAAGAAAACTTTTGAAAATTCGAAGGCCCTTTATGATTGCATACATAAAATTTTGTGGCTATTCTGAAATGATCTCATGAGACTCAAAATGTGAGGAAATGTTTTGAAATGAGTCTTTGTCTTGGAAAAACTAAAAAAGTAGAATCCTGTAGTTCAGATGATAGGATTTTCAAACATTGCAATACTGTGACACTGTAAAATAATAAATGAGTTTGTACAAGATGCCCATGAATAAAATTAGTAATTTGATTGAAATTAGGCCAAGAAATATATCATTAACTTTTAATGATTAATTTTAATTTACAGTATATGTCAAAATTCTCTCATAAATTAAAGCCATGCTTTAATGGGAAGGGTAACATTTATATAGTTATTTTTACTTTTATATAAAAGAGTTACTTTTATATAGTTCCTGAAATATGGATTTCATTTTATATAGGCATTTTTATTTATCAAAATCAAGGCATTTCCTTTCCTCTAATAGTTTCTTAAACTATAAACTTTATTCTTTAAATGCTACAATTTGCACTGGGATGTTCTAAATCAGGGGAATCTTTGCCGCTTGGCTACCTGGCTGGAGGCGTGAGGGAAAATGTGAGTGGTGGGCCAATGCGCATATGCACAATTGCCCACTGGCCTGCTGCTTGTGCAAGTTGAGCTGCGTGCGCACACACGCATTCTGGCCAGCCACTCATGTGGCCCAATTCCGAATAGGTCACAGTCCGGTAGTGAACTGTGGCCCAGGGGCAATAATTTTTTGTGCCTATCTAATGAACGAATTAATCCACATTGAGGCAGTCTTTTTCCCTTTATGTTATTCCTTCTGGTCACATGGTCAGAGTTTGGCATAGAAGCACTATTTCCTCTGGTCATAGTCTTCCTTTTGAAACACAAAGAGTGTTTAACTTTATGTAGAGTTCTGGAACTGTTATCTTTGCCTTTGTTTTTTTTCTCAAACTGATAACTCTGCTTGGAAAGGAGGAGAAAAAAGGAGTCTTTAGTGACTCTCTGTCCAGTGACTCCACTTAAAGAAAGGCTGCCATATAGAATCTTGCATAGGATAATGCAGAAAAGAGAGGCTAACATAATATGTATGCATATTACAAATTAAAATATTAATGCATGTTAAAATGATATCAAAAAGTCATTTGTGTGCCAGATCTAAGCTTTAAGTCATCATGTGCTGTTTTCCCCTTGGAGCTGGCACAAATAATGATATTGGATAATATAATTGTATGATAGAGCCAATTTTGTGTAGTGGCTAAGGCACCAGTCTAGAAACAAGGAGACTGTGAGTTCTAGTCTTTCCTTTACCATGAAAGCCAACTGAATGACATTTGGCCAGTCAGTCACTCTCTCAGCCCAGCCCACCTTGCAGGGTTGTTGGCAAAATAGGAGGAGGGAGGAGGGTTAGGTATGGCTGTCACCTTGAGTTACTTATAAATTAATAAAGGCAGGATAAAAATCAAATAAATAAATATTGAAAAAGTCCAAAATCAGTAGTGGAGTCCTAGTAAATTCTTTCAAGACAGAATCCTCTCTTACAAACTGGGTTTGAATGGTATTGTCTCCCTTCCTGGAAGAAAACTGCCCATTTCATTTGCACAGCAAAGATTTCTCTATGCTACTATTTTGAGTTGTGAGCAATAGATACATCATGAGATGTAGTAGACTATAATTAAAGCTTTGGCTAGAGTCATAGCATCCTAGACAAGTTTGTCAAGTGTGGGAAAATCAGAAGTCCAGGAGATTCAAACAAACATAAAGGTTTACTGCAAGTTTATGCTATTTTTGAGTGGCTGTTTCCTGTAATATCATAGGCATATCCTTTGTTAATTAATTACATTTTGTAATCCATGAGCAGTAGAGATCATGAAAGTGGTTAGATTTCTTTTTTGTAAATATACTTTGAGATTATTTGTACTGTTATCAAATTTAATCATTTTCCCTACTTCAGGTGCCTTTTTTCTCCTTGGGCCAATTTTCTATGATTTTTGTTGCCTGTATTCTACCTCATTGGTAGCAGAACAGCACTTGGGTAGTGCACTCTGAAGATCAGAAAGGGCAAGGGAGAGGAACAGGCAGGATATATTCAGCCAGATCATTCAAATTGAGAATGATCTCTGCAATGTTTTTTGCTTACTTGAATGTATAGATGACCATTCTAAAAATCAAACTTACATATAGGTAAATATATCACTATTGTTCTGCCTTTATTACTAACTATTTCTGATGGTGTAAAGGTATTCAGTATTTTACTTCCATAATTTAATTTTTTTTCACATGTGGCAATATTTTTTCAAAAAGTTCAACGAAATACCCTTTTCTTGGAATTAATACAAGTAGTCCTCAGTTAACAATGGCAATTGCAATGCATTTGTAAACATGATGTTATGTGATCACATTTCTTAGTAAAGGCAATGCCATTACCATCAAGAGCTGTAGTGGTGCAGTGATTAGAAAGTAATACTGCAGGCTACTTCTGCTGACTGCTGGCTGACTGCAATTTGGCAGTTCAAATCACACCAAGCTCAAGGTTGACTCAGCCTTCCATCTTTCTGAGGTAGGTAAAATGAGGAGCCAGATTGTTGGGGGCAATATGCTTAGAGAGGGCTGTAAAAGCACCGTGAAGTGGTATATAAGTCTTAAGTGCTATTGCTATCAATAAGCAAGCACCTTGACTTCTGACTTCCTGTTGGTTTCCCCACTGACTTTGTTCATGGGAAGCCAGTAGAGAACTTTGGAAATTACAATCATGGGAACACTTTGATGGCTGGAATTCTGAGGAATGGATCGTAAGTACTATTCTTTCAGAGGTCTCACAAATTTGAATAGTCACTGAGCAATTGGTTGTTAAATGAGGACTACCTATAGGGGTCTTTTAAGGAAAAAAATACATACTTTAAAAAACAAACTACTTTTAAAAATAAATTTAACTATTTGGCCTATACTCCTTGACTACAGTATTTGTCTAGTAGAAGTCCAAATTAAAAAACTGAACGAATATTATTTTAGGTTTCAATAGTTTTTATGGCTTAAATATATTTTAATATTGCAGTTTTAATCGGTATATAATGCAGATTAGTCGAATACATCTATGTAAAAATAGTCTTAAAATATAGTTTATATCTTAAAATCAAGGCAAATAAAATAAAATTTATAAGCTTCCTCAATTTCATAAGAAATCCTTTCCAGATGAATAAAACACCAAATCAATTGTAATATCTCAGCTAAGTATAGATATTTAAATCTCTGAAGAAATCTGTTTTGGTTATTTTTATATTGCATTGATATATTGATTTTCCTGTATAAACTCACAGTATTACAGATGATTCTCTCCTTTCCTGATTTGATTCTTGATTCTCAATAACCCTGTGAGATAGCATTTGAAATAAATATGCATTTTAGCTGAAGAAAATATATTCTGTGTTTAATATAACTTATCATAGGTTTCTAATATTGATGAGAAATGTTAAATATTGAATGCGTGGTTGAATTAATCCTTCATCGAGTTTAGTTTTACTGTACATTTAGAATTGATAACAGGAAAAAACACATTGAATATATGGAAGAATGTGCCTCCTGAAGCAACATTCCCTCAGAGATATGCATAATTCCCACTCTTCAAGTGTTTTTTAAATCCTCAAGACCTAGTTTTCTTCCCAGGACTGGGGCTTGGGTATTTTGAATCCCTGGTCAAATCTCTTGTGAATGTTGTTGATGTGATTTTTGTCTGGACATTCATATTTTATAAGTCATCTATTTGATTTATTCATATTTATTTATATTTTGTATTTCTAGACAGCCCATCTTCCTTAAATTTTAAATACTGCAAGTTGCTCTGAGTCCTTTTGAAGTAAGATGACCTCAAACCCAATACATTTGATTGAATTTAAGCAGTGGGTTTTACTGTGGTTGGGTTGATTATCGCTCTAAATGTTTGAAAACATGGCTATAAAATTTACTTGTACTGTGTCCCTGCTTCATTCCCAAAACCATCAGAGGGGATTCTGTATCGGCACAGTTTTCATTCTTGCCATCTTCAAAAGATTCAATATTTTATTACTGTGACTGACCAGAATATATTTACCACAAACATTTAGTGCTATTAATGAGCCAGCAGCTGTCCATCCAACTGGGAAATGCAAAAAACAACAGCATCCAACCAACTTCTCACTTAATCCCTTCCCTTCCTTTCTTGTTCTTTATTAATTTCAAAGGGAGGACAAAAGTACTAAGGAAAAATGCAACACCATTTCTTTGCTTAATGTAAAAAGCACGATAAGAGTCCCCTTCCATCTTGATTTCAAAAGGAGAGAGAAAACAGGGCAAGATGAGAATTTTCCTTAATAGGGACTAAGTTACTGGGTGAGTAAACCCAGTGGCTTCCAGATTTTCTTCCTGCTGTATAGCTGAGCCAGAAATTTTGGTATTGAAGATCTTTAGCATTGTGAAAATGTAAAGTGCTAAGCTTGGATTGGCACAAACCAGATAAAATTTCAAATGAGTGGGCCTACTTTAGCTGGCCAAAAGCCATTTAGGAAGATGAAAGCAGTTATGGTCAGGTTGGTAATACCAAGTAAGTGAGGCCATAATTCACCTTTTATTTGGAGTGGAATTGTCTTTTTTTATTAAAAAGTCATATGTCATGCTTTTTGGTAAGTGTGATTTACTTGGGCTGTAGGATTTGGAAAAAAAAAACCATTTGGGTTATTACACTGAGCTTTAGAATCTCAGTTTAATTTTAAAGTAACTGCATTAAGTAACATTTTATTTTAGTTATGGGATATTTTCTTACCCATCTTGCTTTTTTCTTAGACTCTGAAAAGTTTTGATCCAGGAGAAAAATATTTCTCTAGTACTTCATGGAATGATGTATCTCATTGGGACAATGTTGCTAAAAGAAAGGTATGTAATATAGTTATCATAATTTGCAGATTTAAATTGATTCAGTTGTTTGAGAATGTCTTGTTGGATTTAAAAAAAAAAACAATTTTGATTTGAACAGTTGGTTAAAAGTTGTATTATAAGACTTCCTTTAATTTCAAAACTAATGTTCTCTAACAGGGGAAGATGTTCTGAAAATAGAATAAGAAATGTTGATTGTTTTGCATTTTGTCAATTATCCTATTTCTCTTTCTTTCTTTGTACTTTTTTTCATTAAATTGTTGGAAGTGATGCAGAATAAGTGGTTGCTTTTTCAGCATTTTGAAAACAAGTTACTATAGCTGTCAGTAAGAACTTCTTTGATAACTCAGTAATTAACTATATTGAATATCTAATTGACACTGGTATATTTATTCCTCTACAGTTCCAGTAACAACTTTTTGATATTCTGCTTTAAATTTTTTGTCTTAATTTGATGGACCAAGATTTCCATTGATATATTCCTTTAATTTTCTTTTAACCATAGATGGTGATAGATATTTGACATTCATTTTGATAATTCTTGTGTAAACTGTATGACATAGAAGGGCATTGCTTCTTCCCTTTTTTTCCGCGTTTATTATTGTTCTTGGACTAAGTCGAGTGCACGCTGTCCGTTGTAGTAATTTTACTGATTAACGAACAGCAGCAAAAAGTTTAGATTTCACTTGGCTTGGTCCTCAGACTATTTGTATTATTATATTAATATTGTTTAAAACAGAGAAGAAAGCTAGATTAGTATAATCTCCTGAAGAAGAGTTCATATCCAGTTAACAAGACTGTGGTGTTTTTTTGGTCCTGTGCATTGACCAGTTGATACATACATTATTTGGGAGTTCTACAAATGATGCCTTTTTTTCTTGTTTTTCAGAGATACAGAACAAATCCATATTGCTGCAGCTTGTGCAAATTTTCATCAAAATTTCTTAATTCTTTCAAAAATCACTTGACTCGCTACCACGAAGATGAAATGGATCAAGAGATAGTTGTTCCTTGTCCAGAATGTTCATTTGCTTCGCAGTCTAAGATAGTAGGAAAACACCTCAGAATGTTTCACTCCAAGAAGAAAATACAAAACTATAGTGTGAGTGGTGGTATGAGACAATTCCGGAATGATGCAGTAAACTTTGTATGCCAGAAATGTCAATTTAGTGATATGCTGTACTACAATACAAAGAAACATGTGTTGGTAAGCCATTTTCAAAATCTAATAAGCGCATATTTTGAAGAGAGGCCTGATGAAAGTGAAGAGAACTTTACTGACCATTATTGTAAAAAGTGTAATGCTTTTGCAAATAGCCGGGATTCTTTAATATATCACGTCTTAACATCTGAAGTACATAAAGATCTGGAGAACATATTGGGACGTGTAATTTCAGTTCAGCCTAAAAAAACAGGACAAACAAAGTCACTGCAGATTATCAATATTGCTCCCAAGCCTCCCACAACAGGTAATGTTTCACAACTGATTCCTACCTCTGTAGGATCAAATTCTACATCACGTTTTCAGCTTTCACTACCATCAGTTAATCAGAATCAAAATATGGTGTCGACAAAAGCAGTTCATAATGTGGTTGCACCTTTGAATGTTTCAGGTAGCGCCAATAGTATGACAGCTTCGACTTCTGCTGACCAGTTACATATTGCCCTTCTTTCCGGTCCTCGCCCAGCAAATCAGAATAGTGTTGGTCTTCAGCCTGCAGTTTCCCAACCAGTCTTTGTTTCTCATCGTTTCCCCTTAAAACAGCCACTAAGACCCAGAGTTTTTTGCCTAAATCAACCCACAGGAAACATAAGCAGAGCTGTTCCTCCAGGAGTCATTTCTTTCACTCGACCTATCAGGCCTTCTCTGCTTCCTGTAGGTAATCAATCAGTCAGAACTATAAGCAGACCAATTATGCCAGGGCCTGGAGCTATTCCAGTTAACAGGCCTTCGTCACCTGGGATCCTTGCCGTAAATCAGCCTATTGGTAGTGGGCCTGGAGTTCTTCCCGTTCCCCAAACAATTACATCGGGAGTTCTTCGGTTTAACCATCCAGTCACACCAGGTGTTCTTCCTGTAAACCCATCTGCTGGACCTGGGATTGTGCAGTTTAATCAGCCTGTTACACCAGAGGTTCTTCCAGTAAATCAGTCTGTTAGACCTGGAGTGTCTCAGAATGCTACTTTACTTACTACTGGACCTGTGCTCCGACAATTAATTCCAACTGGCAAACAAGTTAATGGAATACCTACATACACTCTTGCACCAGTTTCTGTGACTTTGCCTGGGCCACCAGGTGGTGGGGTGCCAACTGTTCCACCGCCTCAGGTACCTGTTCAGTTGATGCCATCTGTCCAAGTTGCCCAGCTTTCTCAGGGTCCTGCTACTGTACCATCCCCTGTCGCAGTAAGTTCTTCTACAAATACTCTTACCAAAACTTCTCCAACCAGTACTGCAATGAATCTAGTTCTCAAACAGGCTAAGCAATGGAAGACTTGCCCTGTTTGTAGTGAGCTTTTCCCATCAAATGTCTATCAAGTGCACATGCAAGTGGCCCACAAATGTAGCACATCTAAGACGGAGGTGACTCGTGAAATAGACAAAGTTGCTGTCTGTGCACCTTTTCTGAGGTGGCTAAAAGATAAAACAGTGAGATGTTTTTCTTGTAAATGCTTTCTAACTCAGGCAGAGCTTTTAAAACATATTTTTATCCATGGGTTAACTTGCCTTTTCTGCACCAGTATTTTCTATGATTTAAAAAGCCTTGTGACTCACACCCAATCTGTGCATAATGGAAAGAAGGAGCTGCACTCAGATTACAATGATAAAGGGTTTCAGCTTGCGAGTGATTCTGAAGGTCATCTAGTATTCCCTCATTTTGACTTCAGTATAACTTCAAAAGAACTTTGTGAAAGAGAAGTACATCTTGTTGTACTTGCTGGTGTAAATTCAAGGACACTTATTCCTTTGTATATCAAACTGCAACAAGAGGATGCCGAAACGAGCAGAGAGAACAAGAAAGTTTCTACTTGCCCTTTTTGTTATGGTATTTTCACTAACACGGATGCTTATGAAATGCACTTGAAAGAACGGCACCACATCATGCCAACTGTGCATACCATTTTGAAGACTCCTGCTTTTAAATGTATCCACTGCTGTGGAGTATACACTGGCAACATGACTCTAACAGCTATAGCTGTGCATCTGCTTCGATGCCGGAGTGCTCCTAAGGAGACCTCGCCAGCTATGAAGATGCAGGTTGACCTTGATGAGAAGCAGGATCTACCACTTATGAATGGGGAGAACCATGAGGATGCTTCTCTTTCAGCCAAGAGGAAACAGTCTGATCATCTTTATGCTGCTGCTGTTTCAGAAGACCAAAGCGACGAGGATCCACCATTCTTCATTATAAATAATGGTACAGCCCAAATTCCAGTAAAGGAGGTGAATTGTGTGCCTTCAAAACGACAAAAGTCTGATCATAAAACTGAAACCAAGGGAGAGACTTCAGTTGAAGATCTTGATTTGTTGGTGTTGAATCCGAAGCCATTCCAACACAGCTCAAATGAAGTCCAAAAAAGGTTTCTTGCAGATTATTTTCACAAGAAGCCATATCCCAGTAAAAAAGAACTAGAATTGCTGTCATCCATTCTATGTGCATGGAAAGTGGATGTTGCATCGTTTTTTGGGAGAAAGAGATACTTCTGCCTAAAGGCAATAAAAAACTTGAAGCCATCCGTGCTTTTGGGCTTTAGTATGTCAGAACTTAAAAATGTAAAGCACAGTTTGAATTTAAAATGTGAATTGGAGGATGTATAATTTTTTGCTAAAAAAAGTAATCCTGATATCAGGCAACCAAGGCTGCACATTACATCAGAAACTATTCCACTTAATTTTTTTGTAATATTAGAATATTACTGTTCTTTGGTTACATTTGCATACAGTAGTAAATTAGAATTACAAAAAAGATAGTATCATTCACAAGCATTGTTACTTTGCCTGATCAGTCCTTAGTTCTGTCCATCACTAACATTGACCATAATAAGAAATCAGCAAGAAAAAAAAAAAAAAAGCTTAATCTCAAATTTACTCAAATTTAGACCTTGCTTTTGGCTCCCAAATCAGCTGACTTAGATGCCTACTTTGAATTATGGCTCATGAGATATGTAACAGTTAGTTTTGCCCTATGAGAGGTTTTTTGTAAGCACAGGTTATTGTAGTTATTGATTGGTGGATGGTACCAAGGTTGAGTCACGGCAATGTGCTGCTCCTGAATGATAAACTAGTTTTTTTTTTTAGAATCATAGCTCACTATTTTGTGTGAACACAACACAATCAGTGCCGTGGGGGTGTATTTAGGAGTACCTGAAATTCTAGTTCCTTTTGTTCTGTTTTATTCCCTTGCTTATGATGTAGTTTTGTCCATGGGATTTTATACAATTGTGTAATAAATTTATAGTTTTTTTAAAAAAACAATTGTTTCTAAAAAAAATAAAGTGTATAGTTTTGGTAACATATCAAAATTGGTTAGATGATTATAACAATGTAATATAATCATCTTTTCTGTTTAAAATTTAAGGTGCTTGGCTTTTAATATGACTTTATCACTTAAAAATGTTCAAACTTGGCAGTTCATAGCCAGTACCAAATGCAAAAATACTGATATTAAAACACTTTATTTGCTCCTGTAGGTACAATGGTACACATGAGATGATTTAATGGTGTTTCTGAATTTCTCCTTAGTAAGAAAATCTAGGTTTTTATAGATGTGCCATTGTTTTTCTGTATCCTTGGTTTCCAAGTATTGATAATGCATCTTGGATTAAATAAAGTTAGGAGCTACCTGTTCAATTAAGATGTATTTGTCTTCATCATATATCCCCCAAATATGATATTATAATTCTTAATTATGCCATTCTTGCTGGATAACTCTGTGTGGTGAAGATGTCCAGGTTCAAAAAATTGATGTAGACTAAAATGGCTGTCAAGCTAATTTTATTTAATGCTATAGCTTGCTGCGAGCATTCTAGTTTGCCTTTTGTTCCAGAAAGGCATAGGTATTGCATTCATGACTGTTAATCCTTTGTACTGTTAATCCTTTGTCAAGAGCAATATTGGAAATAAGTTCTTGAACTTTGCTGTATTGCTGAGAATATTATCTTGGAATATGGGATAAACAGCAACTTCTTCAGCAATCTAATGTGGGAATATGTTGCATTGTGACTGATAATACAATCTCTTGGATTATGCTAATGGCAGTATGTGAAAGAATGCTTGCCATTTATAAGTTTAGGATTATTTTTCTTCAAAATGCAGAGTGAAAACTTTTCTGTCATATTGGTCGGTGGTTTGATACTACAAATAGATAATAGTTTTGTCTAGAATTATTCAAGAGATAAACCTGGTAAACATTTTAAAACAAAAGGCTAAGGCTGTAGCAGTTTTATTACTACTTTTTAAAATATGTTGGGGTTTGGATGATCGAAGAGTTTTCAGGTCCAGAAGGCTAATCTTTAGCTGCTAGAAAATAATTAGCTGTTAATTTGAACAGCATAGCTTATTACTGCCCTATCAGAAAACATTTGGTGTGCAGAGTTTACAGTGCATTTTAGTTATTTAAAATGTTTCTTATGGCAAGACTTGTTTGATGAAACTGCATGTAAATAATTGCAATTTAAGCATTTGCATTGCAGGCTGTTAGATTTCTATAAATGGCAGAGAATTGTAAGAGGATTTACTGTTTTGGTTTCTGTTCTTTCTCAAAGCCTCATTTTCTAGGAGTTATATCAAGGTAGAGATATTTAAATATAGTTTATTATTGCTGGAGAAACTGAAAGGTCACACCTGTACTAGCACTGATAATTATACAGCAGGAATGAAGGACCTGGAAGACCTGACCCCCAAAGGCAAGAATAGCTTTCCTGGCTCTCACTTCATTTTCCAGGGTTATTGAGAAAAATACTAGATTCTGAACTGAATAACATTGTCTAAACCTATACACTATACAAAATAAAAGCACTGCAGCCAATTAAAGATAAGACAATTACCTGCTCTGGAAGATGGTAGACTCCAAGGTTAAACTGAGGGGAGTTTAAACTGCTATTTGGTCAAAATTTATACAATATATAGTTTTATTTTTTATAAAAGGACAAATACACTTACTGGGTGTCATTGCTATTGTTATTTTTAAAACTACTTCATAATTGTTTGATTTCTTTAACCAACATTGGAAACAGGAGTTCTGCTTTTGCTTAAGAGATTCCTGCATTTCATTTTAATTATTTGTATCCCACATTATTTTTACAAATAACTCAAAGTGGCAAATATATCTAACATTCCTTCCTCCTGCTATTTTCCTCACATCAACTCTGTGAATTGGGTTGAGAGTGACTGGCTGAAGGTCACCCAGCTGGCTTTCATGGTAAAGGCGGGATCAGAACTCATGGTCTCCTGCTTTCTAGCATGACAACTTAATCAACACCAAACTGGTGTTCATTTCTTTGCAAGTACTGGCTCACGGTTATGGAGGAGCAAAATTAATACAATGTAATATCTGTGAAGTCAAACATAGCTTTTGCATCTGTGTTATATTGTACAATAATTTAGTATATACTGCTTCAATGTTTAGCTAATTGGTGGGAGCCCAACCTAGCCAGCAGTAAGTTGCTTCCTTTTAACTGTACCAAATTTTCAGTGACGGACTGGTCCTCCAATTGGCTGCTTCATTTTTGAATGATGAATTATCAAAACAAACAACTTACCTGGTTGCAGGATATTTTTATCTACTGTTTGTGTCAAGTGATAGTCCTCTCATTCATTGACATTTTCATTCCATTAGAATAGACATTTCATGTCTTTGGCATCATATTCTTAAACTAGGTACTCAATATCCTTGTTCACTTCACACTCCAGACTTTGGCCAGGATTACTAGCACCTTTCTAATTACTGATATTGTCTTTAGTTCTGTCTTAATGATGACATCCACCTCCAGTTATGTACCTTGCTAGTAATTCACAGAGGAATCCAGAGACCACACTGAAAAATCATCTATAATAGTTGTTTGAGCAGTCATCAGTAAAATTGCATGATCCACTTTTCTTCCCTACATTTAGTTTACTGATTTAGGAGAGGTTGAATAGTTTCTGATGTACATGCCGACATTACTACTTTATCATGTACCCTATCATTAGATACAATGAACAGTTGCTTCTGTGTAAAAGGCTATATGGTCAGATCTGAAATGACTTGCTTCAATTTGTACTTACACCAAACATCATGGATGTATTCCCCTTGAAGTAAAACTTTAAAAGTCTGAAATGATTTATATTGTTACCCTTAATAAGTGTAAATTCCTAAAAACTAGAATTGGGATTTAATTGTTCACAATCATGTTGATTTGGTAATGAAAAGGACAAATGAAAAAATACGCACCTCCCTAATCAATTTACTTTCCCTTTGTTGAACTAGTACTTTCATACTTGTCAATAATTCCAAGAAATATATATTGGTAATGAAACATCTGCAAGCAAATAACCAAGTTCAGAGAATGCCAACTCTCTTCAATGAGCTATGCAGCCCAGAATTAATGGGAACTGAAATCCAAAATGAAGAATGCAAATTTGTCTCCCACAATTTAAGACTAGAAATGACTGGCTGATAATATGGAGGTACAAGCAGAAAGAGCTGATTCCTCAAATTACATTATATAAAGCTTTCACATGCTCCTATGATAAAGCTGCCCCTATCATAAGGTTACTGGCTTACATAGATGGCATATACTACTAAGCCCCATTTCATTTTTATATCAACATTTTGTGAATTATGGTTCAGCAAACTACAGAATAAGAGAATAGTTCTTGGAAGAAGTTATATTCTCAGTTAAATTTTTTTGGAAATCAAGGTCCTGTAACCTTCTGTGACAAAAAGAAGAAAACTTAATTAAAATCTCCCTTGTCCCACAAATTCATAGTGTATAGCTGTGACAGGGACTGCAGGACTTGGCTATTAATACTTTTTTTCCCTGCCATCTTAAGGTAAGAAAAGCCAACCATCTTGTCACAGAGTTTCTCATTTGCATTTAGGATCTTCAGATGGCTTTGTAAAGATATGGACAACATGCTTTAAAATGGTATTTTAATCTAAAAATTTAAATGCAAAATTACAAGTTAACATAAGGGCTTTGGTGATCAAACATTTCACATTTTATATAAAAGGATATTCATGAAAATATGAAACAGTTGCTTCTGCAACTTAGCAATCTATATATTGCTATTTTTCTTTAATATACAGCATTTCAAAGAACCAGTGGACGACAACTTGCTATATTGAACAGAATCAAATTGCCATCAATGCATATTTTGATCCTTATTGCACATCTGAAGTACTATTTCAAAAATATGCCTGTGGTACAGAGATTAACAGCAGTAAACGCAGTATATTTATTTTCTCACTTATTTCTCTTCACATATAGACTTTGTTAAACTTCAAAAGAATTTAGCCAAAAAACCATGGACCACAGTTCGATACCTGATTGTAAAATCTTTCTTACTCTTGTCTTATCCTAGGAGAGAAGGAAGTACAGAATTATATTTTTCTGAACTATTCTGGCTGAAAATAATGGCTGGAAGACTTTCCTGTGTATCCAGTCCCTCCCATTTATTCCCTGTCTAATCTAAGAGGATAGTGCTAGACTTGCTTACAGTTTATATCATACTGCCTTTTCTTGATAAAAGTAGCTGCCACTTAAGGCTTTATATTAGATTGTGCTTTAAAATACTAGTATATTATTTTTACAAAAAATCCAGCCAAAGTAAATACGCTTGAAGACAAACTGGGACACACAAGAAAGGCACCATAGTTTTCCGGAAAAAAGTGCAGCAACAACTTAAAGGCCAGCATGAATCTGAGTGATAATACTCCTTTACATGTTACCGCTTCCAGTTAAATCACATACACTGTCCTTGATCAAGACAAGGAAAGTAGTCTTCAGTCTTGAAGAGATCAAGCGGCTCATAAAGCGGTTGATTCTGCCTCGATGATGATTTCTGTAATGAAAATGTATATCAAAATACTTGTATACCTGACTTTTAGAATCTACAATTTAATAATTTTGAACAAAATGCCCTGCTTAAGTTTGGATGTCATCCATTAAAACAGATTTTGAAAAGATTAGAACTCTTACATTTAAATTTCAGTGTGCATAAGGGATTTCTGGACCAAATGATAGGATCTGAAAAGGAAGTCAGAAATTCAGGCACCCTTTTTCATGGAAAGTCTGCTAGGATTGTCGAGTTTTGCAATATGAAGAGCACAAATGAAAAACCTCTCTGAACCAAGAAATGAGCTATGCCGTTTGCAAAGCTTGCATAGATGCCTTAGGCATATTTTACAGCTTTTTTCATCCACTTACATGCTAACTTACTTCACTTGGAAAAGCGAGTCCAGCCATTTCCTTCAGATTATCCCACTCCCTCATCCCAAACACAGAGCCAGGAGGTGCATGACAAATGGGGTCAAAATGGGTGCAGAAGGCAAGTCTGTCTTCTCACGTCCTTGTTAGCTGTTGCCTTCATAGTAAATGATAGTAGTAACTTATGAAACAGTAGAGGAATTCCTCCCCCGCCAATTCCATAAATAAAATTAATATAAGTTCCATTTATTCCTGATTTAATTGGAGCTATCCTTATCTTTTTGGTAGATGATCAGTTCAGTCTGCCATGCAAACATGCTCAATATGTACAGATGATTTCAATGCTACAGTTGTCCAATAAAAATATTTTAAGTGCAAAGGTAAACATACTGAACAAACAAGCATAGGTAAGCCACTAGCTACAAGAGGTTCTAATACTTCAGGGTGGGGAACCTCTCTATGTTTATTCCCTTTATTTGATTTACTCCCAAATCAGTGAATTGATTTTTGTCCTCCAAAGTATTCATTTCAGGCAAGTATCTTTACACAGCTTTTCTAAACACATGTAAGCTGCAGAAAGGAAACAGCAGTTGAGCGAGATAGCTCATCTAATTGCATCTTCTTCCACATGGTGAGGTTACTGACTAAGCCAAAGATTTTTCTTTATAGAGGACTTGAGATGTATAATTTTTGATGTTTGAGGTCTAACTTATAGAAAGTTAGACCATGTAGACAAAGGCAGCCTGTCAACAGAACTATCTGTTATAATTGTGGCTGCTGAGGGCAGTAGCGCATAGTTTTATATAACTAGGAGCCTTCACAAAGACTTCTTCACAAAGATGATCTTCAGAAAAGGTAAGTGAAGTGAGGTGTGATGTGGGGGGAGGTTCAAGGATGTGGGACCCTTGGGGCAGGAAGCAGGCCCAAGCCCTATGGGAACTCAGCCAGGAAGAAGGTACTCACTTGGGTGAGATGGAAAGGAAGATGTATGCTGCGGGTGAGCAATTTGCCAAGTGCCCAAATTTTACTCATCTGACCACAGAGGCACTGAAGCGGCTGTAACTTTGAGTAAAGGTTGTTAGTCCCTTTGTTCAGTGCCATAGTAATTTGTAGTAGTCACTGAAGGAATATTCTAAGTTGGGGACTATTTGAATCACCCTATATACAGAATAAGGAGCATGGTGGATGAAACAAGCAAGCTCATCCAAGCCCCTCCTCTAAAGGACAACAGAAGCAGGTGATCTGTTGTCCTCCGAATTCCTTTGTATTTATCTAAAGGAAGACCCTGAAAAAATTTCCTTTAAATAAATATTAAAATAATCATTTTCTTACATTCTTTGAAAATCTAAAATAATTATCTCATTGAAAGTTATTTTGGAAATTATTTGGGGTAAATGTATCATAAATTTATGAATTCCTAATAATTGATCATCCACCTTCAGCTTAGGGAAGTTACACATCTATATTTGGATCAGATTTGTTCCTGCAATAGAGATTCAAGAAATCTAAGGTTTCTATAATCTACTTCATAAACTAATTTCAATTTGTATCTCATATCTTTTCAACCTTAATAAAGAACACTTACATTTAAAAAAGATGGCACGTTGATTGTGTACAACAATTTTTTTAATGTATTTGGAAAATTTCCAAGGTCTGATTCTGCCTTTATGATCTGTTCCTCCATTCCAGCCACATTATTACCAATCATTTTTACAAAAGCCTGGTTTAAAAGAAAAGGAGAAAAAAATAGCAATAGCAGCAACAAAACATAACATAACAGAGTGGTTCAATTTCCTAGTTTTGAATTAGAATATTGGACTAAAATACTGGAAAGAATCACACTTTCTTAGCAAAAAAAAAAAATCACCATTTGAATAGGTCAACTTTTCTCATCCTAGTCTACTTCACAGAATTGTAAGAGAAAAGGAAGGGAAAAACAGATAATCTTGGGTAATAAATTTCAAAACCTACAATTTACTTTACTAAATTAAATGGGTTGTAAGTAATTGAATGAGACAGCAGCAAGCATAGTTTAGTCAAGAACTGGATCTTTGGAAGTTCAATTTAGTTTAGAAACATTAAAACATGATGCAACATAATGTCTGATTGAAACAAAAGGGAACCCGAGAACCACAAGATTCATTGTATTTTGAATTTCTAATATAAAATGAAATGATTTAATAAAGGGTGGAGACATGTATATGTGACAAGTTCTTCAGAATCAAGTACAGGTAGTCCTCAACATACAACACTTCATTAAATGACTGTTTAAAGTTACAATGGCATTGAAAAGAAACTTATGTTTTTTCACACAACTGTTACAGCATCTTTATGGTCACGTGATCAAAATTCAGATGCTTGACAACTGACTCATATTTACGATGGTGGCAGTGTCCTGGGGTCATGTGAGCCTCTTTCGTGACCTTTTCACAAGCAAAGTCAATGGGGAAGCCAGATTTACTTAACCATATTAAGTTAACAACTGTAGTGATTTCCTTAACAACTGTGGCAAGAAAGGTCATAAAATGGGACAAAATTCAATTAAAAATGTCTCAATTAGTAACAGAAATTTTGGATTTAACTGTGGTTGTAAGTCAAGGACTACAGGTAGAGATTCACTAGATTTGAAATACAAAAATCTATTTTGAAGAGAGGAACTTACACATTACTGTGCGATAATAATATTAGACTTATATGTGACCTGAGTCTCAATGACTAAGTGAAACATCATCTTTAAAATAAATTTCTGCTTATCTTTAACATTTATCAAAGATACATGTGTTCATTAAAACCAGTGTGAATAGAAACATTCACAAATGTTTTTTTGCAAGAAGTTTTTTTTTATATACCGGTAGATTATGATTAAGGGTCTGCAAAGAATCAATACATTGAATTATCACTTGCTACGCTTACATTATAAGACCTAACCTCCAAAAGAAAAATGAAAGTAATTTCTATTAGCCTTGTAAAGAGACTAAAATAATGACATTTGAAATACCTCTAGTTTGTCAATCTTTCTATAGAGTTTCTTCATTTCCATTGCCTTTGCATGAATATGTGGCACACTTTCATTAATTACTTGAGAAGAATCATTTCTAATCTAAGAAAAAAAAAATACATACTTTACTGTTAACCAGCTTGGAAGAATAAGCTTTGACAAAATCTAACCAATGCATTTAAAATGGTACACAAACTGAGTTATCTTCCAAATGAATGTATACAACCCATACAAGTTGATTTAACAGCTGTTGGTGCTCCATCACTGGAGGTTTTTAATAAGAGATTGGACAACCATTCGTCCAAAATGGTATAGGGTCTCCTGCTTGAGGAAGGGGTTGGGCTAGAGAACAACTTTCAAGTTCCTTCCCAACTCTGTTATTGTTATTAAACATCAGGCTTAATTCTGATCTGTAAATGCTTCTAGATTTGCTAAATGTAGATTTCAAAAGCTTACTATACGCTGCAGATATGAAAAACAGGTTACAAAACTGCAAACAAATCAGAATTGAACACCACTATTTTTTATTGTTATGACAAATGTTTAATGGTGGTGCAGTGGTTAGAAGGCAGTACAGCAGGGCTAAGTTACTGCTGACTGCCAGGAGTTCGATTCTCACCAGGCTCAAGGTTGAGTGGGCCTTCCATCCTTGTAGACCAGTAAAATGAGGACCCAGATTGTTGGGGGCAATATGCTGACTCTTTAAACCACTTAGTGAGAGCTATAAAGAACTATAAAGCAGCATACAAGTCTCAGTGGTATAGCTATCCTCTCTTTAGTGTCAATCAGGTTGTTTAAAATTATCTGTGTAAAAGCATTTCTGCAGTCCTTTCATTTCAACCACAGGTCACTTTCAAACACCAACAGCACTGGACAGCCTACCTCACACAGACTTTTTAAATACAACTCACACATTTTTTAGATAGCATACCTACCATGTCCAGCATTCCCACAAACTCATCTACCCTGATCAATAAATCTTCAAGGCTCTTGTCCAAAGTCCCGATCTGAAAAAAAAAAAAAAAGTAACGCAAAATAATAAAGCATTCGAAATCGAAGCAAAACTGGGGACTTTGGACGGGACACCCCAGACCTCCAAATAAACTGTTTGATTTAGTTTAAGCTTTATTATCGCTGCGCCTCTTACAACGAAATTAAATGCCATCTTCAGTGTACATTATAACTATAAAAATAAAATACGAACACACGCCCTTCACATTCCATACAATTGCATTGAAAACCTGATATTGACTGCAATCAATCAACCGGGGAAATGTGTGTGTGTGTGTGTGTGTGAGAGAGAGAGAGAGAGAGAGAGAGGAAAAAGGCAGCAGCAACCTTCGAAGACCACCTGAAGCCACTTCCCGCCGGTCTCTGCTTTGGCTCGCCTGAGATTCAAAGCAGTTGGCTACGAAGCTGAACCCCTGTTGGTGAAAACCGTTACAGCGGCTACAAGACCGCAGTACCGGAATGCCTCCGAGAATGACCGGGGGGTTGTGGGGGGGGGGGGGGTGTTTCCCTCACGACCGCCGTCTGAAGGACGAGGCTAGGCGGGGGAAGAGGGACGAAAAAGGCGCGGGGCGCCTCCCGTCCGTTCACTCGCCTGCCCGGCTGAGGCGACGTTCTCGAGAGGCGAAGGGAGCAGGTAAGAGGCGTAGTCAGCCGCCACCGCGGCCAGTAGAAACTCTCCGCGCGAGCCATCGCCCGCCGCCGCGTGCTCGTCGCCGATGCCGGAGGCGCTGCTGTGACTCTGCGAGACGTGGCCGCTGTCACCGCTCGAGGAAGTCGAGGTGGAATGAGGGAGCGGCGGTAGCTCCTCAGGGACGGTGGCACAAGGGACTCCGGCCGCCTGCGCCATCTCCCGCCCGTTTTCCGGGCCCCTCGCCCAGCCCGGAATCCGCCGTCTGTCACCTGATTCAGGGCGGTTTAAATCGGAGGCCTTTCGAAATGACAGTTTAATTGTTGGCCCCCCTCCCTTCCCCTACGGAAGCTCAGCGAGGACAATGTGAGCGAGTGGGGCTGCTCGCTCGCGTTTTTCATTCACGTTCTACTTCAAAGGGTGGAGCCAAAGCGACACTGTGTTTTGAGGTGAAGCACATGCTTAGGTCACGTGGGAGAGATCCCGCCTCAAGGCCTAGTTCCTGGGAGTGGTGGTGTTCTTTTGTTTTTGCTTGCCCATGTCTCCCCCCCCCTCCCCATTCAGTTTATACCAAAGTTCTCCAACCTTGGCAAAGCCAAAGAAATTGTGGGAGTTGAAGTCCACAAATCTTAAAGTTGCCAAGCTTGGAGAACCCTGGTTTTTGCTGGCTGAGGAACTTTGGGAATTGAAGTCCACAAGTCTTAAAGTGGACAAGGTTATAGGGTTGTTTTTTTGCAATCTCAGCGACTTGAACATATGTGGTGGACTTCAACTCCCAGAATTCTCTGCTGGCTGTAACGGTAACAGTTGCCATCTGAGCAAACACTGTTGGTAGAGGAAATGAAGGAGGTTTTTCTATCTTTCCTTCCTGTCTTGACTTCTCAGAAGTGTTGTACCTGTACGAATCTGTTGAGATATGACAACGGTTATTTAAACTTGATTTACCCCAGTATTTTATAGCCTGTTGTTTTGTTTCTGCGAGAGACAGCAGGATTAGGCTGATGTTGAGGTGGCTTGCTCAGAATTTGGACCCCCAAACTATAGCCCATGTGGGGGAATTTTTAAAAGTCTCCGGAGAAGTCAGTAGACCTTGCAATTACTAGTTTTTAAAACCTCTCATTTTTCATTAATTACTTGAGATGGTGGGGTGCTGGTTAGGTACAAAACTAGGTGGGATAGCCAACATGTTGGAAGAATTATCCTTCTGGGTTCAGTTCCAAGTGGGGAAGAAAGACACTGGAAACATGGTGACTGCTTGGAAAGATGGTTTAATGGGATCATATGCCTTGGGTGAAGAAAGAAAGAAGGGCCGAGATGCTGAAAGTGCCTGCGTTTTATACCCTCTGTTGGGATTTGATGCAGGGGCTACTCTGTAGGCTGTCCTGAGTCCCAGGCTTGGTTGAGACTTGCTGGATGATGATGTAATGAAAGGGCTTTGGGCAATTCCTATAGCTCTACCTAGAGATCTTTGTTATGTAAAATTGGCTGGCCTAGGGCAGAGTAATGGCCCATTAGCAAAGGTGGGGGGGGGATTGAGTGTCTGCTTCTGAGGTGAGCTTCTGCTTCTGAGTTTCTACTCTTTTTAGGGGAAATATTCTGCCTTTTTTAGTATATCCTAAAATATTTCATTTTCCTAGGAGAGGAGTGGGTTTTAACTTCGAACAAACACTTTCAGCAAAATCAGAACTACCAGTAATTATCAGAAATGGCTTGATAGTACAATGAAATCAATCAAAACTTACAGAAAATTGATGAATTTAAAGCAAAATGAATTGTTCAAATATAGTTTACTGAAATACTGTACCATAGAGATGCCAATATGCAAAATGCTTTAGAAAATATTCCCTAGTTGACCAAGACCTCTACTATTAAAATATGGAGTTAGATCAACACTCTGGTCATTACCAAGTCAGAAGGCTAAAGAAATGAGGGAAGATTCACTGAAATATGGCAAACAACAGAATAAGAATCAGTGATGGTACTAAGTAACATATGCGAGCAAGCATAGTGGCTAACTGATTGGAAGAAGTCAATCTATGTTCCACTACCAAAAAAGAGAGTTAATAGAGTGTGCCAATTATCTATCATACAATATCCTTAATTTCATATGCTAGCAAAAAAAAAAAAAAGGCTTAGGATCATCCAACATAGAGTCCTATATGGAAAAAGACTTGGCAGATGTTCAAGTTGGCTTTAGAAAATGCTGAGGAACAAGATACATTATTGTGGGATAATTGAGAAAGCTAAAGAATACCAAAAATAAGTTGATATGTGTTCCATTAATTATAGAAAGGCTTTTATTTATGTTGATCATGTCAGTTGTAGAATGTGATAAAAAATACAATTCTAGAAAGATACTGATTTCATGAGAAACACAAGGACATTGTCTTTGTGAAAACATACACACACACACACAGACAAAGGCTCTAATGCTGGGAAAGATAGAAGAAAAAGAATGACCAACAGAAGAGATGGATTCAGGAACAGCGGCAATAAATCTACCAATGGAAGACCTGAAAGGCCAGGTAGGGGACATATTGTCATGAAGAAAATCTATATAGTTACTAAAAATTGACACCAATTTGATAAGCAGAATAAACAAATGGTCCGTTATAAAACTGTTGAAAGTTCTGTATTAATCCTTTAACTTTTAAAATGTGATTTAATCTTCATTGTCTAATAAATTTATTGCTTTGAATTCTCTGGACTACATTTTGAAGACACGTGACTGCAAAAAGTTGCTTTCAAAGTAATGTTGTTTGTGCATGTATAAATGGCTCATTGGACTGAAAATCCTTTGAAAGTGGTGTCTTGACATGCACAAGAATGCTATGAAGCATCTGTTTTCAATCATTTTAAGGAGCTGTTTTTCCCAGGCATGGATGACTGCTTTACTTTTGCTAGTAAAGCGACTGGTGCGTGCAGTGATTGATGTGAAAATAATTGGCAGCAAATTCCAAAGCAGCCATGTGAGCTTGGAAGAAGTGCAGCTTCTTTAATCCCTCTGGGTGAAAATGTAATGAAGTATATTTCTGTAATTTTTGTAGCACATTGATAAACATGTACAGTAGCTGTGAAAATATGCTTGGATGCTCTATTAACAGTTCCTGGTGTTTATAATTTAAATAAAAACAAATGTAAATAGAGACTTTGTAAAACTTTCATTTGTATTCAGAAATATCAAGTACCCAAATTTTTGAATGGGTAAGAAGCATATAAATCTTGCATCTGAGGTTGGATGACTGCTTATACATCATATATCATTCAAAAATAAGATTAAAAATAAAAGGGAAAATGAAAGATAAAATATGAGCTACGGTGGTGCAATGGTTAGAATGGTTAGAATAGTGCAGGCTATGGCAGTTCAAATCTCACCAGGCTCAAGGTTGAATCAGCCTTCCATCCTTCTAAGGTCGGTAAAATGAATACCCAAATTGTTGGGAACAATATGCTGACTCTGCAAATCGCTTAGAGAGGGCTGTAAAGCCCTGTGAAGTGGTATATAACTCAAGTGCTATTTTTATTGCTGTATATGGACATAGATGGTTAGATTCCCCCTTTACTACTTTTTACAGAGAAATACAAAAGAAATAGGAACTAAATTCTATAATATCCCAGAAGACAAGAGTTATGTTAACATGATTGGCAGAAATATTGAGAAAATAGTGAAAATAGTGAAAGACGTAAGAGTTTGTTTAATCTTTTAAAGCAAAAGATAGGGCAATGATTCCAGTTATTAGAGATTAAAGATTAAATATGTAAAACTGTATGTATGTATATATGTATATATAACTGTATGTATATATGTATATATATACATTGTCAATGTATATATATACATTGTCAATTTTTAAAATTCTATTCAGGGTGTACAGTATTGCAAACTAGGTAATATATTGGTTGAGAATATAGAGGCTTTTCTAAATAATATAAATCTATCACACTTAGATGATACACAAAAACAACTTTGCTCCACTATCTAAGATTAAACAAAGAATTTTAAAAATGGCAGGTGGTAAAACACCAGGAGGAATTGGGGTGGTATAAAACATGTATAGTTCTTTTGGTGTCAAAACTTTTGTCAATTGTATGATGAGATAGCTGATAAGAGAACATATCAGTGGCATTTAATTAAGTTTATATTGCAATTATACCAAAATCAATAAAAGCTCATAGACAGTATGCTGATTATCACCCAATCTCATTGATTGTTGATACAAATATCTTAACAGTATTGTTAGCAAATATATTATAGCAATTGATACCATTATTTAGAATGATCAAGTAGGGTTTATAAAAATTAGGCAAACAGAAATATTAAGCTAGCTGTAGATATAATAGACTTGAATAAAAATCAAGACAAGTTTGCAATCTCATTAAAATCTAAAAAGCTTTTGACAAAATATATACACAGTGCTGTATTAAAAAGGGTTGGATTTTGAATTGCATAAAATAGATCAAGATATTATATGAGGTACCCAAATATAATGTATGTAAGGGCTAATGTATGTTTTCTATTTCTTTCCCATTGTTTAGAGGAACTAGACTAGAATGTCCATTTTCATCTTTGCTTTTTGATATTTATATGGAGTACTTGATTTGGTGTATAATATTAGACAACATCGGCAGATTTATGGAGTAGTGCGTAATTAAGTCAAATTTAAATTAGTTTCATTTTCAGATGACATTTTTATTCCGAAACCTTACACTTTATTCCAGAGCTGATGCAAATGAAAGGTTCCTTTAGTAAAACAGCATGAAATTCCAAGTGGTCCAAATAGGAATTGATGCTTCCAGGTGAAAATTTGTTTACTCATTCATTTAAAGAATCTCAAGTCTGTATTTGCATCAAACCCTTTAAATATTTAGGCATGTATTTATAAAGAGGTGTCTTCAGATATAGATAGGTAGAAGTTGTTAAACCTTGCCCTTTGGGGAAAGGTGAATGCTCTCAAACATTATTCCCAGATTAATTTATATTGTGTGGGGAATTCCTCCTTAAATATATGGAAAAAATATTCAGAAAATAAACTTTTTGCTTAGAAAATTTTAGAGGGTTCTTCGATTCAGAGTATATTACAAATGCAATTTCCAATTAAGGTAGGAGGATTTGATTATCTAGATCTGGAGCTGTATCAAGCTTACCTACCGTCAAATATTAGATACTGGAAGCCAACAATTGGTATTAATTGTCCAATCTGGACAATTTTGGAATATGTACAGTATTTGTAGCATGTTTGATTATTGCACATAACTGCAATATTTTCAGCTACAACCTCTGTTAATTGTTTGGACCAGAAGCATTTTCAGCTTCTGAGACATGAGAAATATAACTGTTTACTGTTGTAATGACATTGTTTTCTTTCTTTTTTTTCAGTTGTATTTTGTTTTACTTATTTTTAAGCACTTGTTATGTATTTTTGATAATGTATGAATGTTTTTTTGTTCCCTTTTGTTATTCTAAAAGCAGCAAAAATTAATAATAATTTGAATAAAAACAAGTTCAGAGCTGACCCATAGTATCACTCAAAATTGGTCACAATTGGAGAGCATCATCAGACTTAAAACAATCTCACTGATGGGATTTTCAAAATCTGACCGTTCTATTCCTCTCTTATAGACCAGCCCATCTGGTTTGAATTAACAGGGTATGTGAAACAGGAGATGAATTCCCTATTCATTTTCCTGTTCCTCTGTGAATGCCCTGATTTTCTCAGGTTGTCAACTTCTTAACAGATTTACAGTGTGCATGAGGATCAAGGAAAAAAAGAAAGGATACATAATGGCTATTGGATACAAACGAATATTTTTTTTTATTTTTCTTTTGTTTAATAATATATATTGAAATCTTGTTTGCAAAAAACAATAACCCACCTATATTGTAACCCCCAAATAACAGTTTTAAAAAGTGAAGATCGCCCACAACAAATAAATACTCAAGTTATATTTAATTCCTGACAACTATGTGTCAAAACAATATAGCCTTTCATCTCAAACGACCAGGAATGTTCCATGGACATCAACATAATAATTTATAGTAATTTTAGTTGAACAACTGGTCAGGCATTGCTGCTAGAACTTATATCACTGAAGCCTCCACTCCAGTTCAGGTGAGTCATTAAGAATTTCAAAATTTAGCTCCCCATTTCTGGAATTTCTTAACTGCAGCTATGAAATTGGAATTCTGAAATGCAACAGATGGTAATTGTATTCAGCTCAGCAATGAGAACTAGTGAATTTTATTCCAAGTATGATAATAAATTACTTTATATTAAAACTTCAAGTCTGAAAGTTACCTGTAAGGTAAACAAAAGCTAGACTCTAAATTAAATAAACCAAGCCCATTCCTTTGGAAACACTTTAATACACAATCATATACAGTAAATAACAAAAACAGCTAAAAGTAGAAAAATACACTGTAAAACAATTTATATTTTGTTTCTAGGCATCTCAGGAATATATTCATTTCTCTATAAATCATTTGAACAATTTGTGGCATTTCAGAATAGAAAAGCAGAGCTGAGAGCAAGACTCTTTTAGGCTTGTCTGTTATGTCTTACAATTGCTGCTGGTATTTTAGATTTCTGAGGATAGGTAGCTCAACAAGGTTTAGAAAACAAGTAATATAGATTTCCCCCCAAAATAATATTTCAATTATTAAAGACTCAGTGAATTCATTTTAATTCTAAATCATTAGAGAAATTTAGTAGAATTGTTTATGTTACCTTAGAACATAGATGTAATATGATTCTAAGTTCTAGTTATTCAGTACTGTTAGCAAATCAGAAGGTGAAATCAATGGTCACAAAAATGGGAGTATTTGTCTAATAAATATTTTAACAATAAAAATATAATGCACATCCCATATTATTGTGGTGCATTAATAAACTAGCATTCATGCTGCAACTTTTTCAAATAAACAGAAAACTCAAGTTTATGCAGTTTATCAATGACCAGCAGGGGGTGATGATTTAAAAATTATTCCAGCAATTCCTCACCCATGTAAGATTTTATACATACAGTACAGACATATACAAACACAAAGTCATTTGGTCAATATTTCATTCCCAAAGGAGAGGGAGGGAAGGAATAAACGCAGCCTGCCCTCAACTATGGTCAAGACAGAAAGCCATTCTTTAAAGGCAGCTTTTCCAGATTTAGGTGCAATAGTCAATTTTTTGTGTAAAAAAAGCTAGGAAACAATTACCTAGTGGCAGAAAATAAGTTTTTGGAAGATAACCTAACTGTTATCCTCTGAGATTAACTGATGAAGCAGAAATCATATTTACAATTTTCATGGGTTAAACAAGACAATATTTTTATGTCTAATCACAAAAATTGTCCTTCCTGGAAAGTAACATATCTCGCACATCAGAACATTTATGAGAGTGATGGTTCTCGCTCTTCTGCATGTAGATTGAATTGTTCCAGTAGGCACTTCCAGAAAGAAAGAAAACTCAAAAAGCATCCATTAAAGTGTTATCACAGTTCCATCCTCTTCAATGCCTCCTTTGGGAATAACTAAACTATGACGAGGATCAGTTTTTAAGGAACTAAGAATTTTGTGAATATTGCCATTGCTTTCTCGTCCAAAGCTGTTGTTGAATACTAGGTCTCTCTGTAGTCTGTGGCTAAGACTGTTGCCATTGATTCGGGAAAGGCTACTGGAAGGAAGACTGTGAGATTTTGGAATGGGCTGTGGTTCCAGGCAGCCTTCAATTACGATGTCAGCATCTTCATCACTCTCCATTTCGTCGGGGTGGAAGTTCTGCAGGACATGAGAAGAAGGCAAACTGTGATGGCTGGCAGTGCTATCTGTAGACTGACCAGAACTCCCAGACATCCGACTACTTCTGATAATATTGTTCCTTTGGTTTGCTGGCTTGACTGTGATGATAAGATTATGGCTATTGGCAATCATCATATCTGTCACTTGATCAAGGGTTTTTCCTGCCACTTCTATCCCATTTACTTCCAAGACTTCATCATTGACAGCAAGCAAGCCTGTACTTTCGGCTAACCCCCCAGGAACCATCCGTGAGATGAAAATGCCAGGAACTTTTTCCAACCCATGGGGAGTCACTCTTACACTGGTGCCATCGCGAATATAAAATCCAAGCGGTTTCTCACACCCGTGGCGATACAGTCGTACTCTTCTATGAGTTTCAGGCAGGATATCCACATCAATGATGGAAGACACTGGTCTGAAGTCCTGAGGCATGCTGATATTAACATGAGGACGCCGGCGAAGGTTGTCATTCCGGAGGGTCACCAGAACCTTCTTTTTCCTTGTTAAGGTGTTTGAACCAAAATTTCCATAATCCGCTTCATCTGCAAAGTGAGAGAGAGAAATGAATCATCATCATCATCATCATGTTTGAATGACCCCCATAATCCCTTTTGGGGTGGAGTCTGGATAACTGAATGGAGTTAGCAGAGTGTTTAATGGCCGGATGCCCTTCCTGTCACCAATGCAGAGTTTTGTTCAGTAGATATATTCTCATTGTATCAAGAGAGAAAAATTAACACCTCAGACTCAATCCTCTGTAGGCCATCTTCTGCAAGAAAAAGAGCCTTATCTCTAGCTTTCATAATACGCCAACATTTAAATATGGTTGAAACATTGCTGTGAGAGAGACTGTCAATTAAAGACAGTGTTACTAATAAACATGCATTTTGAAATATTGGAAGAAATGTCTAGACTCTAGACTGAACAAAGAAAAAAGCTGCCGGCTGGTGTTAGGATAAACATGAAGCAAGAGACCAAAACAATTAGTTTGATAAGAAACATAATGTTCACTTTCTAGAAGAAACCCCCAAAAGGAAATGTAATTTGTGGCCACTATGAAGAGAAAGTTAGAAAGAACACCAACACATATATGTCTGGCAGTTTACCACTCCTTCAAAGTCATATATGAAGCAACTGGCTAAGACAACAAGATTATCTTTTAATAACTTTTATAATAATCTTTTAACACTGTAGGCAAGTAACCGATTAGCAGGACTAGACTGATTGCCTGCCAGTCATCATTGATTAATCAATAATATATGAATTTGCAAATTGCACCACAGCACTATTGCTTTTAAGGTATTAGTATTTCATCTCTAAGAGCACAAAACCGTATTTTAAACCCATATGAAATCCCCAATGGCTTTGTTATTTATGGATTATTCCAACCATACACTGTGTAACTTAAAATACATAAGCATTTTTGTAAGCATTTTGTAAGGGCCTATGTTAAAACTGTTGTAAGTTTAAGATATAAAATATGCATGTGTAGGCAGACAAAAGCATATTTTAAAAGAGTGCCGGCAACCTGATGTTTGTAAATATGGGAAATATGTATAACTGCTCCTGTCAAATGTAGGAAGCATCCCTTATTCTATTGTCTTTAAGTAAACCTTCATTCAAGACAAAAATAACCCATTTATTTTCCATACCAGATCATCCTGCAGTTGCAGATGAGTAAGTCACCAAGAACTTTCAAAAAAGGCCTCAAGCAGATCAACACTCCAAACTGAAGATGAATAAAGCAATGGTCGGGCCTGACATTTCAATTTAATAATACCACAATCTCAACAAAACAATGTTCATTCCATCCCCCACAAACTCCATGATGCAAAACTGAACCTCAAATGGGGGTTGCGGGGAGAGGCTTCCTTTTGCCAACATTTTCTCAGAAGATAACCAGAGACAATTTAAGCCACCTGGAAGAAAATATTTCAATTTCCTCATATTTAGAAGCAAGATTATTGGAGACTATAGAACAAAGAACAAGTGTCAGGAGACACAGGTGGGTTATTTTTGTAGGCACTTTATAAACACCAGGCAGAAAATCAATATGCACGATTACTTTAAAGACCTAAACATATAACTCATGATCCAGCACACCACAAGCAAGCTGTCAGGGCCAGAAACACTAACTACAGTTAATGCAGCTTTACATAAATTGTTTAAAAAACCAACAAGAGACAGAAAGCATTTGTGCAAATGAAATGTCAGGTAAGCCATCTTTAACCAAACTAAAGGTGCAAAACTTATAGGCAACCCTATAAGGATATTATAGGCAGCCATCCTATTCCTGAGGATGTTTTCCTCAGCATGTCCAAAAAGTCCTATACAGTTGTAATTTTTTTAGCGTGACAGGCTGGGAAAATGTATTAAATGCATGATGTATGATCATATTAAATGTACAGTATGTAATATTTAACAATGTTTTAATTAAAATTTGGGTGGTCAACATTTTTTTAATGCAGCCCTAAATATTTCACTCAAAGGTTAAATTTGACTCTCAAGTTCATCTTTTGCACATTAAATAAGGAAAGAGGTGCTCATCATCAGTTACAAACTGTCTCTTTTAAACGCACTGGACTTCAATTCCCAGAATTCCTCAGCCAGCCATTCTGGTTTTCTGGCCTAGGCTATGAGACAGCAACGGGCATATTCAATTGTAAAGTGCAAGAGGCTGAATGCAGAAAATAGCCCAACACAACCTTCTCTCCTGACAAGAACAAAGCTGAGAAAGATGGTCCCCTCCCAGCCTCCCAGGAATCTGACATCAGAAATGTGTGCAGATCTCTGGCAAGTATGGCAGAGGTTTCCTGTTGCTGCACCTTCGCTTCCTTGAGGCCAAAGCCAAGATGAATACCAGGACAAGTTAAAGCAACTTGCTCTGAAGGTGGGGCTGATGAATTGCTACTTGCTAAACTGCTGAGAGTTCTAGATCCAATTAAGCAACTGTGAGGTTAGGACACATCCAGTTGTCTCCTGCATTGCTGATAATGTCCAGTGAAGGATGTTTCTCTTTTTGGAACAGAAACACTACTTATCATTTGAGCCTCCTGAATTAGACTTTGATGATATCTGAGATATTCTTTTAAACATGAAGAGGACAAAAAACGGTCAAATTAAAACAATCTGAAAGTATTTGTGTAAGTTAAAGATATAGACGAGGTGATATAGACTGTTTACATCTCAAGATTTGTCAAAAGTGGAGGGATAGGTGTAACATAAATGCCACCTTCATTTCCCTGGAACTTTTTGCACTGAACAGGGTTTCTAAGCTCATTCAGGGACCAGAGGGGTTTACTGCTGATCAGAGACAGCATGAGCTGGGGATTTACTGTATGTTTCTGAATCTATGCCCCCAGAAATTATGAGTAATAAATAAAAGTAACACAGAACCTTTTCACCCTGAGGATTTCTTTTTATTCCCATTTTGTATTCTATCTTCTGATTATCCCACCAAATTGTTTTTCTTACTTTACTCCAATAAGGTCTGGAAAATAGTTGTGCAGGTATATCTTTAAAAACTTAAAAGTTTGTTGTAGTTCCTGAATGTTCTTTATCTGTTTCACTTTTCCCAGCCTGATGCTTTTGAGATCTACTGATCTACCATGTCTCCAGCCCAATGCAAGAAAAGTGGCTTTAAGCACCATTTTCATTTTACGTATGGCCTACTACATGTAAATGTGACACGAATGTAAACTTTTACAGTCTGAAAGAGAAGGGGAGGAGAAAAATGGAAAGAAAATTTTTCCAGAAGAGCTGACTTTTTAAAAACATGACATCCATGCGCACCCACACAGAGACAGACAGATCTTTAATACCAGAAGCGCTGCTCTTCTTGCTTGGACAGCTGCTTTTCACAGGAATTGCCTGCCAGACAAAATACCAAAGCTTGGCCAGATAAGAATAGGTAAACAAGCGAGATTCCAAAGAGAAATCAGACTGCTAGGCTCATATAGGAAGAATTTGTTTTGGACCTGGAGTTTTCAGTCCACGCACACTCCTGGTAGATTATTTCCTCTGATAACGTTGCAGTGTTATCAATTGATAGATTGGAAACTATATCAGAAACAGAAGTACTTCCACAAGGAGACTAACTTTTATTTCATACAGCTTTAAAAATGAAACAAGTCTTTAAGGACTATGGGATGCCCTCCATGCCATATTGTCATTTTTTGAATGCAATAATCAAAATAAATAACAATACCTCTTATTCTGATCATGGTTCCATAGAGATCCTCAATGTTTTTATACAACGATAACATTTGGCTGGGGAGCTGTTCCATCATTTCTCATAACATGATGGGAAAGTCAGAGATACAACAAATGTTTAAAGGAAACAGATATATAGTGAACTTTGACTTAGGCTGCTTCCTTTGGCCAGCAGAGATGTAAGCAAGAAAAGAACACAAAGTAGCATCTATCCAAGCCAATATATGCTGACCAAGTTTACCAAGAAGCTCTAGAAGAAACAGTTTTACGAAAACTTGACCCATACTGGAAACAAAACAAAACAAACAAACAAACAAACGTAGAAGCCTTTGGATTCTTGGGAAATTCCCCCCCAAAAAGAAAAATGACAAAAAAAAGTTGGGGGAGGGGGGGAAAAGGGAGAAAACGCATGGTCAACTCTCTCACAGATCAATCTCATAGCTAAGTTCCACTGAAATCATCAACAAATGAATAAACTGACTTTGCAATCAGCAGTACAAACACCCAAATTTACAACTGCTGGTTCACTCACTATTAATCATAAGCATTTTCTTCTCTCGGCACATCTTCATTTTTTATGGTTTCCCATTTATCTTCACCCCCCATTCCCAAGCTCCTGGAGTGCTTCCTCCCTTTTTGTACAGTCTTGATTTTTCTTCTCCTTAGTGTCTCACTGAAATCACCTTCGCTTAAATCTCATCGGAAATCTTTCTCTGCTAAAGTCCAAAGGCTCCAGCTGTGAGTTCAATTTCCTTGACTGTCTGCTGCCTTTGATCTCTGCTTTTGATCTTTGATTTTTGTGATCAATTCTGATACTTTCCACAGGAGGAAGCTTTCTCCACTCCTCACTACTTGTTCTTGGAGTCTCCCTGGGATCTGTTCGTGGGCCCTTCCTTCCTTCCCACATATTAAATGTTGAGTGATGTACTGTATATACAGGTAACATCCAACTTTTCTTCCTAGATCTCCCATTCTCATATAACACTGGATCTTCAATAGCCAACCTGCTCTCAAGTTCTATTACCTCTTCTATAACAATATCATAGACATAAACTCCTTCTGCTTCACCCTGTTGGCCAATCACAACTCCATTCTGAACCAAATTCCAAGACCAGTGGTCACCAACCAGTGGGCCGGGGACCACTGGTGATCCATGAGAAAATGTTAGTGGTCTTCAGAGAAATGTCACCCCCAAAGCACCTCCCAATTAATCCAGGCTGTGCGGGAACATAAGGCTGCACTGCCCACATGGCCTGCGGAAACACAAGGCTTGCATCACTTGCATTGCGAACATGAGGTAGTGAGGGGAGGAGGTAAAGGGCAGAGGGAAGGAACTTGCCCCATGCGCCTGGCCTGGCCACCGGACTGCTTCTTTCCGCTTCTTTCTTCTTCTTTTGGCTGCATGCAAGGAAAGCAATAAAAGTCTTTCTTTCTCTTCCCCAAACTCTGCCAGAAATGAGTCTTTTGGACCCTGCAAGGCATCCTGCTCCAAGAGGCTGTGCCGACAAAGACTCATTTCTGGCAGAGTTTGGGGGAGAGAAAGAAAGACTTCTGCTGCTTCTGCTGCTTTCCTTGCATGAAGCCAAAAGTCTCTGTCTCCTTCCCCCCCATGAGAACGAAGTTGGAGATGGTATCCTGAGATCCCAAATAAAGAATGATCGATCGGTAGGAAAACAGGATGGCGAATTTTCCTGCAGACTTTTTTGGGGATTTTCCCAGGGTCTCTGGTCGGCGGGATTTAAAATTATGAGTTTGGCGGTCCTTGAAGTCCAAAAGGTTGGCAACCCCCGTCTCTCTTTTGTTCTCTTATTGTTTCTCTGCCCTCTCACTATTTCCTAGCATGTCACTCTCAAATCATTAATGTATGCTCAAGTTTATTGTCCATGATGACTATGGGATTCTGGCAATTATCATTCCACACTTGGCTATTACAATACTAATGTCGATCAGTAACATCTCATTATTTGGGGCTGAAAGCCCTAAGATTAGTCCTTTGAGTGCAATGCCATTAACCGTTTTCCCCCAAAGACAGGGCAAAACCTGTATTTTAGTTTATTTTAATTATATTTAAAACTAAATTAAAAAATGTTAAAATGATTATTTCCCATGTTTTTAATTTTCTCCAACTCTTGCATTAAGCATTTTACTATATTATTAGCTAATTATCAAGGGGCTTTGTGGGTGGCAATTAAGATTTTGGGAGCAAACATGACTCAAGAATCTCAGGTCGTTCACCTTGGAATAATTATTAAGACTTTATGTTGACTTTGGGGTTACTCCTTGCACTAGTTCAAATTTGCCCTTCCTTGGCCTTCTCTGTATTTTATTTTATTCCTACCCTTGAATCTACTCTTACAGATGCCAAGACTTCCTGTACTTTAACCTTTGCTCATCACTTGCTGCCTCTTAAAAGATTACTTAAAGGTAATTTGTCAAGGAGAATGTTTTGAAGCTGAAATGGCAAAGATTCATCCTTCAAAGAGATTTTCCAAAAGAACTAATATGTGAATTTCTGTCCCAAGGAGCAATGGTTTTAACTGGTGAGTCTACCTTTCAAGGCAACATCTGCTTTTTATAACTCACATAAATGCAGAATTATTATATTACCAAATCAGCACAAACCTGAACAAGATTGTAAATGCAAAAAATGGTCATGTCACCTTTTTCAGTGCTGTTGTAACTTTGAATGCTCACTAAGTGTACTGCTGTAAGTTGAGGACTATCTGTACTTGTACAAGCTGTGTATATTTATTACTGTGTGTCCCATAGTCCTGCCTCTACTTTGATATTTCCTACTTCCACACTCTTGTCAAAAGAAAAAGAGCTAAAATGCTACAAAGGTAATATTCAAGGTAGGTTGTCTTTCCTTTGTTCAAGGGAAGATGCTCAACATCACTTTTTCTCTTCATTATCTTGACCATTACAAAACAGCTACAGTCATTATTAATCAGGTCAGCCAATGGCAAAACCAGTGAGTCTTTCAGAGAAAAATTGCATCCATGACTATTTCCTTTTCCTGTCAACTGAACATAAAGTTTGAAAGTAACCATCCTATTTCCTTTTCTGACTGAATTCTTGTTATCTTTATAGTGGAAGTAGAGCCAAAATAAGCATGATAAAGCAAGGGAAATCCACAGCTCTGTCCAAGGGGCGAGGAAAGCAAAACTAACGTTTATGGAACTGAACTGACATTGGAAGACTTCCAAATATCCACTTCATCTTGTTATCTAAAGATGTTTGAAATCTTTCCCAATCCATCCTTGTACTCCAAGATGGCGCCGATGACAGCTGCCTCACTGAAATGCTCTCTAATGGTTTCTTTATTGCTTATTATTATCTGCAATTCACGACTGATTTCATACTCACGAGACCATCTGCTAAGAATTAGGCAATGTTTCCTTAAGGAGCAGCTTTCTGATTCCCCACCCCAACCTGTCTTTGCAAACACGGAGGAGATTCTAACCGATTCCCCGGTGCTGTGGATTACAACAAAGAAAGCAAAGAAGCAATCACGCCGGAAGAGGAGACGAGATAAATGAGCAGACTAAGGAATAGGGGGAATTTTAAACAGACTAAGGAATAGGGGGAAAAAACCTCCTCTCCCTTCAATCTTTCTGACTAATTTATGCTCGCTGGCTAACAAGGTGGATGGAATTCATCTCTTAAATAGATGGAATTCTGATTTTCATAATTCAGCTGTTTTTTGTTTCACTGAAACCTGGCTTAATCCACAAATTCATGGGAACAACACCATATACATCCCAGGATTTCGGACATTTAGATCAGACAGAATTGAAGAGACATCAGGTAAAACAAAGGGTGGAGGATTATGTGTATATATCAACAACAGCTGGTCTCAGGATATAACTATAATATAGAAGTTTTCTGATGAAAACTTAGAGTCTTTACACATCAACTGCAAGCCATTTTACTCTCCATGTGAGTTCTCATTTCTGCTAATAGCTGTGTATGTTCCTCCACAAGCCTGTGTAAACAGGGCATTATGAACTCTTGCTGATCAAATTATGGAGGCTGAAGCCAAAAACCCATCATTTTAGGAGATTTCAATCAAGCAAATTTAAGGAAAGAGCTCCCAAAATATTTCCAGCATGTAAATTGTCTCACCAGAGGCAAAAATACTTTAGACCACTGCTACACAACAGTAAAAGATGCTTATAGGTCTTTACCATGAGCAGCTGTGGGACATTCTGACCACTGCATGATTTACCTTGTACCTGCCTACTTAAAGACTTAAAACCATTAAACCAACAATTAAATCAGTGAAGACTTGGTCGGATGAGGCAAAGCTGAAACTCCAGGCCTGCTTTGATTGCACTGATTGGAATGTTTTTGAACATCATATGTTAGCTTCTGCGAAGACTTATGTGTACCAACAAGGAACCTGAAAATATATAGTCACAATAAAACTTGGTTCACAGCTAAACTTAAGCAACTACATCGTTCCAAAGAGGAAGCCTACAGAAAAGGTGACAGAATGCTATACAACCAGGCCAGAAACATATTAACAAGAGAGATCAGAGCAACAAAAAGAAGCTACTCTGAAAAGTTAAAGAATCAATTCTCAGCAAATGAACCAGCAAACATGTGAAAACTCTTAAAAACATCATTGGTTTCAGCAAACCTCCTTCCCAGGCAGAAGGAAATTAACAACTAGCAGATGACCTGAATGTGTTGTACTGCAGGTTTGAAAAGAAACTACAGCCACCTATCTCCACAACCCACATCTCAAACACACCAACAACAGCCAAGCCTCCTACAACTGGCCCCAATCCATTGGGCTCACAGAATCCATTGGTGATCACAGAAAAAGAAGTGCAAGATCTATTACACAGACAGAAGCCAGGAAAAGCACCAGGGCCAGACAAGATAACTCCTTCTTCCTTAAAAGTCTGTGCTGACCAATTGGCCCCCATCTTCATCTGAATCTTCAATAGATCACTAGAGATGTGCTTTGTTCCTTCCTGCTTCAAATGTTCTACCATCATCCCAGTGCCAAAGAAGCCCTCCATCAAGGAACTGAATGACTACAGACCAGTTGCTCTAACATCTGTAGTTATGAAAACCTTTGAAAGGCTTGTGCTGTCCCACCTGAAAACCATCATGGATCTGCTGTTAGATCCCATGCAGTTTGCATACCGAGCAAATAGATCGACATATTATGATGTTAACATGGCTCTGCATTACATCCTACAATACCTTGAATCTCCAAATACCTACGCAAGGGTCCTCTTTGTAGACTTCAGTTCAGCATTCAACACCATCATTCCAGACACTCTTCTAAGTAAATTAAACCAACTAGTGGTACCTGAACATACTTGTAAGTGGATCATAAGCTTCCTAACAGACAGGAAGCAGCAGGTGAAGCTAGGCGGAATCACATCCAATACCTGTACAATCAGCACAGGGGCCCCCAAGGCTGTGTGCTATCTCCACTTCTCTTCTCCCTATATACCAATGACTGCATCTCAAATGATCCATCTGTTAAAATACTGAAGTTTGCTGATGACACAACAGTGATTGGTCTCATTTGAGACAACAATGAATCTGCATACAGACAAGAGGTTATACAACTTGCCTCGTGGTGTAACCGGAACAATCTGGAACTGAACACACTCAAAACCGTAGAAATGGTGGTAGACTTTAGAAGAAACCCTCCCACACTACTACCTCTTACAATACAAGACAACACAGTATCAACAGTAGAGACCTTCAAATTTCTAGGTTCTACTATATCACGTGACCTAAAATGGACACCTAACATCAAAAACATCATCAAAAAAGCACAACAAAGAATGTTCTTTCTGCACCAACTCAGAAAGCTCAAACTGCCCAAGGAGCTGCTAATACAGTTCTACAGAGGAATTATTGAGTTTGTTATCTGCATCTCTATAACTGTCTGGTTTGGTTCTGCAACCCAACAGGACAGACACAGATTTCAGAGGATAATTAGGACTGCAGAAAAAACAATTACTACCCACCTGCCTTCAATTGAGGACCTCAAAAAGAGGGCTGTGAAAATATTTACAGACCCCTCATATCCCAGATATAAACTGTTTCAACGCCTTCCCTCAAAACGACGCTATAGAGCACTGCACACTTGACAACTAGACACAAGAACAGTTTTTTCCTGAAAGCCATCACTCTGCTAAACAAATAATTCCCTCAACACTGTTCAACTATTTACAAAGGGTACACTACTATTACTGTTAATCTTCTCATCACTCCTTATCACCCATCCCCTCCCATTTGTGACTGTATGACTGTAACTTTGTTGCTTGTATCCTTACAATTTATATTGACTGTTTCCTAGTATGATTTGATTGTTGATTGTACCCTATGACTATCATTAAGTGTTGTAACTTATGATTCTTGACTCTTGACGAATGTATCTTTTCTTTTATGTATACTGAGAGTATTTACACCAAGACAAATTCCTTGTGTGTCCAATCACACCTGGCCATTAAAGTTATTCTATTCTATTCTATTCTATTCTATTCTATTCTATTCTACTCTACTCTACTCTACTCTACTCTACTCTACTCTACTCTACTCTACTCTACTCTACTCTACTCTATTCTGTTAACCTCTGTTATGGGGACGATAGCAAATGTTTCTGAAAACAAACTGAATTAACTAAGGAACAAAACAATCCTACTCATTGCTTCTTAAATGAAGCTAAAAATTAATATATTGGGGTCTTTCTGAATGTATGTTTGTACTGTAGTAAAAATTTGAAAATTAATACTATCATCTCCGACCTAAGACAATGAATACAGCACATTCTGTGGGTATAGCAGGTAAGAAGTTTGATCGGGAGACTGAGAGTTCTAATCCTGCCCTAGATATGAACATCAGCTGGATGATCTTAGGCCAGTCACTCTCTGAACACAACGTACCTCACAGGGCTACTGTTGTGAGAAAAACATGAAATGGAAGGAGTATTATGTATGTTGGCCACCCTGAGTTATTTAGAAAAATAATAATAAAAATCAAATCAACCCATATCCTGGGTTCAGTGAAACTCACTGGGTATTCTGAACCAACTACACTCAATCCAATTTATCTCACAGGATAGTTGCAGGAATAAAATAAAAATGAATTCATTGTATAAATGGATTTTAGCTTCTGGAGAAAAAGCAGGATATAAAATACTACAACTTTATTCTCAAAGTATTTTTATTTTATTGTGCAAAAGTTACATTTTACCTAGCCTAAATAAATAATAATAAAATCTCTGTTGCCTTGATACAAGCAGTTACCTACAACTGGTTGTGTGGACGCAGTCATTCAGACAAGTAACATGTGGCTTTTCAAACTTCTCTGTTTGACCTTGGATTGAAATGTGTGTGGGGAAAAAATGATCTAGTGTTATCCTTCAGAAAGTATGCTGTTATATCTAGCCAAACTTCTTCTAGCTAATATCCTCTGAGTGTGTGGATCCATTTCCATATCAGACATCCAAGAAGCCACTGTGCATGCTGGCTGTGGAAGGTGGTTATTGTTGTAACAGATGGAGATGATATCACGATATAGCAATAATATCATGGAGTTCAGCTGTTATGGAATTATGGATTTGCTTCTGAGAGTTGTACAGGAACCATTGGGAACGTAGCCAGCAAAATCGTGGCTTGCTGGGAAAACTATTGTTTTATCCAATGAAAGAATACAGTACTGTAAAAAAAAAAAAAAACCAGCCTAAAAAATCTAGCATTTTTATGAGTTTAGGGAGGTGCCTGAGCAATGCTCAGTATCAAATTTAGCAAGTCAGGAGATCAAATGCATCAGGACACAGCTGCGCCTTCGTTTTAATCAGTTTTACACAGTTGCTCTCCAGGATGCCAAGCTTTTTTTTCCTGGACTGGCAAGCCAATGCATCCACCTGTATGTTGGGAGGAAAAACAGTCACTTCGCTCCCAAGTGGGCTGGGTCTCTTGTTTATCAGCTGCGTCCTGATGGAACCAGGCATTCAGTCCACTGGCATCACTGCAGCATCTGACTCAGTTCCCAGGGGCTCCACCCCAAAAGAAGAGCTGCTTCGGAGAAAGCATATGACAGGGGATGACTCCAGGGCAGTCCTGAAGCCAGACTCCAAAGATGGCAACAAAGAGCTTCATTTGGAGGCAGGCAGTTCATCATCCCATGTGAGGATAAAAATGGGTACCCTTGAGCACTTTTCAGACAGGCCAAGAAATGCAAGAAACCAAGAAACTGAGAATGCTAGGAACCGAGAACAAGGAAAAGGTGTGGAGTGGGGAATGAAGGGTGGCGGGAGCCCTGGGTGAGCCCCTTGAGAATCCAAAGAGAAGGAGGGATTGGCAGTGGAATGAAAGAAAGATAAAGTTATGAAGTGTCACACTTGCCAAATAATGTATTCCAGATCTTTGTGGGCACCCGTTGATTCCCATGGTACCTTCTCCTGAGAGAAGGTAGCTTGACTGCTTAGGTTTATAGCAGTCTTTTTGGAAATTTTTTTAAAAAATGCATATATATGCATTTATTCATATCTAACGGAAGTACCCTTTCAGTCTTAGCAAGCTAAGCATCAGCTTGACTGCACCAGCATCACTGGCCTGATGTCTACATAACGCTAAGCCATAACAGTTGAGTTGAAGGATGTTTCTGGAGGTACACTGAGAATTTTGAGAATGTGTTGGCTGTTGCTTGGATTTCTTCATTTATAAATGATTGTCACGGAGGATATCATGACTTGTACAGCATCTTTCTCCCCAAATTCTACCTGTTAGCCTTTTAAGCCACCCTCTTGCAATTGCTGTTTACCTTTGGCCTTTTTTGGAAAAGCAAAAAGTACGCTTCCAAGTAAAGCTTTGGCTACAGGCCTACATTTTCATTTTTTAAGAAATCCCATGGGGCTCCAAGGAATTTTTGAAAATACTGTAAATACAATCCTGAAGGTTTTTTTTTTTTATAACATGCCAACTTCCCAATTTGAAATAAGTATTTATTTGTCTCAAAATTTCCATTCCATTTTCAGGTGTAAAACCACTGTAAAACATACAGTGGTTTCTCAGTACTCATCATTAACATTATCTCAGTACTCATCATTAACTGGTTCCAGGAGGTGTAATAATACCAAATATGAGGAATACTGAACAAATTTTTTGTATTGGGAATAATGTACTGAGTGACAAGGCAGCCAACATCAGCAAGTTCTAGCTTGCATCAAATATCAAACAAACAACAAGTACCAGGACAAAACTTTCATGCCACAATGCATTGAGAACCAAATTTGATGAGTTTCAAAGCAGTTGAGTACCAAGATACTACTGGTATCTTTTAAATCTTGATGAAATAGTAAGCCTGGTGGCTATCAGGGGAGATGATTACAGACTCTGCTGGTTCTTCATAATAGTAACACAAATATTACCCCCCAAAATCCTCAATAACATCATAGCTTATAATTCTAGATGAACTGAACATCCAACGTTTATTCTTCTACTTTCCACAGCTTTGGACCAAGATTGTTAATGATGATCCTCAACTTGCTCCTGAATAAAAGTTTTGGTATCAGAAAAAGATTGAACTGAACACTAAAAGAAAAACCTTTCTCTGGAAAATATGACAAGAAAGGGAAAAAACATATTTTAAGAGGACTAGAAAGAAAGAGAAGATGCCCCATCTTTTCCTGCAGACCAAGGGCTTTCTAAATGTTGATAAACATCTCCAAAAAACTAGCATTCATGTTATTTGCTTCTGTTCTTCAATCAGCCATTTACTATGGAGCCAGTTAGTTGCTATAACCATCGATTAAAAGCTCAAAAAGACTACAGTTCTGCGGCAGGAGGATATATATAAAGTATCAACATGTATAGCTTTTCCAAAAAGACTTTTTGGACTCTCAAAGGAGTGAATCAAAAAACAATAACTATGCATAACTTGTTCCCTGCAGGGCTCTGATCCTGAAGTTTAATAGGAAAAATAATTAAAACTGTCATTACATTATATGACTATTCCTAAGTGGAATATAACTGTAGAGAAATGTTTAGTTTTCAAAGCTTGTAATTATTTCTTCACAACATAAACTTGATCTACATGCCATAACATCGAAATGAATGCAGGGAAAATAGCATTTATAACTCTTTAGTTAACTTCTCCCTTTTCTCTATGGATATAAGTTACTTGAGATAAACTTAACAATAACATAATTGCTTGGGTATAATGCAAAACACTAACCTGAAAAAACTGATACATATCAGTGCAGTATTTTGTTGTTGTTGCAAGGATCCAGAAATTTATTTCTCCAAAGGAATAGTGGGTGTAAAGGAATGCATAAATCTTGTTTACTTTTATGCTTCTACAGTCAAATTGCCAATGAAGTACAAATGTGCCAGATTTCCTATTTACTATCTTCCTCAAATGATGGCATACAACTACTTCTATGAAGCATTGTTCCTCTGATTATGCTATTACTGTAAAAACATGCTAAGGGGGAGGTAGGGAGACCCCTTGACGACTCTTTTAATCAGTAGGTTCTAACATTTTATTCAGTGCTGTCCAAATAACAAAACAAAAAACAAAAACCCCACCATATTTTCAAACCAAGAAAATAAGAAAGAGTGCAGATCCATTGCATTTGTGCACAGGCAGCCATTACTTCTCCAGAAGCGACGGTCCTTAAGCACAGAAAATGATGCAGGCTTTTCTGCAACCCTGGGTCAAGTAAAGCTCTTAATTTTCATGACAAAACCATGGGCAACTATTTTGGGGGGGAGAGTGGGTAAAGGTTATGTCAGACCTAAATGTAGGTGGGGAGACTGCATTCCCCAAATTGTGTGGCAGGGCCTTCATAGTAATTAATTCGCAATTAGTTTTCCGATAATCAAATGTAAATCTGCAATGAATGTGATTGCCCCTTCTGATACATATAAAATGATATGGAAGTGGCAACTTTGGATGAGTTTCATGCCATCACTCAATATTAGCACACTCCAATAGTGGTCTTGGGGCATAAGATACACACCTAGATCCCAAAGAGGTCCCATAGGTCTGAGGAAAATGGAGAGAGTGGGAAAGTTCCTATTAAAAGGCAAAACATAGCAGATCAGCTGAAGGCAAGGCTGGCAAATTCTTTTGGAGCCTAACTAAACACAACACAACCTGCTCATGGTATAGTTCAGACTGATTTCTCTACTTCTTTTACTTGTGATATCGGAGGATCCCACACTCCTGTTGCTGCAGTACAGATAGCCCTCGACTTACAACAGCTCCTTTAGTGACCGAAGTTACAACAGCACTGAACAAAGCGATGGAGGACCCTTTTTTCAAAACTGACCACCTTTACAGCATCTCCATGGTTACCTGATCAACATTCAGATGCTTGGCAACTGCCTCAAATTTATTACGGTTGCAAGATTGTGACCTGTTGACAAGCAAAGTCAATGGGGAAGCCAGGTTCACCTAACAACCGTGTTCCTAAACTTAAGCAATTGCAGGCATTCACTTAACTGTGGCAAGAAAGGTCATAAAGTGGGGCCAAACTCACTTAACTGTCTCGCTTAGCAACACAAATCTTGGGCTCTATTGTGGTCATGTTGGGGTATGTGCATGCCCATGTGTACGTTGTCTGAATAAGATTAAAAACCCAGAGATCCAAAGACTAAAACAGGAGTCCCCAAACATGGCAACTGTAAGACTTGTGGACTTCAATTCCCAGAATTTCTCAGCCAACTGAGGAATTCTGGGAGTTGAAGTCCACAAGTCTTAAAGTTGCCAAGTTTGGAGACCTGTGGACTAAAACAAAGTCCCAGATGGTTGGCCCCACTTGTCTAGCCAGGATGACTGGATCTATCATTTTGGGGGCTACTACAAATCAAATTGTTTCCCCATGATCTGCTAGTTCTAGCTTCACTGGTTAAGTGAGTGGTGTGGGCCCATCCCCATTGAAGCGGATCAGGTGGGCCAGCCTTTTCATTCTGATTCCCAGTTTCAGGGACTGTGGTTAGGTTGATCAGGCACAATTACACACAATCCATCCTGGTACTTACAAGAAGTTGCACCGAAGTTCATATCAAGTGGTAGCTTCATGGTGGCTTCATTTATGGGGGTTCCTTGCAATACAGATCAAGACTTTCCCCCATGTAATTAAAATGTGAATGAGACCCAAGAACCAACAGTACTATTTCCTGGGTCACTTTTTGGAAAGTCAGATTCCTTTTCAGCATGCTGTATGGAGGAGAGGAATATATTCTATTTCTAAACAGGAAGCTGCATTGACACACTGCTAGCAATAACAACATTGGACAACTATGAGACAAAAATAAACATAGCCATATGATTATAGGATTTGGTTGTGTTGACTATTATTAAATGAGTAGAAAGGGGCTTCTGTAAGATATTTATCTCTTTTTCACACCTCCTATATACACCAGGTGTTCTACTGATTTTCATGACTGCCAACACCTACTTTACCACCTTCTTAGACAAAGAAATTAAAGTGTTGAATAATAATGTGGCTAGAAATGATAAAATCAAAAAAGCATGGCTGAGCAAAGCTTCAGGTTGAATCTCCCAGAGGTTCTTTGGAGCAGGGAGCTGGCATCTGTTTGGAACATCTGAAAGCAACTGGGTTTTTTAAATTCTCAGATCCCAGAAAAAGTGTCAGTGTTTGACAGGACTGCTAAGAAATTATCTTCACTTTTCTGGGTGTTCTGAAGCACTTTAGAGATATCAAATCTGAAATGCTGCAATCTTATTACATAGTCACATCTGGTCTAGCCATAGCCTCATTGGAGAAACTCCCTGATTAAATTGTTGTGCTGATAATGGAGAAAAAGAAAACATTTCTGTTTGTTATTACTGTTAACAATGCACCTGGTTAGAGATTTCCTAATAGAACTAGCAGGTCATCAGAGAACTGAACAAGTTAAATAACTGGATAAACAACATGGAAGATAACATTAAGCATAATTATGGAATGCTCTAACAACTAATGAAAATGCAATGGCCAACTATTAGAGATTATTACCCAAGGTAGACAGACATTTAGCACAGGAGGAAATATGAGTCAGCTGGAACTGGTTTTAGAACAGGAATGTGATTTTGTCAGTAGGAATTTCTACAGTGGAAACTGCCTTTCTGCTCTCGCAAATGATGGCATTCCATACCTGGAAAATCATAAGTTTTAAATGCTTTTCAAAACTGAGAGTCTTTCCATGCAGGAAATTCTCAACCAGGTTAAATGAGGGCAAAATATACTGTGGAGGGAGCTCAATTCAGGCTAAATCAGATTGCTTGGGCAGTAGCGTATTTATCCAAGTCATTTCAATGAGAAGAAATGGAGAAGAGAATATCCATGGAAACAACTCAAGACTCCCTTGGCCAACGATGCCAAGAATATCCATGAAAGCACGGAAAAGTTAAAAAAATCCAGTGAGGAACAGCATAGCTCAAGTTTCATCCTGGATAACTGGTTGCAATGCCTACCACTTGTCAGTTTATCATAAATGCATTTCTGCCAACTTTCTGCAAAATTACAGTACCACCTATAATCATGTTCCAAGCACAGAACTGTTGTTGAGGCTCCTATAGTACATGCCTGCCAAACTGCCCTATTTTGCTAAGCCTAAATGATTCTGTTGCTGCTTATATATTTGTGATTGTCTGATCACAGATGATCCTCGATGTATGACTATAAGTGAGCCTTAAATTTCTGTTGCCAAGGGAGACAGTGGTTAAGTGAGTCCTGCCCCCATTTTATGGTCACCCTAGTTAAATTAATCACTGCTGTTAAGTTAGTAACGTAGTTGTGGAGTGAACCTGGCTTGCCCATTGATTTTTCCTGTCAGAAGGTCGCAAAATGTGATCACATGACCCTGGGACACTGCAACTGTCATAAATATGAACCAACCGTCAATAATCTGAATTTCAATCACGTAACCATGGGGATGCTGCAATCGTCGTGTGAAAAAGTTTTAAGCCATTTTTTTTTTACAGGGCCCTTTGAATGGTCAGTACACAAATGGTTGTAAGTGGAAGACTACCTGTATATTCCTTCATATTCTTGTACTGAGATAAATAGGGCTGGACCTTGAAAGAATGCAACGGCAAGCAATTTCCTTTTTGTTGCCAACAAAACCGTATGGATTTGTCTATGTAGCACTCAAGCTTTTCACCAAGGAGAGTTTACCTTCTACAGCAGGAATGTCAAGTGGAAGGCCTGGGAGCCGAATCCGGTCCATGGGGTACTTAGATCTGGCCCGTGGGACCGCCCTGGAAACAGTGGAGGACCAGCCAGCGGTGCTTCTGTCAGAAAAAAATGGGCCCCGGAGCTCCGTTTTCAGCTGCCAGGGCCACCTGCAACCCTCTGCCAATAAAAACGGAGCTCTGTTTTCACTGGCAGAAAACAGGCGCCCCTGATAGGAGTGATGTTGAGCTGGCCATGCCTCACACACACGAGGTCAAATACAACCCTAATGTGGCCCTCAATGAAATTGAGTTCGACACCACTGTTCTACAGTATTCACTGAAGATTATTTTTAAAGTTTTCCAATCATGAAAAGTTTGAGGAAGGAAGCAATAGTCTTCAAATCTGCCTTCCTTTTGTAAAACCTCTTTGTCTTTAAAAAAATAAAAAAGCCTCCAAAGCATATGGTAGAATGGTTGATTGCTTAAGAGAAAGTCTATTTGCTGGAAGGCCCCCTTCCATCCATGAAAAGCTGCTAGATAAAGTGCTTTCTATGAACAGAAAGACAGTATCAGATTCCATCTGAGCAAAAAGTCTTACAAAGAACATCTGTAAATGGTTTTCAAAACTTCCAAGCAAATGATATATGTTGTACTGACTTTGTACATGTCTCCTTGAACCTGTATTTCACAAGGCTGTTGATGTTTTGCCTAAATCCTGTTTGATAACCATTTAGCATAACAAGATATTAGCCTGAAAAATGATTTCTCGAGCTGAATGCCTTATCCTTCTTTAAAATAGGATAGCATATATATATATATTTCTGACACGACTCTCTCCCAACAATCCTGAGAAGTTGATTACATGGGAAAAATTATGACCAAGCTCAAAAAACATTCAAATGAATTTCATATCCAAATAGAAATTTGAATCCCTATCTTTTCACCTGAGTGTTTGGCTGATTCTCTAGAGGAATAGATGGGAGAAAAATATGAAATAAATAACAGTCCCAGCTTAGTCACATTACAGGGAGAAAGGATGCCAGTTGCAGTAGGAAACATTGGAAATGAAGACAAACTGTCAAAGAACAACAAAAAAAGAATCAAGCTATTTCTTCTTCAAAAATGAAGAAGAAATTAGAATGAATTTCCCATCTTTGATTGTTGCGATTATGCCTGGGCTACCTTCCCTTCCTCCCTCAAAAGAGGGTCTACAAATGAAAGAAAATGCCCATAAAACATCTTCGTTACATACTTCGGGAGGCACTATTGCTCCACGGCAGAAACGGAGGATGTAAGCAAATCTATAGCTCATTTTGCTAACATTGAATTTTTCATCTAGCTCTTTATGTGAGCAACAGCCACTCAAAGTGGAGACATTGTTGTCAGCCATGCCCTAGCATGCCCTGGCCACCCTTGTTTTAGCCAAGCCTGGTAGGCTAAGCAAGGCAGAAATTATTCCGGCTTCTAGTTTTCAAGATGATAGTACTTTTATAACCATTTAATCATCTACTACACTCCCTTGGCTATTCAAAGAGTGGAGGAAAATCACATACTGTACATACAGAGGGAGGGGGAGAGGGAGAGGGAGAGGGAAGGGGAGAGGGAGGGGGGGGAGAGAGAGAGAGAGAGAGCGCTCTATTTTTCCCTCTTCATCAAGCAAGTGAAAGATTTTCCCTGGAGAGAAAAAAATGTATGCCGTGTTCAATTGCCATTGGCAATTGAAATACTGAGTGCTAAGCATGCCCATACATTTGCCCTCCAGGTGAGCACAAGAATAGGACTTTCTGCCAAAGATGCCATCTGAATGCCTGGGCAGGCTTCAGGACCCAGAAGACCTAAAAGATTTGTCCGAACTAAATTGTTGGAGAGGCTAAATGCAAGCCGAAAAATCAATACAAAAAGAGCCTCTGAGTGAGAGCTGAGAATATTAAGCATACTGAATTAATTAAACAAAAAATAGCAAGGTCTGTTGAAAAAAGTGGCATCAACATTACCTGTAACCTTACTTTAAATCACAGTTTTTTTCAAACTTGGCAACTTTAAAATAGGAGCAATGGATTGGGGAATTCTGGGAATCCACACATCGTAAAGTTGCCATGTTTGAAGAACCAGTGTTTTAAATAATAATGACTGAGATAATTTATTGGCTTTATATTTAAAAAGGCATTTTTAAAAACTTTGCAGCAAACAAAAATATAGCTTAAAACAAATAACATATGTGATGATTGAGAGCTGCATAGATCTTTAATATTTTAAAAGTTCTCCAATCTACGCCCCATATTCTTCTTCAAACTAAAGTAAAACTTTCAAAACTCTCCATATCATTACAATCAATCTTCAACCAAAATTGGGTCAAAGTATTTGCATGTACAAAAATTTCAGTTTAAGAATAAGCTGTTTTGCAGCTGCAACATTTAAGAAGTTTTGTTCTGAAAAGGTAGAAGGAAGATTGGCACAGTAGCTTCAGAGGAGATACTAGAGCCTTACATGCTCATGTGTAAATAGAACTATTCAATAAAACTATTTGCCTAAAAACAGCTTTTAAATAATTTATGCCTTTTTCACATACAACATTTTTAAAATGCTTTTCTAGTTTCCAGAAAACCTTTGGAAACAATGAACTTGAGTGTGATTTGTTTTCATTTGCCTCATGCAGGGATTTTTTTTTTTTTTTTTTTTGCTTCCTTCTATGAGGAAAAACTCCTAATTCACAAATGGGCCTTTTGTTTTAAACTTTTTTTGGTAATCATCACATTGTGCCAAAAACTTTTTTTTTTAATGTTTCCCACTTACAATCCTGCCTATGGCAGTGGATCTCAGAGAAAAGATGGCATGTGGAATGAAGAAAAAGGTCATTGTTGCTGCAAATGGGGGAAAAAACTCCAGTGGAGCACAAAAACATTGGTTATTTATTTACCAGGTGTAAAGACACCAAAATAGCTATTTTTTTTTTTTTTACAAGCAAGCAACCTTCTGAAGGAAAGCAGGTATGAACCCACCCATAATGATTTTTTTTTCCAGTGGGATCATCTGAATAAATCAAACTAGGGCTAAATCAGGATATCACTAATTCCTGTAGCACCCAAGATACGACAGACAAGTACATAATGCTATGAGGCGCCATGGGCCAATTTTGTCCCATGCAGGAATGTTCTGCATTTGACTTGATGGCCAACCCAAGTGGATCTTCAGGAGAACAAACCCAACATGCTTTCTTTGGTGGGTAGAAGAACAGTTAGAATCAACAACTAGCTGCTATGAGAGGCAAATGCTTCCTTGGGGAGTATTTCATAGTCTTGGGAGGCTTCCCTGACTAGAGAGTACATACACAGGAAGAGGTTGTAGGAAGTTTCATAATCTCAGGTGAGTTGTTGAGGTTCAAAAGGTAACTTTTCATAAAATAGTTTTAACAAGGCCTATTTTATTAAAGAGAAAGAAAGAATTAGTAGTTGTCTAGGAGAACATGCAGCAAAATTAACTTAGCAAAGCCCACTAGCAACATAAACATATAAATCGTGGAATATTAAAGTATTTCTCTCTACCTGATGTCTTCCAGAGATATTGGGACTACAACAACCAACATTTCTGGTCTTCTCAAAAGAACTAAACTCTGGCTCTGGTGTGAAGGATGGTTCCAGCACCAGGACTTTTGATTACAGGTAGTCTTCAACTTACAACCTTTGTTCAGTGACTGTTCAAAGTTAGAACACCACTATAAAAAGTAACTTATAACAGTTTTTCACACTTAAGTCAACCACTGCATCATCATGGTTACAGTTATGGGACCACAGCCATATCCACGTAGACATTTTGCATATAATTATGTGGATTGTGTGTATATTCTACTCTTCTTTTCTATCATGTTCTCATCATCTGCTAAATAATAATGGTCATATGATCAAAATTCGGGTACTTGGCAACTGGCATGTATTTATGATAGTTGCACTGTCCCCAGGGAAATGGGATTGTCATGCCCTTGGCAGAGTCAGACTCTGAGGGAGAGGAGGAACAGCTGACAGGGAGTGGAGGTGTGGTTCTGAAGATTGTGGAGGAGGCTGGGGAAGGGCAGAGGCTGGCTGGGCAGTCAGAGGAAGAACCAGGCCCATCCCCTCTGCATCCTAGGACATGCAGGGAGGAATGGAGAAGGAAACAACCTGGCTTATGAGAGAGGAAGCGGCCATGATCCCCCTCATTGGTGGCAGCTGGGGAGAATAGTATATAAGAAAGATGGTTGCAACACAGCATTGCCAGAAGCAAAGCATATTTTATTTTGGGCTTTTATTTTGTTATCTTGGTTGGCATCCTTCCAACAGACTGTGCCTTGTTATCTCCTTGAATTTGGTAATTACTTATCCTAGTCCGTTGTGGAAGTTTCTTCATTGTAGTTTGTTTGGTTTTTTATTTCACCTCTATCTGCTCATTAAATTCGGACAGTATTGCTTTCTTTTGAATACTATTTTTGAATAAGTTTTATCTCCAACTGAGAATTAGTGAACAGTGGAGCCAAGTTGGAGGCAATAAAGGACATTTATTTATGTTTTGGATTTCGTTACGTTTGTGTTGCACTCCGGGTCATCACAGGGATCACCATTTATAACCTTTCCCTCTAGCTTCCAATAAGCAAAGTCAATGGGGGAAACCAGATTTCCTTAATGACTGCCTGCTTCAATTAACAACCAAGCAATTCGCTTAACAACTGCAGGGGGGAAAAGGTCGCAAAATGGATCAAAATCCACTTAACAACTGCCTTTCTTAAACAACAGAAATTTTGGCCTCAACTGCTAGGTTCCCCAAAGCAGACCCTGCTACTCTGGAACAAGATCACTGCCCAGAATGCAACAACAGCATGAAAGTGCACCTCAAAACTGGAGGTTAAAAAGAAGAAATTTGGAGTATCTCTTCCTAAGCCGAAATTCCCATGCAACCGTTCTTTCTCTGGGGAAAAAAGCGGAACAATAGAGCAAGTACAAAAGCTGCATTCTGCACTGGATGCCTGTTCCCTCTCCAATCATTATTAATTAATTTCAAAAATTCAATGCTGCCTTTCAAAACAAAAGCTTCTCCAAGACAATGTATAGTTGCTATAATAACACAGTCATACTGCATCAGCATGGAGAATTATGACTGCCAAAAGAGCAGCATAGAAAATACTTCAAATTTGTTAAGACTGCTGGTTTGAAAACCACTTAAGTTTAAAACCCCATCTACCTTCTCCAATTCAATAGCTTGTTTTTGATGGAAAACCTATCTAGAGATTACTTCCCCTTCTCCCCCCCCAAAAGGAAAGATACAAAACACACAAAAGGAAAAAAAGTTCCCCAAATATGGGATTATGAGTGCCTTACTCTACAGGTAGTCCTTGTCTTACAACCGTTTGTTTAGGGACTGTTCAAAGTTACAACGGCCCTGAAAAAAGGAACTTATGACTGTTTTTCACACTTATGACAACTGCAGCATTGTTCTGACCCAAACCCTTTTCCAATAAAACAAACACGAACCAAAGGGAACAGAAACCTTTTAATGATTCTTACAAATCCCCGGTTAAAAGGCTGCTGCAAACTAATTAACTTTGATAAGCACAAGCTTCGCCAAAACTGTGCTAGTCTGCCCAGAATAACAGATAAGAAATATTTCACAACACAAGAGTCTTCAAATACCAACTTAAGATACTGTAATGTTCACGAGGCTGAGTTTCAAAACGTCTTTGCTTCCTGCAAAGAACGTTCACTTCACAGCTGGCTTTTATCTTCCTGAAGGAGAGGCCATTACCTTGCAGCTTTACTCCCGAGTCGCCCATGCTACTGCAGCTGCCCTTTTCTGTGAGCAACCCTGCGCATATGCACTTGGCACAGGCTCCTCGGGAACCTCCTCATCGCTGCTGTTAAACCCCACTGTCTCTGAAGGCAACAGTTCACACCCTAATGGTCCTGGCCCCTCATCTGAGTCCTCGCTCTCCTCAGCTATCCGCACCTGTTGCCAGCTAACCACAACAAGCATCCCCACAGTCATGTGATCAAAATTCAGCCACTTGGCTACTGCCTCATATTTATGATGGTTGCAGTGCCCTAAGGTTGCCTGTTCCCTTTTCTGTCCTTCTGACAAGCAAATCAATGGGGAACCCAGATTCACTTAACAACCATGTTACTAGCAACCACAATACAGTGATTCACTTAACAACTGTATCAACAAGGTCTTAAAATGGGACAAAACTAGCTTAACAACTGTTCTTGCTTAGCAACAGATTTTTGGACTCAACTGTTGGTTGTAAGTTGCAGACTACCTACATCTAAATGAAATGAAAGTTTCTGTAATTAATTTTAATGCCTCTCTCAGGTTTTATGAGGATAGAGTTGCAGGTGTCTTATTTTCATCTCTTTTTCAGCTGAATTCAGCATTACATGAGTACTGTAGCCATTGCATCTCAATGGAGCAAACTCATTCTGCAGGGCCCCCCAAACAGCTGCAGGCAAGGCCCAGATTCAATCACTGAATGAAGCTGCATCCTGCTAGGCCACATAAACCAGAGAAGAGAAAAATAGCAACATATGTTAGGACAATTAAACTCCATTCGCCTCTCTGGTGGATCAGTTTTCAGCTCTTCAACCTTATGTAAAATGAATACCAAAGCATGCAAGACTGTCATTGTGGTTTGCAAGCTAAAGTTACAGGCTTAGGAAAGATGAAAGGTTCAAGTTAAGGAAATTGAACTTTTCGGTGCCAAAAGCTGGGGTGGAAAGGCAGTCTTGGTATTTTGGTAAGAAACTCAAGTTGCAAGGGTCCAGGGATTTTCTAGTTCCAGCGAGTCCAGCTAAGGATAATCCTCAGTGCCACATCTTTACCAAACACACAGGAATTGCTGACTGACAACTTCAGCAATTTCATCTTTCCCAGTCCAAAAATCTCCCGGAACTGCCATTCAGTTTCAGCTGTAATATAAATTTCAGTAATAAAATTATGGCTTCTTCTCACTTCAAAAGGCATCATAGACACTAGGAGAATGTCCCAAACAATCCTAAGTAGAAGTAAGAAAAAGTGGTTGTTTTCCAATTTCCTATTAAAAGATAGGTCCAATTTTTAAAATTTAGCTTCCAGAAATGAAACATTAATTAAAATGACAAATAAAGGAATTAATTGTAAGAACTTTCCTTGCATTAACAGTGCTTGAAATCTCAGTGAAGACCCTGAAAGTAAATGCCAAAGAATTCAGCTCCATATCTTGCTTTGGAAATCAAGTCTATAGTGCTGTATTCATCTTTGAGAAGTTAAAATAAGACTTTAGAAAAAAGTTGCTGTACATGATGTAATTTGGCCAAAATCCGATTTCTTTAAATATAATTATCAAGAAGACTAGATTCTTATTCAGATGTAAATTAAAAACTAGTGAAAATACTACAGTGGAGAGCAGTTCTATCTTCTTACAGATCATACATCTGACATAGCTGAGGGCAGAGGTTCACATAGGGATCACATATGTCTGGACTATGGAAACCATCAGACATACTGTATTGCATTTAAATCGGTTTCAGGATGACCATACTGATAACACAGAATATGGGACTGCATAAAAGCCAGCACTGTGCATATGAAAACCGCCAAAGTGAAGACATCCATGTTACAACCGGTTTTTCACTGACATCCAAGATGACAGGTACGCTGGTCACTGTTGGCCACATGCTTGCTTTTACTATATGTTTGCTTTCATAATACTTGGTTTAGATCTCTTCTGTAGATAGAGAAGAATTAAAATGGAAGAATCTTAAGGTCACAGAATGGACCTTTCAAAAAAAAAAAATGAAATACATGCATTAATTAAAGAAGTCGGTTCAGTCCTTGACAAAGGTAAAGGGTAAGTTGAGTTGATAAGCAAAGCGGTAATAGGCATATAAACGCCAGTGGACCAGAGGTGCTATTCAGCAGGTTCTGATCAGTTCTGGAGAACCAGTAGTGGAAATTTTGAGTAGTTCAGAGAGCCAGCAAATACCGCTTCTGACTGGAGATTTTACAGTATCCTCCCCCTGTCACGCCCACCAAGCTACGCCCACAGAACCGGTAGTAAAAAAAAAATTGAATCCCACCACTACAGTGAACATTCCTCAACAATTTTTCCTTCCTCAGGCCTCACAAGACAACAAGAGACTTCCCGCTCAGAATGGCTTCTGACAAGGGATTAGCAACCTGCAGAAGTCCCCAAACACTTAAAATACTCGGGACTTCTACTAGACTAGGTGGCTCTCCAAATGTAGCAACTTTAAGACTTGTGGACTTCAACTCCTAGAATTACCAAACTACAAATCTTAAAGTTGCCACATTTGGAGACTCCTGCACTAGTCCACTAACCTTCTACTCCCTTCTAGAGACAGGTGGAAGGAACAGCCAGAAAAAAAGGGGGGGGCTTTCAAATCTTTCCCAGATCCCTAGGCCGAGATGGGTAGCTATTTGGCTTCCATCATTTATTTTCATCAATGTAAAAGGCACTGTCTCTGTTTAAATATTTATTCCTAGTTTGTTTGTTTACAACACAATTGTTGCTAACCATAGACATGCTCAAATTTACTGAAGTAATTTAGAAAATTAGCCCTGAAGACTGCATTTTATTTTTAAATGTTGCTGCTGACAGCACAGATTGTGTTTACCATTGATTTCAGTTCAGAGAAAAAACAGAATCACATTCAGATTAACAAGCAGGAATGCCAAAAAAACAGTCTGATGGGAATCAGCAGTCTGTCGATTTTTCTGCTAGTACTGGTCTTATTTTTCTATTGTTCTTTTAGATTAGGACAATTCTATCAAGTAAGAAAGGAGCACACTATTTCTCTATTGGGGATTATATCTCATCATATCACTATTTTGGCAGAAAGGTTTAATCACAACCCCTATGGGTCTCTTGAATACTGTACCAAAGGAATTCTAGGATGGAATGGGACAAGAGAAACCAAATGGAGGCATTATTGGCACATGTGGAAATGCACCTTTCTAATGTCTGATGTGATTAATTAATGTGATATGATATGATATGATATGATGTAATGACAGAAAGCTGACAGTCCAGTTTTGTGACTCAAACACTGTGTGATACTGTGAGCTCCCCTTCCCCCTCCTCTCCTGCCCATCTAGCATTTTGAAAGCATGCAAATGCAAGTAGATAAGTAGGTACCACTTTGGTGGGAAAGTATGTGTGTTCTGTGCGATTCAGCATATAGTCAATTATCTTTGGAGAACACTGGCCCCTTTAGCTAAGAAATGGAGATGAGCACCACCCATCGAGTTGGACATGACTGGGCAAAGGAAACCTTTACCTTTAATGACTGGGCAAAGGAAACCTTTACCTTTACCTTCTTGGTGATCACAACATACTACTATAACATAATTCTCTCTGATATCATTAGTATTTCACCTGTTCCAGCCAACACTAATTCCTGATGTTACATTTTAGAATGCTAAAAGCCCATTTTTCCAGTCCCAGTCTCAGTATGCTCAATTCTTCCATAATTGTCTGCATTGCAAAATTTTTATCTCTGATCTATTAACCTGGCTGTTCCATATATTGTATAAGTAAAAGCACATGGAAGTACCTACTGAGAAATAGAGATTTTCTAGAATTGAAGGAATAAAAACAATGATTGGAAGCCACACCCAAGAGACTCCAACAACTTGGCCTCTTTTTCATTTCAGTCCTTCAATGCCCTTTCTGTACTAAAGCCATATAGCTTTTAGGGAGCTGGAAAAATAATTTTTCTGAGACCAAGAAACATCTGCCAAGGGCTAGAGGACAAATTTATTCTGCACATTAAGATCAACCAGAGCTACAATCGGCAACAATGCCCTCACCCTATAAATCATATTGCTTGTCAGGTATTGACAGCATAACAATTTCATTTTCAGACTGGGCTGCCGCTTTAAACATCTTCCAACCTGTTTAAAAGATAGTTAAAACAACAGAACTCTTATGGCACAGTTTAGAACAGCAAAAATCTCTCTACACTCCCTCAATAAAAACATGTCTCTTCAAGTCAAGGCACTTAGACATTGCCTACTTTTAAAACCTTGAGTTTATTTCATTAATAGACAGATGGGTGCCAGCTGGCTGATTTATCCCAATCCACCAGTCTTGCAGCCAGAGGCTGAAGAGTCATTATTCTGTGCAAATGATTAAAGACTTCATGTTTAGTTACAAAAGGTTAATGATTACTCAAGAAAAAGTAAGCATGACTATGTATAGCAGCTAAACCACAACCCAACAGCCTTTGTCAAGCTAACCTACAGTAAAGGGGAGAGCAATCTGAGGCCTCTGAGTCTTAATTTGTGTGTGTGTGTGTGTGTGTGTCTTCAATCCTTTTCCAATCAAAACTGCCCCCCTGCACCATGATTTCTTACACTTCTGAAATGGGAAAATATATTAAAATTACAATCCAAGCACCCAAATTGGTTTATCTACTTTTTAAAAAATTCTAACCTCTTTGCAACTGAAGGATAAAAATCTTTACTCCACTCATTCATAAAAAACACTATACCAAATTTATTTTATTATCCTACCATTCATGGTGGGCTACAAATTTTTTAACAACCGGTTCTCTGGCTGGGTAGGCATGGGCAATTGATCATGTGATTGGGTTGGTGATGTCACTCATCACACCTAGCCCCGCCTCCTGGCCACTTGCCTCAAAGGAAGAGCTAAGATTCAGCTGGTTGGGGCTAATCGCACCACCGGCTGGCCCTGTCCCCAGCCATTTTCGGCCTGTTTTGGGCCCATTTTCAGGCCATTTTTGGGGGGTGTTTTCAGGCCATTTTTGGGCCAGAAAATGATGCGAAAAACAGCCTGAAAACAGCCCAAAAAACAGGCGGGTCGGGGCCAGCCAGTGGTGGGATTTACCAGTTCGCTAAACTGTACCTAATCTTAACTACCAGTTTGCAAACCAGCTGCAGCCCATCTCTGCTACCATTACAACCTATGCCAGTATATCTTTCCCCAAGTTAATGTAGACCAACTGAAGGATTGTATAGGGTTACTGTATCATATGTGCCTCTGTATTCCCTCTGATTCTGTAACTACATATCGTATATAGCAATACCGTTGTCCTCCAGCTATTTGCATTTACAATTTCTAGCATTCCTATTCTTTATCCAAGCTTTTTGGGCGGATGGGAGATGTCTGCTTGATCTAGATCAGTTCTAAATATCTTAATTTGGCTTTATTGGTCATCCAGTATCGTTGACAGGTGTTTGCATAGGTGTATCAAGGCTACTTCAAAAATGCTAATGTTATCAAGACACATGTGAAGCAACACAATGCCTTTCATTTTGAAGGAAAATGAAAGGAAGTAATTGGTTCATAGCCTGTGCATTTGCATTTATAATTGACATTCAAAGCAGGATTCAAAGCACATACATAAAAATTTCATTTTCTGACAAAAAAAAATGCCCTCTTTCTCTACTGCAAGACAAGTAAAATCTGAATAAATTTTCTCTTTGCCTCTGAACTCTTTTAAGAAACTAAAAAGAATGTCCCTTTTTCAGTTTTTAATTGCAAGCTCCCTGTGAAAAAGGCCAGGTAGAAGGAAAATAATTTTGGACAAGGACCAGGAGAGTTCATTGAAGTCCAAGTATTCAACTGCTGGTTGTTAACTAAGTGGAAATTGTAGAGTAGCTGATCTTTATGGAAATTGGAATGGCAAAATTTCATATTAGAGAATCTCACAGTTATTCTTTACAACAATAAAAACAATCCATGTCTTAAGAATGGAAAGAGTCATTATGAATAGATTTACACATAACAAATAATCCATTTCCTCCTTGCTCCCCGAGACACTGAAGTTGAAATAAGTTGTTGGAAAGTTGCACTCCACGACAGATAGAACTTGGTTAATGAAAGCAATTGCAACCGGAATTTCCATTGTGATTGTAAAGCATGATGTCATCTAACCCCGCCACTTAGCAATGGAAATTTCAGCACTTCTGACAGACAGTGAATCATCAAAGACCATCAAGCAAGGACCTCATATAATTGCCATTTGCAACCTACCTCTTGTCTTCCCCGTTGACCTTGTATGTAGGAAACTGGCAAAGAAGGTGGCAAATGGCGTTCACATGCAGGGACTCTGTGGCAACTGGAACTTTGAAGATCAGTCATAAAAACTTGTTCATCACCACTGCAAGTTTCAACAGTCACTGAATGGGTAGTCAGTGTAGAGCCACAGTAGCCTAAAACCAAGTCCCTATCTTGTTTCCTGATGACACATTGGTTGAAACTGGACCATTCTTTCTACCAACTGGTTCTAGCAACCATGGGGAAGAACCTATCAGAAAATATATCTTCTGTTGCTTATTAAAATTATAAGGCTTTTTGTGGCGCAGTAGTTAGAATGCAGTGTGGCAGACTAATTTACTGCTCACTGCTAGGAGTTCAATGCTGATTGGCTCAAGGTTGACCCAGCCTTCCATCCTTTTGAGGTCGGTAAAATGAGGACCAAGATTGATGGGGGCAATATGCTGATTCTGTAAACTGCTTATAGAGGGCTGTAAAGCACTGTGAAGTGGTATATAAGTCAAAGTGCTATGATCATGTTATTAAATTATATATTATCGTAAAGAAATCTGCCATTTGGAGGATAAGATTAATGGAAATGAAAAAGGTTTTGCCTTTAATGAAATGGAAACCACACATGGCAATGTTATCTCAAGCTAATATGCACAAGACTCTTCAGACTGAAAGGTCATTGGTCATTTGTCAACTGACCAATCCTGAAATGGCAGATTGTGCCATTTTGTCTCAGAGAGACCAAAAAAATATATGGGTGATGAATCAACTGAATTTTCTTTTTTCATGCAAATTAGTTCAATATCTTTCAAACTAGCAGACCCAACTTCACTCTGCAGTGAAATACCCCTCAAAACTAGTGGGATCTATATCCACATCTTTCAAAGAATGGATATAATCTAAGAAAATAGTGAGCAGAGAATACTGACCTTGTTGCTATTATTTTGTTTTGAACGCAAGAATACAGATAAAGAATTAAACAGATATTTTATGTAAGATTCAGGCAGCACATCATCATCTTTGGGTCTCTTCATCCTCTTCCCAGTCTAAGACATTAAGCAGTTGAGACCAATCAATCAATAATTCTTCTTCTTCTTCTTCTTCTTCTTCTTCTTCTTCTTCTTCTTCTTCTTCTTCTTCTTCTTCTTCTTCTTCTTCTTCTTCTTCTTCTCCTTCTCCTTCTCCTTCTCCTTCTCCTTCTCCTTCTCCCTCCTCCTCCTCCTCCTCCTCCTCCTCCTCCTCCTCCTCCTCCTCCTCCTCCTCCTCCTCCTCCTCCTCCTCCTTCTTCCAAGGATCCTGTTCATTATGGGAGCTTAAAAGTGGCAGATATGCCAGTTCAAACATCTGTGGCCATCATTTGCTAAACCCATTGAGTCCCATCAGTGAAGGAGTGGACCATTTGATGGCATGATTTTGTGATGACATACTCTTGATAAGCTGAATGGGGATGGAATGCATCTAAAAAAATGCATACATACTTTAATACAATAGTGGGTCTTCTATGATCACTTATCTGGCTTCAGTAGACTCTAAAGTTAAATTAAGGGGCACATTCTTCCATTTTAAAATAACATTTTAAAACAGAGGAATCACTTCTGCGGAACAAAAGATAAACTAAAGATGGCTCCATAAAAAGCCACATTGAGGAGAGAGGAATGAAGAACTGATGAGTAGACAGACCATTTGATAATAGTCCCTCTAGATAAGGAAAGGACTTGAGATCACTCACAAGTGCTCCAGGCAGCTGTTCCTTGCAAGGAGATCACAAGTAGCAGACTCCAGTGTGTTTAGAAGTCTGGGAGATGAGGAAATAACCATCTTTCTCAAAACAAGTTGACACATTTGAAAAGACACTAAGTTTGTATATTTCCCTTTCCAATCACTTGTAGAAATTGCTTTTTAAGTGATTTTCAGCTATTAGGAACTTTTGAATTCATATGCTTTATAGCACAGGATGAATTTCCATCAATCCTTAGCAAAAAGAAGTTTAAACTACAAGCTTAAGAACTTTATAAAATTAATGCTTTCTGTGGGAAAATTCTTTTGTTTTGAGTTACAAACATAATAAGATATGGGTGCTAAATAAAATAATAAAAATTGAGTACTAGAGGGAACTAAAAATTACAGTTAAAGAAGAATACTTAATATAGCTTTACAAATATAGAGCAAAGCAAAATATTTTAACATTGGACATACTGAAGTATCTTTTTGAACACGGGACCCTGAAGCTAATTTTAATAGTGTCTGCCTCTACAGATAAATTATGTCTAAAAGATGTTATGGAAGAGAAACCAATTCTACATGACAAAACTGAGCCTCAGTTGAAAATGGATTTAAAAGAATGACATGGACATACAAAATAAATTAACAGTAACATAGATAATTTTTATATATTCGATTTATAATACAGGTTTGTTAAAGTTTTGAAGAATTTTGCGAGAAAGACGAAGATGAAGGTTTCCTTTGTCCAGTCATGTCTGACTCTAGGGCAGTGCTTCTCAAATAGTGGGGCGTGCCCCCCTGGGGGGGCGCGAGGCTCCATCAAGGGGGGCGCGTTTGACCTCGGAGAACATGCTTTTTTATTTTGATTTTATAGACAAATGATACTATTTATAGTCACGCGGGGGCGCGAGATGTTTTATTCTTACTAGGGGGGGCATGACAGAAAATAATTGAGAAGCACTGCTCTAGGGGGAGGTGTTCATCTTCATTCTTTTTAGCCAAGGGAGCCAGTATTGTCCAAAGAGATATTTATGGTCATATGGCCAGCATGACTAAACGCCAAGGGTCATGGAACACTGTTACTTTCCCACTGAAGTGGTACCTATTTATCCACTGGCATTTGCATGCTTTCAAATGACTAGATTTTCAAGAGCTGGGGCAAATAACAAGAGCTTATCCCATTGCACGGCACTCAGGTCTAGCACCTGGGCTGTCAGTCTTTAAGTGCTGAGACATTGCACCCCAGTATGTAAAACAGGTTTGTTAAAGTTTTGAAGAATTTTGTGACAAAGGATAAAAAAAAGTGAAAAGGAATCAAGGAAAGAACTAAAAAGAAAAAAGAAATAAAAGGAAGGAATATTAATTGGTTTATTTAATTAAAGTATGTTGTTATCTTTGGTAACACCCAATGGACTTAGGATGAGATCAGGACTGAAATGACAAAGCTTTAAGGACTTGCTTATAGTTAAGAAATGGGATATGGGAAGAAGAGATAATTTGTTGTATTTTAAGATAAAGTGATAAGTTACTTAAATTGTTTATACTTGTGATGAAGATCGGAAGTAATTTATTTAAATATTTCTTTTCTTCTTTACTCTTTTTTCTTCCTTTTCTATTTCTAGCTTGTCCTTTTTCCTTCTCTTCTGCACATTTTACTCTTTTTGTTCTATTTTGTATTGGGTTTGCTATTGTAGTTTAAATCTTTAATAAAATTGCTGTTCAAAAAAAATCAATGCAAAGAGTGAAATAAGTCCCTCAAAAGATTTCATATATTGATATTATTTAAAACCCACAAACCTCTAATGCAAAAAGAAAAAGATTTCACATTGGAATTCTCCTTTCTCAAACTTTCTGGTACCCCTGTCACATCAGTGTCAAGCTGGCCACAGTACTCCAATGCCAAGAATATAGTATTTAAAAAAACAGAACAAAGGCAGGTCCAGCTACAAAAAGCTTGCCTGTGTCTGCTTTATTATGAGATAACATTCATCTCCCACCACTGAAAGCTGTATTCATTAGGCTATTCTGAATGTTCTGGGGCAAGCTATTTAGCATTCTTCTCTTCCACCAGAAGACATGCAGATTATAGAAAGAATATTTATATTTATAATTGCAAATACCCCAAATATATACATACTCTAATGAATGGCATATCAAAGACTGTATTGAAAATGTGTATTCTACTAACTGGAAATTGTCCTCCCCCCTACTTTTTTTTAATATTAAGCCAATAACGGTACATTAAGCCTGCATCTAGAATTCTCTGAAACATGGGAACTGCAAAATCTAAACATATCAACTAATATCAACAAACAGCTAATACTGTAAAAACTATATATCTTATAGCTGTATAGTTCCATAATCTCTTTGATTCCAAGTTAGCTTTTCATTTAAAAAAAATTATCTCCCTTAATCCTAGTTCTCAACCAGTCCTAGTTCTACCAAATAATCTACATTATCACATGGTTGCTAAAGATATACATAGCCAATTCACTCTCCCTGTTTAGGGTAAGCAACATTTGCAGCAAACAGAAATAGAGTGAAGTATAGTAACAACCTCATTCCTCCAGTTAAAGGAGCAGGATAAGAAAAAAGGGAGAGGTAAATCGAGTCCATACCAATACTACTCACTCTAGCTTCCCATAGGTTTCTATTCTTGCAAATACAAACTATCCTTATTTCTGATTGACTGATTGGCTGACTGATTGATTCATACATACGTTGCATTTTGTCTCCAAACTTCTTACATCTTTCTTCTGGAGGATTTCATCAGCTTCATTTAACCATGACTTTCTCGGTCTTTACATTTGTCATAGCCCAGTCATTCCTCCTCCTAAATATATTTGTTTTGTGATTCAGTCTTCATTCATTGTCTCTACAGGACCAGCCACCTCTTTAAGACTTGTTGCGCATTTATGTATTCAATCCATGTTCATTCAGCAATCACTCCTTAATGACTGTTTCTTCTTGTTTAACACACACTTCATAAGCATTCCACTCCCAGTGAATTCAATTTATCTTTATATTTCTCCTGGCTACAAATTTGTTATATAACAAGTTGAGCAGAAGTATATTTTTATTCAGGGCCATTTTGCTTCGTTTACTTCATTCCTTGACACCCAAAGTGGTAGAAGAGGAAGCAAAAAAGGTTTCATTTCTCTTAACCAATCACATACTAGTGACTATCCTTCGACCAACATTTGAACCTGTTACAATTCCTCCATTCTTTTCCCCAACTTTTGTAAATATTTTCCCAAATTATATACATTCATCTTCTCTCTCTAGCTTTGCTTTATCATCCATTTCCACTGTCAATCCAACTACTCTCTCTTCATTGTATTACTTTTCAGATCCTTATTCATTATCTCATACAATAACTGCAAAGCATTCAAGTTCTCAGTTAATAAATAGACACCATTTGCATATAAATATGCATGTAAATTCATATCTTCAACCAACAAGCTTCGAGTATCTCCTTAAGAACTCTTTATATATTTGTGTATGTAAAAGACACTATACACATCCTTGTCTTCCTCCCTGCTCAATGCTGAACCATTGAGTAGGTATTCTATTCACTATCACACATACTTTTCTCCAATCCTTAATTGTAAATTCCATACTGCAAAATAATCCATAATTCAAGCGTATTCACTTACACTTGCTCTAAATAAACAGATATGTGTTTCTTTTATCACACACATGCATATTTCACAATGACCTGCTAAAGAGCATAGTAATTCACAGGACTACAGGACTACAGATACAGATCAAAGGATTTACAAACCTTGTTTTTCACCACTGTAGATGATCGTGTATGTATATTAGACAAAATAAAATTGCTAGTACAATACCCAGCAGAGAGACAAAAGCAACACAAATTGATTAATTGCTCATAAAAACTGTAGGCAAATAAAATGATCCTATTAAATACCATAGGTGAATACATTCTGGTACCCCAACACCCAAGATACTATGCTGTGTAATATCTTTATTGAACACATTGAGACAACATTCCCTGCCTTTGTTGGATTGCCATCTCTTTATGGATAGAGATTTATCAAAATAAATCATGCCCCTATCAACAGAGACCTCTGTGGACCTCAAAACAAAGAGTTGTCAATAGTCATAAAGCTGGAAAAGGCTTCAAAACCACCAACAAAGACTTTGGCCTTCATAATTGTTCAGGCAATGTACAAATGGAGAAATGCCACAGCCAATGCAACACCCAGATGTGGACCCTTCATTGTAGAAAATGTAAGGACTATACAGAAAGATAAACAACGCAGAAAGAAGTCTTCATGTTCCTCAGTGACATTTCTACCTATGCGGCCTTCCTCAACTAAGTTCCCACCATGTCACTGAGAATCAAAACATAGATCAAGAGCAACCAGAACTGTCAGATCTTTGTTACAGAGGGCAGATTTATGAGCCAAGTCTAACCTAATAAAATATGAAGTCTATTATTCTGAACAGAACATATTAACACTACTCACATTAGTTGACAGATCCACTTACTACACATCAGTACCAGGTGTAGGTCAATACAATCCTTCAGAGAAGGATGGATCAGGAAACAGATCAATGGTCCTTCTGGAGCAAAGCATACACTAAAAAAAAATTTGTGTCCACACAGGCAGATTTTCTTAACCCTGAATCAGGCATCTATTTCAGTGGAACATAAGGGAGGTACTTAAGATTTCTCTGGAGATACTAGGTATTCCTCTGAAAGGCCTCTTTTATTTATAACATTTATCCTGGTTTAAAAACATATGAAAGACCAGAAATATTTTTTTAAATAAGCAAAATAAAATCCTAGCATATTCAGCAAAAGGACTGTGTGGTTGATCACACTGTATGTTAGAAGCAAGTACGCAAATAAAATGGCTTTAACCTAGTTCTTAAAACAGTACAGAAAAGGCATTAGGCAAACATATAAAGATTTTCACAAGTGGGTGTCATCAGAGAATGGGATCCTTTGTCTCACAGAGCTCCAGAAATGAGAAGATAAGAAAAACAGCCCTCCAAGATCCCAAATGATGATGTCTGGAAATCCCCGGCTGCCTAGATCATCTACTGAAATTAAAAATGGCCAGACTGCTTATTTCTACAAATTACCCAGACCAGTGTAATATCTGGGACACCATGGGAAACCACTGTGCGTATCTCTCTGAACTTTCATCTGTTTCACCTGTTTGATGCTACATCCAGCTCCAGCAAATCTATTTCCCCACATAGCTTGATGACAAACTTGAAAAGGAAATTTTAGCACCATCCCCAAAGAGCAAGCCTTGGTAAACAGCTAGATAAACTAATACCAGGAGATGAAGGTTCATAGCATATCTTGCTATAGATCAAGGGTCTCCAACCTTGTTAACTTTAAGACTTGTGGATTTCAACTCCCAGAGTTCCTCAGCCAGCTTTTCTGGGAGTTGAAGTCCGCAAGTCTTAAACTTGCCAAGGTTGGAGACCTCTGCCATAGATGGTTCTGGCCAACTAGATCCAGTCACTGAAAGGCACAGTAAATCAGGCAGGAATGAACCCATCTACTGATAAATACTTCTCTAAACATTGGGAAGAAACTGAGGGAGTGAGAATACTTTTGCAGACCAAGCTATCCTTTCAAATTAAAAATAGGATTCTTTCACTGTTGATTCCCATTAAGCTAGAAAGCCTTTGGCCTTGTGGATTGGAAACTATAATCCCATGAACTGGAGGAGGCAAAGTTAGAGCACATCTTCATCATTTAGGCGAAGAACAATTTAGTTCGGTTTAATAAAGTTTGCCACATGTTTCTCCCCCGCTTGCTGGAGTTTAAATATTCTGTTTTTAAATTACAGCCCTATACAGGGAGGTTTCAGCAAACATTTTCATTAATTTACAGGGGCCTCTTATAAACTTCATCAGGGCATCCTCCCAAAAGATTTTCAACCATAGTTTTGCTTTGGAGTCAATTACTGACAGAAAACTGCCTTACGTTGCACAGACTTAATTCAACAAAACAGTCCCAAAATGATGGTGCTCCATATTGACTTATGAGTGTCTAATTAGCTCCACAATCAGTTCCTGCAAAGGTAATAACTTTTTTTTTCACTTAAATCTAGGGTGAGGAGTTAACATTGCTAGAAATGGAATGTGATTTTGGTTCTACTTTTTACAGAGCTGGAAGGGAAAAGGCATTGCTATTGATATGCTGAAAAATAGGCAGCATCTACTTTTAAAAATACTCTTTCCTCCTTTATCCCAAATGACAGTGATCAGGGCAAAATTAATAGTCCTGGTTTTTACTGCTTATATTATACTGAAACATATGTACTTATGAATGACTTCAAATTAAGTTGAAATAGATATCTCCCATTCCAGTTCAAAATTTTGGCAATGTTTTCTGCCCCGTGATAGAAAATAAAACATATTTGGTGAGATTTGGTCACAATTAAAGATTCATGAAGTCTGAACTGTACTTAATGATGTTCATAATTACAAGGGGTAAGAGCTAAGCCACACCTATTGCTTTCATTTTGCTTGTATCCTCTTAAAGAGCTGTATGGAAATAACCACACACATTCTTTCTGCTTCCCAAATCTAAATTTAGCCCTTCTTATAACAAGTTATAAAATCTATATAAAATGCTGCATAAAAAACACACATGAAAATGTATGCTTTCACTATGATCTTTTTCCCCAGGCAATTTCAAAACTAAGTTCAAAACTGAGCATGTTGAAAGTTAATAGAGTTCTACATCAATTTTTTTACTGAAGTCTTGTAAAAAAAATAAAAATAATTCCAAAGGGTGCCTGGTTCGATTATGCATTTTGGTACACCGAAACAATGAAAATAATTCAGAAGAAACAGGCACCATAAATATTAATACGTATAAAAAATGGCCTTTAACACAGTGCCTGTAGGTCAGGGGTGTCAAACTCACGGTGTCATGGTGGCGTCAACTGACATATTGTGACTTTTTTCCCCTTTGCTAAACTGGCCGTGGGTGTGGCCAGCATGTGACACATCCGGCCCACAGGCCATGAGTTTGATAGGCCTGCTCTAAGTGATCCCTATTAAGTCTAACAAATCTCTTAGTGGTATCTGAGCTTGATTGTTTGCTTGCAGACATTTCATTACTCAACTAGGAAATATCATCAGGACCAGCGAGTGTAGGGTTTGCTTCCTGTTTATATACAGTAACTTGCCTTGCCAATATTGGTGAAGGTATGATTTTCTCTTTGGTAGTTCCTTATTTCAGATATTGTTTTCTTCTTGCTTGTTTGCCTAGTGTTAAATGCCTGCTTATCTGGATTTTGGCTGCTAGAGCAAGGAGCAAAGAGGAAGTATGTCTTAAAGCAAACAACCCAGCTTAAAGACTACCAAGTGCTTCATAGTTGAACTGTGAGCTATATATATATTCCCTTGTATTGCAACAAATTATTTGTAAAAGATTAAAAATGGCTTAAATCTCACAAGTTTGCCAGACTCACAACTCTGCGTTCTTATGGAAACTTGCAACATTCTAGGTAAAAACATTCCAGACGAGTCCTAGGTGTTATTGAGTATATGTAATTGAGAATGCATTACGGATCTCCAAATTATGAAATGCACACATGCTTCTATTTCAATAGAAAATAGTTGGATAATGCCTGTCTCAAGACTAACCAAATGGCTGGTTGTGATATACAAGTGTTCAACTGGTTTTAATAAAAAAATACTTTTTGGATTAACTTTGATTAGAACTGCGTTGATCCATTTTCTATGTATTTCCATTTGTTCATCTCAGCGCCAAAAGATCAGGATTCTTATCACACATTATAATTTTTGAACACAAAATGCAAACCCTTGTGACTAGATTGAAAAGTGCACTGTTTTCCAATAAACACTCTCCCTTTTATATCATAGTCCTGAGATGATTAAAACAGTGGGAGAGCCCGTGGCTAACAGCCAGTCTTACTAACTCTCTTTTACATAGCTGGCCAAAACATTTATCTGCTTTAAAATTAGTGGAGCAGGTGGCTTATCAATTGAAATATTTGTTTCAAATTGGGAGGCTTGAGTTTTACAGACCATGCTGCACTTGAAAAGAAGCTACAAGTGTATCACAACTACAGTGGATTTCTTTGAGAAGAGACAAAATCAAATAAAGGAGAATGAGGGTAGAGACCTGAAAGAATTCAACTCCAACACAAAATTTAACTGGACCCAAGAGATCCAAAAGTTTGCTCCTAAACTTATTCTAAACAACCTACAGCTTAAGCTATTTAATGGATAATCTATACATTCCTGGGGCCTCTTGGCTATTATAAGATACATACAGTAACTACTAAGATCTAGGACAGGAGAAACTGATCTATGTATTAACAGAAGAGCTTTGAGAAGCAAATAGCATAAGACAGCTACCTTTATAATCCTCAAAACAAGGAGGCAATTCAAGCCTTAACAAGCTTCAAACCAGTGGATTCTGACAGCAATTGCACCACAGCAAAATTTAGCAACTACCTTAGAAATTTCAGTGGAAGCATCTGCAAAGAAATATATAATTCTGAGCCCAACCCAGGCCATATGCTCAGCAAGGTAAGAATATATCAATGCAGATTACAAATGTGATCAAATGGGAAGTGCTAGAAAAATCTTAAGAATATCTATGGTATATCTATGATAGTATGGTAGCAAGCACTAAACTTCGCTTCTCAGTAAAAGCGGGAAAGCTTTAAGGGGTTGCAATGGGGTTAAGATAAAATATGATTTGGGATTTTAGATCTGGAAACGTGTAAACCAAGATTCAAAACATGTTGCCCTCGCTCCAAAATATTTTTACTCCAGGATCCACTTCTATTGTAACACTTGGACTGAGGGGACACAACAGGAGACATCAGTAAACTGTAGTGTTCTCCCTGGAAGAGTTAAGATTTATTGACAAATTGGAATAAACAATTGGTTCCAAAGTTTAATTTCAACCAGTATCTCAGATAGAAAATTTGCATGTGAGTCACACTGAAGGAGATCCTTACTTAAATCTCAACAAACCACTGGGGATAATGTAGGTGGCCAGATAAAGAATTGTTATCGTAAACGGTAGGTAGTCCTCAAGTTATGAAAACAATTGGAAGTGGCATTTCCATCATTAAGCAATGTATCAATCATAAAGTGACACATTTGCTTAGTGACTTTGCTTAGTGACTGCACTGCTTAGCAATGGCAATTACAGCAGACCCAGTTGCTGTAATTAAGAAAGGACTGAGGGAGTTGTTAACCAAGGACTCCGTATGAAGCCACATGAGAAGAGACAGGAATCCAGAAGACCTGTTTGCATTGCTTATGCCAAGGAAACCATGTGCCAGGCAAGCAGTCTGAGAACTATGAAGAGGTGCTGTGGATAGACCCCACGGACAATGGGCAGGTACTACAGAGTATATACGCGATCCCTCTGCCACCTAGGGGCTCCTCAGGAGAAAAGCAACAGGAGCAAGAACAAACTCCAGGAGTGACTTGCTACCTCCCGCCTGGTTCCTCTTTGACTTTGCTTCTGAACAGCTGGCAGGAAATGTTGCAACTGATGATCGTGCAACTATGTGATGCAAAAACTAACACAACTGCAGTCAGGTTGCCAAGGGTCCAAATCATAGTCATGTGATCGTGAGGATGCTGATTGTGAGGATGCCAGTGTCAAACGTCCACGGGCTGGATCTGGCCTGTGGGGTGCTTAGAACTGGTCCGTGGGCCCACCCTGGAAACAGCAAAGGACCAGCCCACGGTGCCTCTGCCAGCTAAATAGAACTCAAGAGGGGGCCCCCCGGGGCTCCATTTTCATTGGCAGAGGGTTGCAGGAGACCGTCGCGGCTGAAAACAGAGCTCGGGAGACCGTTTTTGCTGGCAGACCGCTCGGACCACTGCAGGTGACCCCCGACATAAGTGACATCAAGCTGGCACTGCCCACTCTGGCCACACCCACTCCAGCCCCTCGAGGTCAAACACAACCCTTATGCAGCCCTCAATGAAATTGAGTTTGACACCCCTGCTGTGATGGCTGCAATTTTGAGGACCAGTGGTACCTTCTCCTCATTCAGTGCCATCGTCACTTCAAATGGTGGCTGAATGAGTGGTCATTAAGTCAGCACTATCTGCAAACTAAACTGCTTTCAGTGATGTTAGATCTTTATGAAGGGCAGATTTGTGCACCACGGAGTAGTAAAAGTGAGATCATCATAGCTTTGCTGCCACAGAGACAGACTTGTTGCATTTATGACTCAGATTCTAATTATCACATTTGAGGCCCACTGTGCGGAAGTTGAAAATCCACCAATTTGTTGGTTACACGTGGTAGGCAAATGGAAGGTGATACTTAAGGACTCTGTTTCATTTTTATTTGTAGGCAATTAAGTTCTGTTTGCATCTAGAATGTCCTCTACAGAACAAAACCAATGCTTGCAGGCTCCTCCAAAACCTATCTGGCACAGACAGGAAGGCAGGCAGCAGCAGAGTAATACTTGCATAGCTTTGGCGGTGTGTGTGTGTGTGTGTGTGTGCAGGTAGTCCTTGATTTACAAACATAATTGAGCCCAAAATTTCTGTCGTCAAATGAGACATTTGTTTAGCAAATTTTAGCCCATTTTATGACCTTTCTTTCCACAGTTGTTAAGTGAAACATTCAAGTTGATAAGTTAGTAATGTGGTTGTTAAGTGAAGCTGGATTCCCCATTGACTTTGCTTGCCGGAAGGTCACAGAAGGTAATCGCATGATCTTGGGACACTGCAAAGGTCATAAATATGAATCATCTGAATTTTGATCACATCATCGTGAGGATGCTGCAAAGGCCATAAGTGGGAAAAAATGGGCACAAACCATATTTTTCAGTGCTGTTGTAACTTTGAATGGTCACTACATGAACAGTTGTAAGTCGAGGACTCTCTGTATATGTGTGTGAAATGGATTGCGGTATTTTACAGTCTGAGCAATGCAGTTAAAATAGCAGTGGGGTAGATAGAATTCAGGATACAGTCTTGTTGAACTCCCTTTGTGACGGGGGGTGGACTGGGATTAGTAACTGCCACATTTTATTTGGAGGTAAGAGTTGAGGAGACCAGGGCTGCCATTTGCTGGGACAAATTAGAATTCAGAGAGCTTTATTCTCTTTATCTCTATAAGCATCATACAAGATGGAAGGTAGCGCAGTGATTTAAGATGCCATTGCCAGATCAAAACTGGAACGTTGCTTCCACATTCAAATCAACTCCTGGATGATATTGACTGCATTTCTCTTTTTGCTGGGGAGCAATGCAAACCTTTGTGTAGCTTCCCGGAACAATGAACAGCACATTTCTAAAATTCAACTTTCCTATCACAACTTTTCCTATTACAAAACCCCCCAAGTGAGAACTGGATTTAAGAGCATTGGTTTCGGCTAAGGCTGAAGAAAAAGCAGCAGATTTGATCTATACCAAATCGTGGGAACAGATGCTCTAATAGAGAATATCAACATGCAGGAATTAAATTGCTAGAAAGGAGAACAAGAAGCACAAAGCAGGATATAAGATCATTTTGACAGAGAATATGGTTATACCCTCTCCTGCAAGCAAAGTGAGAACTATTTAGTTGCTGCTTGCAAAAACTACAAGCGAATGTAAGCCCCTTCTGATTATTTACAGCAGTCTACCTCTAATAACCTTCATAGTCATTCATAGCCATGACAATCCCATCAAGACTATAAGCCAATGTTTGTAACATGTAGGCTGAGCATAATAGAATTCATAATTAATTGCTGGACTATAATTGTCAAGTCATAAGACAACACAAAAAGTATGTGATCAATCCTGTTTACAAGCAAATGCAATACTATTGAGGCAATTCAGTTTCTGAATATTGGCAATGGCCTTAGAACCAATAATAGCTTTATAAAAGATCTATGTATACATAGGAAGCTGTTTCATCATAGCTAACTAATGAATTAGCTTGGTGGAGCTTTGCACCTCAAGAGTTTTCCAAACCATATAGATTTGCTCTTATATGGGTGAGATAACTAGGAAAATAGGCATACTGATGGCATGATGCCTTCATACTGGTAAAACTGGATTAACTATACTTCTAATATATGCCTATGAGTGAGATGGGTATATTCCAATCCATGGAAAGTAATTTATTCTGCAACTAAGAGTTGGCAGGGGAAAGGAAAGAAGGAAAGGAATGGTCTGTATTCCTTTACTGTGACAACTGTCTAACTATTCTATCATTGCTTCCAATTTTAAATCCAGCAGAATTTTATTGTCTTTACTAAGAAGCCCCTGCTAAGAGACTTGGTCAAATCCTTTGTGTTTGTCCAAATAATGTATTAATATATACATTATTCCCAGAAGCTTTGGGGTAGAGTGAGGATAGAGGTCAGTACAGTTGAATGTGGATGTGGAGGGTGTGGCTTTCTGTTCCCTCTGGACTGCCAGAAGGTTTTGTTATATTTTTTTATAATTTGTATGTGTTTATTGTTGTTTTGTGAGCCACCCAGACTTATGCTACATAAGATGGGCAGATATACAGTTATAAGCCTTTTATACAAATAAATGAAAATAGACACAGTATGCTACTTACAAGCTTCTTGGGACAATTTAACAGCTAATGAGAAAAACTTCTGGTGAAACTATCTTCATCATCTATATGCAAAGATCTGATAATAAAATAATTATGCAAATCTGCTAAACTGCTGTAAATTATTGTATAAGTTTTATTTGTTTCATTATTTGTTATTCATTATCTATGTTGGAGGTTTGTTGTGAATCATCCTGAGATTTAATATTAAAAAAAACAGCCTGAGTAATTTGTTTTAAACAAAATTGATTTCCCACCCATTTTTAAAAAGGGACCCTTGCATTTGGCACGAGTCAATATGGAGAGATCAGCAAAAGGCAGGTTAACTCTAGCTCGCTCAGATTATTCCCCAAAAGTCATGTATTCTTCCAGAATCACAAATTAAGAAATATTTCAATGTTGGTTCTTTTAGAGAAAACATATTCTGATCTATAATAGAACCATCATATACCCACAATACTGACTTCCTGTCAAAAATGATATTGACCCACATCCAAAATATTACCTAACTGGGCACTATCACTTTCACACTTCATCTAAATATCTCAGTGACTCTAGCAGGTTCATAGTAATTGGGGTTGGGGGAAGAAAATAGGGGTTCTACAGGAACTGACTGTATAAATGTTAAGTCAATAAACAGTTGTCTATCAGAACTACCTTCCGCAATTATCCACTAAGGTGCAAGTGGAAGTCCCATCTCAACCTGTCTTACTAGACCTGGGGTCTCCAACCTTGGTGACTGTCGTGTCCGCAAAAAGATGCCAGGAGTCGGTGACTTCGTTTAAAGCTCTTTATTGAGAAGCTAAGAACCGAACCGGCGAAAAGGAAAAAGCCCGCGACTTTTATTCTTTTCGCCGCGGCGGCCGCGGCCAATGGCAGCATTTCAAGTCTCCCGCTCTTGGAGCGAGCCAATCGCGGGAGACTCTTAACGAGCCAATCGGCGCGGCTCGCCTGGCCAATTAGAAATCCCCGCGCTTTAGCCAATCAAAGCGCGGGGATTTCGAGTATGTAAATGAAGGACAGAACACCCCTCCCCTCTTGGTTCAGTCCTTACGTTGCGTAGTCACGTAGGTAGGCGGGGCTCCGTCTAGTCCTACTTGACCTGCGCAACTCAGTTGCAAGCTGTATTTCGGCCGGAGCAGTCGGGTTTTTGGCTGCTCCCTCTTCTGTGCGAACCGGTTGGATGATCGGGCCGGTTCCTTCTCCGTGGCTCCCACCTGGGCCTTCCGGGTTGGTTGAGCTACGGGTTTCGCCGCTCCCGCTTGGTCTTTCCGAGTCAGTTGAGCTGGCTTGATGGTTCTTCTCCGGTGGAGGATCGCGATGGCTGCGTTCCGGTAAGTACTGCTGGTTTATTTTTTCTTGCGTTTGGTTATTCGGGCATTCCCTCCCCCCTTGGTTTGTGTTTTGGGGGGTGGATTCTTTTGCTGCCCTAGACCTGAGTTGGTCAATGTGTCGTTTCCAGGCTCGCCCATCTGTGGTTTGGAGCCGGTATGAGCGTGGGCCTGTGATTTGGGTGATGACGGCTGGGATCCATAGGGGGTCCCCCGTCAGGTTCTTCGCATACACGAGGTCCCCGGGTGCGAATGTTCGGTATTTTGTACTTGAGTCTGGGGGCCGCTCCGGGTTATATGTTGGGTGTAACCTGTCGAGTGGGGACCTCAGCTTCCTACCCATTAGTAATTCGGCTGGGCTTTTGTTGGTAGTGGTGTTCGGGGTGATGTGTTGTATAAAGAGGAGTCTGTTAATTTTGTCTTGGATCTCCCCGTGGTCCATTTTCCGGATGGTTTTTTTGGTAAACTGGACCATCCGTTCCGCCCTACCGTTCGCCGCCGGATGCGCCGGTGCTGTTAATGCGTGGCGGATGCCCCTCTCCGCCAGGAACTTCTCGAAGTCGAGGGAAGTAAACTGGGGTCCGTTGTCGGAGACGACGACGTCTGGGAGGCCGTGTGTTGCAAAGAGTTTGCAAAGTTCTTTGATCACGGCCTCCGTGGTTGTAGATTTCATGTCGCTTACCTCCAACCAGTTGGAGTAAGCGTCAACTGTTATGAGGAAGGTATGTCCATTTGTGGGACCGGCAAAGTCTAAATGGATTCTGGACCAGGGCCCCCTTGGTGTTTCCCACTCCAGGATGGGTGCTGTGGGTGGGCTGGGTCTAGTCTCCTGGCATCACTGGCACCTAGCTACCCAGGCCTCTATCTGCTTGTCCATCCCTGGCCACCAAGTGTAACTTCTGGCCAGGGCTTTAGTTCTGACGATGCCAGGATGCCCCTCATGCAACATTTCTAAAACCTTCCCCTGCAGTCTGTCCGGAATGACCACCCTGTCACCCCATAAGATGCACCCCTTAAGCAGCGAGAGTTCGGTTTGGCGGTTTCTAAATGTCTTAACGGACTCGTCGTTGTCCCTTTCTGGCCAACCTTTTTCCACCCAATGCAAAATCCGCGCCAGACGCCTGTCTTTAATAGTTTCCCGGGCAATGTCTGACGCAGTTATGGGTAGGTTGGGTAGGTTCTCGATGCTAAGGGTGTTTGTCGTTGGTGCTGGGTCAGGATCGGAGTCCGGTAACGGCGAGCGGCTCAAGGCGTCCGCGTGTGAAATCTTCTTACCCGGTTTGTGTATAAGTTCGTAGCTGTAGGCTGCCAGGAACTCGGACCACCTTGTCATCCGGGGAGACAGAATGTTCGGGGTGGCTCGATTCCCTGCAAGGATGCCCAGCAACGGCTTATGGTCTGTTACAATGGTGAAGGGGCGGCCGTAAAGATATTCGTGGAACCGCTTAATGGCGGCAACTATAGCCAAAGCTTCTTTGTCCAGTTGGCTATAGTTCCGCTCCGGCTTGGTTAGAGTCCTGGAAAAGAATGCGATGGGTGCTTCTTTTTTGTCAGGAAGGGTATGGCTGAGGACAGCGCCGACGCCGAAAGGTGATGCGTCGCAAGTGACGGCCAGGGGCAAGGTTTCGTTGAATTGGATCAGAACGGCGTCGGAGGTGAGGAGGTCTTTAGTTTTTTGGAAGGCGGCTTGCTCCCGTTTCCCCCAAGTCCAGGTTGCCGCCTTATCCAGGAGCCTATGCAAAGGCTCCGCCGCCGTTGCCTTTTGGGGTAGGAAAACATTATAAAAGTTCAGTAACCCCAAGAATGCCTGTAATTCAGTCTTTGATCTAGGGGTGGGGGCCTCTTTGATAGCTTTCACTTTTTTACTTGTGGGGTGAATGCCGTGCCGGTCTAGTAGGTAGCCCAAGAATTCCACTCGTTCCATGCACAGTTGGCATTTCTCCCTTTTTACTTTAAGTCCCGTTACTTTAAATTTGGTTAAGACCTCTCTGAGTCGGTTTTCTAATTCGGATTCGTTTGGCGCCGCCACTAACACGTCATCGAAATAGGGCACCACCCCCTTGATGCCCTGCAGCAAACGTTCCATCAGGCTCTGAAAGATGCCTGGTGCCACGCTGACTCCGAATTGGAGTCGGTTGCACTTGAAGGCCCCACGATGGGTAACGATGGTCTGGGCTTCCGCCGTTTTTTCGTCGACCGGCAACTGCTGGTATGCCTGGGCGAGATCAAGCTTGGCAAAGACCCTGCCCCCTCCCAGTGAGAGCAGTAGGTGTTGCACGATTGGGACGGGGTAGGCGCTTTGTTGCAACGCGCCATTTAGGGTGGCCTTATAGTCCCCACAGATTCTCACTGACCCGTCTGGCTTGACCGGGGTCACTATTGGGGTCTCCCATCGGGCATGGTCTATTGGTTGCAACACCCCCTGTTTGACGAGCTTGTCAATTTGCTCGTCTATCTTAGGTTTTAGGGCAAATGGTACCCGCCTAGGTTTTGGTCGCTTGGGGGGGACGCTAGGGTCTAGATCAAATGAGATAAGGGGCCCCTGGTACTTGCCCAGGCTTCCGTCGAAGACCTCCCGGAACTCCTGGGCTAGCCGCTGTTCCCAGCCATCGTCGGTGACGTGGTTGACTCCCGTGAGAGCGATGTCAAGTGGGGCGAACCATTGTAGGCCCAGCAGGCTTGGGCGGTCGCGATCGACGATTGTGAGGGGGAGTTGCTCGGTGCGCCCCTTATATGTCACATTAAAGTTCTTGGTGCCCACTACCGGGACGCGGTTTCCCTGGTAGTCTTTTACAATACGTTTTTGGGCGTCTATGTTCCTCCTTTGGAGGGTAGGCACCAACCGTTTTATCTCGTGCCATGCAATCATGGAGAGGTAGGACCCGGAGTCCACCTCCATTTTGCATGGTTGGCCCTCGATATGGACCTCGACGTGGACCTTTCTGGCGCCGTCGGAGATGGCGTGGCCGATGGTTACCGTCTGGTGGGTCTCTTCTCTGCGCCGGTTGTCACCGCCTCTCGAGGGTCGTTGGATCCGGTCCCATCGGCTGTCCGATTGGTGATCTCTGGTCCGGGGCGGTGGGCTTTCCCTTCTTCGGTCATGTTGGTCCCATCTGGGTGGATTGCGAGTCTTCTTTTGGCGGCAAACCCGGGCGATGTGTCCCTTTTTCTCACAATGCCAACAGATGGAGTCAAAAAATCGGCATTCTGATCTGGGGTGGTCGCCGCCGCAACCAGCACAGTTGGTCCTCGACCTACGACCTCTGCGGTTCCGTTGGTCGCGCCCCGTCTGCACTCGATGTATGTCTTCTTCGTCTTCGGACGTGCTGGATGCAGAATGGAAATCGCCGTGGTGTGTGGTTGTTTCGCTTTTTAGGTCGGCCGACCTTGCCGGGTTGTTGTTTCCGCCGCGGTCTTTCGCGTCTGGTTTCCGCATGCTGTCGGCGGAAGTGCGGGTTGCTTCTGCGGCTGCGGCTGCGGTGAGGGCGTCTGCTAGACTGATGTCGCCCTTAGCCATAAGCCGGCTCTGAAGCGCAGGGTCCCATAGGCCGAGCACGAATCGGTCTCTCAGGAGGCTGTTCAGGCTGTCAAATTCGCAGAGCCCCCCTAGGCGCCGCAGCTCGGCGACGAAGTCGCTCAGTTTTTCACCCGGTCTCTGGTCCCGCCGGTAGAATTCGTTGTGCCGGATCAGGATGGGGACCTCGGGAGCGTAATGTCGCCGAAGGATAGGTTCGAGGACATCCCAATCCATGGCTGTTGCGTCGGCCGGCTTGGCCAATGCTTTGGCCATCTGGAAAACTTTGGTTCCGCAATGGGTGAGGAAGACGGCGCGTTTTAGCGGGCCCGAGGCGTCCTTCATTCCGGTGCACTCGAGGTACATGCGGAAACGGTCGGAGAACGATTCCCAGTCCTCGGTGGCGGGGTTGAAGGGGGCGGGCGGTGCGATTTTCGCCATCTCGGTGCTTAATCTGGCTTTCGTCGGACACGGGGTTCGGTTCAGGGTCTGGATCCCATCCTCGTCGCCAGTGTCGTGTCCGCAAAAAGATGCCAGGAGTCGGTGACTTCGTTTAAAGCTCTTTATTGAGAAGCTAAGAACCGAACCGGCGAAAAGGAAAAAGCCCACGGCTTTTATTATTTTCGCCGCGGCGGCCGCGGCCAATGGCAGCATTTCAAGTCTCCCGCTCTTGGAGCGAGCCAATCGCGGGAGACTCTTAACGAGCCAATCGGCGCGGCTCGCCTGGCCAATTAGAAATCCCCGCGCTTTAGCCAATCAAAGCGCGGGGATTTCGAGTATGTAAATGAAGGACAGAACAGTGACGTGAAGCCTGGAGGACTTCAACTCCCAGAATTCCCCAGCCGGAAGGGGAATCCTGGGAATTGAAGTCCTCCAGGCTTCATGTCGCCAAGGTTGGAGACCCCTGTTCTAGACTGTGTTTCCCAACCTAGTGAACTTTAAGTTGTGTGGACTAGGGAATTCTGGGAATTGAATTATGAACCACCTTAAAATTCTTAAGGTTGACAAACACTGGTCTAGGCAGATACCTTACTCCAGTTTCTTCAACATGGTGCCCTCCGTGGGTGTCAAACTGCAAACCCCATGATTCTCAGGCAATGGGTATGTCTACGAGGAACAGAGATCAGCTTCTGACATGATCTATGTGTGTCTGTCTGTCTTCTTCTCTGGTAAAGTCTTGGGATGATGTGGGAATTGCCTTTAAAAAGAAACCACGGGTTTGCCATCAGATTGCATGCTAGCTACACAGAAATGGTTGGGGAGAACTGCATAAGCACCCAGCCATGAATGGACAAATGACTCAATTAGCCCACCATTACTGGAGAGCTGGGTCACTTTCCCCTAGATATGGGAGGTCTTTGGGTCTCCAGAAGTAGGAAGTATCATTCTAGTTGACGAGGAACTTTTGTTTTGACTGTCTACTACAAAGATGTTTTTATTTATTTTAGAGGTCTCCAAACTTGGCCAGCATATCTATGCTGGCTGAGGAATTCTGGGAGTTGAAGTCCACAAGTCTTAAAGTTGCCAAGTTTGGGGACCCCTGATTTATATAGATAGCAATTTTATTTTAAAAAATTGGACTGCAGAAACCCAATAAGGGAAAGAAAAATTACATGCTTTTGTGTCTATACCAGATCGTACAGAGATCATTTTGGAAAATAGTTGAAAGAAAAAGGTGGAAAGAGTAGAGAACCTGCTGAAATTTCGTATATGGGCTATATCTCATTTACAAAAGGATAGTGATGGTGGCAGAAAAGAAATCCAGTATTTGTACAACAAGAATGGATGGATAGATAGATGGATTTTGTTTTCATAGCTCTCACCCCTTCTCTATTTGCTGAGAAGAGATAAACACAGAACACAGAAACAATGTGTAGCTTTTTTTAAGAGAGGAAATCCTTTATAAATTGGATTAAGGGATGTTAGTCACTGCTGGCTACTTCTCAAACAGAAGTCAGACATTGAAAATCTTTGCCATTCACAAAAAAATGTATACATAAACCTTTAGTCTGACGGGTTCAAAAGATGTCTGGTTCAGAAGAGGAGGGGAACAGAAGCTTGTTTGATGGTGTTTTTTAAAAAAGTTTAAATTTGTTCGATGGTTTTTTTTTTTCTTTAATTGTGAACTATTTTAAGGTTGCCACATCTTTCTTCCTTCCCACTTCCATGGTGCAGGTAAATGCTGCAAAAGGTAGATGCTGCTAGAAAGATTCCTCTGAAAAGTACAATGCAAATCCAGCGTTAAACAAAGTTATAGTTTTCCGCTATAAATTGCCACACTGCAAAAACCAGCCTCTCTCCCAACTCCTCTTCCAAGGGAAACTTCCTGTGGCTACTCTCAAGGCAAAATATCCCAGACCAAGGATATTTATATTATGAGGAAAGCAAGCAGGATTTTTAAAAAAAAAAAAATGAGGGGGAGAAAGGAGGAGAGGGGAGGAGGACGTGTTTTTTCTCTCCAAAGAGGGTTTATTCATTTCGTGGCTTTGCAACTGCAACGCAGCTTACATTTACGCGGCACCCGTGCGGTTGAAGGGGAGGGAGAAGTAAGAATGTAATTGAAGCCACCAAAAATAACCCACTGGCAAAATGACACTAGTTATTCAACTTAGGCTTCTTTCAACAGTTCTCATGGCTATAATTCCAGAGATGTTTTTGCCAACATGCCAAAGAAATGGTTGCTTTTTCTTTCTTTCTTTTGTCTATCGCAAAAGAGGCCAGACACCCCAGAAATGCAGATTATAAGATTTGCAGCAAAGGGGTTAGAGAGCCGATTCAACCTATCCCAGCAGGTAACAGAATGTCTTTCTCAGGCCCCTTTACAAACACCCCCCCCCCCAAATAAATAAATAAATAAATAATTCAGTGAGCCTGACTCAGCAGCCTGACAGGAATAACAGCCTGCCTAGTTATGAAATGCTGGCTTAAACCAGGCCGTAATTATTCTTCTCTGAGAGACGCAGAAGGCTACAAACACAGGAGGCTCCAGCTAAAACATTTTCATAAAGTAAATTAGAGAGAAAATTGTCTGCCAGTTTTGTGTATCCTCATATGTCAAGATGAATAGCACATGTGTACACACACACACACACACACAGAGAGAGAGAGAGAGAGAGAGAGAGATAAAGAGGGATCAAAGCCTGAGAATGGAGGCATGGCTATGAAGTTTTATCTGCTTACAATCTTGAGATAGGCAAACAGCAGAACCAGGAAAGACCATTTCTTCAATGCCAGCATCCCACAGACTCTGGCTGTGTTTGGCAACAGTCCATAGATAAGAATCTAGCTGCTTAGATTGACTATTAAGTAGAGCTGAACTTGTATCAACCATTCTGAATAATAAATGATAAAACATTTTATCTATTCAGTGACCCATTTCTTATCATGTGAAAGATAGGTAAGACATCCCACAGGAATTGTTAGTCCTCCCCCCCCCCCCAAAAGGAGTGAGCTCTACACAACATCCCCCTGACAATGGACGGAAAAACTACTACCACCATAAAAGCTTCTGGTGAGTATTCTGTGCTGTATAAATAAACTTGTCGATCAAGGTTATCAGCCCACAAGCTATGATTATTTTCCAATGTTCATTTGTTGAACTTAGTATCCCTCATTTTTAAAGAAGGTTCTCTTATTAAAGGCCATAGGAGCCGCTTTACAACACTTTCATGAATCAGTAGCGATCATAATCTTGGACTATTTTATCCACCATTCTAAAAAGGCAAAGTTATCTTTTATTTAGGCAATTACTGAAAGCTCCCTTTTCAAGACTTGTCTAAATGCCTGATCAAGCCGTGCTTATAGTCTATATTTAGGAACCATCAGTCAGAATTTTTTTTTTTTAAAAAAAGATGTTCTTGGCTTAATCAATGCATCTGCAAATAAACAAAGACGTTTCTGATCAATCTCCTAATATCCCATTAAGTTCAAGCACAATTGAGAAAAACAGATCACCTCCCTCTCTTTAGCCTACAATTACACTACCGCCCAATTGTCACTTCTGTTGCCAACCTCATCCAAGTTGGGAAAACAATCCTACAGGCTAATTAAATCTCAGGCAGAGCCAAGGATGAAAACAGAATGTGGCCAAGTCCTTACGAGGTTGATTTCAAATACAAGAGCCCTTTCTCTCTACTCACCTCTCTGGTTACTTTTCTCAGCAGAAGTTACCTCTAGTATAATGAGGTTGGAGACCAAAAAAAAACCCAATTGGGAAGCGGGGTAAGGATGGTGGCTGGAAGAAAATGCAATTTGGGGAAGAATCTGGATAACCTTCAATTTTCCCACCGCATGCCAATTCTGTGACAATTCATATCTTTATGTCCCAATGCCTGCAATCATTTCTTCCCCCTTCTCTACACATACCTTTAGTGTTGCTAAATTGTTTTTGTGACTGGAGAGAAATGTCTTGATTCTCTAAGACAGTTTTGTAGGCTGATACAAAGGGAACCCCTCCCTTCACCCCCCACAAAAGAAAACCTGTTATGGGACTGAGTGGCAAATGCATTTTTCTAATTTAACTTTCTAAAAGGAAACCAAACATAAAATGGAGGCACACAGAAATCCCCAAGTAAATACTTTTGGTTTGATTCTCAGTGAAGGAGTGGGCTGTGTTTCTGAAGCATGGAAAAAACAGAATTCCTGAATGATCATCTTTGCTATTCACCAGGCAGAAAAAGAATTGGTGGTCTAGAATTTGTGCAGTCGAAACTCAAAAGATCTCCTGCATTCCACCACTGTTTATACTTTTCAGTCGGCTTTGATAGGGGCTGTGGAAAGAGGAACATTTTAACAGACCTATTCATGCCTTTATTAGAACAATTAAGGGACTCCTACAGTTTTAGCTGCAAAAAAATGGGAACCCAATTAAATGAACTCCAAAGCAGAAAAGCTCCAATTGCTGGCAATGTAGAAGAGTCGCATTATTTAAATAATCAAGATAAAGGCTTACTTTAAAATTCCCTAAAATAAAACCCTCTTTTATAGCAGAGTTCTCAGACAGGTTAAGGAAGACTTCTCTCCCTTCAGTACTTTGATGACCAGCCTAAAGTAAATACTTAAACTGTACCTGTTGCATATTTGGGATATGTCTCCTCTTATTAAAAATGTGGACATTAGTTTAAGTAGAAATAAATTGATGAACCAATTAATGTCTCCCTCTTTTGAGCAGCTTTATTCAGCTGGGCCTGGTATACTTGGAACAGCTTTTATCAAGCAAAATAAAGTTGTCTTCAAGTTGACCTCAGCTTCCGATTATTCAAATCTACCAAAAAAAATAAAACTAAAAGTCCAAAGCTACTTAATCAAGCAACAGATGTAACTGCTTCCCAAATTTTCAGAATTTAGAGCAACCTGCCGTATATCAAATCCTAAAAATCTCCAGTATCGGTACTAAAAATTCTGGATAATTGAATAGTCAACTTCTTTTCCGTATTTTATTGAACCAGCCTTTCCAAAATTCTCAATATCTTGAGAATCTCCATAGACATTTTTCCAAAATACAGTTCCACAAATTCAACAATTACCAGCCATCCCCAAAGGGGTCGAAAATAATTTATTTAGGTTTCTCCAAAACTATTTGGTACCTACATGAAGGAGCATTAAGCACTTTCATTTTTGATTTTTGCCCTGAATGAAAAATTACAGAATCGTCTTATAGTCAGAAATCCAACCATATTGTACTTTTTGCCCCATCTGTTATCTTTTTCATGACTTTTCATCAAGGCTCCTACATGCCTTTTCATTGGTCTTCTGCTTAATGTCTTAGCCTCTGCAGTTATGCCAGGCAGATTTGTTGGTGTCCCGTAGGGAAAACGTTCGTGTTTTTTTAGATCTGCTAAACAAGTTGTCTGCTGAAATATTAAGCAGATTCCTACATTATCTAGAACCGGGATGGCAAACCTATGGCACGTGTGCCAGAGCGCTCTCTGTGAGCACATGCACCATCGCCAGCTGCTCTTCTGGTGTTTGGTTGGTGCGTGCATGCACACCGGCCAGCTGGTCTTCGGTTTCTGGCACTCCAGCTTGCAAGAAGACCAGGTGGCTGGCGCGTGGATGTGCACCAGCCAGCTGGTCTTTGGTTTCCAGCTTGCATGCATGCACATACGCGCAGGGGCATGCACATTCCAGTTTGGACATTTGGTGCGGAAAAGGTTCACCATCACTGGTCTAGAAGTTTTGAGCATGGATGGTGGTTCAGCAGATACCAGGGAATTAGAATCTAAGTAATCATCCTTGGCCATCCTGGCTGGAGAAGCTGGGAGTTAGAGTGGAACAGCTCTTAGAGGAACACTAGCTCCTCGTCTCTAATTGGAGAGAAGTTGTGTAATTTAAAGTGCAATAATGAAAACTTTCCTCTTTTTAATTATGTTGATTGGTTGCCAGTAAATCACTTCTTTTTCTAATTTACACACAGAGGCAAGCCACATTCAAATAAATGTAAGCTGTGGGTCTTTTTTTAACAGGCACGGGATAAACTACTTTTTAATCAGAAACATACCATACTCCCTTAAGCTGAGGAAAGAAACCTTTTTCTTCTTGCCAATAAAGCAACCAGGCCCTAAGAGGTAGTCCATTAAACTATCTCCAGGGTCTTAATTGCTATCTATCTTCAGTCAGTTGCCCAAAAGCAAGTGGGGAGCCTGTCCTAAAGCTGCCAGAGGAGTTCTGGCAAATCTCATTTTGTGATGCAAAATAATCTTGCTGACCATCAGGCCTGCCACCTTGGAGAACAAAGAGAAGTTAGGCTATTTTCAGATGGATGGAAAGGTCCAAGGTTGGTAGTTATTTCTTGGAAGGCCAGCCCTCTTGCTCCTTCTTATACTTCTAACAGCTGCATGTCATGCAGGACTAAAGCACCCCCCCAAAAGCAAGCAAGCAAAAAAAAAAAAAAATCCTTGTTTAACACTGTAGTTGACTTGCGTTCATGGGGGCTAATAACCAATCCATGTGGGGGATACCATATTAAAAAAGTGCAAAGAATTTCACTGCATGTGCCAATTTGCTATCAGCTCATGCATCCAAAAACAGGATCTTGATGCCTCATTTCACATAGCTCATCAAAAGTCTGCCAAATAGCCTACATTTCATAGCACTGGCACATTGAAGCAAGGATGCAATTGAAGGATTTAATAGATAATCTAAACTCAATGCCTCAAGTGATGTGCCAGATGTCACTGAAATGTCACTAAGTACAACTTGTATTCCTAAGTGACAGATATAAGCAAAATGCTTCAAACAATTAACACGAAGAGCTGCTTTGAGTGTTTTAAGTACCTGCTTCTTATGATACATAATCATTTCCTCAATCTGCAAAGCACATGGCTTTAAAAAAAAAATAAGTGGAATGAGCATCTAGATCAGAATTTAGGCTATCTGGATCTTTTCCACTCTGGACAATAAGAAGAAAAATCTGCCTACTAATTTAAGTAGAGAGGAAGACTTAGCATTCCAGTACGCTGAATTGTTCCTGGGGGGAAAAAAGGTGTGTGAAAGACACTGAATCCTTTCTTTAGAGATCCAGCCAGTGCCACTTCACTTATTATATGTCCTGTTGTATTTAGATCCTCCTCCTCCTCCTCCAAACCCCAAGGCTCATGCAAGATAGCATTTCCTTCCTGATCATCATAAGGAGACAAGATATTGTCCCTTTTATGCAGACAGAGGATAAATGCTAAATGTAAAGAATGGGCCCCGATGTTGTCCAATGAAACTCAGCCAGGATCTAAACTTGGGTTGCGTGTTGCCTCTATCAGCTTCACCACCTGCAGAAAGGTATCCATTTCAATTGCAATTAAGAGCATCAATGGCCTCATCTTGCACAGCAGGTGGTGCAGGAGGGAAGGAAAGAGAGGCCCTAAAGCAGGACATCTGTGAATTCCCTTGACTCTGAAATAAGAGAAGAATATTGGTCCAATATAGTAATCTGGCTACAATCTGCTTTGCTGGTGTATCAAGCAACAACAGACAGAGTAAGGCAAAGTGCATTGGCAGAGAAACACCCATTGAGAGCTTTGGAGGTCCTTAAAGCCTTTGATCTTAAAATTCACAAAAAAGTAACTAATCATTTAAGTGCAGCCAGCTTTAAGTATAGTAACAACAATTTTTCCACCAAAGATCGGCAGGATAGGGCAACGGCTTCTTGTGTTATTTATCTTATAGTAGGATTCCAAGATTTTTTAAAAAAACATTCAAGCCAACAAATCACTTAAAAGAAAAATAAATGTTCGGATTCTTGGAGAAAAAAGGGATGTTTTTGATTTGATATCAAGAGGAAAGCAAAGCCTTTTTATTTTCTTGGGAGCACATTTTTGTCCAAAGTTAAGCCTTGGGAAGTCTTTGCAAATAACTACTACTCTAACATTCAGCATAGGTTTTACACTGGAAGTAAGTAAAGCTGAATGTGACAGCTGTACTGTTAGGATGGCTGGTAAGGGAATATGAAAGAGAAATATAGTTGTATTTTCCAGATCTTCACATTTTAGGCTTTTAGCTTGATACAGGTAGTCCTCGACTCATGACCACAATTGAGTCCAGAATTTATGCTGCTAAGTGAGACATTTGTTAAATAAGCTTTGCCCCATGTTACAACTGTCCTTGCCATATTTGTGAAGTGAATCGTTGCAGTTGTTAAATTAGTAACCCGGTTGTTATGCAATTCTGGGTTCCCCATCGACTTTGCTGGTCAGAATGTTTCCAAAGATGATCACGTGACCTCCAAGACACTGCAACTGTCATAAATATGAACCAGTTATCAAGCATCCAAATGTCAATCACATGATCATGCTACAATGGTCATAACGCAGGGGTGGGATTCTACTGGTTCAGCCCGGTTCAGGTGAACCGGTAGCTCCGAGGATCAGCTGTGAGCAAATCAGTTCTCTCCGACGATCAGCTGTTGGGCCCACCCACTTGCCTCGGCTCTAGCCTGTGCTTTATATCCTGGTTTTCAAGCTCAGCTGATTCTCACAGCACAGCAGATTGCCACGCATCAGCTGTTTAACGCACAGAGATTGCTGGAGAAGGTCAGTAGCAAATGCTCTGCGTGCACACGAAGCAAGCATTTGGCACGTTCACCAAACCTGTTGTTGCACTGGTTGAATCTGCACTGCTGATCATAAGTGTGAAAAATGGTCATCAGTCACTTTTTTCAATGCCATTGTAACTTTGAATGGTCATTAAATGAACTGTTATAAGTTAAGGACTACCTGTATATGTTCTACTTCCTTCAAACTATGATGATCAAAGGTAAGGGTGCTCACCTTGTGCTAGCCAACCTATCACCTACCCAAGCCTTCTTACTCTTGTCACATTTTTAAAAAAAATATTTTAACAACATCATGCAAAACCATTAGGACCCTCAGTTTCCAGCATCATAGACAAGCTGAAATAAACAAAAATAAAATTAATTTAGCAAAATTAGTTTAGCAAAAATAAATTAATTAAAATTTTATCTCTATGAATCAAATAAATTAATTCTGGGGGGGAAGCCCTAAAATGGACCTCTAGTAAATACATTTTTAGATTAATTGGGGAGGGTATGGTTTATTTCTAACTGTAGGTTTTGTGCCATTCTGTTGCAGAGTGTGATTGTCAGCACTATGTTCACCAAGGACACATGGCAAAACCATTGATCAGTGCATGATGCCATGGAGGACTTGCACTTCTGCAGGCTTGTTGCAGAGTTTGATCTTTTGGAGCAAAGAGTAACCAACCTTGAGTCACCCAGCCAGCTTCTTTTTCAAAGGAGAGATTAGAACCTGGATCTCCCAGTCTAGAAATCTTCAAACTTGGCAACTTTAAAACTTGGTGACTTCAACTCCCAGAATTCCTCAGGCAGCCATGGGTGGCTGGGGAATTCCGGGAATTACACAAGTCTTAAAGTTCCCAGGCTTAGAGAATCCTGTTCTAGTCCAGCACATTAAATTTTATACTCCACTGATTGGTTTCCAACAATGCAACGTAACTCAAAAATTTGCCTGTCTCATCTCAAAAATTTGCCAGTCTCATTCCAGTAGCATCACTACAATACTTGGTGTTCTTATTTAACCCCCCCCTTTTTTTAAAAAAAAGCCTTCTCCTCCCACCATCAATCCGTGCTTTGTTTCATGTAAATTTGTGACCTTGAGGGTGAAACCAACCAGAAGAAAAGGGGAAGAAAATTAATGTTCAATAAATGTCTGTGGAATATGGCAGTTTGAGAAGGGGTTTGTGATTCAATTTTGTGTAATTGAGATGTTTCACCCAGGAATATAAAAACAAATCTATCAGACAAGCAAATCAGGAACACTATGGATCCCTAATGTAAAAAGCATGTGAACAAAAGTTCTCAGAATTGTAGCATGTATTATAAAACAAAACAAATAAATAAAACTATTTTATTACTATGGAAGGACAAAGCAATCTCGGAAGACAGAATTCTATCCCTATTTCTTTTTTTATACATGAAATGGTTACTGAAAAATTTAACAAGAGTAAGAATTATTACAAGCTAAAATAGAAGAAGAAAGTGAGAAAAGAAAAAGCTAAAAATGCAAAAAAACCCCAAAAAGATAAGTTGCTTCTGATTTTCTTCACAGCTGTTATAATTACAATTATAATTTAACCACTCTCTAAAATGACTAATGACTCTCTCCTTTCTATAATCAAGCCTGTTTAATAATCAAAATCATAAATCATAAATTCATTTTTATGCAAAATGTAAGGGTTTCCAGTCATCCATAAATATGGAAATTCGTCTTTTCTCTAATCAAGCAAGTCAATTTAGCAATTTTGGCAAGTTTTGTCATCTTTACCCACCATTCCTCCATTGTGTGATTGCCAAAACTTTCTATCTTTCTGCGTACAGTAATCTCACTGTAATTTTGATACATTAAAAACAGTGACTCGTGGCTCCACCCCGGGTTCTGGTTTCATCTGAATGCCAATCTTTTAAATTATTTGAATCACATTTGAGACCAACAATTTTTTTTTAGCTTTTTCCACCATACACAATAAAAATGACCCCTCCAATTTCCAACATTAACTTGAAGTATATTTTTACACAATCTAGATAATTTTTCTGGCATCATATACCAGCAAATCTACCCTTGTTTTTCATAAGATGTGAAGCATGGTAATTTCCAATGTTATTTAGCAAGCAGCATTCTGTAAACTTTAGTGGTTGTTTCAGTTTTAAGCACCTTTCTAAAAATACAAAGGAACAATTTCTGAAGGATATTCAGTTCTTGCCAGTTACCAGCAAAAGGATGGCACTTGCCATATTAATGAGGAAAATATGCTAATTATTCTGAGGGCATGCTATAAAGAAATGTTAATGTGCTACTGTCTTTTGTCTGAGGTATTTTTGTCACTTGTCTAACTACAATTTATTTGCCTCATTTAAAGCTTCTTAGTTGGAAAGTCATCAAGCATAGCATTCCATTCAGGGGTACCACATTGGGGGCGACAGAGAAGGTAAGAATGTATAGATGATGACCATGGTTACAGCTCCCATCTTGAAATCTTCCCTCCCATCCACCTCAGCAGCTGCCTCTGATTCTATTTTCAACTGAAGGGGGGGGGGAATCAAGTCAACTAAGTTGTCAACATTTTAACTCACCTTGTTTCTGTATAAAAATCCTGAGCAATGGGTTTGCACTTGAAACAGCCTTGTAGAAGTTGTCATCATTATTAATGGGAAGAAGATCCCCATGGATGTCAGCATAGCCTACCATTACCGCCATGTTAGAAATATGGTGGATGTGAAGGAGAAGTTTGTAGAAATCTTCGAATTTTCCTGGCTTGAAACGATCCAGGGAAAATCTTCGAAATTCTGCTCCAAACTAGGATCAAGGGGAAAAAAAGGAGAAATGACCACATGTCAGGATTTGTATGACTGCAAATGTAGCTCTCGGTTTACCCTTTTTAACCTTAAGCAACATATACATTTTTGCAGAGTTTTGTACTAGAAATAGTCCTCAATGACCACAATGGAAATTGTTAACTGATGCGGTTGTTAAATAAAACATGACCTTGCCAGACTTATAATGTCAGTTCTGCTGTGGCTGTTAAGCAACTTGCCCATGGTCATCAAGTGAGACCTCCTGTGATCGTAACCTGATTTTACCGCCAGCTTTTGTATTGACTTTGATTATTGGAAGCCAGCTGTAAAGCTCACAATTAGCAATCATGTGACAGTGGGAATCTCACAATGTTTGTAAATGTGACTCAACTGTGTTCAAATAGTGACCGTATGACTGCAGGGCCATTGCGATGGTCGTAAGTTTGAGGAGTTGTCATAAAGTTATTTTTTTCAGCACCATTGTAATTTGAATGATTGCTAAACAAGACAGTTGTTCATTGAGGACTACCTGTATTAACACTTGTGATTTTAAAAGGACAGCTAAAAATGTGAAAATTAATCCAGGGTTAAACTGATTTGCACAATAATGTAATCCTCAAAGTTCCAACCAAGGATCTATAATGTAGAAGTTTCTCTTAATTTTTCCTGCCTTAATTTTCTGAGTTTACTCGACCCCAAAAGCAGGATCAATGTTGTTAGAATGATTTCATGCCTTTGATAAAATTATTTGCATGCCGTCTTTATTATTATTTTTAAGTAAAGCAGCTGAACATATCCAACATACTTTCTTCCTTCTATGGCAATACTTCTACTTTCCCTTAGATCAATGATGGTGAACCTTTTTGTTGTGGGTGCCATGCACTGGCACCCACAATGTAATGTGCCCCCCCAACGCATCCACGCACAATACCCCCCTTACCTGCACTGCACATGTGCATGCCTCCCAGCTGATTTTCAGCCTGTTTGAGGCCATTTTGGGGCCTTCCCTAAGGCTTGAGGGAAGCCTCTGCAGCCACGGGAGGCCAAAAAACAGGCATTCCAGAAATACCGTAAGTGCCTGTTTTCAGTCTACGGAGGGCTTCTGGAGCCCTGGGAGGCCATTTTCACCCTCCCGGGGGCTCAAGGGAAGCCTCTGCAGCCCTGGGAGGCTGAAAATGGGCCCATTTCAGCACTTCCAGTATTTCCAGAAGGCCTGTTTTTTGGCCTCCTGAGGCTGCAGAGGCTTCTCTTGAGCCCCCGGGAGGGCAAAAACAGCCTCCCTCGGGCTCCAGAAGTCCTCTGTAAGCTGAAAATGGGCACTTCCAGAAGGCCTGTTTTTTCGGCCTCCCAAGGCTGCAGAGACTTCCCTCAAGCCTCGGGGGGGGGGGTATGTGAAAACGGCCTCAAACAGGCCGAAAATCAACTGGGAGGCGCACACATGCGCAGTGCAGGTAAGTTTGGCTGGGGCTTGCATGCCCGCACAAATGGCTCTGCATGCCACCTGTGGCATGCGTGCCATAGGTTCACCATCACGGCCCTAGATATTCTGCTTCCTATATTAACAATCTTTTCTTGGGATGCTACCTGGTTTGATTTTATAAATTCTATTTCATTGCTGTCTTTCCCCAAATTGTAAAAAGCTCAACTTTAGTGACTCATCTGACTAAAGCAATCACATCCTTTTTTCATGTTCACACAGAAATGTGTAAAAAAACCCACCCCGGTTCTTTCGTGAGTAGGCAGAGAAATGCTGTATTTACTCAAATTCAAAGCTTTTGTTCCATATCATTTCAAAGCATGCACAGTCCTATGCGATAAATGCCAGTAGCATTAATCACCTTTTATTATGCCCAGATGCTTCTGCCCAAAGATGAGGCTATTCCTTAGATTGCCTTAAAGAGAATCAATCTAATAATAAAGGACGCACTGCTTTTGTACTACAATCCATGGGCAACATTTATAACATTCCCACGGAATACAGTTTCCCTCAACTAGACCTACAGACTCTTAATGGAGACATTAGGGCAAATCAGTGAAGAAAAAAAATGAGAAAGGCTGTATGGGTAAGAAAAAGCTCGTTCTAGCTTTAAACATCAGAGCAACTTAAGGACAACCAAGAAGAACCTCGATGAGAAAGTTAGTAGTACTATGTAGTTTTTGCTTTGACCACAAAACTTGAAAGAGTTAATAGAAGCCAATAAGGATCCTCAACTTACTCTGAGTTTGTTCAGGGATGCTAAAAGGTATCAAGCATGAGGAAGCAAGTTACTATATAAGCTTTGAGGCAAAACTGAAGATGTTCACAAGAGGCTTCCCTTGTTAAGTGGTAGTTTAAGGGTACTCAGCAACAACCAGGGGAGACATGAAAGCAGTCTTCCAATATTTGAGGGGCTGCCATAGAGAGGAAGGGGTCAAGCTATTTTCTAAAGCACCCAAAGACCAGACAAGGAATAATGGATGGAAACTGAACAAGGAGAGATTTAACCTAGAAATAAGGAGAAACTTTCTGACAGTGAGAACAATCAACCAATGGAACAGCAGTTGCCTTCGGAAGTTGTGAGAGCACCATCACTTGAGATTTTCAAGAAGAGATTGGACTCCCATCTGTCAGAAATGGTGTAAGGTCTCCTCATTGGGCAGGGAGTTGGACTAGATGACCTACAAGGTCCCTTCCATCTTTGATTATCTGTTATCTGTTAACTGAAGGAAATAGTTGCATAAAACGTACTGAATGCTTTTAAAGAATATAGGATAAAGATAAACCAAACATAGAAATAAGACAATAATAAAGCAGTTACTATTGTTGGAAGAAATATCCTTCTGGGTTCAGTTCCAAGTGGGGAAAAAGACACTGGATTCATGGAAGTGGCTTGGAAAGAAGGTTTATTGATGAACAGGACCACATGGCTTGAAGATCCTGGGAGAAAAGGGAAGAGATGCTGAGAGTCCCTGGGTTTTATGCCTCTTTGGGCTTTGAACTTCCTGGGACACAGGGAGAATATCCTGATTTAGTTTCTGTCAGAAGTCAAAGCTACCTTTGTAGGTTGTCTGTGTGCTAAGTTTGGTTGAAACTTGGTGGGTGGTGCAACGAAGGGCAATTGAATGGTTCTGCCTGAAGAAGGTAGATCTTTGTTATGTAGAATAGACTGGTCCAGGCCTTAAATGGTCCATTGACAAAGGTGGGAGGGCTGAGTTTCTGCTTTTCTTTTAGGGGAAATATTCTGCATTTTTAGTGTATCCTAAAATATATCACTTCTCTAGGATAGGGGTGGATTTTAACTTCCAACACTACTAAAGAAGTATGTTCTGTCCAATAAAATCATCCATCCAGAGAGATAAACTCTCTCCCCTCCCCCCCCCACACATATACACACACTGATATAATAGCAAAAACAGGAATGTGGTGTGCATATTGCGATCTTATACTCTGGGGATATGCTATTTCTTAAATAAAGAGAAAAATACTTAAAATTCAAACAGATTTACTATTGAAAAAGTAACTGATATACTGTATTAGTATATGAGCCATAGTCTCTATATTAGCAGAGGAATGATTTTTATAAACCAAAACATAACATCAAAACAACAGAAACAGAGCAGGCCTATTTGCAATAAGAGATTAAGTATACCCAACTGCCTTCAAAAATCACAGAGTGAAAATAACTCTTATTACATACTTTAAACTCCAAGCATACAAAATGTGAAAGTTTAATTGTTTGTATGCATTCATTCAGTATTTCCCAGACCGGAAAGCAATAAAAAAAGATTCTGTGAAGTCCAAAGCTTGTAAAAGCTAAGACATGTAATGATCAGTGAGTGTAACAATTAAAAGATAACACAAGTCTCAAATATATGGTAGAAAAACAACTCTTAAGCATCTATAAATAAAGCGACTTTGTAGAAACATATCCACAGGCCCTACATGCCAAAATACTTTGTGAATTATAAGTTAACCATTCTTAGACCTTAAGCCAAATACTTTTGATTTAACTGCTCCCAACTGTTTATTTTATGAAAAAAGTTATTTCCATCCTTTTCTCCATAATTAAAGGCTAGTGAGCAGCAATGATACACCCCTACTCAGTATAGTGCCAAACAGAATATCTCATAGCTGGTGTTTGTCTCGACTTTCTGAACTATATTCTCTGTTGCTTTGAACTTTCCTATCACTCAAATGCTAAGTAGATTTAGAAGGTTTTAATGTTTGCCTATCACACAGACAACACTAAGACACCAGCCAGGACAATCCTTCATTACAGGGACTTAATCTACTTATTAGTGCAATTTTTAAACAATGAAATACAGTAAGCTACTTTGACCTGCTTACCTAGTGCAAACATTCAAGTACAACTACAAAGCTAAAGAGAGAAAGAGGAGAAAAGGCAAAAGTAAGACGAAAGTAATTAGGTTAACAGTGCTACTAATAGTGACTAAGAAAGTAGATTTATATGTGCTTACTTCCCAAAATGGGTTGTCATTGCAGGAATCTCTTAAGTATTTGTCACTGTCTGGTTGATTTGCAGTTAGAAGCAAAAAGAAATAACCAACCCATCCTAGCACAAAAGAAATTCTTGTCTATTTTCATACTACTTGAGTGCCAGCAATAATAAAGAGAGTCAAGCAGCTTATACAAAAATAAATTCACTGCAAAAGTTAATGCAATACACAAACATTAATGGAATCAAGACTGGTTTTATAATCAAATGCAGGTAGTCCTCAACTCAATTGGAACCAGGGCAAAGCTGTTAAGGAAGACGCCCATGTGACTGCTACGACTATAATTCAACCTCTCCCAGTTTTAGTCATTAAACGATTTTGTGGGTGATTAAGTAGTTGGAGTCCCAGGTAAGGAGCATTGGGTGCCTTGGAGGGAGGGGGACCCTGGGCGGCTTCACTCAGGAGCTGAAAATCCTCCCTGCCAAGACCCAAGCAGGACTTTCAGCCCCTGAGCTGCCAGACACTCGCTTGCAACCTGCAGTAGGCCTCCCAAGGCCTTACCCAATCCGCAAAGGCACCCCATGCTCCATTCCTTACTGAATTGCCTCTCCCCTCAGGAGCGGAAAATTCTTCCTGGCAAAATCCAAGCAGGATTTTAAGTTCTGAGCAAAAAGATAGTTTCATGAAGAGACATTTGAGAAAACTAGACATAAAGGAAATATCTCTCCTGTTGAATGTGGACAGTAAGTCCTACAGCATTTTAGATATACCAGAGCTGTATCCCCAAATAAGATCTTACAGTTGGAAGGTCCGTATATCTTGCTAGGAACTTCTTATTTGCAACATCTTCCCATCAAAAGTTAAGTTTGGTTGCATGACTATCTGGGAAAGCCAGTGGACATAGGTGTTCTTCAGAACAAAGCAGAGCCAGTAGTGGAAAAGAAACTGTCCTCTCTCAAGTGAAGGAACATGCCATCTTTTTCCAGCCCTTTCCCTAGTGGTTGGAAACTCATTCTAGAATATTCTGGCTCTGTTATAAGAAGCCATATCCCAAGCAAGTATGTGGAAGTCCCAACCAGCATGCATGGAGAGGAGAGATTTCAATCTTCTCCTATGTTCTTCTTTCTGAAAACTACCTCCTAAATGTATGCCTCCTCCTCTACTGATGAGATCTCCAACTGGCAGATGATCTTAGTACCTTTTGAACAAGAGGGGAAAGACCACTTTCCCTCACCAAAGCCCCCTAGAACTGGCTGTAAAGAAAAGAAGAGAACTACCATAAAACTGTGCCCCCCCCCCCATTCATGATCCATGACACTGGTCCAAAAGGATAATGGAGTCAGCAGTATCTAAAGCTGTTAAGCCATCAAGGAGTACAAGGATGGATGCATCACCTCCATCCTGCAATTGCCAAAGATCACAACAAAAATAATCAAGGTTGTCTTTATACTGAAACCTGACTGAAACAGGTCCTCGATAATCCACTTCTTTCAAGTTCTTTGCAACAACAGCCCAACCACCTTCTCAATAACCTTCCATGTTTCAACCATATTTGAATATTTAATAAGTGAGGGGAAATGTCTATGGAGATTCTCAGTCATCCAGGTCATGGTTGTCCCAAAGATGCTTTTTTCAAGAGGCAACTGGACTTTCTGGTTTTTCTTTGAAGAAGTTTCACTTCTCATCCAAGAAGCTTCTTCAGCTCAGAGCTGAAGAAACTTCTGGGATGAGAAGCAAAAGGTCCTCAAGTTGTCTCTTAAAAAAGCACAAGTGAGGGGGAAATGGACATTTTAATCAAGTTGATCCAAACTGCATAATCCAGTTACACAGTTGTTCCAGACTCCCTGATCAACATAAAGATAAAGTGAAGTAATAAATACTATTTATTTTATTATCATTACTTACTGATAATGACCACGATACAGTCCTCAACACAGCTTCTGCACACAAGGTACATTAAGCAATATAAAAGATACCTGCAGCTATAGAAATTGAGCCAGATTGTGTAATTGTTCTGGAAGTGGCCTACCCATTAAGAAAAAAAAAAAAAGGAATAGTTTCTCTTCTTTAGCTTCGTAAACTTTCTTGACAAATTACATAGGAAGAACAGTGAAACAACACACAAGAGACTGATCAACTTTCTCCTTGTCAAGAGGCAAATGTATTCTTGCACTGTTGTACTGTTGAATCTCCTTTCCAGAAGTCATAATAGCACATCAGATCTTGCAAGAATAAAGGCTCTCCTATGATTTTGCCCATAAAGTATTGACAAAATAATTTGCATTTAGAAACAAGATATTGCAAACAAGCCTGATCTAAACACAACGAACATCTTTCTACAGAATGTGGTCAACCTTCTTATTTCATGTCTTGTCAAGGTTCTTGAAAAAGTCAGCTGAAGCTAAGCATTGGCCAGATAGGCTACAAAATTCTAGACCCAAATGTATCCGGATATCCATAATCACAAGAAGTTGTATGATGACCCAGGGTGGGATACAAAAGCAACAAAGTCACAAAAACAAGACCCTTTTATTCTTTCAACTTGGCTTTAAAGGTCCAATTATCATTGACTGGAGAAAAATCTCCCCCACAAAGAGTTGCAAAAAGGAAGAACTTCTATTCAAACTCAAAATACACATAAATTATAGATAGAAAAAACAACAACACAAACCACACTGAAGAATTAATGAGATAAGGCAGGATAAGGGCTTGAAGACATCCACAGATATTGAAATACACACAGTGGGAAGGACGCCAGAATTCAGATAAGAACTGACAGACTATAAATATTTTCATGCTTTGCTTCCAGCACTGGCCCATACGCAGTTTCTCCTTTTAAACAGTCCTCACAGCTGCAGCCAATGAAGAGGATCAAGGCCCTTTCCTCCCCTGTAGACCACGCCATTCACGTTTCTCCCTTATCTGCTCCTCCCTGCGTGCTCTAGGATGAAGAGGGGATGGGCCTGGATCTTCCTCTGAATGCCCAGCCAGCATGTGCCCTTCCCCAGTTTCCTCCACAACCTTTGGAGCCACACTCTCACTCCTCTCCCTCTGAGTCAGATTCTAACAGGGGCATGTAATAGTTGTCTTGAAAGTCAGGGTGAAAGGAGACCAGGGAACTTTCAAAGAAGATTAAGACAAGATCTCAAGCAACAAAGCTACATGTGAGCCTCTAGAGACATTAAGCTAGGTTCCAGCCTCAACAAAGACTTGCAAATGCAGCAGGAAACTTGCAACAAAGCTCTTAAATATTTAACTTAAATTGTGAGAGGGATCTTGGAGTCCTAGTGGACAACCTTTAAATATGAGCCAGCAGCTGCCAAAAAAGCCAACACACAGGCTGCATAAACAGAGGGATAGAATCAAGACCACTTTATAATGCCTTGGTAAGGTCACACTTGGAATACTGCATTCAGTTTTGGTTGCCATGATGTAAAAAAGATATTGAGACTCCAGAAAGGTTGCAGAGAAGAGCAACAAAGATGATTAGGGGACTGGAGGCTAAAACATATGAAGAACGGTTGTAGCAACTGGGTATGTCTAGTTTGATGAAAAGAAGGACTAGGGGAGACATGACAGCAGTGTTCCAATATCTCAGGGGCTGCCACAAAGAAGAAGGAGTCAAGCTATTCTCCAAAGCACCTGAGGGCAGGACAAGAAGCAATGGATGGAAACTCATCAAGGAGAGAAGCAACTTAGAACTAAGGAGAAATTTCCTGACAGTTAGAACAATTAATCAGTGGAACAACTTGCCTCTAGAAGTTGTGAATGCTCTAACACTGGAAGTTTTAAAAAATGTTGGGTAACCATTTATCTAAAGTGTTGTAGGGTTTCCTGCCTAGGCAGGGGGTTGGACTAGAAGACCTCCAAGGTCCCTTCCAACTCTGTTATTCTATTCTATTGTATTCATTTAGACTAAACAGCTTTGAAAAGTCCCAAGTTCTAATTACAGATCTGAATACCATGCCAAATAATTCATTATCTGGGCTGTATAGGTCTTTATCCCAGCTGCGTTATACAGTTTGAATGGCACGGAATGGCACTTCTGAGACTAATGGGCCCATATGGAAGCAGCCCTTAAGTGTTCGTTCCATGTAGCTGAGGTTTGAAAAGAAACATTCAGATATTTTAATGCCTGGGGCTGAATTTGCCAAGCACGATGCGACCAGCAGGTCTTTTTTTTTAAAAAAAAATACAGCTATTGTTCTGTTGTGATTGATGACTAGACTTTACTCTTCATAGTAAAACCCACTTGGGCTTAAAGAGGATAGCTGCATTATCCACATACAATAGAATGAGACAGATCTATTGGGCAGCGTAGGAACGGGGTGAAAATCAGATTTTGACAGAGTACGCAACCAGGAATTCATATGGAACTAAAAAATGGGACAGGCATCAACATGCAACTTTCTTTTATTCCACTTTGGAGAGGTATTGAAGAAGACAGAAGCGCCCTGGTGTGTTCCAACAGATTCACACTCAAATCATTTTCATGTAGTAAAAGAACAGAATACAGAATACCGGACAATGAGACTGGTTAATGGAGGATGCAGTCAATTTTACACCTAGAGAGCTTGTTTCTGTGGTTCAGGGGAAACGCTTTAATCAATAGAGGCAACATAAATTTGACAAGTTTATATAAGAGATTGGAAGCCATTTGTGGAATTTCTGCATGTGAAAATATCATACATCAATGGACTTGTTAACAGAAGGTTTTGAAGATGAGTGTAACTTTTTGTGTTACCAATTAATAAGTTGTTGTTGTTTTTTTGCAATGGGTCAATTTGATTGATAGACAATAGAATTTTATATTTGGGGTGTTATGTTCTGTGCATGGGCTCTAAGGAGTAGACGAGCCGGTGAACAGTGAACTTCAAACTCTTTATTTACATGTGTAACAGCTCAGCTCTATGGCCGCAATGGCCCCCTTTATATAGGCAAGCTCTTGAGTATTTAACCAATAAAAACACAGGGAGCGCTAGATCCGTTAACCAATGGGAGAGGCTCGTTAACAGCCAATCAGATTCTCCTGAACAGACCAATCCGATGTCACTATTATCGGCCAATCAGAAGTGCAGGGCCAGAACCCTGCACTTTACTTCAAGCTCTTAATAATCTTTATTCAAGTATTTTTATTAATTCACAATACCCCTTCCCCCCGGGTTCCGTTTAAGGGGTGCAGTCATGTAGTCTTTGAGGTAGGCAGGTTGTTTTGATTGTCTATTTGATTTGCGTTGTTCTCCCGGTATTTGGCTACAGTCTTGTTGGGGTAGGACGTTATCTGGTGAAGAGGGTGCCTCCAGTTCTGTATTCAAATTTTCGTTGCCGCTAATGTTCTTGGCATCTCCTTGAGGCGAGCTCACCCCCATCCCCGATCCTTCTTCACGTGTTGCCTCTGATCGGTCATTACTTCCGCTTAAGCTTTCTGCCATTTCAAATTCAGCTTCCTCGGTATCTCCTCCCCCCTCGGTTTGGAAGTCAGGGGACTCGGAGATCCCCGACTGTAGCCTTGAACGCAGCTGATCAATATGGCGCTTCCATATTCTATCGTCGCGACATCTCACGCGGTATGATCTGGGGCCGGTAACTTGGACTACAGTTGCCTCGACCCACAACGGATCACCCGAAAAGTTCTTAGCGAAAACCAAGTCGCCTACCTGGAAGTTACGGCATTTCCCGCTGGATCCATGTGGTTTCTCAGGTTCATATGATGGGTGCAGACGGTCGAGGTGGGAGCGGAGCTTCTGCCCCATCAATAACTCGGCGGGGGTTTTATTGGTGACGCTGTGCGGAGTGATATGCTGCAAAAGGAGTATCCGGTTAATCTTGTCTTCTATATCGCCATAGTCCATTTTATGCAAGGTTTTCTTGACGAATTGTACATGCGCTCGGCCCTTCCATTGGCCGCAGGATGCGCCGGCGAAGTCAGCGCATGGTGAATACCGCAGTCCGCCAGGTACTGTTCAAAGGACAGCGCGGTAAATTGGGGCCCGCTGTCGGATACCAGAACGTCTGGTAATCCGTGTGTTGCAAAGAGTCTGTCTAGTTTCCTGATGACTGATTCGGTTGTTGTATTTCTCATCTCATGGATTTCAAGCCAGTTCGAGTAGGCATCCACCGTTAATAAAAATGTGTGTCCTTTGGTAGGTCCCGCAAAGTCCAGATGAATACGGGACCATGGTCCCCTCGGTGTTTCCCATTCAGTCGGGGTTGCTTTTGGAGGGGCGTTGCTGACTTCCTGGCATTTTTGACAAGCTTGTACCCATGTCTCGAACTGCTTGTCGATACCCAGCCACCACGCGTAGCTTCGTACGAGGGCTTTCATGCGCACGATGCCGGGGTGGCCATCGTGCAAGTTTCTTAGTATCGCTCATCGTAACCGCTCTGGGACAACGACTCTATCACCCAAGATAATGCAGCCCTTCTGGGAAAATAGTTCCGTTTGTCGATTCTTGAATGGGACGTAGTCATCAGGTATCTGGTCCAATGGCCATCCGCGCTTGACCCAACTGAGGACTCGTGCTAAAATGGGGTCACGTTTCGTTTCAATCGCGATATCTCAGGCTGTTAGTGGCAGTGTTCGAAGTGTCTCGATCTGCAGTGTTGTAACTGTCGGAGCGGGGTCATCAATGGTCTCCTGAAGTGGTGCATGGCTCAATGCGTTGGCATGGGGAATGGCCTTCCCCGGGCGGTGTTGCAACTTGTAATTATACGCAGCCAAGAATTCTGACCAGCGAGTCATTCTGGGAGATAATATATAAGGTGTTGGCCTATCTCCCGCTATTATTTCCAGCAAAGGTTTGTGGTCAGTCACTGTAGTAAAGGCTCGGCCATATACATATTCATGAAATCTCTTAACAGCAGACACAATAGCAAGGGCCTCTTTATCAATTTGACTGTAATTGCGTTCTGCTTTTGATAACGTCTTTGAGAAATAGGCAACAGGGGCTTCACTACCGTTTGGCAAAACGTGGCTCAAAATGGCGCCCACTCCGAATGGTGATGCGTCACACGTGATCGTTAAAGGCAAAGTCTCGTTATACTGCATCAAAACAGCATCAGAAGTCAGTAAATTTTTCACATGTCGAAACGCCTGCTCCTCTCTGTGTCCCCATACCCAGGTTGCTTTTTTGTCCAACAAACGATGTTGGGGTTCGGCTACGGTTGCTTTGTGAGGAAGGAAAACGTTATAAAAATTGATAAGGCCTAGAAAAGCCTGGAGGTCGGCCTTATTTTGGGGTTTGGGGGCATTTTTGATTGCCCTAAGTTTACTATCGGTGGGGTGAATGCCTTGACTATCAATTAAATATCCTAAAAATTCTACACGATCCGTACATAGTTGACATTTGTTTTTTTTAACTTTGAGACCTGAGTCTTTAAATCTCTGGAGAACCAACCCCAGGCGATCCTTTAGTATTTTCCGAGTCGGGGCAGCGATTAACACATCATCCAAATATGGCACAACGCCTTTTATCCCTTGTAATAGTCTTTCCATCAAACTTTGAAAGATTCCCGGGGCTACGCTTACTCCGAACTAGAGTCGGTTACATTTAAACGCACCTTGGTGCGTAATGATTGTTTGGGCCTCTGCCGTTTTTTTGTCTACAGGCAGTTGTTGGTATGCCTGGGCTAAGTCTAGTTTTGCGAAGACTTTTCTGCCCCCCAGGGAATGGAGGAGGTGTTGCACCACCGGTACCGGGTAAGCGTTTTGTTGAAGGGCATGGTTCAGGGTGGCTCGGTATCCCCACAAATTCTTATCGATCCATCCGGCTTGATGGGTGTCACGATTGGGGTTTCCCAGGGAGAGTGATCGGTTGGTTCTAACACATCCTGGGCTATTAATTTATCAAGCTGCTCGTCAATCTTTGGTTTAAAGGCAAATGGAACTCGACGAGGCTTAAGGCGGATGGGAGCTATTTCAGGATTGAGGTTAAATGATATTGGGGTCCCCTTGTACTCGCCTAGTTTTTCTGCAAAGACGTCCTGGAATTCTTGGACGAGGTCCTCTTCCCAGTCGCTGCTGCAGGTTCGGTGAATGCCGGCTATTTCAATTCCGAGTGGAGCGAACCATTGGAGGCCTTACAAACTAGGCCGATCCCTGTCGATTACAGTCAGGGGCAGGAATGCTGTACGGTTCTTAAACGATACCTGGACTCGGCTGGATCCAACGACCGGAATTCGATTTCCTTGATAGTCTTTGAGTATAAGTCTTTGGAATCTGAGGTCTTGCCGCCGGACAGTAGGGATGAGCTGCTTGAGGGTCTTCCAGGAAACCATCGAGAGGGACGATCCTGAATCGACTTCCATCAGGCAGGGCTGGTTTTCGATGGCCACTTCCACTCGGATCTTCTTGGCATCAAGAGATGAGGCGTGACCGTTCGTGATAGGTTGGTGAGCCTCTTCTCACTTCGTTGAGTGGTTTAGGGTTTTGTTTCTGTAGGAGTGGTTGTTCCATTGGTGGTTCATGGGTTCTCGCTTTACAGGACGGCTTCCTGTCGGTTGGCAATAGTTAGCCCCCCTCGAGGGCTGGCTGGGTCCTAGCTTGCTTCTACAGACCCGTCCGATATGGCCTCTTTTCCCGCACACATGGCAGAGCGCATCGAGGAATTTGCATTCTGACCGGGGGTGGCTTGCTCCACAACCAGCGCATTGGTACTGCGATCTCTGGCGTTGGTCTCGTTCAGACCGAAGTCGGTGGACCTCTTCTTCATCGTTTTCTGATGACGATTTGAGGTCCCCGTGGTGGGCTGTCATAAGCTGTCCTTCTGACTGAGGTGAAATTTCACGGGCGAGTTGGCGAAGCGGGGCGTGGTTGCGGCGCATTCGGGCAGCCGACTTCCTGGTTGCTTCTGCTGCAGTAACTTCAGCGATGGCATCTTTAAGGCTAATGTCGCCTTTCGCCATCAGCTTACTCTGTGTGCCTGGAGCATCTAATCCCAGAACTATTCGGTCTCTCAGGGCTTCTTCTAGGTCGGCAAACTCACATAGGCCTCCCAGATTCCGGAGATCCGCTATGAAATCAGCAACACTTTTGCCCTTCCGCTGACTTCTCTGGTAAAATTCATGCCTTCTAACGAGCATTGGCACAGTTGGTGCATAGTGGGCCCTCAGCAGGGGTTCGAGGAGGTCCCAGTCCATAGACTTTACTTCTGCCAGTTTCGCTAGTGCCTTGGCCATCTTGAATATGGTCGGCCCGCAATGAGTTAGGAATACCGCCCGTTTCTTTCCGGTAGTGGCATCCTTCAAATTGTTGGTCTCTAGAAACATCTGGAAACGATCCATATATGAGTCCCAGTCTTCTTGTGCCGGGTCGAATGGAGCAGGTGGTATGACGCCGCTGGACATGGTTCCGCCGTTGGTGCGTTTCAGCCATGTGCTCTGTTATCGTTCTTTGTCATTCAGTCAGCTCTGATGTCTCCACATCCCACCTTCATCGCCAGTGTTATGTTCTGTGCATGGGCGCTAAGGAGGAGACAAGCCGGTGAACAGTGAACTTCAAACTCTTTATTTACATGTGTAACAGCTCAGCTCTATGGCCGCAATGGCCCCCTTTATATAGGCAAGCTCTTGAGTATTTAACCAATGAAAACACAGGGAGCGCTAGCTCTGTTAACCAATGGGAGAGGCTCGTTAATAGCCAATCAGATTCTCCTAAACGGACCAATCCGATGTCGCTATTATCGGCCAATCAGAAGTGCAGAGCTAGAACCCTGCACTTTACTTCAAGCTCTTAATAATCTTTATTCAAGTACTTTTTTTAATTCACAACATGGGGTATTTCGTTAAAGAGATTGTGATTTAAAATAGTAAGAAGGGAAAATTTACAACTATTTATATTATAGACCCATTGAGCAAGCGGGGAAATCTATTAGATTTGGTTAAATTATATTTATCAACATTCAACCAGAGTGGATGTTGTATACAGGTAATCCTCATCTTATGACCACAACTGAGCCCAAAATCTCTGTTGCTAAGTGAGATATTTGTTAAGTGAGTTTTGCCCCGCCTGCAACTGTCATAAATATGAGTCAGTTGCCAAGCACCTGAATTTTGAGCACATGACAATGGGGTCACTTTTTTCAGTGCCATTGAAATTTGAACAGTCACTACATGAACTGTTGTAAGTCGAGGACTACTTATACTGACCATAACTCTTCAGCAGTATCATAGCATCAGGTAACCTTTTGTTATAGAATCTGTACCGGCAACTGTAGAATACCCTTAAAGCGACATCAAGGACTAACTTCAACTTCAGTAAACAAAGCAGCCAGGACAGAAAAAAAAAAGCATCTATTTGTTTGAATCAGTACAAACTGTAATGGCAGAATGCATGTCTTGGATTGTCCTAACTATGCAGTACAAAAGCAAACTTATTTAAAAGTAGAAGTTTCAGATTAATTGTTGCTGGCCTGGCTGTTGTTGAAACAATCCTGCAGCAATCCAAGCACACCAATCCCAGAACTGAAATAAGGAACTAAGAATTGCTACCTTGCTTTTATATAAGAGCAACAGCAATTTTAGAATTAGAATTCTTTATTGGCCAAGCGTGATTAGACACACAAGGAATTTGTCTGCGGTGCATCAGCTCTCAGCGTACATACAACAATAGTGATAGATCATAATCATCATCATTGTAAAAAATACATTCATCCTAAAACATTAGATATAACACTTAGTGATAGTCAAGGGATACTAAATAAGCAATCAACATAAATCATACTAGGATACTACAGTAAGTAAAAAATATAAATAGGAAGATACAAGCAACAAAGTTATTGTCATAATAAGGTAAAGAGATAGGTAATAGGGAAGATGAGAATAATTAAGCTAATACTGCCTTTCTGGACAGTTTGACAGGGTTGTGGGAATTAGTAGCAGAGTGATGGCATGGGGCAGGGATCCCCAAACTTGGCAACTTTAAGACTTGTGGACTTCAACACCCAGAATTTCTAGAAATTGAAGTCCACAAGTCTTATAGTTGCCAAGTTTGGAGACCTCTGGCACGGGGGGGAAAAACTGCCCTTGTGTCCAATTGTTTGACGTGCAGTGCCCTATAGGGTCATTTTGAGGGTAGAAGTTGAAACAGTTTATGTCCAGGATACAAGGGACCTGTAGATATTTTCCCAGCCCACTTTCTGGCTTGTACAGTATACAGGTCCTCGATGGAAGGCAGGTGATATACATACAGGTAATCCTTGACTTACAAGGTTAATTGAACCTGCAATTCTGGTTGTAAGTTATGATTAGTCATTAAGCAAGTCACCCTGTGACTGGGCTTGATTTTACGACTTTTTTGAAGCAGTGAATGAACGCCGTAATTATTAAGTGAAACTGTTCGCTGTGGGGTGTTTATTACTGGAAACTGGAAGAAAATACTGGTTTTGGTAAAAAAAAAAAAAACACCCTTATAAACTGCAATCACATGACCATGGGATGCTGCAAATGGCTGTAAATGCTGGTTTATTGCCAAGCACTCAAAATGCAGTCATGTGACTTCAGGGTTGGGAGCCGGCCATCAGAGTTTTGAATCTAAATCATAAGTAGGCATTCCGACTTTGAACATTTTTTAAATGACCAGTCGTAACTCATAAGTCAACCTTACATAAGGTAACTTGGTTGCTCTTTTAACCTAAACACCATAATTTGTATTTTAAAGATGACTGTTCAACAGATAGTTCTTAAAGGGTTAAATGATTTTCCTGCAACCTTGTGCCTTCCAATCAACACCATTCCAGCAAATCCACCGGAACAGATGAGAGCTGTAACCAATCGCATCCAGAGGGCAACAGGTTCAAGGAAAATTTTGTCTTCTACTCTAGGACTTTCACCAATTCTCTAAATCATAGCTATCTTGACTAGAACAGGGGTGTCAAACTGGAAATAGCAATGGACCAGTCCATGGTGCCTCTGCTAGCGAAAATGGGGCATGGCGGGTGTGTGAGGCCTCCATGCGCCATTTTTGGACTGGATGGCCTTTTGCATCCCTTTGCCAGCCAAAATGGGGTGTGGGGGGGATATGTTTCGGGTTACAAGGTGCTGCAGAAGGCCGTCCAGGCTGAAAATGGGGCACGGAGACTCTGTATGCCTGCCATGCCCTGTTTTGGCTGGCAGGGTACTGCAAGGGGTGTCCATCCCTTCTCTCCCCCTTCCCACCGAGCAGCCCACAGAGGAGAACTACAATGCTGATCCAGCCCTCAAAGAAATCCAGTTTGACACTCCTGATCTAGAAGAATTCTTCGGTATGACAGGTCTGTTTTAACTTGTACTAAAAGCCAGAGCTTTCATATTTCAGACACTACATAACATCATATATTATTGAGTATTCAGAAGAACAAGAGAAGTCTTTCGATTTTTAAATAGAATGTTTTTAACATGGCATATTCTTAATAAAGTGGATGCCCAACAAATAGTTATGTTCTTGATTTCTGAGCATGGATCAAAGACTAGTTAGATTGGTACTGTAATGGTTAAAAATGTTCTTTATTTAAAACCCAGCCAAAACTTTCTAACAATTTATATGGTTCAAGAAACCATGTACTTAAAAAAATTAGGACAGACGTGACATGGTTACATGGAGCAGAATTAAAGCTTAAGTTAGCAGACTGTATTAGTGGCTTTAGAAAAAAAAAATGTGTTATCAAGCAAGGCAAACCAGACATGGCTTTGATGCTGCTCTATCTTGTTAAGGAAGGGTTGCCAGTCTACTGGATGATTCCTGAATGCATCAAAAACACTAAGAGAGAAGCAGCAACATTTCACTTAATCCAAAGCAATGTAAACATTACGAAAATGGACATCTTTTGATCACACCGACAAGAATCCTTACAGGTCACTTTTACAACTCTGGCATTCCAACTCTTAGGATATATAATCATTGTCATCATCATCGTCATCATCATCCAGGAACAAACAATTAAGGAGGCTTGAAAAAATTGATATTTTGAAATTCTGGTACCTTTCCCATACAAATTATGCAGATAACAGTTGACTTACTACCTCTAAGTCATGTAGTATCTTGATGGTCTAGCACAGCTCTCAGCTCAAAAAAAATCCTCCTAAATATAACTTAATTAAATTCATTAGTTTAATCCTTTTCTTTTAAACGAACATAGGAATTCACAGAGTGGATGAAATGGGCTTTTTTTTAAAAAAATTTTTATTGGTTTTTAAAACAAACATAAACAAACAAAACATAAAAACATCAGGCCATTTTCCATATATGTACATACAGTGTGCCGGTTGTTTGAAAAATTGTTCTGTGCTTCCATTTCGTAGTCTTCAATTATAATTACATTGTATATGATCTCGTATTTTCAATCCAATATTAAATACATTAGTATCATTATTAATCAATCATTTGACTATACTTTTATTCATTCATGCTTTAAGAAATAATCATATTTTACTTAATTTGTTTTGTGACAATTCATATTATCATCCCAAATCTATCCTAAAATCATTTTGTAGATATAAGGAAAGAATACATCTTTATACAATTAATATTTTCTCAAAGTCTACATATTTCGTTACTATATTTTATTGTCTAACCATTGATAGAATAGATCCCAAACTTTATAAAATTGTTTATCATCCTGTTCTCTAATTTCAAATGTCAATCTGCTCATTGGATGAAATGGGCTTTTGAGTGGACGCATCAAAAATGACACCAATTCAAGACAGTTTTTAAAAAATTAATAACAACCCCAATAATTAAAATATGGTCATATTTAATACAGGTTCAGCTTCAAATATTTTGTTGCAAATATTTATTCAAACATCAATAGCAAAACAGGTAAGGAAGTGTCAATAAACGGCTACACCTAAAGATGGTTAAAGTTGAAAGATAAGTTGCAATTAAAGGCGCAGTCACATGTGGTGTTTTTTTTTAATAACAGCTGATGGTTTTGTCTATTTTTAAGATCTTTCCAAAATTGCAGAAGAGAGGCCTACAAACATTGTTCAACCTTGCAAATTTCTCGGTTTTCTTATTAGGAAAGCCAGTGTCTCAACAAATTAAAGGATTCAAATTCACATTTTATGGGAAATTATTGTACCCTATGACTTATTGTACCCTATGACTATCATTAAGTGTTGTACCTTATGATTCTTGACTCTTGACAAATGTATCTTTTCTTTTATGTATACTGAGAGTATTTGCACCAAGACAAATTCCTTGTGTGTCCAATCACACTTGGCCAATAAAATAATTCTAATCTATTCTATTCTAAAATTGTGGCCATTAAAGGGAGGAAAAAGCAATTAGGATATGTAGATTCCAGGTCTCATATGGGGAAGGGTGTCTTCCAAAGTATTATTGCATTTTTGAAATGGAATATCATTTTTCATTGAAAACAGTAGGACTACAGTAATCGGTTACAATATAATTGCAATTGTTCTGATCCCATCTCAGGATTATTCCTCTTGCTGAAGATATGCCTTATAAGATTTATATTTATATCAAAAACTAACAAACAGGTTTTTTAGACTGTTTCCATGCCCAACTTTTTAATGTGCCACTGATGCCCATTCACCTGGCAGTCAAGTGATGCCCCCAACAGCCATTCTGTCTTTCTTTTTTCACTTTCTTGATATCTCAAAGACACCAAGCATCAACTCCTTAAGAAAGATAAAATATTTTGCATTCCACAATTTGTGGAATAAAACAACACTGGCTGATTTATTACATGCATAACCCAACTTTCTTCCAAGAGGTAAGATAATTTATCACAACATAGCACTGTGAGCTACACTAGGCTGGGCTGAGTGACTAGTCAAAAATGACTGAGTGCTACCATGACTGAGACGGACTTAGTCCAAGCTTGCTCCAGTTCTAGTCCAACATTTTCACCACTATACTCAGGTTCACATATCTGCTAAACCATAATCCGTCTTGGTGAAACACAACAGCTCTTTCATATGACAAAGCCACAGTGAAATCAATATAGGTAATCCTTGAGTTACAATGATTCATTTATTTGTTTGCTTGTTTATTTGTTGTTCAAACATATACAAGATAACAAGTATAAGTATGAACTTATATACAGGAGCAAAGGAAGTAAATACAGATAAATGGGGACAGCATGACAGGGGCGGTAGGTATGCTGGTGCACTTATGCACGTCCCCATTACGGACCCCTTAAGAATGGGTGAGGTCATTTAGTGCCATTGAAAGTTACAACACTGCTAAAAAAAAGTGACTGATGATCGTTTTTCACATTTACAACCATTGCAACATCCCCATGGTGATGGGATCAAAATCTTGGCAATTTATGATGGTTGTGATGTTCTGGGGATATGTGATTTTGTGATTTTCTGACAAGCAAAGTCAATGGGGAAGCCAGGTTCCCTTAACAACCCTGTTACTAACTTCCCAGCTGCAGTGATTCACTTAATAACTGGCAAGGCAGGTTGCCAAATGGGGCAACACTCACTTTACAAATGACTCACTTAGCAATACAAATTTTGATTTCGGTTGAGGTCTTACGTCGAGGACCATCTGTACTGTTAGTGCCATGTGAACCAAGCTTACCAACCATCACCTGCATATTAATATTTCTGTCTATAAGACAACAGATCTACATTGTCCCACAATTAACTGCTAGGATATGGTTCTTAGGGTGATCAAAGTAATTTCAATGTGGCACTCCATCCTCTTTCCCCACCTCACCCCAATCCAACAAGGTAACCAAGAAAAGTGTTAGCTTCAGTTCTACAATCTGGACACATTTCTAATTTGAAGCCTAGCCATCTGGTGGCATAGAAAATTTAGTTCCCAATATGAATTCAGTCCCAGAAGCAGGCAGGACAAAATGCAGATATTCCATGTCATCTAAAAGAAAAATATAGCTCTTTCAATGCCTTAATTCAGTTATCAGATTTCTGCAACCGCTCTTGCACTCATGGGATATTTGTTCTCTCACTATTTCACTAAAGCTACTTTGTATTTTGAGAATACAAAGAAAGTATTTTTATCCAGTTCCTTGCAGTTTCAGTTACAGTGTATATTATAGAACTGGCTTAGGTTTGTAATTCTTTTGTTTTTCAATCATAAGAGGAAGGCAAGGATTCGTATTCCTATTACATGTGAAAGCCCAAGAAAGCTGTAAAATGCACCCACTTACACCTTTAAAATAAAAAAAATCTAAAGCATTAGAGGGCAAGGAAGAAAAGGTGAGCTCTCATTCTGAACTTTCTAGTTTCCAGGACAGGTTTTAACAAGCTTTAGTGCTTACAATTTAAGAGTTGATCTAACCTCCATTTAATTTTTAAAGAGTGACATCATGAACATCTGCCAGGAAGAAGAATCACATGCTAGGTGGCATTTTGACCTATCTCTAGTCTCGCCAATGACACCATTTTGAGGTTTTTAATGCTTTCACATCCTTTGCATTGCTCCTGCTAATGCTGTTTCAGATTGTTACCGATATATGTGTGTTTCATTCACTGTCTAGACCAGGGGCCTCCAACCTTGACAATTTTAAGCTTGGAGGACTTCAACTCCCAGAATTCCCCAGCAAAGGAATTCTGGGAGTTGAAGTCCTGCAGGCTTAAAGTTGCCACGGTTGGAGGCCCCTGGTCTAGACAACATCTTAGATAGCCAATTTTACCAATTTCAAACTCCAGATGGATCACTGGCTGAATGCTCATGTTGATATACTTTAATGCATAACGTTTACATAACGTTTAAGTTTTGCATGTTATAATAATGTTGCCCTTAATAAGCATATTTTCCCAAGACAGGCCTATTCATTAATTCAAATCACCAAATTATCCAGTTATAGACTAGACAAGACACAGGTGTCAATCACTCATAAACATTTACTACTTCTGTATTTTGGCTGTACATTTTAGGAGACCTGATTGATTACAAATTCATTTATTGCTGGGCATTAGGCACAAATAAAAATATCTTCACTTATCAATGACTCAAACCTTTCTGAAAGATTCATATTCCATAGGTCCATGATGGCAAACCTATAGCACTCGTGCCGGAAGTGGCACACAGAGCCATCTCTCCGGAAGTGTCACACAGAGCCAGCTGTCAGCCATTGTTCCTTTGGGTTCCAGCATGCACATATGCACTGGCCAGCTGGTCTTCACATGCATGGGAGTGCTGGAAACTGGAAGAGTAGCTCCCCAGCGTGCATATGTACTGGCCAGCTAGTCTTCACGCACGCAGGCACCAGAAACTGGAAGACCAGATGGCTGGCATGAATGCATGCACCGAGGAGCTGCTCTTCCAGTTTCCGGCACACCCACGCGTGCGAGCTTGGGCATACCGGTTTCCGGCACTCCCCCATGCGCATGTGTTCACTCCCATTTTGTTACTCTGTGCCAAAAAGGTTCACTAACACTGCTGTAGGTCAACCCAAACGTGACAGTTGAACCAGAGGAACATTATGAAGGGGGAAGCATTATTACCCATTAGGATAAGCAGGCTCAGATATGCTCAAACTATCCAGATTTATACAAGTCTGTGCTACTTAAAACAATGTTGATGCTCCACAAAAATAAACGAAGCCTGGTAGGATAAGATTAAGGTTACCTGACCCAACGCTATGTTGTTCTACCAATGGCTAATCAGATGCCTGATAAGCAGAACAGGAAGGCTATCACATCTTCCTATCTATGTTACTCCAGCAATAAGCTTACTGATTCTAATTCTGAAGATACTATATAGCAGTCATGACTAGAAGTCACTGGCGGACTTAAAATCCACATATTTATTTGATCACCGTTTAAAACTGGACTAGTTATGATCTTGTGGAGGTGATTTCCAAACTTTAAACCTGTTTTGTGTAAATTTTCTCTCACAGATCTCTCACTGCAGGACTGAAGGCATCAGCAAATTTCCTCAGATTATAGCACCATGAAAGGAAGGAACTACTTTTTCTCTACACAAGACCTGATGTAGCTACATTTGTTTTAACCTGAAGAGATTTAATTCGAAGGAAGTCAAATAATATACTTGAACTATTAACAGAAATTGACAGAATGCTCACTGAGAGTAAAGGATAGGCCTTTCCAGAAGAATGACAATAAATGGCTTAAGAAGCAGATTTTCCAATTAAAACAGAGATAAAAATCCATTCTCATACGTATGTTTTCCCACTGGCAAGTCTCTGAATGTTCTTTCTTTTTTTTTTTTCAAAACAACATCAAGAAATAGCTTCCCTGCCAGGAGAGAAGGCTAAAAACAGGACAAGCTAATCTCTATCATCAGAACTGGTTTACTAGGAATGTAGTTGAGTGAACTTAATCAGACAGAACTATGTTAGCTTTTGGTCAAAACAATATTTTCTTTACCTTTCTAAACAATGTCTGTCCTGGCTTCTAAACAAGTCAAACCAAGCCTAGTATCACAATCTCACACCACAGATTTGTTTTCAAAGCACTTTTTTCCTCCATTCATTTTTGTGGTCATTTTTTTAATAAGAAATTGAAGATTCCATCAAGACCCACAAGTTAATAAAGTAATCCCTTTGTTATATTCCTTTTGTGTTCCCTCAAACAGCCACAGACAATCCTTAGAAAACATTTGTCATTAGAATTTTGGCAGAAATAGAATTTTGGCAGAAATAGAGTACTTGCTTTTTTCTCTTGCTACCTGGTAATAGCTAGATACAGATAGTTCTTAATTTATGGCCACAATTGTGCCCAATATTTCTGTTGCTAAATGAAATGGTTGTTAAGTGAATTTTGCCCTACTTTGTGACCTTTCTTGCCACAGATGTTAAGTGAATCACTGTTCACTTAAAGTTAATAACACGCTTGTTAAGTCAATATGGTTTCCCATTGACTTTGGTTGTCAGAAGGTCACAAAAGGTGATCATATGACCCTTCAACCATCATAATCCTTTCCAGTTGCCAAGTGTCCAAATTCTGATCACGTGACTGTGGGGAAGTAGCATTCGTAACTGTGAAAAACAGTCATAAGTCACTTTTTTCAGTGCCGCTGCAACCTCTCAACCAGTCAGTAAACCAATGGTTGTAAGGACTAGCTGTACTTCTCATATTATAGTAGCAAACTATCTAAAAGCACGCCATCAGCTAATGTCAGTTCTGTATAATTTAATTCATCAGGAAGAGTAAAAAGAAGTAAGCCCAGGTTAATACAACTTAACTTGTACTTCAAAGAAAGTTTGCCACAAGCAAGCAAAAAAGAGGTTTTTTTTTATAAAGATATTTTAATTAAAGCAACCAGTATGAAGGATACATTCAGCATTAGCATTTAAAAACATCCAGTATTTTCCTGAAGAACTCAGTTATTCAAATGATATCATGCATGGCACACATTTTTGAGCTCATGGACCATTTTGAAAAGCAACCAATCAGCATTCCAAAAGATTATGAAATTAAAATATTGTAACGGTAGCTTCCCAAATCTGCAAGTGGGCATTGCACACCGCCCAGGGGCTACCACACGAGGACAAATTATGCATTGTAAAGATCGCTTAGAGGTGGGAGATACTTCCAATGTAATCTACTGGATCCCCTGCATGGGTTACTCCTGTGACTATGTAGGACATATGGGGAGAAAGCTAACTACTAGACGGCAAGAACACAAGACAGCAGTCGGATGAGGAGATCCGAACTCATTTGTAGCTTCACACTGTAATGAACAAGGACATACGTTCAATTTTGCGGCTACTAAGATTGTTGGACGAGCAGGTACAAAAACAGCCAGGGAAGTGATTGAAGACTGGGAAACGGCTCCCTTCTCAGTCAACAGGAGTGCTGACAGTTTACCAAGTACTTAGAAAGCATGGGCTAGGCAGCCCAAGGACGCAACAGCCTACAACTTAATAGCCAACCATCAACACCCCAATCACACAACAAGCACCATATAAATACCACATAAAGAGTAGCCCAAAGCCCACACTCTGCTAGAGAGAAGTTTCCTGCGTATGGGCTCCAGCACAAGTCTGAAAGTTTGGAAGACTAAACATCTGGTCCCGGGGACCAACCCAGATTGGCTCCTACAGATGGTTTTTAACTTGGGGACTGTTTAACAACAAAAGAAACACACAGCCTTGGAAAAAGTGACTTATGACCCCATCCTTAAAGCTGTGAGTGTCACACCATCCAGTCAAAACGTTGTAATCTGGGCAGGTGGCAACCAGCTCACTTTTACGATCTTTGCAGCATCTTGCAATCACATGATTGCGATTTGCAACCTCCCCGGCAGCCTTCTGACAAGACAAGTCAATTTGGGGAACTCAGGTTTGCTGAATAGCCACGTGGTTCACTTAAGGACTGCAGTGATTCACTGAAATGACTATGGTTAAAAACAGTTGTCAAATTGGGTCCAGTCACGTGGCGACTTGTTTACCAACTGCATCCCTTGGCATTCAAAATTCCAGTCCCAACTGAGGTCAGAAGTCAAAGAATATTTATTATCCATCAATAGGGAGTTTTGTTTTCCAGGGAGAAGGAAAAGTCAGCTAGCAGTCCCACCTTTTTAACATAACAAAGGATTTTTAACCACGGAACAAAGATTTAGTACAGAATAAGATATATATTCAGGGATCTATGGTCTTCTCAATAAGATTCTTGCAAAATATTTTGCATTATAACTTCTTTCATCCCCCCTGATCAGTACTGCCAATATAGTCAGGGATAATGGAGGTTGCACTATAGAGTATCAGAGGCTAGTATATTAACAGCCTATGCATATTTATTTATTCTAATCCAAAAACTTGGAAGGTGGGGGGGAAATGCAAGACTTTGCTCTGTTAATAGCAAAACAAATACTAAAATCCAGAACTTTGCAATCTCCATTTATCTCGCCTGAAGGAGAATTTTAATCCCAACCTACTAAATTCTGCTGTCCAGAACGCAAAGGTGGTGTCGTCCAAGGACTTGATGCGGGGTCTTTACAAGGACAAGAAAAGTTGAAAAGAAAACAGGGATGATCTGATGGCTGCAGAGAGTAAGTAGAACGTAAGTCAGTCAAGGGAAGGCAGACAGGTCAAGGCCTACAGAATTAAGAATGACCAAAACACCTGAGAGTGATAACATCTCCCAGAAGACAAATTGGAAGACAAATTGAAATGACCTTCCTTGATGTTCTTGTTGACAATGGTATTTTTTAGAGCAGGGATCTTCAACCATGGCAACTTGTGGACTTCAACTCCCAGAGTTCCTCAGCCAGCTTTGCTGCTTGGAAACCCCTGTTTTAGAGGGCAGACAAAGCCATTAACAGCATCACCTATACCAGCATTGGCGAACCTTTTCGGAATTGAGTGCTGAAATGGTAGCATTCGCATGCGCACAGGGGAGCGCCGGAAACTGGAAGAGGAGTTCCCTGGCACATATGTGTGCACTAGGAAGCTGAGCTTCCAGTTTCTGGTGTGCATGCACTCAGAAAACCAGCTGACTGGTGCACATACATGCACCGGAAACTGGAAGAGCAATGGGCGATGGCTGGCGTGCCTGGACAGATGGCTCTTCGTGCCACTTCCAGCATGCGTGCCATAGGTTCCCCATCATGGACCTATCCTTTGCCTGATCTTAATGGACAGGAAATACAACGTTGTGGAAATCAGGAATATTAGGGGAAAGTGTCCATCTAACCGTCCACGTAAAATTAAATGTAGAGAGTCAGTTTGGTATACAAGTACCAGGTAAGTCCTCGACTTAACAACCATTCATTTAGTTTAGTTTAGTTTACTTTATTGCCACTGCACCTCGTACAATGAAATCAAACACCATCTTCAGTGCACATTGTGACCATGACCATGAAAATAAACAGAAACACACATCCTTCACACATTGAATCGGAAACCAGAAACCGCACCAACACGGCACTACACAACAGAATTCAAAAGAGCTATTGCCCTGGGATAGAAGCTGTTTTTAGTGACCATTTAGTGACCATTTGGAGTTACAGCACTGTGCCATACAACCATTTTTCATGAGGTTGTTGCAGCATCCCCATGGTCACAATTCAGATGCTTGGCAAATGATTCATGTTTATGATGGGTTGCAGTGTCCCAGGGTCCTGTGATTCCCCTTTTGTGACCTTCTGACAAGCCAAGTCAATGGGGGAAGCCAGATTCACTTAACAACTGTGGTGAGAAAGGTCACAAAATGGGGCAAGCCGCGCTTAGCAGCTGGACATTTTTGAGCGTAATGGTGGTCATAAGTCGAGGACCACCCGTAGCCCTTGGTAATGGCCCTTCATTAAGCAACCATTTGAAGTTCTGACAGCACTGAACAAGGAAGCTTACAAGGGGATCTCAAAGTTGGGGCCATCGCAACTTCCATCCAATTGCAATTTGGGCGCTTGGCAACCAGCTTGCAATTATAATGGTCGTAGCATCCCACAGTCATGTGACTGCCATTTACCACCGTCACTGCCTGCTTCTGGCCATGAAAGCTAATGGGAAAGCTGGCAACAGGTCAGAAATGGTGAGTGCATCCATTTGCGTGGCTGACTGGGGAATTCTGGGAGTTGAAGTCCACAAGTCTTAAAGTTGCCAAGTTTGGAGACCTCTGTAGACTTCAGGACTCAAGAGAAACTGGATCAGAATCAGAGAAGGGCATGGAGGAAGGCCAGAGGACTACAAAATAAGCCCGATCAAGAGAAATTAAAGTAAGCAGCTGTGTTTAACCTTGAGAAGATATGATAACACTCTTTTAAGTCCCTGAGGGGCAGGGGGTGGGCTGCTGGGGGTTCGCAGGGGTTCGGGAAACCCCTAGCTAAGATTCTGTGCAGTTTGGAGAACCTCCAAATCCCACTCCTGGCTGGCCCCACCCACCCCACTCCACCCCTCCCCTCCCAGGAGTCCCCATGTGGCCCGTTTTGGATGGAGCTAAGTGCAGGGCGCGGCTCGGGAAAGGCAAAAAACAGGCCTTCTGGAAGTTCAGGAAGGCCAGAAATGGGTCTGTTTCCGACTTTCAGAGAGCCTCCGGACCCCAGGGAAAGCAAACACTCCCCACTGGTGGTGCAGGAGGCCGACTAGGCCACGCCCACCCTGGTCACGCCCACCCAGAAACTGAGCACAGAACCCCTTGCTAAAATTTTTGAAGCCCACCACCCCAGCTGAGGGGGTGTCACACAGGCCTGTTCCCTCTCATTACAGAATGCAATATTTAGAATACAGGTGGTCCTCGACTTACGACCACGGTTGAGCCCCCCAAATTTATGTTGCTAAGTAAGACATTTGCTAGGTGAGTTTTGCTCCATTTTAGGACCTGTCTTGCCGCAGTAGTTAAGTGAGTCACCACAGCTCTTAAGTTACTAATCTGGTTGTTCAGCAAATCTGGCTTTCCCTTTGGTTGCACCTGTCCAAAAGTCACTAAATGGGCATCACAGGACTCTGGGACTGTTGTGACCCAGGGTGGGATACAAAATAAACACAGTCACGAAAACAGGTGAATCCTCTTTTATTCCTTCACTTTGCTTCAAAGCTCCAAATATCCTTGACTGCAGACAAAAAAAACTCCCCCACAAGCAGTTACGAAAAGGAGGAAATGCCATTTTAAACTAAAAATGCCTATAAATTATAAAGAGTAAAAACAACATAAACCACACTGAAGCAATTAAGGGAACCAGGCAAGATAAGGGCTTGAAGACGTCCACAGATATCGGAACACACACTGGGAAGGAGGCCAAAGTCAGAGAGAAACAACAGACTAGGGATATTTCCATGCTTTGTTTCCAGCACTGGCCCATACGCATGTCCGTCCTTTTAACCAGTTCTCACAGCTGCAGCCCATGTAGAGGATCAAGGCCCTTTCCTCCCCCATAGACCACGCCATTCATATCTCTTCCTTATCCTCTCCTCCCTGCGTGCCCTAGGATGGAGAGGGGATGGGCTTGGGTCTTCCTCTGACTGCCCAGCTGGCCTCTGCCCTTCCCCAGCCTCCTCGACAACCTCTGGAGCCACACTTCCACTCCCTGTCAGCTGTTCCTCCTCTCTCTCGGAGTCAGTCTTCAACAGGGACATGACAGGGGCACTGAAACTCTTATAAATATTAGTCGGTTGCCAAACATCTGAGTCTTGGTCAAGTGACCATGGGGGATGCTTGAACCATTGTAAATGTGCAAAACGGTCATGAGTCCCTTTTTTTCCAGTGCTGTCGTAACTTTGAATGGTCACTAAATGAGCCATTGTAAGTCAAGGACTGCCTGGAATATTTTTAAGTTACAAGAAGACATAGCCTGACCAAATGTGGGCAGTGGAGGAAAGGAAAGTTCCTATTATAGTCTTCAACTTATAACCATACCTTTTAATGACTGTTCGAAGTTACACAAGCACTGGGGGTGGGGAATGATAGATGAATGTTTTTCGTATTTACAACCATTGCAGCATTCCCCAGGGTCACGTGATCAAAATTTGGATGCTTGGCAATTGGCGTGTATTTATGGCGGTTGCGGTGTCACCTTCTGCAAACTTCTGGCAAGCCAAGTCAATGGGGAAGCCCATCGATCAACAATCATATCAACTGCAATGCAACTTAAAAGAGGTACCACGGAGCAAAACTCACTTCAGAACGATCTCACTTAGCCACAGAAAAACTTTGGGCCCCATTGGGGCTACCACCTGTATTAAGAAAAGTTTGGCAGTAGAACCAGTTGCCCAAAGAACTGGTATGCTCTCCTTTAATAATTGTGTTCAGTTTAGAGCAGGGACCTCCAACCTTTATTTTATTTATTTATTTTATTTTGTCAAGCAATTATAAGATAATAGGTATAAGTATAAACATAGTTATGAATACATGAAATGGATACATATAAGAAAAATAAAACAAAAAATAAAAGAAACACTAGGACAGGGACAGTAGGCACGCTGGTGTGCTTATAGCAAGCCCCTTGGCAACATTAAGGTTGGAGGACTTCAACTCCCACAGTTCGAAAGGTTTGAGTCGTTGATATGTGAAGATATTTCTATTTGCGCCTAATGTCCAGCAGTAAATGAATTTGTAATCAGTCAGATCTCCCAAAATATATAGCCGCAATACAGAAGGAGTAAGTCAAACAGTAAGTGCACATGAGTGATTGACAGCTATGTCTTCTCTAGTCTTACTGGATAATTTGGTGATTGGAATGAATGGATAGGCCTATCTTGGGAAAATATGCTTATTAAGAGCAACATTATTATAACATGCAAAGCTGAAATGTTGTGTAACACTTAAAGTATATCAACAAGAGCATTCAGTAGTGGAATTTTAAATGGGTAGAATTGGCTATCTAAGATGTTGCCTAGACCAGGGGCCTCCGACTTTGGCAACTTTATGCCTGCAGGACTTCAACTCCCAGAATTCGGGAAGTTGAAGTCCTCCAGGCTTAAAGTTGCCACAGTTGGAGACCCCTGATTTAGAGTCCTGCAAGGAACAAGGGAATTAGCTTCCTCAGCCTGAATAGACTCCTCCCAAGGCCCTAATGCTATGAGTACAAACTTGCTTAGATCATAGGCAGGCTTCGGAGGCAAGTGATTTGGTGTGACACAAGGGAAGACATTCTCACCTTGGCAACAGCAGAGCCCCAAGCAGGTCTCCTCATGCTCTGGTAATGGGTAGTGCCTTGGCAATGAGTGTGTCCTTCAAGTTCTCCATAGTTGTCAAATCAAAACTCTTACCGGGTTGACAGAAAAGAGTTTCCATCTCTAAACAGTCCTAGATTAAAGGCACCTTCTTCTTTAAGTCCTGCCCTCCCGCTCTCTTCAACACCCATAATTTCAAACCAGTTTGCCTGGATATAGGGAGAGTTTAGGTTTCTACATCTAAGAAGGCACGCAGCTTGGGAAAAAGACCATAAAGGGATTGGAAGTTCTACCCAGGAACGGAATACTTTCCAAGTTAAGCACGTGTTCCGCCTAGGAAAATGCGGAACAGCCAGAGGAGACAAAAAAAGACACTTGTAATAGATACAAGGTAGTTCCTGGCTTACAACCCTTCATTAAGTGACCCTTCAAAGTTACAACATTGTTGGAAAAAAGCGACTTAGGACCATTTTTCACACTTCAGCGTTGTGTAGCATCCCCATGGTCAAAATTCAAAATGCTTGGCAACCAGCTGCAGTGTCCCTGGGATCACTTTTGATTCTCTTCTGTGAACTTCTGTCAAGCAAAACCAATGGGGAAGCCAGATGCCAGGTTATTAACTTAACAACTGCAGTGATTCACTTAACAACTGGTTGTAAAATGGAGCAAACCTCCCTTAATAAGCGTCTTCTTGCTGGGCAACAGAAGCTTTGGGTTCAACTGTAGGGGTATGTCGAGGAGTAAATGAGAAAGATACAGAACCAATTTTCCCTCTTTATGGAAATAATGGCATGGAATATTATTTGGCAAGCCCCTTCAGAGAAGCCAACAGGATACAGTCTTTTACACTACATAGGTAACACAGGATTTGGGGATCATCGCATCAACAGAGACACAGTAGCCTGATAGGACTTGAGAATTGCACTGTCCCCCAATATAGACGACCCCAAGAGTGGTGCGCTTCCAATCCTGCCAGAATCAAGAACATGCTTATGTTGGGATGGGGGTATCTGGGCCCCCCCCCCACTAAACTAAATTAAACTTTGAAAGGCAGCTGCTGGCATATGGACCTCCTTTTTGCTCTGGGGAGAAAAAACCCATTAGCTCCAAAGAAAGAAGACCTGCCTTCCACCAAACCTAGGTTTCAGGTGTACAAGATTGATGGTTGGTTTATACACTCCACTGCCCTTGGGCAGGCCTGGATCAAGAGGCAGCGAAAGCAGGCTGGGCTTCAATGCAGGATTTCCCTAAAGTGCTCAAGTTGTAGAGTTATTTGGGGAAAGTACACAGAGACCTACAAAACACACATACGCACCACTGTCAAAAGATGCGGGATGAGGTCTAAGCCAGCCTCCTCTCCATCTTTCCAGACCATCGCAAGTTTGGAGAAACGAATCCCTTCTCTCTCTCTCGTCGTCCCTAATCTTCCCGCCGTCCTTTCCAATAAAAGGGAAGGGAGAAAGTTTATAAAGATAATCCACGCAGCTCCGGGGAGTGGAGTGAGGGGAGAGAAAGCCAAGGGTGCAACAAAGACGAGGATGCAACTTTCCCAAGCAAGTTTAAACACGATGGGTGAGCGAGTCCGCGGCGCTGAAAAACAAGGCAAGGCGACGGTCGAAAACGGCAGGCGAAGGTTTCCTTGAAGCATCGGGGCGGCCCCCAAATGAGATTTTTTAATCCCAGGCTGACTGGAGTCGGTCAAAAAGCAGCGAATTGAACCGCCGCCACTGGCGAAAAGATGATGATGTTAAAGAAGGGAGAGAAAGGAGGCGGTCGGGACGGGAGCGGGACCCGAAGCAAGGGCTATACTCTTTTTGCCTTTCGCTCTTCCAGCCATCCTTCCTGCGTCTATAGACACTGTCTCAAAACAAAGCACTTTTGGGGGGGAAGTTAGGAGGAACAATGCGAGGGGGGTGAGGAAAAGGAGCAACATTTCGCTCCCTTCTACGCAAGGGATGGTTTCGGAAGAGGGGGAGGCTCTTCAGCATCCCGTCTAGTCCAGCCTTCTGACGGGCCCTTTCGGGTTCAGTAATTCCCACCCCCCCCCACCCCCCACCCCCCAAAAAACGAGCGAGCGAGCCTAACTAACGTGCCTCGGCCGATCGCCTCGCCTTCTTTCCTCGGAATCCAAGCCCCTCGCGCTGCCTTTTGTTAGCAGCCAGAGAGAAACGTGCCATGGTCATCGCCGGGCTCGGCTCAAAACAGGCAACCCCCCCCCCCCCCACACACACACACAAGCCATCAGCCACCGGCTCACAGACACCGGCCTCCAGAATCGAGATAGTCAATATACCAAACGGGGGGGGGAGGGGGAAGGGGGGGGCAAAAGGGAAAGGGGGGGGGAGGAGAAATACCCGACCAATGTTGCCCCGCAGATCACGGAAGAAGTTCGTCCAGAGGCGGTTTTTTGTTTTGTTTTGTTTTTTAAATGTAAGAATCCTTACGGATGGAAAGGGAGAAAGCCCTATCCATCCTTAAGTAGGCGGGGGCGATTGAAGGGGCGAAATTTGATATTCCTTTCTTAAATCGAAAGCAAGCGACTTTTTTTAATTAAAAAAAAAAAGAGAGAGAGAGAGAGAGAGCTGCTGCCCGAGTAAGCTTTTCTTCTTTCGGGCGGAGAGTTAAGAGGAGGGGGAGGAGGTCGAAACAAGAAAAGGCAGGAGGAGACTCTTCATTCATTAATCATCATCATCATCATCATCATCATCATAAATAATAAAAGGAGCGGGGGGCGTGTTGAGGGAGTCGTGGGGAGGGAGGAAAGGTACAGGAGAAGCAGGAGAGTTGATTCAAGCGAGAAGCAAGCGTGCCGTCCTCTTACCTTGCTTTTAACTTCCACCGCGCCGTAACCGAAATACCGCAGACTCTGCGATTTAATAAAACTCCGATTCATTTTCTTTGCCCCCGCTTAAAAAAAAAAGAAAGAAAGAAAAAGAAAAGAAACCCCCCCCCGGACTTTCTCCTCTTCCTTTTCGGCCGGCCGCCCCCCCTCCAAGAAGGGCGGCAAAGATCCCCCACCGCCTCCGTGAGAAAAGGCGAGCTCTCCTGGCCAGCCGTTTGTATATCAAAGGGCTCGCCTTGCCTGCCTCCCACCCTGGAATGTAACTTCTTTGGAACGTTCAGCCTCCCAAGATTCTTTTACTTTCTCCCGGGCGCGTTGTAATCTCAACGCCCGCCTTGAAGCCTCGCTCCGCTTCTCCGGGCTTCTGGTTGTTACAATCGCTTTCTTAGGCAGCTCCGCAAACGCGCCTCTGACTCAATAGGAAGGCGGGCCCGCAGCACGTAAGCGAGCCCCGCCTCCAACCCCCCCCCGCCCGCCCCTCACCCCTTCCCACCCACCACCACTACCACCACCACCACCAACCCTCCTCCCCCTTTTTCAGCTTTCGACCGTTTCCAAATGCGGGAGAGAGTCCCGCTCCCGGCCACCGGGGGTGGGAAGCGGGGGGGGGAGAGGCGGAGCGTTTCCTCGCTTTGCGGTTAAATGACATAATTGGTCAGCTAACGACCGAATTGGGCTGCTGAGCGGGTTATAATGGGGCTTGCATGGTAAAGAGAGAGGTCTTTGAAAAAGAGCGGGGTATATCAATTGCTGCCAAGAGACTTTTTAATGTAGGGGGTCCTCGAACTTGGCAACTTTAAGACTTGTGGACTTCAACTCCCAGAATTCTCCAGCCAGCTATGCTGGCTGGGGAATTCTGGGAGTTGAAGTCCACAAGTTTTAAAGTTGACAAGTTTGGAGAACTCTGTAAGAGCAAGGATCGCCAAACTTGGTAACTTCTTGTTAGATTGGTGGAGTTTAATTCCCAGAATTGCCCAGCCCAGCACAGGTTGGCTGGGGAATTCTGGGAGTTGAAGTCCACCAGTCTTAAAAGTTGCCAAATTTACAAAAAAAAACCACCTCTGTTTGAAAGCATCTCCACGATCTGTTGTTGTTTGGCTAGGGTTTTGTTTGTGTTAAGACTCTGAAAAGTAGCCATATATTGCAACTTTGATTCCAAACCTTGCCAGTGTGTGTATTTTCCTAGAGAAATCTGATTTTCTAAGCTCCTAGCTTTCTGAGGAAATCCTGATTTTCTCCATTTTACCACAAAACTTAAAGGAACAAAACAAAACTGCGATGGGTGAGAGGGGGAGAATTTCCATATGGATTCTTAGATCATTATATGCAGATGAAGCATAATATTACATGCTATTTATAGCATTATTTATTAAAAAGTGTGGATGGCAAATTCAGTCATCAAAGACTGAAGCAAAGTTTAGAATACAATGCACATATATTTACATCCATGAGGGAAAATAGCTCCAGATGATACACATCAAGGAGTAAGTCACACATTGCAAAGTATCTTTCCTTCCTATTTTCAAATTAACACATGCTTGATTCTAATATTACTCTGAGGGACAGATGTGTGTGGATTCACTGCATTCATGAAATTCAAATTCTTCTTGTTATATAGGTAGTCCTTGACGTATGACCACAATTGAGCCCAAAATGAGTCAAAAAGAAGGCTGTGAAAGTATTTATATTCCGCACAGAAACTGTTTCAATTCCTACCCTCAAAACGACGCAATAGAGCACTGCACACCAGAACAACTAGACACAAGGACAGTTTTTCCCCGAAAGCCACTACTCTGCTAAACAAATAATTTCCTCAACACTGTTCAACTATTACAAAGTCTGCCCTACTATTACTATGAATCCTCCCATTCTTCCTTTCACCCATCTCCTCCCACCTATGACTGTATGACTGTAACCTTGTTGCTTGTATCCTCACAATTTTCATTGACTGTTTCCGAGTATGATTTGATTGCTTACTGTACCCTACAGTAGTGCGTTTCAATTTTTTTTTTACCAACGGTTCGATGGGCGTGGCTTGGTGGGCGTGGCTTGGTGGGCATGCACATGCACACTGCACGAGCGGGCAGGCCAAATGCACACTTTGAATAGGCACAGAGGCATTTTGACTCACCTCCTGCAATCCTGCACTCTCCCTGTCTCTTCAGCAGCTGGCGGGCAGCAATCTTTTGAAGCAGATGCGCTTCAAAGGATATAAAGATTAGCATGGGAGCCCCGGCAGGAGGGGGGCCCAACAGCACAGCGGCAGAGAGAACCGGTTTGGACTCTGCTGCTCATCAGTGCTACCAGCTCGGTAGAACCAGGTCGAACCAGTAGAATACCACCACTGGCACCCTATGACTATTATTAAGTGTTGTACCTTATGATTCTTGACTCTTGACGAATGTATCTTTTCTTTTATGAGAGTATTTGCACCAAGACAAATTCCTTGTGTGTCCAATCACACTTGGCCAATAAAAGATTTCTGTTCTATTCTAACTTCTCTTGCTAAGTGAGACATTTGTTAAGTGAGGCTGGGGGAAGAAGCATTTGATTTTTCTTTTCTTGCCACCGTTTGAACACGCTAACGGTACAAATATGCCTCCAAAATTGCCTTGTCCTTTCAAAGAAAGTCTGGTGCTGGTGGGGATTTTTCCTTTAAATGAAGATACTGTAGACGTAACTGTCTCAGAGAGTCAGCTGTTATTCTGACACTGCACTGGGGCAGGAAGAGGACAAGAAAAGATTTGGGAGAAAGCCTTTTGCCTGTTCAGCATAACTGACACTGTCAGATTTTGCAATGTTGTTGTTCTTCTGGCAGAGGATGTCGTGAAAAGTTACAACACTGTTTTTCACCTACATTTATACTTGAAAGCAATAGTGCCCTTGATCTTGGGGTGACCTTGGTCTTTCCACATCTGGGTTCCCAGGATTATGACAGATGAGGCTGCTGCCAATTTTGAATCGTCAAATGTCTTAATCGTCTTCCAAGTTCACATACAGTCAAGTCATCCTGAGATTTTTTTTCTGTGTTAGACAGATCACAGTATAAACAGACACACAACATATATACTGTATATGGCTGACAAAAGAGTTTGGAATATAAATTTTCAATGGGAAGAAAGAACATACAATGTGACAATCTGACTCTTGGTAGATTCATTCATGCAACAGATTGAAATCAAAAGTGGGGGGAATAGAATAGAATAGAATAGAATAGAATAGAATAGAATAGAATAGAATAGAATAGAATAGAATAGAATAGAAGTGTGATTGGAATTTGTCTTGGTGTAAATACTCTCAGTGTTCATAAAAGAAAAGATACATTCTTTAGGAGTCGAGAATCATAACACTTTAGCTTGGATCATAATACTTTAGCTGCCATCTTAGGTATCTGGCTCACCCCGTGCTTACTGCATTCTTATTATTACATTAAGAACCTTGCATTCTTACTTTTGGCACTTTGATTTGCCCTCTGGTTACAAAAATGAGGTGATGATGATGGTAGCAATCATGGAGCATGCATGGCTACGTATATTGCCCTGAGAGCCTTAAATATGAATTACATGCAGGTAGGACCCCAATTTTCCCAATCAGATATGCTTCAGATTAATTCTACTTTCAATTCAGATACTTTGGACTTCTCAATCCACAGTCTCAAAAGGAATTACAGCAAAATTGGTCATATCTGCTATTAATGCTTTCAAGACAGTTGGTGTGATGTCCATGAAATGTGCATCATATGTTTTGATGTTGCTATCGTGTAGAGCAGGGGTATCAAATTCATGATGTCACATTTTCATAACGTGACGTATTGTGACTTTTTTGCCCTTTGCTAAATTGTGGGTGAGCATGGTCAGTGCATGACACATCTGGCTCACAGGCCGCGAGTTTGACACCCCTAGTGTAGGGGGATCCATTTTTGTGCACTAAAAGCAGGAGTGGGATTCGGGCGAACCAGATGTTAAAGTTACAGCTGGTTCGCCAAACCAGTATTTCAACCGACCAGCTAGCCCCACCCTGCCCTGCCCCTCCCAGGAGTCTCCACGTGGCCCATTTTTGATGGAGGTAAGTGCAGGGTCCGTGTGGAGGCTCTGGGAGGGGGGAAAATGAGCCTTCTGGAAGTTCGTAAATGGGCATGTTTCTGGCTTCCAGAGGGCCTTCAGAGCCCAGGGAAGGCCATTTTCACCCTCCCAGAGGCCCGGAGGAAGCCTCTGGACCCATGTGAGGGTGAAAAACAGCTTTCTTGGAAAAACTGGAAATGGCAAAACAGGCCTGTTTCTGGCTTCCGGTGGGCCTCCAAGGCCCAGAGGAGGCTATTTTCACCCTCCCAGAGGCCCAAGGCAGGCCTTTGGACCCTTGTGAGGGCGAAAAATGGGCTTCCTGGAAAAAACGGAAGTGGCAAAACAGGCCTGTTTCTAGCTTCCAGAGGGCCTCCAGAGCCTGGAAGAAGCTGTTTTTGCTTTCCCAGAGGCCCAGGGGAGGCCTCTAGACCCTTGTGAGGATGAGAAATGGTCTTCCAGGAAAAACTGGAAGTGGCATAATGGGCCTATTTCCGGCTTTCAGTGGGCCTCCAAACACTGGGAGAGGCTGTTTTTGCCCTCCCAGAGGCGCCAGGGGAGGCCTCCGGACACTTTTGAGGGCAAAAACTACCTCCCTTGGCTCTGGAGGCCTACCAGAAGCCGGAAACAGAACATTCCAATAGGCCCTGCCCACCATAGCCATGCCCACCCAGCAACCGGGCAGCGAACTGGTTGCTTGGAGTTTTGAATCCCACCCCTGAATAAAAGTCACATTAGAGCTACCCCAATCAATTTATTTTATTCAAAGTTTTCAGGTATATAAACCACATCTCCAGATCTTGTATCTGTATGGGTTTTGGTCACAAACAGACTGTACTAGCCCTTCCTTCTGCTGGAGATAGAAAGGTTTGGTCTTTTTAAAATAAAGAAGAGAACTCTGGAGCAGTCTGTGGAGCTAACCTTGGAAAAGGACACAGCTGCCATTGTTCTCCATAATTTCTGATTTAACCTTTGATTCTCTCCAAGGAATTGAAGAAGATCACAAAAGAAAGGAATCTTTGCTTCCAAGGTCTTTCATTTCACATAAAAATAAATACAGGTAACACATCTGGCCAGGAATTTTCAATCTTTTTAAACTCTTGTTTTCTCTATGGTCATCTCTCTATACAAGTTATAGACTGGAGAATTCAAATTTAGTTTCATCCATATTTCAGGCATGTTAATGAAGGTATATGCTGTGGCATAGAAACGTAGTAGCATTTTACGGTCTATCTGGGGCATTATATGTCTTTTGGGTTTATTTTCTTCTTACCAATCTCCCTGTTGTTGCTTGCTCGTGATTTCAGGCATTTCTGTATTTTACTTGTCAGTAAATACTTGCAATTTAATATTTAAAGTTTAAAAAGGATAGATAATATTTTATTTTTATTTTTTTCAAATAGACTAGATTAGACTAGACTAGACTAGACTAGACTAGACTAGACTAGACTAGAATAGAATAGAATAGAATAGAATAGAATAGAATAGAATAGAATAGAATAGAATAGAATAGAATACTTTATTGGCCAAGTGTGATTGGACACACAAGGAATTTGTCAGTGCAAATGTTCTCAGTATACATAAAAGAAAAGATACATTCATCAAGAATCATAAGGTACAACACTTAATGATAGTCATAGGGTACAATAAGCAATCAAATCATACTAGGGAACAGTCAATATAAATCATAAGGATACAAGCGACAAAGTTACAGTCCTACAATCACAAGTGGGAGGAGATGGGTGATAAAGAGTGATGAGAAGATTAACGGTAATAGTAGTGCAGACTTTGTAATAGCTGAATAGTGTTGGAGGAATTATTTGTTTAGCAGAGTAATGGCTTTCAGGAAAAAAACTGTTCTTGTGTCTAGTTGTTCTGGTATGCAGCGCTCTACAGCAGTGCTTTAAATATTTATTTTTGTTAATCTTCTGTAAGATTTTTTTACCTTCCAAATGGAGGAAGAAAGGGCTGAATCTCCTAGTCAATGCCCTCTATCTAGGCAGAAGGTGGAACTGTGAACATGTTTACATTTTATTTTTGCATTTTTATCTTTGTACTGCCAAAGAGGCAATACAGGTGGTGACACCCCTACCTCTCTTATACACAAGAATTAGAGAGCAGACATTGGATGAGGCTCTCATAGGAAATAGTTGACAGCCATAGAAGTTAACAAACCAATACTTCAAAGCAGGAGGCAGTACTAGGCAATGAAGATCCAGAAAGTCTCTGGAATTGAAGTTTGGGATCCCCAGTGGAGGCCCTTTGAGGCCCAGATGGACTTCCGGCAGAATTTTACTAAACATCACAAGAATCATTGAATTTTCCATTGCTAGAAGTTATGAATGAAGTTACGTTAAAGAAGAGGATACCTAAATCATGCTTATATCACACTTGTTCAAAAAGGAGACCAATCCATTACAAAATCAAAAATTATAGACCTATCTCCCGACCAAACGCAGATTATAAAATCTTTTCTTCAATATTGGCAGAAAGACTTAAAAAATATTTAAATAATTTTATCCACCCTGACCAAAATGGATTTCTGCCAAAGAGACAAATCAAAGACAGTATGAGAGTAATCTTGGACACTTTGGAATACTACGAGGCATATCCTGAAAAACAAAATGGCTTTGATATTTCTAGATGCACAGAAGGCATTTGATAATGTGAATTGGCGATTCATGTTATTACTGCTGGAACAGATGGGCTTTGCTAGAAAATTTATTCAAGCAATAGAAGCTATATATTATAAGCAGACGGCAAAGGTAATGATAGAGGGAGAACTGACAGAATCTATCGATATAAGAAAAGGAACAAGGGTGCCCACTATCACCTTCGTTGTTTGTGTTAACTTTGGAAGTGCTAAACAGAAATATTAGAGATGAAAAGAATGTAAAAGGGATGAAAATTAAAAAGGAAGAATTTAAGTTGCAAGCATTTGCAGATGATCTGGCTTTTATCTTAGAAGACCCACTAGAAACAGCATCAAAATTGATAGAAAAGATAGAGACATATGGAAAGGTGGCTGGTTTGAAAATAAATAAAGATAAGACAAAGATCTTGACAAAAAATATGCTATCAAGACAAAAGGAAGAATTGGCAGACCTATTGAAAATTCAGATCACGAATAAGATCAAGTACTTAGGGATATACTTGACCACAAGATGCAGTACACTAAAAGAGAATAATTATATCAAACTTAAACAGCAGGTAGCTCCAAATTTGGCGAAATGGGAAAACTTACAACTGTCACTAATAGGGAGAATTTCAACAATCAAGATGAATATATTACCCAGAATTTTATATTTGTTTCAAACAATTCCAATTAGGCTTGGAAAAGACTACTTTGAAGATTTAAATAAAATTGTGTTGAAATATATTTGGCAAGATAAGAAAGCGAGAATAAAGTTCAAATTTTTGCAAGATGCTAGAATAAGAGGAGGATTTGGTTTGCCTAATTGGGAGTTGTATTACCAAGCTACAAATTTGATGTGGATTAAGGAATGGATAACACTAAGAAATACTAGATTGTTGACATTAGAAGGACATGACCTGTTATTGGGGTGGCATGCTTTTTTATGGTATAAAGGAACTAAAACACAGGGGCATTTTAGAAGACATTATATATGGGAGCCTCTGTGGTTACATTGGGAGAAGATTAAAAGATAATGTTATTTGAAAATTCCAGTCTGGCTATCGACTATTTTTTTTTAAAACAAATTTTATTGATTTTAAAGACAAACAAAACATAAGACATCAAAGTATAAAACCTCCTTTCTCAAAAATTACTTATAAGTTTTAACAAAGCAAATAAGGCTTTATTTTTTTAAAGCATAGTTCCACATTATCACATTTCCATTTAAACACATATATATCTTTTCCAATTTTCTCATTGTTTCTCCCTTCACTTTTATCCAATTATATTTCATTCTATCAAGGTTTTATTAATTCTCCATCAAGCATAAACACACAAAATACAGAACATAAAACAAAACATAAAAAGATAAAACCTTCTTAATTATTATTTATACATGTCTTTTCCAAACTTCTCTCCCTTTTTTTTTAATTCCTCCAAGGTTTTATTAATTCACAATCAAAACATAGCTAACCAAAACACAAAACATAAAACATAAAACTTCTTTTGAAAAGTGGCTTAGCCCCGGATTGCATCTTTTTTGACAGACCTAAATCAAGTTCGTGCTCACCTTATATACCATTCATATCTTATTAACCATTCTATATTTTCTATATAACTTCTCCCTTCTTTTCACTCTCTTAGTTATATTTTGTTTATTTCATCTTATTTCAGAATCATTATATTTGTATCTTTTATCTGTTCTTTTCCAATCATCTATTTATCTCTTCTGTTTAGCAAAAGAATTTCCCCTGTAATCACTTTTAAAGTGTGACGCCTTTCCCTAAAATAACACTTAAAATAATACATAATTTCTATCCTGATTCTGCTTAGTACATTCTACATATTGCATTTTGAAAAGAAAAAGAATAATAAACTTGTAATATAATTAAATATATAATTTCCATTCTAATTCTACTTCTATTAATAGTATAACTAAACATTAATCATTTTACACATTATCTTTGATATTTTGTTAAATATTGAAATCTATCATTATAAAACATTTTAACATTTTAATATTTTGTTAAATCTTATAATATTCCAATAGACTATTTCAAATGCAAATACTACAATACTATCTTATGTATTCTTGCAGAATCTTTCTTAAATTATACATCCTTTATCCTTTATCTCTAAAAAAATATCTTGTTCCAGACCGTGGCTTTTTTCCCCTTTTTCCCTCCCTTTCTTCTCCAGTCTGATCTTTTTGCCCCCCCTTCTCCTAATCTCCCCCTTTTTAACTTCCCTTCTCTGTTGTAATTCTCTTTTCAATTGCTTTCTAACATTGTACCTTTTTTTCACCTTATTTTTCTTTTTCTTGGTTATTTTATTAAATCTTAAATTCTCATTTTTCCTTCCTTCTTATTTTCTTTCTTAATCAAAATTTTTGGTCCATTAAAAATGGCTTCCTTTTCTTCTTCTTCTCCGTCTCCTTCTTCATCAAGTATTTGCTGGTACGTAGAAACCACCATTTCTAAAAAGTAGAAGACAGCTCCCAATGAATTCTTGCCATTTGATTCTCTTTCTTTTAATTTTTCATATTCCATTTTTAGTTGATCCAGAGATGGTGCCATTGTAAATTTTTTAAAAACAACCCAGATATTTTTAGTCTTAAGGTAATTTGCAGATGTCAAAGTTATCAAACAGTCCAAACAGCCAGAAATTATTTCCTCTTCTTCTCTTTGCAACTTTTCCTTCTGGGGCAAAATCCCAAATATATTTTAAAGCCGTATTACAATTAGTTGTTGGTCTTATAATCTTCAAAGCATCTCCTCCAACCAGTTTTAAAAGATTTTTTTTTTAGTCCTCTCCTTCCCACTTATAACAATGAGCTTGTTTTTACCTTAAAACAGCAGGTTTTTCAGTGCTCATTTGCTTTCTCTGTAAGGAAGGGGAGTGAACTTTCCTTTCAGTACTTTCACCGTTTTAACAACTTTTTTGGGAAACAAATGTATCAATCCAAAAGTCAGGTTTCCAGGGTGTTTAAAAGTATCTTAATGACCCGGTTCAGCCAAGTAAATTTCTCCTTCTGATTCTTCCTCCTGCACAACTCTTATCCGGTTGAAGATTCCTTTGAGGCTGCCATTTCTGACAGCCGCTCCACCACCTCAGGAAAAAGGAGTCTAGCCGGCTGGGGAAAGGGGGTGCGATATCCCCAGACCCCTGCCCGGATCTCCTCTGTCTTCTGCTGCCTCTTTGGGGCAGTGACAACCCCCAAATCCAATTGGATCGGGGGTACCTCAGCGGCGAGCACAGCAGGAGAAGCGAATTCCTGCCGCTGCCGAAGCCTTGCAACCAGAACTCCTCAGTCTGGCTATCGACTATTGAAGCATTTTCTTATTCCATAATATACAAAAAGGAACAAACAGTTTGATATGGTAAAATATTGAATGAAAAGGGTGAACTTAAATCTATGCAAAAACTAGAGGAACAAGGTATAAAGATGAATTGGTTTTCATATGCGCAAATACATTCAAGGTATGATAAAGATTCTAAAACAGAAGGTTTCTATGATAAATTGACTGACTTAGATAAGATTTTGACAGGTACTGATGAAAAGGTGATTAAAAAATTGTATGGATATTTATTAGAAATTAAACTAGAAGAAGAACAAGTTAAAGAAACTATGATTGCTTTGGGGAAGAATTTTGGATATGGGATTGATCTAGAGAAATGGCAAAAATTGTGGTCTCAAAATTATAAAATGACAATGTCAACAGCATATAAAGAAAATTTGTATGTTTTACAGGTGGCACTTTCCCCCGACAAGAATAGCAAGAATGTTCAAGAATAAATCCGAAAAATGTTAGAAATGTCATCAGATACCTGGCTCATATTACCATTTGTGGTGGACTTGTACGGATGCTAAAAAAATACTGGACTAAAATCCACACGTGGTTGGAAAAAATGACAAAAAAGCACATAGATTTGAAACCAGAAATATTTTTATTGGGAATTTTATCTGAAATATATAGTAAAGACTTGAAATACCTGATTGTAAATGTATTAACAGCAGCTTGGATTGTATTTGCTAAAAATTGGAAAAATGAGAAAATACCATCACAGGAGGAAATCATTAAGAAAATATTGGAATGTGCTGAAATGAATAGATTGACATTTGAAATTAGAGAACAAGATGATAAACAATTTTATAAAATTTGGGATCTATTCTATTAATGGTTAGGCAATAAAATATAGTAATGAAATATGTAGACTTTTAGGAAATAATAAATATATAAAGATGTTTTCTTTTCTTATTATATCTACAAAATGACTCTAGGATAGATCTGGGATGATAATCTGAATTGTCATAAAACAAATTAAGTAAAATATGATCATTTTGGAAAACATGAATGAATAAAAGTATTGTCAAATGATTGATTAATAATGATATTAATGTATTTAATAAATTGATTGAAAATACGAGATTATATACAATGTAATTATAATTGAAGACTATGAAATGGAAGCACAAAACAATTTGTAAACCAACCGGCACACTGTATGTACATATATGGAAGATGATTTGATGCTTTTATGTTTTGTTTGTTTATGTTTGTTTTAAAAACCAATAAAATTTATATATATATAAAAAAGAAGTTAACAAACCAATACTTCAAAGCAGGAGGCAGTACTAGGCAATGAAGATCCAGAAAGTCTCTGGAATTGAAGTTTGGGATCCCCAGTGGAGGCCCTTTGAGAGCTGTATGCAACAAAATTTCATTTTAAAGTGACAGTAAAGTTATTCTAGCTGTCTTCAGATAAAGAGATAAAAGCCTCCAAAACACAAACTGCAGGTAATCCTCGACTTACAACCCCAACTGAGCCCAAAATTTATGTCGCTAAGTGCGACAGTTTTAACAAAGCTTTGTCCCATTTTAGGACCTTTCTTGGCATAGTTGTTAAGTGAATCAGTGCAGTTGTTAAGTTAGTAACACGGTTGTTAAATGAATCTGGTTTCCCCATTGACTTGGCTTGTCAGAAAAATAACATGAGCCCGAGACACTGCAACCGTCATAATTAAGAGTCAGTTGCCAAGCATCTGAGTTTTGATAACATTACCATTGGGATGATGCAACGATTGTAAGTATAAAAAATGGTGATAAGTCACTTTTTTCTAGTGCCATTGTATCTTCAAACAGTCAATAAACAAATGGTTCTAAGTAGACACCTGCCTCAGAGGTGATATTCAGCAGGTTCTGACCAGTTCTGGAGAACCAGTAGCAGAAATTTTGAGTAGTTTGGAGATCCGGCAAATATCACCTCTGACTGGCCCCGCCCCCATCTATTCTCTGCCTCCCGAGTCCCAGCTGATCAGCCTGGTCTTCTTTGTCTGCCCTGCACAGGAGAACATAGCTGGAAAGCAGGTTAGTGGGGCGGGGAGGGAATGGGAATTTGCAGTAACCTTCTCAGAGGTGCTATTCAGCAAGTTCTGACCAGTTCTGGAGAACCGGTAGCGGAAATTTTGAGTAGTTTGGAGAACCGGCAAATACCACCTCTGACTGGAGATTTTACGGTATCCTTCCCCTGCCATGCCCACCAAGCCACGCCCACAGAACTGGTAGTAAAAAAAATTGAATCCCACCATCGATCTTTCTTCTGGAGTGGAGTGAGAATGGAGATTTTACGGTATTCTTCCCCTGCTACGCCCACCAAGCTACACCATGCCCACAAAAACGGTAGTGAAAAATTTTGAATCCCACCACTGGGCCACCTGTACTTCCATTTCCACTCTTGAAAACCTTCCCCTCCTTCCCCCAGACACAATTACACTGCTAAAATTAGATCATTTTCCAATTGAACTTTTGTGGGTAGTGTGATCTTGGGCCATGGGGTGCATGTGGAGTTATTATAAAGGAAAATGAGAATATATACAGGTAATTCTCAACTTACAACAGTTCACTTACTGACAGTTCGAAATTGCAATGGCACTGGAAAACAGTTACTTATGACCGTTTTTCACACGTATGGCCATAGCAGCATCCCCATGTTCACACGATTTACATTTGGATGTTTGACAAACTGACTCATATTTATAATGGTTGCAGCGTCCTGGGGGTCATGGGATCTTCTTCTGCAACCTTCTGACAAGCGAAGTCAATGGGGAAATCAGATTCACATAACAACCATGTTACTAAATTAACCACTGCACTGATTCACTTAACAAATGTGGCAAGAAAAGTTGTAGAATGGGGCAAGACTCACCCAAAAATGCCTCACTGAACAACATAATTGTTGGGATCAATTGTGGTCATAAGTAGAGGACTACCTGTAGTCTTACGCTGGTCCTACTCCTACCCTTCATCTTGCTAAAAATCCACCCAGGTGTAAGCACAATCCTTAAATGAAAGCCCACAGCCCCTTTTTGTAATGTCACTTACCTTCCAATGATTAGTGGCCTTCCAGGTGATCACAGGAATAATTTGTGCCCCTACACTCTGGACAGGTTAACATCTTGCTTAGAACCATTTAGCGCTCCTCAACTCCCGTAAACCAAACAGCAACAACAGGGACCGAAAGCGATATCCATGCCATGGAAATGCGAAAGGCTCCATTGGATATTGGGCATCTCCCATCCTGACCACATTACAAAGGACACCATTCGACAACATTCTGGTGTGGCATCAAATATAGAGAAGATGAGAGAAGGCCGGCTCCGCTGGTATGGACATGTCCAGAAAGCAGCACCTTCCACCGTGGCCAAGATGGCCTACCAACTAGAAGTTAATGGCCAGCAATCTCGCAGGCGCCCAAAACAAAGATGGCGAGACACCATCAACAAAGATATGCAAGCTGCGGGCCTGCACCCCAGAGATGCAGCCTGACTGTGCAAAGTGGCATTCAATGATCCGAAAAACGGACCCTGGACCTACGGGAATATGCTAGGAAGGAGAAGAACTCCCAAAAACCAAACAGTAGCCTCATATCTTACATCTCAGTTGCACAACAATCTCTAGCTCTCTGCTTCCATCATTTATTTCTTTGTGATGGTATCTTTAACCCTGCTACTTTTATTTTCTTAACAGTTTCCGACTTATTTCTCATGTTTTTGATTAGCAGACAGGGATTTCACATTCCCTTAAAATCTTTAGGCAGTTTCATACACTTCTCTTCTTGGTTTTAGGGGAAGGAGAACAAAGAGAAGGAAATCTGAACATGTGGTCAGTAGATCTGTCGGAAAGAAGCAGACAGTAAAAAAGTAGAAAAAAATAAAAAACTTATTGGAAAAAAAAAGTGTTCTGTCCCCTCATTTGAATTCTTGAGATCCCCGCGTTTTGATTGGCCAAAGCGCAGGGCGATCAGATTGGCTAGGCGAGTCGCGCTGATTGGCTCGCTGAGAATCTCCCGCGATTGGTCGATTCGAATCGCGGGAGATTCAAAGTGGTGCCATTGGCCGCGGCCGCCGCGGCTTGGAAATAAAAAGCCGCAAAGTTTTCCTTTAGCCCCAGTTCGGTTCCTGACTAAATAAAAGAGCTTGATACGAAGTCACCGACTCCTGGCTTCCTTCCACGTGGACGTAACCCTGGCGACGAGGATGGGATCCTTATCCTGAACCGAAGCACGTGTCCGATGGAAGCCAGCCAACCGACGAGATGGCCAGCATCGCGCCACCAACCCAGGAAGACCGAGCGGGAGCGGCGAAACCCGCAGCTCAGCCAACCCAGGTAGCCCAGGAGGGAGCTGCGGAGAGCGGCCCGGCCAGACAGACCAGGCGGTTCCCACGACGGAGTCCGGAGAAATAGAGACCCCGACTGAACCGGCCGGGATCCAACCTACGACTGACCTGCGCAGGTCCAATAGGCAAAGACGGAGCCCCGCCTACCTATGGGACTACGCTACGTAGGACTGAACCAAGAGGGGAGGGGTGTTCTGTCCCCTCATTTGAATTCTTGAGATCCCCACGTTTTGATTGGCCAAAGCGTGGGGCGATCGGATTGGCTAGGCGAGCCGCGCCGATTGGCTCGCTGAGAATCTCCCGTGATTGGTTGATTCGAATCGTGGGAGATTCAAAGTGGTGCCATTGGCTGCGGCCGCCGCGGCTTGGAAATAAAAAGCCGCAAAGTTTTCCTTTAGCTCCAGTTCGGGCTTCCTTCCACGCGGACGTAACAAAAAGAAAGAAAGAAGCAAATCGAGAAGCCATATTAGATTTCTGAAAGAGAAATCACAGTATATTATACTTAACAAAGAGCTCCAATTCTAAGCACATTTCCCCTCTGAATTCAGTCATGCTCATAGTGATGTGTTAATTTTCAAGTTAGCATGCTTTTTGGACTGTGACCTTGTTTTAATTGTTACAATTTGAACATGAAACTTGTCCTTCCTTAAGTAAGTCTAGAGTAGAAAAGTGGAAGAATCAACTTCTTATTGTGAGAGATTAGGTAATTTCCTGAGTTTATCTAAAGAAGACATTGTGCCTACCTTTTTACTTCAAACACTTGCCTTTTAATCTGATATCTCAAAGAATCCTTGCATGCAGTTCTATCCAGGGGTGGGCTGCTGAGTGTTTGCAGGGGTTGGGAAGAGCCCCTAGCTAAGATTCTGTGCAGTTCGGAAAATTCCCAAATCCCACTCCTGGCTGGCCCCGCCCAGCCCACTCCACCCATCCCCTCCCAGGAGTTCCCACGTGGCCCATTTTCGATGTAGGTAAATGCAGGGCACATATGGAGGCTCAGGGCCTACTGGAAGTTTGGGAAGGCAGGAAATGGGCTGGTTCTGGCTTCCAGAGAGCCCCCGGAGTCTGGGGAGGCTGTTTTTGCCCTCCCAGAGGCTCAAGGAAAGCGTCCAGAGCCAGGGAAGGGCAAATGCTCCCCTCCCGCATTGGTGCAGAATGCCAACTAGGCCATGCCCACCCAACAACCTAGCAGAGAACTCGTTGCTAAAATTTTTGAAGCCCACCCCTGGTTATATCTGTGGTGTGTGTGTGTGTGTGTGTGTTTAAAAAAAATTCAAGATAGTAGCTATCACTGTGTGATCAAAGCCTGCAAATTTTGATCGTGTAATCGTGGCTGCCATTTTGAGTGTTTGCCCCACATTGCTGATATTAAAATTTTAATGCCAAAAATTTACATTACATTTTCTTAAAATTTAAATAGCTACAGGGAAAATAAGAATGAAGGGGCAAAGTACAGAATATACTTCTGCAGTCAGAAACACGGCGTCTTCATCCTTCTGGCACAATACTGAACCTGATAGTACCATTGCCTCTGCCAGCAGTACAGAGCGTTCAAATATTTGTTCATTGGGAAAGAGCGGATATGCAGCCCTGGCCATAGCAGACCACTGCTGCTCATCCCGGATGGTTTGTTTATTAGTATAGGTCCAACCTGAAATTATCTTACAAAGAGCCAAGCACTATTAATTTATCTATGTGCTGCTTGCATGCTACGGAAAGTATATTTGAAAAGTCCTCATTTATCATATTTATATCATGCTTTTCTTTGGGGGGTTCAAGATAATGTGCGTGGGAGCTTCCCCTCATTTGTTCCTGAGGACAAAAGATAGGTTGGGCTGAGAGATAATGACTAGTCCAAAGTCATTCTGCGAGCTCCATGGTCTCAGGGATCCAATCCAAAACCCTAATCACTGCCAAAGTTGCTTAATGATTCCCAGACTTCCTTTGTTTTGCTCCTATCCTTTATGACTGCTTTCACATATGTGCTGAAGAAAGGAGTGGCAAAAGAAAGCAAAGGGAAAGAAAAATAGAACAATAAATTTCCCTTTGTCCTAGAAAACTGAACAAATAGGGCTTTTAGTCTAAGTTATCTTTGTACGCCTGGAAGGTTCTCAGAAGGAAGAAAGATGATCAATATTGTGCTGAATAGCTATACCTATTTATCTTCATCATCGTTATCATTATCATCACCACTGTCATCACTATCATTTTATTATGGTCTTTAACCAGCAAAATTAACGTAGTTAGTACTTGGATTAGAGGAGATCACCACAAAATATTCTACAAAATAGACTGGGATATTTTTTTAACATCTTGGAAGAAGGCAATAGCAAACCATGTCCATATTCTGGACAAGTAAACTACATGGATGATTCCACTCAATCATCAATAGTCAAGCTCACATTGAAATAGACTTTATTCTTCAAGAGCATTTTCTTCAAACAAATCCATAAAGCAAACTGACTTTAGATTAGGCTGTACATTGAGAGATGCTACTAATTATTTCAGGCTTTATAATTAAAAAAATATTTTTTTCCCAACAACATATAGACATCTCTCTGTGGGGGCACCTTCTTTTATAGCCAGTAAACAATCATAGCAAGTAACACTTATAATTGGAACATTTTTGTTTCTTCCTTCTTATGAACTCTCCTGAGCTTTTATGGTTCATAAAATTGATGAGCAGTAAAAATGGAAAAGTGTTTTAATTTTAGTGCATTGACAACAAAATTCCTGGATGCATTTGTTACAATTAAGTTTTTGCCAGCCTCAGTGAATTCAACAAAAGGATTGCAGTATACATTTAGAGTTGTGATATCATTCCTTAATGTTTTCCATTTAGTGTATCCAACCCTTATAAATTATTTGGTAAACCAATGAATTGTTTCCATTATTTCCTGTGGTCTAAATCCTGTGGATTTGTTGATACAAGTTGACTTGACACATTAAATGTATTCCAAATATTTTGTCCCTTTTTCTAGTCCCTCTTCCACTTCCTATTATTATCTCAGTATTATTCTATTGTTGTTATTGGGGTTCATTGTTGGCCCAATACTGAGATTCAATGTTGGGTTAATGCTCATTCAAGGAGATGTGGTAGAACCTGACACATTGTTTTCAAAATGTAATTGTTTTCCCATTTTCTCTCCTTCCTAGTTCTCTTCCAGTCAATGAGTCTCTTTCATCTGAAATATCTATTTCAGGCCAGGATGGGAAAATGGGTAGACATCTTGGAGATGCTTTTCTTATGCTTTGGAGAAGCAGTTAGAGAACACATGACAAGGAAATACAGAAAAGATTGAGAACAATATTACAATAATGAAAACAATTAAAATATGGGGTTTGTATTTTGTGATATTGTAGGGATGGCAGTTGTCTGGATTTACTTTTGGGTGAGTTCTCTGGGGAACATTGGCTTTCTCATTCTTCTGATACACCAGGCAACCTCTTGCACTGCCAGACAAACTGTCCCAGATCAATAGAAATTCAGAATTTATTTCCAAGATAGTAAAAAAAACATTTTTTCAGACTAACAGATTTTATTAAAAGGCATTATCTTTTCATGAACTGGAGCTCAGTTCACCAAATCCAATGATGAATTATTTAAGTTGGGTTGGAAAGGATATAGGAAAAAGACAGTTTTGTTGTCAGATGTAGGTTACACACAAGAGAGCTTACATACAAGAGAGCTTCCATATGCTATATCAATTAACAATTGTGATGCACTAAGTGACTCTTAAATAAACTGAAATTTCCATGTTTCTAAGTTCATTCATCTAGCAGTCTCTAACTTGTAATGATGAAGTTTCTTTAGTCTAAAATTGCTAATTGGAGATCTGTAATGAAATGCTCCATTATCTTTGTCCTTGTTTTGAGTCTCTACATCAAATTTGTATTTTTTTTTTTCTTGTTCGTGGAATCCAGAGGGTCATTGTTGGCAGATGATGGCATACATCACATTAGAGGAAAAGCAGGAGCTTCTAATCTTGTGAAGTTGTTGAAGAAGCGACCTAGAGCTAAGGAGAAATTTCTGACAGTTGCAATAATTAACCAGTGGAACAACTTGCCTCCAGAAGTTGTGAATGCTTCAAGACTGGAAGTTTTTAAGAAGAGATATGAAAGCCATTTATCTGAAATGGTATAGGGCAGGGGTCTCCAACCTTGGCCCCTGGAAGCCTGGCGGACTTCAACTCCCAGAATTCCACAGCCAGCTTTGCTGGCTGTGGAACTCTGGGAGTTGAAGTCCGCCAGGCTTCCAGGAGCCAAGGTTGGAGACCCCTGGTATAGGGTTTCCTGCTTGGGCAGGGGATTGGACTAGAAGGCCTCTAAGGTCCCTCCCAATTCTGTTCTTTTGTGGCTGCTGCTAATGTCAATGTGGGAGAAAAATAGAACTTTGCATTTATAAAGAAAGCTCAATACACATATACAGTAGTCCTCAACTTGTAGCCATTCATTTAGTGACCGTTCAAAGTTACAATAGCACGAAAAAAGTAACTTATGACCAGTTTTCACACTTATGCAGCATCCCTATGGTCACGTTATCAAAATTCAGGCCCTTGGCAACTGGCATCCCAACGGTGCTTTTTCAGGAGACAACTGGACTTTCTTGTTTTTCTTTGAAGACGTTTCGCTTCCCCTCCAGGAAGCTTCTTCAGCTCTGACTGAGGAAACTTCTTAGATAAGAAGGGAAATGCCTTCAAAGAAAAGCAAGAAAGTCCTATTGCCTCCTGAAAAAGCATCTTTCGGACAAGCATGACCTGAATGACTGAGAGTCTCCATGGACATTTGGCAACTGGCATGCAGTTGCAGTTTCATGTGATCATCTTTTGTCAACTTTTCCCCACCTGGCTTGCAACAAGCAAAGTCAAGATTCATTTAACAATCGTATGGTTCGCTTAACAACTGTGACAAAAATGATCATACCATGGAGCACAACTCACTTAATTGTCTTGTTTAGGAATGGAAATTTGGGGCTTCTTTGTGATTGTAAGTTGAGGACTATTTGGACTTGGCAAAATTAGGGTTGTGCGTTAGAAGACAGAATCAAAGTGTGCATTGCCCCTTGTACAAGTATGACCTGCAGGTATCCCCCTGAAACTTCAAGGATGTAAACCTGGTCTAACTAAACCACTGGTTTTATGTGGCTTGCTAATCATAGAAGTGGATACTCAAAAACTGTCATTTTTTTTTCTTGGAGATATTCTTCTCCATGTCCCTGAACATCATTCCGAATCCTTTTAAAATGTATTGCTCAGCCAGTAATCCCGAGTCTTTGTAATATGAGATTTTCTTATCTGAAACCAATGAAGCTTCTTCAAAATAATTAAGGACTGGCAGAATTTTAGCTCTTGAGACTAAAGAGACTCTAAACTTATTAGCAAAGTAAAATTGCAGGTGAATGAAGGTCTCTTTGGTGTTTTTCCTTTTATGACTCAAAAAAATCTATTTTGCTTTCTGTTATTGTTTTCAGTTAAGATTCTATTAAGGGAGGCACAGATTCAATTCCCAAAGAATTAAGCAGCTCTTGAATACTGAACATAAAATGGACCATTGATTTCCCATAATATACCAATGAATATTTAACAAAGTAAACCTCTCAGGCTGATCAAAAAGCTAATGGTCTGGGGAAAAAACTCATTTATGTGGCTTTTGAGAGCTACAATTATTCATGTTCTGGGATTACATAAAATTAAATGCAGATTTATCCTTACATTTTCAGTTGCAGCTAAAAGAAAATGAGAAGTAAAACCTTTGCTTGAATGTATAATTAATGGCATTTTGCATTCTATAAAATAATCCATCTTTTCCAGATTCCCCAATCTGATGTTGTCTGGCTGTTTTGCAATTATATTGATTTGTCAATATGGTACATAGGAAGTGAACCAAATTGGGGGGGGGGGGAATCTTGTTTTTTGTTGTGTCTGGAAGGATGGACGTAATAACGGAGACGAGACCTTGGATAGTAACTTCAACTCTTTAATAGTGACTTCAGATCAGAGCGAATAAGCCTGGCAGCAGCAGCTCCTTTTATAGAGCTGGCTGCTGCTAAAGCGTCCAATGACAATGATTTAAGCTTGCCACGCTTGGGGTGCCCAATCGCGGCAGCCCGTTAACCAGCCAATCGGATCAGCCCGGAGCGACCAATCACGACCCGCTGTTGACGGACCAATCAGGTTTGCAGGATTACGAGCCTGCTAGTCCGGAACACCCCTCCCCTCTAGGTTCCGTCTCAGGGGTGGGGTGATGTAGTCTCGCAGGTAGGCGGGTCTTTGCACCTGTCTACCTGATTTGCCTTGTTCAAAATGTCTTTGCTCGGTTTCTGGTTCTGACGGACTGCTTACTGGGATTGTCTGGAGTGGTGACCTAGCTTCTCCGCTGGGTCTCCTTGGAGGTGATCCGGGGATACCTGCAACGCTTCCTTCATTTCTGTCGTCTGGGTTCTCTGGATTCGCTGACCCTATTTGGCTGCTGTTCCCTGGAGAGACGACCATCTGCCAAGGTTCTTCCTCAGTTGGTGAATATAGTAGGCTTTGCTGTGCTGGTTGTGGGGTTATGTTTTCTGAGCCAGATATTGGTTCAATTTCAAAACCCCCGGTTTCCCTTCCCCCTCTGGCTTCGAGATTGGGGTTAGTGATGGGAGATGTGGTCAACCTTGAGCGCAGCTGGTCAACGTTTCCACAGTCTCCCATCTGTGGTTTCTAACCGGTAGGAATGGGGGCCTGTAATTTGCGTTATTTTGGCAGGGATCCACAATGGGTCACCTGAAAAGTTCTTTGCAAATACGGGGTCTCCTACCTTAAATGAATGGTGTTTACTGCTGGAACCCAGGGGCTTTTCCGGGGTGTATGCTGGGTGTAAACGGTCTAGATGCGATCTGAGTTTTCTGCCCATCAGGAGTTCGGCTGGGCTTTTGTTTGTGGTACTGTTTGGTGTAATATGCTGGAGAAGGAGCATCCTGGTGACTTTGTCATGGATGTTTCCTTGTTCCATCTTTTGTAAAGTTTTTTGGGTGAACTGAATCATTCGTTCAGCCCTGCCATTGGCTGCCAGGTGGGCCGGTGATGTCAAGGTGTGGCGTATTCCCTGGTCTGCTAGGTATTGTTCAAAGGCCAAGGCGGTAAATTGCGGGCCATTATTGGAAATCAAGACATCTGGTAGCCCGTGTGTTGCAAAAAGTCTGTTCAATTTCTTGATGACTGCTTTTGTAGTGGTAGTCTTCATCTTGTTAACCTCAAGCCAGTTCGAGTAGGTGTCTACTGTTATCAGGAAAGTATGTCCTTTTGTAGGTCCCGTGAAATCGATGTGGATGTGGGACCATGGACCCAAAAGGTGAGGCGTCACAAGTCACAGTTAAAGGAAGTGTCTCATTATATTGGATGAGCACTGCATCCGAAGTTAAAAGGTCTTTTACTTGTTGGAAAGCCTGCTCCTCCCAACGTCCCCAAAACCAGGAAGCCTTCTTGTCGAGGAGCCTATGCAAGGGTTCAGCAATGGTCGCCTTCTGGGGTAGGAAGATGTTATAAAAGTTAATGAGTCCCAGGAAGGCTTGGAGGTCTGTTTTGTTCTTTGGTCTTGGGGCATTTTTAATGGCAGCCAATTTCCTTTCAGTAGGGTGAATTCCTTGTTTGTCAAAAAGGTAACCAAGAAATTCAACCCTCTCAGTGCATAACTGGCACTTTTCCTTCTTAACCTTGAGGCCTGCGTCTTTGAATTTTTGTAGAACAGTTCTCAGGCATTTTTCTAACTGACTTCTTGTAGGGGCGGCTATCAATACATCATCGAAGTAGGGCATGACCCCTTTTATGCCCTGCAACAACCTTTCCATCAAACTTTGAAAAATGTCAGGTGCTACGCTTACTCCGAACTGGAGTCTGTTACATTTGAACGCACCCCTGTGCATAACTATGGTTTGGCTTCTGCGGTTTCTGCATCTTCTGGCAGCTGTTGATAAGCTTGGGCCAGGTCAAGCTTTGCGAATACCTTTCCGCCCCCAAATGAGTGAAGGAGATGTTGGACCATGGGTACTGGATAGGCACTCTGCTGTAACGCGTGGTTGAGGGTAGCCTTGTAATCCCCACAGATTCTCAAAGACCCGTCAGGTTTAATGGGAGTTACAATTGGGGTCTCCCATCGGGCGTGGTCAATGGGTTCTAACATGCCTTGTGCAATTAGTTTGTCCAATTGCTCGTCAATTTTTGGTTTGAGAGCAAAGGGAACTCGGCGTGGCTTTAGGCGAATGGGTGTGATATCAGGGCAGAGATTAAATGAGATGGGGAACCTTGCCTAATTTTTCAGTGAAGACTTCTTGAAAGTCACGGACGAGGGCCACCTCCCAGTCTTCGTCTACAGTCTGGTTGATGCCTGCCATTTCGATTCCCAATGGCGCGAACCACTGCAGACCCAATAAGCTGGGCCGGTCTCTGTCAATGATGGTGAGGGGTAGCATTGCGGTGTGGTCCTTAAAGGAGACCTGGACGTGACTGGAACCAGCAACTGGGATTCGATTGCCCTGGTAGTCTTTTAATATAAGTCTCTGGGTACTGAGATCCTAGCGGCGGATGTTGGGAATCAGCTGCTTGAGGGTTTTCCAGGAGATCATGGATAGGGAAGACCTGGAATCCACTTCCATGATGCATGGACGATTTTCAATGGTGACCTTTACCCAGATTTTTTTGGCATCTAATGATGAAGCGTGGCCGATGATGATGGTCTGATGTGCCTCTTCCCATCTGATTACGCCAGTAAACATCTGGTTTCTGTTGTACTGGCTCCACTGGTTGTTTGGGTGGTCCCAATTTGTTGGTGGGGTGCCTGCTGTTTGTCGGAAGTTATTTTCTTTCCTCTTGGGGCTGAATCCTCTTTTGTTCCAGCACATTTTAGCAATGTGCCCCCTTTTCTCACAGGAACGACAGATGGCATCTAGCAACCTGCATTCTGATCGTGGGTGGTTCCCCCCGCATCCGGCGCATTGGAAATTGGATTTATGGCCCCGCTAGTCTCGCTGCTCGCGCTCTGACCTGAGTCTGTTGACTTCTTCCTCCTCACTATCCGATGAGAATCAATGTCTTCATGGTGGGTGGATGATGTGTATTTTTCTGATGATATTGCCGTGTTGCTGGTGGGTTGGCAGCTGGCCCCATTCGCTCGGTGCATCGTGCTGCTGATTTGTGGGTGGCTTCCGCTGCAGTGGCAACTGCTATGGCATCTGCGAAGGTGATGTCTCCCTTTGACATAATCTTGCTTTGGACAGTGGGGTCTCTTAGGCCAAGGACAATCCGATCTCTCATGGCTTCCTCTAGATTTGTGAAGCCACACAATCCACCCAAATTTCTTAGGTCAGCTACAAAGTCCCCAATGTTCTCACCTTTGCGTTGGTCCCTCTGGTAAAATTTGTGTCTTCTGATAAGGTTAGGAACTGCTGGAGCGTAATGGGCATGAAGGATGGGAGCAAGGGTATCCCAGTCCATCGTTTTGACTTCAGCTGGTTTGGCAAGTGCCTTTGCCATTCTGAAAACGGCGTTAGGAAAACCGCACGTTTTTTGCTAGCCATGGCATCCTTCAGATTGTTAGATTCCAGGAACATCTGAAACCTGTCCATATATGAGTCCCAGTCTTTGCTAGCTGGATCAAACGGGGTGGGTGGTATAGCTCTGCTGGCCATTCTGCCGATGTCTGTGCGCCTTCAGCCACGTGCTCTGTCAATATTCTGTGAGTGCTCAGTCAGCTCTATTGTCTCCGCATCCCATCCTCGTTGCCAGTGTTGTGTCTGGAAGGATGGGCGTAATAACGGAGACGAGACCTCGGATAGTAACTTCAACTCTTTAATAGTGACTTCAGATCAGAGCGAATAAGCCTGGCAGCAGCAGCTCCTTTTATAGAGCTGGTTGCTGCTAAAGCGTCCAATGACAATGATTTAAGCTTGCCGCACTTGGGGTGCCCAATCGCGGCAGCCCGTTAACCAGCCAATCGGATCAGCCCGGAGCGACCAATCACGACCCGCTGTTGACGGACCAATCAGGTTTGCAGGATTACGAGCCTGCTAGACCGGAACAGTTTTCATTATGAGTTACCCCAATATCTTTTACAACTGTGCAAATAAGCCAGATTATTTCAGTAGTTCGGAAGTTAATATTTGGTTGAAGCACAAAATTGAGATTGATTGCACTCACAGTCTTCCTTGCAGTCTCATTGAAAGAGGTGATGGGAGATCTGATCTTGAGTATGTGAATTTAAATCAGAGTTTAATATATGCTTGAACCTAAATACTTTCTGCAGTTCCAAGAAACAGTGAAGAGATAAAAGAATTACATTAGACATAAAGTATTTTTAAATAAAAAAGTAAAGGTTCCCCTTGCACATACATGCTAGTTTTCAGCTATAGAGGGCGATGCTCATCTCCTTTACAAAGCTGTCCGAAAACGGCTCCCTGGTCATGTGACCGGCATGACTAAATGCCAAAGGCGCACGGAATGCTGTTTTCTTCCCACCAAATTGATCCCTATTTTTCTACTTGCATTTGTTACAGGCTTTCAAACTGCTAGGTTGGCAGAAGCTGGGACAAGTAATGGGAGCTCACTCTGAAGCACCAAACTGCTGAACCTTTCTGATTGACAAGCTCAGCGTCTTCGCCACTGAGCCACCGTGTCCCTTTACTTTTATTTTATTTAATTTTTATTTTTAAATAGGGAGCTTCAAATGCTGCCTTAAAACTTCATGTGGTTTTTTAATTGCATAGTTAATTCAAATAGTACTTAATTAAATACTGCTCTATTTGATCAATTAATCTCTGCACTGCTTAACCAACATGGTTAATATAGAAAAAATTATTGGTGACTATCATTCTTTTAGGTTTGCTTTTATTTCATTAAAATTTCCCAGTCAGCTGTTCACTGTGCTTCCCTCGTATGTAATTATTATTTCGGTCGGTAATAATGAAGAGATATCCGGCCCATTGTCATAGTCAGCATTGCAAATGAAGACAAAATATTTTCCCAGAACAGTCTGATTTTATTGCATTCCATACTCAAGTGTGCCAGCCATCTGTTCCACAGCCGTTTGGGTGAATATGGTCCCATTCACATTCTATCACTCTATCTGGCTGATAATAGAAGGTGCTTTTTCAATTGTGACGTACATATTTGTCAGATAGAATGAATCTATAGGTCCTCTGAAGTCATTTAAAATCAGTAGCCTAAAAATAAAAATTACTGAAAAAATAAAATAAAATCACTAGCCTAGATATCCATGAATGTTTTTCTTTCTCCTTCTCAACAAGAAAATTCACGTGCCTTCCAGCCAGTGTAGTTTTTACTGATTAATTTACGCAGAAACTGATATTTGAAATAAAGGTTCTTCACAGACATTGTTTTTAGATTTAGGTTTTGTTTTTGTGTAGATAACAGGTGTTGAGTTTAAATAGAGAAAAAAGCTTTCACCTGAACACCTGTGTTATAAATAGCAATAGCACTTAGACCAGTGGTGGGACTCATTTTTTTTTTACTACTGGTTCTGTGGGCTTGGCTTTCTGGGTGTGGCAGGGGAAGGATACTGCAAAATCTCCATTCCCTCCCCACTCCTGGGGGAAGGTTACTGCAAAATCCCATTCACTCCCCACCCCACTAACCTGCTTTCCAGATCCGTTCTCCTGTGCAGGGCAACCAAAGAAGACCCAGCCCACTAGCTGGGATTCAGAAGGAAGAGAATAGTTGAGGGCAGAGTCAGAGATGGTATTTGCCAGTTCTCTGAACTACTCAAAACTTTTTTTTTTTAAACAAATTTTATTAATTTTACAAACACAATACACAAGACATAAACTAAAACATCTTTTCTGAAGGCTGCCTGATCCCGGGTTAAAACTCTTCACACAGACACAAATTCAAACATCATATTCATTTTATATATCCTTCCATATCTTGTTATCATTTTCTTTTCTTTTTTTTTTATAAACCAATTTTATTAATTTTACAAAAGCAGTGCACAAACAATCAAAGCATAACAGCTTATAACCATTTTCAATAACATTCTTTGTCTGTTCTATTTCCAACTATCCATTCATCTTTTTTCTTTTACTATACTTCTCCTGTACACTATTTGGAGTGATGCCTTTACCCTAACTTAAAAGTATTTCATATAACACTTAATTTATCTTGGGATTCTGTTTAATAAATTCTAAATTTACACAATAAATTTTATACTCTAAATACACATATAAAAACACAATCTTATATACCTTCCAGAATCCCCCTTTTATCCTTAATTAGATTCACCCATTGTCTCTAAATAAGCTTTTTTTCTTTAGATCTTGCTTCCCATTGAGGCTTCTCCTCCCCCCCTTTCTCTCTTGCTTATTCTTCTCCTTGCCCTTTTTACCCCTTTGTCTCTCCTCTTCCCTTTTCTTACTCCCTTTCCTTTGCTTTCTAACCTTGCATCCACCTTTCCTCTCATTTTTTTTTTTTTGGGTTGTTTTTTCAAACCTTAAAATCCCCTTTTTCTTATCCTCTTTCTCCTCCTCCCCGGAAAAAACCCATTGTTCATCAAAGATGGCTTCTTGTTCCTCTTCTTCTTTGTCCCAGTCATTCTGCTGCGTAATCAACTTTTCATAAGTTCATAACGCCATTTCTAAAAATTGAAATGAAGTGCCCAAAGTATCTTTTCCATCTTGTTCTTCCTTTTTATATTTTTGATATTCAATCTTTAGTTCATCCACAAGCAATGCCATCCTGAAAAGGAAAACTTTCCCCAAAACAACCACCCAAGTATTTTTAGTCAAAAGTAATTCAAAAAGAAAGTTCCAAAAGTTAATACTTTTCTTCCTTCTTCTATTTCTCTTTCTGGGGTTACTGTTTAATCAAAGAGGTCCATATTTCTTTTTTTAGTATTCTTGGCAATCTCCTCCTTTTTCCACTTCTGCTCCAATATTTTTCCGCTCCCTTCCCACTTGCAACATCAATTTTTAAATGATCAGAAATCCATACCTCTAATAAAGGTTTTCCAATTTCTTAAATTTTTAAGTCCAATGTCCAAGCAACTTTCAGAATATTTCACCTTCAGTGCCCAAACAAATTTCAAATCTTCTTCTGCTTTTTTCATGGGGTGGGAGAGTGAAGAAAAAAAAAAGTTCCCTTTAACAGCTTCTCTGCCGCTTTCGATCTTCTTAGGGATATAATGTATCCTCCAGCAATTCAGACAGCTCAGTTCCAGTGAATTTAAAGGATGTTGATTGACCCGGCTCAGCCAGCACTTTCACTTTTCTTGCTTCCTCCAGCACGATCTTACCCGGTTGCTGGCTTCTTCGTGGCGGCCATTGCTGACCACCGCTCCACCGCCTTGGGAAAAAGGGGTTTTTCAGGACGAGGAGGGGGTCTGCGACACCCCCAACCCCCTGTCCGACTCCCCTCTCTCTTCAGCTGTCCCTACAGGGCAGCCATGTCCCCCTGACCCATTTGGATTGGGGGTACCTCGGCGACTAACACAGCAGGAATCGCGAGCGGTCGCAAATTCCTGCTGCCCCGAAGCCACGCAAAAACCGGAAACCTGAACTACTCAAAACTTAAAACTGTTATTTCAAATAGCAAAAATATTTAAAGGCATTAAAGGCATTAACTATCTTGGGATTGACTGAGCGCACTTATTCAGGAAAATATAAATGGCTGATAACTATGGTTTTCCCCTTCTCCTCCCTTTGCAAATTTCTCCAGTGAATCATGTAAAGAAAACAATAAAATGCTCAGAAGTAACAAAATGCAGATTCTGGTAGTAGCACTGCAACCCAGATGCACGGGGTGCTAGTCTACAATAGTCTGGCTGCACAAACAATCCTTCATTATTGTGTTTTCAAGTCAACAGGGATCCTCTTGAAAGGATGTAATTTCTCTTTGAAGTTCATATGATTGTTAATTCCAAGAAAGTCCTTCTTAACCAATGTCAAAGCTGTTGAAATTATCGTGCCTATTGTGAGTACTGTTCTCTATTCTGTTCTGTGGAAGTTTATTATACTGCTGCCTGAAATACATGACTCTAATTTCTTTTTTCAGGATCATAAGGAAAAGGTGCCCTTTATTCTTAAAATATGTCTCTTGGTTCCGGTATCATTTCTCAAATACTTCTTGTTGAATTTCTTCTGTTTGCAGGACTAGGAGTGATCGAAGGCAACATCTGTCTTGTCCAGGAACTGCTTATCCTCGGACTGCAGCCCAATAAAGAAATTCTAAAAATCAATGTCTTCCTGCCATACAAACACTCTTGTTCATTAACGCCTGTGATGTTTTACATGAAACCGCTTTTTCTGAGCTAAAGATGCCATAAGCTGTCCTTTATAATTTATTGGAAACTCAGCCTATTAGTTTCATGGTGGAATACCCTCATTTGAATGGTTGGAAGCAAATGTAGGCTGGACTTGTGCGTTCTATTGAAATTAGAGTGGTGATTTTTTTTTCTCATGGCGGTGGTCTGGGGGTGTTGAAGCATAGCAGCAGAACTCTGCTTTGCAAGAAGAACTGCCCACCTTCAGCCCTAGGAAACCTCCATGCAGGGTTCCCCCTACCGATGGTCTAATTTGCACAAAGATAGCCAACTGCAATTCCAAGTATCTTTACAAGCATCCCATCATATGTTGTATCCAGGGCGTTAGGAATATCTCCACCAATTAGTTGGGTTGGCAATGCATAAACCAATAATGCATGTTTGTAGCTTTAAGACAAAATCACTGTATTGATTTATACTATATTCCGATTGGTTGATTATATTGCAAACTACCATAAGAGGGAGCTAGAGATCATAGCTTGCTCTCTCTTACATTCTGTATCTCTGACATGCTGTTGCTATCTAAGGCTCTCTTTTGTATTTATGCTGTGCTTATACTTTGATATCTTTGTTTACTGTAAATGACAAAGGCAACTGGTAAGAAGACTTTGTAATTGGATATTCTTTAGGCTGTTAAATGTATATGACCTGGACCATTTATTGGACTGTGCTATTTCTTAAAGTAAACTTTAATTCAATTTAGTGTATCTCTGTGTGGCTGAATAATTATTCATAACTACTCTCATATGTTACTCAAGGGTTATTCTGTACATATCATAACACAGGGATGGGCTGCTGGGGGTCCTCTAGTTAAGATTCTGCACAGTTCGGAGAACCCTCAAATCCCTCTCCTGGCTGGCCTTGCTCACCCCAGCCCACCCCTCCCAGGAGTCCCCACCTGGCCCATTTTGGATGCAGGTAAGTGCAGGGTGTACACGGAAGCTTGGGAAGGGCGAAAAACACCCCTCCTGGAAGTTTGGGAAGTTCAGGAAGGAAATGGGCCCATTTCTGGCTTCCGGAGAGCCTCCGGAGCCTGGGAAGGGCAAAAACACCCTCCCCCGCCATGGTACAGGATGCTGAATAGGCCACATCTACCATAGCCACACCCACCCAGCAACTGGGCAGAGAACTCATTGCTAAAATTTTTGATGCCCACCCCTGGTTGTCTTTTCTTGTTCCTGTAGCTAGAGCACCTTGTAAAATCCGGTAGAAGCTCTTTTTGCTTCTCTCTGCTAGAACCACGCAGGGCTTTGGATGCCAAGACCAAAATAAATACTTCAAGGCATGCACAGGTCACGGGTCTGCAGCTCTTTAACCTAAACACATCTTTCCGTAGGAAGAGACCATCTGAATTTAGGCTTTGCATTCCAATGCCACTCGAGTCTTCCTGCATGCACCAAAGCATGCTTGCCTTGGACTCCAGAATTGCCCCATTGCTGCCCCACAGAAGAGGTGGAATGTAATCCATAGACATTTACATTGAGCTGGTGTTTGATATTGGGAATTAAGCTTTGAAATTCTTCTTTGGCCAGGGAGCAACATCAAACACAATACAGGTAGCCCTTGACTTACGACCACAGTTGAGTTCCAAATTTCCGTTGTTCAGTGAGTTTTGCCTCATCGTGCGACCTTTCTTACCATAGCTGTTAAGCGAATCACTGCAATTGATAAGTTAGCAACCCGTTGTTAAGTGAATCCAGCTTCCCCATGGACTTTGCTTGTCAAAAGGTAGCAAAAGGGGACAAAGCAACCATCATAACTATGAACCAGTTGCCCAAGTATCTGAATTTTAATCACATGATCCTAAAGATGCTACAAAGGTTGTAACTATGAAAAACGGTCATAAGTCACTTTTTTTAGTGCCATTGTAACCTTGAACGGTCACTAAATGAACTGTTGTAAGTCAAGGACTAGATGTATTCCATATTCCTGGATTACTTTCATGACCAGTAATTCCAGTTCACCCGTATGCAGTGAACCTGTGATCACACAGGATCTAGTAGGGAGACTAGTTGATGTGAATAGTTAAATCAATTCAAGACTGGATTGAGAGGAAGTTGAGCTGTAGCCAAGGTTTTTAAATCTAAATTCACCTGACCCGATCAGCTGTGTTAAACAACTATGTTTATGCAAACACAAAGGGGAAGATGTCATGGAAAAATAATCGTCTCTTACTAGAACAAACCAAAATCCTAAAATGGCAAAAAAAGGGGTCTGTTCTAGGAGTCTTCCCCCCCTTTTCATTCTGTTTTTCATCTTTCACAGGCATGGGGTGGGAAATGGAATTTGAAGAAAATGAGCAAGGGAAGATCATTCTTTTTTTATTCCATCTGCAGGGTTGTTAACTTCAATTGAGCCACTGTAACTTTTTAATTAAAAAAAAAAAGACAGGAAATAACAGCCTTGCACTGCAGCTGTCATTCAGCCACTGTTAGAATCCTGAAAATAGATACTCTGCATTTCACTGGATATTGGAGATAGTGCCAGAACACGAGTATAAAACTTTTTCCCCATTAAAGCAGCTTTCTGGATCAGCTATGTCATTAGTACACAGCCGCACATTGATTCTTTACTGGAAAAAATCTGAGTTTAAGTTGGCTGCCTCAGATAGACAGCTTGCAAATGTGTGTTAACAGAGCATTTCGCACTACTGTGGCACACTTGTGCAAAACGTTCCAATTTTTTATTGCTTAGCCTGGAAAGTCCATTTGCTGCTGTGAAGTAACCAATAAATAAAACTGGCACCAGCCCCTTCCCTGTGCCAAAGCTTTTTTTTAGTGCATTTGCTTCTATCTCCCATCATCTCCAGAAGGTACAATTGTGTTAGCTTGACATGGTGGGGGTGGTAGACCATCGTACCTCGGAGGCATCAGGATAGGGGAAACTGATCAACAGTATTAAGCCTGGTTCCCCAACCAGGGTTAAGGAGACAAGCTAAACAGAATGTGCAGCGTTAGTCAGTTAGGCACACAGATAAATGTGTGAGATAAGTTTGTATGTTAGTTAACATACAATAAAAATAACAGATACACTTGTGCTATCAAAAATATAGTTTATTCCATTATGATTTATAGCATAGTCAAAATAACAGTCCATTAGTCATGTATCATTTTAGTCAGTCCATTCAAGGATATTCAATTTGCAAAGTCCGTGTTGAATATCCAGTGTCAGTTCACTTACAAATAAATCAGTCCTCTCACCATTGATAAAATCAACAGTCCTTTCTCTCTCCCGTTCCAGTAGAAGAAAAACACAGTCTTCAATCCATCCAGTAATTAGGGATCATTAAGCCAGAGAGCGAGCTGCCCTTGTCTTGCTTCTTTTATGGTGCTTTTACAACCACTCCCTTAATTACATTCTTGCAGTTAAAGTTACAGACACTTTAACCAACAAACCATGATAACATATTTATTATTTTACCTAAACCAGTTATCCCTAACAAACCTTGTGCACTAATTCTGAAAATGTGAGCAATATGATTCAACATTGATAAAGCATATCATGATTTATGCAAGGATATGAACCTTATTTTATAAGATTGTGGACATAGGGGTTTTGTATGATCACAACAGCTCTGTCCTGGAGCTGAAATGAGGAGGTGAGTGGTATGCTCTGTTCTGGTACTTGACCCAATTGATGGACATGTGAAGGATGATTCTCAGCGCACCTGCATGAAAGCTCATTATAAGCATTTTTTACTCCCTTTTAGTATCTCAGCTGAGGAAGCCTTGGTGATAAGAAGATATTCTTATTAGGCAGCTGGAAATAAGATTATGTATGGCTGATAATTAATTAATCAACCAAAGAATGCTAGCTGTTTGGTTTACATGGCAACTAGGGTAGCATCACAAATCTATTTTCAGCCTGTTGACAAACTTGATCTTATCTTTATCTAAAGTTCCATATGCAGCAGTACACCATTTGCAAGTCTACAACCATTGTATACAATCTTAATCCCAAACTCTTCAACAGCTTCACATCTGGAAAAGTTTTATCAGGAAATCAACCCAATGAAGCCAGATAGTCTGAAGCTACCAAAGGTCTCTAAAATATCAGTATTGGAAAGCAAAACTGATGTTTACTAAGAATTCCAGGTCACTGCTGCTGGTCAAACCTCAAATCAAGAGCAGGGAACAGCTCAGAAATACCCACAATACAGCTGAAACACACCAAAGTTAAAAGCACTGTGTCTGTTCTCTTCCTGCAGAGAGAAGTTCCTGTCTAGAAGCCTTACCAAGTTCCCATTTTTTCTTTCACTGTTGCAAAACATTGAGTGTTATGGATTCAGGGGAATCAAACATGATGCCATATAAATAAATTGGGTTGCCAGCGATGGGGGAAGCAATTGCTTCAACCAGGAATTATGGCATTCCTTTCAATCCCCATTCTTTTTTTCCCAAATATTATATAACAAATCCCAGGATCCAGGTTAGCAGGGAGAATTTTTTTAAAAAATCAAGATGATGGCATGTTGATGCAGTTGAAACCTTGCAGCTTTTTAACATGTGACACATGCATAATACATGTTAAAAGTGGGCAGGGTATAATCACACACAGCTGCCATCTTGACTTTTTTGACAATCTTCACTCCATCCCAGGACACTTTGCTAGCAGCTGAAGTCTGGCTCTTAATCTCATGTGTTCAAATAATAAGAACGCTATAATAGCTGAGCTACGCAAACAATTTAGTCCTCCCTTAGTCATTGGTTAAAGAGAGAATGTTTATTCTTTTTTAAAAAATCTTCAAATGTGTTTAGTATTTTTTTTTGAATACATGCCTTGCCATGATTATTAACTAATTAATTAATTAAGCTGAACCCCTAGTAGTTCTATGAGCAATTGTAGAATTATAGAAAAATGTCTTATTTTTCCCTAATTTCCTGTGCTTAACTTTAGCCCCGGAATTTCCTTTCAAGTACTGAAGAGGCCGATTCCTTTAAACTCGAACATTCATTCCAAATGAATATTTCACTTTGTACTACTCTTGATTGGATTACTGGGTTTGTTGAAGCACAGATGATTAAATACACTGTCACTGACCAGGTTCAGACAACATACTGGGTTAACCTCAAAATCAAACAAAGACCATGATGGCAGCTGTGATGGGTGAACCAGGCCTGTGTGTGAGAGAGAGAAAGAGAGAGAGAGAAAGAGAATTAGGCTACTCCCAATCGAATTGTCTGAAGACAATGTAGGCCAGAGTGCAACTTGCCTTTGAAAGACAGGTAGAAGATTCATTGTTTACTCTGATCATTGGAACAAAATAACCGTGTCAAATAAAGAAAGAACTGCCCCGACAACTAGTATGAACCTGCTTTCAGATTTCATAGCATCATCCTCCCGCCTCCCTTGGTTCACTCAAGACTAACCTGTCAAACCACTTTTCACAGGCAACCTCCAGCCCTGGGTATAATTGAAGAGAAAAGTCATAGCGTTGCTGCCATCTATAGACAGGAGAGAGTTTTAAACAAAGCCAGATTGAATGTTGCGAGAATATATTTATCTGTACTTCTATACTATACCTATACTTCTATGTCTATCTTTACAGAATTTCCTATGCTGTTTTACTAGAATTCTGTGATAAACCAAGCAGAACTGATTTAAAAAAAATCTACTTAGGGCAGGAATGGATAAGTATGGCAACTTTATGACTTTGGCTCCCAGAATTCCGGAGCCAGCTGGAGTTCAAAGGTCATAAAGGTGCCCTACTTGCCCACCCCTGCCTTAGAGTGAAAGAATTATAGTTATTGAGCATCAGAAGTAAACAAAGCAAAAGTTCTTCACATAAAACTTTTTTATTGGATGCCAGAAACTTTGTCCAAGCAGCATAATTGAGGCAGGGAAGATTATTTTACTGCTCTTTACTAAACAAGTACAAGTCAAAAATCCTTACTAACTTCTCACCTATGACCCAGCAGTCCTTTAGGAGAATTAGAGCTATTTCCTCCACTGGAAAGAAAGTTATCATGGCATTAGGATTTGATATAAGACAAAAACCATTTTGCTTTGATGACAGACTCTTTAACAAGGTTTGCAAAGCATATTTCTTTGGCTCTTCAGTAACTCTTAGGCAATTTCCTTACTAGTGATTGATGGATTAACAACTTCTAACAATCATTAGCACTAATGAAAACAGAGTCGGAGCAGCTTTGACAATTATTTTGTGACACCAGAAGACAGCATGAGCTGTCCTCACTATGAGCCATCTTTAACTGCAGCACAAGCACGCCTTAACAAGCACATTTTCCTGCTGCACACTCATGATATTGCCTTCATCTGAATCCCAGCCCCATACCCTGATGCACTTTTAAGTTCTTCTTAGAACTTCTTAGAACTATATCAGTGTTACAACATTCTTATACTGCAACAGATTTTGCTATGGGTATAACCAGTGGTGGTATTCAATTTTTTTTACTACTGGTTCTGTGGGTGTGGCTTGGCTTGGCCGGCATGGCTTAGTGGGTGTGGCAGGGGAAGGATACTGTAAAATCCCCATTCCCTCCCCACCCCACTAACCTGCTGTCCAGCTCTGTTCTCCTGTGCAGGGCAACAAAAGAAGACCCAACCAATCAGCTGGGACTCTGATCAGCTGGGTCTCAGGAGACAAATAGATTGGGAGGGGCAGAGCCAACCAGAGGTGGTATTTACCAGTTCTCCAAACTATTCCGAACTTCCTCTATCGGTTTTCCAGAACCTGTCAGAAGTGGCTGAATACCACCTCTGGCATAAGTGATGTGCTTTATCAATTATTTTGTTGGTAGAATGATTAGGCGACCTCTGGGTGTGGGATCTTATTTTAGAATTGAATGGAATGGAATGAAATGGAATAGAATAGAATAGATCTGGAAGGGACCTTGGAGGTCTTCTAGTCCAGCCCCCTGATCAAGCAGGAGAACCTATACCATTTCAGACAAGTGCCTGTCCAGTCTCTTCTTAAAAACCTCCAGTGACAGAGCATCCACAATTTCTGGAGGCAAGCTGTTCCACTGGTTAATTGTCCTCTCTGTTCAGAAGTTTCTCCCTAACTCCAAGTTGCTTCTCTCTTTCATTAGGTTCCACCCATTGTTTCTTGCCTGCTCTCTGGTGCTTTGGAAAATAACTTGATTCCATGTGGCAGCCATTCAAATGCTGGAATACTGCTATCATGTCACTCCTAATTCTTCTTTTATTTAGACGAGTCAAACTCAAAACCTGAAGCCGTTCTTCATATGGGACACTTTAAATTGATGCCAACCCAATCCTTCTCCTCTTGCAGCCATCTTTAAGTCCATTCTGCTCTGGGTATTAGCACAGCCTGGTATGCTTATCCTTGCCTTATAGCCATCAGGTTTTAGAAAATTATTAAAGTAGGAAGACAAGGGGAGAGTACTGCCTGGAGCATTAAACTGATCTCCAAATGATTCCTGGAAGTTGAGTGTTGGGCTCCTTTTGAGTGCATCCAGCAAAACACTTCTGCAAAGTCAAGACAAATTTGTGTTTGGCTTTTTTTTTTTGGGGGGGGGGGGGGTTTAAGAACTTGACACATCTCAGTTTCTTTGTACATTTCCCAACAACTATCCAGTCACAACCTAAAGAGGTGCTACAAAAATGGTACATAGTTTTGCTGAATGAGAAAACTCCACATTCAACCTCAGAAATACAATAAACACAAATTCTCCTTAAAATAGGATTTTTTCCCCATGTTCTCTGGAATGTATTTAAATAATATTCACTGTTTCGTCCTTTTTTATGGGAGCTCTATACTCTCACTTTCTCTTTTTATCCATAAATAGGCATGTATATGGGTACCTCGGTATTTGTTGTTAATTGGTTCTGGGAGGTGCAATGAGTACTAAAAGTGGGTGGCAAACAAAGCATATGACTTGCCATGTGATCCTTTGTTTTGTCCAGGAAGGACTTCCTATCTGTTCCTTTTCCTATGTCAAGAGACTTTCCTAGCATGACCAACTTCCCCTCCCCTTCCTTTTGCAGCAAACTTTTCAGTATGGCCAACTTCCTGTTTGTTCTCTATGGCCATCCCCCTTTTCCTATTGCAGGGCATCGAATATCAAACAAACAATGAGTACCAGGCCATTTTCCCATCAAAAATGCACTGAATACAAAATTCGAGTTTTGAAGTAGTCGAGTACAAGGGGGCCATCATATATCTTATCTTTCTGCCCAATCTTTTGCTTTGCTGGTTTTGGCATTAATGAAGGAGAAAAGTGTGCTTAGCTAAGAGCATTCAAAAAAAGGTTATTTTAGTTGTCACCTGCTAGAATCAGCAAGCTGCTCTTAGTAAAATAAATGTGTTCATCTAGGAGACTGGAAGCAATCCAGTAAGGACCACATCAATGCATCTGCTTCTCCCTTGTTTAAGGACTTGACTAGCCAGGAAGATGCCTTTTTGTTTTGTTTAGTGACTGTTCCGAGTTACAACAGCACTGAAAAAAAATGACTTATGCCTGTTTTTCACACTTACAACATGTGATGACTCAGGATGGGATACAAAATAACACAATCACAAAAAAAAAAACAGGCAAATCCCCTTTTATTCCTTCACTTTGCTTCCAAACTCCAAATATCCTTGACTGGAGACAAAGAAACTCCCACACGAAATGCTACAAGAAGGAGGAAATACCGCTTAAATTATAAAGAGTAAAAGACAACACAAACCAGACAAGATATAGGCTTGAAGACGTCCACAGATATCAGAACACACACTGGGAGGGACGCCAAACTCAGAGATAAACAATAAACTAGAGATATTTCCACACTTTGTTTCCAGCACTCACCCATGCACATGTCTGTCCTCTTAGCCAGTTGTCACAGCTGCAGCCCATGAAGAGGATCAAGGCTCTCTCCTCCCCCATAGACCATGTCTCTCCCTTATCCTCTCCTCTCTGCATGCCCTAAGATAGAGAGAGAATGGGCCTGTGTCCTCCTCTTACTGCCCAGCCTGCCTCTGCTTTTCCCCAGCCTCCTCCACAACCTCTGGAGCCACACTTCCACTCCCTGTTCCTCCTCTCTCTCAGAATCAGACTCCACCAGGGGCATGACACAATTGCTGCAGCATCCCAATGGTTACTTGATCAAAATTTGGGCACTTGCAACTGGCATATCTTTATGACAGTTGTGCTGTACAGGTGTCACGTGATCGCTATTCATCACCTTCTCAGCAGGTTTCTGACAAGCAAAGTTAATGAAATAAGCCAAGGTTTTCTTATCAGCTGCTTGATTCACTTAACAGCTGCAGTGATGTACTTAAAAACTGTGGCAAAAAGGTTGTAAAATGGGGCAAAACGCACTAAACAATGGCTTTGCTTAGCAATGGAAATTTCTATTGTGATTTTAAGTCAAGAACTAACTAGAGTAGAGAGAGAGAGAATGAAATGAAATGAAATACAGGTAAGACCAGGCATTTCTGAAATAAGAAAATGATTTTCTCAATTGATTGATAAATATATTGTATTATCAAGTATGTTTTATTTTACAATGCTGTTTGTCATTTTTATTGTTTTTTATTGTATTTGAGATGGCAGCTGTATAAATTGAATATATAAAAATATTATTTTTACTAACATATGCAATGCATGTATTTTACTAAATAGCAATAATATTAGCACTTTAAAATTATAATCTTAGTATATCATTATCTCTGATTTTTATCCTGGCACCACATGGTCAGTATACAAATACATTTTTTTTTTTAGTAAAGAAAAAGTTTTAACAACAGACTGAACAGTTTTCTGGGCATCACATTTTGGAGTTCCTGCAGGAAATAAGACAGAATGAAGGACAAGTGATTACTTGTGCTGTTGTCATTTTTAAAAATATGCTTTTATAAGAAAGTGATGCTTTTATGGTGTTGATCACTTAGTCCCTGTTGCTCTTTTCTGTTGTCAGTAGACTATATTTCCCCCTCTGCTATCAATTTTATTTATTCATTCATTATTTTAAATGATTTCTGTTGTGAATGAATAAATGTGTTTAATAAAGGTTATTAAGAGCTTGAAATTAAGTGCAGGGTTCTGGGCCTGCACTTCTGATTGGCCGTTAATAGCGACATCAGATTGGTCGGTTCAGGTGAATCTGATTAATGAGCCTCTCCCATTGGTTAACAGAGCTAGCGCTCCCTGGTTTTCATTGGTTGAATGCTCAATGGCTTGCCTATATAAAGGGGGCCGTTGCAGCCATTCAGCTGAGTTGTCACACCATGTTAATAAAGAGTTTTGAAGTTCACCGTTTCACCGGCTCGTCTCCATTCTTAGCGCCCGTGCTCAGAACATAACACTGGCGACGAAGGTGGGATTTGGAGACGTCAGAGCTGACTGAACAACAAAGAATGACAACCGACGAGCACGTGGCTGAAACGCACAATGGCAGAACCACGTCCGGCAGCGTCATACCACCCGCTCCATTCGACCCAGCGCAAGAAGACTGGGACTCCTATATGGATCGCTTCCAGATGTTTCTGGAGACCAACAATTTGAAGGATGCCACTACCGGGAAGAAACGGGCGGTATTCCTAACGCATTGCGGGCCGACCGTATTCAAGATGGCCAAGGCACTAGCGAAACCGGCAGAAGTAACGTCTATGGACTGGGACATCCTCGAACCCCTACTGAGGGCCCACTATGCACCGATTGTGCCAACGCTCGTTAGACGGCATGAATTTTACCAGAGAAGTCAACAGAAGGGCAAAAGTGTTGCTGATTTCATAGCTGATCTCCGGAATCTGGGAGGCCTATGTGGGTTTGCCGACCTCAAAGAAGCCCTGAGAGACAGAATAGTTCTGGGACTAGATGCACCACATATCCAAAGCAAGCTGATGGTGAAAGGCGACATCAGCCTTGCAGATGCCATTACTGAAGCTATTGCAGCAGAAGCAACCAGGAAGTCTGCTGCCCGAATGCGCCGCACCCACGCCTCGCTCCGCCAACCGACCCGCGAAATTTCACCTCAGTCAGAAGGTCAGCTTATAACTGCCCACCACGAGGACCTCGACTTGTTGTCAGACAGCGCCGAAGAAGAGGTCCACCAACTTCGGTCCAAACGAGACCAACGCCAGAGATCTCAGCATCAATGCAATGGTTGTGGAGCAAGCCACCCCCGATCAGAATGCAAATTCCTCGACGCGCTCTGCCATGTGTGCGGGAAAAGAGGCCATATCGGACGGGTCTGTAGAAGCAAGCTAGGACCCAGCCAACCCTCAAGAGGGGTTAACTACTGCCAACCGACAGGAAGCTGTCCTACGAAGCGAGAACCCGTGAACCACCAATGGAACAACCACTCCTACAGAAAAAAACCGCTAAACCACTCAACGAAGCGAGAAGAGGCTCACCAAACTATCACGATCGGTCACGCCTCATCTCTTGATGCCAAGAAGATCCGGGTGGAAGTGGCCATCGAGAACCAGCCCTTCCTGCAGGAAGTCGACTCAGGATCGTCCCTCTCGATGGTTTCCTGGAAGACCCTCGAGCAGCTCATCCCTACTGTCCGGCGGCAAGACCTCAGATTCCAAAGACTTATACTCAAAGACTATCAAGGGAAATTGAATTCCAGTCGTTGGATCCAGCCGAGTCCGGGTATCGTTTAAGAACCGTGCAGCATTCCTGCCCCTGACTGTTATCGACAAGGATTGGCCTAGTCTGTTAGGCCTCCCATGGTTCGCTCCACTTGGAATTGAAGTAGTCGGCATTCACCGAATCTGCAGCAGCGACTGGGAAGAGGACCTCGTCCAAGAGTTCAAGGATGTCTTTGCAGAAAAACTAGGCGAGTACAAGGGGACCCTGATATCATTTAACCTCAATCCCGAAATAGCTCCCATCCGCCTTAAGCCTCATCGAGTTCCATTTCCCCATAAACCAAAGATTGACGAGCAGCTTGATAAATTAATAGCCCAGGGTGTGTTAGAGCCAACTGATCACTCTCCCTGGGAAACCCCAATCGTGACACCCATCAAGCCAGATGGATCGATAAGAATTTGTGGGGACTACTGAGCCACCCTGAACCACGCCCTTCAACAAAACGCGTATCCGGTACCGGTGGTGCAGCACCTCCTCCATTCCCTGGGGGGTGGAAAAGTCTTTGCTAAACTAAAAGTTTGATGGAAAGACTAGTACAAGGGATAAAAGGTGTTGTCCCATATTTTGATGATGTGTTAATCGCTGCCCCGACTCTGCAAATATTAAGGGATCGCCTGAGGTTGGTTCTCCAGAGATTCAAAGACGCAGGTCTTAAAGTTAAGAAAAACAAGTGTAAACTGTGCACGGATCATGTAGAATTTTTAGGATATTTAGAATGGCATTCACCCCACCGACAGCAAACTTAGGGCAATCAAAAACGCTCCAAAACCCCAAAATAAGGCCAACCTTCAGGCATTTCTAGGCCTTATCAATTTTTATAACATTTTCCTGCCGCACAAGGCAACTGTAGCCGAACCCCTGCATCATTTATTGGACAAAAAAGCAATTTGGGTATGGGGACACAGAGAGGAGCAGGCGTTTTGAAATGTGAAAAAATTATTGACTTCTGACGCTGTGCTGATGCAGTACAACGAGACTTTGCCTTTAATGATCACGTGTGATACATCGCCTTTTGGAGTGGGCGCCATTTTGAGCCACGTTTTGCCAAATGGCAGTGAAGCCCCTGTTGCCTATTTCTCAAAGACGCTTTCAAAAGCAGAACGCAATTACAGTCAAATTGATAAAGAAGCGCCTGCTATTGTGTCTGCTGTTAAGATATTTCATGAATATGTGTACGGTCTAGCCTTTACTATAGTGACTGACCACAAACCTTTGCTGGGAATAATAGCGGGAGATAGGCCAACCCCTTATATATTATCCCCCAGAATGACTCGCTGGTCAGAATTCTTGGCTGCCTATAATTATAAGTTGCAACACCGCCCGGGGAAGACCATTCCCAACGCCGACGCATTGAGCCGTGCACCATTTCTGGAGACCATTGATGACCCCGCTCCGACAGTGACAACGCTGCAGATCGAGACACTTCGAACACCGCCATTAACAGCCCGAGATATCGCGATGGAAACGAAACACGACCCCATCTTAGCACGAGTCCTCAGTTGGGTCGAGCGCGGATGGCCATTGGACCAAATACCTGACGACTACGCCTCATTCAAGAATCGACAAACGGAACTGTTTTCCCAGAAGGGCTGCATTATCTGGGGTGATAGAGTCATTGTCCCAGAGCGGCTACGATGAGCGGTACTAAGAACCTTGCACGATGGTCACCCCGGCATCGTGCGCATGAAAGCCCTCGCACGAAGCTACGCGTGGTGGCCGGGCATCGACAAGCAGATCGAGACATGGGTAAAAGCTTGTCACAAATGCCAAGAAGTAAGCAACACCCCACCAAAAGCAACCCCAACCGAATGGGAAACACCGAGGGGACCATGGTCCCGTATTCATCTGGACTTTGCGGGACCTACCAAAGGACACACATTCTTGTTAACAGTGGATGCCTACTCGAACTGGCTTGAAATCCATGAGATGCAGAATACAACAACCGAAGCGGTCATCAGGAAACTGGACAGACTATTTACAACACACGGATTACCAGACATTCTGGTATCCGACAACGGGCCCCAATTTACCATGCTGTCCTTTGAACAGTACCTGGCGGACCATGGTATTCGCCATGCACTGACTTCACTGGCGCATCCTGCGGCCAAGGGAAGGGCCGAGCGCATGGTACAATTCGTCAAGAAAATTTGCATAAAATGGACTATCGAAGACAAGATTAACCGGATACTCCTTTTGCAGCATATCACTCCGCACAGCATCATCAACAAAACTCCCACCGAGTTATTAATGGGGCGGAAGCTCTGCTCCCACCTCGACCGTCTGCACCTATCGTATGAACCTGAGAAACCACACGGATCCAGTGGGTGATGCCGTACCTTCCAGGTAAGTGACTTGGTTTTTGCTAGGAACTTTTCGGGCGATCCGTTATGGGTCGAGGCAACTGTGGTCCAAGTAACCAGTCCCAGATCGTACCGCATGAAATGTCGCGACGATAGAATATGGAAGTGCCATATTGATCAGCTGCGTTCAAGGCTACAGTCAGGGATCTGCGAGTCCCCTGACTTCCAAACTGAGGGGGGAGGAGATATGGAGGAAGATAAACTTGAAATAGCAGAAAGCTTTAATGAAAGAAGTGACAGTGCAGTGGCAACATGTGAAGAAGGATCAGGGATGGGGGTGAGCTCGCCTCAAGGAGATGCCGAAAACGTTAGCGACAATGAAAATTCGAATACAGAACTAGAGTCATCCTTTTCACCAGACAATGTCCTACCTCAACAAGACTGTAGCCAAATACTGGGCGTACAACGAAAATCAAATAGACTAACAAAACAACCTGCCTACCTCAAGGACTACGTAACAGCACCCCTTAAACGGAACCCGGGGGGAAGGAGTGTTGTGAATGAATAAATGTGTTAATAAAGGTTATTAAGAGCTTGAAGTTAAGTGCAGGGTTCTGGCCCTGCACTTCTGATTGGCCGTTAATAGCGACATCAGATTGGTCCGTTCAGGTGAATCTGATTGGCTGTTAACGAGCCTCTCCCATTGGTTAACGGAGCTAGCACTCCCTGGTTTTCAATGGTTGAATGCTCAATGGCTTGCCTATATAAAGGGGGCCATTGCAGCCATTGAGCTGAGCTGTTACACCATGTTAATAAAGAGTTTTGAAGTTCACCGTTTCACCAGCTCATCTCCATTCTTAGCGCCCATGCTCAGAACATAACAATTTCTTTCTCAAGAAGAGAAGGTTACCATCTGTTTAATGACATTCCTTTTTAGTGCAGTATTTACCAATATTTCATTTGACTGTCAGTCAATTAAATGGTTGACAGGACTTAACTGATAGGCTAGCGGAGTACTGAATTAAGACAGGAATGTGACTCTGACCCCATATCCTTAACAATTAACAAAATTAATAAGCAATGTCTTTCTCACAATTAACAATTTCCCTGTCTGAAAATATTCCATAATCCATCAGATAGGTTGGATAGCTTTCAGATCTCACCAATCCTGATAAATACATTCTAAACCACATGTTTTTTTGTGGCTCAATGTGATAGAAATACTGCCCCAATAAGCAGAAATGCAAGACAGAAATACAACTCATTTAATTTAAAGCACATGTGTTTAGTTCTCAAAGGTGAGCCAAATATTTTGATGTTAAATATATAAATAATAAACAGAATAATGGGAGGCACAATATAATCTGCTGTAATAGTATACTTTAGAACTGACCTTACAAGAACTATTTCACCCTGCTTAATAATATGGTTGACCTCAAACGTCTTCTAAAGCCATACTCATACAGTGACAATATAATGTTATCTTTTCTCCCATTTCTTCAATACATCATGTCTGGTTGGGGACTATAAACTGAATGCTAAATGTATTGATTCATCATTCAGTGTAGTGTGCTGTGTGTTTATCAATATATGGGCTATGCTCAATTTCATAAATTTTCTCACTGACCTTTGTACTTAGTCTTAGAGATTAACATACACACAATTAATGTACTCCTAAGTGTGTACACTAACAGATGAGCAGAAAAATCAAGCAAGTTTATACAAATATGTCTTTGTGATGTGAGGAAGACAAACAAAAACATCCATAACTTGCCAGTCAAAATTTGTCTAAATTTTCCTAGAATGTCAGTGTTTTACTTGTTAATGTACAAAATATATGTGATGATGAAAATATATATGAATGATGAACAGAAGTCCATAGGTTATGAGTAACGTTTATTTAAAGCAGGTTGATATATTCAGTTGTACCGCAAACTTAGTTCTCTGTCTTGCCTGCAGGTGGCAGTGTCCAACTGTCCGTTTGGTGTAAAAGCAGGATTGAAAAAATGCCCAAAAGGCAGAAGCAAATGGAGTAAACAAGATGAAACTGAAAATCTTTTGATTCAAGAATGTGTATGTCTTCTTCCCAGTTCAAAAAGGCAGAGAATTGGTAGGAATGATAACAGCTTTCAGATGGGATCTGTTGAATGCCAGATTTGGCATCTCATCGGCAGTTACAGCCTGTCCTAAAGATAGCAAGAAAACAAAAAAACCAAGACCATAAGTTTTAGTTGTTTTGTTTTTCAAAAGAAAGACAGTCAAAGAATCTGGAAAATGAAATGTAATGCAGGTGAAAATTGTAAAAACATGTTTTAAAAAAGAGAAAGAGAAAAAGACATGGATTAAATTTGGTTCTTAGAGCATTACAAGAGCTTTAGTAATTTATGATGATTCTCTCTAAACATTGATTGTAGGCCTGGCCTGGAGATAGATTAGATTCCGTGTTCTTATTAGGTCTATTCTCATGATTGTCTTGAGTTTGTGGTAAATGCAGTTCTAGGCTAAGCCACATGGATCTGCTCTATTGCCAGTAGCTGAGCAGGCTATGAATGACATCAGCTCTAAAGTTAGGACTGATTACAGTTTGGCATCAAAGTGTCCTTGTCTTTTTCAAGTATCGCATCTGATTTGTAAGCAGTTTGATATCATGGCCAACAATAAATATTCTGGTGACAGGAAATAGGTTTATTACTTCATAAAATGGCCTCAGACCAAGAAGATGACTTTATTCTCTGGAACAACCTGAGAGATTTATAAGAACTCTCAATGAGCGAGCAATCAATATCATCCACCTGTAAATCAGATTTTATTGTTGTAAATTGATTTCCAAACCATTATCGTTAGGAAGCAGAAGAAAAATATTGCAAACTGACTCAACTAGTCAATCAGTCTCCTTTATTATGGTCATTGAACAGACTTTTGTAGTTTCATAACAACAGATGTAAAACACAAAAAAAGTAAAAACAAAGTTCACTAAACAAATTGTAGTAAATAAGATATATATCAAATCTGGAAAATGATGTTGAAGGAATATAACGGAATGTTTATCAGAAGCTCTGGAAAGATGACTCCTAGGCCACTCAGGTTTGAAGTCTGAGGATGGACAGCCTGCATGGAATAGTACAGGGCAGTGGTGGTATGCCACTGGTTTGGCCCGGTTCAACCAAACCGGAAGTAAAAAAAAGCCCACGACCAGCTGAGAGGAGGAAAACAAATCCTCTGACAATCCTCTGAGAAGAAATAGAAGAGAAAAGCACTGGATCGGTCCTCCCACCCATCCCTGCGCTTTTCTCTTCTTTATTCTCTCAACTGATTGGCACTGCAGGCCTCAGCTGGTGTGGGGAAAGCTGCGTGCCGGCATTAGGCAAAGAACGCCCACCAAGCCATGCCCACCAAACAGTTGGTAAAACAATTTGAATCCCACCACTGGTACAGGGGCTCAAAACTTAGCAGTTTTAAATATTGTGGATTTCAACTCTCAGAATTCCTCAGCCAGCATGAGGAATTCTGAAGAATTTTGGGAGTTGAAGTTCACAAGTCTTAAAGTTGTCAAGTTTAGAGAGTCCTGAGATAGAGATAAGGCCAAGAGTGAAATTTACACTAAAACAAGGAGTTAATTGAGGGCCCAATCACTACATATCCATACAATTTGTGTTGCCAGGCTATTTTAGTGAGGCTGGAACAAGAAGAAACCGCACGGTACCATTTAGAAACATAAGAGAAAAGGCCAATATAGTTGTATCAAATAATGCTGTTTATTCACATAATAAATTAAGTATATTGCTTCAATCACTTTCATATTCTCTCTCTCCCTTTGTACATAGTTTACAAAATGCTTATTTACATTGAATCTGAACTGATTTTCTATCTGCCATCTTTATGTATCAAAGCCCTGCACAGGCCAATTGCCTTCTCCTTTGAAACAAAGGTGGAACAGAATTCGGATTTGACAGAAGACTGTTAATGTTTTTGAGTGGTTGAGGAAGGCCAGTCAAGCATCTTTGGATGGGGCCTAATTGTTAAATGGAGTCTTGATATAAGTCTGTCTCCGGAATGTTTGGAATGCAAAAGCTTAACAGAGTTTGAAGAAGGTGAAACGGTCTGACCCCCTTTTTATAAGGTCATAAGTGGGGGCTGATGTAAAATACATCGCGTGAGAAAGAACAAAGAAGCAGTCTAGAAAACCAAAAGGAAGACAAACAGAAACTAGAAGCTTCTTCTACAGAATGCCTCTCTTGGAGATTTCTCCACATGTCTGCTGTACAGTAGAAAACACATGTTACTTGTTTCATGTATGCCTCACTAAATAAATATATGTGGATAGATCACATCTGATAGCTATGAGACCAGTACAACTCTCCAAGACACATATATTTCAGTAGTTTGGAGATCATTCTCTCATATCTTTTTCTAAAAGGAAGACATGTTCAAGAGTCCTGCCAAAGATGGTTACATAAGATATGACCATCCTTCTGATAAGCAAAAGCTTGAAGATTAATATAAAGCTTCAATTTACTTACTAAATATGCTTATGTATTTCAGATCAAACATCAACTTAATTACAACAGTAGAAAAGATCATGTTGGCAATTTAAGTGAACAAACACAAAAATACAAGGTAATTGTTTAAAAAAACTATCCCAATTTTAACAGGCAAATCGGCAAAATAGCATTATTCCAATTAATACAACATTCCATTTGCTTAAGAGGTGTTGATTTGTATATTTTAGCTGTCTATACAACTTTAGTCAGAAACTTCCAAGAACTCTATGCGGGTGACTGGATATCAATATATAATAGTTCTACTCTATTTTGATTTCACCGTTCAAGTGTGTTTGAAATTGCGGGTTGACTCTGAATTGTAAACATTCTTCCAGTCAGGTATTTTCTTGTATACTTTGGCATCCGGGATATTTTGAGCTCAAGAAAGACACTGTAGAAATCCAAAGTTTGCAGTTGGCAGGCTTCAAATTAAGCTGTAACCTTAACTCCAGCCCATCTGGATATCTGTAGCAATGCTTCCAAAAGCTAATGAAATAAGAGCATTTATTCAGAAAATGATATCAAGGGGCAGCCAGGGTAGACATACCTTGTGTAGGGGTTGCCAAGAGTTCATCAGAATCTATGGTGATCTTTGAATGCTGACGAAAACTCTCTGCCTCTTTATTTTATTAGCACATGAAATAAAAGGGCTTCAGTGACAAAGTTGATCTTTGCCACCAAAAAAAAAAAAAAGAAAGAAAAAGAAAAGGCTTAGGGTGTTACAGGCAGGAAAAAAATGAGGGGTGGGGAATGGCTTAAAAATATTGCATGGCTGTGATGGAGGGAGCAGATGTAACTTTCACTGCACTGAAAGATATAGTCTGAGACCCTTGAGACTAAGAAAGTAGAAAAGAAGGCTGAAGAAAAGCAAATGCCATTCGCCAACACTTTTAAATAGTTTAAAAACAAGGTTGTTGCCTCTAATGCTTTCAAACTGAAAAGCAATTCAAAGTTAGGAGAACTTTACTCAACTTTTAAAATGTAACATTTGTGCATTGATTCTTACCAAAGATGGTATTCAGCAGGTTCTGACCAGTTCTGGAGAATCAGTAGCAGAAATTTTGAGTAGTTTGGAGAACCAGCAAATTCCATCTCTGTCTGGCCCCGCCCCCATCTATTCTTTTCCTCCTGAGTCCCAGCTGATCGGATGGCTCTTCTTTTGTTGCCCTGCACAGGAGAACGGAGCTGGAAAGCAGGTTAGTGCGGTGGAGAGGGAATGGGATTTTGCAGTAAACTTCCCCGAGGAGTGGGGAGGGAATGGAGATTTGACAGTATCCTTCTCCTGGAGTGGGGTGCGAGTAGAGATTTGACAGTCTCCTTCCCTTGCCATGCCCACCAAGCCACACCCACCAAGCCACGCCCACAGAACCGGTAGTAAACAATTTTGAATCGTACCATTGATTCTTATAGTTTTGCAACCCAACCCCCCACCAATGTCTGAAATTTAATCTGAAACACACTTAAAAAAATAAAATAAAAAATATGATTTTGCCTTTTGGTGTGATTGATTTATTCCACTTATAGCTCATTCTTCTGTTGAAATTGAATGTTCAAGGTGGTGCATAAAAGAAATGACAGATGAAAACCAAGCTGTTAAAAAACAGGTTGATGTAAAAAGCACAAAATAGTTATCAGGTAAACTGAGGGGAACTTGAAAGATCATAATAATCTTCAGTCTCTTCATATGGCAAGATGCTACAAATAATCAGGTTGAGGAAGAAGACTAAATTTATGTGAAGTATTTTTGGATTAATTATACTGTACGCGGTTTCTCCTTCAATAATTCCAAGGTGGTTTGCAGCAAGAAGGCAGGAAGGCTTCCAGGCATGGCAAAATGTTCTGTGAAGAACATAACCTAAAGCAGAGGTCTCCAACCTTGACTACTTTATGACTTGTGGACTTCAACTCCCAGAATTCCTCAGCCGGCAAAAAAAATTCTGGGAGTTGAAGTCCACAAGTCATAAAGTTGCCACGGTTGGAAACCCCTGACCTCAACCACTACAGATGCAGCAGAATCAATGTTTTCAAAACTCCTGAAGATCAATACCTGATTTATCTTTCTTTTAACTGATGCCATAGGAAAAATTTCCTTTCCAGATACAATGGGACTATAATTCAGAGCATTTCCAGCCGGCTTGGAATCACAGCATATATTAACAGAATTTCTGTCTGAATTTCTTATTGAATTGTAAGTCCAATAAGAAGTAAAGAAACTAATATTTTAAAATTTGAATCAAAGCAGCCCAAGAGAGCAAGCTTGTAGCTTCTATGGCTTCATTTTACCATCTCTGGTATTAACTTGCTCCAAACCAAAAATTTAAAATGCTGCTTTGCGCAAGCATCCTTTGAAACTTTTGTTGCTGTAACACAATCTAGTAATCTTCAATAATTGCTTGCTTCAATGGTGACTGCATTTCTTTTCTTTCTAGGTTAAAATGGTACCTGGATCCTGGTAGTTTGATTCAGATCTGTCTAAGACATCCAGATATGGGTCAAAATGGATAATACATATATGCAATGTCTGGAGAATCACATTTTAACCCTCAACAAATAATGCTGGAAGAAACATAAGTTTAACTATTAATCAAAAGTTGAGCTCTACTTGTAGGAGAGTGTGCCTTTTTCTTCTTCTTCCTTCCTATTCTCCTGCTTTGTCTATTTTGGCTCATATTTCTGTTGTTACTTTTACAATAAGCCACTGTCCCAGCTACACCTGTGGTTAAGGCCATATCTACATTCACTTGCAGTTTTAAAAGAAATTGCAAGCTTAGTTTATTTCTAATTTTCTGATGCAGATGCATTTAACATATATAGCTACTGCCCCTCCACTGTTATATCAGTGTAGAAATGCTTATTCTTAAACAATGGTCCTATTTAAGCCCTACTTTTTTGTTGCAAATGCTAACCATAAAAATACATTTTTCAATATCAGCTTAAAAGCCTAGCTACTCAAGAATGAAGCCCATAGATTGACCTGAATGTTACTATTTTGAAAGGCATCCTAGGCAGTTAAGCTTAGATTGTTTTCTGTGGCAAGTTTCTACTTGCTTTTCTCAAACTTGTGACTTCCTATTATATCATTTCCAGCACCCAACCAACATGGGAAAAACTGGTGCAAGTCAGCATTGCGTCAGCATTCTGGAACAGCATCTTTTAATATTACCCCCATTCTAATCCCAGTAGAGATCATCCAAAAATGTGACCAATGCTTCTTTCCTTCCCATATCTGGACCTGGATTCTGACTGGAAAGGGCTCAGATAATCAACTGCATTCGGGTTCCTCCAAAGGTGTTGCACAATCACCTTCTCTACAACCTTTGCTAAAAAAAAAAAAAAAAAGAAGGTTGGAGACTGGACAAACGTTATCTGATACAGCTGAATCCAAAGATGGACTCTTGAGAAGGGGACAGTCGACAGACCAATGCCTCTTTAGGAGGCAAAGGGACAAACGCTGAGAACAAATCCAAGTTATTTTATCTGACAGATTCTGTGCAAATTTCTTAGCACAACCCTGAAGATGAACCCCAGGGCTCCCTTACCCAGAAAGGTCCAGGTCACTCTAAATAGGGTTACTAGTTGGCTATCTGTGGATGCAATAAAGGTAGAGAAATATTGAGGCTTCGTCACCCTTCCAGAGGTGGGCCAGATGTGAGCGCGAATACACCTTCCACACTTGCATGCAACTTCAAACGCATGGCGATTGCATGTGCTCAGCTTCCAGCACAACTTCTCCGGCAGCCGTGGTGATTAGAGCGGGCAAGGTGCAGAAATCAGCTGGGCTGCATGGGCAGGGTGTGATGACCCAGGGTAGGATACAAAATGAACAGTCACAAAAGAACAGGTGAGGAAGGCGGAGCTTCGTCTCCGCGATACAGCTGCGATCTCAGGGCTCCGAGATCACAGCTGATATCTTCACCCCTGGTTGGTCCCAACGGACCTAAACCGTCTCGTAGTGACGGTGACAGTAAGGGGCACGTTCTGTAGATTCCGGGGACATCACAAGTCCCTGGTTGATCCAGAAGAAGCCCTTTTGCCAACGGCGGAGAGGCAGCCATTAGGCTGCTGAAGCTGGGACAGCTCCGGAAGAACGGGATAGAAAGAAGTGTATCGGCTGGTGAGGATCTTTTTTTTTTGCTTGGGACTCAAGAACACTCTAATATTAGAAGAAATCTGTAAAATTATTGACAGAATTTGATTTAGCAGCGATGTTTTTAGTAATGTCAAAGTGAGGCTTGGCTTTTTACTTTTACTTTTTTTTTTTTCTTTACTGAACTTTTATTGTGATCTAGTTAACCAGACTGGCTTTTTTCTTTTATATTTTTATATTTACTTGCTTTCTCTTTGCCTTTCTGATTGTTTATATTTTTTAAAAATAGAGGCCCCCTTTAATATCTTTTTTTAATATACACAAATATACATACATACTTTTTTTTCTCTTTTTAGGCTTTTTTCTGGGGGGAAGAAGGGGGAGTGGATTGAAGAAACTTTGTAACACTGCCAACTAGAGGCTTGAAAATATTCTGTTTGAAGTTGAAAAACTTTTGTTTGAAAAACTTTTCTCAAGGCTACTGGAAATGATAAGATAGAGGGAAGAGTACTGGAGGATGTTTATACAGGTGCTCTTTGGAACTTCTATTATTAAATGAATATTTGAAGTTTGGCTTTGAAACTTGTGGAGAAGTCAAATAAGAGCCTTGGATAAATAAAAGGCAGTGTGTGTGTGTGTTTTTTTAAACTCCTTATTAATTGTTTCATTCCTCCCCTCCAACTCCACACTATTTTGTAATATTGAGATATTTATTTTTTATTATATCTCATTTTTTATTTATATTTTTTCAAAGGGGAAGCCTCAGAATATCTTTTTTTCTCTTTTTTTCTCTTTTTTATAGGGATGTCTGCCTTTTGATTTCTATTTTTGACCTATGTTTATGGCTTTTCTTCATTTTCTGAGGTTTTTCAATTGGATTAAGGTGGGAAGAATTTGAAGAAATATCCTTTTCTTTTTTTTCTTTTCCTTTTTCTTTGCTTATTATTTTTTGATATTATTGGGCTTTATTTTGCTTCTTTTTTTCTCTTCATCTTTTAATTTTTACTTTTGAATTATATTTGCATATTTTACAATTGGATTAAGGTCTTGAAGAACCTGAAGAATCTTTTTCTTTTTAATTTTGGGCTTTTTACTTATTACTGGTTTTGTTTTTTGTTTTTTGTGGTGTTTTCCTTTTTTTAAATTGGATTATAATTGGCTACCTCACTAATTGGATAAAAGACCCGGAAGACCCTGAGTTATCAAAATGAGTAAGAAAATTTTATCTTCGGGCATCTCAACTTCTGTTCCTGTTTCCCCGTCATCTGGAGGATGACTCTCAACAATGGTGAAGCAAGACAAAGTGCAAGTGGATTTAACGATGGTTATGCAAGGAATACAAGATCTTAAAATGAGTATGGAACAAAGAATGGAGAGTATTGACCAAAGAATTGGAAAGATGGATGAGAAAATTGAAAATTTTCAACAAATGATGGTGAAACATGATGAGAGAATCCAAAAAATAGAAGAGAAAGATAAACAAAGAGATGATACAATTGGGAATATTGATAACAGATTAACAATGGTTGAACAAGAAAAAGGTGGGATGTTGAAGTGGGAGATGGACAGGTCAGAATTTTATCTTAGATTCCAAAATATTGAGGAAGAAAAAGGACAAAACTTGGCGGCAGTAATGATTGAAATTCTGGCTGGAGTCTTGGAAATAACAGAGGAAAAGATGATGGATCGAGTAGATGAGATATATCGAGTCTTCACAAGATATGCGATGAGGAACCAATTACCAAGAGAGGTCCATGTTAGATTCACTAAAAAAAACTATTAAGAATCAAATATTACAAGTGGTAAGGGAGAAGGGGTTGAAATATAAAGGCAAAGAGATTCTGGTCTTAAAACAAGTACCTAGAAAAGTGAGAGAGATTAGAAGAGAGTATCGATTTTTGACTAAAATGCTATTGAAAAAAGAGTTGAACTATAGATGGCTGATCCCAGAAGGATTAATGTTTACATGGCAAGAACAGAGACACAGAATTGATTCAATTGCGAAAGCAGAAATGTTTTACAAGGAATTTTTCGAAAGAAAAGAAATAGAGACAGAAAAAGAAAAGATTTTAACTGAATTTGAAGAGGATCAAATGGAGATGGAAAAAGAAGAAGGCGCAATAGGTGGACAAATGGAGATCAAAGAACAACGTGAAATAAGATCCACGAGAGCTGTTAGACCTAAATATAAAGCATAACCATGCGGGAGAAAAAACTGATTTCCATTAATATAAATGGACTGAACTCAGCTATCAAAAGAAGGAAAACTTTTTGTAAATTAGAGAAGCTAAAATTTGATATAATTTGTTTACAAGAAATACACATTAAAAAACAACATGAACAATTATTGATACGACCAAAGTTAGGGAAAATATCAGTTAAAATCTTTTCTTTTTCTGTCTCTATTTCTTTTCTTTCGAAAAATTCCTTGTAAAACATTTCTGCTTTCGCAATTGAATCAATTCTGTGTCTCTGTTCTTGCCATGTAAACATTAATCCTTCTGGGATCAGCCATCTATAGTTCACCTCTTTTTTCAATAGCATTTTAGTCAAAAATCGATACTCTCTTCTAATCTCTCTCACTTTACTTCTCTGACTCATTGTAAGAAAAAAGGAGTGGTTTTGTATGTTAAAGAAACCACTCCAGCTAAATTGATTTATACTGATGAAGACGGAAGAGTATAAGATTTATGTGGAAGTGAATGAGAGTAATGGGGTTTTACATTTTTAAATTGCATAGAGATCATTGTATGGTCGGCTGTGCTTAGTTTTAATTTAAATTAATTTTTTTTCTTTTAGTGGTGTTTGTCCAGTTTTTACTTGTGGAAGAGCACCTCATTTCGTTGCACCCGCTTGCGAGTGTAATGACAAATAAACTCTATCTATCTATCTAATAGTTGAAATAGTGGATAATAATATAAAAACTCTCTTGGTTGCAATTTATGCCCCAAATGATAAACAAGAAGAATTTTATAAAAAATTACATATGAAAATAATTGAACTGGACTATGCTAACATACTTATCATGGGCGACTTTAATGGAATTGTAGACAATAAACTGGACTATACAGTAAAAACAACATGACAAAATAGGAAAACTCTCCCTAAATCCTTTTTTAAAATGATAGATGAATTAAATTTAAAAGATATATGGAGAGAAAGAAATGTTAAAACTCAACAATATACTTTTTATTCAAACAGGCATTTATCGTGGTCCAGAATAGATATGATTTGGACATCAACAGAATTATTATCTAATATTCAAGAAATAAATATTGAAACAAGTACATGGGCAGACCATAATCCAATGACAATTAAATGGAAAGGACAAAAAAGAAGATCTAGATAGACATTAAACAATACTATTTTAAAGGGAAAAGATTTTATACAATGGATGGAAAAAGAATTGGCCTTCTTCTTCAATGAAAATAAAAAAGAAGATACTTCAATACAGAATGTTTGGGATACAATGAAGGCATATGCAAGAGGATTAATAATTGACTATACAAAGAAAAAGAACATTAGGAAGAGGCAAATGATTAAAGCTCTAGAAGATGACTATAAAAAACTGGAAAAAGAATTACAGAAGATGCCACAGAAAAAAGATATCAAACTTAAAATGGACATAATTAAACATAAAAGCAGAGAAAGAAGAACTGGCACAAAAAATTAGAAGTGCTAAACAGAACTATTTCGAAGATGCAAATAGGCCAGGTAGATGGTTAGCATATAAGTTGAGAAAAGAGAAAGAGTCAAGGAAAATATCACAGTTAATAGATGATCATGGTCAAATTTGTTATGGTAATAAGGAGAAAAAGGCAATCATTCGAGATTTTTATGGACAATTATATAAACAGGAGGATCTTGATGAAGGAAAAATTAAACAGTATTTACAAAATGCTAACCTACCTAAGATACCTGATGAAACTCGGAAAATGTTAGAAAGTGCTATAACAATGATGGAATTAACTGAAGCACTTAACAGACAGAACAATGGAAAAGCACCAGGACCAGATGGTTTCCTGGCAGAATTTTATAAAACATTACAAGAATCGTTGAGCATTCCACTGTTAGAAGTCATGAATGAAGTTATGATAAATAAGAAAATACCTGAAACATGGTCAGAAGCTTATATTACACTTATTCCAAAAGAAGGGGTTGACCCATTACAAATTAAGAACTATAGACCTATTTCTTTATTGAATGCAGACTATAAAATCTTTGCTTCAATCTTGGCAGAAAGGCTTAAAAAATACCTAAATAACTTTATTCACTCTGATCAGAATGGATTTTTACCAAAGAGACAGATTAAAGACAATATGAGGGTAATCCTGGACACATTGGAATATTATGAGGCGCACCCGGAAAAACAAATGGCTTTGATATCCTTAGATGCCCAAAAGGCATTTGATAATGTGAACTGGAGATTTATGTTATTACTATTGGAACAGATGGGCTTTGCTAGAAAATTTATCCAAGCAATAGAAGCCGTATATTATAAGCAAATGGCAAAAGTAATGATAGATGGAGAATTCACAGACTCTATTAATATTAAAAAAAGGTACAAGACAAGGATGCCCATTATCTCCTTTGTTATTTGTATTGACCTTGGAAGTTTTAAATAGAAATATTAGAGAGGATATAAACATAAAAGGAATGAAAGTCAAAAAGGAGGAATTCAAATTGCAAGCCTTTGAGGATGATTTGGTCTTTATTTTGGAAGACCCTTTAGAGACAGCTCTAAAACTATTGGAAAAGATAGAGACATATGGTGAGATGGCTGGTTTAAAAATAAATAAAGACAAAACAAAGATTCTGACAAAGAACATGTTATTAAGACAAAGAGAATAGCTGGCAGATTTATTGAAAATTCAAGTTACGAACAAAGTTAAATATTTGGGGATATATCTGACGTCAAGATGTACTACATTGAAAGAGAATAATTATATTAACCTTAAACAGCAAATAGCATCCGACCTGAAAAAATGGGAAAACCTACAATTGTCATTAATTGGTAGAATTTCAACAATCAAGATGAATATTTTACCCAGAATTTTATATTAGTTTCAAACAATAACAATCAGGTTAAGCAAGGATTTCTTCAAAGAACTAAATAAAATTGTGTTGAAGTATATATGGCAAGGCAAGAAAGTGAGAATAAAATTAAAACTTTTACAGGATGCTAGAATTAGAGGAGGATTTGGCCTTCCTAATTGGGAGTTGTATTATCAAGCTGCAAACTTAATGTGGGTTAAAGAATGGATAACGTTAAGAAAGACTAGATTGTTGACATTAGAAGATTATGATTTATTATTGGGTTGGCATGCTTTTTTATGGTATAAGGGAACTAAATCACAGGGTTATTTTAGAAGGCATTATATACGGGAATCGTTATGGTTGAATTGGGAGAAAACTAAGAAACAATGTTATTTGAAAATTCCAGTTTGGTTATCAACTATTGAAGCTTTTTCGTATCCTATAACTTATAAGAAGGAACAAACAGTTAGATATGGGGAAATATTGGATGAAAAGGGTGAACTTAAAACGATGCAAAATTTAGAAGAACAAGGTATAAAGATGAATTGGTTTTCATATGCGCAAATACACGCAAGGTATCTTAAAGATTCTAAAACAGAAGGATTTTATGATAAATTGACTGACTTAGGTAGGATTTTGACAGGTACTGATGAAAAAGTGATTAAAAAACTATATAGTTATTTGTTGGAAATTAAATTAGAGGAAGAACAAGTTAAAGAAACAATGATTGCTTGGGGGAAGAATTTTGGATATGGGATTGATTTAGAGAAATGGCAAAAATTGTGGTCACAAAATTATAAAATGACAATGTCAACAGCATATAAAGAAAATTTGTATGAGATGTTTTACAGGTGGCATTTTCCCCCGACGAGAATAGCAAGAATGTTCAAGAATAAATCTGAAAAGTGCTGGAAATGTCATCAGATACCTGGCTCATATTACCATATGTGGTGGACTTGTGAGGAGGCCAGGAAATATTGGACTAGAATTCGCATATGGCTGGAAAAAATGATAAAGAAACACATAGATTTGAAACCAGAGATTTTTTTATTGGGAATCGTACCTGATATATATAATAAAAATTTAAAGTATCTGATTGTAAATATATTAACAGCAGCTAGGATTGTATTTGCTAAACATTGGAAGAGTGAGAAAATACCATTAGAGGAAGAAATTATTAAGAAAATATTGGAAAGTGCTGAGATGAGCAGATTGACATTTGAAATTAGAGAACAAGAAGATAAACAATTTTATGAAGTTTGGGATCTTTTTTATCAATGGTTAGATAATACAATATGATAATAGAATATTTAGAAATTTAGGAAATAATGAATATATAATTTTTCTTGATTTTGATAATTTTTAAGAATATTTTATTAAGATAGATTTGGTATGATTTCATGATTTGTCATAAAATAATTTAACTTAATTATAGTTATCTCGCTTAAGTATGAATTAGTAAAATTATAGTCAAATGATTGTTCAATAATGATATTGGGATATTTTATTGATGATTGATAATGTGAGTTATTATGTAATATAATGATTCTGATGACTATGAAATGGATGCACAAAAGGGAGTGGTAAACCAACCGATACATTGTAAATTTATGAAGAATGTTATAATTTTTTTATTTTTTATTTTTTATTTTTTTATGTCATGTTTTATGTCTTATATGTTTTTTGTCTGTTGTTAAAATCAATAAAACTTTTACCAAAAAAAAAAAAAAAAAAGAACAGGTGAAACCCCTTAAATTCCTTCACTTTGCTTCCAAGCTCCAAATATCCTTGACCGGAGACAAGAAACTCCCACATGAGCTGTTACAAGAAGGAGGAAATACCGTATAAATTATAAAGAGTAAAAAAAACAACTCAAACCAGGCAAGATAAGGGCTTGAAGACGTCCACAGATATCAGAACACACACTGGGAAGGATGCCAAACTCAGAGAGGAATGACATATCAGATATATTTCTACGTTTTGTTTCCAGCACTGGCCCATATGCATGTCCGTCCTTTTAACCAGTTCTCACAGCTGCAGCCCATGAAGAGGATCAAGGCCCTTTCCTCCTCTGCGTGCCCTAGGATGGAGAAGGGATGGATCTGGATCCTCCTCTGACTGCCCAGCCAGCCAGCCTCTGCCCTTCCCCAGCCTCCTCCACAACCTCTGGAGCCACACTTCCACTCCCTGTTGGCTGTTCCTCCTCTCCCTCAGAGTCAGTCTTCACCAGGGGAATGACACAGGGTGAACAAGCCAGAGAGTATATATAGGATGGGATAGCATTGGGTGGGTGGGGTCCAGCCATTGGTCGGAACTACAGGTATGGGCAACCAGTCTGAAACAGCCCACCTCTGCATCCTTTCCACCACAAGGCAGATCTTACTAGTGCTCTCACTTGTGTTCAGTTGAGTTCACTTGATTCCCACCCACCTGTTGCCTAGGAATGGCTGCATTGTCCCATCAAATTCACATTTTCATAGTGTTACAGTTGCAGCGATGCTCTTGGATAATTGGTTGCCACCATGTACCTGGCATCTCTCTCTCTGTCCTTCATTTTATTTATGTTAATCTAATGCTTATTTTGCTGTCTGGAGCGACTTTTTAATTCATAGCGCTGATGCTGAGACTTTCATTGCATTGCAGTCCTCCCTTTGATCAGTGAATTAATCAGTCTATGAATTTTAATAACTGATCAACGCACTGATGACAGGTGTCCTTGCATTGCATTTTTTGCTTTTGGAAAAAGCTTATTACAAGGAAACAGTCTTCCTTTTATTTTTATAAGAAAGTTTATTAAAATATGGAATGGTGTTTGCTTCTATAGCAAAATGCGAACAGGTGCTAGAATATTATAGTTTCTGCTTTGTTTAGTAATGTACAACAGAATGGGAATGCTCCTGGTCCTATCATTAAAACAGGATCATCTGATGGGAATCAGGTGCTGTGCCTTGTCTGTTATGGTGTCTGTTCCCTTCAGCTGTTGAAAGCTCCAATCCTGAGGTCCTTTAAATAGGTCTTGAAAACTTGGCTTTTTCCCTTGAGTAATGGAATAATGTAAATGTACTTTTTCAAGAGGCAACTGGACTTCCTTGTTTTTCTTTGTAGAACATTTCACTTCTCATCCAAGAAGCTTCTTCAGCTCTGACTGGATGGTGGGGAATGGAAGGATTTATTGAGCCTCAGTGGCGCAGTGGTTAGAGAGCAGTATTGCAGGCTACTTCTGCTGACTGTCGGCTGCCTGCAATTTGGCAGTTCAAATCTCACCAAGCTCAAGGTTGACTCAGCCTTCCAGCCTTCCGAGGTGGGTAAAATGAGGAGCCAGATTGTTGGGGGAAACATGCTGACTCTGTAAACCGCTGTAAAGTACTGTGAAGTGATATATAAGTCTAAGTGCTATTGCTATTTATACTCCTTGCAGACAGCTGGTCATTTGCATTCTTTCAGCGAGTCGTTAAAGCCACCTGGAGGTCCACCTGTGTCCTCAGTGTCACTTGAGTAGTGCAAATGGGTGTGGAGCTTTCTTGGACTGTTGTAGACTGGAAATAGATGATGTCCTATCCCTTCCCCTCTGTGAAGAAATGGCTGTTCAATTTTGACATTGATGGCCAAAACTGAACAGCTCTCTCTCAACAGAGGGGCATCATCAGTCTACAACACAGTCCTTCCAGCAGTTCCAAGAAGACTCCACATCCAGTTGTACTACTCAGGTGACCCTGAGGACACAGGTCAGAGGTGGTATTCAGCAGGTTCTGACCAGTTCTGGAGAACCGGTAGCAGAAATTTTGAGTAGTTCAGAGAACCGGCAAATACCACCTCTGACTGGAGATTTTACAATATCCTTCCCTTGCCATGCCCACCAAGCCACGCCCTCAGAACCTGTAGTAAAAAAAATTGAATCCCACCACTGACACCTGGATCTCCAGGTGGCCTTAACGACTCTCTAAAAGAATGCAAATGTCCAGCTGTCTGCAAGGAGTATAAATCATTCCATTGCCCAACATCCAGTCACAGCTGAGGAAGCTTCTTAGAAGTGCAACATCTTCAAAGAAAAACAAAAAAGTCCAGCTGCCTCTTTAAAAAGCACTTTTGGTTCAACCATGACCAGGATGACTGACATTCTCCATAGGCTATGAACAATGATGTTCTCCAAAGGCTGTAGTTCCATAGCTATGCATGTTGGGTATATTGGATGGTAGTTCATGCTGTCTTTTATCTGTCTTGGGTCCCATTTTTAATTTGTACATTACCCAGAGACATTGTGAATTAGGCCGCCTTTTGCCAGGCCTTGGGCTAGAAAATAGCCAATGTAAAATGTTCACTGATTCTAAACATTAGAGTGAATTATGATCATGTAGGTCACTTTGACAAGTTGCAGTCCTTCTGCTTTATTTCCTCATACTGTTTGATTTTATTTGAATTTCGTTTGCATCCAAGACAAACCTGGATAGGCCATTCATGACTCCCTGAACTTATTGGAGAAAAATAGTGTAGGGATGACATAATTAAATAACAATATATTGATCATTATCACTCTAATTTGCAGTCAGGAATTGGGACTGTTTTATGAGCAAAATGCTCATTTGAAAGGTAGGTGGAGCCCCAAGATGAAGTGGACATCTAAATCTGTTATATTTTCTTTTTCCCCAATATTGGGCTGCAATGAATTTTAGTCCTTCTCTTAGCAGTCTTTCCTCCTTGGCATCTAGTATCAATTATGGATATAATTGAGGCTTTTTTGCCACTGTGAAGCATGGCATAGCCAGCCATGCATGCATCTTTAATATTTCCTGACAATTAAGGTCCAAATTAATCACTTAAGTGTGGAGTACCTACAGAGTGAACAGAAAAAGTGACAGTGATGATTAAGGCAGGAAGTTCATAGGAGTTATTCATTCTGGCGCATCAAATAGTTCTCTTTTCTACTATTTGCAATTACAAAAAGTCACAAAAGGTTGGCACAAGATGATCCCTTCCAGGTAAGATGACAGATGCTGAAGAAATACAAGAGCCAACCAATTTTCCTTCAGCATCATTTTCAGCTAGGAAACCAAACAATTAAATTGACTTGGGTGACAAAAACAGAGCATGCAGAACATAAAGCTACTGTACTGTATTGCAGCTGTTGCCAGTTTTTTTTATTGTTGTGGTAATAAGTTTTGAATCTCATTAGTCACTTCTGATTAATTTAAAATAAGAAGCCTCTCAAATCTGAAATATGCATAATTTATTTCGCTTCAAATAGAGTCAGTAAAACACGTCTAGTTTGTAAAGTTTGTGGTGTGCATTTGTGTGTATGATTGGAGAGCCTGTGTTAGTTTAAAAGCCTGTTGTGTTGCAAAAGGTATTTCCAGTGGTGATTGAAAACAGGAGACTTCAACCAGGTCTATTTTAATTACAAAATAAGTCAGCTGTTAAATGTGAAAATTGCAGTGTGCACAGAACTACAGTGTGCAAGAAAAGCAATGTAAAAATAACTGCTGGGAGGAACAACTGTGACAAGCAACTTGATAGTGTTATATACCTACTGCTGGGAAGGGTTCGTTGAATAAGCTACCGGAATAGAAATTGGGAGATGAGAAGTTCTAGTCCTGTCTTAGACACTAAGCCAACTGGGTAACCTTGGACCAATCATTCTCTCTTGGCCCTAAGAAGAGGGAGGCAATTATCAGAAAACACTTCTGACAATCCTGCCAAGAAAACTGAAGGGCTTACTTCAGATAGTCACCAGGAGTCAACAATAACTCAACATGCAAACACAGACACACATATCTACACTTTAGCAATCAACCACATCAGCACAGAAAAATACAGTTCACTTTTTGGTTCCTTTATTAGCCAATTAGATTCTTATTATTATTTTAGTTCCTTATTCCTTTAGTTCCTATTATTATTTTAGTTCTTTTACTAGACAATGAGATTCTTAAGTCCAAACAGCATTTAAGGAAGGTTAAAAAAAAATGAAGATGATAGCTACTGTCATATAACTGAAGCCCCACAAATGCAGTACCCTTAGAAGAGAGGCAGGACTTTCAATAACATTGCTATCTTAATTCTTTTCATTCTCCCTGAAGACCACATAAACCCAATGTACCACATACTTTTTTAAAAACAGAAAAACAGAATGTAGACTACTTCCAGTCCTAATACTTGCTGTGTTTATTAGAATAACCCTTGCGAGTCTATAGAATCAACAGAGGATTTGCAAAGCAGTCACTGGAACAACTGTATTTCTAAATATAAAACTCTGAATAAGTTTAAAACCATATAATGGCAATGCTGAAGGCCACCTGTGTCTCACAGTATCTAATTTGGCTGACCTTAAAACAGAAGCGAATGGATTATTGCTATTCATTACTTTTAACTTCTCCATTCAAGAAATTACGAAATTGTTCACAAACTGTCCCACTCCAATTTTTGTGTTTGGATGATTTCTTACCCAATGAGTTAGCCTTCTGCTGCATGCAGCTAGATAATTATACATGGATGGCTTTCTTGGACCTGATTACAAAGCTACAAGTGAGTGGTGCTGGCATTTGTGGGCAACACAAATGGCAATTTTCAGCTCCCAAATCTTGGCACAGGTGCAGTGGTTATCTTTTGATTAAATACTCCTTGATCCCTACTTTTAAGGGCCAGTTTCTTTTCTTGTTGCCCACTTGTTGGCCATTTATTATTATTATTATTATTATACAACATATCTAACATTCTGCATTTTATTCCTTACCTGGTTTCTTTCTCAGCAAATGTACCACATATGGCAATAGAAAAATAATATTTCAAGAACATTTCCAATAATTAAAAAAAACTCAAATAAACAGCTTTACTTGTAGAAAGTTATGAAAACATTACAAAAGAATTTTGGTGACATATATCAAATGCAAGCCCTATTTATAGTGAAATCAAGGTTGAAAATATTTCTTTCTCCTATCTGAGCCACACATTGTGAGTGGTACTGGCATTTGTGGGCAACAAAAATGGCAATTTTCAGCTCCCAAATCTTGGCACAGGTGCAGTGGTTGTCTTTTGATTCAAAGTTTTAAATACTCCATGATCCCTACTTTTAAGGGCCAGAAACAGCCCTCTGTTTTGGATGGGAGGGCTAGTTTTCATCTGTCTTGTGTTTTGGTAACAGGTAGATCTGGTATTGGCTGTTTATTTTTGACTGTGTGAGAACTGAGAGCTAGTCTGGTGCAATGATGGAGACCTGGAGACAGTGTATTCTAATCCTGCCTTAAGCATAAAGCCAGCTGGGTGATCTTGGCCCAGTCATAGATCCAGTCTAGGTTGGCCATCAGGATCAGAGGTTTAATCTGTTCTCTTTCTTCTTTTCTCACCTTATGATAATGTAATTATATTATTTTTCAGCCCTTGAAGTCAATGAACATATAGCCAGAAATATGTGCCAACCTAAAATATTGATATAATACTTGGGATTGTTTTTTATTATATGGATTGGACTGGTCCTGTTGATAATTTCAAATACAGAGCCATATTTTTGAAAGACACACTTTCTGCAGAAATTGCAACCCAGCCCATAAAACTGGGTTTGTTCACATTTAACACTTTACAAACTGTGGAACGTGGAACCAAAATATGAATTATTGCTTCTTCCGACACACATATACAAAACCAACAATACTAGGCTTAACAACTGCCTTGATCTCATCTTCTGCAATAGTTTGAATTCGATTTATGGAATACAAATTAAAGAACCCTTTTCCAACAGTGACCACAACATTATTGACTTTTGTCTCAACATACGTTCACACAAAAATCATCACAATGACAAAATCCCCAATTATAACTTCAAAAAAGGCAACTGTGACCTTATAATCAACAATCTTTCTTCCCTTGATTGGCAATTTCTATTCACTGGATGCAATACTGTTGAAGACCATTACAACATTTTCTTACTAGAAATCAAAAGAGTCATGAAACTATATGTACCAATAACAACTCCCAAAACCAGGAAAAACATATTACCCATAACAATAAGGAAGCTTCCATCCAAAAAGAGATCACTTTGGCGAAAAAACAAATCTGGTCACGTTGTCAACTTCAAAAGCTGATACAAAAATCTATGCCACCAGATAAAAACTGAATGCACTAATTATCACATTAAACAAAAGGAAAACCTTCTACGCACAAATTCCATCTGTGCTTTCTACAATTTTGTAAACAATAAAGTAAAAGACTCAAGGTCCATCTCACCCCTGAAAGGACCTAATGGCAAAGACTGCAATGATGACACCATCAAAGCAAACCTCTTTAACACATTCTTTGGCTCAGTATGTTTAAACAGCAATGGATCAAGCCCAGTACTACCTAGTCGAACCACAGACAACTACAATGATCTAATACAATCAATTTTATAGAAGACATTGTTGAAAAAGCACTGAGCAATCTAAAACCATCCCTATCTATTGGACCGGACAGAATATGTGCCTACTTCTTAAAAAAGCTATCCACTGCCATAGCCAAACCTCTAAGCATAATCTTTGAAAAATCTTTCAAGACCAGCTCCTTGCCAAAACTATGGTCACAAGCCACGGTCATCCCCATCTTCAAAAAGGGAGACCCCAGCCTACTTGAAAATTACAGACCAATCTCCTTATGCTGCATCACCTGTAAAGTCATGGAATCAATTATTAACCAATCCATTATCCTCCACTTAGAAACAAACAACCTACTCTCCAATAAACAATTTGGTTTCAGAAAAAAATTATCCTGTAATCTGCAACTCTTACACTGCAAAAACATATGGACTACACAACTTGATCAGCGTAAAACAATAGACGCAATCTACACAGACTTATGTAAAGGTTTTGATTCAGTGGTACACGACAAACTACCACTAAAACTAAAATCTTATGGTATCTCTGGACACCTACTTAACTGGATAGAAGCATTCCTGTCAAACAAACAACAAATGGTTAAAATTGGGAGTGTCCCATCAAATTCTGTACCTATCAACAATGGTGTCCCCCAAGGCAGTGTTCTAGGACCAACTCTCTTTATACTCTACATAAATGACCTCTGTGATCATATTAAGAGCAACTGTGTTCTTTTCACTGATAATGTAAAGTTATTCAACACCACAGACAATACTACTACCCTCCAAAAAGACCTTGACTATGTAACAGAATAGTCAATCAAATGGCAACTTTAAATCTCAACAAATAAATGCTCTCTCTTACATATTGACAAAAAAAATCAGAAAATAAAATACAGGCTAAAAACACCTTGTTGAGGATCCAAACTCTGTCAAGGACCTGGGAGTACTCATCTCTAATGATCTAAGTGTTAGAGCCCACTGTAACTACATGGCAAAAAGGCATTAAGAGTTGTTAATCTAATCCTACGTAGCTTCTTCTCTGGTAATATCACACTACTAACTAAAGCATACAAAACATTTGCTAGACCTATATTTGAGTACAACTCATCAGTCTGGAACCCATATCATGTATCTGATATTAACACAATTGAGAAAGTCCAGAAATATTTCACAGTAAGAGTTCTCTGCTTCTCTACTCATTGCAGATTATGCCACCAGACTTGAAACTCTAGACCTAGAAAATTTAGAACTATGCTGCTTTTGGTCCGATCTAAATATAGTATATAAAATCATAAATTGCAATGTCCTACCTGCAAATGAATACTTCAGCTGCAATCATAACAATACAAGAGCACACAATAGATACAAACTCAAAGTTAACCGCACCAAACTTGATTGCAGAAAATACAACTTCAGCAGCAGAGTGGTCAATGTTTGGAATGCTCTACCTGATTCTGTGGTTTCTTCCCCAAACCCCAAAAACTTTAACCTTAGACTGTCTACTATTGACCTCACCCCCTTCCTAAGAGGCCTGTAGGGGGCGTGCATAAGCGCACCAACGTGCCCACCATCCCTGTCCTATTGTTTCTTTTTATTTTTATTTTAAGTATCCATCTCATGCATTCAAAACAATGTTTATTCTTATACCTGTATCTTGTAAGCTATTGACAAATCAAATAAATAAATAAAAATAAACATTCCTGGAAGAGGAAAGGCACAAGGATATATCAGTCTGAGAGAGACTCATGCATGGAATTGAATTGTCAGTCCCAGCTTAGATGATGTTTAACCAGAGACCAGACATTCTGCTATGAAGCGTCTTTTTAGAAACAGGCAGGCAAGAGGCAAAATCAATTTGGAGGAAAGGGAACAAATTTAGTCTCACGTGTTGAATTTCTGAAAGCAAAAGACCTGCATATTTCACAGTGACATTCTCATTCTAAACATATTGTCTCTTGAGTACATTGCAGAATTCAATTTTGAGAGAAGAAGACATTTATTATGGATTGCAGCATCGCAGGATAATAAAAATCTGGCACCTTGGAGAGATGACAGCAGTTCAGTTCCACAGTGAAACTGATAAGGAATCCGAACACACTGTAGTACACTTTTGATGTTTTTAGCGTCATGAAGCCATTAGTCCCTGCGGAGAAGCTAAAAGTAGGGAACATTTGTTTTGTTCCTTTCAGATTGCTTACAATTCTACATGTTTTACATAAGCAGAGGAAATAAATTGATTTCACTCCATCATTTCAATTACTCCTCATCTGAATTCAAAAGCAGGTTTTTCAATTGGGAGCTAAATAAGACTCGGGTTACCAATAATACTAGCAGTCCTGTTCAGGGGTGAGTTGCTGGGGGTTCACAGGAATTTGGGGGAATCTCTAGCTAAGATTCTGCACAGTTTGGAGAACCCTCAAATCCCACTCCTGCCTGGCTCCACCCACCCTGCCCATCCCCTCCCAGGAGCCCCACCTGGCCCGTTTTGGATGCAGGTAAGTGCATGGAGGCTCAGGGAGGCCAAAAAACAGGCCTCCCAGAAGTTTGGGAAGGCTGGAAATGGGCCTGTTTCTGGCTTCCAGAGAGATTTCAGACCCTGAGGAAGCCATTTTCACCCTCCCAGAGGCTTGAGGAAAGCCTCAGGGGTCCAGGGAGGGCAAAAACACCACCCTGCCATGGTGCAGGAGGCTGACTAGGCCACACCCACCCAGCAAGCAGGCAGAGAACCCGTTTGCTAAGATTTTTGAAGTCGACCTCTGGTCCTGTTTGCTTACTGTTCTGTCCTCATTAACATACTTGAAATCCCCGTGCTTTGATTGGCCAAAGCGCGGGGCTTTCTGATTGGTCTGGCGAGCCGCGCCGATTGGCTCGTTAAGAATCTCCCGCGATTGGTTCGTTCAGAGCGTGGGAGATTCGAAGTGTTGCCATTGGCCGCGGCCGCGGCGGCGAAAGGAATAAAAGCCGCGGGCTTTTTTCCTTTCGCCGGTTCGGTTCCAGTTTCTCAAATAAAGAGCTTTGCATGAAATCACCAACTCCTGGCGTCATTTCGCGGACACAACACTGGCGACGAGGATGGGATCAAGACCCTGAACCGAACCCCGTGTCCGACGGAAGCCAGACAAAGCACCGAGATGGCGAAAATCGCACCGCCCGCCCCCTTCAACCCCGCCACCGAAGACTGGGAACCGTTCTCTGACCGATTCCGCATGTACCTCGAGTGCACCGGTATGAAGGACGCCTCGGGCCCGCTAAAACGCGCTGTCTTCCTCACCCACTGCGGGACCAAAGTCTTCCAGATGGCCAAAGCATTGGCCAAGCCCGCCGATGCAACCGCCATGGACTGGGACGTCCTTGAACCCATCCTTCGGCGACACTACGCTCCCGAGGTCCCCATCCTGATCCGGCGCAACGAGTTCTACTGGCGGGACCAGAGATCGGGTGAGAAATTAAGCGACTTCATCGCCGAGCTGCGGCGCCTAGGGGGGCTCTGCGAATTTGATAACCTAAACAACGCCTTGAGAGACTGAATAGTGCTCGGTCTGTGGGACCCCGCCCTCCAGAGCCGGCTGATGGCTAAGGGCGACATCAGCTTAGCAGACGCCCTCACCGCAGCCACAGCCGCAGCCGCAGAAGCAACCCGAACTTCCGCCGACAGCATGCGCAGACCTGACACGAGGGACCGCGGCGGAAACAACAACCCGGCGAGGTCGACCGAACGAAAAAAAACGAAAAAAAAAACGAAAAAAAGGGTGGTCATTCCGGACAAACTACAGGGGAAGGTTTTGGAAATGCTGCACGAGGGGCACCCTGGCATCGTGAGAACTAAAGCCCTGGCCAGAAGTTACGCTTGGTGGCCAGGGATGGACAAACAGATAGAGGCCTGGGTAGCTAGGTGCCAACGATGCCAGGAGACAAGGCCCACCCCACCCACAGCACCCGTCCTAGAGTGGGAAACCCCAAGGGGACCTTGGTCCAGAATCCATATAGACTTCGCCGGACCCACAAACGGACACACCTTCCTCATAACAGTTGACGCTTACTCCAACTGGCTGGAGGTAAGCAACATGAAGACAACAACCACGGAGGCCGTGACCAAAGAACTCTGCAAACTCTTTGCAACGCACGGCCTCCCAGACGTCGTCGTCTCCGACAACGGACCCCAGTTTACCTCACTGGAATTCGAGAAATTCCTGGCGGAAAGGGGCATCCGCCACGCATTAACAGCACCGGCGCACCCGGCGGCGAACGGTAGGGCGGAATGGATGGTCCAATTCACCAAAAAGACCATCCGGAAAATAGACCACGGGGAGATCCAAGAAAAAATCAACAGACTACTCTTTACCCAACACATAACCCCAAATACCACTACCAACAAAAGCCCAGCCGAACTACTAATGGGTAGAAAGCTAAGGTCCCCACTCGACAGGTTACACCCTACGTATAACCCAGAGCGGCCCCCAGACTCCAGCACAAAAAACCAAACGTTCACGCCCGGGGACCCCGTATATGCCAAGAACCTGACGGGAGACCCTCTATGGATCCCAGCCGTCATCACCCAAGCAACAGGCCCACACTCGTACCGGCTACAAACAGCAGACGGATGAGCGTGGAAACGCCACATCGACCAACTTAGGTCGAGGACCTCAGGCGAACCCAACCCCCGTAACGCAAGCCAAGGGGGGAGGGAATACCCAGGAGACCGAATACAAGGAAAAATAAACCAGCAGTACTCACCAAAACGCAGCCATCACGACCCCTCGTCAGAAAAGAACAGCCAAGCCAGCTCGACCGACCCGGAAAGACCGAGCGGGAGCGGCGAAACCCGTAGCTCAACCAACCCAGAAGGCCCAGGAGGGAGCTACGGAGAAAGAACCGGCCCGATCGACCAGCCGGTTCCCACAGCAGCAAGAGCAACGAAGATCCCGACCGAACCGGCCAAGATCCAGCCTACAACTGAGTTGCGCAGGTCAAGTAGGACCAGACGGAGCCCCGCCTACCTACGTGACTACGCAATGTAAGGACTGAACCAAGAGGGGAGGGGTGTTCTGTCCTCATTAACATTCTTGAAATCCCTGTGCTTTGATTGGCCAAAGCGCGGGGCTTTCCGATTGGTCTGGCGAGCCGCGCCGATTGGCTCGTTAAGAATCTCCCGCGATTGGTTCGTTCAGAGCGCGGGAGATTCGAAGTGCTGCCATTGGCCGCGGCCGCCGCGGCGAAAGGAATAAAAGCCGCGAGCTTTTTTCCTTTCGCCGGTTCGGTTCCAGTTTCTCAAATAAAGAGCTTTGCATGATATCACCGACTCCTGGCGTCATTTCGCGGACACGACACTTACAACCATTCAAAGTTACAACAGACCAAAAAATGGCTCACATTTATGACTGGTTGCAGCATCTTGTAGTCACATGTTCTCTTTTTGTGGAGTGTTTTTTTTTCCCCTCACGGTTTGGCAAAAACCAGCAAAACACACCCAATGGATAAGCTGGATTTGGATTTATGGCCACATGGTTCGCTTAACAACCATGGGGACTCATTTAACGATCATGGTAGAAACAACTGCTAAATCGAGTCCAGTCATATGGTGACTTGACTTATGACTGCATTGATATGTGACCATTGATATTTGACTACCTATAAATATCAGGGTTGCTGCTTCCAGCACTTGTAGTTGGATGACACTAGAATGATATGGAAGATTCTCTCCTCCCTATTCTAGTGATTTGTTCTGCTTTTATTTAATTATATATTTTGGTAGTCCTGCTCTCTTGATAGTTTTACTTGAAAGATTTGGAATAAGCCCAAATCATGAGAAAGGGAAGCAAATATACTGTTAATATATTTATACTGAGTGATCAGATTCACAGAATATTGTCAAATGTAATTCACACTATTGCCTTGCCTTCTGCCATGCGCACAGTGGGAATATTACAGTACCTTTTAGATTAGAATCTCCTGATTCTGGCTTTTCTAACACAGATATCCTTGGTTAATGTCTTGAACTGGAATCAAAATTTCTGTTGCTACAACTGGGAGTCATAAAGCATGACATTATGTAACTGCATTGCTTAACGACAGAACCCCTGTTGCCATCATTAACCAAAGGCCACCAGCTGTTAGGTAAGGACTCCCCAACCCCCAAGTCTTGATAAAGTAAAGACTGCATCCTCTTGAATGTATTTATTTATTTTATTTATTTATTCATTTTGTCAAATGCTTACAATATAATAGAAATAAGAATAAACATAAGTTTAAAACATGAAATAGGAACTAATAATTGGGGTCAATAGGACAGGGACGGTAGGCACGATTGTGTGCTTATGCAAGCCCCTTACAGACCTCTTAGGAATGGGGTGAGGTGGATAGAGGTTAGTTTGAGGGTAGAAGAGTGGAGGTTTGACTAGGTGATAACGGAATCAGGTAGTGAGTTCCAGACATTGACCACTCTTGCTGAAATTGTACTTCCTGCAATCGAGTTTGGAGTGGTTTACATTTAGTTTATATCTGTTGTGTGTTCTTGTGTTGTTGTGGTTAAAGCTGAAATATTCATTAACTGGTAAGATATTGTAACATATGATTTTATGTACTATGCTTAAATTCAATCTTAGCTGGCACAATTCAAGGTTGTCTAAGCCTAGAATCTCAAGTCTGTGATGTAGAGTATTCTGTTGCAAATAGAGGAGTGTAGTATTCTCACCACCTGCCTATCTCCTGCCCATTTCTGCCCTTTTGGCTATTCTGCACACTAGTACTCCCTGGCATGGGTTTTCCTGCATTAGCATGTCTATTCAATTAGGCTAGTATTTTTCTTTTATCAGACTAATAACTAGCAAGTTAAGGTTATCCTGAACCATCAGTTAAACTAAACTTGCTTTGATGGACAACCTATGAAGCTTAGAGTTACTATGTTTCTCCCTGTAACTCCTAAATGTTTATTTTTAAGACACTGACAGCTAACACCTGTAGTGGACTGAGTCAGTTCTACTGTCCATCATCATTGACTCCTCTCTCTTTTCTACCAATATTCATCAATGTAACTAGCTTCTTCTCTCCTATTTCCAAGCAGCCTGCAGTGCAAGCCATCTTTTCTCTCACAATTAGGAAAAAAGAAATATAGATTCAGCTAATGGCTGAAAAATGATGGCACCAGATTATCTATTAATGTCTCTTAAGAGAAAAAAAAAAAAAGGCAGGTGGGAACATCAAAGCTATATTCCACTATACAATTACAAAATAACACCCCATTCAAGGTTTCACTATACAACAGGAACTTTCTGTTCCCAATCAGATTATTGTTACCACTAGCTGTCCCTTTTAACAGATAATACCAGTAATTAGAGTGTTCCACGTGATGAGTTATTATTATTAGGTGGCAGATGTTTAGCAGTATCCTTGTTGGCACCTCTCTAGACAAGTATTTTAATTAATACCAATAATATTTTCTTGCAATGCAAGCATATACACAACCAAGTACTGCATGTCACTTAATCAAAATATTGAAGCATGTTGTTATTTTTAATGTATTTCTGGCTGCCACTCAAAGCACCGTTTTAAAAACAAAGAAGGCGCAAACTGCAACACAGCCTTCTTCATTTCCAAGGTAAAAGCTACTCTATTATTTTACATACCGTTTTGTTGAGAACAATTAGGAAAAAAGAAATATAGATTCAGCTAATGGCTGAAAAATGATGGCACCAGATTATCTATTAATGTCTCTTAAGAGAAAAAAAAAAAGGCAGGTGGGAACGCATGAATGAAAACAGCCAAGAATATCAAACGCTGCATCCAGAAACAGAACTCTGATTTTGAAGAGATTTGCGCTTATAGCAACCCAGACATCTAGTATGGCAAGGGTAGAGCAAGAGATTGCACAGTTCATTCAAAGACCCTCTTTTAAAAGTTTTCATACAATGTGTGATTGTCTGCACAGCTATGGAACAGGACAGATTTTAAAACAAAAAGACCCCACCGTAATTACAGGTGGTCCTCAATTTAAAACCAGTTGCTAAGCAACCACTCAAAGTTCTAATAACTCCCGCCCCAAACATACTTACAATTAGGTTTCAAAGTTACTGCTCCTGCTGTTGTTCATCCTTAAGACTTCAAGGACACTGTAGCGCCCCACTCCTACCTATCTCTGCCACCTCTCTTGCTATGTCCTTGCAGACCTTGGCCTGCTCTCAAACCCACCACTCAACCATGCAAGGAAACATAAAGCCAATCAGAAGAGGCTACTGGCACACAGAGGGCAATTACAGTCTGTACTGCAACTGCTTTCTATGTATCAGTAGCTTTTGCTGACTGCCTTTAGGCTCCCTTGCGTGGTGGTGGGGTTGAGAGCAGTCCAGGTCCTGAGGGAATCCTGAGGGGCAGAAAATGGCCCACTGGGTGCATGGAGTGGGGGAGGCCTTGAATGGCCCAAGGAAGGTCTCCCCCCCTCTCCCTCCCTCCCTTCCTCTCTCCCTCTTTCTCCCTCCCTTCCTCTCTCCCCCCAAAACACTTTGTGCTCTGCTTAAAAACCTCAACCATCATTTAATGGCCCTATCAGGGACAGCAGGGAGTGTGGGTCATTAAATGAGGCCATCTCATTTAAAGGGCCATTGCCACCTGCATCCGTAAAGGGCAGACTTCATGGTGGTTGTAAGTCAAGAACTACTGTAGCTTTTCTGCTGCTGGAATAAAAATCCAGGCCCATTTCCAAGCCGGCAATAAAATGGAGGCTGCTTCAGAAAGGAAGTTTATTGATGAACAGAACCAACAAGTACACAGCGTGCAGTTCTGGTGCAGCTGATAAAATGGAGTTGAGATTCGGGGGAGGGTATTCTACCTTTTTTTGGGTTTTGTATTTGAGCATCCTGTTCCTGTGGAAGAATATGTCCTTTAATATTCTAATGGCTGTTGTCAGTTTCCTATGGGGTCATGTAGTGGTTATGTAGGGGGCTGGCTCAAAAGGCAAAAGGGGAAATTAAAATCCTAGGTGTTTGAGATGATCTTTGGCTTGCCTAATTGTGTTGCTTATCTGGAGTTTCTGTTTACCCAGTTTTTCTGAATGGATTACCAAATCTGCCTTTCAAAAAGCTGGCCTCCTAAGTTTCTGCTTGGGGCAGGGAGACTGGGGCTGCTTTTAGCCTCCCTTAAGTTTTTCCTCCCATTTTTCCTTTAGGGGAAATATTCTATCCTGCCTTTTTAATGTTCCCCAAAATATTTCATTCTCTAGGAGAGTGGGTGGGTGCTGACTTCCTACACTACAAAATAAGCAATGTAGAGTTTGAACAATCATCCAAATTGGCCAGCATTAGCAAATTGGAGACAGTGTAGGTAAATGTTTGTGTACAGTATGCATGGGTATTCTGTCTCACCTTTCTTCTTTCCCAAAAAGATGAAAGAGTACAAACTCACACAAACACAGGCAGGCAAGCTGACTCGGACTTCACAGAGTGATTTCTTTGGAACTGATAATGTCCTTGGTATTCCAACATGCTCTGCCTGCCAAGTCCGAATTGATAACAAGTAAAAAGCTACTCACTGAAAATTACAAGGCAGACCACAAAAATCATTCACAACGAAAACCTGAAGTAAGAGTAAACTTTGTCCTGTACAAAGTTCCAGCTGACAACACACCCACTTTTATCCCCTGTGGGGTGTGGCTCAATGACTCAGCTCACTCCCTGACCCTCCCATGCCTCCTATGTTGCTGCTCACGTTTCTCCCTACGATGCTGCCTAGGATCAAGCCTACATTCTTCCTCTTGACTCCCTGTCAGGGGCTGCTCCGATATGCCTTCCTCCTGATTAATCTCAGGCTGTTCCTCTCAGTTGTCTGATGAAACCTGAGGCATCATCAGGGAGGAAGGTCCTGGGGAGGAAGGCATTGCCAGAGAGGAAGGTCCTGGGGAGGAAGGCATTCCCAGTTCCTCCTCATCATCATCTTCCAAGTCCTCTTCCTCTAACAGCACAGGCTCAGGAATCGGAGCCACAACACATTGATATGTGCAAGTGTGTGTGTGTGTGTGTGTCCTCATCCACCTACCATTAGCCCCATCCCTTTTGTATTTTCACAAGACCCCCTTCAAGATCTGGTTATATTATCAGGCTTGGGGTTCCCAGGGAATTGGAAATTTGCTTAGATGGTTCCATTGTTGAGGTGATCTTTTTTATTCTCTCTTACCTAAGGGTCTTTAAGTTTGTTTTTATCCTATTTGTTCCTTAATGTAGATTTCTATATGTTTTATGTATTGTTTTTATATCCGTGCTGTTCATCTGATTGTTGTCTGGAGTGCTTATAGAGTCCCTTTGGGTGAGATTGGCCACTGTGTAATTTGATTAACAAATTAATAAATAAGTAAATATCTTTCCCTCAACACTTCTCCATGAAATAAGCCATTTTACAAAATTGGTTTTATAGCTTGAAATCATTCCCAAGATTGGAACAAATGTAACTCAATGGATGAATAAGAACAAAATAATTCGGCATAAAACAGTGCATTGAGAGAACTCTTGATACTGTATCAAGAAAAATGGAACACAAATAGAAATGATACCCAGGAATTGCCAGCTCTCTTTATTCCTTCAAATGATCTGACTTTCTCTATTTACAAGGAATCCTTTTTATTTTCAAGTAATTGATGCTGCTAAAACCCAGATCTATTAAAGGGTGAGAAATCCAAGCTATCTGCAGACTGAGATGTACGTAAAAAGGTGGCCCCAGAGACGTGCCTGGGAAACAGTGTTTCTTAGTATAAAAATGTACCAACAATACACATGTGATAGGTTTTGCATGTAGGTTTAAAGAACAAAGAATTGTAACAGACATCGATAACTAGTTTAATGTAGTCCTGGAGACATTTATTTTTGTCTATCTTACAGAATTGTAATCAAATTGTAATCAAGGCTGATTTTTGTCTTTTAGAAATGTAAACATTAACTCCAAACTACGAAGGCAATATTTGCCCAAAGGCAATGGAGCATATATAACCATCACGTTGATAAATTTTACAAACGTATATTGGAAAATGCAGCACAGAAGTGGTGTGGAGGTTGGGATAAAACATTGTCCAAACTGTCATCAAGAGAAAATGAAATGATCAGAAAAGCTGATAAAAAGTAATGCATGTTGAACACACTATATTGTTCATGAGCAAGTGATGGGCTGGGGCAAAAAAATAATAATAATGTTTGCAGTGAGCAAGGATCCGTGAAATGGATCAGGGCAGTAAACAATCAGTAATAAAATGGAGGCATGTTAAAATGCCTAGATGGAAGATTGCATCTTTATCATTCCATTTCCAGTGAAATAAGTAGAATCACAACCGATCAGGACTGGAGATAAAACCTTTATGACATACACATGGGGCTCTATGATTGTTTTCATCCAGTTCAACTTATTTTTTTAAACTAAGCTAAAACGTGCTGGTTTTCTGCCCACCAGCCTCACCTCCTGCTAAAACCTCACAGCATTGCAAACTGAAAACAAGAAAAAATTTACACAAAACCTGCAAGCATCAACTAAAGTCCAGCACCCCAAATATTAAAAACATATGCATTCTCTTGTGAGAGAGGAACCTTGCTGTTTAAAAACATCAAGCATCTGAATTTCTGGAGATGTTATGTGTTTGAACAAATCTGCAGCATTTAGAACAGCTGTCTGATATGCGTATTAGACAGAAACTGCCCCGTTGCCTTTCAGCTTTTTTTACCAGTTCTCAGAGGGATAAGATTGTCAATGTACTACTAGCTGCTGCACAGGCTAACTGATGCACTTGGGGGGCTCTTCAAGGAATTTTGAGGTATAAAATAGATTCTCCGGGGATTGCAATACCTTCAGTTTGCAATAAATAGGAGGGAAATACCGGTACCTATTTGGCATGAAATCCATTTTTCTATGGCTCAGTTTATAGGTCAAGATTAATACTACAACAACAACATTGTGAAGGCTAATGCCTAATCTATAAAATTCTTTTCAGCAGACATGAATAAGGGAAAGAGCTACCCTGTGACATATGACTTGATTTTGATGGGTCAATGTTCTTGCAGAAATTGATTTCAGCTAGTTGTACCAACCCATAAAAATACTTCTATGCTTGCCCCCCACAAGTGACAGTAATGGCTCACATTTAGGTTCCTTACTGAAGAGTCACTGTAAACTTACTATATTTTTGTAATGCTTATTTACAAATTGGGCATTGAAGGAGGCACACTTCCACATCGCTGTGTGCAATATTGTGTTTGGTAACTGCCAACATTGAAAATAACAGAGCAGAAAAGAAGAGAAACGGCAAATTATACCACAATGGTCAACTTTGGAACTTATTTCTTATTTAATTTCTGCATGGTTTACAGGAGACTAATAAGAATGTCCAACTGATGGATATTTAGCAATAGCAGTAATGTAACTTCTCTTCTGCTCCAAATTATACTAATATTGTCAACATTGATAAGCCTTGGAAAACATGGAGAATTTTGTCGGGAAAAAAACATTCTGTCCAGTGTCAAAATAACCCTTTAAACTTTGGTTAACAGATCCCAATCCTAATGCTTTACAAAACGGAACCTCTTACAGAGTCTAAAGACTTCCGCAGTCTTTTTCTTTTGGGGCTAGTTTAAACACCAGGTGAAACTAGGAAGTGCACAACTGTAGTTTGTTGAATGAATCCCAGCTGTTTGGTTTATACATCACATTAAGCCATAAGCCACAACTGGAAAGTTCTTACCCTTGGCTAAGTCAATGGTCTCTCTCTCTCTCTCTCTCTTTCTCCCTCCCCCTCTCCCTCTCGCCCCCTCTCTCTTTCTCATTCCTGCCCTTCTCCATCTCAACAGCAGTTCCTACCTTGAATGCATTGCCTTGTGGATTTGGAGGATGAGCTGCTCTATATGGCTTACAGAACTGAGATGAATGAGTTAATCAACACCTGGAGATCCTCTATGCCAGCATGACTAGCCCAATCCCAACGTTGTTTCTGGAAGAGTTGCATCTACACCTGCAGCTGAGGGCAAAGAATATAAAAATGTGCCATGATGGGTCAGGGAGAGAGCCAGAATAGGATTCCAGTTTGCTTTGGCTGAGTTTTGTAGCTGGTGGCAACATTGCCGTGAAAGCTTACTTGATTAGAAAATCTGAAAGCAAGACAAAAATGAATGGAAAGTTGGAATGTGGTCCAACTTGAAAAATAAAAAAAACCTCCTTGAGGTTTCCGGTTTTTGCGTGGCTTCGGGGCAGCAGGAATTCGCGACCGCTCGCGATTCCTGCTGTGCTAGCCGCCGAGGTACCCCCGATCCAAATGGGTCAGGGGGATATGGCTGCCCTGTAGGGACAGCCGAAGAGAGAGGGGAGCTGGACAGGGGGTTGGGGATGTCGCAGACCCCCTCCTCATCCTGAAAAACCCCTTTTTCCCAAGGCGGTGGAGCGGCAGTCAGCAATGGCCGCCACGAAGAAGTCTGCAACCGGGTAAGATCGTACTGGAGGAAGCAAGAAAAGTGAAAGTGCTGGCTGAGCCGGGTCAATCAACATCCTTTAAATTCGCTGGAACTGAGCTGTCTGAATTGCTGGAGGATACATTGTATCCCTAAGAAGATTGAAAGCAGCGGAGAAGCTGTTAAAGGGAACTTTTTTTTTTCTTTCACTCTCCCACCCCATGAAAAAAGCAGAAGAAGATTTGAAATTTGTTTGGGCACTGAAGGTGAAATATTCTGAAAGTTGCTTGGACATTGGACTTAAAAATTTAAGAAATTGGAAAACCTTTATTAGAGTTTTTCTTTTCAGGATGGCATCGCTTGTGGATGAACTAAAGACTGAATATCAAAAATATAAAAAGGAAGAACAAGATGGAAAAGATACTTTGGGCACTTCATTTCAATTTTTAGAAATGGCGTTATGTACTTATGAAAAGTTGATTACGCAGCAGAATGACTGGGACAAAGAAGAAGAGGAAGAAGAAGCCATCTTTGATGAACAATGGGTTCTTTCCGGGGAGGAGGAGAAAGAGGATAAGAAAAAGGGGATTTTAAGGTTTGAAAAAACAACCCAAAAAAAGAAAAATGAGAGGAAAGGTGGATGCAAGGTTAGAAAGCAAAGGAAAGGGAGTAAGAAAAGGGAAGAGGAGAGACAAAGGGGTAAAAAGGGCAAGGAGAAGAATAAGCAAGAGAGAAAGGGGGGGGAGGAGAAGCCTCAATGGTGGGAAGCAAGATCTAAAGAAAAAAAGCTTATTTAGAGACAATGGGTGAATCTAATTAAGGATAAAAGGGGGATTCTGGAAGGTATATAAGATTGTGTTTTTATATGTGTATTTAGAGTATAAAATTTATTGTGTAAATTTAGAATTTATTAAACAGAATCCCAAGATAAATTAAGTGTTATATGAAGTACTTTTAAGTTAGGGTAAAGACGTCACTCCAAATAGTGTACAGGAGAAGTATAGTAAAAGAAAAAAGATGAATGGATAGTTGGAAATAGAACAGACAAAGAATGTTATTGAAAATGGTTATAAGCTGTTATGCTTTGATTGCTTGTGCACTGTTTTTGTAAAATTAATAAAATTGGTTTATAAAAAAAAAAGAAAAGAAAATGATAACAAGATATGGAAGGATATATAAAATGAATATGATGTTTGAATTTGTGTCTGTGTGAAGAGTTTTAACCCGGGATCAGGCAGCCTTCAGAAAAGATGTTTTAGTTTATGTCTTGTGTATTGTGTTTGTAAAATTAATAAAATTTGTTTAAAAAAAAAAACAACCCTCCTTCATTTCTCTGTAATAGGGTAAGGGGATAGAGAGAAACCAATAAACAAAATCACAGGGAGGAAGAGAGTACTGTTATGTTTTCCAAAAAATTTGATCAATCTAAAAAGCTGTTTGCGTTCCATTCTCTTGCGAAGTTTCTTTCGTGCATTGCAAATTCATGCTGCCAAGGAAACCAAGACAATGCATTTTTTAAATGTGCTTTCTCATTCACCCAACTCCTTTCCTTTCAGAAATTCAATGTTTGTGATTGTCTAAAACTAGTGGCAATTTTTCCAACAGCCTTAAGAAACGATTCAGAATCATTTCCAATAAAATATTGTTAAGTTTTCTTTTCTAAAAGTGATGTTCTAATAGCAATTTCAATTAGAGTCTGCCACAAAGTTGATCCAGAAAAGACGGCTTGCAATTGCCACTGGAAATTAAATTGACTCCTATGTTCTTTCTATAAGTATTAAGTCTGATTCAGGAATAAGATTTGCACACCTACATTGACAGTATCCTCTGAAGATATATTGTTCTCAGCCAGGGGTGTCAAACTCAATTTCATTGAGAGCTGCATCAGGGCTGTGGTTGACCTCGGCGGGGTAGGGGGGTGGCCAACTGGATGGGTGTGGTTAACTGGGTGGGCATGCCCAGCTTGATGTCACACACTGGGCATGGCCGACTGGGTGGTGTGGCCGACTGGGTGGGCGTGGCCAACTGGGTGGGCATGCCCAGTTTGACGCCACTCCCCATGCTGGCATGTTTTCCCTTTGCATTGGGTAGACCAGGCTGAAGCCACAATGGCCCGATGTTTCCTCTTCGCATTGGGTAGACTGCACTGAAGTGACGCAGGTCAGCCCCTTACATTTTCTAGGATGGATCCAACCACATATCACGCCAGATTTGGCCTTGTGTTTGACACCCCTGTTGTAAACAATGCAAGGAAGCAGGCATTTCATCACCATGTTAAATTCATGTATTATAATTCTTAGCCAGCACATATATATCAATGATCAAGGTCTTGAGTTCTGCACATGGAACGAGTCTATTTATAAAAAGTATATGTCATAGAACTACATGTTAAAGGTGCCCACGTTAATTGTGTCTGACCTGGCAATTCTGTGGGACAGGACCAGAGGTGGTATTCAGCAGGTTCTGACCAGTTCTGGAGAACTGGTACCAGAAATTTTGAGTAGTTTGGAGAACCGGTAGTGGAAATTTTGAGTAATTTGGAGAACCGGCAAATGCCACCTCTGACTGGCTCTGCCACCAACTATTCTCTGCCTCTCAAGTCCCAGCTGATAAGCTGGGTCTTCTTTTGTTGCCCTGCACAGGAAAACGGAGCTGGAAAGCAGGTTAGCAGGATAAGGAGGGAATGGGGATTTTGCAGTAATTTTTCCCCAAGAGTGGGGAGGGAATGGAGACTTTACAGTATCCTTCCCCTGTCACACCCACCAAGCCATGCCATGCCCACCAAGCCATGCCGACAGAACCAGTTGTAAAAAACTTTGAATCCCACCACTGGTCAGAAGGTCTCTTCACACCCTCTGATCTTGCACTAGTTCTTTGGCTTTTTCTAAATGCTGTGTCTGGTGTCAGCTTTGAGGGTGAAAGATGTTCACAGTTAAGTGCATTAATAGCATTAGTTATGTACAGAAAGGGAGAAAATAACTGAATGACTATCCTAAGATACAATAACATTTTTAATGCAAGAAAGAAATCTATACCAGTGAACAACCGAGTCTGCATTGATGGGATGTGCACCAGTGTTTGGAAATCTAGCCCAGCATTTCAGTTCCTCTCACTGTGGTTCTTGGCATTACTGCTGTTCGAGAAGCATTAACAAAGCTCATTATACAACAAAAATGGAGCTTATTTTGTTCCATTAAGTACTTAAGCAAGCAATACTGATTTTTTAAAAAATTGTAGGTATGTTTGGCTGACAATGAAAGGCTCCTGGAAGAAATAAACAGAGGTACAGCTGGCTAGTTATAGGAAAGAAGCAACCAAGCAGAGTGTGAAATATAGGGACAAAATACTAAGTTCCTTGTGTTATGAGCATTTGGTACATCAGTTAAGCAAAGCACACGTCTCTTCTGTTTGCAGCTCCTTAAGTTTAAAGAGGACATTAATTTGTTCTTTTTTTTTCAGGACCTTTATAAATTTGGGAAAACTTTTCTTTTCAGTGGCATTAACTTGGTGTGAATTTAAATGATGATAGCCTGAGAGATTTTTTTTTTAAATCTGGTTTTTTAAATAGCTACATTGCTGATATTGGTTAAAACCGTGTTGTGATGTTTGTTCTTCCTTGTATAATTTTGCTTAGGCATAAGTGCACATTCTCTCTATTAGCAGTTCATTTGGATCTTCTAAATTTGCTGGAATGTGACTAATATTCTACAACACCAACTTATCAGGAAAGCAGGATTAAAAAAAATGAAAGTGAGACCTTTGCTAAGGAGCCCCGTAGCTATTTTTATTTACTTTTATATAGGTTATAAACCAAACAAAGCTTTGGAATTTCTTTTAATGATAGGAAAATGAAATAGCTTTTCAGAATAAATAAGTATAAAGAAATACTTTTCATTGTTGCTTCCCAACAGACCTTCATAATTCCCAGCTATGTCATTCTTCCTGCCTTTGGAGATAGATAGGGCATGAAAAAGATGAAGATTTTCACACATAGTACATGCAGGAACTTATCAATATGTAATAAATAATTTAGATTCCAGTCTGTGTTATCAGCTGTTGTGTTTTATTTTTCTGTAAATGTTCTAACAAAAACAAACAAAACCGTGTGAGTTTCAAAGGCCATATAGGTGATCTTCAATTTATAACCGGTTACTTAGCGATCATTTGAAGTTACGACATAGTTCCAAAGTTTTGACAGCTATCTTCTCCCACAACCGTGTGACTACGTTTTGCGCACTTGACAAGCAGATTGCATATACAGTTGCTTGCAGCTTCTCACAGTCACATGATCATGATTTATGATGTTTTTGCTGAAAACTGGGATTTATTTGTGTGTTTTAGGGTAAAAAATATCCCACAATAGGTTCACTTAACATTTGCTTAGCGAGTGCTGCAAAAATGTTGTAAAATTGGGTTGGTCACGTGATAGCTCCACTTTATGAATGTTGCAACTTATGGCCACAACGGGTAGGCTCTATCACAGTAAATGTCCCCCTACACATTCGTGCTAGTTGTTTCTGGCTTGGGGAGGGCGGTGCTCATCTCTGTTTCTAAACTGAAGAGCCAATGCTGTCCAAAGGCATCTCCGTGGTCATGTGGCCGGCATGACTAAACACTGAAGGTGCATAGAACGCTTTGACCTTCCCACCAAAGATGGTCCCTATTTTTCTACTTTCATTTTTACATGCTTTTGAACTGCTAGGTTGGCAGAAGCTGGGACAAGTAACGGGAGCTCACTCCGTTACACGGCGCTAGGGATTCAAACTGCTGAACTGCCGACCTTTCTGATCAACAAACTCAGCGTCTTAGCCACTGAGCCACCGCATCCCTGTACTTGAAAGCAGAAAGGAACAAACCAAAGGGAACACTAGATAAAGGACACATCCCAGGGAATGAAAATATTAAAAGCAAAATAAACAGCAGAAACTTTTCTTGTTGTGGCAATCACAGAAGTTTCTCATTGATCAACAATGTATAAGACTATGAGAGATAATATCTCATTTGAACAACACAGAACCAGTTGCTATTCATCACATTTTCTATCCAAATACATACTTGTGACTACATACTTGCTAACTGAACATCCTTAACCTTTATCACCCTCTCTTCTAAGTTTAGTATAGCAGATTATTATATAGTACTGAAAAAGATTTCACAATTGTTTCCACAGGTTTTACACAAAAGGAAAAAAAACCGGGTAGATCATAGAAAAAAGCATATAAATGCCTACGGGGTATTTTTAATCCCCAGACATAAGGCAAGTTCAGATTTTTGAATTTTTCCATCCTTGTTCACATCACAGTGATGAAGCAGGATATCTCGGAATTTATCCAGATCCGTACCACTAATGCTGGGCTATAATAATAATGAGAGAGAGAGAGAAAAAAAAAAGAAAGAGATAAAAATGCACTTTCGAAAACAAAATAGTCATTTTTAGCATTAAGTCCATCCAATCTATTTATTTGATTTGATTAAGTTAAGTTAAACTCAATACAACACCTTAAAAATCTAGACAAATTGAAATAACATAAAATTGAACATCATAAGGGAACAACACATCATTGCCAAGATGAATTACACACCAGTAGGCATGATGTTAGTCTACCCCAGACCTTGTCTCTGCCTCTTCTATGTTGTTTTTTCATTAACTAGCTTAGCCTGCAACTCTTCCTTCGAAGTCCCTGATTCAAGTATAAACAAGGTCTGAGTCTCCTTGCCCAGCAAGGTTATATCATTTGCTGCAATCATGAGAAATAATGGAGTTGTACTCCAGGGTAATAGATTTAATTTAAAATATATATATATATAATATGAAACAGACTTCTTGAACTGTGGCTCTTCCAGATGTTTTGAACATTAACTCCTATTATCCCTAGTGAAAACAGGTAATTGCTTGATGTTTGAAGGGTAATGGCCGATGTAATCCAGCATAAAGGAAATTATCAGATTGGAAGAAATATGTTCTTTGGAACTGAAATACACAGTCAGTACATTAACAGCAAATATTTACGTCTGGGAGGAAGGATGGGGAAAGGCAGTAATTGAGGAAGTATGGATAATTTGAACAAGACAAGCTGTAAAGGTGGTCTGACTCTAATTGATCTAGGGCTGCGAGCAACTTTTGGTTAAAAATAACAGGCAAAAAACCACAATAACAATAAATTACCTTGACAAGCTCCATCATATCTTTTACAAACCCATCAACTTCTGGACCTTCAAGAGCTCCTGTTTTACTCTGGAATATATAAAGATTGTGTACATTTGTGGAGTAAAAACATTGACATGTCTATCTACATACTTTGCTCTTTCTTCTGGCAATAATGTACTCAATCTTGGAAGCTATATCTGTAAGTGTAAGAAGGATTTCATGGAAAAGAAAAAAAAACAAACAAGAAAATTACCAGAATCCATAAGGAAAAAGATTATTGCCTTGCTCCTATCCTGTCAGCTTTGAAAACAAGTAGACCGCATAAATCTTACAAGAGCTGTGGCATATTAAAGACTAATGGGATATGAGCATCAAGTTCTTGGTGGACCAGATCAATAAGAATCATACTCTTTCTACGAGAACTTTAAATGTGTGTCGTCTGTGCAAACAAAAGAAGGAAACAAAAATGCTGACCTCCTCTGCATCATTCTATTATTCTACTTCTTGTTGTAGAGGCAGTTGGCTTTGAAAGCTAGAGATCTTCATTTATTCATGGAGATTCTTTATGCAATTCCAACCCATGAAAGAATGGGTTGAATGAAAGAATGAAATGAAATATGACATGGAAAACCTTCACAGAAAGAGAAATTTCCCACTGCCTATAGTTTTCATCTGTACTTGGCTAAAGCGTATTACAGTGCCAGACCAGAATTATCTGCATTTGTATCTAGAGGACCAAAAAAGAATGATTATGAATGGAAGACAGCCAAGAACTGTTTCTGAAGCAACTCATGATCCTTGCCAACTCCACCCCCCAAAAACCAAAACCTCTTCCTTTAATGATTACAAAATAGATACAGATTCTTGCTAGTTGCCAAATACCTCTTTGCAAAGTTTGCACAGCCCTAACAAATTAAAAAACAACAACATTATGTTTGACATTTTAAATAATGGAAGGCAGAAAATGCCCTCCATTAAGAGCAGCATTTGTTTGGATAATGCCCTGTTGATCCATTTGCCTAGCAAAGCAGCTATAATACTCTCTGCAACTATACATATACACACTTACATTTAAAAATAATTACCATCATTTAAATAAAGCAAAATCCATTTCTATCCTTTGTGAAGAATTATAACCAAGTGATTTGTAGTTTAACTCAGTGGTCCCCAACCTTTTTTGTACCAGGGACCGGTTTCACGCAGAAACACTTTTTCAAGGACCAGGTAGGGGCGCGAAGGTTCCAATAACAAAAATCTGTCACCACATATTACACAGAGTGGGTGTGGGGCTTGTGAATCACCTGTTGCAATGAACCCGTAACTCATTTTGTGAGGGCTAGCTTGCATTGCTGATGCAGGATAAATACGCGCCAAAGAATCAAGCGCGGATGTTAGGCAAGGGCGGAAGTGGTTGTCTTTCAAAATAAGACACCCGGAAGCAAAAACATATTTTTATATATATTTTAATCACGATTATTCATTCTTTGCAGCCCGGTACAAAATGATCCATGGACTGGTATGGGTCCAGGGCCCGGTGGTTGGGGACCCCTGGTTTAACTGACTGGTAGAGGTCACAATAATATCACAGCAGCAATGATTGTGCAAATAATGTGAATTATGTAATTTTGATGCAAATTACATTTGCATGGGGACAACCACAGACACTCACAATTTGCATGCCAGTTCAATAAGACTCATTAATGATGGAGGAATTCCTCTGCAATGATTATCCTTAATTCATCTTTAAACTAGGCATAGAGTATTTGAGAATATCTTTCAAAAAAGGACAGCCTTTCATAAAACAAGCTACTCTCGTTTGGTGTAGGGTCAGTAACCCCAAATACTAATAATACAACTCTTACCACATCATAGTGTGCAAAGATTTTCTCAAAGTCTCTCTTTCTTTCTTCTGCACTGGAAGCCTAAATCAAAGAACATGTAGGAGAGGAATTAGTTTTGAGGGGGGGGGAACTACAGAAAAAAAAAGAATAATCAAGTTCCCTGTAAATTACTGTACTTACATCCAGTTTAAATTGAAGGAGAAAATTTTCCTGAAGAGCTAAAATCCTGAGTGGAAAGAGCCAAACCGTTATTTTCTGAGACTTCATTTCCACAGAAATAGACAGCTGTGCTTGACAGAGCTCAGAAAGAGGAGATTTCACAGAAATTGAACAGACATTTCTGGAAACAGTAGTTTGTGATATGGTGCATTGTCACCTTGTTTCCAGGAAAAGTAAGTCCTGAGCCTAAAGCCACTCGAAGCCACTCGAAGTGAATATTTACCTTGCGAGATCATTCAGATCCAGTCTGCCATCTTTATTTTTGTCAAAGAGCTTCATCTACAACGCAAATAGTGGAAGTGAAATGATTAATACTAGGAGAGCTAAGAAAAAAATCCCAATACCCCCAAACCAATAGCATTTTGCTAATCAGAATGATACTCTCAAATTACTTTGAGTGACAGTGGGCAGACAAATGGTTGGTTATGTGACGATCCAAAGATGTTCAAAAATCTACCATAGATTTCTCCCAGGGATATTTAGACTGTTCAAGTCATAACTTTAAAATAATGTTTTGTGATGCTTCTTTCAGCTAGCAGGCATTGAATACGTTGAATAAAATATATACCTGTTTGAATAAATATATACCTGTTTTCTTCCATTTTCCAATTTTTCTCTAACAATTGATGGATATATTTTTTTTAGTCTAGTTGATTCAAAAGAATGTGCTACTATCTTCAGGAGTGCTTGGTTTCTGGAAAGCATGTATAAACCTGCAGCCCTAAAGCCTTTGAGGATGAGATAGGCTAAAAATCTAAGAATGTAATTTTGGGATAAGATAATTGGGTAAGCCTTAACAAACTGCAGAGACAAATCAAGAATTAAATGTAAATTGCAAAGGAACAATTGATGGGGGAGTGCTGAAAATTTAGGTTTTTGCATCTGATATCCTTATGGGAAGACTTTATTATGTATTGTTTGGGAGTCCTGGGTAAGTAGCTTTGTAAACACCATAGGCCTAAGATGTCAACAACAGCCTGCCCCAGAATTTCATCCTTAGTATTGGAACTACAATTCCCAGACATTTCTACCAGCATGGCCCAGAGTTCTGCAGCCAGACATTTCTGATGGAAGTAGCTCTAGTACTTGGGGGGGCACTCTTGGGGAGAAGTTTGCAGGAGCAGGTCTTCTGAATTTGTTCTTAGAAGCCATAGGCCAGGACTCTCCAAACTTGGCAACCTTAAGACTTGTGGAATTCAACTCCCAGAATCCCCCAGCCAGTCATGGCTTGGGAATTCTGGAAGTTGAAATCCACAAGTTTTAAAGTTGACAAATTTAGAGAGCCCTGCCATAGGCCCTCAGAAGAAAGATCCTTATCCATTATCTTGCTGAGCCTTCCAAAAACATATGACACTGCCAAAGGGCTTTGTCTGGATAAAAATGGGATTTAATTAAGAAATTTCAGTCTCCTGGTATCAATATTTATTAATATAAAAGGCTTTCTCTGCTCTCCGAAGTATATTCTAATTGTATTCTTAGCATTTCCTTTCTTGCTGCTTGGTTTACTTTTTGCTGCCCTTCTCCTGCCATTATGTCCAAAAACAATAAAAGGGTGAAGGGTGGGTGGGGAAAGGCTGTGCTTTTTTTTCAGAATGAAAGGAAAAGAAGGAAGAGTGAAGGAAATAGTGAATGGAATAAACTATAATAAAAGGAGGTTGAGAAGCTGGATTTAATTTTTTTATATGTGGAAAAGCAATTTGGCAAACTGCACAGTGTAGCTCCAGGTTTAAAATATTCAAAACTTGGATAGTATTTAGTCTTTATTTTATTAATGCTACCATTAGGAAAGCTGTAATACATCCCAGGGGATGTGGGGGGGGGGGAATATGATCCTATCCATATGTTGCATAGTATCTCATCTTTCTATCCTTTAATCTTCAGGCTCAGTGGCTTAGAAGATAGTGCCATCTCAAAATCACTAGCCTGCACTCCTACAGCATATGATTTAGTTTTTCTCAGATGAGCGCACGATGTAGATTAGGGGCATCCAGGCTTGGAAACTTTAAGTCTTGTGGACTTCAACTCCCAGAATTCCATCTGGGGAATTCTAGGGGTTGAAATCCACAGGTTCACAGGTCTTAAAGTTGCCATGACCCCTAATCAGTAGTGGGATTCAAAAATGGTTAATACTGGTTCTGTGAGGGTGGCTTGGTGGGGGTGGCTTGATGGCTGTGGCGTAGCTTGGTGGGCATGGCATGGCATGGCGTGGTGGCTGTGGTGGGCATGGCAGGGGAAGAATACTGCAAAATCCCCATTCTCTCCCTACCCACTAACCTGCTTTCCAGCTCTGTTCTCCTGTGCAGGGCAACAAAAGAAGACCCAGCTGATCAGCTGGGACTCAGGAGGCAGAGACTAGATAGCAGCAGGGCCAGTCAGAGGTGGTATTTGCTGGTTCTCTGAACTACTCAAAATTTCCACTACTGGTTCTCCAGAACTGGTCAGAACCTGCTGAATATCACCTCTGCCCCTAGGCTTTTTACAAACACTATACAGTCTGAGTGGTAACTATAATGGTCCTTCTACAAAGGTATTCCCAAGATCAGGTGAGCAGCTTCTCTCTTTCTCTTTGCATCTTACAAATTGCCAGTTTCTGCATCTCATTATCTTTCACTCATATCCCCTCATAACGTGCCATACAAATCCTTAACGGGAGGAGGAGTCAAACTCTGACACCATGAGATCTCTAACTTTCTAGCAGTTGCCATTATTGAAACATTAATGAACTTGGATTATTAATCAGAAACATGTCAACTATCAACTGCAATGTAAGGATACACCTAGCCTCATTTCACAAAAGATGACTAATGGACCGACCTGGGATAGCAACTCTGCTTTCTATTGAAGTCTTCACTGATCTATTGGAATTGAGACGTAATGAACTTTTTACAGTAATCAGAATGGCAAAATGAGCCATGGTGGTGTAGTGGTTAGAATGCAGTACTGCAGGCAAACTCTGCCTACTGCCGGTAGATCAATCTTGACCAGCTCAAGGTTGACTCAGCTTCCATGAGGGGTAAAATGAAGACTCAGATTGTGGGGGGCAATAAGTATGCTGACTCTGTAGACTGCTTAGAGAGGGATGTAAAGCACCGTGAAGCAGAATATAAGTCCAAGTGCTATTACTATTGCCAAGACAGAAAACTAGGGGTGGGTGAGGCAGTGCCCTCTCACCAGAATTCCAAGGGCATTGCCAAATTTTCAAAATAATGATGAGAAAACTCGCTTGCTGTCCTATGAAAATGCCTAAATCATATGAAATAACGAGATATTACAAGCCTTGGGCCGTTTCTACCATGTTTCTCATATAATAAGGCCGGGTCTTTTTTTTTTTTTTTTTTTGAGCCCCGAAAAAATGGCTAGGCCGTCTTTTCGGGGGTGACTTAATTTTCCCCCCCTTGCATCTTCGGGTGGGTGGCAATGGCTTGGATATTGACCTCGGCGTTGGTGGGGCACTTCATATCGGGGTCAACGCAGGCAGCACTTTATCCGGGTGTGCAACAAAAGTACTTCCTCACAGCAAGCCCCCCCCACCATTCCCCCCATTTCGCATGTTTTAATATAGGCCTTAATTTGGGGGGAGGGGCTTAATTTCATTTCATGCCTATAAAACATGCTGGGACTTCCTATTGGGGGAGGCCATATTGTTGGAGAAACAGGGTAGTAAGATGTTTCAGCAACCTCATGTGAAATCATACCAACACTACATGAGAGGAGGGTTTTATTGTCTCTTTTCTTGCACCTGGTTCATTGTCTGAGATCATCACGCGGTTCCATTGTAATGAATCCATGATTCACTACTGCGAATATGAGCCTAGCTTCTTCTACAATTCACGTCTTTTCTTTTCCCTTTTCTTCTTCTTCTGGAAAGCTCAAAAGCCTTCGCTTCTCTTTGCAGTGGAATAAGTAATTGTCAATAAACAGTCACTCCTACTCATCACATGTCCTTTCCTCTCCTTCAGGTTTACTTAGGTTTGTCAGTTCTGTCATTAGGGGCTGAACTGAACTGAAAGCAAAAGTCCTCTGTCATAACTGTTACAATAAAATAAAATAAAATAACCATGTAGCTTGCAGAGAGAGCAGGTTTCTTTTTCTTTTTATCATTTATAAAAAAAGGGAATGGTTTCCCCTATTCCAGGGGCGGGCTTCAAAATTTTTAGTAAGGGGTTCTCTGCCCGATTGCTGGGTGGGCGTGGCCTAATTGGCCTCCTGCACCATGGTGGGGAGGAATTTTTGCCCTCCCCAAGCTCTGGAGGCTTTCCTCAAGCCTCCAGGAGGGCAAAAATGGCCTTCCCAGGCTTCGGAGGCTCTCTGGAAGCTGGAAATGTCCTGAACTTCTGGGAGGCCCATTTTTCACCCTCTCCAAGCCTCTGTGTGCACCTTGCACTTACCTGCATCCAAAACGGCTGCGTGGGGACTCCTAGGATGGTTGAGGCGGGGTGGGCCAGGAGTGGCATTTGGGGGGTTCTCCAAACTGTGCAGAATCTTAGCTAGGGGCTCTCCTGAACCCCTGTGAGCCCCCAGCAGCCCACCCCTGCCTATCCAGTCATGTCTGATTCCAGGGGATGATGCTTACCTCTGTTTCTTAACTGAGGAAGCCAACGTTTGTCTGAAGAATTTTTGTAGTCATGTGGCTGTCATGCCTGTATGCTGAAGTGCCTGGAGCAGTTCCCTTCCCACTGAAGTGGTACCTATTTATCTACTTGCATTTGCATGCTTTCAAACTGACAGGAGCTGGGGCAAGAATGGGAGCTCACCCTGTCATGTGGCACTTGGGTCTCAAACAGTCAATCTTCCAGTTGACAAGTCTAGCATCTTAACCACTAGGCCACCACGCCCTTCCTTATCATTTAGATCACCATCTTTATTATTTTTATAAATAATTCAAGGTGGCAAGTGTACCTAATACTCCTTCCTCCTCCTGTATTCCCTACAACAGCAACGTTGTGAAATGGCTTGGGCTGAGAAATTGGCCCACAGTTACCCAACTAGCTTTCATGCCTAAGGCAGGACTATGCATGGTTTCCTGGTTTCTACTCTGATGCCTTAACAGCTACAGTGGCTAAACTGCGTTTTAGCAACCTGTCCCAAAGAACATGATTGTTTTCTTGTGTATCCTTTCCTTTTCTTTTAAAACTCTTCCCAGAATTTTTTGATAGGTTAAATGTATCAAGGTGCATAGGAAGTGGTCTCCTACTGCAGTAGAATAAATTGTAAAAGTTAAATAGATGATGGCATGGGGTTATGAAGGAACCAAACAATTTATCATTCAAACGCGATTTTATATCTCAGGAATGCAATAAACTAAATTACTGATCAACTATTTGGACAAAAATGGAGAACATTCTCATCCTCCAGGTAGCTGAGAATTAATCCTTAATTCTCGACTTTCCTCCATTTTCTTTAAATTGCACATTTTTAAAAAGTTTTAAAAACTACCTTTTACATAGGTAAAAGGTGCTGCTATATCTGATGGAAGCATAATGTCCACTGGGAATGAAAGCCCATTGCTGACAGTTGGACAGATATTATCATGACTTGCTATTTTAGCCAATGAATAATAATAACCTTAATCTGAAAATGATTATTTTGGCAGGGTAGGTAGTATGATTTGCAGATGAATATGCCAGTAATGAGCTTTCCTTGCACGTGGCATAGACAAAACCTAGCTTTGTGAATTGCAGAATGCTAAATACCAGGGTCCTTTAAAAGTCATACCATAGAGTTAGCAACTACTTGGCCATCAAATATATCTGAATGGCTTGAAAGGCATTCAAGGTAGATCTGGATGTTCAGATTAATGGAGACAGCATTTGTAGAGAGCTGCACTGCTACCAGGGGTGTCAAACTCGTGTCGTCATGGCGATCTCACATGATGTATTGGGACTTTTTTTGCCTTCACTAAACGGGGTGGGAGCGGTATCAGCATATGATGCATCCAGGCCACAGGCTGCAAGTTTGACACCCCTGACTGCTACAAAGACCGTAGAGAGCCATATTAGAAAGATGAGCAATGATACAATTCTACCTGGATGACTGAAAATTTTCATCAACATCAGCAAGGACAAACTTCTGCAAATTCAGTTTCCTTTTCTTTTAGAGAAAAATATTAATGTGATCAGACTCTCCTTGATTGCCAGTGCACCAGTCACATTGACATGGGGGGGGGGGGATACATATTTTGGCAATTCATCAGCTAATTAGCACCCTTAAAATACTCTCAGTTCCCACACACTTAATATGGACAATGTACATATTTAGCTAGCCACAAATAAAGAGAGGATTTGCATAGCTTTGCGTTATGCTTAGAGGACATGCTGCCCCTATAGTGAGTACTTGGGTGATAGACTTGGTCCTTTTAGTTCAGTGGCTAAAGCTTTTTCTTTGCAGATAACACTTCTAGGAAGATGGCACTATGGCTTTGTTCAGCATCCTTGGATCCAGAGGTGATATTCAGTAGGTTCTGACAAGTTCTGGAGAACCGGTAGAAGAAATTTTGAGTAGTTCAGAGAACCGGCCAATACCACCTCTGACTGGCCCTCCTCCATCTATTCTTCCGAGTCCCAGCTGATCGTCTGGGTCTTCTTTCGTTGCCCTGCACAGGAGAATGGAGCTGGAAAGCAGGCTAGTGGGGTGGGGAGGGAATGGCGATGTTGCAGTAACCTTCGCCTGCCACGCCTACCAAGCTATGCCCACAGACCCAGTAGTTCTTAATTAATTGAATCCCACCACTGCTTTCATCCTACTGACACATAAAGATTTGCAAAGGAAAGCCCCTCCCCTCCCCAGTAGCTGAAGGAACACACTATGGCTGTGTCTCCAAGGGATCCACTACCAGAAAAACTACCCTTTGAGTGATCACCATATGTATCTCACTTAAACATGAGAGGAAAAGTTTCTTCCAATGATCTTAGCAAAGGACTGAATTATTTTGTGTCTCTGTGCTGCTCCTTTAGGTCTAAAAAATTTGCCTGCCCAATTTAAAATTTGTCATGTAATCAGTGGTTCATTTAAAGGTTTGTTCTGTTTCTGGAAGTGAAATGTAATAAAATATACTCAAGACTTCTTCTCTCTGTTTGCTAATAATCCTAGTCCTTAATTCAGGAAAGGTGTTTTTTTTTTTTTTTGCATATATTTTAATGAATTGAACATAATTGAAATAAAATATCTCAAAAATTGCTAGATACATGGAAAGAAAACATAATGAAAAAAATAATAACTAGGACTAAATGAACTAAACATGTCTTTGGGTTAAGTGTTCCTGATCATTGGTTCCCACTGCGCTTTTTTAAAAATAGGTTATAAAGAAATATTGAAATGGAAAAGGCTTACATGCTTAGGCCATTTAGATGGTAATCTCTATGCACTCACTTGAATATAAAATCATAGAAATTAGTGGCTTTTAATGCTAAGTAGATATATTGTGCTGCTGGTGCTATAAAGGCCAAACCAGCAATTTAAACTGAGCATGGAAATAAATTAGCAGCCAATAAAGATGAAATAATAACAATAACACTGGATGAATGTGGTTGCAGAGCCAGCCTCAGTTAATATCCTGCATCTGAACATTTACTTTTGGTTGCTGGCATTCTGCATTCACCCTTTACACTTTCAAGCTGTTGCCAAAGCCCCAAAAGCTGAAAGAATGTTTTTGATTTAAAACAAGAATATGAGCATCCTTCCTCAACATCTTACCAAACAGGACTTCCCAAGCCTTTTCTTCCTTACCCAAAACCACTTATCAGGAAATCCTCTTTACTGAGATCCTTTTTATCAGAAAGGTCTTATTTAATTGGGATTGGATGATGAGTTTGTGTGTCCCTGCTGAAAGAAAAGCCACTTTTACCCAATTTTGGGTAAATTATGTGGGAAGCCCCTGCTCAAAAAGCATCGGCTGCAAATAACACTTTCCCTCCAGCACAGTGTCTAAAAATGACATATTACTGGGCACATGCCATGTCTCTGACCTAAAGGAAAAATACAGAGTTCCAGAATTGAAAGATTCTTGTGAGAGAACTCAGAGCTCTCCTTACTTCATTTTCTCTTTGCTCTTGCTCTACCATTTCCGCTTTTTTTTTTCCTTTGCATTATATTTCTGAAGGTAGAAGATTACTGTTTGAAATGATCCTTAAATCCTGTGTGCTCTATGTACTGTATAATATTCTTTTTCATCCTTTGCTACGCACATCCAAATACTGTAAAAAAAATCCTTCAGGCTGCCTCAAAGATTTAGGAATTACTATAATGCTAGGAATAATAGTTTACCATGGTATCAGTATATTCCTGCAGTTTTGTCTTGGAAACGTTTTTTCCATGCTGCCGAAACAGATCTTGCAGAAAATCCTAAGTTCAGGAAAGAGGGTAGAAGTTACATTTCAGCTTCATCCTAGAACAATACACATGACTCAGCTGGATTCATACCAGTCTCATGCATAATTCATGGATGAGCAACTTTGTTTTGGCTTCCAGAGGCATTTCTGCCTCTGTAGTTGAAAATAGGCACAGCAGGTTTCCACTATTTTAAAGAGAAAACAACTGCTCTAGAAAGGTAAGGGAAATAATAAATTAACCCACAAATATTGCCACAAAGAGAAACAGAACATCCACGTCTTATCTATATGTATGCTGTGGGCCTATTCATTTTGGAGGTTTATTCCCACCCCCAAGAAAACTTAATTGCAGCTTGCAGCCACCTTGGGAAAGGTGGCTTACCTGGAACTCTGCTTAGTATAGGTAATGGGCTAAGGTAATCAAAGTGTAGCTAATAACAAAAGCAGTCTCTGGATACAGTTCCAGAAAGCCCAGAACTTACTCGGAGTTCACCGGCTGAAATAAAGCCACTGCTGTCAGCATCATAATGACGCCAAATCTGTGAGAAAGAAAAAATGTGGTACTTTACAAATTATGTCCTTGAATCAACATCACAACCTCACCAATAAATCCTTTGACAGATTTCTCTTAGGACTATTACAGTGCTACAGGTTTAGCTAGCATAAGCCTAAAGAAGAGGTTGTAGTGCCAAAAAACAAAGTCAATAACAGAACATTTTCTGTTAATCTGGTTCATTAGATCGGTTTCACCGAACTGTCTATTGTTTAGTTGCCAAATCACAAGAAAGAGTGTTAGTATTAAAAAGAAGGTTACATATGAAGGAAGTTTCAACTGACCACAATTGAACCCAAACTTTGAAAGGCAGGGAAGAAAAGGGTGCAGCCTCCATTTTATTTGCTTTCCATTTATTTTGTCCATGACATACTCTAGTCTACACTAGCCTATTTTATTACAGGCCTCACTTGTTTGTGTTACTGATTTTTTTCCCATGAAAAGAAATCAAACTACAGACATGCTAGTTCAATATGGACGTGTGGTTTCCATGATTGCACATCCAGGCCAGGGTTATTGCTATGCAAATAAGATAGCTTATCTCAAACTGCATTTTGAAGCTGAAACTGATAAGCCATAAAAATCTGTTCTAACCAGGTATAGAATGATTTTCACAGGATGATAAATGATAATAATTTCTGGAAGTCTACAAAATACATCTTAGTATCCAGTATACATCTCAATACAAAAGCTGGGTAAATTGGGCATCTTCTTGGTGATGTGTTAAAGCTGTTGAGTCCTTCTCAGTTTATTGACCAAAAACTTATTTTTTACTAGTTTTTTTTAAAATGTAAGAATCTATGGAGCACAGGGCCAGCATGTTGCTAACATGTTTCTCAGTAGGAGAAATCTGGTCACTAAACTACATGGAAAAATAGAAACGGGTTTTATTCTTTCCCATATGAAGTAAACATGCCTTATCCATTAAACCTTCTGCTATTGGCAGCTTGTTAAGCCAAAGGCTGACATTTTCACAGTTCAAGACACACAGTCCTTTTGTAGTTATATTTGCTTTAAAGAAAGATAAGGTTGTAATTTGTAAATTGAATAAGCAACTACAGAAAGGAGTATGGCGTGGTATGGTATGGAAGGGTAGAGTAGGGTAGGGTAGGGTACCTATGTCAAGAAGCATGTGTTGTCATTTCACAGCAAACTGTTGTGTATGCAATAAGATTAATAAAGTGTGAGCTTGGAGTAAGTGCAGGGTTCTGGCCCTGCACTTCTGATTGGCTGTTAAGCGGCCGGACCGGATTGGCCCGTTCCGGGGAATTCGATTGGCCCTTAACAGAGAGTTCTTATTGGTTATAAGAGCTAGCGTTCCTAGCTCGTTATTGGTTAAACGTTACAGGGTTTGCCTATATAAGGTGGGTTTTACTGCTGTTGAATTGAAGAAGTCACAATGTAAATAAAGAGCTGAAGTTCACCGTTCAGAGGCTTGTCTCCATTCTTTCTTGCCCATGCTCAAAACTTAACACTGGCGACGAGGATGGGATATGGAGATATCTGAACCAACGAAACTTCGAAGAACACCGAGCACGTGACAGACGACGCCAACAACGGAACCATGTCCGGTGGCATCGTACCACCCACTCCGTTCGATCCAATAAAGGAAGACTGGGAGTCTTACATGGATCGTTTCCAAATGTTCCTAGAGATGAACAACTTAAAGGACACCACAGCCGGGAAGAAACGGGCGGTGATCTTAACGCATTGCGGTCCAACCGTATTTAAGATGGCTAAAGCACTAGCCAAACCCCGAGAAGTGAAGGCCATGGATTGGGACGACCTCGAACCTATCCTGCGAGACCACTACGCCCCGACCGTGCCTATGCTCATGAGACGCCACGAGTTTTATCAAAGAAGCCAGCGAAAGGGAGAAAGCGTGGCTGACTTCATAGCAGACCTCCGAAATTTGGGAGACCTCTGCGGATTCACCGATCTAGAAGAAGCACTAAGAGATCGCATAGTTCTAGGATTAGATGCACCAGGCGTCCAAAGCAAGCTGATGGCGAAAGGCGACATCAGCCTTGCCGACGCCATTGCCGATGCTACTGCAGCAGAAGCAACCAGGAAGTCGGCTGCACAACTATGCCGAAACCGCACTCTGGTACCACCACCGGCCAGCGAAATCTCACCTAGTTCAGAAGGGCAGCTCGCGACAACGCACCACAAGGACCTCTCTTCGTCGTCAGACAGCGATGAAGAAGGGGTCCATTGACTGCGGTCCGACCAGGACCCTCGGCCGAAGCCCTTACGCCCTTGCGCTGGCTGTGGGGCCAATCATGCCAGGTCTGAATGCAAATTCCGCGACACACTCTGCCATGAGTGCGGGAAACGAGGCCACATCGGACGGGTCTGCCGCAGCTTGCCAGGACCCAGCCAGGCCTCAAAAGGGGCTAACTATCACCAATCGACAGGAAACCGTCCTGTAAGGCGAGAGCCAGTAAACCACTCCTACAGAAATCGAGCTTTGCAGAGAGAAGAGGCTCACCATACTATCACTATCGGTCATTCCTCAGCCTTGGACACTAAGAAAATCCGAGTCACGGTAGCCATCAAGAACCAGCCTTGCCACATGGAGGTCGACTCGGGATCGTTCCTCCAGATGGTGTCTTGGAAGACACTCAAGCAACTCATCCCCACAATTCAACGTCAAGATCTCCGTTTCCAACGCCTCATTCTCAAGGACTACCAGGGGAATCGAATTCCCATCGTCGGGTCCTACAGAGTCCGAGTCTCCTTCAAGAAGCACACAGCGTACTTACCTTTAACGGTCATCGATAGAGATAGGCCTAGCCTACTGGGCCTCCAATGGTTTGCGCCTCAGCATTGAAGTGGCCGGCGTAAACCGAATCGGTGGCTGTGACTGGGAGGAAGACCTTATCTATGAGTTCAGGGACATCTTCGCGGACAGTTTAGGTGAGTACAAGGGGACCCCGATCTCATTCAGCTTAGATCCAAAAATAGCTCCCATCCACCTAAAGCCCCGTCGAGTTCCGTTTGCCTTAAAATCAAAAATCGATGAACAACTCGACAAACTGATAGCTCAGGGGGTGTTGGAGCCCATCGATCACTCCCCGTGGGAAACCCCTATTGTAACACCCATTAAGCCAGACGGGTCAATCCGAATTTGTGGGGACTACCGGGCCACTTTGAACCACACCCTGCAGCAGAACGCGTATCCAGTTCCGGTGGTGCAGCACCTCTTCCATTCCCTGGGGGGAGGGAAAGTTTTCGCTAAATTGGATTTAGCTCAGGCATATCAGCAATTACCAGTAGATGAAAAAACGGCACAGGCCCAAAGTATTGTGACGCACCGAGGTGCCTTTAAATGTACCCAGCTGCAATTTGGAGTGAGTGTAGCCCCGGGGATTTTTCAGAGCCTTATGGAAAGGTTATTGCAAGGAATTAAGGGCGTGGTCCCCTATTTTGACGATGTATTAATTGCAGCCCCTACAAAAAAAATCTTACAGGACCGGTTAAAATTAGTCCTAAAAATAATTCCAAGAGGCCGGTCTTAAGCTTAAAAAAAACAAATTTAAATTGTGTACTGACAGTGTTGAGTTTTGAGGGTACCTGATTGATAGCCAGGGCATTCACCCTACCAAAAGTAAATTAAAAGTGATCAAAAATGCTCCCAGGCCACGAAACAAGGCCGATCTCCAGGCATTCCTAGGCCTCATCAATTTTTGTAATGTATTTTTACCACACAAAGCAACTGTCGCTGAACCGTTACACCGATTGTTAGATAAAAAAGCAAATTGGTTTTGGGGTTACCGTGAAGAACAGGCGTTCCGAAATGTTAAAAAACTGCTCACTTCTGACTCTGTACTCATGCACTATAACGAGACTTTGCCATTAGTTATAACCTGTGATGCATCGCCTTTCGGGGTGGGCGCCATTTTGAGCCACGTACTGCCTAATGGGAACGAAGCCCCTGTTGCATATTTTTCAAAGACTCTTTCAAAAATGGAGCGGAACTATGGACAAATTGATAAAGAAGCCCTCGCAATTGTCTCAGCTGTGAAAAGATTTCACGAATACGTGTATGGTAGGGTTTTTACTATTGTGACTGACCACAAACCTTTGTTAGGGATAATAGCCGGAGATAAGCTGACTCCCTACATATTATCCCCTAGGATGACCCGATGGTCAGAATTCTTAGCTGCTTATAACTATCGGCTGCAATACCGCCCGGGGAAAGCCATTCCCCATGCCGACGCATTAAGCCGAGCAGCGCTTCCAGAGACTCTCGACGATCCGGCACCAACGGTAACCACGTTGCAAATCGAGGCACTCAACTCGCTGCCACTGACTGCTTGAGATATCGCGAGAGAAACCAAACGCGACCACACCCTAGCACGAGTCCTAGGCTGGGTAGAACGCGGATGGCCATTGGACCAGTTATCAGATGACTTCACACCATTCAAGTCTCGACAGACCGAGCTATTCTCCCAGAAAGGCTGTGTCATCTGGGGCGATAGAGTCGTTATCCCAGAACGGCTCCGAAAAGCACTACTGAGAACTTTGCACGATGGCCACCCCGGCATCGTGCGAATGAAAGCCCTTGCGCGAAGCTACGCATGGTGGCCAGGCATTGACAAGCAAATCGAACAGTGGGTTAAAGCTTGTCCCAAATGCCAACAAGTCAGCAACGCCCCACCAAAAGCCATGCCTACTGAATGGGAGACACCACGTGGACCCTGGTCCCGAATTCACCTGGACTTCCTGGGGCCAACCAAAGGCCACACTTTCCTGCTTACCATCGACGCCTACTCGAATTGGCTCGAAATTCATCGCATGACGACTACGACCTCCGAGGCGGTTATCAAAATTTTAAACAGACTCTTTGCAACCCACGGATTACCAGACATCCTGGTATCCAATAACGGCCCACAATTTACTGCACTAGCGTTCGAGCAGTACCTCGCTGACCGCGGCATCTGCCATGCGCTCACCTCGCATGCGCACCCTGCGACCAATGGCCGAGCAGAACGCATGGTCCAATTTGTGAAGAAAACCTTGCAAAAGGTAGACTATGACAACATTGATGACAAGGTTAATCAAATCCTCTTCTTGCAACACATCAACCCACATAGCGTCACCAACAAAACTCCCGCTGAACTGCTAATGGGACGAAAGCTCCGCTCCCACCTCGACCATTTGCACCTGGCTTATGAACCGGAGAAACCACTAGGATCCAGTGGCCGCTGTCGCACCTTCCAGGTAGGAGACCTGGTTTATGCAAAAAACCTATCGGGCGACCCGTTGTGGGTGGAAGCGACAGTAATACGTGTAACCGGCCCCAGATCCTACCTTGTGCAATGCCTTGACGATAAACTTTGGAAATGGCATATCGACCAATTACGATCGCGGCTTTCAGTGGCCAGTCTGCAAATCCCCTTTGAGGGGGGGGGAGGTACGGAAGAAGATGAATTCCTAGGAAACCAGTTCGAAGGAAACGACGGTTTAATAGAAACTCAGGAAGCGGAGCTGGAGGGAGAAACGTTTGCACCTCAGGGAATTGCGGAAAATGTGGGCAACGACGTAGAAGTGAACTCTGAACCAGAAACAGCCCCACTGCCAAACAACGATCTACCTCAGCAGGATTGCAACCAGCCAATACAACGAAAATCAAAGAGACTAAAAAGACAACCATCATACCTAAGGGACTATGTAACTGCGCCCTGCAAATAAGAAGCCAGGGGGAAGGGGTGTTGTGTATGCAATAAAGATTAATAAAGTGTGAGCTTGGAGTAAGTGCAGGGTTCTGGCCCTGCGCTTCTGATTGGCTGTTAAGCGGCCAGACCGGATTGGCCCGTTCCAGGGAATTCGATTGGCCCTTAACAGAGAGTTCTTATTGGTTATAAGAGCTCGTTATTGGTTAAACGTTACAGGGTTTGCCTATATAAGGTGGGTTTTACTGCTGTTGAATTGAAGAAGTCACAATGTAAATAAAGAGCTGAAGTTCACCATTCAGAGGCTTGTCTCCATTCTTTCTCCATGCACAAACAAGAGATTATGTGTTACAGAACACAAAAAAAAGATGGGCTGGTGGTTCAAGATGCATCTCAAGGAAGTTTTATAGAAGAAAAGTTGCTGATATTCCATGCCCACCTATGATTTGCCTCCCTCTTTCCCAACAACACTATCGTTTTTGTCCCAGATCAATTTACTTTTTGGTATCAGAAGGAAAGAGTAGAAGTAGTCTCAGGTTTAGCTCCTCTTATCATAAAAATATATTCTGCTTTTACAAACTGAAACCTCCAGTACTTACTTTATTTGAGGCAGTGCATTGTGAATTAAAACCAACAACAGTTGTTACTTCAAAAACCAGAACATGCAGCAAGAACTCTCTTACTCACCCGCATGAACTCCACGCTGTTATTCAAAGGAGTTTCTCTTTGGAAAAGTAGCAAAAAGTTGTCTTCCTCAGTCAATATCATATTTGCAAGCTAAAATAACATAAATTATTATCGTTGTAGAATAATCCGTATCCTGAATCTATATTAGATCAATCAGGAAAGTTCAGAGGGCTGACCCTGTGATTGTTTAAATGTGTCTCACACATGTGGCACATATAAAAAAGGAATGGACCTTCAATCATACGAGCGTCATCCTGACCTTGTTTTTTAACCTTCCCAATGCCCCTGTTCTATGTGTTTACAGGATTCAGGGCTGCTTAGCAAACATGGTCAACAATCAAGATGACAGCCACAATGATGAAAGCTCTTCCTGCTTTTTCATAGGTATCACATGAGTGCACACATAAAAATGTGGGCAGAGCTCATACCATTGTGGTTGTGATCTTAACCTTTTTGACCATGTCTTGTGAATACTCCTGCTGGGATTATTTCCAAAAACAGGAATCAGGCATGGCTGAAGTGAAACAACAGCAGCAATGTCTAAGATACAAGAGATTCCTTTGATTAAAACTGGCTCTCGGGTGTGTTCAATTATCTATTCTATTTTCTAAAGTCCCCAAAGAAGAAAAGAGGCAGGTACCTCTTGTATTTGTAAGCGTCCCTCATTAGTTACATTGTAGGTTGACATCAATTGTTCTTTCATCCTCTGAACGTTTTCTTCTGTAAAGGTGCTCTGTTACCAAAAAAAAAAAATGATCATAGGACTGTGGTTACAACTGACATTCTATGAGTATGTCCTTTTTATGTTTCTTCAAAACTGAAGACTTCCAATTGGTACTCTGTACTGAAAGGAAAAGATTTAGAGCAACTTTAACATTAAAAGAGTAAAAATCAATTTGATCTGCTTTGCTAATGAAGATTCCCAATTAAATATACTTGCTATATTATCTTGTAGACGTTTGCAAATGGAGGAGCAGCACACAACCATATATCCACATATGTAGCAAAGAATAAGAAGCTGTAGAGCAGGGGTCTCCAACCTTGGCTCCTGGAAGCCTGGCAGACTTCAACTCCCAGAGTTCCACAGCCAGCTTTGCTGGCTGTGGAACTCTGGGAGTTGAAGTCCGCCAGGCTTCCAGGAGCCAAGGTTGGAGACCCCTGCTGTAGAGAATCCCATCTGCAATTACAGAAAATCCTCAACTTACAATGACAATTGAGCCCAAAATTTCTATTGCTAAGCAAAACAATTAAGTTGTCAACTCATAAAACATTTTCTATGCCTGTTTTATAGTTGCCAACAGAAAGTGGGGGAAAGGATATGAAAGAGCAGTGCAGCAGTTTGGAATCCTAAGGTGCATTCCATTCATATCTTGCAAAGATTATAACTAACCAACTGGATTTTCTGCCATGCAAATCTCTAATTGGAGAACATGATTGATGATGCTTGGCTATGGACATGTTTCAGTTGGAGAATATGAATTATGATACACCCAGAGAGGTGGAGGATAACAAGGGTCAAGGGTGACAGTGAATTACATGTCTCAGAATCAGCTACACACAGGTCAGACCATCATGTTAGCTCCTAATAAATCCTCTGGACTGAAGGTTTTGAAACTTGGCTCGAAGCCCATGATTTCATTAGGGCCACTGCCAGAATCCTGACATAAGTGAGTGGCAGCTTCCTATCCCATCTTGAAGATATTTGACTTCAAAATCAAGTGAGCTTCATCCTAGGCAGAATTTTTTGGAACAACTTGAAGAGTGTATGAATTGGAGTGATGCAAATACTAGAGTGTTATATGGAACCACATTCTAAGGCATATGTTTTAATACTCTTCCTTAATTTCATACAATTATTGAACGTAAGGACGGGAAGTGGCCTTGGAGATCAGTGGTGGTGTCAACAGCAAACCATAATGATATCAAAAAGAATATCATGACTTAAATGCCATTACTACAAACTTGCTTTCCAACAACTGGCACAAGTTCACAGCATTTGTGTGATGCCATTGTACACATGTCATCATTTGCCCCTGAGCTCTCCAATGGAGACCCATGGACCCTTCGAGTTTGATGCCATGCCCAGTACACTGGGTAACAATTGGTGAGGATTGTTGATTATAGAATATCCTGGATGACAAACAGGTAACAGAAATGAAATAAGCCAATCCAAACATGTGATGCATGGCCTTTAAATTAGTCAAGAGAACACCAAAACTGGAGTATTATCTATTGGTAAAACTCATCTATGCTCCAAGAGTTATGGAAACTAGATTTTGAAAACCCCAATACCTCCAGATATTTTTATCCCAAATGAAGCATCTTTCAGAAAGTATAACAAAGAAGTGGGTTGATTCCCATGGTTGATTTTTAAAAAATATCACCTATGATTATAATTTAAACTTCCAGCTTGACTTTCCAAGAGGAAACTACAAAAGGAATTCAAGATCATTTAAGGCTTTGAAAATTATAACTATAAAAGGGATAGCAGAAAAGAACATATTCAACTGAAGTCATCAGCTTCCTTTTTTATATAAAATTGCTAACTATTAGGCTCGTATGTTTTAACTCAAAGCCAACTAAGAAATTACCCTTGAATATGTATGTATGTATGTATGTATGTATGTATGTATGTGTATGTTAGTTTATGTAACTTGTAACTTGAAGCAAATATTCTTTACTTAAACATATTTTTATCAACGTTAGCAGTGTACAGTTTGCAAGCAATATTTTAAACAATATCATTATATGTAGCTAATTCTAATTGCAAAATTAGATTTCTAGTAACATTAGTCAAGTACCAGTTTGTTGTAGTTCTTAAGGCCACCACACTAGAAACCAGGAGACTGTGAGTTACAGTACTGCCATAGGCACAAAGTCAGGTGCATGAACTTAGGTGAGCAACTAATCTCTCTCAACTCTGCAAAAAAGACAGGGGCAAGCCACTTCCAGAAGTCTTGCTGGGAAAACTGCCTAGTCCAGGCAGATGCCAGGAATCAAAATTAATTCAAATGGACAATGAATAAATACATATTCAGGATTGTTTTCACCATCAAAGAATCCACACCTTACAAATCTGGAAATGCCAAGAAATGTAACCCATTAGCAGACTGGATTCTTTTGGGAATTTTCTTTCCTTACACTTTCTGTTATGCACGTTATGTGATATTCTTTTTTTTTTTGAAACAAATTTTTATTAATTTTAAAGATAAAACAACACATCATTAACCATTAAATACATAAACACATAAAACCTCTTAACATTGTAAATCCTTACAAGTCAAACAAAACATTATTTTTATACAGCATAATTCCAATTTATCCCATCTCCATATGGACACACAAATATCTTTCAGCAAATTTCTCATTATTTCTCTTTACTCCTATTCAATTTCATTTCTCTTCCATATTTATCCATTTTATAGTCATCATATTCTTTTCTTTCTGGCTTGTTTAAATTATTCTCGTCTAACATTCCTCCAAGGTTTTATTGATTCTTTTTTCCTTTTTTTTTTTTATAAAAAACAAATTTTGTTAGTTTTACCATAAACACAGTACACAAACATACAAACACAAAACATAAACAAAACTAAAAGATCTTTTCTGAAGGTTGTCTGTTCCCGGGTTAAAACTCTTTACACAGACACAAATTCAAACATCATATTCAACCCATATCTCCTTCCATATCTTATTATCATTTTCTTTTTTATATATATATATAAAAACCATTTTTATCAGTTTTATAAGAACAATGCACAAAGAATCAAGGCATAACAGCTTATAAATTCTTTTCTAAGAAAAAATAATAATAAAAGACCAATAAGGCATAACATTTCCAGATTATAATATCAATATTTCATATAATATTAACTTCATATCTTGTCCCTACTTCTCTTTTCCATCCAAATTATTTATTAATTAAAGTTTTATTGCCTTTTATCAATATACAAAATCCAAAAAAAAAAAGCATATATATCCTTCCATGTCTTATTACCATTTTCAACAGCATTCTTTGTCTGTTTTATTTCCAATTATCCATTCATCTTTTTTTTTCTTTTACTATACTTCTCCTGTACACCAATTGGAGTAACATCTATAACTCATTACCCTAACTTAGAAATACTACATATAGCAATCTTTCTTGGGATTCTGTTTAAAAGATTCTAAAATTACATAATAAATTTTATATTCTAAATATACATATAAAAACACACTCTTATATACCCTCCAGAATCCCTCTTTTAATCTAAATTAAATTCACCCATTGTCTCTAAATAAACTTTTTTTCTTTAGGTCTTGCTTCCCCCCATTAAGGCTTCTCCTCCCCCCCTTTCTCTCTTGCTTATTCTTCTCCTTGCCCTTTCTACCCCTTTGCTTTTTCCCTTCGCTTTTCTTACTCCTTTTCCTTTGCTTTCTAACCTTGCCTCCATCTTTTCGCTCATTTTTCTCTCTTTTGGTTGTTTTTATAATTCTTAAAATCCCCTTTTTCTTATCCTTTTTCTCCTCCTCTCCGGAATGGACCCATTGTTCATCAAAAATGGCTTCTTCTTCCTCTTCTTCCTTGTCCCAGTCCTTCTGCTGCGTAATCAACTTTTCAACAGAACATAACGCCATTTCTAAGAATTGAAACAAAGCGCCCAAAGTATCTTCTTTTTTATATTTTTGATATTCAATCTCTAGTTCATCCACAAACAATGCCATTATAAAAAGGGAAACTTTTTCCAAAACAACCACAAGTATTTTTAATCAAAGATAATCAAAAGCAATTAAAAAAAAAAAAATTCCAAAAGTTAATACTTTTCTTCCTTCTTCTCTTTCTCTTTCTGGATTAATTTTTAATCAAAGAGGTCCAATTACCATATATCTTCTTTTGGGATCCACAAAGACGTTCTAGACAATCTCCTCCTTTTTCAGCTTCTGCTCCAATTTTTTTTCTCCCTTCCCACTTGCAATGACAATTTTAAATAATCAAAAATCCATACCTCCAGCAGAGATTTTCCAATTTCTTAAATTTTTCAATGTCCAAAAATCCCTTTGTCTCTTAGCTTCAGCTTTCAAAGCAATCCACTTTCAATGTCTAATATATCCAAATATTTCTGCTTTTTCCGTGGGGTGGGAGAGTAAAAAAAAAAAAAAAAGTTCCCTTTAACAGCTTCTCCGCCGCTTTTCGCTCTTCTTAGGGATACAATGTATCCTCCAGCAATTCAAACAGCTCAATTCCAGGCAATTTAAAAGGTGTTACTTGACCCGGCTCAGACAGAACTTTCACTCTTCACACTTCCTCCAGCACAGTTCTTACCCGGTTGCTGGCTTCTTCGTGGCGGCCATTGCTGACCGCCGCTCCACCGCCTTGGGAAAAAGGGGTTTTCCCAGAGAAGGGGGGGGTCTGCGACACCCCCACCTTCCTATCCGACTCCCCTCTCTCTTCAGCTGTCCCTACAGGGCAGCCATATCCCCCTGACCCATCTGGATCGGGGGTACCTCGACGGCTAGCACAGCAGGAATCGCGAGCTGTCGCGAATTCCTGCTGCCCCGAAGCCACGCAAACCGGAAGTTTTTTCACGTTATGTGATATTCTTGAGGAATCCTATTTCTCTCTCTTTTAACTCCTTCCATAAGTGGGCATCAGTTTTCTTGTCTTGGTTATGACACCTTCATATTTTTCTAGAAATGTTTGTACACAATGCCCTACATTGGTGTTAAAAATATATTAATAGAAGATGTGTTTTTGATTAATCTATATGTTCAGAATTCAAAAGCTCAAATGTTCCATGTTGGTAGATATTGCACAAAGTGCACTTAATTAGTTGCCAGTTGATGAAAAATGTTGGATGGAGCCTGTCTATTTGTTCTGTTTGAACTCAGAATGTCGGGTGAGCCTGTAAGTGAGGCCAGGCAAAATCTTTTCTGGTTAACCCACTATTCTTATTTCAAAACAAATAGCTAGTTTTCCTTTTAAAGTACATGGAAACAGTAACCAGGAACAGCTGAGCCCAGCTGTCAAGGTTTCAAAATGGAAGATTGGCTATTTTAAGGGAGGAGGAATCTGTCAACAACCCTGAAGGAAAGATAAATGAAATTTTGCTAAGCGTAGATAGAAAACCACAAGAAGACTCCTCAGTCCATCTTGCCAATTAAAAACCACCCTCCCAATTGCTCCTATTGTCTTCAACCATCCAATTGTCTCTTTTTTTTCATTTTGCACGCTTGACAAACTCTGTCATTCTATTGTTTTCCCAGCTGGGGTTGCTTTTCTTACACAAAATGAGGACAGATTAGAGTAATGAAATGGGAAAAATACCAACAAGTAGAGACTCCATTGGTCACTAAGGGAAAAATAACAACAGGGAGAGGTTAAAAATAATAATTATGGAACTGTTAGCTATTCAAACAGAGACAACTTTCAGTGTACACATTCGTATTTATTTGCTTGCATGACGTCCTTTAATTTTCCAAAGCACAGAAATAGAAGCCGATTATTCTTTCTCGCAATAACCCTGCTAGGTTGTTTGGTAAGTCTGTCTGCATCATCTTTATGTTTCCAAAATAATCTACAAAATAGTCATAGATTGAATAGATCATTGTAAAGAAGAGAGGAGATCTCCCATTCTCCACTTATAGGATTATAGTCATTAGTAATATCTAATATTACAGTAACAATATTGAAAACATACATAAATGTGAAGAAGGCAGAGCCTCCTCACCGACGGACGGTAGATCGCAACTCTCTGCGACTATCGTTCGTGCTCTTTCGTCGGAGAGCCCCAATTATCCTGATTAGGGGCTGAAACTGCCTTGGAGGGGCAGCGGAGTAAGAGGAAGCAGCAAGCCTGTCTGTGGGGAGCTGCATCTCCCCCCCCCCCGGGCTTGGCTTCTTTTCCTCCCGAAGACGACTGCAGCAATGGTCTAAAATGGCCATCCCGAAGAGGATGACTCAGCTTGACTAAGATTTGTGCAGGAGAGAAGAAAGAAGTGAACAACATCTGAACTGGGACAACTGGGCAGTATAACCAAATAAAAGTACCCCGGGATTAAGGTAACATGGAATTTTTAAGAAAAGAAAAGTGAGCTGCGAAATTACAAAGGGACAGAGGAAAAAAAAAAAAGGAAAATATTTTTGACAGCTAAATGGGGCTTCGAACCGGGAAAGGAAGAAGCTGGAATTAAAGATTTAATGAAATTGGACTAAAATAATTTGGGAATAATCAAGTATAAAATTAAAGCTGGACTTAATATTGCCAAAGAATAATAATAATAAAGTTTATAAATTGGAGACTCTTGGAATATTGAGGTTCGAAAAACCTTAAATAAAAATATAGGGGGAAAAAAGTGAAGACTTCATATAATGGAGAGTGTCACTTTTTGATAAAAATTTAGTTCAAATAAAAAGGAAATCATTTTGTTTTTGAATGAACTGGTATAAAATTACTGAAACATTGAAACAAAGTAAGAATTTTAGAAAGTGAAAGCAGAACCAGAATAAAGGAAAAAGCAAGGAAGGAAAGATTGTTTGTGGGACTGACTGATGTTTTTGGTATGAACCCTGAACTGGAATAGCTGAGAACTTTAAAAAATTGAAAGAAGAAAGAAGGAAAGTAAAAGTGTTTTTTTTGTGTGTGTGGACTTTGAAGATTATAAAATATAAGAATGATGATATCTCTTTGGGACTTAAAAATGGAACTTAAAAATATGAGAGAATTACTACAGGAAAGAGGCGAATCACTTTGCTCTGTGCTAGAAAAAATGGAAATGGCGATTGAAGAACAAGAAGAAAGATTCTCAGAAGAGCAGGAATTGACTCAAGGAGAAGACATTTTGAATGGACAATTAACACAAAGAACATTACAAAGAAGTGGGGAAAGAAGGAAGGTTAAAAAGTTGAATTTTAAGAAAGCAATTAAAAGAGGGAATAATTGTGAAGTTAGAAAAGGCAGGAAGATTCAGCAGAAAAGGGAAAGGGAAGATATTAAGAAGATCAATTGGAATGAGAAAAGTCATGGGGAAAAAAGAGGGAGGAGAAACAGTAAGACTAGTAAAATGTTGAAAGGAAATTGTTTCTTTACAATTAAAAGAAGGAATACTTGTGAAGTCAGGAAATGTAGAAAGAATGAGAAAAGACATGGGGAAGAGAGTGGGAGGAGACTCGGGTTCGCTCCCTGGACAATGCACCGGAGAAGCAGTAAGAAACAGGCATGTGACAGAAAGAACCACAGAACTAGTAAAATGTTGAAAAGAAATTGCCTTTTCAGAGATAATGGTTGATGAATTAAAAGGGGGATTCTGCAGGGTGACAAGGAGTAATAAGAATATTTCTGCAATTAAAAATATTTAGAAAATAGGGTAATATAGATATTGATAACTCTTATTAAAGGAGGGGAAATATGCTGTGGAATCCAATTGAGAAGATGTAATGACTAATGGTTTATTGGGAATTAAGTTGAGGGAATAAAGGTATATTCTAATCATTAAGGTGTCACACTCAAAATAGTAAGAGGGGAAACTTATACTTGTTCTTTTTTCTTTTTGTGTGTGTGTGTTAAGATCTGTATCAATTTAGAACTTATTAAATGTGTGTAATTGAAAGGGAATGTGACAGACTAAAGAACCAGCTAAATTAATAAGTTTAATATAGATTATTAAAAGCAAGGAGAGACATTGGTAACTTCATTATTACCACTATTAGGCAAATATATATTGTTTATTTGTATTTTTAAAATAAATATTAAGGATTATATTTGAAATAATTGAAATGAAATTAAATGTTTAGATTGGGATTAATGAAAGAATTTAGAATTAAACCTTATTAGTATTTATTAGGTAAATACATATTGTTTATGTTTAAAAACAAATGCTAAAGGATTAATTTGAAATAATTGAAATGAAACAAAATTGATTGAAATTAAGGAAAGAGGCTAGAATGAATGTGTTTGTTTCTCTCCCTACTGAAAATTTGGAATGGAAAAGGTAATAATAGAATTAAGTATGCATATATCATTGTATAATTTCTGTCATATTTGTATGTAAAGATGATGACCCGGAAATATGTTGTCCACCAAAAAGAGATTTTTGTTTTTAATGTGAAAACTGAATAAAGTTTGTTAAAAAAAAAAAAAAAAGAAAATATACATAAATGTGTCTCATACACCAAACAGATATGGCAGAGGAAGCATACCAGTATATTTTTTGCTAACTTGACAGACTAATCAGGTGTGGTGAAATTTACTTAATCCTTCCTGTATAAGTTATTTTGTCCTACAGAAGTTCTTCAAGCCTGTCCATTTATTTAATCATTAAGGTTGGTTAGAAAGTTAATCAGAAATTTAGTCTGGATGTGGCTTTTCTGTCCACCTATACCCATCAACATGTAATCATAATTGTCTGTTATTTCGCTGCTGTTGGCCTTCATTCACGCCAAGTTCTTTAATTTTTAGAAGGTAGGTATCACATAACTTTTCTCAGCATAACTAGTTAGTATCTATCCTCTTCATCATGTTATCGGTAGACAAGAAATGTTGTGTTCTCCTTTCACTTGTCAATATCTTTTTGTCTCTTCTCAAATTTCTAGTTTGTCTAGCTTGATGAGGGTATGTCTACTTTAATGAAAAGAAGGAATAGGGGGTGACATGATAGCAGTGTTCCAATATCTTGGGGACTGCCACAAAGAAGAGGGAATCAAGCTATTCTCCAAAGCACCTGAGGGCAGGACAAGAAGCAATGGATGGAAACTAATCAAGGAGAGAAGCAACTTAGAACTAAGGAGAAATTTCCTGACAGAACAATTAATCAGTGGAGCAACTTCTCTCCAGAAGTTGTAAATGCTCCAACCCTGGAAGTTTTTAAGAAGAGATTAGATAACCATTTGTCTGAAATGGTATATAGGGTTTCCTGCCTAAGCAGGGGGTTGGGTTAGAAGACCTCCAAGGTCCCTTCCAACTGTTATTCTATTCTAACAAACTAGGATCCTGCAATTGCAATAAGATTACCAGAAATGTTTAGGCTTAGAAGCATGGTATTCTGACTCCTTCATGACCAGGGAAATGTCTGCAATGATACTATAATTCCATTCAGTGGAAAGGAAAATTGTTCTTTCTACAAAATTTCATTTCATGTAAAGCATAGTAAACATGCTCAGCTAAAATGGCCAATTTTCATGGAGATCTCGCCTCTGAAAACAGAGAGGTCAAAAATAAAATTGGATACACACTTCCAGAGAGGTCAACAGACCTCATGTACTTAGAAATGTGACCCCTCTTTTAAAGAAAAAACAAAATCCACTCCTGATTTCACTGCATCAGCTAATATTTATCTTCCTTAGCCTTCCTTTGTTTATTTTTAGCTTTCCTTCATTCTGCTTTTCAAACGTTGCCTGGTTAGCAATGATTAGAAATGGAAGTCTTGTTCACTATGGTGTAAATAAATACACAGCTAATGCAATGAAAGTATTGCCTATGCCTTTTGTAATTTCTTAAATTAAAACTCTACATGTTCAAGGACAGGCAAAGTAGACCAGAGTGGGACTGTGTATCTCTTTTTGTACTCTGAACAGGAAGCAATCAAAACTAAAATAAAAGGAAAATACATTTGCCGAAATAAAACAACCGTGCAGGACCTTATTTACAGAACTTTGCATCCAAGTACAGTAATATTAATTTATTTTGGAACCTAGAGTACAATATCTGTAAAACTAATGTTACCACATATTCCATGGGCCACAGAACATCTGTTTTACAACTCCCTTTATCCACTCTATGGATACACAAGCCTCTTGGTTCACCCTCATTAATCAAACCAAACAGGTGGTACAGATTCCTGAAAAGGACAGGTGAGCCTTATGCCTGAAATATGACATCTGGGTTGGTGGCAAATGTGGAGAGTCAACACAGAGCCAGCAGTAATGAAATTGTTTTTAAAGGAAGCAAAGCAGACTCTGGAGGTTGCAAATGATGTTTTAGAGGTAGGAATTACCAGGCAAATCAGTAAGAGATACATGTAAGGACATGGTTAAATACCCTCATCATGATCAAGTATAGCATAGAACAATAACCAAGGCTCTGCACCAAGAGTCTTAAAAAGTCAACCTCCTATTTTAGTGGAGGATGAGTGGAACAACAAATTCTCCTCCCCAATGGTTCATGGTAAACAACGGAGTCCCAGAACAGATGTTTAGCTCTGCTATGTTTAATCCAGCCAGGAATAAGCTGGACAAGCTTTTGTTCGTGCCATCCTTACATGCACGTAAAATGATGGAGTACTTACTTTATTGCCCAGGATCTCAAGCAGGTAACAGAAAAAGTTATCAAGCTCTTTTCCTTCTATGTACCCATTGTCTAAAAATAAAATAAAATAAACTGTATTACTGAATATGCAATAAGTATATGAATCCCAAGCCCAATGCTTGACATCACCATAAATCAATCAAGCCTGTATGTCAAAGGAGTTTGAGAGGCATGTAAGCCCTTCTGTTGCTAAAACATTTCTCCCCCCCCCCCCATATGCAATTCATGTATGACTTATTTACTTTATTGAACTGAATTGAATACTTTATTTGGCCATTTGTGGTTCGACACACAATGTGTGTTGGTATTCTCCGGTAATGAAGCATTCAGGGTACATGCAAAGCCACAAAGAGAATAATAGTAATAATAATACCAATAAAAGGGGGAAGTAGATAAGGATAAATAAGAATACTACAGCCATGCTGTAGTAGGTTTAATAAACATAGACCTTAGACAAAACTGCAAGCATTAGGAGTTTAGCAAAGCGATGGGCCAAAACGGTCCCTGTGAGTAATGCCTCATTAAAAACGATTCAGGAGTAAACAGACGAGCTGGCCATCCATTGATTAATCGTCTCCAGCAGTGACAAAAACATTCGCAGCTTGACAGAGCATCTTGTATTGGAAAGTGAAGCAGGTGGGTTGAAGATAAAAGTTCAGGACAAGGGGGGAACCCCCAAAGAGCAGTGAATCTCAATCAAACCAAAGGGCCCGTTCCGGGAAGCCGAGAGAAGAGCGAAACAGGCTTACCCCAAATTCAGTTTTTGCCCCGAGGAAGCCTCCGCGCCCTCGCCCCACGCCCCCTCCCCCTCCCCAAAATCCTCCTCCGCCTCTCACTCACCGTCAGAATCGAAGCGCTGCCAGAGGCTCCGGAAACTCGCAGCGTCCACGCGGGGCAGGAGATCGCTGTCCATGGTGCTTACGACGGGCCAAAGTTTGGGGTGCCGGCCTTTGAACCGACCCGCGGCGACGGCGGCGACTGGCAAAGGCAAAGCGACAATGGAGCCGCCCAGCGCTCCCAAGTTCCCACCTGCTGCTTCGAGAGGCGGTCAGAGCGACCTCGAAGAGGAGGGGAAAATAGAATCAAAGAAACTGCGCGGCTCGTTGTTTCCGAAGTGATTAATCGGGAGGGGGTGACGGACAACTCTGCTCCTAACCGAAAGCCAGGGAACCGAAGTGGGGCTTTTAAATTAAGGGGTCCTCTCCTTACTTGCGATGGCTTTAGACGAGCAACCAATGTCAGATCGACACTGGGGAGGAGGCTGCAGAGGAAATGTCTGTATTGGGAAATGCACTTGAGCTTTGCAAAATTTGATAAAGTTGGCATTGGTCTTTTATTAAAAACAACAACAACACAACAACAACAACATAAAAGTGGCTTCTAGTGAGTGGGGAAAGCATCCCAACTCTAACTGTAGATCAACAAGTGAAGAAATGACTGTGAATAACCCCCATTATTTAATCAGAAGCCAGGGGACATCTGTGGGATAACTTTTTAATCCTAGAAATTATAGGCAAATCAATCTTATGTGGTTCTTATGAATTACAGTTATTCTGCCAGAGACATTTTGAAACATCACCTGTGTTTTCAAAAAGATTTCCTACATGCTTTAGCACAGTTGAGGGATATGAAAAGGAAATAATTTTTGTTATTAATTGTTAATTAATCAGCAGTATTTTCAGCACTCAAAATGGGTCTGAAGGCTCCACTGCATCTCATAGAAGCAATCTATTTGTAGAATGTTAAATTAGGGTTTTTAAATGGTTTCTGATCAGATACCAATAACAATGGCTATGTAATTATATTCAAGGCTTGACAGAAAACTAGTGTTGGGTGTTTTTGAGGCTGCAGTCGAGCAAGATGGTAATTATTAGCACTATCCATTACCTTCCATTAAAAAAAATTGTATCAGCTATTTTTTGTCTTTTATCAGATCCTGCAATTAACTGCATATGGCTAGCCCTTAATCATTACTTTCTGATAACTTTATTTATACTCCTCCATATAAGACAACATAATATGATGGGAAGAAGTAAGAAACCACAGAGAGTAAGGCTCAGTCTTTGACTACTCATGCTAGTGATATTTCACATCTAGAAAAATTCTCTTATTTTTACTTCATCCAATTTCCCATTCTGCTTACAATATTATTTTTTTACAGTGAGAATCCCTTACAAAGGCTTGAACTGATTGCATAAAAGTTGAAGCAGCCATGCAAAAAAATTCTAAAAGAAACTCTGGAAAAACAAATGTACACAAAATGTCTATCTTTGTTTAGCTGCATGTTCATTTGTTCCATATATGAGGGACAGCTTGATTGGCAATCGGAGTGTCAATTTTGGTTTATCTAACATGGCTTTCCCCAACTGGATATTCTACAGATATATTGAGTGTCAACTCCCATGCCAGTAGGAACAGTTAAATTACTATCTGACACCTCTGCAGAAGAGCGGGTTAGGAATAAATAAATAAAAATGTGGTGAGATAAATAGTTTGGCTGGCTTCACAGCAATCAATATCCTTTTGTTGTTGTTGTTGTAGAGTAAGTGATTAACTTGAAAAGAACTTTGGGTCCTGTAATGCCTGCAAACTGATCGGAGCTAGATATGAATTTCTTGAAAAAGTAGAACTTAAATTAGCAATACATACAGATATTAAATTCTGGAGTTATTCCTACACTAAGCAAGGGAATGATGAACTATAGTGCCATTATTAGTTTTATTATTGGTAATCAGATTTAGGACAAAAGCTATATAATCTTCAAAACATTGGGTTCAGGGAAGGCATCGGTATCCTTGAAACTAATGAATCAACAGACACATAGAGGCTACTTTGGTCTGGTGTTAAGGTGCACATCTAGAAACCAGAAGACTGTGAGTTCTAGTCTCAATTTAGGCATGAAAGTCAACTGGATGACTTTGGGCTAGTTACTCTTTCTCAGAACAACCCATCTCACAGGGTTGTTGTTGTGGGAAAAATAGGAGGAGGAAAGAGTATTATGTATGTTCATCACCTTGAGTTATTTATAACAATATTAAAGGTCTGATTAATTTAACTATGACTGTTTCTGATTACTTCTGGATCTAATCCCACATATTGGGTGCTTGCCTTATTTAATTACTGGCACCATGAATAACTGCTAAATAAAACGAACTCTTCTTGCAACTGGATATAAATTATGGGGAAAGGAGACATTTTCCCCATGTTTCTCAGGAAAGACTATCCCTAAAAGATTGATAGTCTTACCAGACTACTAGACATGCATAAAATTAAACAGTAAGAGAGAATATGGCTTTTTCTTAAATACTTTGCAGAGGTCTACATCTGTCTTATCTATAAAATGTTCTGCTAAGTATTTTAAAGCAAGATCAGTTGAGAATACAGAAAGTCACTATGTAACAGAAATGGAGATACTCACCTTCCCAATTTAGAAGATTGAACTTCTTGATCAAGTTTAGAAGTTTATCATCTATGCGGAGGTCTATTTTCAAGCTACCTTTCCTTTGCATGCTTTTGGATATAACATTACATTTGCACAATTCATATCTACAATTATATCAGAATACAATGAAGCTCATCGTAAATCTATACAGTCTATCAACATTTTTATGAGCTTACACATTTGGGATATGTAAGCCCATTGAAATGAAAGGCATTACCATGAAAGCTGAAGCATTAATTAATACTATAAACTCCCAAATGGACGAGAATAATTATTATGCTCTGATAAAGGCTTATGAAATGTTAAATGTGATATGTTACGGCAAGACTTGCTCCATATCTAATGAATAGGCTTAAGCAAACCCGTTTATTACCCTCTCCTAATTTTCTAAGTAGAAGAATAGATTCAGTGGGCGACATAAAAGGAAATAAATAAAGATGAAAAGAAGGAAGGGAGGACTGGGAATGAGTTGGCCTTACTTTCTGATAGTTGTAGAAGTGCTAAGTTTGTCTTATTCTGGGTAAAGAAGCTCAATATCCATAAGATATCATTTTTGCTCAGTTCGCTATCAGAGGAAAGCATTCAAATGTCAAATGCAAAAAATAAAAACAGCCCATTTTGTTGTGAATACATTTGGCTTCCTTATGCCTCCAATGGATACTAGGAAGCAATAATTTATCAGAGTTTAAGACAGTCTGTCTTTTTCTCTTTTTCCATATAATTAGTATTTAAGCATAAACATTTAAATCTCTTCACCTGTTCCAGTTTCATTGTTCACCTGTTCCAGTTTATTTCATTCTCATATATCTATCCTGTTTATGCATAGCTCTATAGACCAATTCCTACAATATCACTGCAGGAGAAAGTTGTGAGTCCCAATAAAGATTAAATACAATAAACTATGCTGAGAAGAAGTTTTGTAGCGTCCTTGCCTTTAGCCAAAATCCATAATAACAAAGGGGTATCAAATTGTAACAAATTGTATCACACTCTAGTAAAATATACTGTATTTTTGTCTAAGAATGTGATGGGTTACAATAATAACCTTATTCTGTTATAATTAGTCAGTGGTCCATGTCAAGCTAGAATGATATGTCAAGTAATAGAGCATTACAGGGCTCCATTCATTGTTCCTGTGTGCAACAAAACATGCACAAGGTTATCATGCTTATCAAACATGATTATCAACTTCATAGATGACACCAAGATAAGGAGGATAGCAAATACCCTGAGTAACTGTATCAAGATTCAGTATGATCTTCAAAAACCAGAACAAAAGCCAGAGCAATTCTCAGTACATCTTAATGGGCACATTGTGGAAAAGACTGCTGTCTTGGATTTTCTAGAAATAACTAAGAAAACAAGTCTCTTTGAACTCAAAGACATATAAAAGACCATGCTGCCAACCTTGACAGGCTGACCCTTTTACTTTATGATAAGGCCAATATTTTTACCCCCATATCTCTTTTATTGCCTTATTTCTTCCTCTTAACTTATGAGGACTGTATTTGTGGAAGGTATGTATGCCTTTTAGAGTCCTAATGCTAAGGAGTAACATTCAAATAATTACATTTCATCTGATTACATGTAATATATACAACATTAAACTATTGGGAGGTATTCCCCAGGAAATGTCGGTAATTTCTTAAAGTTAAAAAGGGGAAAAAATAATTTGGCTATATAAATGGTCTTATGCTATGTTTTAAAAGTGACATCCTTTTTCTAAGCTAACAGGAGATGCTTAAGTGAGCTGCTTATTATTATAACAGGCAATGCCCCCCAAAATGGTATCTGGAGTGAGACCATTTGCAATTAGATGCAACTTAGAACCTAATATTTTCATTATTATACTGTTGTTTTTTTTAAACAAATTTTATTAATTTTACAAACACAATACACAAGACATAAACTAAAACATCTTTTCTGAAGGCTGCCTGATCCCGGGTTAAAACTCTTCACACAGACACAAATTCAAACATCATATTCATTTTATATATCCTTCCATATCTTGTTATCATTTTCTTTTCTTTTTTTTTATAAACCAATTTTATTAATTTTACAAAAACAGTGCACAAACAATCAAAGCATAACAGCTTATAACCATTTTCAATAACATTCTTTATCTGTTCTATTTCCAACTATCCATTCATCTTTTTTCTTTTACTACACTTCTCCTATACACTATTTGGAGTGACGCCTTTACCCTAACTTAAAAGTACTTCATATAACACTTAATTTATCTTGGGATTCTGTTTAATAAATTCTAAATTTACACAATAAATTTTATACTCTAAATACACATATAAAAACACAATCTTATATACCTTCCAGAACCCCCCTTTTATCCTTAATTAGATTCACCCATTGTCTCTAAATAAGCTTTTTTTCTTTAGATCTTGCTTCCCACCATTGAGGCTTCTCCTCCCCCCCTTTCTCTCTTGCTTATTCTTCTCCTTGCCCTTTTTACCCCTTTGTCTCTCCTCTTCCCTTTTCTTACTCCCTTTCCTTTGCTTTCTAACCTTGCATCCACCTTTCCTCTCATTTTTCTTTTTTTGGGTTGTTTTTTCAAACCTTAAAATCCCCTTTTTCTTATCCTCTTTCTCCTCCTCCCCGGAAAAAACCCATTGTTCATCAAAGATGGCTTCTTGTTCCTCTTCTTCTTTGTCCCAGTCATTCTGCTGCGTAATCAACTTTTCATAAGTACATAACGCTATTTCTAAAAATTGAAATGAAGTGCCCAAAGTATCTTTTCCATCTTGTTCTTCCTTTTTATGTTTTTGATATTCAATCTTTAGTTCATCCACAAGCGATGCCATCCTGAAAAGAAAAACTCTAATAAAGGTTTTCCAATTTCTTAAATTTTTAAGTCCAATGTCCAAGCAACTTTCAGAATATTTCACCTTCAGTGCCCAAACAAATTTCAAATCTTCTTCTGCTTTTTTCATGGGGTGGGAGAGTGAAGAAAAAAAAAAGTTCCCTTTAACAGCTTCTCCGCCACTTTCGATCTTCTTAGGGATACAATGTATCCTCCAGCAATTCAGACAGCTCAGTTCCAGCGAATTTAAAGGATGTTGATTGACCCGGCTCAGCCAGCACTTTCACTTCTCTTGCTTCCTCCAGCACGATCTTACCCGGTTGCAGACTTCTTCGTGGCGGCCATTGCTGACCGCCGCTCCACCGCCTTGGGAAAAAGGGGTTTTTCAGGACGAGGAGGGGGTCTGCGACACCCCCAACCCCCTGTCCAGCTCCCCTCTCTCTTCGGCTGTCCCTACAGGGCAGCCATATCCCCCTGACCCATTTGGATCGGGGGTACCTCGGCGGCTAGCACAGCAGGAATCGCGAGCGGTCGCGAATTCCTGCTGCCCCGAAGCCAGGCAAAAACCGGAAAAAAAACCATTATTATACTGTTGATTGCAAATCCTACTGACAAATGTTTTAATAGGTGAAGAAAGAAATAGTTCAAGCAGAAAAGCACTGAGGAATTGCAGCCATTCTTATTTCCTGAAGGGCCCCAGTAACCTTGCTTAGTTGGTATGGGTTCAAATGATCTCGAAAACAATATTTACCCCAGTTTGTATATTCTTGGTGCAGGATATTCTCCTCTGGAAAACCATGTCCTTAGCACCACCAATTCCTGGTCTTGAAAACTACTTGTAAAAAAGTGAAAAAGAGCTGAACGCCTGGGATTCTTTGCTCCCAAGTTCATTTCAGCTACAATTTTACTATTTGGATATGAGGAAATGGTTACTTGTGAGCCTCAACTACCTGATCTGAAATACAGGATACACAACTTTAGTCAGAAGGACTTTTCTCAGGATAAATGACCTTTTGGAGGCATGAATCAATAGCTCTAATGAACATCAACTAGAGTTCATCCATTTTTGATATAAGAAGAAGATAGCAATAATAACTCTCCATGTAGAATATCCTGGATATGCCAGAAATCTATTGACTTCTTTTATTATTGGAACTGTTCTTGAGACTGGTCCAGAATCTCATGCATCTATCCACAGACCCATGGCTCACATCACTACATGCTCTATAGACCTCTCCTCCATTTTTTCTTCCCGGTCTGATTCTCAGCCTCTCATTGACTTTCATTCTCTCATTCTCATTCATTTCATTCTCTCTCTCCCTTTTTCCGTACACCATTTTCTGGGAACAGGCACCCCAAAAGGGTCTTTAGAGTGAGCCTTCCAAACAAGGTGATCCAGAAGTGGGGTCAAGTACTGTCTGCAGTAGGTGACTTCTGAGTTATATCAATGGCTTAAAAGGTAGGCTGTTAGCTCTGAGTACCAATGCATTTCTCCAATGGAGGTATTGACTAAGGCAAGAACAATGTTACGTCTGTTATGATTAATTTCTCGCTGAAGTTCCAGAATTCAGGCAAAGAAATTATGTACCATTTGCTTGGCTGATCATGCATGGAGAAACAGAAAGCTCAACAATATAAAATTGGATATTTGCCAGACAATTCAACTGTCCTTGAATGCTGAAATAAATATTCCTTATGGGGAACTAGTTCAAAGGCAGTCTGATAGCTTGACCAGGTTGGCCTGCTGCATATCATCCAGCCCCTGTTATGTAAGGACACAAGTGAAAAAGAGAAAAAGACAAATTAGATGATTCTTTCCATATATACTTCAAACCTTGACATTTTAATAAGGGCTATTCTCATTTACGATATTTGTTCTTAACAGCTGCGATTTGAAGAACAGAGAGGTCTGTGAACCTGTACTGCAGCCAATAAAATGTTGCTTTAGGAAAATAGTCTTTATCTATCCTGATACTTAATAAATACTTTTCTTTGCACTCGTGAAGGTTGCTATGTATTACTCAGAGGGGCACAATTTAGTTCAACAATAGCAGGCTTGCAAATCCAATTCTTCAAACCACTTATGCCAAGAACCATTTCTCAGAATGATCAAAGGTCTATTACTGGCACTATATCTCACAAGATGAGCTTCAAAGTTGCCATTTGATTCTTGTACTCTAGTGCTGCATTGTAAACGGATCCCCTCTTAGCCCCATAGGACCACCAGATATAACAGAAGTTGTTCCCAGCTGATTGGGAACGCTGAAGACTCCATTCTAACATACAGGAGGGAAGCGACTTTGTAAACTTACAATAATCCTTGAGGTTCTTTTACAAAAACAGGGCAAATACAGTATATAGCCTGCCTCCAGCATTTGTACTCTATCCCACCCAAGTGGAGTTACTTATTAATACAATCATTGCAAGCCCACACTTGAGCAGCTGCCATTGTTCTCCAGTAGCATAGAAGCTTCCATATTTTTGTTTGGGTGATTAACAGGCTCCTTTCTCTAATCCTGAAAAGTATTGTAGATCAGGCTGCTCATAGATCATCTCTTCATTCGTATTTTAGAAATAGAGCTTCTGCTGTCAGCATGATCAATAATCTGAAACTGAATATGCAGGGAAAGGCGCATCTGGTTCACAAAGAAGGATCCGGCTCTTTCCTTTTCCTCGTTAAATCTAGATTGGTAGCAGAGGTGGTATTCAGCAGGTTCTGACCAGTTCTGGAGAACTGGTAGTAGAAATTTTGAGTTCAGAGAACTGGCAAATACCACCTCTGCCTGGAGATTTTACAGGATCCTTCCCCTGCCACACCCACCAAGCCACACCCACAGAACCGGTAGTAATTTTTTTTTTAATCCCACCACTGATCGGTAGGCATGTCTGACAATCCGAAAGAGACTACAAGAGAGATATGAAACTTATCAATGAAGAATCTTGGCAACTGAGAGCAAGCACCATCCTCCCCTGGTTTCAAATGCTGAACATTTTAAGCAAAATATTTTGTCTACCTCTTTTTCTTTTATAGCTAGTCCTTGCTTAATGATGGTAATTGGGCCCAGAACTTCCATTGCTAAGCAAATTGGTTGTAAAGTGTGACATCACAGGGCAGCAATCCCAGCAGTCCATGTTGCCATCATTAAATGAGTTTAGTGGGTAATTAAGCAAAGGCCTCACGGGACTGAAACTTGAAACTTTCTACTAGTTCCAACAAGCAAAGTCAAAGGGGAAGCTGGTAGGAAATTGCAAGTCCCAGTCAGGATAAGCTTTTGTTTTGGTGACTTGTAAGCAGGCTGAATAGATTGGTGTTGCTGTCTGCAAACATGACCAGGAGGTGGGAGAGTTCTGTGCAATGCAGACAGATGTGTGGGAAGATGCGTGGCCAGGTGGCAGGGAGTGGCTGCAGAGGGCAGGTGGGTGTCTTTCAGAGTGCTGTGGCCTGATGCAAGTGTGGCTAGGCGGTGAGGGATGCTGCAAACCTGCCTGTACATGCAATGGAGTACAAGATCCTTGAAATACTTGGGAGAAAAAGCTGCGAGAGAAATCGTCAGCTTCCCCATTGACTCTGTTGTGGGAAGCCAGCAGGAAAATCACAAATGGTGGTAAAGTGATTGTGGGATGCTGCAGTTGTCATGTGAACTAATTGCCAAATGCCTGACTCACGATCACGTGACCACAGGTGTGCTATGAAGGCCAGAATTTTGAGGACTGGTTGGACTATTGTTGGACACTCTTTCAGGACTATTGTAACTTTGAACCATGTGTCAACTCGTAAAACATTCCTGGCCCGAATTGCCATTGGCAGGAGGGGGGAAAAGTGACAGAGCAGCACAGCAGCACAGCAGCCACAACAGAACAGCACAGAAGCACATTCCACCATACCTTCTTCAAGGTTGCATCCCAGGCCACCAGGACCAACCAGAGAGCTATCCCTGTATCCCAGGCTACTGGGACCAACCAATCTCTACAACCCTCGAAAGTGCTCAGTTGGAGAATGTGATTTATGACACATTCTGGGGAGAGGGGGGAAACAGGGTCATGGGTGGGCCATAAATTACGTCAGACAGAGTTGACTTCATTTGGGCATGTGCCGACATGTTTCTCCTAATAAATAACTGGATTTTTTTTTAAACTTGGTTCGAGGCTCATGGTTTAATTAGGGTATCCGTTGGAACCCTGACATCATCACTGAATGAGTGATCGTTCATTGAGAACTACTTATATATCAATCAAATGGCGGAAACCAAGCAAATAATTTTTAATTATTAACAATGTGAATGCCAAAGTACAGTAACTGAATATAGGAATCTCCCTTAGACTATGAATACTGATATAGGTCCAGTAATTTCGGATTCTAGGGGTTGGTGCTCATCTCTGTTTCTTCGCCAAGAGAGCCAGTGTTGTTTGAAGACGCTTCCATGGTCATGTGGCCAGCATGACTATATGCCAAGGTGCACATAACTGTTACCTTCCCACCAAAGTGACACCTATTTATCTACTTGCATTTGTATGTTTTGTAACTGTTAGGTGGGCAGGAAGGCAAACAACAGGTGGTCACCCCTTTGTGTGGTGCTCAGGTCTCGAACCCAGTCTATCAGCTTTCCAGCTCTCAAGCTCAGTGTTTTTAACCACTGAGCCCTTCAATGCATACAGTTATTTCTTTCCAAATGTCTCTCTCCAATCAATGTTGCAAAAGGAGTCCTCCATCACATTTTGGAAAATCAAACTTTTGGAAGAGGAGAAAATACACTGACTTCATTCTTCTTAGTTTCACTGTGTCAGTAAGAAGAAATTAGAGAAGCTTAATGCTGTTCAGCCGAAGCAAATTAGATTTTTTTTTTTAGAGAGAGGCTCCTTCCTTCTCCTTCCTGGGCAAGGTCAATCTAATTAAAACAATTCTAAGATAGCCATTATCTTTCTGTGTTTTTTCATGTTCACCTGATCTTACTAAAAGAATAAGAAGATGAAGGGTCAGTTTGTTTTGCTTATCAGATATAATCGATGATTTTCCCAATAGAGCCACTAAGGAACGTTAAAGACATTAAACATTAATTCTCTTGAACTGATTTAGTCCTAGGATGCACATAAAACAATGCAGAGTTAATCTGTCTGCAGCTGCTCCTGAATTATTTCAGGCTTCTTAAGAGAGTTAGAACTTGATGTGTTCTCCAGATGCATTAGAACAGGGGTCTCCAACCTGGGGGTCATGAGAGGTTTGCAACGGAGGCATGGAAACGTGTGCATGCATCTTCACTTGTATGAGCAACAGGCACTGAAGTAGCATGTTGCATTCATCAGGTTTTGCTCTTTTTTTGGAGCTTATTGTCTTTTGTTAAAGCAGAGTGTGTGAGAAGAAAGTATTGAAACTTCTTAAAAGCCAGTTTTCAGCCCAAAGATCTCAGAATAATTTTCAAAGCAATCAATAACCAACCACAAAAACTGTAGAGACATTATATTATCTCCATCCTCACCTGTAGTTCATGCTGGGCAATTCTCTATTAGATTGTTTCTATGGATGTGAGTTTCTAAATGGTTATAAAAAAACAGTGCAAGGATATTGGGGTGCTAGGGTGGTTTATTAACTGCAGAAGCCAATTGCTGAGGCAGTGGAGCTGTCCCCTTGGAAACGCTTTAGTGTTCTTTAGTATTAATCTGGTAAAATTATTTCCAATTATTCCTTTTGCACCATAGGAGAGCTGAGAGTTAACCAGGTCCACTGTCCAACACTTCTGGGCAATGGCACTAACTCACAGCTGCTCCGCAATTGATACAAAGACCTAGTGTGAAAGTTCTCTAAGCAGTTGTCCTTGAAACTTCAAAATTGAGATGGTAGGGGGAGGTGTCCAGAGGTAAACTAGAATGTAGAGAAGGGATATAAAAGGGCAATATTGAGAAAGAATGGGTTTCTTCTTTACTTAAACATACAATAAAAACAGCAGTTTTTCCATTTAAAGAAATACTGGTATTTTTTTCTCCATATATTTATAAGAATACTTTTCTTCACTCTCGAACTGATCAAACTAAAACCATCATAGCATAACTTAGTTGCTTCATGCAATAGTGGATATTATCAATATCCAGCTGCATAAACAATATGTCATGAAGCCAGCTGCATGAACAATATATTATGAGATTATGTATGACTCCCACTTTGTAGGAATTCCATATGATCTTGAAGACTTGGCTGTTTTCCTTTGAGTTAAAATGAATGGAGCTCCTTGGCGAATGCATTTTTAAAGATATGATTTGGGACTGAGTGGCTGGATTCCGTCCTGTCTACTTATTCTGTCTGACACGTCCTGCTGTGCTGCCTCACCATGGTTGGTGGTCCTGGGAGGGATGAGCAAAGAACATCAGGAGTATATATTCTCAGCAGGGTCATCCAAGGTGCAAAAGTCATTCCAACTGCCCAGCTAAACTACCAGGCACTAAATTGGCCAATGGCAATAAAGGAAAATGGTGAAGGTGGATATTACTTTATTGACAATGGCAAGAACATCGATTAATGCTATGCAGGATAATGTAAAGGTAAATCTTTTTCTTTTACCATATCGACAGAAATTATAAATCTATTGGCAATGTAGTGCTGGACGATGGACCTTGAGGATTTCTAGTTGCTGATGTTGCTATAGGAAAGAAGAAAATCTGAAATTATGATGGAACATGAGACTCATGAACACTGGAAAGCTCAGCACTGTTAAGCTGTTAAAGATGAATTAAAATGATTACAAATTGAAATTTTATGAATCAGTGAATTGAGACGGAATGGCATTGGATACTTTCAGTCAGAAGACCATGCTGTTTATTACTCAGGACATTAAAAACAAAGAGGGAACTGCATTGCTTTTATAGAAAGGAAGGGAACAGCAGCAACAATACTAGGCTACGGTGCAACTAGTGGTAAAACAATACCAACTATACTTCACGGACAAGCCTTTAATATGACAGTCATCCACATTTATGTTTCAATCACTGATGCAAAAGAAGAAGAAGTTGAATAATTTTATGATCAAGTCCAATTTGAAACTGACAGAATGTGCAAGCAAGATATGCTGCTTGTGACTGGAGACTGGAATGGAAATATTAACATGAATGTCCTCTTCCAGGGACAGTCCAGAATGAAGAGATGTTTCTTTCTCACCCAGTAAAACTGAGTGCACCAAGGGATGAGATGCAGCCAAACATGTGAAATAAACTCATTCATGAAAAGTGCTAGTACAGTTCCATATTTATAATATTGACAAGATTGGTTTCTTTTGGTGCTCTCTTTCCAAGAACACTCAGTTAAGTATAAAAGATCTATTGCAGGATGAAAGAACATCAAGAAGTCCTTACCATTAACTTTGTGCCTATGGATAAGAGATTAATGTCAGTCATATAAAGCCTACGTTTTCTGAAGGTGTTGAAAGACATAATACATGAAATGCTAGACATATATTCTAATTAATGGAAGCCATGTAGTCAAGTTTCACAATATTGGTTCTTTGGTCATTTTGTGCCAGATCTCAGAAGTTACCAATATGAGATGCTGAAAATGCCATTGGAAAACCTGAAATCTCTCAATTCTTGACAGTACTCCACTCATCCATCAGCAAACAGTTTGTGCACAAAAGATGGAACACGCAATATGGATATATTTGTCTTCTATTGCAACATCAATAATCGAACTCATGGATCAGATAATCATTCTGACAACCAAAAGTTTTTTTGAAAGTTACCTATATCCATTCACTACATTCCACACATGAGAAAGTCACAGTCAACATTTGGATTTAATGGATCATCTTTTCTCAACTGGGTGCATTAAATCAATGTTTTGTCATAAGCTGCATGCAGTGAGAATTCCAAAGCATTTTCAAAGAACAAGATTAAGCATGGTAAAAAAAAATATATGAATGGATAATAAATGAATGATTGAATAGAAAAGTTAGTGGCCCTTTTGAAAGAAACACTTGGAGGAGTTTTGTCATACAGAGAACAAGTGGGAATCGAACCCCATGTAGGGTATATTGAGGAGAAGGGGAAGAATGAGAAAGTCATGACTAAATAGCATTAACCACATGCCAAACCAAAGAGAAACATTTCTCTATTTTTCCCCATTTAGGCCACTCTGAACAGCAGCACTTGACATTGGGTGTTGGTGAAATCTGGCATGTTGCACAAAACATCATAGTGTGCCACCTTGACACATGTATCATGCTATCAATGTTTTATTATTTTTTACTCCCTTTCCATGCTTCATATTCCATTATTTATCCTGGAAGGGAAAAACAGGATGGACATGATGAGGATGAAGAGAGACAAAAACTTAAGAGAAGCTACTCAATTGGATTCTCTCTCTATCCTAAGTATCAAACTGTTACCACTAATTACAAGTATTAGTTAAATAAACAAATTAATTGATCAAAATATACTTTAGTTCTGGAGAATAATATTTAAAATATGTTTTCTTCAATCTGGTGCTCTCCAGACGCATTAGACTTTTGACTCCTATAATCCCCAGTGAAAGGCCTTGCTGACTGTTAAGGAGGGCAAAATACAACATATCTAGAGATACCAGACTGGACAGGTGTGGCCTCATTGTTGTAATGCAATGGCAAAATGAGGATACATCTTAAAAAAGTATAAATTCCTACTTCATTTGCAAAATCATTTTATTGGTACAAATATACATTATGAATAAAATTCCTTCTGCCCATATTGTAAGGAAATGCATGTAAAATATTGAAAAAAGTAAAGAATTGCTTTTACAGACAAGGAACTGCTATTCGTTTTGAAGTACATGATAAAAGTCGAGAGGATGCAGACAGATCCCAAAGTAACCTCTACAAAATACCAATATTGATAAAATATCCATTGCCTTCATTTCAATCAACATACATTTACTTATGGATATGGAAGCATAGCAAAGTGTTAGTAATTGTATTTCTACTTTTGTGCTTTTGAACAGTACACAAAATGTAAATGATTTGTGTTCTTAAATTATAACAAATATGGATAAAGTCTCCCAACGGAGGATGTAAAAATCATACCCAAGCATCTAATATATATTATTTATACAAATTCTTTTATTAGTGTGCTCTGTTGATTTAATTACAATGTGCAATTGCATTCAGCAAGAATATATTTATAAAGTAAGTTGCGTGCAAGTTTGACAAATTTACATTCAGCAGTCCAACACTTTTTCTGCTGCACAGTAATTAGGGTTAGTTAGTGTAAGAAAATGACCAATCTATTTGCTTTGAGTTTTTTCAACCACAAAGCTCTAATGCAAGGCATTGTGTTTGTAGCTGCTTCAGAAAATTCAAGTAGAAGACATGGAATAGTTGCTGGCTTTAGCAAAGGCATGATAGAGAAGATCTGGAAATAGTCAGGAAAAAAAGAACTAAATTCTTTTAAAATCTGATTACCAGTGCAAATATTGAACTTTGAGAAGCTTCGTTTTTAAAAAATTGAAAGAAGAGGCTAATGGGAAAGGGGGTCAGTAATAGTTGGACTCCATTATCACAAAATAATATGTACCGTTAAGCCCATACCAACCAATTAAATAAAAATAAAGTCTTTATCTGGCTCTTCTCCAGAGTCACTGGACTTGCTTCCTTGTTGGCCATTTTTCCTGAAAGGTCTCTGCTTCTGTTCCTGGGATTCAGAAATCTGATGTCCTGGACTTTTCTTTGGACCTGTATTGTGAGACAGAAGGCTTTGTTAAGGAAGCTGAAATCTTCTCTAAAAATAATCCCTGCAGAAAACAAAGCATAGTTCAATTTTTCTACAATATCATCCTGAATATCCCGCTGTTCTGGAACTAGAGATCTGAAGATCTCTATGATGTGAGGTATCTTCAATATGATATCCATCTCTGCCCTGAGAAATTAAGCAATGCTGTGGACATGTTATCCCAATGTATGGAGGTTGTGAGTGTCTGGATAGGAAACGACAGACTTCAACTGAACCCTAAAAAACTAAGTGGCTTTGGGTTTTGAGATTCTCAAGTTCTGGAACTATATCATCTTTAGTACTGGGTGAGATTATACTGCTCCAAACAGACCGTGTGAACAATCTGTGAATCCTGGATACATGGCTTTCACTTGAATAGCACATGGCAAACATAGCTAAGAAGGCCCTCATACAACTTTGTATTGTATTGAAGAACAGCACACTCCGGCTTGTAAGAGGAGACAGAATGTGTGCTTACAGCTCTTCGCTGGCAGGAAAACATTCTGATCCTAAAACTTTCCCCTTTTTTACAGGTGAAGTGACAACAATCTCAAGCTGCTTTAAAGCAAGAGCTGCAGAAAGATGACATATAGCTTGCATAAAAAATGTGCATTGTATATAAATGCCAGCCAATTGCCTAAAATGTCAGTCTGCTCCAAAGCACTACTTTCATTTCCTCTCCATTCCCAGTTTCTATTATATTTTCAGATTGTGAGCCTGGGCCTGTCTCTCTTCTTTATTGATGTGACCCACTTTGAGAGACAATAGTTGTCTTAAAAATGGATACAAATACAGTTAACAAATAAGAAGTTTAAAAACATGCCCTGCATTGTGTATGTTATTCATAAAAGAGGGCGGAAATCTATAGAATAGTAGGCAATGGCACTCAGATGATAGTATTAGCTAAATTAATATATGGAATTACAATCCATCAATCAAAATAAAGTTAAAGCTATTTTGGCTTATGCATGCTCATGCTTATGAGAGACTTAAGTACTAATGTGCAGATAAAAAAAAGTTATCAGAAGAATGACAAATAAAGTAGCCCTGATGAACATTCTTAAAACCAACTCCAGTTTTTTATACTAAAATAAATATATATTCAAAGAATTTTAATAAATAGCAGGAAGAAATATTTGGCACAAGAAGTTTAAATTATCCAAGAACAAAACCCTGCCTTTTTCACAATTAGCTTATGAATTAGTTAAATTGACATGAAGCTGCTATAGCTATACATATACAATTCCTATATAAAGGTAAATAGATTAAAGCTACAATCCTCTTTTACTACTTACAGAACAATATTAATTACATTTTGTATAAAAGATGTGTAAGTATAATCTAGGATAGTCAATCACTGTCATTTAGAGCAAATTATTACTGATTGTTACTTCAAAAATTTAGAAAGAATTGATATAACGATTAGTAATCTTTCTATAATATAATAAATGAAACAGTTCTTGTTCTTTAAACTCTAATGAATGAGGCACATTTTCAACAGATCACATAAGAAATTCTTCCATATTTGGCAGCAGAAACATCTGCTTATTTTTCATTCAGCATCCACCAAAAATAGAACTCTTCTCTATTTCATTAATAAATCAGAACTTATTCACTGAAAACCAAATGAAAGATTAAAGAGACAGGAGGGGAAAGAAAGTGTGAAAAATTATACTTCTTCAAAAACCAAATTTTAAAGTTTGACTGATGAAATAAAATGCACAGTAATTAGTGTTATAAAGCTCATTGAAATCATCAGCACATCCAACAATTTTTGTGGCACTTCTTCAAGACTGCTATCCTGGAGGACATGCAGATATCCTACACAGAGAGCGGGGGGGGGGGGGGGGTTAAGGAGGAGGAGGGGAAGAGAAGATTTCCTAAGAAAGATGCATAAATCATTAACTGTGAATCTTCAATGCTACCTCTGGATAACTTTGTCACTTTTCTGTGTACACAATGGCACACATTTAAATGAAATTCTCATGGTAACAGCCAGCCACCCATATATATGCAGGTCTTGGTATGTTCACGTCTTTTCCCGTGTAAGATTGAGAGTATCTGTACCTGTGAAAATCTACAAAAACATACATACATACACACACACATGCCTGTCTGTCTGTCTCTCCTGGCAAATAGATAGGGAAGAAATGGAGGTAGTGACAGATTTTATTTTCCTGGGCTCCAAGATCACCACAGATGGGGACTGTAGCCAAGAAACTAAACGACGTTTGCTCCTGGGGAGGAAAGCTATGGCCAATCTAGACAGCATACTCAAAAGTAGAGACATCTCCCTGCCAACAAAAGTGCGTATAGTCAAGGCTATGGTTTTCCTAGTTGCAATGTATAGCTGTGAAAGTTGGACTGTAAGGAAGGCTGAGTGCCAAAGAATGGAGGCCTTTGAACTACGGTGCTGGAGAAGATTCCAGCAAGTCCGTTGGACTGCAAGGCGATCAAACCAGTCAGTCCTAGGGGAGATCAACCCTGACTGCTCTTTAGAAGGCCAGATCCTTTGGCCACCTAATGAGAAAGAAGGGCTCACTGGAGAAGAGCCTAATGCTGAGAACAACTGAGGGCAATAGAAGAAGGGGATGATGGAGAATGAAGTGGCTGGATGGAGTCACTGAAGCAGAAGGTGTGAACTTAAATAGACTCCAGGAAATGGTAGAGGACAGGAAGGCCTGGACAAACATTGTCCATGGGGTCGCAATGGGTCAGACATAACTTCCCAACACCACACACACAGACACACACAGAGACTATTACATTATGTTGTGATGCATTATCAGTTATGATGTTATACCAATTCATGCTTTACTTTGTGTTTTTTTAATATAAAAAACTTTTTTGATGCAATTCTTTTTGTATAATGGCATAACAGACTGAAACTAATCTGTATATTCAACATTCTATTATAGGTTGTTAAGATGGTAGTTTTTACACGATAATTTCTATTTTCTGGTTCTATGTATGATATCAGAGCTGGAACATTTTTATCTGACTGTGGAAGACAATGGCTAATGTTTCCAAAAATGATGGCTTTCCATTAATGTCTGTATTCCATACAAGTGAGAGCAGCACTAAAATGCAGCAGCAAAATGGGGCTTCTTAACAATATTGTATGAAGAAACCTAGATATTATCTTTACAACTTATACTCTCTGATCTGATCATATTTTAAAACCTAAGAACTTATTTAAGAGGTGATAGATATTGGCTTTAACCAGGAGGGTTGTACTGATTTTGTTTTCCAATAATTTTTTTATGCCTAGAGATTTGGTTTCACTGGTTTAATCCATGATTTTTAAATTAAACCTTTCCTGCTACTACTTTAAATTGTTACAACTCCCAGCTTGCTTGTTTTTTTAAAAAAGTATGTTCAATGCAAAGATATAATCTCACTGCTGCTTCACTCTTGTGAATGAGAAACACGTAAATGAGCATGGAAGATGGGAGGAATAAGGGGTATCAAGTTAAATCAACGATATGTACAACTGTATCTTTTCTCTGTGACATCGATGTACACAAATACATGAATAACTAAGAACAAATGCTTGCTTTCTAGTAAGTGTGGATTGTTAAACATTAAAGATAAAGTAACATTCCCACCTTCATATGAAAGAGATTTGAGAGATGCCTGAGGGCTGCTTTGATGATCTTTTTCTTTATCAGAAGGGACTCTCTTCAAAACAGGGGGAAGTAGGGCAATTTTAGGAGAGCCTGGACTGGATTGAGACTCTGGGGCATCATCTGTGGAAACATCAGAAAAATAAATCAGATTAAAACTGCACAGCTATCAAATGTGTTTCATGCACTCAATGTAATGCTTAAACATTGTAATAGTACAACAAAGATAGGTAGTCCTCGACTTATGGCCACAATTGAGCCCAAAATTTCTGTCAGTAAGCAAAACAGTTGTTAATTGAGTTTTGTCTCATTTTACAATCTTTCTTGGCACAATTGTTAAGTGAATCACTTCAGTTGTTAAGTTAGCAACATGGTTGTTAAATGAATCTGGCTTCCCCGTTGACTTTGCTTGTCAGAAGATCACAAATGGGGATCCCATGATCCTAGGACAATTGAACAGTCATAAATACGAGCCAGTTGCCACGTGTCATGAATTCTGATCAAGTGACCAACTGTCATCCTCCTTTGTTCATGTCAGGGGTGACATCTCTGATCACTTTTGCTCCCTCTCAGGCAAAATTCTTATGTTTCTCTGATTAATCCTATTTTTGATTAACTCAGATCCAGGTGTACTAGGAAGTGACATCTTTTGAGATGCCTAATACAATTAAGAATGTTTTTTTTGCAAATAATAGAAGAAATAGAAGAAAGACAGTAGCTGTTGCATATCCACTATGCCTAAGGCTTCCCTTTCTAAACACATGATGTGGTAACTGAAATTTAATTACCTTTAATGATTATCTGGAACGCTGAATTATATGACCACATCATTTATAAACATTTTTAATGAAGTGTATAAAGTGTCCCAAGTCTAAATGGTATATATACCAGCAACAGAAATGCAACATCGATGCAATCTTGAATCTAGTACAGATTTTGAATTAAAGAAGAATAAAGAAAAACAAGAATGTGAAAAAAGAAACATTGACAAAGAGACGGTAAAGGGGAAAAAAAAGGAAAGATTAAAAGAAGATGCTAAAGAAGTGGTTTCTGATCTCCTTGACAGGGATTATAGACACTAAAACAGTTGGGCTTTAGCTTTTAAAAAGCCATGAGAGTAGAAATGATCTACTTTGGGAAAGGATCCTTAGAACTAAAGTCATCCAAAGGAAGAAAACCTCAAGAGGATTTTTCTTGCATGGTCCCTTCTCATAAAACTTCCTGGTAGGTGGGGATCTTCAACAGGCAATCTTTCTTTGTATGAACTAGGTGGGCAGAATATATCTGGGAATGAAAATCTCATGGGCATCTAAATCCTGAACCTTCTAGGGTTTGAAATTAGCACCTTACATTCCACTCAAAAACATATTCATGCAATTTGATCCCAACCGTTTAAAGCTTATAATAATTCAAAATAAGCTTTAAAAGGTTTAAAACCCATGCCAATGTTTAATAATTGGCAATTAAGGGAAATAGAGAGGGAAATGTTGGAATCTCAGGGACAGTTAAAAGGTAAGTGCTAAATACATTCCTAATTAGCATACAAAGTACCAGTATTAAGTCTTTTATACTTTACCACTGACATCCAGTTTCTAGCATTAGTTAAAACTGAAAAACATGCTGTCCCTGTTGCCCCACTCCAAAAATATATCTCAAGGATTTTAATTACTAACTTTCCATACACGGTTAAAATTAAAATGTTAAAATAATCTCACCTGTCCGAGAGGCAGACCGTGGCTTCTGAGGAACTGTTGGCCGTCCTGTTGGGGTGGGCTTTATTGACTGCAATGGAGGTTTTGGACTGGAAGGGGCACTAGAAGAACTTTTTGTCCTAGCTCCAATTTCTATCTTTGGTTCAGCTTTTGAATTTTTTTCTGTCGAGCTTGTGATGGAATCTTCCCTAGTGAGAGCAAACTGATTCTCTGGAGAAGACTGATGAAGTTTCATTACTGAAACAAAATGAACCAGGGAACAAAGATGGAGGTCAAGGGCATTGTCAGTTTTAATATAAAAAGTTTCCACCCTCCATAACAGTGGAGAAAAACAGCGTAAGGAGGAGGGCCAATTGTAAATAAAAGTAACTAACTTTTCTGAATTGCCCTTTGTTCTTATCAGTTAGAATAATGCTACTTTGACCAACAATTCTAAAGAAGCATCCTGTTAGGGATAACATTGTTTACCCTAACTGGTTTAGGTAAAATAATAAATATGTTATCATGGTTTGTAAGTTAAAGAGTCTGCAACTTTAAATATAGGAATGTAATTAAGGGAGTGGTTGTAATAGCACCATAAAAGAAGCAAGGCATGGAAGCTTGCTCTCTCTGGCTTGATGATCCCTAATTACTGGATAGACTGAAAACTGCGTTTTTCCCCTACTGAAAAGGAGAGACAAAGGACTGATTTGTAAGTGAACTGACATAGGATATTCTACACGGACTTTGCTAAATGAATATCCTTGAATGGACTGACTAAAATGATACATGACTAATGGACAGTTATTTTGACTATGCTATATAACTCTAAATGGAATAAACTATATTTTTGATAGCACAAGCGTATCTGTTATTTTTACTGTATGTGAACAAACATAACAAGCTTATATCACTCATTTATCTGTGTGCCTATCTGACTAACGCTGCACATTCTGTTTAGCTTGTCTCCTTAACCCTGGTTGGGGAACACAGGCTTAACTCTGGTTATGGGCCCAGAGGCTGCAAAGTCAGTTTAACTAGGATAAAACAGATTTATGTAAAAAGTGAGAGTTTGTGTTGTTATACGTTACAGTAAACAGACAGCTGTGTTTTATTAATTATAGTTTTATATCCATATAAGAAAACATGGCACAAGTCAATCTACAAAGTTTGTCCCTTATATCCAAGCTGGATGGAACAAACTATGTATCATGGTCTATGAAATGTAGTCTACTTCTACGAAGAGAAGGTCTGTGGAACATAATTGAAAACCCACCAAATGTAGAGGAATGGGATCCAGAGATTGAGGAAGATAGACTAAAGATAGAAGAATTTAAGCAAAAGAATGAACAAGCTATTTGCATAATAGGATTAACACTAACTGACCAGCAACTTGTTCATATCCGTGGAGAGCAAACGGCTGTTGGGTGTTGGCAGAAGCTGAAGAGGATTTATATCCGAGATAACGCTGGTGCTCACATAAATCTAACACGGAAGCTTTTCAGGACGCATCTCCAGACAAATGGTGATATGCTTCGTCATTTGAATTCTATAAAAAGCATTTTTCAAGAACTGCACGAGAAAGAGCTTATTTTCTCTGAACTACACCAAGTCTACATAATTCTATCTTCACTAGATGAAAGTTATGACAACTACGTCACTTCCCTTGAAATTTTGCCTAAGGAAAGTTTAACTTTAACTGATATAACTGGCAGATTGATTGATGAGGCAAGAAGAAGACTTGAAAGAGATGAGTTAAGGAGGGAGCAACCTCAAAAAGAAGATAATGAATCTCCTACTGCATACTCATTAAAAGTGTTTTAATTGTGGAGGAAGAGGACATTTGGCAAGATTTTGTAAAAAAGCAAAGCGCCAGAACACTGGCCAGAATACTAAAAGTAACCAAAATAAAAATAAAAATTTAGAGTTAGCCATGTATATTAACGGAACTGTAAAAAATAATTTATGGGCGGTTGACAGTGGAGCATCCCACTGTATAACAAATGATAACAAAAATTTTATTAAAATGTTCCAGAGTACACAGCAGATATCGTTAGCCAATGGCTGGAAACTGAAAGCTAAAGGTCAAGGTATAGCATATTGTTCTTTCATAAAAGGGAATGTAAAAATGTTATATGTACTACAACTTAAGTTTAATTTAATTTCAGTTAGAATTTTGGTTAAACTAGGATATGTAGTTACATTTAGGGGAGATAACTGCATAATTGAAAAAAAAGATAAGAAAATTACTGCATCTTTAAGAGGTGAATTATATGTGTTAAATGATAATGGTTTAGAGGTGGCTAACACGGTTTATGATGATAAGAAACCTCATGATGAATGTATTCACTTGTTACACTGACGGCTAGGGCATTTAAATTTTAAAATGCTTAAGAAAACTGTTGAATTATCTAAAGGAATAAATTTGAAACCTTGTAATAAGTATTTGCAATGTTTTATTTACAATCAAAGCAAAAGCAGGGTCATACCGGCTAATAGAGTTGATGGATTTACCACCAAAGAGCCTTTAAAAGTAGTATTTGCTGATTTAATAGGTCCGAAAAAAACTAGTGTAGGAGGAGCTCGATACATATTAAGTATAATGGACCACTATTCTAGATACGGGTTTTGCTATTTAATGAAGAGCAAAACTGAAACGTATCTAAATATCTTTAATTGGATAAAATTTGCTGAAAGAAAAACTAAAAAGAAATTAGTAACTCTTATAACAGATAATGGTGCGGAATTTACAAATAATAAATTCCAAAATAGACTTAGAATGTTAGGTATTCAACATAAAAAGTCTGCACCATATAGGCCACAACATAATGTCTTTATAGAGAGATGAGGCCAAACACTACAATCAATGGCACGTACTATGTTGTCTGATTCAGGATTACCTGACAATTTATGGGGAGAAGCAATAATGTGTGGTAATCATATATTAAATAATGTTGTTAATTCAACAACAGGTGAATTACCATTCACACTGTGGCATGGTACGAAACCTGATTTAAGTTACATGCAAACATTTGGAGCACCAGCATGGTGCATATCCCTACACAACTCAGACAAAAAGGACAGCATAGAGCTAAAAGATTATTTTTTGTAGGATATGAATCTAATCACAGATCTTATAGATTCTGGGAACCAGGTACATCTAGAGTTTGCACCAGTGCTAGTGCTTAATTCCTAGAACATGTAGGATGGAATAGATTAGAGCAAGATTTAAATAATGAAGTAATTATTGAACCCTACAAAAGGCAAAAAGATCAGATTAGTTATAAGAAGAATCCAATTCAAGATGAAGTCCATGAAGAACAAATAGGATCAGAACAAGAAGAAACAGTTGATCAGGAAGAATTAGATAATCAAGAAGAGTTAATGAAAGAAAGTCCACCTGTAAGTCCTGTAATACCTAGACGTACTATACGTGTAACTAGACCACCTGATAGGTGTCAAGCAAGTATAGTTTGCCAAGTAACTAAAGTTCCAACTAGTGTAGATGAACTTAGGATGTATCCTGCTAAGGATCAGAAGAATTGGCAAAAGGCAATGGAAAAAAAACTAAATTCATTAAAGGTAATGAAAGTATATGAAGATGCTAAGTTACTTCCAGGAGAAAAATCCATTGGGTGCAAATGGATATTTAAAGTAAAAGTGGAAATGATGGGACTGTTACCCATAAAGCTAGGTTGGTAGCTCAAGGATTTAAACAAACTGCATCTGATTACGATGAAGTTTTTGCACCAAGTCTTAAAGCAACATCTTTGAGAGCAGCTTTAGCGTGGGCAGCTAAGAAAAACTATGTCATTAACCATTTAGATGTAGAAACTGCTTATTTGCATGCACCATTGCAGCACACTATATATTTGAAAAAGCCAGTTGTTATAAAAGACAATAAAGTAAATAGTAATGATTGTTGGAAACTCAAAAAGAGTCTTTACGGATTGAAACAATCTGGCTATCAATGGAACCAATATATTGTGAAAGAGTTAAACAATATAGGTTTTAAATCTGGTTTAGCAGATCCATGTGTGTTTAAAAGAGAAAATAATGGAACAGTGTCATTATTGTTATTATTTACAGATGATATTGCTTTGATAACTAAGACTAATAATGAAGCTAATGAGATTATATCATTATTGGCTAAAAAGATAAAATTAAAGCATTTAGGTGAAATTAAAAGGTATCTAGGATTAACAATTAACAAAACAAAAAATGGTTTTAAAATATCTCAAGAAGATAAAATATGCCAATTAATTAAAACGTATAAAATGGAACTTTGTAAACCGGCAAAGACTCCAATGAGTCAGGAAGTTTGCCAAACTGTTGCTCAAAGTCCCAAATTTGATAAGTCTATATATCAATCTTTGATTGGCAGCTTATCAAAAATAAGCAATTGGTCAAGGCCAGATATAGCTTATAGTGTTAATCAGCTGGCACGTTTTAATTCAGATCCACATCAATGTCATTGGCAATCATTAAAGAGAATTTTAAGATATCTTAAAGGAACAATGAACCATGCATTGTATATAGAACCAAAGGGTGATTTGAGTCTTAGTGCCTATGCAGATGCAAGTTTTGCAACTGATATAAACACTAGAAAATCAACATCTGGGATGGCTATATTATTTGGTAAGACACTAATAGGGTGGAGGTCAATCAGAGAACAGCATATTAGCTTGTCCACGATGGAAGCGGAATTTTCATGTCTGTCATTACTGTGCACTGACTTAATTTTGTACAAACAGTTATTATTAGACATGGGTATAACTGTTAAAGATTCCATTATTGTGTATGAGGACAACCAGGTAGCCATAAAGTTGGCTACTAGTATTGCTGTAAAAACTAGATCAAAGCATACTGATTTAAGATACTTAAATGTTAGAGAATCTGTAAAAAATGGGCTAATTAAATTGGAATACTGCATGACAGAAGAAAACATTGCAGACCAATTTACAAAAGCTCAAGGAGTAATTAAGTTTAAAGAGAGTTGTAACAAATATGATTTAAAGATGTAAATAGTTATATTATTATATTTACCTAAAAGGGGAGAATGTTAGGGATAACATTGTTTACCCTAACTGGTTTAGGTAAAATAATAAATATGTTATCATGGTTTGTAAGTTAAAGTGTCTGCAACTTTAAATATAGGAATGTAATTAAGGGAGTGGTTGTAATAGCACCATAAAAGAAGCAAGGCATGGCAGCTTGCTCTCTCTGGCTTGATGATCCCTAATTACTGGATAGACTGAAGACTGCGTTTTTCCCCTATTGAAAAGGAAAGACAAAGGACTGATTTTTAAGTGAACTGACATAGGATATTCTACACGGACTTTGCTTAATGAATATCCTTGAATGGACTGACTAAAATGATACATGACTAATGGACAGTTATTTTGACTATGCTATATAACTCTAAATGGAATAAACTATATTTTTGATAGCACAAGCGTATCTGTTATTTTTACTGTATGTGAACAAACATAACAAGCTTATATCACTCATTTATCTGTGTGCCTATCTGACTAACGCTGCACATTCTGTTTAGCTTGTCTCCTTAACCCTGGTTGGGGAACCCAGGCTTAACACATCCAATAAGTTTCCAATTTTTATAATAATTGTTGAATGACAGTGTAAGTGCGAGATCTGTATTTCACTATAGGGTTTTTTGGTAATTGGCTTGGTGCAATTGGAAAAGCTTTGGTCAACTCAATAGGACATTGGAATATATATTTTAAAAAGAGTAGGATAATCATACACATATACTCCATGTACCTGGAAGAGAATCAGTGTTATATGCTATTGAAAAGCTTGTCAAGAACTTGATAAAAAGCTGGCATGCAATTGCAGGACACTGTTAAATATTTCTTATCTGAAAATAGTTTCGAGAATTGTAATATGACCTACTAATCTAAGACAGATTTTTGGGACACTTTAATAGACTTATAATATGGAAATATCTGTTTCCTTTATTATAGCTATTTTAAGGTGTTAAGTAATTCAGGTTAATGAAAAATTAATATATTTTTTTGCTTTCAGCTTTGTGAGTAAAGATAAATGGAGTACTAAAAATGTACAGTGTTCCAAAACCACTTTCCTGATCTATTGGAGGGGTTGATCAAGGGAGGAAAGAGAGGCAGGTATTTTACAAATGGAAATCATCTGCTGGCAATAACCTATGACCAAAATGTGACTTAAATTTGGCATCAGGTTTGGTAAATTTAGGTCACATCAAATGGAAACAGTGATTTAAATGAGATATGGTATAATTACAATCACACAGACCTTGTGTTTTAGATTTTAATAACGTGTGTGCTTGCAATCTCCTACACATTTTGTGCCTTGAAAGATTCATTCAGAATGACTAAATAAAATTTAATATATGAGCAATAGGAAATGTAAAGGTATTGGTGCAGTTTCCTTTTTGCTAGCCTAAAAGAATACAGAATATGCTAGACTCACCAGCTCCATCCTGTCGTTCTGAATTCTGTGAAAGATCTGCTGAATCTCTAACATCATTCACTAATTTCTTTAAAACAAACAAACAGGACACATCAAAATCAGTATATCTTATTTGTAAACTGCAGATTGCAAATACATATACTAGATGGATAATATGAGATTTATACAAACTATAAGTGAGTACTATGGAGATGAAGCACAAAAGACTTGTAACCAACCAACACACTGTATGTAATTGGAAGATGGTTTTATGTTTTGTTTGTCAATATTTGTTTAAAATGAAAAAAAAATTAAAAAAAGAATTGGGAATTACATGTCTCGAAACACAGAATTGTACAAAATTAAAATGATGTAAATAGTGCTCTATGGTACTACCTTTGAAGTACGGCAGGTTTGGAATTCTTGTTGGGACTGAATATTCAGATTGCTATCTGAAGCTCTACTATACACAGATATATACCATGTATCATGTTGATATTAAAAAAAGCTAAATTAGTTGGTAGTTTATTTCTGGTTTTATTTTGTTGTTTGTAACATTAAATGGTCTAAAAACTTGGAAGCAATTTCTTAAATTAGGATCACTTAAATGCTCCATAAACCTATTTTCCACTTAAATCTATTACTTGTTTCCATTTTCTGATAAAGTAATGATGGGAGATTCCTCTCAACACAGATATAGTTCTCATGCCAATTCAACTATCTTTCTAATTATAGGAGAAATGTGTCTGTTCCAATCAGAAGAGAATAAAAGTAGCTCAGGGTTGAACTGTGGGGTTCTTGGTGCTCTCTAAGCTTGGTTGTTTTCTTGCAGATGTTGCACTACTCAAGCAAGTAACATCATCAATGGTAGTCAGTGTGGAGTTTGCTCCCTGTTTATATACAGTGGCTTGCCCAGTGAGTTTTGGTGGGGATGCAGCTTTCTCCTTGAGAGTCCCTTGATTAGGGTATTGTTTTCTCTCTGATCTTTGTCTGGTGTTAATCTCTGTTTATCACAAATAATATTTGCAAACAAACAACCAAGTTCAAAGAGCACTAAGGACTCCAAAGCTGTTTGTTTTCCTGACTGTTTAGAAGCATTTCTTATTGTTTTACTTAATAATAATCACTTAATGTTTTGCTTCATAAGTATTACCACAAGTTTATTGCTTTCTGTTGAGCTATTAGTCGTGATTGTTTTTTAATCTACTGTGAGGTAAATGTGGCTAAGCAACATACATATTAATCCAAATCTGGCAGCATGTCTAAACTTCGGCATATTCTTTATGAGAAAGAATACTGATAAACTTTTGTTCAGGTGTTTTTCTTCAAGAATTTTACCAAAAAAATTAAACCACCAACCTGGTAAGATACTTCTCTGCATGATAATATCACATTGTAATCCTAATATAATATTTAAAATCTCCCTTTTAAGGAGTTTTTATTGTACTGAAGTATGTTGAAGTCCGATTATAAAAATGCCTCTATGAAAGTTTATGAAATAGTTTGTCTGCTTTAGATCATCATTTCCTGTATGAACAATTTCACATGGCTTTAGTGGCTCTTCTAAATAGTATGCCATACAGAATCTAACTGCTGTACTGATACAGTAGCCCTAAATTTAGCTCTGCTCTAGTCTGAAACAGCCCCCACAATATTCTATCCTAAATGCAATAATGCTAACTACTAATAAATAAAAACAATAAAACATAAATGGTTTGTGTTGAAAGCTGTATGGACTGAAAAGAAGAATGTGCACATAAAATATTGCAAAGTAGAATATGTATATTTATATGTATATATACAATTATCTTGGCTTATAACATGTATTAGGCTGACTACTGGTAGATAATACTTAATTTTAATCATTTCATGTGCTAATTAATCTTTTCTACATAGCTTCATTTGCATGCCATTTGTTTCTGGGGTAAGCATTTAGTTCATCAAACACTAGATGGAGCAAGATCTCCACTATATATTTGCTCGGATGGATCATTAATTCACATTCCTTTATCTGCAACACTTATGCCAATTCACATATCCAATTCAGGAGCAAATCTTCACAAAACACAACGTTCAGCACTTGCCATCTTTTGTCTGTGGAGCATCATCTGTAAGCACAGTAGCAGTGCATTAGGCTATGGGTCAAGTAGTAAATTCTTATGGTTTTTTTTCTACATGGATTTGAATTTGAAGCAGATTCTACCACAGATTTTGATGGAGAAAAGTTCAATCGTTGATATAAAACGGCTCAAGATGACCTCCAATGTTGGCTATTTTATTGTAAGTAACGTTATAACAGGAATCACTTTCTCAAGAGAAAGTCATATTAAAATGAAAATATCCCTAACCTTCTGTGCTGATGCTGCTCTCCGTTCCTGCTTGGCTTTCATTTCTGCAAGAAGGCCACTGCCCATCACTTGCACCCCATACCTACGTCCTCCTTGAGGACTGCCTTTGCCGTCATCCTTTTCCAGAGGAACCTCCTCTGTTGAATCTGGTGTTTTTAATTCCTCAGTTTTTTCAGTGGTGCCATTTTGTTCGGCTGATTTCAAATCCTTCTTTGCAGTGTCCACAGTGGGGCCTTTGACAACACCTCTGGGAGAAGGAGATTCTTCAGGCATTAACACAGTTGAAGGACGCTCAGATTTGGATCTAGGCTTGATTAAATTAAGAAAGCCACTTTTCCGAGAATCTCTTTTTTTCTTTTCATCAGCTACTTCACCAGAATCACTGCTGTCTGAACCTTTTGTGAAGGACTTCCTAATATTAAAAAAAAATACATAAGGACTTTATCTGAATGAACCTGAGCAAACAGTGAATCCTTAAATTCTCCTTCCACGTTCTCTCATTTAACATACTAAGTGGAGACTGGAAGTTTTTAACTAAATGAAGTATATTATTATTGTGTTAACCTAAATAAGGTTAATCTTAATTATTAAAAAAACCTAACCTCATATCTTAGTTTCTCCTACAGGTTGATTAAATAAGCCACATTCAGGATTAACTATGTGATCCTAGAAACTGCATTTTGTTGCCTAGAAACATTTCCTTTCACTGTGATTCCAGGACATTGATGATTCCAGGATAATGTATGATTGAGAGAAACTTTGACAAATATGATGAAATGAGAAATTATTTCAAGAGCATGGAGATCAAAAGGAGGGCAGAGAAGCAGGATTATTCTACCCCTTATGTTAACCAACCAGCTGCTTTTTGCTTTCACTCAGAATCTTCAAGCAAGATAAACTGTTTTTACTAGTAAATCATTGTAAGAAATACAACTTTACCCATTCTCCCACCCTTTTTCTAATGTACCATATCTGATGACAAGGACTGTTACACTATTGATCTTTTAAACAGACTTGAAAGATTTATTGACTAAGAAAACAAGGGGGGAGGGAGATAGACAAAAGAAATGACCTGGACATATGGTTTAGTCATGAAGATACTTCACACCTTTAGTTCTAGAGCAGATTTTGAACTTTACTTTACTTTTTCTCTTTGAAATGATTTAGCTTAAAGAGTTACCCATGAAGACAAACATACTAATAATTGATAAGCTGCTATAGCATATCAAACAGCCACCATAAAGACTCGTTCAGACAGCTGTTTAATGTCCTTCTCTCCTGCCCTTCAATTGCTAGTAAAATAAATGGACCTAAATTGTGCTGACCACATTTTATTGCACTCAGTAAAGTTTCACGTTATGGATTTGCAGATTTTTTGATCCTCCTCAACCAGGGTCATCTAACTAGAAAAAAGATCCACCAGTTGTTCTTTTGCTTTATCTTTTAGAGTAATGACTTTTTAAAATTTCAAGCCTTACTTTAAAAAATATTTATTTATTGATCTTTAAATCTTCTGTACAACGTGGAAAAGATTGAGAGATTCCAGCTCAAAGTCTCCCAACTTCTCCTTTCTCTTTATTTTCAAAAGAAAAATCCAAAAGGAAAATGAATTGTGAGCCCTAAGTAATATCAATATTATGTGCAGGCAGAAGGAAAGAACACTCTTCTTCATGGCTTCAGCACTAGGAAAAAGCTGGGCTTAAAAAGAATAATAATATATAATTTGCTGGAAATAAAGTAGCCTCCTGTGTGGCAAAAGGGGACAAAGGTGAGGTATTGAAAATTCCATAGCCAAGTGGTTTGCAACTTGGGAAAATAAGCGGGCTTTCCTATTCTTGCTGATATGTTCTGGGAAAGCCCTGATTTATATCAGCTTTGGATACTCCAACTTCTGTAAATCAAGCCAACTCTCAGAAAACTTCACAAAAGTAATATCCTTGCCATGGTCTTTTCTCTTTCCTGCCCCCACTAACAACCTGTATGAAAAAAATGTGATTTTTCAGGAAGCCTGTACAAAAAAATTTCAACTCAAACACTCGTATCCACCAATCTGACAATTGTGGGATATTTTTGGTTCTGTCAGAGATGCAGTCTTTGCTGAAAGAAAGAAAAAAATAAAAACTTAAAAAAAACCTTAAAACCTTGTTTCTAGGGCTGGAGAAAAGGTTGCAATGCACATTTTGCTCTTTACTCAAGCAACTTTTCCATGATTTCAGCCGCTCATTTGTGGTGACTCTGACCTCTCTTTGCCCGCCTTATTTTGTACAGGCAGAATGCAAGCAAGCAACAATGCTGCCTAAAATTACCAAATGGCTGGCTCCAGACTTTTGGAACTAACAGGCAGATCTTTCCTTGCACAAATTCTGATTAATTCAAATGAGTTCTGATGGGCGTTTGCAGCCAGAAGCCAATTGCTTTATTCAGCCAGAATCTTTAGGGCATGGTTTGCAATAATCCAACTGTATAAAACAATTGTTAAAACTACCCTCATCTCAGGCAAGAAGATAACTTTCCTATGGTATTTTAGGTGGTCTTGATCTTCTGCCATTTGCCACGAAGTCAATTTGGACAGCCAATATGAATGTTTGTGTATCTGTGCTTATGCCCTCATGTACTTTCCTTATTTTATAATTTCCCCAACATCTCCGCCCACCTGCTATCAACCAATCAGCCACACCCTAAAAGCAGCAGCAAAGTAGCAATAACCCCATTCAGCAAATTCCACTGGATTATCAATATACTCATTAAAACAAACAAACAAGGAAACAGAAGCTTCCATCCCCTAGCAACTGAAGAGAGAGGGCTATCCCTATAGCCATTGCAAATGGCCAATTGGATCCAGGCAAATTCCCAACCTTTTGCCACATCATCACAATATTGTCATTGCTTTAGATCAGGGCTGACAAACTCCTGTCCTGCGGGCTGGATGGATGATGCACTGGCCAAGGCCATGCCTGGTTCAGTGAAGGGGGAAAGAGTCCTTATATGTCAGGTAACGCTGCCATGACACGAGTTTGACAGCATTGCTTTAGATTATCCACATGGTAAATTTTGTGTTGGGGGAAGAAAGAAAGCATTACACTGGGAGAGCTAAATATGACTTTAGTCTGCTTCTGGAGCAGAAGACATACTTGTTGAAAAGTTACTGAGTTTTCTTTGTGGTGCAGTGAATGGGAGATGAGGATGAATCCTAAGATAGATTTCTTTGTCATTATTTCTTGGTATGAATGTTTTTTTCTATGTTTAAATCTTAAAGTATTTAAAAATAAAGTTAGGATGCAATGACTATTGACTAAAACCTAATTTTGTAATTGACTTTTTAGCATGTCTTGCCCTCAAAGTTTTTTTTAAAATAACAAGTCAGAAGAAAATTTGATTAGATCAAAAGTGACATTAACAACTTACAATTTATAATTCTGCAGGGTTTTTTTTGTATCACTAGCAATTTGCCATATAGCACATTGATTCGGCACTTAACTTTCTTGATTTTTGCCATCTGCTTGCAATTTAATGGCTGTTCAGACTTGCTTAATTACTAAGACATCCTATTTTCTCAGCACCAGTGGGGGTTTTTTTATAAGTGAATGTCAAACACATAAAGTGGCCTCTGAAATAATTACAATTTCGTTGTTATATTCTTTAAGTTACTTCTTGCTTCTGTATGCTGCATGAATATAAATTCCCTATACATAGGGATTATAAATAAAAATGCAAATTATCTGATCAGGAGAATAAAATGTATGTACAATTCATACTTAACTAGGAAAATCATACAACCAAGCAAAATCATATTAAGTTTCGTACAAAAAAAGAATGTAATGCCATGTCACAACACAATACACAGTGGCAAAAAGAATACACTGAATGCAGCTGAACAAATAACATCTTCCTCCTTACACAACCTAATATTTGCATTAGCTCAGTGCTGCTTGGCACATTTCTTACGTCTTAGCTGCAGTTTCTCAGTATTTCTCTCCTTATCCTTCAACCTCTTTTAACTTTATTACATTATGTTATTGAATCAAACAGATGCTACTTATCAGATCCTGATAACTTTATGTAGGCCATTATAGTCAAAATTAAATATTATTGAAGAAAAATGGTTTACAGAAGGAAGTACTGAAAAATTTCAAAATTATGGACAAAGAAATTGGTTTTAAAATTGATTTTAACTGATATTACTAATTTTTTAAGCTTAGCAATTATATTAACTGTCCTCTACAGATAATCCTTCTTTAACAATTGCTTCATACTGCAACTGTTCACATTATAAAAGTGATGAAAAAAATAACTTTGCAACCAATCCTCACATTTACATTTTACAGGTCTGTAAAGCAAAGGAAGCTGAAGTAAAATCATAAGTACAGACAGTTTCATTTAGCAACCACTTTGCTTAACAACTAAATTGCTAAATAAGTACCTGCATTACTTTACCACTAGCAATAATCGCTATCATTTTCTAGTTAAAACAAATAAATTAAAAACAAATATACGTAAAATGCTCTTTTTAATACTGTACATCAAGTTCTATGTGTATTTAAATTAAGAATATATAGATAACTTACTTTGAATCCATTTTTGTCACTTTCTTGGTGAAAAATTCATCAACCCCTTCATCTACTCTTCCCAACATTCCATTTTGTTCTCCTTCTTGAAGGGTTGCAGGACTCACCTGATAAAATGTACAACCTTAAGGATGTGCAGGAATTTGCTTGATGGACACTTGAATGCAGGCCAATCAAAATTTCAATTCCCAAATATATAAACCATAATACAACTGATCTTTGATTTTCTACACCATCCATTTTCATTATGCAGTTATAAAAGAATAACCACAACATTACATGAATGAAGATCAACAATATTAAAAAAAATTATTAAGGGCTGTGCCAATATACAATATATATCAGCATTTTCATCCAGACATCTTTCAAGCTGATCTATGAAGAAATAAACCAATAAACTTCCATAAATTTTAAAAGAAAAAAGAAAAGAATACAATCCAACTTCCCCCTTCACTGTACTTAAGCTAGAATTTTTAACTTATGTGACTGTTGATATGGTGGTAAAAAACAGAACTGCCTATGGTTTACAGATACACAATTTCTGTATGAAGACTCTGAACAAAGTTTTATGTGGATTATCCACTTCTTTGAGACATGAACATTCTTTACATTCACATGAAGTACAATTTCTTGAGTAACAGATTAACTCACGGCAGATTGTGTAGGCTGTTGTTTTTTATTCCTTTTAGGCCTAAGTTTAGTAAAATGCTCTAGCTTTTTTCCTTCCTCCGAAGGTAGTTCTGAAATGAGCCCAGAAGTCCGTTTGTCAAACCTCCCAGAATGGAATGGTGGGTCCTCTATATGAATAGGAACTTCTTCTAATGCTTTATCAAGGTCAAACTCCATCTCTAAAGAAAAAGTTTAAAAACATTTTAGGGTGTATTTCTCTTTCTAGTCATAGCTTTTTTGTAAAGACTCAAGTCGAGCTCAACTCATGAAAGGCTGCTCTGATGTGCCTAAGTAGTCTTCTTAATAACAGTATGGGCTTGTTGGCGGATGTTCTTCATTTTCCCAGTTTGGCTCACAGTGACAGTTTTATAAATCATTGAGAAAAATCATCACTCCAAAAAAGCTTACCAAAAGCTCTGGATACAGGCCTTAACATTCGACTGTGGATACTCTTCCTTTTAGATTTGGGAGTCATCTATAGATAAAATGGAAAAATAACATAATTGCCTTTTGGGAAATAAGCAGTAATTGTTAAATTAACCATAGTTCTGCAATGATCAAAACAGCTATGAAAGATAGAGCAAAATAGCATTTCGATCACAAGTCAAGATGTTAAATAACTGCCAGTAATCAATATTTATATTGATTGTAGTATTGGAAATACTCCAGGCTTGATGTTAAAACTGCAAAGTGAAAATGCAACATTCTATTTTGTTTATTAATGTGGCTGAAAAATGAGCATTACATAAGTCCTACATGTCTACTGGATCTTTTTTAAGGATGAACAAAATCTTACAGCATCCTTATTTTTAAAAAAGCAGAAATGCTAGGTTCAGGTTACAATTTAGTGATGCTTTTTGTTTGTTGCTATCATACCTCAAATACATTCAATAACTGAAGTCACACTTCTGAGATAGTAAAATGTGACATAATTGCCATCATACATTTGCACAGTATTATTTTGAGAAAATATCAAAATCTGGGACTTCTGAAAAGAAATAGCAAATTGAGGATGGCTCCACTAAAAGCTAAAAAAAAGGAGCTGACAACCATGGCACAATGAAGAGCAGTGAGTAGAGCAGCCCTTTGTAATTCCTTTCCAGACAAAGTGAGAAGCTGAGATTAACCCAAAAGCTCTCCTTACAATTGATCTTCTCAAGGTCTTTAGATGTTTTCTAATTTTGACAAGGGGGATACATAAAGACCTCATAGTTTTCCCTCAAAATATTATTTGTGAGGCATTCCTTAACTGATTAGTTCAGGCTACTATGGTAAAGATGAAAGAAATGACTTGAAAGCAGTGTACATTTGAGATATAATTTTAGCAAACTACATTTAATATAAATAAAATACCCGGCACTGCATATCATGCTGTTTTCTTGCAAATTTTAAGAGCAATGTTTAAAAATACTATACATAGTTTGAGGGTATTTATTTATTTATTTAAACAAATATTTACATTCATTTTTATTTCTGTCAGTGAGGCATGCCTGCCTTTCTTCCTTTTCCCAGACCAACCAAAACCCAAAAACAAAACTTAAGAAGTACATGGTGAGATAGACCTGGAAGAATAAGTAATAAAAATAATGTAGAAACTAACTTCAGCAGGCTAGTTATTACTAAAACCTAAGTAATCGTTTTAATCATTGGCCACAATTGTTCTTTTTGGAAGAATTCTGAACAGTTTTGGTCACAGAGCCAACTAATTTTTCTGACAAATTTAATGTGCCAGGTGTCTTGGGACCTCTCTTTTGTTATTCTTCCCTCCAATACATAGAATAAAAAATTATCTGAATCATAACAGTACCAATGCTATGTACTTCTCCTAACCATATCCGATGATCTAAAGGGAGGATGGAGGATACTATATCACATGTAGTATTACGAGGCAGGGATACAATTCACTAAACTGGAAAAATATAGAGGTAACTTAGCAAAGAACAGCCAGTTTAAAGAAGGAAAGCCAATCATAATCTTTGGAGAGAAAACTGTAATTTTTACTTTGAGCAAAATAAAAAATATGTAGACATTAATTCTAGTTCAAGACTTTGAATGTTTTCCTTATCCTGCTGTACCAAATGCACCAAGGGTGGTCCACCTGTGAGTTTAGAACTTCAGGAATACCCATGGAGGTTTCTCATTCAATGACTGCCAGTTTTTGGTAAGCAAGCAGAAATTATTAAATGTAGTGATATGGTGAAAAGGGATTGGTATTTTTTTTTCTTTTTACAACTATGTAATCCCTTGCTTTGGGGTGAGCATTTACTGGGGCTCAGCATTTACCGGCCAGATGCTCTTCCTGATGCCTATGTAGAGTTCACAGCAGATATGTTCTCTTTGTACCTTGAGAGAAAAACATCTGTCACTGCCAATTCTCAACCTTTTGAATGGGAAGTGAGAACCTTCACCTCTAGGCCACCACGCCACTCGATAAAGTTTTGGTAATAAAAGTGAAAATAGTAGTATGCAGATAGTAGGCAGATTTAATGAAATGTACTTCTTGGAACACTTTCTCTTTTCACCAAACTCTTTTCTGCTTGTATGCTCTCTTCATACTATCCATAAAACTCACTTGTGAGCCTTGCCCTCTATACTTCCCAATTCATGACATACACTTTAACGTAGAAAATGAATATATGTAGCAACACAAAGTTACAATAAATGGCAAACAATGATAGAAATAGTAAAGCATGTATATGTAATTTATTTCTTTGATCATTGTGAGTTTCCTAATGGCCTACATTAGATATTGTGAGTTTTCACCCTAGTGGAGTCAATCTGATTACCTACATTTTAATCTAGGACCTAGGTAATCAGTCCCCATCCTTTCCAGCTTGGCCGGAGGGGATGGTTCCGAGTGTAGCGGTGTGTGTGTGCTTCTGCGTGAAGCTCCATTTGCGCAAGCGCATATAAATGGAGTTGTGTGCGAGTGCTCACCGCTCATGCAAGTGGAGCTGTGCACACACACACATACTCGCTGCCACATGCAGCCTGGTAGTGAGCTGTGGCCTGGAGATTGGGGTCATTTCTTAAAATACCTGCATAGGAGAAATGCATTTTTAATATTCATTTACTGATTTAATATAGAAATCAGGGGCAGGAAGAGGAAAAGCAATCAGGAAAAAGGAAACAAGAAAAGCAATATGTTGAGAATCATACAGCCAAATTTCTAAACATATCATAAAGTCTGGATCACAAGAAATAATACTGATAATCTTTTCCGTTGTGTTATTATAGTGTTAGCTTAGAACAGAAAGTAAATATAAACTGATAAATCAAGATTATAGAGTAGGTTTTATTCTGTTTTTCAAACACTGACAAGTAATGGTCTTTATTTAGTTCATAAAAAAAAGGAAGACATATCAATACTGTAGAACTGGGTTTGCACTGCCATTATTTAAAAAAATGTTGTTCCCACACTGCTTGATAAATTCATAATTCTTCCTATAGTGAAACATTTACGGTGGGGAATGTATAAATAGTACATTCTCAGATTAATTGCATATTAATTTTTGTAACAGCATGATAAATTGGTGGATATCAACCCAAACCAGAACAGCAAATCAAACCTGTACCATATGAGTAAACGTTGCTAGCTTATTTTGTACTTCCAATATAGTGAGACTAATTGTCAACAATTTTAATATATTCCTTGGACATTGCTAAAATATGAAAAAGCATTTTTGCAGCATTTATCATTTCCTATAATGCAATGGATTTTTAACCATGTATTTGTTATAATTTATCTGGATTTATTCAGATAAATTTATCTGAAATAAAGTTTGATATTTATACATTGATGGGTAAAAAAAATGATCTTTGAAACAAGTATTTAAAAGAGTCCAAACAACAATTAAAATTATTACAAATATCTGAACTGTTGTACAATATGATTAAATAGATAATTAGACATAGCATCTATATGTCAGGATGATTGTCAATATTTATGCATCAAGATTTAACAAATCAGACAACTGCTTGCACAGTCGGGAGAAGTTTATTAGTCTTCAAAATCACAATTATAAAAGTGTAATTGATGGAACATTCAAAAATCTCACTTAGAAAAGTGTAATTATAGACTTTCAATGGTACTGGACAAAGAACCCAGTATGTCTTCTATTATTCAATGAGATAACCATCAAGATACCAAACTAAGTAGACAGTTTGATCAACTGTAACCTCATAAACAACATATAAGCATATTCAAGAAAACTGAATAACTTTTTTTGTGATATTTGACATTAATATACAGTTCATAAATATGAACCACTTGCCAACCTTCTGAATTTTGATCACAGGATCATGGGAATGCTGCAAAGGTAATAATAACTGTGAAAAACACTCATATGTTACTTTTTCAATGCTGTTGTAACTTTGAATGGTCACTAAATGAACTGTTGTAAGTCGAGGACTACCTGTAGCTTTAAAACAATGTATGCCTGTCCTTGTATGTGCTCACTTTCTCTGAATTAATATGTGTGCTTGCCATAATTTCCATACAGGAAAATTTAGATTTATGTAGAACTAGCCAACCTGTGCCCCATTGGGTCATCACGTCAGAGATATTTCTTTACTTAAACACAGAAATGCAATGAACAAGCAAACAAAAAAGCAGTGGGACCAGGAATGACTCCCAACTTTCTGCCAGTTTCATTACTGAGGAGCATCAGAAATCTTCCTTTCCCTTCCCAGCCGACAGGAAAGTAGCTGCTGATGGGTGGGAAGTTGGATTGCGAGATTGGCTGGGAAAGTGTCACAGAATGTTGAAAATGAAGATCACGTGCCTGCTGCAGCAGCCCAGCAGCAGCCAGAAGCACAGAAGTGGCCACAACTTCCCCAAATTTCATTTCCTCAGGAGCCATGATTTTGGATACATGCTGTAAGTTAGCTCAGTTGACGTTAATTGGTTCAAAAGTTGTTGCCTTATGAGGCACTGGTTTGTCCAGTTAAAGGTTGTGATGAGTGTCTTAATAATATATAGATCTGACCCACGATCAAGATAAAAAGGTTTTAAAAACATTTATGAAATATATTTTAGGATTTAGTAGCAATTAATGAGTGTTGCACATATATTAAAGTACTAAATCACCTATAATAAACAAATGTCCTTCATGATCCCTTTGTCCCTAGCCGAAATGCTTAAAGACAATGCATAGTATAGACACAGGGAAGAACAAATAAAGAGTACAAGAAATATAAAAATCCAGTTCTTCATAAATTGCAAAAAAGAAACTACACTGTTATGGATAGAAAACCTGAGGTCAGAATGCTGAAGGACTTTATTAGCACACATTTTTAAATAAATCAATCTTATTAATTGGATACTACTGGAACAAAGTTCTGCTTTAAAATAAATCACATTCTACTAAAATGTGTGTCATATGATAAATGCATGCATATTTTATAAAATAATATTCTGAAGAACAATGCCAGTCTCTATGAATTTTTAAATAAATGTAATTAGGCAAATAGTTATGACTTTTTATTTTATAATTACCACATCAAACTAAAATATGTTAAAGTGAATTTTATAACGAGAAAAAGTAAAACAATGTATGAGGAACAAATGCAAACCTGACAAACACAGCTATCATGGCTATTTCACTGAAAAAAGAAGCAAGTTCTTCCTTTTCCAAGTAATGTTCTATTTCTAAATAAAATAGTTTATTTATTCATTTATTTATAAATAAATAAATAATTTTATTTATATTTATCAAAATAAATATTTCTCTGTTATGGACCTTTATAAACCAACTGTAATTTATACTGTATTTTGAAATACAGAGTGTCAGTTTTGGTTTTAGGGAACATCTTATATGCCACTGCTGAACATAATCAGAGCTGAAGTTACTGCAAAACAATTAAATACAGTACACTCTCTGTTTCTGCTGCCTCTTGTGCCCAGGAGCCTTTCAATCTTGCTGAATGTATTTTCATTCTCACCATGCAATCAGTTTTTCTTTCCTCTCTTCCAAAGAGCAAATATAGCATGCCAAGCACAAATAATTCTATGTAACTGGAAGCACATGACCATGTAGTGAAAGGAAATAATACTTTCTGATTCTTTAAAACTTTCATTTCATTAAATGGATATGAATATTTATAAAACTTAATCTATGTTAAACAGTTTTATGTGAATATTTTACTTGGTTGTATCTTTTAAATTCATTGCACATCAAGTTAGCTAAAACTTCCTATAAAATTGAACTTGGTTCTAAATAGCTGCTTATTTCTTCCTGTAATGGCACAGTGTATATTCCCAAGAGTTTTGTAAGACAGCTGAAAAGCAAATGGAGCAAGAAAGGAAAGTAGGCTAGAAACAGCAGAACTTAAAAAAAAATACTTACACTTGTACAGCAGAGAGTCTCCATGCAGCCAAAAGAGAAAGATAAAAGAATATGAATGGACAGCAAAAAAGCAGAATTAGTTTTAGAGGAGAGAAGGAGGAGGCAAGCCGTGCCGAAACTTGGCAAATAAAAAATATAAAAGCAGAGCTATGTAGAGATAAACTATGCAGAGATAAACTTTTCAAGTTAAGAAAAAAAAGAACCAGCAATAGCTCTACATCAGATGTACTCTATATGTGAAACAAAAAAATCTCCACCCAGATTAATTACTTGAAGTGTATTTCAATTGAATTGTACAGGTGAACAGAAGTGGAAAATTTAAATGAAGTCTTTCCTGTAGGATTTCACAAGACTTGCAGGGGAACATAAAGATTTTTCATGTAGAAAAATCACAGCTCTTCGCAAAATTTTGAAAATCTTAATTTTTAATGGGATGAATGCATGTGACTGACAGTATTATAATCTAATAATAGTCAAGAAAGCTCTCAAATCACACAACTCCAGTAGTTTTTATTCACCTATTCCTTTTCTACCATTCAGACACATTCAGGAATGTAAAAGGATTTTGTAGTAAAGTATACATTTGAGTGCTTGTAAATTCTGGTCAAGTCTGCCTTTTGCTAATGGGCAATATGCAAGTTTCACATATTTTTAATGATCTTGAGCAGAAAATAAAGAAACTCTAAATTATTTTTGAATCTCCCTGGGGATTATTCTAGAACTATGATCTGTGGCATGCATGCCGGAAGTGGCGCACAGAGCAATCTCTCCGGGCATGCCTGCCGTTACCCATTCTACTTCTGGGTTCCAGGGCGTGCATGCGTGCCGGCCAGCTGGTCTTCGCATGCGTTGAATCGCTGGAAACCGGAAGAGCAGCTCCCCAGCGCACATGCACATGCCAGCCAACTGATCTTTATGCACACATGCACACCAGAAACTAGAAGACCGGGTGTCCGACGCTTGGTGCCAAAAAGGTTTGCCAACACTGCTTTAGAATTATATTATGTTTGCATAAATTGAGGGGAAAATGCAAGGTAGAAGCAGGAAATTAATTCCTCTTTTTTGTCAGGTTTCCAATGAGAAGAATTTTCATACATATATCTGCTTCATTTAGATTGTTTTAAAAAATGATTCTTTTTAAAACAGCGACCAAATCATTTATATTACATTTGTCAGAAAAAAATGTAAGAGGGACAAGACATCCTTTCTAGAACCTTCAAACCTATAAATATCATTTTGAACCAAATGCCTCCAAATCTGTTTCTCTGAAAATTTCTAAATGATCCCATTAATGGGGTTGCAATGCTTGCAAATTTCATTTGATTCTATAAATATAAGGATAATTCTTCTTGTAAGCATTCAAAATAAGTCAATAGAAGTCTAAAATAAAACCTTAGATAGATAGAAGCCAACATTTATAAGAAATATTCTTGTATCAGTCACTGAACTCAAATTTTAAGGACAAGAATGTACTATACAGTGAAGACAATCATTATTTACAAAGAATATGAACGTTCTTGAAACATACATAGGTTACGGTACCAGGCTAGAAATCAGGAACCTAAGAGTTCTGGTCCTGTCTTAGGCATGAAAGCCAGCTGGGTGACTTAGGCCAGTCACTCTCTCTCAAGCCAACTAATCCAACAGGATGGTTGCGAGGAAAATACGAGGAGAAAGGAGTATTAGGTATGTTGATCACCTTCAGTTATTTATTAAAAAATAAAAGCAGGACATAAATTAAGTCTACTTCTATTGTAAATCTCTTTGGTTCTAAAAAAATTGTACAAATTGTTTTTTCTTTTTAACGCTTTATGTCTTTTAATTTTTACCTGTTTTATTCTTTTCTTTCTTTTGGCACTGTGGTGTCATTAAGATTTGATATGTGATTTCTATTTTGATCAAAACAAAACCTCCCACAAAAACAACTAAAGTATCAAACATATGACTTAATTGCTATTCAGAAATGTGGTATTAACCTATAAAGCCCAACATGACTTGGCTTATTGCTACTTTTAAGATAATATCTTCTTACAGAATCTGCCCATCTTATACAAACTCCTGGTAAAGTTAAGCAAGATAATCCTCTTTTGTGGTAACCTGATATTATGAAACAGTTTTTCTTTTTCATGCTGGTCTAACATTATTGGATTAATTTGGCCCACATACTTGATATTAGATCAAGAAGTTCCAGTTTAGCCTTGGAAACATACAGTGAATGAGCAGTGAAATTGTGTTTTTCCATTTGCATAAATTAAAAAAGCAATCCTGCTTACATAATATTTGGACAATTATAGTGGAGTTTGCTTTCTTTCTGAGAAGTATATTTTTACAATGAATTGTGCTCTCAACTAATCTTTGATAGATAGCCTGTCTGGCCATTTGGACAATAGTATTTAGATTTTTTCTTGAAATATAAACACCTTAAAATAACTTAAAATTGCTGAATTCTGTGTCTAAGGTACAAAACTTTTGCTATATTCAAACCTGACAACAGAAGAAGGTAAGTCACTTAATTACTGAGATTTTTTTTTATCAGACTGAATTTGGTTATTTTCACATATATTTCAAATAAAAAAATATTTGTTCATTCAAAAAACATATCTTGCCTAAAGATACATATTTACAGCAAAAAGAAAGAACAAAAGGTCATACTTTTATTCATATGATTTAATGTTGCAATCAAAGTAAATTAATTGTGGAATTCTGATACAAAATTGAATGGCGAACAACCTATTTTTAGTATCCAGAATGAAGCCTCAAGATAAATTGGCTTGGTCTCAATAACCCTCAGTTTAACCAAGGCCATTCAAATCATAAACAACACTAATTATGAAGAAAGCTAGGCAATGTATATTTTTTAAAAAATTCAATGTATAAAACTATAAAACAAAGCTTCCTTGACATTAGATCTATTAAAGCATTCCACTTTAGCTTTAGAAACACTGCACGGAATTTCTCCTAATGTTAGCAATCAAATGATGTTTTGCAAATCTAAGATGCACAACTGAAAAATAACTTTTAAATACAAATGTTAAAATTAAAAAAGTTGAAATATTGAAAAGTAAAACACTAGCATCCTCTTCAATTTTTGAAGAATGTTTCAAATCATCAGATGGATCCAATAAAAATAATTAGGAAGTAAATCCTGGATTTCTATAGTCCAATGCTTTTCTTGTACATGTCCCTAGACATATGGCCACAATCAAGCTCAAAATTTCTGTTGCTAAGCAAGACAGTTAAATGATTTTTGCACCATTTTACGACCTTTCTTGCCACAATTGTTAAGTAAATCACCACACCTATTAAATTAGTAACATAGTTAAGTGAATCTGGCTTCCTCATTGACTTTGCTTGTCAGAAAGTTGCAAAAGATGATCATATGACTCCATGAATTTTGATTACATGATCATGGGGATGCTGCATTAGTCATAAGTGTGAGAAACAGTCATGAGTCATTTTTTTCAGTGCCATTGGTCTGATTGGTCACTAAATGAACCATTGTAAGTCGAGGACTAGGTGCACTCTGAAAAAGGTCAAGAGTAGCATAAATAGGAATGCCCTATGAAATGTCTGACTTAGTGTGGCAAGTAACTTTCAGTGAATTCATGCTATATAATTGATTATTTCTCTCTAAGAGTCATTTTGCATTGAAGGTACCTATGATATTTTCCCAATATATAACTATTAACCAAAAAAGATTGGCAGGGTGCTTTATCAAATGATGGCTGTACTCTCCTTTTCATACATATGTCTTGAAACAAAGTGTGAACTCAAGTTTACATCAGAAATATAACATAGTGACTAAAAAGTGTAAATAGAAATAAAATTTATTTAATATGAACTTTGCCAAGCACTTTCTGTTCAAGCTAACATTTACTCATTGTCATATAAAAATCTACAGAACATACAAAAGAAGGAAGGAAGGAAGGAAGGAAGGAAGGAAGGAAGGAAGGAAGGAAGGAAGGAAGGAAGGAAGAAAGAAAGAAAGAAAGAAAGAAAGAAAGAAAGAAAGAAAGAAAGAAAGAAAGAAAGAAAGAAAGAAAGAAAGAAAGAAAGAAAATCACATTTAGTCAGGTTGCTGGAACATTTCCTATGTTCTGGATTTTTTAAAAGGTACTTAATTCTTTTGTGGAAAATCTAATATACTAGTGTACACATATACTTCTAATTTATGAATATAGCAGCCATAAAGAACAACAATGATGTACCTTTGTTTACAGAACAATTAGTAATAGAGAGCAAAACCAATCAGCAGCATAGTACACAGAATATATACTATTTGCATAATTACTTCTTTTGATTATTTTATTTTAGTTCTGTTTTATACTGATAAAATCTTAAACCGTTTGCAATATTTATTGCACAAAACTGTAAATGAACTTCATGGCACCTTAATAGCTAATAGTTTTATGATAGGTTTCTATAAAATATGCAGATATCTGTAGGAACATATGAAGAGCTGATTGGTATTCATTTGATTGGTATTCATTCCAAGAAGTGGGTGAAGCCAGGATAAAAAAAAAAGGCAGGACCAAGTAAAGATAAATTTAATTTAATTTATATTTAATTTTAATATAAATATAATCAATACAACTCTATTCTTCTCATATAGGGACGGGTGGCTCAGTGGCTAAGATGCTGAGCTTGTCAATCAGAAAATCGGTGGTTTGAATCCCTAGCACCGCATAACAGAGTGAACTCCCGTTACTTGTCCCAGCTTGTCAACCTAGCAGTTCGAAAGCATGTAAAAATGCAAGTAGAAAAATAGGAACCATCTTTGGTGGGAAGGTAACAGTATTCTGTGCGCCTTCAGTGTTTAGTCATGTTGCCCACGTGGTCACGGAGATGTGTTTGGACAGCGCTGGCTCTTGGGCTTTGAAATGGAGATGATCACCGCCCCCTACAGTTGGGAATGACTAGCACATATGTGCAGGGGAAACTTTACCATTATTCTTCTCATATATTTATGAACACTCCTGACTGCATTAAAATTATTTTTAATATTAATTTTGGGGAAGTTCCCTAATGAGCTCCAAAATCTAAGGTTAATTTTCCTTATTGTGAACAACTACCAAGGATGAAATATCCATAAAGTTTAATTCATTTAGTATTATGAGCAAGAACATATGGTATGCCTGAATTAAAAAATAATCAAAGTTAGGATTTATAAGAATTTTTAGTAACAAATTACTAATATTTGGGTGATAACTTTTATAAGCATACAAAGAGACATAGGTCCAGTAAAATCAGCATGTCCCGGAAACAATATGGGCTGATTTATGGAGGCAATCAATACTAATATGTCAACATTCAGACATATAATAGATGGTACCAAATAAAAAGCATCAGAAACATTTAGGAAAGTAAATATGAAAAAAACATTATAATTTATTTATCTATATCTGTTTTTATAATGGCTATTGTATATTTCAATGTTGAAAAGAGGGTGTCTGAATGAGCTAGAAAGTTTAAAAGATTTAGTCAAAGATTACAGATATCTTACCATACATGTATCTAGGTCTTCAAAGTGTTCCAGTTCAGTTAGCTCCTCAACTGTAATGATAGATTGTTTAGTAGATTTATCCTCTGCTAACTCAATGTCCAATGATTCCTGGTGAGGCAAGAGTTTACCTCGCCTGGTCAAATGATCAGCCTAGAGGAAAGGTTATAGCGCAAGCATTCTTTATAAAATAGAAATATTGATAATAAACATTTCTAAATAAAAGTTTCCAATGAATACAAGCCCAATTAGATGTACAATTAACCTGCTCCAAAAATGAGATGGACTTGAAGATCATTAATCCCACACCTTTTTGGATGCTTTGGAATTTAGAATTATAGAGTTATTTGCAAAGCAGTTATTTGTTCAATTTCAATGGCCTCTAGCAAAGCACAGCAATTGCCATAAACCACAATGTCATATTGTTCTTACAAGAAGTTTCTCCCATTTGAACCCGGGACTCATGTAACTTAAGCCCATTAGATCCAATTCTATCTTCTCAGCTTTCTGAAAACAAGTTTCAAACTGTTCCATGTTACAAATGTTCAGGTATATGCTTATGTCCCAAAAAATGCTTATATCCTTAACTCAAAACTTTTTTTTGTAATTCATCAACTTCTTGAATAGGGCAAATAAATGCACTGAAGCAAACAAATCATATTGAACTATAAAATCAACTTAAATAAATGAGATTGTATAAATGCATACCAGTTTATGATGACAATGAGACAGAGCATCAAGGATTTCATCTACTATTCTATCTGAGAGAAACGAAGCAACTGTCAGCTTGACTTCACTATGCAAAAATGAAAAATAAGAATACAAAATATGAATTTACAGTATAAAATTTATATTATAGGTTATATTATGTATTAGCTAGATATCCTTGGTTGTCTAAAAATACATATGAATATTCAAATAACACATAAAGATTTCAAAAATAATTATCAAGCTTAGAGAAGAGAAAAAGAATGTTGCATTAACTCTCATCAAATGATGTTAAGGTTTAAAACACAAGGGTGATCAATGAATGTAAGCTATAGCACATGATACAACATATGCTACAATCACTATAATAAATCTGGTGTGTTTATTACATTAAACTTATTATGGCTGCCAACTATAACAGAAGCCAGGCAGCTTATAAAATCTAAATATAGTAAGGATTAAATCCTAAATGTATTTCATTCCTCTTTTTCATAGTCATTTATTTGTACAGGAAAATGTTTTACTGCTTCATTATCACCACTCATTTACTAAATAATGAACAAACAATCTAAACTGAATTACTTGCATTTACATCAATAGCTTAAGTACTTCATTTTCTTGGTGAGATTCCAAGACTATTAAATTTGGGGAGGGGGGGAGGGAAGGGGAGACAGTTATTATTAGTTTCAGTACCGTGTTTCTCCAACAATGCGGCCTCCACCAATAGGAAGCCCCAGCATGATTTATTGGCATAAAATCAAATTAAGCCCCTCCCCCCAAATTAAGGCCCATATTAAACGTGCAAAATGGGGGGGAATGGCAGGGGGGGGATTGCCATTAGGAAGTACTTTGTTGCATGTCCGGATATGGTGCCGCCTGCGTTGGTGGAGCACTTCATATCGGGAGACCTTCCGCCACCGTTGCTTTCCCTTCTCCCTTGCTGCCGTGGTGTTACAGCAACCACATTTGGTGCAACCACGTGCAGCCAGTCAGGGCTCCTCCCTGCAACCGGAGCCCTGAGAAGACACTTGGCTTCAGGCGCTCCTGTGGCCGCCTTCCCTTTGCCTTCAAGGGGGGAATGTACCCTTCCCCAAGGAATGGGTTGCAAAGACACTGACCCTCGGCCAAGCCTGACCTGCAAGCATGTACAGGTCAGGGAAATTGTGGGAAGCTGTGCACGGGATCTCGGGGTCAGGATTACGCGGTCCCCCAAGATAAAGACCGGATTCGCACACAATCATGGAGGCCCCAGAGGCGCCCTGCTTCGTAACCTCCAGGGCCGCAGAGGAGGAGCACCTAACAGGCAACGCGAGGTGACTATTCCTGCTTTTTTCCCACCTTCCTTTTCGGGGTTTTTGAAGGCGAGAAGAAACTTCACCGCCGTCCCCGCCAACTTTCCGCCCCAAGGAGGGCTAACTTCAAGAAGCGTCGCTGTCGCCAAAATGGGTTGCGCGTTTTAACTCTTCGGCGCAGCTCTGGCTTGACTTCAACCACCGCGCTGGCTGTCACCTCGTCCCGCAAGAGAAGCTCCAAAGCAGCTGTCATCCCCCACTGCCTAGAAACTAGAGGCACCGCTTCTGCAGCCTTTCGGGGTAGGTGCGCAAAACGCGCCTCACTGCAGCCCCCCCCGAAGCCGCCCTGAGCAGCAGTGAGGCAGAAGGGGAGGGAGGGAGAAGGGGCGGGGACTGCTTTCCCTTCTAACTCCGGGTTACTGCTCAGCACATGAGGAGCGCGCACGGGGGGGAAAGAGACAGATGGGACACTGGACGCACTGGGTTGAGAGGGCACCGCCCCCTCCCCCTCTCCGGAAAGGTGGGATCATAACTCTTGGGGGGGGGCAAAAAAAAGAGCGTGCGGGCTCCTGAAGCTGAAAGGCACGATGGGGCGTGGCCAGAACCCTCCAGCTCCGGGCAAAGGGGCGGGCAATGAAATGCACGAACGAGTGGAGGAATCGAAGCCATTTCCCGGCAAACATCCCCATTGGGAGGTGCCGAAGCTTTGGAAGTTGTGGATTGGTTGGAGCTCACGGCGGGGCGGGCTCAAAGGAGGTCCGCGGCAGCAGGGTTGCCTCACCCACCTCCTCCCCATGTCAACAAGTGGGGTTTGCGCCTCTATTCCTCTAATGCGCGGTATTTGCTTTCCGAGCGAGGCCCGATGTTTGGCCTAGAGCCGGTGGTGCGACGGCGGCGGCGTGATAAAAAGCGGGCAGCCTCTTTCCCTCTCTCTATGTATGAAAGAGCTCGCCTCGCTCGGAGCATTTGGCGAAGCACACGAGTTTCGCAGTCGGAGAGGGAGGCGGTGGCAAAAAGGACGCAGCGGCAACGGCAGGATGCTGCAAGTCAGGACCTTGCATTAAAGCAGCCCAGGGGGCACGTAGCCACCTCTCTCCAGCCCACCTTGAGGATTTGCCTTTTGTTGTTGTTATACTTGGCTTCAGGCGCTCCTGTGGCTGCCTTCCCTTTGCCTTCGAAGGTAAAATGAATTATTTTAAAAACCTCTGCTCATCCCGCCAGGGCCGCGGCAGAGCCATACAGGCTGGGCAGAACCAGGAAACACCCACAGCTTGCTTTCCTGGTTCTGCCCAGCTCGCGCAGCTCCAGTGCGGCCCTGATGGGATGAGCGGAGGTTTTTAAAATAATTCACTTTACCTTTGAAGGCAAAGGGAAGGCAGTGACAGGAGCGCCTGAAGCCAAGTGTCTCCTCAGGGCTCCAGTTGCAGGGTGGAGCCCTGACTGGCCGCATGTGGCTGCGCCAAACGCTGCTGCGTTACTGTAACGCCGCAACAGCAAGGGAGAAGGAAAAGCAACGGTGATGGAAGGTCTCCCGAACATCCAAGCTGTCGCCGCCTGCCCGCCCACCTGAGGATGCAATTGGGGAGGAAATTAAGTAATCCCCAAAAAGACGGCCTAGCCGGTTTTTCGGGGGTCAAAAAAAAAAATAAGGCCCAGCCTTATTATGTGAGAAACACAGTAGTATTATTTAAATGAACAAAATGCCACATATGAGCACATGGTACAAATACATGCGATTTACCCAGAATTAATTTTAACACCCTCTTGTTCATAATTGGAACAAATGTTTATAATTACACCCTCGTGAATCCAGTTTGACTCTTAGTGTGTAGTGGAAATATATATATATATTTGCTCACTTCTTGTGCTATCATCATGTCACTTTTGCAACTCTCATGACCTCCAGTATTTTCATTTTTAAAAAATCATAATTCAAAAATATAATTAAAAGCTGAAGCCAGGGGAAAAAAAAAAGCTTTTTCTTGCCTGAAAGTAGATGGGAACCGTTTTTAAAGTTTAGGATTGTTATATTAAGGTAATTTTTTAAATAAATTAAGTTATATACTCAGTCCATAGATGAATCTAGAAAGTTGTTGGCTCACCTGATTTTATTAAGGATATCAACTCCAGACTGCTCCAAAAGAACATTTTTAACAAAGGTCCGAGGAATTGAAATTTTTTCAGTACATGCCTCAATCAAGTCTTGCCTTATATGCGCTTTCTTCATGGCACTTGGACACAAGTTTTCAGCTGCATCTACCATTGACTCAAGCAGTGTCTGCAGCAGAAAGTAATGGGAAACAAACTTATAGAAACTACAGAAACATGTCATTCATAACACCGTGTGCATTGTGTTTTAAATTCAAAATTACAAAACACATTATGAAGACTGTTAAGAAAATTCAATAATATCCTTTAGTACTAAGTTTATACTTAAGGTCACAAAAGGTTATCACATGACCTTGACACACTGCAACTGTTGTAAGTATGAGTCAGTTACCAAGCGTCTGAATTTTGGTCATGTAACCATGAGGATACCACCAGGGATGGGATTCAAATTTTTTAAACAACCGGTTCTGTGGGTGTGGCTTAGTTGGTGGATGTGCCTTGGTCATATGACTAGATGGGCATGGCCAACCCGACATCACTCACGTCAAGGGGCGCTTCTCCTTCGCCTGGCCTCTCATAACAGTGGGGATGCTGCAATGGTCATAAGTCACTTTTTTCAGTGCCACTGTAACTCTGAATGGTCACTAAAAGAACTGTTGTAAATCTAGGATTACCTGTACAAAAAATACAAAAAGCTTCTTTGCTTGCAAAAAACTGCCCTAAATACCAATCATTAGATTAAAAATACCTGCAAGCCAGAGTTACAAATCAGGCAGGGTGCCAGAGCACCTTGAGGAATTAAAATAGTTAAAATGCAATGATAACTATCAGCAGCCAACTCTTGCTCATAAAGTGAAATCCTTTAGCAGAGGTCATTTAAGCTCTCCAGAAAGAGCACACCCAGGAGAAGCAATCCTTAGATCCATTTGCCCCGCTTAAAGATATCAGCTGGTTTCACTCACCTCACAAGATATCCTAAGGAAATCATCCATATTTAAGGAAAGGTCACATGCCCCCCCCCCGAAAGGCAGTAAAAAAAATCAGTGCCAAGCTTGCATCGCCTCTTGGAAGTACACCCCAAAAGGACAGTGCCAGATACCACTAAAGCAGTGAAGGAAGACCCCCCTCCCCAGATAGAAAAAGAAACCATGAGGCAGGAAAAAATTCAAACACAATACAAATAATTAAATCGCAACAGTAGCTGTTGCTTGTTAAACCAATTACCAGAACAAATAGACATAGGAACTAGCAGATTTCTCAAACCAGTTTCTTTTAAGGAACAGAGATTAATCTTTTTTCCTTCCAAACAAATCTGAATAGGGAAAATTATCCCATCAATAAACACAGGATTAAACGTCATCAAGCACAGAATTAAATTTAACCAAAAACCAGTTTTAGACCAAAACTCAGAAAGGATATGTAAACTCATGTTTGAATGTCAATCTTTCTAGCTAGCCAAGAAGAAGTATTTTCAGGGGAGTATTTCCTCCCAACAGCTGTGTAAAAAGCTTTAAACAACCCTTCCCCTTTTAGAAAACAAAACCTCCTTCACAGTAAGTCTAGGCTGTTTGCCAAGAATGTAATAAGGGTGGAAAAAAACAAAAAGAGATTTCTTCTAACTACCAGTTCTCCGAACTGCTTAGAAAGTTAGGGGATTCTATAGAACCGGTCAGAAGTGGTAGAATCCCACCCCTGGATGCTGCAAGTGTGAAAGACAGTCATAAGTCATTTTTTTCAGTGTCATTGTAGCCTCAAATGGTTACTAAATAAATGGTTGTAAGTTGAGAACTATTTATATTACACAATTTATATAAATTGTATTTTATATGCAAGACAATTCCTCTTCACTCACCAGGTTCCAGGTAAGCCAAAAGGTTAAACCATGTTTTCAAGGGAAAAAACATTTTTGTTGAGTGGGAGATTGGGGTTAAAGAAGAAAAAAAGGTGCCTTAAACCTACCAGAATCTTAAAACATTTTGTTCTCTTTAGTTTTTTAAAAAAAAAAACATAAATAAATTGTGCTTCCAAATTTCTGTGGTATAATCTGAGACTGATCTTGGAGCAGCAGAGTAGGTTATGATGATCTGTATTTAGCCTACAGGTTACCCACGACAGGTAAAGGAAACTAAGTTGGTTCCTTTCCTCTTTAGAATGCTTCCCACATTTCATTTTAGGATAACATTTTTAGTCATTAATACCTTGAGCTGATCATCAACAACCCTTGTAACTTCCCCAGCCATAGATTCTAGGATCTCCTGAATTGGACTGGATAATGAACCATTTGCTCCTGCCCATGAAGCTCCACCAAGATGATACAGGTTTGGTAATAACTGTAAAAATACATATAAAAGAGCTACTGTTAACACCTAACATGATTTAACAGAACAAGCATAGATTTAATGTATTTTTTAAATTCTGAAAACTTTAGAGGTAGAAGTTTTAATAGTATTATTTGTTCTAATGGCTTTGGAACCCGAGCATAAATATCTGCAATCTCTTACTGTTTTGGAATTCTTAGCATCCTTCATAAGTCTTTCAGCTGATTTCAGATCCTCTTGTATTGTGTCAATTCCACAATTTTTTAAGGAGTTGAGATGATCTTGTACTTTGACACATATTCTGTCTATCATCTATACAAGAAAAGAGATACTTTCACACATAGAAAAAGGAGATAAAGGTAACAGATAAAATAACAATGAATAAATCTCAGATAGCCTTGGTAGATTGCACATTCAAATATATAACCAAAGAATATATGTTCACATATTTCTGAGGTTCTGATTTCTTTCTACTACTTCTTGTTATTCATTACTGAGAAACATTACAGAGCCTGTTTCTTGAAATATATAACATGATTCCCTCATGATTCCTCCCATTTCCATAGAGTTGAGGGTCTTCTGGCAGTGCAGGGAAGTAGCAGAGAAGGCTACCTGGGGAAATCTATAAAAATTGCCTTTATCCTATGCTATTTATGGGATGCCTTTTCAAAATGCAAACCTTTCCTGTGAATGGAAGGGCACCTCTGAATCCAACCACTGAAAATGTTATTAATCATAAAGGAGTAAATGGTACCTGCTGTGTTGTGCTAGTAACTATGCCCTGCTGTAGTCTGTACACTTGTTCTTGTAGATATTTTCTGGTCTCGTGATTTCGAAGCAAATAATTTTCTATCTAAAAGCAGAAATTAAAATCAGATACAAGCCTGGATTTTAAAAATTAAGTGAGAAAAAACATGTTAACATAGAAACAGTGCTTAGCCATAAAATCATATGCTTGCATAATCGATAGTGGATATCGCTGAATTCAGTGATCCTGATTTCAAGGTCATCAGTGTTGGACTACAGCCTTAGTTTTTCTTCAAGGACTGAAATTCAATTCTTGGTATATTATGAGAATCTTATAATCTTAACTGAAATCAATGCAACTGATAATATATAACACTTTCAGATTAATTATCAAAAATTAATGCTATCAGCAAAAAAGGTACTGTTTTCTGGAAAGAATACACAGTGATCTGCTTAATACTAGAATCTTCTGAGGAACTTAGCAAGATCAAAGCAAAAAATCTCAGTGTATAGTTTACTGTCATACTGTTTCTCATACAGAAGTTGTATCTCATATTTTAAGCAACTCCAAATAACCCCTTTTTATTGATCTCAGCACATTAATATTTTAATGCTAAAGGCAAGTGTTTACAATTTTGTCACTACTTCTATTGTCACCTTCCATGCCTAATTTAAAAGAAACACATCTCCATGTCATGGTGATTTTTCATTATCTGCTCCTGAGTGTGAGTGTGGGCTTTAGCAAGACAATTGGAGAATTTGCTTCATGCTTTCAACCATGAAAACCCAACGTTGTTTTCATTTATCCACTTCAATTTATATGTAGATGATCAGGCTGAGCCCGAGGGAGGGGTCAAACACATCATACATCACAAGACCCTGCATGCCTGCAAGAGACTGAAACCCAACCAACCTTGAAGGCCTTTTTTTTAATCTTCGCTCATTTCCCTTGACTGTTAGTTGGTCAGATTCTTGTAGAGAGCTTAAGTTTCCAATAAATATTTATACTCATTTGAACTGCCTGAATCTCCTGATTTCCCGGCGCTTGACATATATCAATAAATGTAGGAAATACCTTTTGAAGGGCTTCCTCTGTTTTCTCAGGGTTTGTTTTAAGTGCTTGTGAAGCATCATTCACAGGTATAGGCATGAATCTTAAGGTATAATTCCTTTTAAAAAATGTAAACAAAAAGATTAGAAACACAAAAGAATAATTACTTAGCATGTTCTTGCATGTATTCTTATCCTCCTGCTGTATATGTATGCACATGATAATCAGCTGGTGTTTTATCTTCTGTCATATTAAAATATAACTGAATCAATGTTAAAATGAAATATTGTAAGCTCATAAATTAATGCTCCATTTAGATATCTTTACAATCTTTCCTTTGTCTTTCAGGCAAGAATCTCCCCTAAATTTAGTTTCACAATTACAGTTCTGAGAGAGAGATTGGCTTGAGAGGTAATGGCCTGAGGTCATCCAGTGGGTCCCTGATTGACTTGGGATCAGAACTTGAATCTTCTCAGTCCAAATTCAGTACTGGTTCTTGCTGTAGTACTACTGATATATGCTACAGCTTTACCACTAGATTATTTAACCTGAGAAAAAATAAATATAATTATAGCCATTAGGCTTTTAATACAAATATAAACTGAAAGTGAAATTTCTGAAAAATATTTAAAAATGGAGGATTTTTAAAAATGTGATTCCCCCATTTTAAAAATCCAAAGGTTTATATTAAACTTGTTTAGATTAGTTGATTTTTATGCGGTCCTAACTTGAAAATGCACTCTTGTTTCAATAAGACTTAATATAAGCTACTGAAGGAGTAGCTGCCCAATCAATACACTCTTGGAAAGTGCCTTTTGAACATTTCCATCATAGCACTCAAGTGTATTTCTCAGTATCTATTTGATGCATTTTGCTCTGGCAATATAACGATCAATAGATCATATTTTATTGAATAAAGTAACTAGCATGAGATGGCAATACTCTTTGTTTTCTTGACACTATTGTGCAGATGTTTATAAGCATAATACAGTTTTAAAAACCCAATTATCAGTGATTTTGATATTACAAATGAAATGGTTATGTTTCTTATTTGTTGTTAGGAATGGGTTAGGTTATTTCTACAGATAATGTTTCTTATTTTAAGAACAGAATAATGAGCAATATACGTAATTTTGCTGGGATATATGTTAAAGAATATGTTTTAACTATATTGTATGAAAGGCAGTCATTTATTCCAACATCAACACTGGGCAACAGTTTCTCAGTTCAGCACTTTAATAAAACAAATGAGTTCCAGCAACTCTGGTACTAGAAGCAAGCAATACGGGCTGACTAGAGCTGTCATCTTCATAAAATCATAGCTACCAACATTTCCGCTTTTTGTCATTCATTCTCAGTTCCTTTTTTATTTATCTTAGCAAGTCAAAGGAAAAGATCAAGATTTGAAACACGATACTAATGAGCTTTTTCTCTCAACAAAATGTATGTTGTCAGACTGTAAAGTGATTCCTCCCCCCCAGTCGGCCATTGTCCTCTGTAGATTAAATGCTTTGATAAATAAACTGGGACTAGGTTTTAATTTTAATTTCACAAGAGTGATAGGTTGGCAAATTTACTTCAGGATTAAGAATGTTATTTATTGATACATGTAGTTCTGCATCAATAAGTAACATTTTTAATAACAGTAATTAGAACCAGAATAGTTGTTGCTAAGCAATGCGGTTGTACATATGATGTCACATGACCGCATCACTAAATGACAGTAATTCTGTTAGTCACTACTGCTGTTGTTGAGTGAATCTCACTGGTCATTAGGAAAGGCCCATTTGATCCAAGCTGCTCCTGGATTCCTTGAGCCTGGGCAAGGCAAGGGACTGCACACTCCTGAACTCCCTCCTGCTCACCTATCTCTCCCTCATCTCTATCCTTTTGGCCATCCCGCACAGTGGCACTCCTAGGTAATGGTGGCACTTGGCTGAAGCAGAGGCTGGTTACCCAAACAACACAGTCCAAGCCGCCTTATGTTCTGCCAACTCTGCTGTCCCACCCAACCTTCACTGTCTTCTTACTCCTACTGCTGGTGAGTCTGGTCTGATGTGAGGCAGCTGTTGGTTATGTCAGGCCCTTTTTCTGAGGCTGCACGCACACTTCTTCAAATGGCGTGTGACCTTCTTGTGAGATTCTGGAAGGTATCAGAAGCCTTCAGGTGCATATCAGAAGACTGATATGAAACTGGTGAAACCAGGCTCAATAGCAGTAACTGTGAGAGGGATCTTGGAGTCTTAGTGGACAACCAGCTAAATATGAGCCAGCAGTGTGCAGCAGCCACCAAAAAAGCTTATGCAATTCTAAGTTGCATTAACAGACAAATACCATCAAGATCAAGTGAGGTACTAACACCACTCTATAAAGCCTTAGTAAGACCACACCTAGAGTACTGCATCCACTCTATAAAGCCTTAGTAAGACCACACCTAGAGTACTGCATCCAGTTTTGGTCACCACATTATAAAAAAAAATGTTGAGACTCTAGAAAAACTACAGAGAAGAGCAACTGGAGACTAAAACATATGAAGAACGGTTACAGGAACTGGGTATGGCTAGTCTAGTGAAGAGAAGGACCAGGGGAGACATGATAGTCTTCCAATATTTGAGCGGCTGCCACAGAGAGGAGGGGGTCAAGCTATTTTCTAAAGCGTTTGTAGGCCAGACAAGGAATAATGGATGGAAACTGAACAAGGAGAGGTTTAACCTGGAAATAAGGAGAAACTTTCTGACAGTGAGAACAATCAACCAATGGAACAGCAGTTGCCTTCGGAAGTTGTGGGAGCACCATCACTTGAGACTTTCAAGAAGACTTTGGACTGCCATTTGTCAGAAATGGTGTAGGGTCTCCCGCTTGGGTGGGGGGGTTGGACTAGATGACCTACAAGGTCCCTTCCAACTCTGATTACCTGTTATCTGACTGTTCACCATTTGGAAAAGGGCACATGTGGCCTCAGGAAGAAGGCCTTATGTAGGGCCAGGCTGGATGTACCTGGTAAGCAGCAGGAGGAAGAAGACAGCAAAAGGTCTTCTTGGTGGCAATTTCCTAACATGAATTACCATGGGTTCAAACTATCAACATTTGAGGGAATTCTAACAGAGAGTCACACAGAACTTACTTTTCCAGTGCCACAGCTATATCCTGGAATCCCTGAGCAGTGATATTGTTTTTGTCCCATATAACTGTTCTGTATGAAAATAGAAATTATGGATTGATTGATGAAAATGTTGAAAACAATCAACTGTACATGCATTAATGTTACACAAGTACTTTCAACATCTGAGTTGGGAGAAATATTGCAATAAAAAGTAAAATAATGCTTTTCTAATGAAAGTATAACATTGAGTTAAAATAAAGAGGCAACAAAACCCCCCAAAATAATAAAAGCAACCTGGATCATTATCATTATAAATATCTCTGCAAACCAAAGAGATGCCAAAACAAATTGCTGGCTTAAAATTAAGCAGAATATGATCGTGGTGTGGTTTAATAGGAAAAGCTTGCTATAGAGTTCAAAAAGCTCCTGAACTTAGAAGATACTTGATGGGCTTCATTTGATCAGAGAACTCTGTATTTTCTCATGATAAATACTATACTGAGATCACACAAACAGGAGAAAGCAGTCCTTTACTCATTCATTCCCCAAACCTAAACCTGCTCAAATGATTATTGGTAATGGTATGCAAAATTAAATTAATTGCTATAGGGGTAGGCACAAATAATTCCCCAATTCATAGTTTTCTTATATATAGGAAAACAAAGGAGTAAACAATGGCCAGGGTTTTAAACTTTTCTATGTTGGTCGATTCAAATTTACCTTAACTAAGGAATTTTTCTCCTCCTACAATCCAAATAAAATTACTAGACCATGATTGTAAAAACAATCCAGGATAGATCTTTTCCAATGGAAGGGGGAATGGAAACTGAAAGGAGTAGCTAAGTACTAAATCACAATTTATGTTTTCCAAACTGGAGTATCCTGTGCACTGTTTCAACTAGCAATTAGAAAACAAGCACAGCGTTTTGACAAGAATCTGGACTGTTGGAATATAAATTAACTAGAAGTTAAAGTGCTACATGTTAAAAAAGCAATTATATTGATTTCATTGCTGTTTTATGAGTTATTTTATTGCTGTGAAAGCTTTAGGACTCTATGTAAGCAGAAAAGTAGGATTCATATATTGAGTGGTAATGATGATAATTATGGTAATATAGATATTCAATACCTGAGTTTGGTGTTTATCTGAAGAGCTTTTGCAAGCATCTTTGCACCCATGTCACCCATAGCATTTCCACTAATATCAATTTTTGTAAGGGATGTATTGCTGCCCAACGCATTGATAATGATAGTAATCTCTGTTTTCAGTTTAGAATCTGCTAAAGAGAGAGACTGCAAAGGCTGGGAAATAAGCAGATAAAACAAGTTTTCAACATCTCTTTTCAAAATCTCAGATCAATTGAAAATAGAATCTAATTAGATGTGCATGAAATCCCCCAAAATGTCCAACAAATAATATAAAAATAAAATACAGAACAAGAAGTCAAGAAAAAATGCTCATTATAATATTGTGTTATATTATCTTAACACATATAAAACACAGACCTGTTTAACATGAATTGCAGCGTGTTCCAAAAATAAAACACAGATCTGTTTAACTTGATGAATTGCAGCGTGTTCCAAAAATATTTGTCATAAGAAATATGTCACATTTAAATTGTTATGGGACTTTAAAAATAATTAAGATACCTTTATCTCGAACTTAGCAGTCTTAATTGCATAGGCAGTCTGTATGACTACATTGTTCAGCCCCGATTAGGAGAGGGTTGCAACAACAGAAGTCTCATTTGCAAGCTTTATGAATTAATGAACACAGATCAAAAAGAACAAATATATATATTTTTAAGTCTGAAAATAACTCAGTAACCATTCTTTTAAAAACATGTTTAAACGTTGCAATTTTCCTCTTATTCCCAAACCCATAGCCTGAGGCTTTGTAACTTTTATTTTTCTAATCTGGTGTTTTAATAGTTTTTTTCCCCAAAGCAAGCATTGCCATTAGCAAAATTCCCATGGTTTTGGCAGCGACCAAGCTGATTCCTAAAAGGCTGGAATCTACCCAGTTATAGGCCACCTCCTCTTCTCTAGTTGCTGATTTTCTTCTATGGCTATTTTAGTTTGTGTTATTGTAATTGGAGGAAAAGCACAACAGCATCTAACTGTATATCACTAGAGAAAGTAGACCAGGATTTGTCTAAAGTGATGGTTGCCAGAGGCTTGAGAGAAAGGCTGCCTCAGAAAGACACTGGATTATTGTTTCTTCTAATATTGCTGTATCTTGTGGTGACCTACTTGCCAAATGCTGGTTGATGTGCAGGGAAATAACCCCTTCTTTTTCTGTATAAATATATGCTTGGCGCTCTCTCTCTCTGTACGTATGCCTTTATTACCTTTGTAAACAATTCAAGCTGGTGATCTAATACTCCTTCCTCCTCCTATTTTCCTCACAACAACCTGTGAGGTGAGTTGGGCTGAGAGAGAATGGCTGGGCCAAATCAACCAGGCCTAAAGCGAACTAGAACTCACAGTCTCCAGGTTTTAGCTTAGTGCCTTAACTACTAGACTAAACCTGCTGCCTGAAACCCTATGGAGAGTGGAGAGGGATTTGTTGCTTCACAGATTTAACAAATGAATAAAGGTCTCCTGATAAAGCTGTACTGTGGCTATGCAGTAGCTCTCTAAAGCGACCTACCTGGTGCACTTTTTTTATACAGGTTTGACAGGCAGGTTGCATCAAAATTGCAAGAACATTACTTATAGTTAAGGGTCCTGACACATGGCTGAACCCACTGCTTTAGGTATCTATCAGAAACTGTGTCCTCCCCAGCTGTAACCCCAGTCCATGAGCAATTGGAAGGTGTTTTTTCACTGTCATGGAAATCCAGCAATCACTACATCTTAATCTGTCACGACATTACCACTAGCTTCCTCATTAGAGGTAGAATAGAAACCAGCTCTGAAGACAAAGCAAATTACAAAATTATGCAGATATATTTAATAATGTTTCATGGACTGAAAGAAAGCACACTAGACTGGTTGCCTAGATGTGTTCTAAATGTGGCAGGACACACTGCTTATTGCATAATAACAAATATCTAAAAATCCATGCAAATACTGAAAAGTGCAACAGTAATAAAGATGGGTGCCTTTCCCCCCCAACATCACATGCTACAGTGATACAACTGAACTGGCACTTAATTAAAAAATAAAACAGGATTGTTGCGGTGGTTTTTTCGACAGCTTAAAGAAAGATTACTACCTCTTGCTTCTCCATGCAACCTTTAAGTCAGCTATTACAAACTAACTTGAAACTTTCTGCAAATTAGAAAACCAGTGGACTGCAACTATATAATTGAAATGCCTATACTTGATACAGAAATGCAAACATTTTGTTTAAATGACAACAACATTCATTTGACTAATCTCTAAGTGCTTCTTTGAAATAATTTAGAAAGGATTAGCTTCAGATTGCTATGGTATTTGGGAATGGTAGCAGTTAAACTGAAAATAAAGTAATAAGAGGTTCCTCTTTCAATGAGCTCAGCAGAATGTGTTTACTGTACATGGCAAAACATTTAAAAAACATCAGTAGAAAATATAGACTTCACTCTCATTACGGAAAGTGTACAGGTAATCCTTGAGTTACTAATGTTATAGAGCCTGCCAATGACATTCATAACCCGAGGATTCATTTGATTGAAACACATTAAATGAATGTGATCACTCCCAGAAGGAGCAGCTGATAATCAGCTGGGACGTGGTGGGGACATTGGCTGACAGAGCACTGGGGGGAGGCCATGCCACTGCTCTGCTCATCAGGAAGCAGCTGAGCGCCGATCAGCTAGGCTTCAGAAAGCAGGCCGGCATCTGAGATGCGGCCAGAGGAAACAACTGTGTGTCGGAGCTGGTTGGCGGAGAAGCGAAGTGCCGATCAGCTGGAACTCTGGGAGCAGGCCGGCAGCTGAGTGTTGGATTAGACGCGACCAATGATTCTGGGCTATTAGCGGTGGGTGGTAGCTGAGGGGGTGGGGTAGGCATGCACATAGGGGACAAACACAGTTAGCACTGATTTTGTTTGTTTGTTACTCCATGCTGGGTTTTTACGCTTTCCAGGATAAAACGCTTCAAACCAAACTATCTTACTTGTGGTTTTCTTGGTGCTGGATACTCAGAACGTGACAGCTGCAGCAGGCCATCCAAGACCTCCCCCAATCCACTGAGATACCTCATGCACCTCTGGGGTCCACATAATTGTTTCCCCACCATCCTGCCCTGCTGGGTCTCCACAGACTGGGCCTGCTTTGCTGGCGTCCTGGATTGCACTTACTCCTCCCCATCCCATTTCCCATGGATTACTTAATTTTTGAAGAGCTCCAGAGCTCGAGAACAGGCTGACCCACTGGCAGAGAAGCCAAAGTGTTTTATTCAGATGATGGTGAAACTGTAAGAATGTGAAATCTAAGGAAACCATTTTTGCCAGCTTCTGAGTAAAAGACTTCAGCTTGGGGCCATGTGGCCAGCAGATCTCTGGGAGTAGAAAAGGCCTCTTGCTTCAGGGATTGAGGCAGCAGCAGCAGCCAATCAACAAGGACCTGGCTTCCTTTGTCTCATCGGGCTGAACTGCAAGCCGCCTGATTGGCTACCACGCCCCAATCCCTGAAGCTGCTCATTCGAACTAGCCAGTCAGCAGCAAGCAAGAGGCTGCTGGATGCTGGCCAGATTGGTCCCAAACTAAGCCTGCAGGCCCTCATGCCAGAGAAGCCAGTCTTTTATTCAGGTGGGATGAAACTGTTTTCCTTACATCTCATGTTTTTACAACTTCACAGGCTTCTGAATAAAACACTTTGGCTTCTCTACCATTTGGGCCAGCCTATTCTGGAGCTCTTTGAAAAGTAAGCACACTAAGTATGGGGAGCCCTGCAGAGGGCTGAATGGAGCCTCAGAGGCTCCATTTCGACTTGTAACAGGCCTCTGGACCCCCAAACAGGGCTTCCAAGAGGCAGATCTACCCCTCAGAAGCTCCACTTTGGCAGGCAAGGTCCCAGCCAAGACCTCTGGAGCCCCAAATGGAGTGTCGGTGGGGTGTTGGATGAACCCCTTGGAAGATCCATTTTCACTGGCAACGTTCAGGGCAAATGTGGCAGATCCTCTGCAGTTGTTTCTAAGGGTGAACAACTGCCGTGGTGCTGCAAGATTCATAGTTTCAGGAATGAGGGAAACACTGTGTCTGCCTGTGTGTGTATGTCTTTGTGTGTGTCCCTTTTTAAAAAATAAATAACTCAAGGTGGAGAACATACATAATACTCCTTCGTCCTCATCTGCATTGACTCAAATCAATTTCACTATAAACTAAATCGGAAGTTGTGGGAGCACCATCAGTTGAGACTTTCAAAAAGAGATTGGACTGCCATTTGTCAGAAATGGTGTAGGGTCTCCCACTTGGGCAGGGGGTTGGACTAGATGACTTAAAAGGTCCCTTCCAACTCTGATTATCTGTAATCTGTAAATCTTTACTGACATGTATTTTGATTTATCAGCCATCAGGGACCAAAGAACAAAATTATTCTTACAAATCAGGCAAGTAATACCATTTAATGACAACAAATAAACAAAACCAGAAAATAAAGTATTGGTTGATGTTGCAAGTTAAAAGAAAGGACAGGAATATTTAAACATTATTTTCTATTAAACTTCAAAGACTGTTATGCTACATAAAATAAAATATAGATCCTTAAAAAAATTAATGTTAAAATACCTTTTAGAACAGCTGACTTCCTATTTTTTATATAAATCTGAAATGGTAAATTCATATGAGCTATATTTTCACATATTAGCGTAATATGCTATGATTCCTTAGGTGACATTAAATAATAAAAATACTTACTGAATCTTCATCTTGAATCATCTGTACTAAATTATCAAGCACCGGAGATAGATTTCTGAAAAAGGCAGCAAGCAAGAGAAAAAAATGAAATTGCTTACTTGTCTTATTTTTTTTTAAATGAAATAAAATAAAAATAAAAATCTTACTTGGATTTCATGTTGTTGAAATTTTTGCCCAATGCCAAGTGCCTTATTGATCGATTTTTACTAAGCCAGATTATAAGTGTTGAAAGATCAGACTCTAGGCCTGTTAAGAATTAGATTGAAATATAAAATTAAAATGTTTCCATTGAGCACTTTTTTCAAATGAATTTAAATTAACCATATAAAAATTAGATGATATGATCCTGCTCCCAACAGTAAAGTTGTTTGGTAACATACTGTAAATAAATAGAGAAGAAAGCTGGAAGCCATTGAATTGCTGAACTACAACTTCTCTGTATTTGAGTCCAACTGATTTCAGTGAGATTCTTGATCCAGGATGAAAGATTTGAACTATTCCATTTCTTTCTAAGATGTACAGGATTACACCAGGCATATATATAATATGCTTAATCATAAAGTATTCACTATTAGGAAATAGGCAATTTTAACATCCCACACATAGTATCTAAACTGTCCCATGAGCAGCCAGAGTAATGCTGCCTAAAAATCCACTGTGATCTATGGTAGTTTATGTTTAACTAGTTGCACCAACACTATTATTATCCTGCATTTTGATAACCATTTCAACTATTCTGCAAACCACAAAAGGTTTTATCAACTAGAACCATTTTGCTTGATGCCAATACAATCACTTTGTATGATTTGTATTCTTTAAACAGTTTTCTCTCTGTACAGTATTTGAATCATTGTCAATAGTCCACCTTACCGTTGTCTGAAATATCAAGGCTGGCAATGTTATGAATTTCTGCTATGCATCCTTCTAAAACTTGTGCACCAGCTGATCTTAGCTGGAGGAAAAAAGAAAATATTAGATAATTTAGCAGCTAGACAATGTGGAACAATTGGCTAAAATATTACAATATGCTTCAATAGTTCATGTGTCTATTAATTGTTAATATGTGGTTTAACCAATTTTACATTTAATAAGACATATATGTTACAAATGATAATGCTAATTAAAAATTGACCTCTTAAGTAATATCTTTTTAATGGAAGTCTACAGCAGCTCCCATAGATATTCCAATGATTTAAACAACATTCAGGTTTGTGCCTAGGTACCAATTCCCAAGGTTTTACAATCTCTTTAATAAAGACTTAATTATACTCAACATGACTCTTGGCCACCAAGCTGCTGACTTGACACTTAAGTCAATTGAAACAAGAAAAAGAGAACATACAGAGCCATGCAATATTGCAGTAAACTCTGAAGTGCAAGTACAAGTCTGTATTTCACTAAACAAAATAAAGGCCTCTCTTGCATTAGGAAATATCTGTGTTCATGGAACCTCCATCAGAAGAACTATGAACAACCATGGTGTGCAAGGCAGGGTTGCAAAGAGAAAGTTATTGCTCACCCAAAACAATATTGCTACCAGTCTACAGTTTGCAAAAGGCCATGTGACTAAGCCAGATGGCTATTGGAAGAATGTGGATGAATGAGACCAAAACAGAACTTTTGGCTTGAATATAAAGTGTTATGTTTGGCAGAAGGCTAACAATGCATTCCAGCATAATAACTTTGCCCCGTCTATGAAACATGGTAATGGCAATTTCATGATTTGGACTTACTTTGCTGCCTCTGAACCAGGACAGCGTGTCATCATTAACAGATGTATGAATTCTGAATTGTACCAGCAAATTCTATAGGAAAAAGTCAGGGTATCTAGGCAGCAATTGGAGTTCAAGAAAATGTGGGTCATGCAACAAGACAGTGACCCAAAGCACACAAATCATACTTCCAAATAATGGTTAAAGCAGGGGAAAGTTAATGCTTTAGATTAGAATGGCCAAGTCAAAGTCTTGATCTTAATCCTATAGAAATGTTGGGGAAGGAAGGACCTAAAGCAAGCACTTTATGCAAGGAAGCCCACCAATGTCTCTGAGCTGAAGCTGCTCTGTAAGGAGGAATGTGCTAGCATGCTGGTGTGCAGGTCTGATCAATAATTATAAATGTTAGTTCAATGTTCCAGTTATGGCCAAAGAGGGCTATAGCAGTTACTGAAAGCAACAGTTCACCTACTTTTGCCACACTCAAACATTAGCTTGTATAATTTTCCTCATTGAATAAATGAACAATTACAATGTTTCTGATTAATTTATTTCGTTGGATTTTCTTTACCCATTTTTAGGTGTGGTATGTGGAAAGCAGATCACATTTTAGGCTATTTTTATGTAGAAATATTGAAAACTCAAGAATTTTTAACCACTATTGTACTCTAACTTCCCAACTCTTTCCTGTTTCTCTGATCCTGAAAAGCTATGCAGGGTTAGATGTGGTAAGTACTTCGATCAGAGATCACAGGGCTCTCTGCTGATTAGGTTGGGAATTTAAAAAAAATTAAATAAGATGCCAATGCATAGTTAGATTAAAATACCATCTTCTACCTAGAAAGGATGGGATGAAGCCCAAATGTCACTCTTTCATAATTTAGATTAACAATGAACACTACAAAAATTGCAGATTCTTTGGAATTATGATATTTTCTGCAAAAATGTAATTCCACTTTGGAATATTAAATAATAAACGCCTGTCATTTTAAATAAATAAAACTGTACATATGCATTTGGGAATTCCCAGCCTAGTAGGGAATCCTAGACAAAGGCAGTTTAAAAATTGGTATATTTTCCAGTTTTATCACAGGAAATTGCTGGCAGTGACCATAACTATTCTTTTGACCATAACTGTTCTTTGACCATTTCATTCTAAACCTGTTATGCTGTGGTCAAATATCAGCATCCAAGGCATGGAAGAAAAAACTGTGTAATGGATAGGCAGGAAGTGCGATGCTTAAGGGTAAATAATTAAGAGGCTGCTAGTTAAGCCATGATGTGTACTTACACAGTGACCAAGCTAATGGAAGCAGAAAGAAAGAAAGGAAAAATGTTAGCACTGAGCAACTAAAGTATTTTATATATTAAGATCAACAGTATACAAAGGTATGAAGTTTGGTTCAGAGTTAGTATGCCAGATGTTTGTTGCTGGATATATTTGAGATGATTTTTTTGCATGTTTCAGTGATGAAATCCTGAGAGTCTGGACAGAGAAGTCTGAGCTGCTATGCTTTCTGTTTCATATGCATACAATCCCTGATAAGGAATGGATTCATATCAATAAATCAGTGTATTTTGCCATTTTATTTGAAGACACTAACTGCATCTATGATAAAAAGTAAGGTTTCAGAATAGCCTAAAGAGACCTTACACTTAAGAATACAAGAAATATAACAGCAGATTAATGCTGGCCAATAACTGCAAGAAAGGTTTTAATTTCAAACAAAACAGAGAACTTTTTAAAGTTTTGTCCATGAACTTCTAAACCCTTAATTATTTTTTAATGCAGACTTACATGTGGAATCAATCTTTCCATCTGAATCTTTCCTTTTCCAGAACAGAGTGTCATGTCCTGTTGCTGTTCATGCACATACTTGCATGGGAGACATTCAGGTTTTGCAAATTCAGTGCACTTTTAAAGACTACTTATAAAGCACGATGACATGTACAAAGTATAAAGATCATATATCTAAAGAGGACAATATTATTTTTGACATGGATGCCATTTGTAAAGGTTTCCTACCTCACAGTTACTCAGATCTAGAAGTACCTCCTTCAAATTTTGATTACAAGCAAGACCAAGTAAGAGCGCTCTGAAAAATAAATTGGAATTATATGGAATACCGCTGTAAAGTTTACTGAATCAGCAAATCAGAGAAGTCATTTCAATTATATTGCTGTTCTTTAAGAATATAGTCATTTGGTATATTATTCCTTATTTGGACTCTGAAAGAGATATGCTAGATAAGTTATGCTTTTTCAGGACAAACCATGCTATGGAGAGCTATAGAGGTTCAAATGTACAGGACCTCCAGTTTCACTCTGCACGTGAGTGTTCTTCTTTATTTTATGGTTTGAAAATTGAGGAACATACTAAGCAAAGTCTCACATGTTGACATAATGACAAACAAATGCCATGAAAACATCATTCTGCAATGTCTTTAATCTTCTAAATAAAGCCAAAACATTTTAATATTAATTTCATCAAAGTGTATTACACTTAAACTGTTAAGTGCAAAAATATCTAAATACTTCAAAAAATAAGCAACTTAGAATATAAGATGGAAAAATTGCTATATTTTATAATTCATAAATCAAAGAACAAACAATTGCTATATTTTATAATTCATAAATCAAAGAACAAACAAACTGTAAAGTAGGCATATCAACCCATAGCCCTGGACAGCTAGTAATGTGATCCTACAAGATTGTAAATTTTTAATATTATTATGTGATTTGTATACATTTAAATATTTTCTATATTTTATATGCAGACCAAGACAATTTCTCTTCACTCAGTGGAGCCAAGGCAAGCCAAAAGATTAGACATCCGTGCTGTAAAGTATCCCATAAGGTTTTTTTCAATCTGAATTAAAAGATTTTTTTGCTACACAATGTATTAAATTGTCATATTCAAGTCTAGATAAACTGTAGGACTGCTTAGATCTTAACCCTTTCTCCTACATATGAGTGAAGATTGGACATCAAAAGTCAAGTCAAAGTAAATTCATACTGAATATTTCATTTCTGACATTCATTCCATGTAAAGCCAAGTAGCTATTCTCAAACTTACAAAACATCATATGAGTTATTTTCCTAACCACAGTAAGATTTTCATAAAACATTTTCCCACTGAAATAAAACAAAATCTTGAAAGAAAAAAATGCTTACTTACTTTAGAGGCTCAGGTGCAAGTTTAGTTCCTGAAAAGTTGATTTGCATTAAAGCAACTGAACTGCTGAAAAACTGCTTGAAGGATGGGGGAATTTCCTTGTTCTTTCTTTGAAGAAGATTTAAAAAAACCCAAATCAAATTCTATAAGCTCAAAAGATCTTCAAAGTCAGCATAAGAACCCACAGTTGTATAGTAATTATACATAAGAGAAATTAAAGTGCTACATATATTTTATACGATACTTGAATAACATTCACTGGCCACTTTTAATAGCAATAGCACTTAAGACTCATGTACTGGTTTACAGTGCTTTACGGCCCTCTCTAAGTGGTTTACAGAATAAGCATACCCCCAACAATCTGGGTCCTCATTTTACCGACCTCAGAAGGATGCAAGGCTGAGTCATCTTGAGCCTGATGAAATTTGAACTGCCAAACTGCAGTCAGCTGGCAGTCAGCAGAAGTAGCCTGCAGTACTGCATTCTAACCACTGAACTACCACAGCTTTTATCTGGATCAATGATTATAGTTGGATGAATGAACTGAAAACAAACTTAAACCACAACTTTTCACATAGCCTTTTGGCTCTTCTCTATGTATAAACACTGCATGACATGCCTACCACATCAGTGTAGGAAATTAATATATTTGAAAAGATTCAAGTGGATAAATCTCAATTAGGTGTAACATTATCAGTGTTGTTCATAGCACTGATGATGTTACCTAGTTTGATAAAGAAACATCTGCAAGAAAACACAAACTCAGACAGCATAATATTTTGAATGCTGACCTGTGTGAAAAAACTGTCCTTGACAGATTTAGGATGGCAAGATGCTGAAGGCAGCCATGAAGAACTGCTCCAAACACCTAAATTGGAAAGGAATTAAATAGTATGTATGTACATAAAACAATTTGGAATATAAAAGTGGGGATTCTCTATAATAAATTAATAAATGTTACCATGTCTAATGCACACTCTGTATTTGATAAATCCAGATGAATTATGGCATTTGGCTGAGCCAAAAAATTACACAGGGACTAGATGTGTGAAAGAGAAAGAAATAAGTTTAGTTTTCTTATTATTATATTTTTATCTTAACTCCATGTACACAAAACAGTACATAAACAACTTATTTTTAGCATACAGACATTACCACATGGCTTATTTTGGAAGATCAACAACCTTGATGTTAATAATCCATCCACTTTCATTTTCAGTCAACAATGATTTTTAATTAAAATAAAAAAATATTAATGTTTTATTTTATTTATTACATTAAAATAACCACCTTTCCTTTTTCTTTTTTGTCTTGTATTTTTTTACTAAAGCAATAATGAAAGAAAAAAAGAAACAACTGTACTGTCACACTATATCATCCATCTTTCTGTCAAATAGCATAACATTCCCTTATCATTTAAAGCCAAACATTTGCAAAAGCAAATGAGTGCCATTTATTTGCATCTGCAACAAAGTTTTTCTTTTCTGGCTAGCATGCACTTTACTATGTCCTTCACCTAAGGGAAATAAGAGCATTTTAGGAAACTTGAAATGTCCATTCTTAAGTTTGTCCATTCTTAAATGTCCATTCCATTCTGGAAGCTGTAATTTCATCACAACTATTACAAAAATTAAATGGAAAAAGTCTTGTTATATAAAAAATTAGATTAGAACACCTACTGAAAGATCATCACCTCGAAGAATATTTCCTGAGAGATCAAGGTGGGTGAGAGTGGTAGCTAACAGCTGGTTGGCATTCAGTGACTGTGAAAGGCTGTTCACCCCTGTAACAAAATGACCAAAATTGCTTCTTTGTCCAGTAATGAATTCATGTATTTCCTGCAAGTATAGTTTCCAAACTGATTTTTTTTGTTCTGCACCTCATCAAAAGAATATTAACGTTTAAAAAATCTATATTAGTAAAGCTATCCTGGAGACGGCTCCAAAATTTTGTGAAAGAATATAATTCCCAATCTCCCACAGAAGGAAAATGATATCGTTGTACCTTAACAGACACAAATTGTAATTTGTATTTGTTTCTGCAAGCAATGTGTAGCTGCTTCACACACAACTTCACACAGGACTATTTTAATAGTGCTTTGAAAAGAAGCAATATTTTCTGTACAATCATTCCCTTTAAATTTCACTTAAATATAAATGCAGGTAGTCCTCAACTTACAACCAAAATTTCTGTTACTAAATAAAACATTTGTTAAGTGAGTTTTGCTCCATTTTACAACCTTGCTTGCCACAATTGTTCAGTGAATCACTGCAGTTGTTAAATTAGTAACATGGTTGTTAAGTAAATCCCGCTTCCCCACTGACTTTGTTTGTCGGAAGTTTGCAAAAGAGGATCACATGACCCCAGAGCACTGCAAAGGTCATAAATATGAATCAGTTGCCAAGCATCTGAAAGTTGATCATGTGACTACAAGGATGCTGAAATGTTGTAAGTGTGAAAAACAGTCATAAGTCTCTTTTTCCAGCACCCTTGAAATTTCAAATGGTCACTAAGGGAGCTATTGTAAGTCAAGGACTTCCTGTATTAATATCAACTGATCTTCAAAGGATGTGTGAATCATAACTAGAGTTGGCAAACAATAATTAGAGGACAATGTGAAGACTGTAATTATTCAGGATTAATTACAATACAACAGGAATAACTTCTAGCTACTGAATTTACCTAGTCCTTAGTGCCATCAGGCATCCAGACTAAAGGTTACCAAACAAAATTGATGAGTAGGAAAAATCAATAAGAATAAAACCGAAAAGGGTATTTAGCAGAAGAGAGCTAATCACACAGTTCATTAACTGTTTTTACATGTCATATTAAGGTCTGTCTACTTAACAATGGTTTATTGAATAGATTAGTTCAAATGAAACAGATCAATATATGACTTGCTATTGTATGACAAATCATTAAATATTTTACAGAAGACGTCTGTCTGGATAATTTGATATGGATATAATGATGTTGTAAATTAGAAAAAAAAACAGGTGAAAAAAGAAGACAAGCAAGATTCAGTAGTAATCTTAATTTGTAATAATGGTAGCTAATTTGTAACTGTGAGTCCCTGAAAAGTCATCAGTGAATTTATAGACATGAATCCTTTTGCACCTGTGTCCATTAAACTACTGGGAATGATCAGAGTAATGGTTTTAGAGCAGGGATGGGATACTACTGGTTCTGCCCGGTTCTATAGAGATGGTAGCTCTGAAAAGCAGCAGACACAGAAGCGGTTCTATGTTTACTTCTGTTTGGCCCACCCACCTGCCTGGGATCTTACCTGTCCTTTATTTCCGCTTTTTCAACCTCAGCTGCTTAGCGCGGCACAGCTGAGGTGAAAAAAGCAGGGAAAAAGAGGCTTTTCGAATGCTGTGCACCTGTGCGCAGTGCTTTTCAGCTGTCTGGGCGGCACAGCCTAAGGTTATTTTACATGCACAGCGCGCATCAGGCATACCTGCACGCAAAATCCCACCCCTGTTTTAGAGGAAGCACAAATAGTGTAAGGTGGATAAGTAAATATTGTGAATTTACAAATATTAATTCAAAGAACTAGAATTATAGGCAAAATGGTCTGTGTAATTCATACACATAAGTCATTTTTCAGTTACCAGACTAGTAGAGAGCTAGGACTACAGCAAAAATAATTCTGCTACCCTACCACTCGGATCTGAAATTAATCAAAGACAAACAGCTGTGAAAATGGTGTAGCTTAGCAAATGTTACTCTTCTAAAGAATGTTGCTAAGATCATACAGCATTCAGGTAGAAGGAACTTAAAAGGCATGCCTCCAGAATAACTGTCTGGGGAATACTGAACAGAACAACAGATGGACCCATTTGTGAGCTAAGTCACCTGCATGTAAATAACAGTGCTTATTTGCTGCTTGGCTACCCTGTGTGGCTTCAGCTTAAAAAGATCTTAACAAATTTATCTTCTTATTCTCAAAGCTTGAGAAAACAAATTAGCTGATTTTTCCCATAGAAAAATTTAATACACAGTAAGACAACCTTAGTTAGCACAATTGAAATCCAGGGCACTGTAGAATGTTCTATGATTGCCTCCCAATTTCTTGACTTTCTTATTCATACAGGTAGTCCATAACTTACAACTGGTTTCTCAGCGACCATTCAACTCTATGATAGATCCAGGGGTGGGATTCAACTAGTGATACTACCGGTTTGGTGACTACGTTTTGGGCGCAACCTTAAGCTGTGCCACCTAGACAGCTGAAAAGCACTGGACACAGCTGAGCAGTGTTCAAAAAGCCACTTTTTTCCTGCTTTTTCAATCTCAGCGATGCGGTGCAAAGCAGCTGAGGTTGAATAAGCAGGAAATAAAGGACAGGTAAGAGTCCAGGCGGGCAGGTGGGCCAAACAGCAGCAGACACAGAACCGGTTCAGTGTCTGCTGCTCTTCAGAGCTACCGGTTCTATAGAGCCGGGCAGAACCAGTAGCATCCCAACCCTGGATGGATCTCTCCAGGACTACTTGTTATCCAGTTCTGAAGTTTTGATGGCCACCCCTCCCTTCCCACAAAGATGCATTTATGACTGTTTGCAGCATCCCAGTCACATGACTCTGGTGTATGCATTTATTTCCAGTTTTTGGCAAAAAAGCCCCATGGTGAACAATGGGTTCACTTAACGACCATGACATTCACATAACAACTACAGCATTTGTTTTTACAAATACAGACAGGTCCAGTCATGTGATATCCCCTTCATGACTATTACAACTTGTGACAGTAATGGGCAGCCTCCATTACAGTTGTAAGTCGAGAAGTGCCTGTATTATGGTAACGCTTCGGCCACAACACACTGCAGTAGAATTCGAAAGAAGGTGAAAGAGAAACAGCCTTATTCGGAATTTGAAAATGGGAAATGCAAAAGATGGTTTCATTGATGTACTGGCATGGACAAATTGAAAGAGATCCTAAATTGGTGGGTCAAATGGTGTAACTTCCAAACCATATTATATATTTCATTACAGATATCTTCTGAAGTTGAAAAGTGGACTGATTGTCTACTTCTGTATTAGGTGAAGGACAATGAGGGGTGTCAGATACAGAGCAATAGTTCAACTACTGTCATCTAAAACGTTTCTTCCAAATTATAATGCCTAACATAAAAGTTCTTGTCCTGTACAGAAGCCATTCCCAAGACTCTATCTGGTGCATGAGGAAGCTATAATTAAGACAAAATGTGGATAGTCAAAGGGGGTCCTTTGGGAGGAGCTATTGGAGGAGGCTTGAGATGAATGGAGTGACAGATTTATCAGATGTGGGACTGCCTGGGAGCTTGAAACTATTGAACCTGATGAAAGGAAAGGTTCCATTTAGTATGGAGGGGGATGGAGAGATATGGGTGTCTCTTGGACCTTATGGACCAAGAAAATTAGACAATGAGGCAATAGAATCAAATAATACAGGATACTTATTGTGTCATAATGATATGTAAAAAGAAACCGTAAGTCTTTCAGGGATGATGTAATTGTACTGTTCAGGATGTAATAAAAATAAACTGAACTTGAGAGGACAGACAGAAAAGATCCTGAAGAAAAATATCTGTGAAATACATATTCAGTTGCTCACATTTTCTCTTTAATATGGAGTTGAATATCATGTGTATGGAGCAGATGACTAGAAGTGGAGAATTTAGTTTTACTGGACCAATCAGCAGTGTCAAAACTTGTGGCAAAAGAATCAGTGAAGCAGACTGGAAAACTTCTCAAAATAAAATGACCTGAATAATCATGCCTCCTTGGTTAACTGCTTAAGATCACATACGGCCTGCCAGAGATTGGAGGATTTGGTGGTGTTACTATGATGAGAAATTTGGTGTCCTGGTGTGAGTTCACCCTAGTCAGGTGTTGGAAATGGCAGAGTCTGAGCAATGGAAATGGCAAAGAGTCTGGCCTTGTTCTTTAGGTGCTGAAGTCACCATGAATCCAGTCAAATTATTACTGCTATGGAAGAAGCAAATTGTTATGGACTTGTTTAGTAAAATTCTGACATTGATATCATGATTATACAACATGCCAACCGGTCAAGCACATCAAATGGAAGAATCCAATGGTGAAAATGCGTTGCAGCTAATTTTGGCTGCCATGGACAAAACAGTTATGTGATGCAGGACATTGTTCAAACTTATTATTTATCTTATCCTTGGAAAACTATGAAATGAATAAATACTCAGATAATAGAGCTTAAAAAGAAATATATTTCATTATAATTAAGCCAATTGTTATATACCTTTAGGTGATAATGAGGTTTTAGATAAATTTAAATGCATCAGCCCCTTTGGTAGTTTGGCAAACTGAATACTTAATGAAGATACTCCTGTAAAAGAATAAAAATGAGGCCCATATCAAAAGTGAAAACATATTTGCAGTGTAATTACTGTTTACTTTATTTAGTTTTGTTTATTTTATTTATCAAATTTAGAAACTGCTCATCTCCCTCACAGCAGGATTCTGGGAAGTGTACAAGTAAAATATTAAAATATAAAAGCTGTATATGAAACTGTTATGTGAGGATTGGAGACTGTATCACAACATACATTTTATTACGCATGTTGTGATACAGTCCCTCTATTCCATGGATATTCATGTCCCATCTAGTTATTAAGCATCATCTGTCAACAAACTAACATAAGTGATCATAGATATATGAAAGAGGAAAAGTTCTTCACTAACAATTGTAAGTATTTACGATGCAGTAATAGAATTCATAATATTGTTTGATTTCAAGAAAAACTGAAATAAATATACTAATCCTCTTATTGCGCTTGTATTATGAGTGGGAAAGGAAAGTGTGATAGTACCTCTGTCCTCTAGAGGGTTGTTAGCAAGATTAATTGTGTGAAGTCCTGAGGTGGGATTGTGGGATAGAGCATTGGCCAGCTTCTGTGCAAAATCTCTAAGAAATAAAGAAAAACATAAAAAAATGTACTTTATTTTGCATTATACCATTTTCATGAGTTTAATATGAACTGGTTATAGGCTACACTGAACTAAGGAGCCTATTTAGAATATTACATTCAAGTACATGGGTTTGCACATATATTGTTAGTTGCAACAATTGATTTATAAGTGGGATGCTACACTAGGTATGCAGGTGTACATTGGGCAGGAAAGGTTCCATGTCTACTTTTAATATCCTGTTTTCTATTATTTTTGATGAGATATAAATTATACAGCAGTTTGGAAATAATTCACACTCAGCATTTCATGTGATCGCAGTACAAGATGCAGCTGCTTTGAAGACTTGCAGCCAGATGCTACATTCACCCACCATTACTCTGAAACATCTTTCTAGAGCCAAATCACTGCATACCTCTAATACACATTATTGAGTGATTCAAAACAGACATGATATTTTTATTTTATCTATGCTGCCTAATGGCAAATAAAATACATATTTATACATATCAGCAAAGTTGTTCAACCTCAGATGGATTCTCCAAAGGAGTAGCTCACTTGGCCTAGATTGCATTTGTTCATATTATTTTTTAAAGATTGCTAATCTCATTTATAGACATATGCACTTTTATGAATGTTGTATGTTTTAAGCTATGTTGCAAAGACATTTAATAATTAAGATATAATCTTGATTTCTTATATTTTGTACAACTACTTAAAAATAGGCCTTCCTCAATACAATCACACAGCCAAGCTGCTATCAACAATTGTTTTAAGTTATGAATATCTGGGGGGGGGGTGTCCTTGGTGCTCTCTGAGCTTGGTAGTTTTCTTGCAGATTTCATTACCCAAATTAAGCACCAAGGACCCCTCATTTCAATCCTGAGCTGCCAATATTCTCCTTTATAAATGTATATAATGGATCCTCCCTTCCATCCCCAAGTGGCATAAGAGCAAGCCATTCATTCCATCAGAGATTTATTTTCTAAAAAACCAATCCTATATATACTTCTAGTATGAATAAACCAAAAGGGTAACCCACAAAACTGTAACAAGTATAGTAGTAATGCTAATGTCACATTTGCATACTATGACTCCTGGAAAATAAATTTCAAATAGATAGTTTGTAATTGTAACAAAGCTGTCTACAGTAAAACTATGCTTGGAAATAACTGCAATAAGTAAATATGCCAATTCAGTTTAATGCCATTAACCCCCAATAAATATAATGCAACACTGCAGCTTCAGACTTGCAACTTCCTCTGATGTTATTAGGCTTTATTAAAAATGTTAGTGTTGATTAATTAAAAAGAATGACTTACGTCCTAAGACCAGCATTCTCTAGTACTAGCTCTTCCAATCTACTGGATCTGCTCACAACTCTTAGGATCTGCTCACAAACATCAGTGGACTGTCATGAGAACAATGATGCAATATTAAGAACCAAAAGAAACGTATTAGCAATACAAGAAGTTGAGAGGTACCTGGTGAGTTGAGAGGTACCTGGTGAGGTGGTACCTTTTTTTGGTTACTGAATAATATAAAAAGTCTTAACAGTGGTGCATAGCATGACTTACAGATAATTACAGACAATGAATTCATTCAAGTTCATGCAGTGATCTAGTCACAAAACTCTACAAATTCAGTTTGGTGCCCCCTACTACAGCACAAAGAACCAGGTTTTGTCAGCTATGATGTAACCCATGAGGTAAAAATATCACACATATTTTTTCTAGAACAGCTGAATAGCAATAATTGTTGGCAAGTTCATGGAGAGCTCAGTAAACTTATTGATATACTTTCCTTCTTATTCATATTAGAACAGTGATCCTAACCAGTCATAAGGAAAGTTCTTATGTCAATTACAAAACTAATATAAGCCCAGATGTATTTTTAATGTATTTAGCCTTCTATTCCTTTAGTTTGATTTTGGACTATATAGTTCATAATGCATCTAAAGTTTAGTAAGACTTAACCTTCTGCAAATATTCTCCAACTTTATGCTACTATCTATATAAAACTGCCCTATTCAAAATTAAAAATGAATAAAGTGCAAAAAGAAACCTGCACAAAATATTTTCTGAACTACTCCTATAGCTTCTAAGAATGCCAAATAATTAAGATAATGCAGAAAATTGAATGTTTTTTTCCCAGTGTTACAAAGTTATACATGTGGGTAGTGGCTTGAGGAATCCTACTATAAGCTTACTTAAGAGTTCAGATCAAAATACAAATTATTCTGCTGATTCTGTTCACTCCATTTTAAATATGCACACATACTTATAAAATATAACTGTTAGCTCTGTCTAAACAAACTAAGTTCACTATAATCATTTCAGTGACATCTTAAATAATAGTACACTTTGATATAACTTGCTTTTTTGAACATATTTTTTGAATTTTCCAAGACTAGGAGGCCAATATCCTTCTAAAGGGCTGTGCAATTTCCAGACTGTTTAAACAAGGAATATTCCACTTCATCCTCTGAAATATTTGTTAAGATTAAATGCTTGTCAGTAATGTTTGTACAACTTAGTTAATTTAATTGCAGCAGAATTATTTTTTAAACAGATCTGTTTACATTTTTTTTTCTTTTTATTAGGACTATAGTGTTTTAAGAATTCTGGATTGATTTTTTTGGGCATCTTTAAAAATGCCTCTAAATACAATAAGCAAACAAAAATGATATTTTTCACTATCAGCTCTCTCCCCTTCTATTCAATGTCTACATGAAATCACTGAATAGAGTCATTTGCCAGTGTGCTCACCAGAAGTATTAATAACAAAACCTAAGCTAAAATACTCAGTACAAATAATAAAAAGCAACTGCCATTGATCATGATCCTTGGGAAAAACACAGTGGCTAGAGACTATTTGATGATACAAGAATAGGTTGAGAAGAGCTAAAAGAAGCAGTTTTCTGACAGATAATCCTGGTGCAGTGGTGTCTATCACAGACCTGAGTATTTTATTGCCCGCAGACCACATTCAGCCTTTGGTTGTCTCTGTCCAGCCTGCATGAAGTTAATTGGAAATTAGAAATCAAATGTAACTAAATGCGCTGTAGGGGGTAGGAGAAAAAGGTACAGCTCATGTGCTCTTTCATGGCTGTGGAAGGGCTAGGAGAGAAAGCGCTCACCCCCTGCTTGAAGCTACCTGAGGAGTTGAGGTAACAGAGTTCTAGAACATCAAATCAGGTTACACTGGTTCAGCACTTCACAACAGTCCCAGTTTCTCATGTGGCTACTTGAAATAGTTAATTGTCCACCCTGTCTATCAGGTCATGAAATATCAGAAGACTTGAACTACTCCTCTTCTATAATAATTATATATTCTACACAACATGTTTCCCCCAAACAATCAAGATACAGTCATTCTGCATCCTAATACTTACTAACTTTAGATCCTTAGAGGAAAGCTTTGTAAACCACTGATTATATTCCAGGGCAGCAACTATTGGAATTAAATCTCTAGGTAAAGAAGAAAAAAATCATACATTGAAACAAAAATTTCTAGACAGAAGTGATTTAGGAGGTTGTAGGAACTGTTTTTTTATTATCATTTTTCTCTTGCATTAACTCTTGAACTATAAGACCTGAGTTTCGACATTTCATTCTTTGCCAAAATAAATGCCTGCTTAAGATTTCCGCAACTAAATTATTTTCAAATTTTGTTTAATCTCATACACATCATTTTAATCTGATAAAACTGTTCCTTTTATAAGTTCTTCATTCAATTAGAATGAACATTTAACATATGTTTACATTTAACGCATTAAATGTTTCTATGTTGACCACAACAAAGCAAGGATTGGTTTCAAAGTTACTTTTTCATCACCATTGTGAACTGCAAATGGTCACTAACAAGGCAGTCACTAATTGACTACTTGTAATATGTTTTAACATTTTACTAGCTCCTTTGAACAAGAAACTATTCTGATTATGTGAAAATTATGAGAATTCCAACTCATTTCCAATACAATTTTAAGTATTTAATTTCAATGAGCCCCTTTCTATTACAATATTGTTTCTGACCAATAAAATACATATACTTAAATGGTATTTTACATATGAACCAATAGTTCACCATTTGTAAAGATAGTCAGGATCTACATGAGGATTTTAAGCTCTTGTTTAAGTCAGCTGTTTGAATCAAGGAGCAACTCCACACACCCCTCCTTATAAAACTGCATTCCGTAAAGTATGAAGAGCTGCAATTAGAAGGAACACTGCTACACCCAATGTATGAATGAAAGTATTTTCTACTCATGTATATCTCATCTCATAATTGCAAAGTAATGAAAACTGAGAGCAAGATGAGCCCTTCACAGCTGTTCAAATCCTGCTGAACAAAAGGTTCTTCTTTAGTATCCAAGGAGATCAGAAGATTATTACTGGACATATAATCTTTACATTAGATGACTAACATACACTTTCATTTATTCAGGATCTTAGTATTTTACCTGTGGTCAAGATGGCTAAAGTCTTGCAAATTTAAATCCCTGGTATCTTGAGTCAGATAAATGGTATCAACATCCTAGATAGATAAAAAAGATGTCATACATTTTAGAGAAAAACAGTTTAATTCATTAGCACAAAATTGCTTACATAATTGATAGGCTCTAATTAAGGCCCTTTTTGTTTCTTTTTGCCTCAGTAGCTGCAAGTATACTTATTTCTATACTTACCCACTGCACTTCTTCCCTATATGGAAAGCCCAGCCAGTCACAAACGCATGCATACATCTGAGAAAACCCACCTAAAAACAAACAAAAAGAACACTAACCATTTATCACTGAGGGGAATAATTCTTAAAAACTGATACACAGATCCTGATAGTAAGATGATTTTATCTCTCTCTCTCTCTGGCACGCATACTATCCTCAAGCACAATATGCAACTCACTGAACCTATTCCTCTAGAATATACAGCAAGGCAGGATACAGCATAAAAATAGCATCTTCCCACACTGCTCAAAATGGCTCATCATTCTAACTATACCTTAGGACTATTTATATTTTTCCCCAAAAGGTAACTCTACATCAGAAATACAACAAAGCTTCCGTGTACTGGTGATGCCAGAAACCCCGTATTTCAGCTAAAAAAGCATACACACTTACCACATGGGCCTAATTCTCCTACAGTTTGACTGTCCCATAGAGTCTGCAGATTAGCCAGCCTGTCTGGGGGCTCCATAATTACTTTCTTCATTATTCTCCTAGAAGCCAAAAGCAAATGCACACATGAATTAGAACTCATCAAAATGTAGTTTGCTGTTTCATACTTATGTACTTGAATTAAAAGTTTCCATTGGGATTGTGTCCCACATCTGAATTTTGAATGAATTATCCCTTAGCTAATATAAATGTTGAAATTCTGTTAGATTTTATCCTTATAAATCTCAAAGCACTCTGTAAAGGTACTTCACAATCTCTGTGATCTCATCTCCATAACATTTGCAATTATCATACTATATGGCAGTGATGGCTAACTTTTTTTGTCATTGCGTGCCAAAAGTATGCACGGGCATGCCTGCACACATAATGCAATGTGTGCGACTCCATGCCCCCCCATGCATGCACATGCTACCCCCCCGTGCATCCACCCCGCTCCTCACGCATGTACGGCAGAGACCCGAAAATGAGCTGGCCGGCGGGAGAAGTGCGTGCATGTACAGTGAAGCTGAGCTGGGACAATGGCTCGGGTGCCTGCAGAGAGGATTCTGTGCACCACCTGTGACACGTGTGCCATAGGTTTGCCATCATGGCTATATGGTTACATCTGATTCTTTAAAAATGCTATTGGACATGGTTTATTTTCTGGCTATTATAAAATGAAACATCTAGTAATTAAGATTCCACATAATGAATTGTTAAAATCTTCACTGAAACATTACTGATATTTTTGAAAACTCAAAATATTTATAAACTGTTTCTAAACTGTTAAGATCACCACCAGAAGCTGCTAAAGAAGGTATTGTACTGATATCCTGAAAAACAGCAGCAACTATAATAGTTGGATAATTGGAGAATGGCAGTTGTTCCCTGGATAGATATTATCTCCCACTCCCAATATTAAGTCTATTAAATTTTCATAAACTTATGTAAAGCATTGTGCAGTGCTTTGGATTTGAAAGGAAAAAAATCCTTTGAATTGTACATAGTGTACATAGTACTTGCCACTACTTCTTTAAAGCAAACACCATTTTTCCCTGAAAAAATGCTGCACTTATGGAGAACAACACAATTCTGGGAAAAGATGCAGTTGCTTTAAAAAATAGTCAATAGATATTACACAAGTGCCCTTCCATGCTAGAAAATATCCTTTTCTATTTGAATCTTTTTTTTTTTTTAACCTTTCTATTCTACCGTTTTTAAGTGGTTTTGAGCCAACATATCTGGTATATTATATCAAAGAATAACTTGCTCTATGTTGTCCATAAGGTACTGTACCGGCTTGATACAAAATATATGGAAACCCACCCCATTTTATCTCCTTTGGATAAATTTAATACATATTCTTAAAAAAGTATCTAGAAATGAGCAGAAGACAAATTAGCATTACTGATACACCCAAATAGAACGAGAGAGAGAGAGAGAGAGAGAGAGAGAGAGAGAGAGAGAGAGAGAGAGAGAGAGAGAGAGATGGAGTCTATTTTGCTAAGCATTTATACCAAGATGTACCTACACTGGAGATAGACCAGGGAATATTCTCCTAAGGCATGTTCCAATATGTGCCAACACCTCATGCACATCTTCAGATGATGTTAACTTCATAGAAATGTTGCACTTTTCAGTTTCTATAATCAGCTGCATAAAAAACCGGGAGACACGAGGTAACCCTTTATATAATTTTATATAATTCTTAAAAATCACAAATACATCAATAATGAATAACTAAAAACAGTGCATTCAAAACCAGTTAGAATCTATGTTTATCTGTCTGAAAAGAGGAAGGTCTGCTGACACATTAACACAGGCAGCTATATGGTTTGCTAGGTAAAGCTAGAGTCTGTTTTCTGACCCACTCTAATCCATGGAAAAACTGCAGTTTAATACCTCCTTATATTATGAGGATGTTTGAATAAATTGGTTATCATAAGATCTCCGATTGACACATTCTGTAAGTGGCTTTTCCAACAACCTGCAGCACTGTTTTCTCTGAATCTTTTTTACAAAGGCAGGACTTCACAAAGGATCTGTGCATTTATATGCTTATTAGCCCTGTACAGTCAGTACCTTGGATTTGATTTTTTTTTTTAAAAAAAAAACGGCTTTGGAACATACATGAGTATGAACTGAGCATATGTCTGCTGATCTTTACAGCAGCTCTCCCCACTCCCTGGAATTGCATGATGGATCTCTCAGCTGCCATGTGAAAAGCTTGCCTGCTTTACAGATTTGAAGTCGAATATGATATTTATGCTTCCAGTGCATAGCCATAGTGTTGGGAGTCTGTGAAGGAAGGGAAACTGGTACAGAAACCCATCTCCATATATTTGAAGAGGAAAATGATTACAGATTAACACTGCTGATACTTTGAAAATGGAATGAAATGGGGAAAAGTGCAATGAATTCTTGGGTCATCTCAGGACAACGGAAAATATGGAAATCCGTCCCAAACCTCATCTCCTAAAGGAGATGGAAGAGGAAATACTTCCCTATGAAATAAGTATTTCAGTTACACCCCTTCTGAATTTAAGAAAAAGTTGTTAGTAATTTGCTCTTACAGATCTCTTCAATTGATGTCCATTAAACGTGTAAGATCATATAATCACAACACTGCAGTATCAACTTAAACCAGGGCTCTCCAAACTTGGCAACTTTTAAATTTGTGGACTTCAATTCCCATGGCTGGGAAATTCTGACTGAGGAATTCTGGGATTTGAAGTCCACAAGTCTTAAAGTTGAAGTCCACAAGTAGTAAAGTTGCCAAGTTTGGAGATCCCTGGATGAAACACAAAGGTATCTTCTATTGATTAACTTCTTGCACTTTCTGCTTTTTAGTTATGGTCTGTGATGCCCAGGTTTACCTAGCTCATATGTACAGTCATAGTAACCTACAAACAATTGTGATCTAGAATGTTAAGATGCTATCCAAATAAGTAAAGTAACAATTTATAGAAGCCTGAGGTTTGAGCACAAAAACAGTCTTAAATATTAAATCCAAATCATGCTTTTTAGTAAGAAAAACATTTGTAGAAGATGCGCATGCATAAAATAAGCCCCAGATAAACCAAATACAAAACCACGGGCTTCTGCTGCATTCCTCTCTCTCTCTTTTTTTTAATAATTTAAAATATTAATAATAAAATATTTTTTATGTTTTACATTCACAACATTTTTAATATCTTATTTGAACATGGAAGCTATAACTATATTCAAATTGGTCCTTATTTTTTTATGAAGGGAAACATTACTTTTTGTATAACCAAAATCTAATTTGTTATATTGATACTGAAGAAATATGCAATTTAACTTCCTATGAATATTTCTTGCAACATAATCCATATGATTTCTTTCAGGATGAAGCTGTGTAGAAGAACCATCAAGCTGATTAAAATATTCTTGTGATTATGCAATTCTGTGTCTATTTGTAACTAAATATTCACCTGGCCTGGTTTGTTGCAAGTGATTCCTTGGATTTCCAAGTAGCTGAAAGTTAATTCTAGCTGCAATTCAGAGAGAATAGAAAATTATTTTGATATGTCAAAACTTGGATTAAAATACATATTAAACGAAGATTAGATTACTGACCATGTAACTTACATATAATTTATTGTAATGGTTTGTTCCTTGAACATCATTCACTTCAATGGCATAAAACATACACAAAACACAACCCAGGGGCTAAAATTTGATGCCTAGGTAACAAGGAAGATGGCAGCAGAGATAATTAAGGGAAAATATATATTTTAGAGCCTGCATAAATATAAACACTGTGCTATTACGATCTGTTTTGTTCACTATCAAGCATCATTTTCCAGATAAGAATGAACCACTTAGGCAAGTTCATAAGAAAGCCATGAAAAGTATCAGTTAATGAAGAACAGAGACCATAATCAAAGAATTTCAGCAATTGATGTGACTCAAGAATAACCCATCATCTGAGATCTCTTACATTGGGTTATCTTTGCTGTTTATGGTAACAGATTATTTTGCTCTCTCCTTTTCAGCATGCTTGCCCTTCTCCCCTTCATTTTTATAACTGATTTACTGTAATTTTATTTCCCCTGACAGCACAAATGGAAAATGGTAGGCAACTTCATGTTTGTCATCAAATCAACAGAGTTGATGTTGATGTTTGTCATCAAATCAACAGAGTGTCTTTGCCTAATCAGAAAAGAAAAAGGAAAAATAGCCTTCTGCTGGCAGTTAAAAACAAATATACAGATGAAAAGGCACTGTCTGCTGTATTAACTTGCAGTGCTTTTGGCCTTGGGCTTCTGACTACAAACAACCAAATACATAGGTAGTTCTCAACTTATGACCATTATTGAGCCCATTTTTTTTGTTACCAAGTGAAACATTTGTTCAGGGAATTTTGCCCCGTTTTATGACTTTTCTTGCCATAGTTGCAGTTGTGAAATTAGTAACACGGTTATTAAGTGAATCTGATTTCCCCATTGTCTTTGCTTGTCAGAAGGTCACAAAAAGTGATCACAAGATCCCAAGGCAGTGCAAATGTCATACATGTGAGTTAGTTCCCACACATCTTAATTTTAACTGCGTCACCATGGGAATGCTACAATGGTGGTAAGTGTGAAAAACAATCATAAATCATTTTTTTCAGTGCCATTGTAACTTTGAATGGTCACTAAATAAACTGTTGTAAGTTGAGACAGAGATGAAGATCTGCACAGCTGGAGCCTTGAAATATTTTTCAGGCTGCAGAGAAGAAATAAGAGTATCTGGCAAAAGAAAAGGAGAAGCTGCCAAACATGAGATTACAATTAAATGAATGGCTGGTCTGAAAAATATACTCAACTGGTGGTCTCATCAAAATGGAAGGTATCAAATGGGGCACGACAAGACTCAGTCTTGTACAACATTTTTATTCATTGCCCAATTAAGTAGAAGAAATGTTGATTCAATTTGCAGATGGCACAAAATTAAATGGCTAGAAAGTAGAAAAAAATTGAAAACTTGATCAGAGACAGAGCTCTGGGAAAAAAACAGAAATAAATACAAAATTCTTTGCTTAGGAAACAGAAATAAAATGCTCAGAGCTGGGATTATGGTTAGGAAATCTTGGCTTAGTAATGAATGGTAGGTGAAAACAATTTTGGAATAATGGTTATAATCAAGCTGAAAATGATTCAGCAGTGCTATGTGGCAGCAAAAAAAAAAAAAGGCTGAAACTTCAGAAATAAACAAGAAGAGTAAAAGTTCAACTTTATTTTGCATAGTTCAGATCTAGATAAGGGAAACAAGGATTACTGGAGACTAAACAACAAAGTCATTTGAAGAGAGATTGAAGGAATTTGGAATGTTTAACCTTCAGAAGAGAAGTTGAGGAGATATAACACCATTATTCAATTATTATTTCAATAACTGAAAGAATACACAAGGAAGGTCAAGACTTGTTGCTTAAATTTCCAGAATAGACATGGAAAAATAAATTTAAGATACAAGAAGGCAGATTCCAATAGAATACCAGAATTTTTACTTCTAATAGTAATAGCACTTTTGATTTTGAAACCAATTACACAGGAAGACATGACTTGTGGTCAACTTATGACCACAAATGAGCCCAAAATTTCTGTTGATAAGGGAGACAGTTGTTAAGTGAGTTTTGCTCCATTTTGTGACCTTTCTTGCCAGAGTTAAGTGAATCCCTGCAGTTGTTAAATTAGTAATCCGGTTGTTAAGTGAATCTGCCTTTTCCATTGACTTTACTTGTCAGAAGGTTGCAAAAAGTGACCACATGATCCCAGGACACTGCAACTGTCATAAATATGAGTCAGTTGCCAAGCATCTGAATTTTAATCAGGTGACCATGAATGAGGATGATGCAACAATTGTAAGTGCGAAAAAATATCATAAGTCACGTTTTTCAGTGCTGTTGCAACTTGAAATGGTCACTAAAGAACTGTTGTAAGTCTAGGACTACCAATAATAAGATCCTCCTTAGTGAATGCATTCAAATGGACAACCTACTAGTTTAAAACTTTCACACCTTCGACTCTGCTACAAGGAGAAATTCTTCTGTATCGGAATAGAAATTTGTTGCAAGTTTATTATTCTGTGTTAATCATGGTTTTCTATGGAGGTCAGTTCTCCCCACCACCCGCCAAGATTCACTACTTTACAGATTTTAAATTTCAAAATATATTTTAAAAACTTAGTATATCCTCTTATTTCTCGACGTGGCATGTTTAATTTGGCATGCTTGCCACAATTCAAGCTTTGGTAATGTTACTGCACTACAGTTGATTCTGACTAATGTTTCTATATATGGTGCATATAATTAAGAAAAGGGAAATCAAGTATCACTCCTGTTTCATTTTGTTAGTCTTTCTGAAGTAGTTGTTGCCAAAGTAAAAACAGGGGCTTTATGCCAGCATCATGTTAGCCAGAATCAATAGAGTGCCAGAGTGCATTGGTCATGTGATCAACCTGATGGTTTTTGTGGCAGTCTTTAAGTGAACTCCATGATCATTAAGTGAATCAATTGTTTGCTATGAGCACAGCTTGGCTGAAAACTAGAAGCATCAATTTTTGGTAAAAACCATCATAAAACACGGTCAGGTGACCCTGGGATGCTGCAAATGCAGCTGTGTTGCCAAACATCCAAAATTCATTTATGTGACCTCAAAGAGAGACTGACCATCTGACTGACCAAACTTCAAATTCGGGTCATAAGTCCCAGTTTTGTAACTTTAAACAGTCACAGTCAGCTCTAAGTCGAGGAATACTTGTATATCCCTTTATACTGCTTATTTTCAAGTTGTAAATAGAACAAATTCTAGAAAAATGAAAGTCAATAATGTTGTAGGTCCATCCCCACTTTCTCCCTTACTCCCATTGCTGAAAAATACACCCCTGGCAAATTATATAATGAATTGCTATCATTATCCCATTATGGGAAGCAGAATGAGGCTGGAAGGATATTGGCAAACTCAGTCTTCATAGTGAAAGGTGGCAGTAAGATTGGACCAGGAAATAATACTAATGAAATCAGCATTGTGTCCTAATTCAGACCTGCTAAAGCCTGACAAGATAGAGGAACTGACATTCTCTAGCCAGAGAATCAAATTTATCTCAGAATCTGTTTCCTTCTTGTCCTATAATACAATAGATCTCCAAAATCCACCGCAGAAGGTAATTTGAAAGAATTTTGCTTAAATGACATCTGTCAACTTTGAATACCACCATGGTGGCCATTATAAAGAGAAGCTCAATTATATCTTATATCTCAAGAATTCTGCAGAGACATAACGCTAATAAGTGAACCTTCTTAAAATATTGATATATGTAAATGAACAAGAGGGATTGTTTTACTTAAGAATAAAGCAAGGGGGTAATTCAGCCATATGATTTGAAATAGTCTTTACATAAAATTGTATACTATTTGTTAATTGTCCCAGAAAGCTACTATAATAAAAACTGGTTTCTACTTTTATATAGTTGCGAAGCAGTAATCTGAATGTTCCTTTATTAAGTTTCTATAATATAATGGAATGTAGTAAGGAGGTAGATTCCCAGGAGGGATGGAAGAGTTAAGTGGAAACTTAGTCTCAAGCAACACTATCTCAATCTTATGTGTGAGAGAAAGGATGAAGACAGATCCTCCCTAATAGTTCACAGGGTATATTGTAGATGCAGATAACTGTCAGGATTCCGGCACTTACTCCAATTAAATCATGAGCCTCAAACCGCACTCTCAAAACTAAAAAGGACATTTTGTATACACGTTTTATACTTGACAATAGCAGAGTCTGGAAATATTTTGTTTTTAAGTTCTAAACAATAGAGAACTCAGTTTGGAAGAATCACCATGCATCATTCTTGCTTCATATTATCAATAATTTAGAGCTTAAAAGCATTGTGAAGTTGAATTATCTTTGAGGCACATAGATACCTTCACAAAATTTCATATTCAACAGGAAGAAAAAGTAAACTGTTCTCCTATACCTTCAAGAAGATTGCATAAATTTGTTCCAATTGTAACACTTTAAACAACTTAGAAAAAAGAGGAAACAATGCACAGCATTTCCCTTAGATGTATTCTATGAACTATTCTCAACCACCTTATTATATTCCAAGACTATGACCAGTGTATTATCTTAAAAGTAAGTAAACTCTGCTACATTATAGGGAGAAAAGTATGAAATTCAGCCTTACCTTGGTAGGAATACGGGAAGTTAACAGAAAGGCCCGACATGATGTTAGCACCTGCAAAAACAAAATAGCAAATATTTACCTTTGGAGAAAAAACAAACCTGGAGAATGTACTGTATATTCAGAAATGTTTTCATGCTATAATTTCTTAACATCTACATAAATTTATAGGAGTTTTGTAGCTCTATTTATATTCCCTCAGCACCCACTGAATGTAAACAAACAGTCTGCATAAAATTATACAGCTGGAAGAATTTACTTTGTCAAAACAGCTTGCAGTGATTCTTCTAGGAGGCCTACCATGGAGCAGGTTCACACTCAAGTTACAGCATCTCCTATTTACAAATCACAATCTGAAGCCAAGTTGATCCTTTTGTGCTTTGAGATCTTTACATATAGCGTACATGTATGCTACTAGGCATAGATAGCTGAATTTTAGTGGAAGGTTTAAAGCTCAACCACCCCTGCTGGCTGGCATAATTTCGTACTTTGCCCAGAATAAAAAACAGCTAAGACTGTATGAAGCATTTCTTCTCTATTATGTTGTTTAATAGATATTATTTAAATTTAGTTCCTGGAGCACTGAGGTTGTGCAGTGAGCCAGTACATACTGTTATACTTGATTGATTGGAGATTGCTGGCTCCTGTGTGAGGCAATCTCCGCTGTGATTGGTTGATATGGGCATGGAGGGGGAGTTTCCTTTTTCCTGTTTTTTTCTTCTGTGTGCCCTGTGATTGTACCTCATTATGTTCTTGTTTGCCTATCTTGTCTCTGACTTCATTTGGATTCCTGCTGTGCAAATTCCCTGACAGTAGATATTAGTAGTCTGATTGTAGTAGAGCAGAGAGAATCTTTCTTATGTACATCTTATCCACAAAAATTATGGAACCAACAGAGGTGCTATTGTTGCATAGTAAATGGCCGTAAAATTTTCAAGGCTTCTAGAGATGCTACTTCTCAGATAAACTATGTAAAATTCATAACTTATGTAAAGACCTATGTAAAGTTCAGCTCTAGGTAGTAGATGGGATTGCATCTACTATACTGACCTTTCCTGTTATGTAGCAACTTCCTTGCTTGAGCTGCTCAATGCCATGGTTGGGCTGGCAGTGGAGTTTCCCAAACTTACAGTACTGGGAGGCATACAGCTTTGTGAACATCATTGTCACCAAGGACCTCAACCAAGTCACCAAGGGCCTAACATAAAGTGTGGGCCACATCTTGGATTTGGCTTTTGTTATGGGGCAGTGATGACATGATCTGAATTTGAGGGACATTTAGATTAAAATTTAACAATTGAAAAGTGGAATTTCCCTTTTTCATCCAACTTTAACCCCAAGGAAATAATTAATTTTATTCTTGGAGGTGATGAATGTCACACAAATCCGTGTTTCATTTTCAAGATCACAGTTCTGTAAAGTTTGAAAACCCCAACCCCAACTCCAAAGGATGCCATCAGAAATATTCACCCGGCCTATGATGGGTCACCATTACATGCTTGAGAACAATCCATAACAAAAGCTAAGAGAATTTGACAAATAGCATGATGAAATATCAGATAAAACCCCAAAATATGAGGTACAGAAAGAGCAAAAGAGATGAAGACTTAGTTTAGATTTGTAACCGCCCTGTGGGCTGCCAGACTTAAATAAGTCTAAATGGGAGTTGGGAAGGAATAATAGCCTTTTATTTAATATGTAATTACTGTTTGTTATACTCATGCCATTCTATTGACTGTTTTAATTGTAACAATTTTGGAGACTGTGGGAAAAAGAATGCCACAAATGAAAATATTTGAAATGGATACAAAGTTATGGAACATCCTGAGAAAAAAGTTTACATTCACAAGGGAGAAGATGGTAATTTTGGCACCTTGTTTTCTCATGTTATTGCTGGAAGGGGAGAAGTGAAGGACAAATCTTTTCTGTATAAGCCATTATACTACTACTACTACAACTTCATGATTCTACAATGAAGCTGCTTGACAGAATACTCAGTACAGACATTTGGAGGCATTACAGCGGGAAAAGCTGAACCCCTGAATTTACAAATGCAATATGAGGAGATATCCATCCACATCAAAAAACATAATACCATACATTTGTTCTCTTGTGTACTTGTAGCTGACCCCTTTAAAAAGTAGGATGTTGGACTAATTTTGGTCTGAACAAATAGCATTATCATATTTTTATCATTAATTTTGTCTTATTTTCCTCAACTTGCAAAAAATAAATATGAAAATAAATATGAACAGTTATTGAGCTATATATACTTTTTTAATTATATTTTTCCACTTCGGCCCTACTTCTTACAATTTAAATTACAATTTAGCATACAAATGTTGCCTGTAAGTACTTCCTCAAACCACCAAAACTTTAACTTTAAACTGTCTACCGTGGACCTCACTTGATTCCGAAGAGGTCTGTAAGGGGGAATGCATAAGCGCACCAGCATGCCTACTGTCCCTGTCCTACTGTTCCCATTTATTTGTACTCATTTATTATGTATATACTTATATCCGTTCATACTTATATGTTTATATGTTATGGTCATACTTACGTTTTCTCATACATGCTTGACAAACTTAAACAAACAAACAAACAAATAAATAAATGCATCATAATGAAAGGAGTTTTTAGTACAATGAAATTAAAGTGAGGGAATTGGTGGAAAGATAGTATGTAGTACATGGTTTATTGCAAGGAATGAATGTGAAAAGAATGGCTGTATATATAAGCAGTGTAGCATTCAATTTATCTCCCTATAAAATTCAAAGATCCGTATACCATATTTTCCCCATAAGTGTATCAACTACCCCCTAAAGTCAAATACAACTTTATCAGATTTACAGTTGTTTACTGTACTTTATAGATTATTTTAATTTTGAGACCTTCTATCCCCAGAAAAACTCTGGATTGCTTACAGATAAAAATCAAAAGAAAGCAAAATATATTGGAAAAAAGAGAAGTGGCTTGCTTTAAAATTAACCATTTTAACTTGAAAAATTTCCATTTCGTTTCATATGTATATCAAGATGAAATAAATTGTCATTTTACTTATTTTATCATTAATAGGACATGATATTTAATGAACAGATCCACTTAAAATAGCTTTATCAATCAAGATATCTACAACATTGAGTAAAAATCAGAGAGCTTGGAGTAATGCTATTTTTAAAATTCATGTTTGTCAATCTAATGTTTTTAGTTTATAGAAAGATGAACAATTAATGTCATGCTGTTATATACATCACAAACATTCCCAAAGCAATAAAAACTCCTGATTAAAGTATTACAGTTATCCTACAACTTATATTCTGAACCCCATTATTGGTAGAAATGGTTAGTGTATTATCATTTGAATCCATCAAGTAATTTAGTTGATATCTGTCCATTTCTCCTTGGCACATAACCAAATGCACATATACTAAAGCCTTGTCTAGACTAAGGATTTGCGTTCATATTTGCTATTAGGACAGCTGTACAGATTTGCACTTTAGCATGCATGTATATAAGTCTCTGGTATTAGTACCAATCATCACTCAATAAAGGCAAGTTAGGTCATATTAGAATGAGCCAATGAAATTATGCTACCTAAAATAGAGCCTATTTTCAAAGTAATAACCTTTCTTGAATGAGTTTAGAATTAAGGTGACATCTTACTAAGAATAAGACATACTAACTTGGTGTATAGAATTCAGTTCCTGTAAGGAGTAATAAGAAAATTTATGCTTAGTGCGCCAGTCTAGCATCTTCTACACATGATATAAACTAAAGCTCCCAAGTCATCAAAATCAAATCAAACTTTGGGAAAGGTGACAGACTGAAACAATCTCACAGAAGACAAAGTTATTTCAACCATACTTGCAATTGCTCCAGCAATCTGGTTGATCATGCTTCAATTCAAAGCAGACTATCAATCATAGGCAGCAAATGAAATTCAACAAGTTCTCATTAAGCAAATGAGAAAATGACAGTTTGTATTTGGTTTATATGGAACTTCAAATCATTCTCAATTATTATCATTCTCCGATAATCTGTAGATGATTTAGTGATTTTAGAAAATGGGCGTTGGTCCTTACCTGACGTGCCATTTCTCTGGAGCTGGGAGGATCATCCAGAGAGTGGGAGGTGCTTCAGTCTGCGTTGTTGAAGGCTGAGCTTAATTACTGAGGAATGCTCCGCCCTCCATCACGTGGCTCCCTTGCATTCCCCAGTTTACGCGAAGATGAGAGTGAAGAGAAGATCGTGCTCTCATCTTACTATGCTAAGCGGTTCCTTGGCTGAAACAAGACCCCACCAGACGGTGAACTAAAAGGGTGGGACTGGATGATCCTCCCGGCTCCAGAGAAATGGCGTGTCAGGTAAGGACCAACGCCCATTCTCCTGAGAGCCGGTCGGATCATCCAGAGAGTGGGACATACCAAAGCTTGGCTGCCCTACGGGAGGGACTCTGTCTGGTTCTGAAGTCCCTGCGGTTCCTTGAGGACTCGCTGGAGAACTCGTCTCCCAAACGAAGCCTCCGCCGAGGCAAATATGTCAATCTTATAATGCCTAATGAAGGGAGATGGGGAGGCCCAGGTGGTCGCCCGACAAATATCAGCAATTGGAGCCTGGGTGGCCCAAGCTGCTGAGGTGGCTGCACTTCTGGTGGAGTGTGCCGTTATTCCGCTGGGCACCGGCAGAGCCTGGGACAAGTAAGCTTTGGAAATAGTAGCTCTAATCCAGCGGCCGATAGTTGCCGGGGACACTTTGTGTCCTAAGGATTGAGGGTGAAAGGAAAGGAATAAGGATTCGGACTTCCTAAAGGGCTGGGTACGTTTAATGTAAATGCGGAGGGCCCGTCTTACATCCAGGGTGTCCCAAAGCTTCTCCCTTTTCCGCGAGGGATTGGGGCAGAAGTTCAAAAGTATGAGTTCCTGTGCCCTGTGGAAGGCTGAATTGACCTTAGGCAAGAAGGTAGGGTCTGGCCGTAGAACCACCCGGTCGGCATGGAAGATGCAAAGGTCTTTCCTCACCAACGGCTATCTCCGATATTCGGTGAGCCAAAGTAATGGCCACCAGGAATACGACTTTGAATGTTAGGAACTGGAGTGAGGATTCCCTGGGAGGCTCAAAGGGATGTTTAGTAAGGGACGCCAGGACCTTGTTGAGGTCCCAGGTAGGGTATCTGTGTACAGTTGGGGGACACAAGTTAGTTGCTCCCTTAAGGAATGCCCTAATGCGAGGGTGGAGGGAGAGGGTACCCAGATTGTCGCAAATAATCACAGTTGAGAGGGCTGCTACCTGACGCCTCAGGGTGTTCGGAGAAAGTCCCTTCCTCAGACCTTCTTGGAGGAATTCCAAAACTTGAGCAATGGAGGGTGAAAGAGGGTTGATCTGGAAATTATGGCACCACTTGCAGAAGCTATTCCAAGTGGCATTGTATATTTGGGTTGTTGAGGGCCGCCTTGCGGCTAAAATGGTATCAATAACCTGGTCAGAGAACTGGTCCTTCCTTAGATGTTCCCGCTCAACCTCCAAACGGCTAACTGGAGTCACTGAGGGTCCGGATGTTGGAGGGGCCCCTGGGAAAGGGATATCCTGTGCGGGGGAATTTTCCAAGGGGGGGTCCACCATTAGATTGCGGAGGTCCGCAAACCATGGGCTCCTGGGCCAGTAGAGTGCCACTAAAATCAGCTCTGCTTTCTTGGAGATGAGCTTCTGGATGACTCTGGGGACGAGGGCCAATGGAGAGAATGCATATAGAAGCCCTGTGGACAGGGGCAACAGAGGGCGTTGTGATTCTCGGCCCCGTGGGAGGGGTACCTTGAGAAAAACCTGGGGAGTTGGGTGTTGAGCGGGGATGTGAAGAGGTCTACTGACGGGAGACCGAATATCTCGGTCGCTTCCCTGAACAGTGACGGGTGAATGAGCCACTCGGACTGGTCCACCGTGGTCCTGCTCAGCCAATCTGCTTGGGTGTTTGAGACCCCTGAGATGTGCTCGGCTTTGAGGGAGAGGAGATTATGCTCCGCCCAACGGCAGAGGCGCTCGGCCTCTCTCATCAAACTTATGGACTGGGTGCCCCCTTGTCGGTTGACGTGAGCCTTGGCAGTGACGTTGTCCATGAGTATCAGGACATGCCGCCCGCGTACGTGGGGAAGGAAGTTGCGCAGGGCCAGGTGGATGGCGCGAAGTTCCAACCAGTTTATACTGCCTGTGTGTTCTACCTGTGACCATTTGCCCTGTGTCGAGAGCAAGTGGATGTGAGCGCCCCATCCGGACAGGCTGGCATCTGTGGTGAGGATGAGGCATTGGGGATCCTTGAAGCAGTGTCCCTTGTTGATGGCGGGACTGGTCCACCAGAGGAGAGACGTAAGGACCCTTGAAGGCACCTTGACCGCGGCCTTTGAATTGCTTCTGCCAGTCCTTTGGAATGGGAGCAGGAACCATTGTAGGGATCTAGTGTGTAAACGGGCCCAAGGAACAATGGAAATACATGAGACCATTTTATCAAGTAATTTAGACAATTCTAAAAGTGTTACCTTTCTTGATCGTCTGATATGTTTGACAATTTCCTGGATGCTACGGAATCTCTCGGAGGAAAGGAAAACTTTTCCCTGAACCGAGTCAATGACGGACCCCAAGTGAGTGATCCGTGTAGATGGTAACAGATGGCTCTTCTGCCAGTTTACTAGGAACCCATGATCTTGGAGGGCAGAAAGAGTAGCTCTGATATCCTTTTCTGCTTGGGGTCTGGAGTGAGACAGGATGAGGATGTCATCCAGGTAACAGTAGAGACGAACTGGGAGGTCCCTGAGGTGGGCTGCTAGGGCTGCGGGGACCTTAGTGAAGGTTCTCAGGGCAGAGGCCAATCCAAAGGGAAGTGCCATATATTGGAAGTGGCGATGGTTGCAGCAGAACCTGAGGAATTTGGAATGGGAGGGCCGGATTGGGATGTGAAGGTACGCCTCTGAAAGGTCTATGGAGGATAGCCAGTCTCCCTGCCTGATGCCTAGTAGAATGGATTGTAGGGTGTGCATCTTAAACCTGCAGTAGGTCAGGTAACGGTTAAGGCGTTTCAGGTCTAGGATAGCCCTCCATCCCCCTGAGGATTTGGGGACCACGAAGAGGTGAGAGTAAAACCCCTGCCTCCGCTGGGATGGTGGTACAGGTTGTATGGCCTGTATGGTGAGGAGATGGCGGATAGCTGAATCCATTAGGTTGCGTTTGGTGAGATCCTTGGAGGGGGGGGATGCCATAAAAAATTCAGGGGGGGCGCACTGAAATTCAAGCGCGAGGCCCAGTCTGATGGTCTCCCGGACCCAGGCATCGGAGGTGGAAGAGTCCCACCGGTCGGCGAAATGCTTGAGGCATCCACCGATGGGGAGGGGTGGACGGGGTCTATCTGTTGCACCAGAAGGGCTTCCCTCCTGAACCCCTGAAGGGGCGCCTGTAGCTGCCGCCCCTCCTGCTCCTGTCACCCGGATCGGCTCGATCTTGGGGCTGGAAAGGCCGGAAGGAGGGGGGTCTCGGGTACCTGGGCAGGAAAAGAAACTGGTAGAAAGGTCATGAGGAACCTCTCCAAAAGGGCTGTGCTCTTGACTCTTACCTACGGAAAAGGGGGGGAAGAAATTTTTTCTTGCTTCTGGTTTCTGATAGAAATGGCTCTAGGACGGTGCCGAATAATTTGTCCCCTTTTATGGGGGAGGTGGCCAGCTTAACCTTGCTTTTTACATCCACCTGCCAGTGCTTGAGCCAGAGCAGGCGGCGAGCTGTAACATAGAGGATATTGCTCAGGCAAAGAACTAAACCGCATGGTACGTGGCGTCGGCCGAGAATTCTGCCGCAGCCGTTAATTTTGGTATGTTCTGATGTGCCCTTGTGTTAGAGGGGGGGACATGCTGCCTCAGTTGAAGGAGCCACCGGATCGAAGACCTGGTGAAGAAGGAAGCGGCAGTGGCCGATCTAATGGCCCAGGTGTCCGCTTGGTGAGCCCTACGTAAAGCAAGCTTGGACCTCTTGTCCTTGGGCTTCAGGACCTCCAGGGGATCACTGGGGGAGGACGAGGATGCTCATCTACCTCAGGAGTGTTAAGCAGGTTGCAGAAGCTCGACTCGAGGTTAAAGAACCTCCTGTCCTGGCTGGATGGGGCAGGGGGGGCCCTTGTAGAGTCTAACTGGTTTGAGACTAAGTCATGAAAAATGGGCGGGGCCGGGATCACCTCTGCCTCCACCACGGGCTGCCTAAAAATGGCATCCTCCTGTCCCTCTGCCGTGGAAGGGAGAGCCGAGGAGGACTGTACAGACAGGCCAGAAATGTACCTGGCCTTAAATAGAAGCGATTTAAACATGTGCGGCTTGAACAGACCCACAAAGGTGGGTTGATCCGGGATGAGGCCCTTGTCCTCGGACATGTCCCCCTCCATAGGGTCTATCTCCGATAGGGGCTCCCCTTGGTGCATAGACCCCCATTCCCATTCCTCCTCCTCCCTGAACCGATCTAGGTCCTCCATGGCCTCCTCCAGATCCCTTTCTGGGAGAGGACTGCCCTCCTGTAAAGGTACCTGACCAAGAGTGGGGTCCGATCTAGGTGAGGACCTGACTGATGGCGAGTCATGTTTGGGCGCCATCGAGGGAGGACCAGACCTGGACATCTGTTGCAGGCCCTCTGCAATCCCCTGGCGAATAGCCCGTTCCATCCATGCCTGCATGTGCGCAGGGATCTCAACTGTGGCGACCTCCTCATGGCGCAGACCAGTGGCCGTGGGCGTAAATGTTGCTTCCGGTGTCCGCCTGGTCGTTGGTCCGGGAACCTGGTGTCCCTGGGATGGGCTGTGCCTGGAGAGGGAAGAGCAATCTGGAGGAGGGGGGGTGTCTGGAGGTAGAGGGAGCAGAGGGTGGGGCTGGGGCTGGAAATACCGGTTGTGTCTCTCTAGATCGCCTGTCAAATTCTTTCTCCAGTGCCCTATGACATCTTAGAGCATCCCTCTGAGAAGCTTTGGAAGTTTCCTTAGGGGCTTCCTTAGCCTGTTTGCGCAGGTGGTAGGATTTAGATTTGGCCTTCAAAGAAGGGCCTTTAGCGGAATTGTCATCTGCCATTGTAGAGGAAAGGACTGTAATACAAATGTAAAGGCAGTTGGCTCGCCAAGGGTTCGACCTACAACAAAGGCCGGGTGTCCTTTCGCTGGCCCGCACCCCCTTTTGGAATTTTAAATGTATATAAACTAATATAATTATTAATATCTTTATACATAAGCGTACAATCAAGATATATAATCCAACCAGTGTTGGCAACGTGAAATAGCCAAATATTGTAAATATATATATATGCAAATACATATATATATATACAATTTTACAATTTAGATATTTGTATATCTAAATATATTTAGATATCTATCTATTGATAAATATTACTATTAGTATTATATTATTTACAAATATTTAATCCAAGGTCTGGTTGGAGCTCCCAGGAAGGAGTGACCCCAGAAATTGCTGTTAATATTGCCAATAAAACGCCTGAGGCTGGAGTGAGGCCTCTGGCAGCTGGAGTTCCCAGGCAACAACCGGGAGGGATAGGCTGCTATTTCCTGCCCTGAGCGTGCTGCAGAAAGCCAACAAGTTTGCCAATTCCCCTAAATATCTGATAGCTCTCATAGGCTGGAAGGCCTATAATTAGAGCTAGTCCCTTCGCAGCTCAATGAGGCCTCTAAAAGCGGCGCCCGACACGCGGCGGTGCCCAAAATGGCGGCCGCCCACGCTCCCTTACTCACGGGCTGCTCAGGGCCAAAATCAGCCTCTCCGGCACGTCTAGGGGCCGAGAGAGGCAGCCAGGTAATTTTTGCCCCTTCCTGGGGCAATCGGCGTTTACGATGGGGGGAAACACCAGCTGCGCTATTACAGTGCAATCAAATAAAGCCGCTACGAGTGCGGCATAAAAAAGTGGCAGGAAGAGGATCGAATTGGGGGGGGGATTGGCGCCGGAGCGCGGAAGCCGCCCGCTGTACAGGCCCCCCGGGGGTGAAGAAAACGTGCTCCCCTGTTTAATCACTATCCCAATGCGCTTAGAGGCTAAGGAGAACCGGAGGCAATGATCATCAAACCTGAGGAATAAAGAGCTCTTGAATCGGCCAAGGAGTGGTAAAATACACAGCCTACTCTCACGAAGGCTGAGCGTAAACTGGAAATGCAAGGGAGCCACGTGACGGAGGGCGGAGCATTCCTCAGTAATTAAGCTCAGCCTTCAACAACGCAGCCTGAAGCACCTCCCACTCTCTGGATGATCCGACCGGCTCTCAGGAGAACAGCAGGTTTGAGTTCCAACTTTTGTTAAAAAAAAAATATAGTCTATAGGTCCTGGTTCTAGAGCAGGAGTTTCAAACTCATGGCCCATGGGCTGGATGCGTCACACACTGACCACACCCTCCCGGTTTAGCGAAGGGGGAAAAGTCATAATATATCACGTGATGACAGCATGATGGCACAAGTTTGACACCCCTGCTCTGCAGGATTACAAAACCATTAAAGCAACCAACATCTAGATCAGTGGTAGCAAACCTATGGCATGAGTGCCAGAAGTGGCACACAGAGCCATCTCTCCAGGCATGCGGAGCCATCACCCATTGCTCTTCTGGGTTCCAGCATGCCAGCCAGCTGGACTTCACATGCGCATGTGCATAAAAAACCAGAAGAGCAGCCGTCTGGTGTGTATATGTGCGCCAGGAAGATGATCTTGTTTTCAGCATGCGCATGTGCATCGGCCACTTGGTCTTCTCGTTCTGGTGAGCATGCGGGTGCAAAGACCAGAAATGGGAAGAGTATTGGGCACATATGCCAAAAGATGTGGAGAGGGGCAAAGCTTTGGGCCAGAATGGGTGGGTTGGGGCTTTCCTCCCTCTGCACCCGAGTGGGCTTCTTGTGCAGCTCAAGCCCAGGCGCCTCCAAGCTCTGGAGTGCCTGGCCGGCTTGGACACCCCAGAAGAGCTGACTGGCCTCCGCACAGCCCCCCCTTCCACTTTTGCCAAGGAGGTGTGACTGCTTCCCAGCCAGTGCACTGTTCCCGGCGTTCCTTCCACCCAGATCAGTTCCTGCGCCTCCCCAGAAGGGCAGCAACAGCCACGGGGGTAGGGCAGGAGTGACTGGTCAGACTCCTTCTGAGTGGGAGTGGCTGTGGTGGCCAGCTGGTTGCTCCTGCCCTTCCCCCTGTAGCTGCCGCTGCTCTTCTGGGGTGGCAGGGCTGTGTAGGAGCTGAGCCAGGTAGGAGGAACGCCAGGACAGCGCACTGGCCGGGAAATGGTAAGAGGTGCACTGGCTGGGAAGCTGTTGCACTCCCTTGGAAGAAGTGGTGGAGAGAAGAGTAGCTGCACTGACTTGCTCTGAGGCCAGGATGGGGTTCTGGCTTTCCAGCGGAGGGAGGTCACAGTGTGTTTGTCCTGTCATCCTGATGGGGAGGGAGGCACAAGGACCCCCCCCAAAGGCAAAGCACACAGGACAACTGGTCTTTGTGCATGCATGCACACCAGAAACCAGCAAACCAGGTGGCCAGTGCGCATGTGTGCACACACACCCATTTTGGCACTCATTACTGAAAAGATTTTCAACACTGATATAGATCATTGGAAAATATTGTCCTTCTATCCTTTTTGTTCACTTGATTTCTTTTGCTGGATTCTGGCATCTTTCGTGAATATAACTGGCAATCTTGATCTTGATATGCATGTTCTTTATTTTAGACATATATGTACAAAACATTGATCAGATAAGCTTAATTCTGACAGATATTCCTTGTCAGAGTCATATGTAATTCTTTTAATGCAACACATGGGATTATTGTATACATAGGACATCTTCTCTTAATAAGCAGTAATTTCTATATCAAACAGAGTTGTTTTGCTATATATTCCATCTATTTGGGAATTTCCTTTTATTTTCTCTACATAAATGATGAAGAACAAAGTTTTTTTTAAATAAATAAGTTGAAGAAAACACTATATACAAGCACTATATACTTATCTAGGCAAATGTTTTATTCTGGGCTTTTGAGACAAATCAAAGTACTATATCAACAAACATTTTCAAATTTTATACTGCTTTTAACATTTTAATGCCTTAGGATTGCTTACCCTAGAGCGGGAATGAACAATATATGGATCTGCAGATGTTGTTGGACAGAATTTCCTTCATTCCTCATCATTGGCCATACTGGTTAGGAGTAATAGGAAACTGAGCTCAACAAGATCCACACATTGCTCTTGCCTGCCTTGGAAGTAAAGTTAAGAATAGCAAAATATACTGTAACAATGAGACAGGAATTCTGCTTTTGTTTGTCTCTCTCTTCTCATATATTTGTATCCATACATATGTACATATATAGATATTATCAATAACCTTTTCTTTAAGAAAGCATCAAAAATAATTGGTCTGAACATGTTCTTGTTTTGCTTTCAGCATCTTAAATTGAAACAGCACTTCTGCTAATTTACTAAGTTAAAACCATAATTGTGTTTCTTACAGAGCAAACATTTTACTTGCAGATAGTTACGACAAATTTACATTTTATTCCAGGGCAAATTGGTCAGCCTTCCTTATAAATTAAAATAAATTAATGAATAGTTGATAAGTTTTCCAGCAAGTCTAAGTACTTTCAATATACTATGTGACATTTTGTTTCTCCACAAAAACGAACATAACAATAGCTTTTGCTTGTTCAATGCTTTTCTTTTCTTCCTTATTAGTGTCTGATTAAATATGTCAGTTTCAATATTTTACAAAGCACAGCACTGTCTGAATTGCATACATACTGAGTTTTAAATATACACAGGCACAGAATCAGGTTTTGCTTTTCTTTTAAATGGAAACAAAATGTTCAAAAAGGGATGAGTTTAATAAATAATTAGTAGGCTACTGACTTATTTTTTTTGACATTTTCATAAAAAATGGCTATAAAACCCTTAACCAAATTTACTAATTCTCAATAAGTAAACTGTGAATTTACTCAGAGAAATCTGTAATTAACTAGAATAGTCAACAGATATAATCTACCACTTCCAGATCACTCTGATCGGAGTATATATATATATATTAGTTTCATAATCTCACAGATACTAAGGAATTAGATGAATTTAATGATTTTCTAAAAGCTGTCCTCAGATCCAAGATTTACTTCTTTGCTTTATAGAATAGCTCAACAATTAGGAAGTTGCTACATTAATATGTTTCCCCACTTTAGTCTAAGAATATATGTTTCCCCACTTTAGTCTAAGAATTTAATATACATGAATGGATATGGGAAAATTACATCAACTTCAACCCACAATTCTCCACTCCAAAGACAACTATTTGCTACAGCAAGGAATGTAATAAAAATCTGCCAACATTCCTTACTTATTACTATTTTCAGAGGAACAATCCTTAATATGAAAAAAAACCAATTAGTTCCATGGAAAAGTGTCTCTACAACATCTAGTTTTCATTATTACTCTAATTGTTTATTTATAGCACCAGCAAAAGCCCAGCAAGATAATTTTTTCATGCACAGACACAATTGTAGGCATAATGAATACCAGCTACAAAGCTACCTTCCTGGTTAATAATGGCTTAGCAGACTGTGCACACAAAGCTCATGGCATACAGTTGTACAGTTTTCTCTGGCTTTTTCAAAAAAAAAAAATCCTTTATTTTTCATTTAAATTATCCACTAACTAAACAACTCATTTCCCAGACAAACCAGGCAAGAGGAAGCTTATCCTAATATTAAAATAAAGATGCCAATCTAATTGTTGTAAGCATGGTAAATAATCAAGGAATATGTTTGTACATTACTTCACTTAGCTTTCTCAAATACAATGACCTGCCTATTGCTGCAATCAAAGAATTTCCTTGACACATAGAAATTGTTCCAAGAAAATACTGGGGATTTCCTAGGTTTTTTTATGACTATAGCCTCTAATACTACACTGAAGAATATTCTAAAAAGTCCCTAAATATTTAAAGAAGTTTGTCATACACAATTAAAGACAGAATTCATAAAGTGGTCTAGACTAGAGCATTGTTTCTCGGGCTGTTTTCATAACTCAAAATCTGGGTATGTATGTATGTATGTATGTATGTATTCATTCATGCATTCATTCATTCATTCATTCATTCGATTTGTATGCCACTTATCTCATATAGAGATTTTCTTCCACTGTACATAGCATTGATGAAATTAACTATTTCTGGGTCAGAACAAATCACTTTCTGAGCAAATTCTGAAAGGAAACTTCAAAAGCAGAAACTAGCTTTTTGGAATTGTGGCAAGTGAATACAGCTTATTTTACAGGTAAATACATGGGAGATTTTTTTTTCTTTTGAAAATCCAGGTAACACCCTGACATAAGCTATTTTGCATTGTTTAACTCTGTACTGTGCCCAAAAATGGAAAAACGATTTCATAAGAAATAAGAATATAAAGTACTAACCAGGAAGCTATTTATACAAAGATATTAGAATATTCTATGGATATTTTTCAGGCTTTGCAGTACATGTCCATGCTTGTTTTTTAGAGTGCAGCTTACTAAAAAAAGGGAAAATGAAAATGAAAGCTTGACTTTAGAAAATGGCTAGAATTTTAAATACTAATCAGCTTTAAAAACTTTTCTGATTCTATTCTCCACTGTTGCACCAATTAGATTTTTTTGGGGGGAGGGAGGAAAATAAAATGTATTTTAAACCCTAAAATGAAAGTAGAAATCAATCAATCAATCTACCTACGAAAATAAAGTATCAAATTATGGAAAGTATTTGAGAAAACAGGGACATTTTGTTTGACTCAGGATTGCTGTATCTCTTCATTTGCTTTCCAGGACAAGCATACATACTTGCAATTTTATTCACAATTCAGCAACTAAACATTAAACACTTTCTTTGCCTGCATTGTTATGTTGTCAGTTGATAAGTCACAGAACGTGTTTATCTAGTCCTGCAAATTGTTGGATTTCAAGACTCCCCACTCTCAATCTCTTCCAATATTTCTTTTTAAATGGTCTTATTCTGTGATGCATCCAGATCTTAAAGAAGACTGTGTACTAAAAACTGTTACCTACACTGATATTCTGAACGACTTTTCAGATTATCACATGTTATCCTCTGAATTACTGTTAGATACCTAATCAGTATTTTTCTGCCTGAATACCGCAAGGAAGACAGTTATGGATTGGGCATTTGCAGAAACTAGATGGGCATGAAACAGGTCTCGGTTCTGGCAGAACAATGTTCAGTTAGAATTCGTGTAAGAATTAGCAATGTGGGGACTACATACTATCACTCTCTTTTTCTTCCTCTCCCCCCCACCATATATATTCAAAATCCTAAAGAATCACAAATCTTACAAGATTTCAGAAACGAATCTCAAAACCTCTGAGATTTGATAATCATTGCAATTTACAAGTACTCATGATTTGGGGGGGGGGGAGTTATGCCATTTTTACATTGTGAATAAGAACTGCAAGCAGGATTAATTCTCAGCAACTGAACAGTTGTTTCAGCATCTTTCAATAATATATCAAGGCTTTTGACATTCCTCAATTCAATCATGCTATGCCATGTAATTATAAAGCTGGCAATTCAAGCTTTAAAAAATCCAAGGTTCTTTCGGATTCTGCAATTTAAGGTTCCCCCTTCTGGAAAAAAATTATGAGAGCAGAAGAGAAATTTCATGATGTACTGACATCTTTAAATATAACTATTACAGCCATTTACAGTGCATTCAGAAAGTATTCAGACCCCCTTCACTTTTGTTATGCTGCAGCCTGCTTCTATAGTTGGTGTAGAAACATGTCAGCCACAGATCAAGAGAAATGGGAAGCACCAGAGCTAAATTTCACATGTGGTTGCAAATACTGTGTTTCTCACAAAATAAGGCCAGGCCTTATTTTTTTTGACCATCGAAAAGACGGCTACGCCGTCTTTTTTGGGGTGACTTAATTCCCCCCACTTGCATCTTCAGGCAGGTGGGCGGCGATGGCTTAGATGTTGACTTCGGCGTTAGTGGGGCACTTCGTATCGGGAGACCTTCCACCACCATTGCTTTCCCTTCTCCCCGTGCTGCCACGGTGCTTGGAGCAACGCCGTGGCGTTTAGTGCAGCCACATAAGGCCAGTCAGGGCTCCTCCCTGCAACTGGAGCCCGGCGGAGACACTCGGCTTCAGGCACTCCTGTAGCCGCCTTCCCTTCACCTTTGAAGGCAAAACCCATTCTTTTAACAACGACACCCTACTACCGGTACGACAAAGCCTCCCCTGCCCGAGAGGGCAGCCCAACCCCACGTGGGGAGGTGATTCTCTCGGGGCCGCAGCGCAGGATCGGCCCACCCCAGGAGAAGCCTGGCACCGGGCAGAGTGTGATGATGATGTCATTGATGATTTTATTAACTTTTAATACATAATGATTTTATTAACTTTTTTAATGGCTGCTCACTCTAACCAACTCTGGGCAGCTTACAAAATCCAAATTGAGGTTATATAATCAAATTATAGCAAATGAATTTTCTCCTAGTTTGGAAATTATTAATTCTAGTTTTCTCAAGTTGTTTATAACATGGCAATAGACTATATATCCACCGCCTAAAAAGACATGTCTATTCTAGATCTTTGATAAATCAGAAAGCTATTTATACAGTTATTTTCCATCCCATTAGATGCTGAGCCATTATTGTGTATCATGAATCATTTCCTCCTTTTTGTTTTGTGGTACTCATATTTATGCATATCAGAAAGATGTGGCTATATTGTAAATACTGTCACTGTCCTATTCATTTCCCTTGACTTCCCCTTGATTCTTAGAATAACTCTCGGACTAACAAAAATGTGTTGGTGCATTGAGATAAAGCTTAACAACAGAGTAGTGCAAGTGGAAAATCCTCATGTCTCAGGTCACAAAAATATTTTCAACAAAAAAGCACCGTTATTACAAAACAAAATTGTTTTGAAATAAGTTATTCATAAATATTCCAATATATAAGAATCTTAATTATCATGCTATAGATATGTGTACACATTCATCCACAAACTCATCCACACATACATGCATCTTTTTACAACTACTAGATCTTCCTATATCTTTATGAATTGGGGTTGAGGCACTACTCCTATTTGTAGCAATAATTTAACAATACATGTTTAGATGATTTTTGCAGCCTGGTTGATATTTGAGCTACCAGAGATCCTCATTTTTTCCCAATTACCTGAAGGTATTGATGTTACTTGTCACGGTGGTGCAGTGATCAGAATGTAGTACTACAGGCTAATTCTGCTGCCTGCCTGCAATTTGTCAGATTGAATTTCACCAGGCTCAAGGTTGACTCAACCTTCCATCCTTCTAAGGTGGGTAAAATGAGGACCCAGGTTGTGTGTGTGGGGGGGGGGGGGGGGGCAAGATGCTGACTCTATAAACTGCTTAAAGAGGGCAGTAAAGCACTGTGAAGCGGTATATAGTCTACTATTGCTACTGGGGGTGGCTGGTAATATTTAACTATTCTTCTCCATAACATACACTATGCATTAGGGTGTAGAGAATGTATATGTTGTGAACCAGCATCTGAACCAGTGATGAGCAAATAAAGGCCAAGAAAGTGACACTGAATCCTAACAATTCTAACAAAATGGAAACATTGTGCATGGATGGGTGCTGGCAAAGAGAACTGGGACGATTTCTGGATGGAGACAGTTTTAGTTTAGTTTAGTTTACTGTCATTGCACCTCGTACAACAAAATTAAATACCATCTTCAGTGTATATTATGACTATGAAAATAAACACAAACACACATCCTTCACATGCTATACATTGAATTGAAAACACTTGATATTGCATTAATACTGCACGATACAGTAGAATTCAATAGAGTCACTGCTTAATTATTATTGTTCAAGCTCTGGTAACTTTATGCTCAGATTGCTATAATGTACTCTGTGTATGGCTGTACTTGTGTTTGATTTGTGTACATAGTGACCACGTTGCAGAATGGGGCAAGAAGCTGTCTCTATGGTACATATCTGTTGGAAACAGCTGCCCTGGTGCACTTCAAATGTTTTGCTTATGACATACAGTACATAGCCCCAAACATCTTAGAACCACTATGGGGAGGATGCCTTTGTCATTCCAAAGCCAATTTTATGATTGAAATTGCTGGGAGGTAAGTTAGGGAATATGACTAGAATTGCAGAATACTTTTTTTCTATAGTTCCCTAAACTGGAGCAACAGTTAAGGAGCATTAAAGAGATGAAGTGTATTCCAGCAGGTATTATTACATAGCTGCTTCAAATGTTCCATTTAACCCCTATATATTCAAGTAGCATTTATGTTTTTACTTATTTGCTTATACTTAACTATTTACTATGTAAGTATATTTATATACCAACTTATAAGAATGAAGGCTGAAGTAGAACCCCTTACAGAAAATTCTGCTGTGCTTATAGCAGTCAGGTCAGTTAGAGCAAGGGGAGAGAGGTATCATATAAAACCTTTTCAGCCAGCACTTTTTTATCTTTGAAACTCTGCCCCTAAAGGACAGCACTGTCAGGCTATGAATTAACCAGGAGTAATAATGTTTCTTCAGAGAAGTACTACAGCAGCAATTTCTCCAAAAGGCACTGAGCAATTTCAGTTTTTCATCTATCCCTACTCTGGGGCAAAGCAGAGTAAGGCGGCTAAAAATAATTTTGCTTTGGAAAGGGCATTGGTACTTACCTGACATGCCTGTTCTCTTTGAGCTGTGAAGAGCATCCAGTAGTGGGAGGTGCTTCAGTCTCTGCATTTGTAGGCTGGGCTTAATTTGTGGAATGCTTCTCCTCCTCCACGGGATTCCTCTCCAGCGTTCCCCAGTTCTGGCGAAGATGAGAGAACTAAAACACCCTCATCCTCAATGCCCTAACAATTTGTTGGCTGAAACAGGACCCCACCAGACAGAAAAGGGGTGGGGCTGGATGCTATTCACAGCCCAAAGAGAACGGGCATGTCAGGTAAGTACCAATGCCCTTTCTCCCATGAGTTGTTCAGAGCATCCAGTAGTGGGACATACCAAAGCTTGGCTTCTCCTACGGGAGGGACTCCATCTGGCTTGGAATCCCCTCCTGACCTCTGTGGACCCGTTGCAGAACTCTTCTGCCAAAGGAAGCCTCTGTGGATGCAAACACATCTATATTATAATGCCTAATAAAGAGCGATGGAGGCCCAGTTGCAACTTGACAAATTTCAGTTATTGGTGCCTGTGTGGCCCACGCTACTGATGTTGCAGTGCTCCTTGTTGAATGAGCTGTTATGCCCTGGGCACCCGAAGTGATTGAATCTGATACATTTTCGCTATTGCAGCCTGTAGCCAACGGCCTATTGTAGAATATGAGACCTTGCATCCCTGAATGTTGGGCTGAAACGACACAAATAAGGCTTCCATTTTTCTGAAAGTCACTGTGTGGTGAATATATATTTGCAATGCTCGCCTCACATCAAGCCGATGCCATTATAGTTCCAACCTTTGGGATGGTCTGGGACAAAAATTAGGAAGTATCAGCTCTTGTGCCCTGTGAAAAGCCGAATTAATTTTGGATATAAACATAGGACAAAGGATCACCCGGTCAGAATGGAAGACACAAAGATCTTGTCTGATTGACAAAGCTGCAAGTTCCAAAATATGATGAGCGGAAGTGATCGCTATGAGGAAAACTACTTTATACGTCAGAAATTGGAGACTTGATGATTTCAAGGGTTCAAAAGGGCATTTAGTGAGTGCAAGAAGGACTTTGTTAAGGTCCCAGGTAGGATAACGGTGAACTACTGGCAGGTGTAAATTTGTGGCTCTTTGAAGGAAACTTCGTATGCGTGGGTGATGGGAAAGAGATAGTAGACCTTCACAAGTGATAACTGACACAAATGCCGCCACCTGTCTTTTCAACGTATTAGGTGATAATCCCTTGTCAAGCCCCTCTTGTAAGAACTCTAGGATTTGAACCACAGATGAGGGATGGGATCAATTTGAGACTTGGTACACCATTTGCAGAAACTGGACCATATGGCATTGTAAATGTGAGTTTTTGAGGGACGTCTGGTGGCTTGGATGGTGGCAATAACTCTGTTGGAAAACTTTTCGCTCTTCAGATGACTCCGCTCAACCTCCAGGCGGTCAGGTGCAACCATTGAGGGTCCAGATGTTGAAGGGGTCCCTGGGTTAGCAAGACCCAGTCCGGTGGAATTTTCCATGGTGTTGATACGGATTGACTGTGGAGGTCTGCAAACCATGGCCATCTGGGCCAGTAAGGAGCTACTAGAAGCAGCTCTGCCCTCTCGTCTAACAGCTTCTGGATGAACTTGGGAAGCGGTGGAAGTGGCGGGAATATGTACAGAAGTCCCGGGGGCCAACGGCAGTGGAGCGCATTGAAGTTCTCCACTCCCTGCGAGGGGTACCTGGAAAAAATCTCAGGAGCTGAGCGTTGAGGGGGGAAGCGAACAGGTCTACCATGGCTGTCCTAAATATCCTGACAGCCTCTTGAAACAGGGTCAGATGGAGACGCCACTCCAATTGATCGATCGTGGCCCTGCTTAGCCAGTCTGCCTGTGTATTCGACAGTTCTGAAATATGCTCTGCTCTGATGGAAAGTAGGTTGCTCTCCGCCCAACGACACAAGCACTCCACGTCCCACATGAGGTGTTTCGACGGTGTGCCCCCGTTTGTTTATGTGAGCTTTTGCTGTTACATTGTTGGTCAATATTAGTATGTGTTGATTGCGTACCTGTGGAAGGAAGCTGCAGAGAGCCAGGTGTACTGCTTGAAGCTCCAGCCAGTTTATGCTGCACGACTGTTCTATGGAGGACCAGCAGCCTTGGGCTGAGAGCGATTGAAAGTGAGCTCCCCATCCAAACAGGCTGGCATTGGTGGTGATGGTAAGTCTGTGGGGCTCTTTGAAGAGACAACCTGTTTATGACTGGTCTGGTCCACCAGTGGAGAGATATGAGGACCTTTGATGGAACCTTGACCTTGTATTTGGAATTGCTTCGGCCAGATCATTGGTACAGGAGCAGGAACCACTGGAGGGGTCTAGTGTGGAGGGGGCCCCAAGGAATAATAGATATACATGAGATCATCTTGCCTAACAATTTTGATAGGTCAGCTAGGGGCACCCTTTTTTGAACTCTGATCTCCTTAACTAATTGATGGATGCTGTTTTGTCTATCTGGTGACAGGAAAACTTTGCCTTCCACCATATCTATGATTGCCCCCAGATGGATTAATCGAGTTGATGGTGTTAATTGAATATTTTTCCAATTGTTTGAGAACCCGTGTAGTTGTAAGGATTGTAATGTGGTCGAACCTCTCTGGCTGCTGTCCTGGTCGGAAAGATGGAGGTCTCTAGTATCTGGTTGAGAATGGTCCCTGATAAGAGGGCTGAAAGGATCCCTTCTGAAAGGACTGGGGGTTTCTAGGATCTGACTTCCGAAAAAGGGAAGGTAGAATTTTCTTTTTGTTTCGAGTTTCAATAAGAAACGGATTGAGGGAAGGGCCAAACAGTCTGTCTCCCACAAGAGATGAAGCCAGCTTGCATTTGTGCTTAATATCTGCTTGCCAATGTTTTAACCATAGTAAGCATTGCGCTGTGACATGTGAAGTAATGGCTCTGGCTGAAAACTTAACTGCATGAAAGGTTGCATCATCTGAGAATTCAGCAGCTGCTACAAGTTTTGCAATGTCTTGGTGTGCTCTAATGTTGGAATTGGGGACATGCTCCTGTAAGAGCCGAAGCCATCTGAGAGAAGAATGGGTAAAGAAGGAAGCGGCCGTGGCCGCTTTAATGGCCCAAGCATCAGACTGATGGGCCCTGTGTAGGGCTAGCTCGGCCCGTTTTTCCTCCGGCTTTAATGCCTCCAGCGCTTCACTGGGAATGAAGGATGAGGATACTTATCCCACTATAGGTTCGTCTACCTCAGGAGTATTCAACAAGTTTAAGTAATCAGGGGCCAAATTAAAGTATTTCCTGTCATAACCCATGAGGGCAGGGTACACTGCTGCAGAAGCCCATCGTTTCTGTACCAGGTCCGCAAACATGTGAGGAACTGAATTAAAACAGCCTCGACTACTGGTTGGCTGAAAATTAGATCTTCTGGTCCCTCTTCTGAAGGAGTTGGAGTGGTAGAAGGGGCCGGTTTGTCCAGGTGCGCAGTGTTTTTGGCCTTAAACAATAGTGATTTGAATAGTTGTGGGTGGAATAAGCCTGTAAATTCAGGTTGGTGTGGAACAAGGCTCTCATCCTCAGACATCCCCCTTTCTAAGAGATCTGCTTCTGAAAGGACCGGGTCACTGTCATGTATTGATCCTGATTCAATCTGTTCCATCGGATCAGTATGCTCTACCTCTTCCACCTTCTCTTCCTGCTCCTCCTCCTGTGGCCCTTGGAGGAGTATATCCCCTTGAAACTGTACCCGGCTATAGTGTTTCTCCAACCTGGCCAATAATCAAACTGATTGTGAATCATACTCAGCGGGTGCAGACTGATCCCTGGTCAGAACTGCATGTTGTAGGCCTGCTGTGATTCCCTGACGGATAGCCATCTCCATCCAGGCCTTCATCCTCTTTGGCACTTCGTCTGGAAGAGTTTGGTCCTGTTGAAGACTGGCAGCAGTTGGTGTGAATGTCGCTTCAGGTGCCCTTCGTATGGTTGGTGATCCAGTTGACTGGGCGCATTGACTCTGTGGAGCCACGCTGTGCCTGGATAAGAGGGGGAGATCTAGGGGAGGAAGACAGCACTGGACTGGGGGCAAAGAAGCTTGAGAGGTCCTGTGTGCCTCCTGTGTGCACTTATCTATTTGTCTTTCCAATGCCTTGTGGCCCTGTTGACGTCTTTTTCTGAGACCTTAGAATTCCCTTTTGTCTGTTTAGATTTGTGCTGAGATTTAGACTTGACCCTTGAGGTTGAGGTCTGGGAACCACTACCACTTGCCATTTCAATTAGAGATTTTACAGTATGCTTGTTATTTAGTACTATAATGTATAGGCGGTTGGCACGCCCAGGGGCCTGACCAAGGATGGACAGGGTGCCCTGAAATTGAAATCCCCCCCCCTTTTAAAGATATATATATATGTATATATGTTTCTAATATGAGTCATATCTCAATAATAATAAATCTGTTAGTATATTATTAGTATTATTATATTATTATTATATTTATTATTATTATTATATATGTATGTAAATATATATCAATATAACAGCTAATTTATTGGATATCCCAATCAACCAAATTGAGAACGCCCAACAGGCCTTCAACAGCTTCCCTGCACAGGCAGACACTGGCCTAGGTGCTTACTGTTGTACCGCTGGTTAGGGAGAACTGTGAGGGTTAAGCCAACAACAAGAACAACAGATGGCCTCAAGTATGGTTTAAAACAAGGTTGCAATAATTCCTTGGGGTTTTTGAATAAAGACCCTCTGATCGGGAATAAGAAACTAGCTCATACAGTCTACAGAATATTTGTACTCAGTGTGGCCACACAGTCCACCTACAACAAAATGGTGACCGGCCGTTATTTTTGGCGCGCGCCAGCAGCAATCTCCCGCTGTGAGAAGGTATTAGCTCCAGACAGCTTTCCCTTAATACTAAACGGCTGGGAGGGGTGAAAATAACCAGGCATTTAAGCCCTTCACCCCAAGGTAGCGTTCTGGGGGGAAAAGAGCGATACAACTTGGTTGCGAGTGAGAGAAACAAAACCATGCCGTTTGTTTGTTAAAACGGTGCGGCTATCGCTATGGCAAGGGCAAAGCTAGCAGTAGGGGGTTATGGAATGAAGCCGAAGCCTCCCTCCACTTCAGGGCACAAAAAGCGCTTCCTGATGCAGCGATCACTGATGGCCAGATGGAAAAGGGAGCATGGGTAAATCATTAAGCAATTTGTTGAGAGAACCTGAAAGACGAATTGAACTGTCTCCAAACCTGAAAATAGAAATTCTCCTGTTTCGGCCAAGGAGTGATGAAAAAGCACTGCCTATCCCTCACAAGGATGAACCAAAACTGGGGAACGCTGGGGAGGAGTCCGGTGGAGGAGGAGGAGGACCGTTCCACGAATTAAGCCCAGCCTAGACATGCAGAGACTGAAGCACCTCCCACTACTGGATGCTCTGAACAGCTCATGGGAGAATAATATGCTGATGCTATAGCTTTTTAGATAGGAAATACGTAATTGGGAGCTGAGTCAGTCAGCTTATCAAATAATCGGCTCCTCTATTTATTTAGAAAATTTTTCTACTGTTCCTTCTTGGTCAGCACTATCAACCATATTGTCTTTTCATAACATCTGTAAACTTGCAAGAACTTTGATGATTACAGAACATCTGTCTGCCTCCAATAGAAGTGAACATCTTTGTCCCAGGAGGCTTTATACACCACCAAATCTGCTCATATCACTGGAAGTGTATCGAACAAATTGAATACAAGTTGTCCTTGATCTATGGCCATTCATTTAGCAACCATTTGAAGTTACTAAATGAAGAAACACAAGTACTAGCAACTCAGGCCGAAAGTAACAGCCATTGTGGCACCTCGTGATCAAAATTCCAACACTTGGTAGTCTGCCGGTACTTTCGATGACAAGGTGCTACAACTCTGCACTCACCTATCTTCCCCTTATCTATGCCCTTTCAGCCCCCTGCCATCTGCACACTGCCACCCCAGCTGACCGCTGCAGGAGAAATGGGGAGGGGAGCAGTGCCTCACTTTACTGAGGAGGTACCAAACCTGAAATGGCTTAGATTGGTCCCAGCTAACAACCAGTAAATTTGCTTAATGACAGCAATAGGGCATGCAAGAAGTGCAGTTGCTAACTGATGCAGTCATGTGATGTTTTGCTTTATGGCTGCACTGCTTAGTGACCAAAATTCCAATCTCAATTGTGGTTGTAAGTTGAGGACTACATGTAATATAATGCAAATGCAGCAAAAGAATTGGTACTACTTTGCAATAATCTTTGGTTTATTATCTGAGGTTGAAATTACCTTCATTTACCTTATATACCACTTAACAGTGCTTTATGGCCTTCTCTAAGTGGTTTACGGAGTTAGCATTTTGCTCCCAACAATCCAGGTCCTCATTTTATGGACCTTAGAAGCTGTGGGGTTTCTGGTGATCTTAGGAAACTGCTCAATTAATCAGATCTGCTTCTGATCCAGAATAAATGCTGCAGTGACGATGTCTCAGTACAGTACTTCCTTTGGAAGTATAACTCACAAATGGAAACTCCATCACAATACACTTCCTGCTTCTGAAATGTCTGCATATCTCCAAAAGCTAAAGCACTCTAGTGCCTTGGCTTCTTCCACACTTCCCTGCTGAATAGAAGAACAGCTTTGCCATTTTCCCACCAAATTCTAGCTCCCACCCACCAGCTCTTTCATGTTGCAATAAGTTAGTACAATGAGATAAAAAGAGAGAACCGGGCCAGGCTGCCTCCTGTTACTGATATTTTCTCACTAGTGAGTAGTTGGAAACATTGGCCATTACTTCAAATGGAAGGCAATTATCTGGGCAATGGCGAGTGACATAAAAATAATCAGAGGGAAGGAAAGGCAGCACCTGAATGGAAAAGATCATGATAATTTTAAAATAAACAAAAGACAAAAAATAAACCTCTGTTCCACCCAATGGAAGAAACTACAAGGCACACCTGTAAACAATAATTGTGGCAATTACTCGCTGAACACTTAATGTGACATTGAACAATATACGCATTTTTTAAAAAAATATGCATATCTTTTTAAAATATACTCAAATGTAATGACTGTTAAACCAAACTGATATGTACATAGTAGCATATTTCACACCCTGTTTCTTTCCACTAAAAGGCAGTCATCTAAACAAACTATATCTAATCTGGCTCATACAAAGGCCTTACTAATCATAACACTATATGAGATTAAATTTTGCTGTCTTGAAATGATCATTCACATGAATGATCTCTTTAAATAATATCAATTACCCAAGAAAAAGGCTGATAGAGAGAATTACTCAATTGTTTTTTCATAACTCAAATTTTTCTAAAACATTTCTGCTGTTGAAAGGAATGTCTGCTGTGTTAGCAACAATATTTGGGTTTAATCATAGATGGGCACATAAAATGCCATTAAAAATCCCAACATACAATGATTAATATGTAAGAATGAACATTATGGAGATCTATACATAAGACTTTTTCCCGGTGTGATAGGCCATTATGTGATTTACCTATTTTTATTTTGGTGGAGTCCAGAAACAAGTTTCAGATAATTTTAATTTATTATGAAATTTGTAAGAAATTCCATTATTTACCCAACTTGCAAATAATTCTAAAAATGCAAATTTAAAATTAATAACACCCCCCCCCCCCACTAAGTTAGAATAAATATGCAAAAAAACCAAACAAAATGGAAAGCAACCTTAGTGTTTGAAATAGAGATTTTACAAAAGGATAGCCTGTATTTTAAATTGGATCTGAAAGGGACTGGAAGCTTTTATTTGATACTAAATCCAAGTGCCAAATTTTAGTAAATAACTGTAGTCCTATTTAGACCAAATGCAATATCAAATTATTTATAAAGCTGTCCCATACATATTGCATTGTACTAGTTCAATTAGACTATTGTCAGAAACATATGCTAAAGTATTCCATTTGCTTATAGTTTTAAAAATGCATAATAAGAATACACCCTTCATCCACAGCATTTCAGGACTGTTTTAATTATTGTTACAAAAATAACAGTATTTCAGATTACTTTAAAAACCAGGCTCCAATATTTCACAATGCCTGCTGGACTATGCAAAAATGAACAAGCCAGCAACTTCTATCTAGCTGAGTGGACGGGGAGACAGAACAAGAGCACCATGAATAAAATGTTCCTATTATTATGTTGTGATGACATGGGCACATTTGGTAAGAAAAAAGTAACCTTATTTTTTTTTTAATCCAGCAAATCTACTGGTTGGAGATACAGAGCTTTAAAAGGCCTGAATGGGTTAGGACCTGGCAGCCTGGAAGGTTGCTTTATGACAATCTGTTAACAAGTCCTCCATTGAAAACTATTCAATGTGCTGCAAGCAAGGATGGTTGTCTTACAAGTGTGGCAAAATATTTTGATGATGTGTGATCTTAGTTTGTTTTTTCTTAGTTAAGATTTTTTCCCTGTTAAAATGTTTCCTTCTTTTCCCAATACAAATTTCTGGCAGAAACACGTTCCTCCTTCTAAATAAGAATCCAAACCAAGGTCTGAGAGATATTATTTCCATAAAGAGGTTGTCTTAAAATCTTCATTCAGCACATGTGAAGTATTCAAGTATAAATATCACTAAAATAATTTTTTTGTCTAAAGCAGGGATGTCAAACTCAATTTCATTGGGGGCCACATCAGGATTGTATTTGACCTCGGGGGGGTGGCGTGGCTAACATCTCTTGTTGGGGGGTACCTGTGGTGGCCCGAGTGCTCTGCTAATGAAAATGAACTCCCGAGCTCCATTTTCAACTGTGATGATCTGCAACTCTCTGCCAGCGAAAATGAAACTCCGTTTCTGGCCTCCACAGGCCAGTCGTTCGTTGTTTCTAGAGAGACCCTGTGGGCCAGATCTAAGCACCCCATGGGCCAAATCCAGCTGACAGGTCTTGAGTTTGACACCTCTGGTCTAAAGCATCCTGAGAGAAGGAGTGATAATAGAAATCCCATATTCACAAATAATGAACATATGGGCATAAATTCCTTGACAAAAAGACTCTAGTACTCTAAAAGTTCTGGGCAGCACACTATGATAAAACTAAACAGATAATTGTGCAAAAAAAATTCACAGGACTGACTTAAACAACAATATACCGCCTGGCCCAACACACAAATCTGATTAATTCTAGTTGGATATCAGAATTCTGATGCGAAACAATTTTGGATGGTGACTTCCGACTTAACACCTTTTTAGAAGATTAAGCTTTTCATTGTGTCCCCCCTGCCCATTTTTCCTTTGTTTACCTATCCATTATTATTATTCTGGAGCTGAGTCAAAAATTAACAACCTAAATAAAAAACCCCTATTAAACTAAACCAGCCTAAACATACAGAGAAAAAGAAAAAGGGATCACAAGAAGTATCAGGAATCCAATTTCTTAGAAGGGTTTGGGTTTGTGGTTCTTGAGTGACATTTTTCTCCTAGACTGTTAATAGATAAGGATAATAGGGTTATTGGAAAATAAGAAGGGGATGATGAATGCACCTGGATAATTTATGAGAATCAAGAAGCATTTTGAGAAATAAGCATTTCAGAGTTCCACTTGATCTTTTTGTGTTAAGTCAGTAAGGAAGGAAGAAAAAAAAAGAAAAGGAAATGAAATCAAGCTAAAATATAAAACTATTGCACATAGAAACAAACACACACCTATATTTTAAGGATATACTTTATACACAAATAACTGTAAGTACATTGTTGGACACCCTTGTTTTTAAAAGAACCATTTTTTTTAAGCCTTTCTTCTTCTGCTTTGTTTCCCCTCCAAAATTGTAGTCAGGACTGACAATTTGAATTAGAAATGTACAAAAAAAGCATGTGATATCACGATCAGATATCTGATAGTGCTTTCTGGGGCTTTCAGCCCAGGGGCGAGAATGGTAACCATAGCAACTACAAAAATTGGCCATGGAGAGAAAGAACACCTTGAGTTCCTCGAATCCTGCCCTGGCCTGCAACAGTCTATAAAGTTGTTGGTGATTGCTTTTCTCATCTAGAGGTGGAAAAAGAAAGGAATCTGCAATCCCTGTTCTGAAATGTCCCACATTAAAAATGGTAAGGCTAGGAATCCCACCTGGCCTCAATGAAGCTCATCTGTACTGGCAACACAATTTAAGTCAATGTACTTTCCCACCAACAATAGGAGGAAACTACATTAAGCAGTTATCCTGAATGTTTCATTAGCCTCACCTCATATTTTAGAAATCTGGATAATTTGAAAACCCATTTCATAATGTATACATACATGGATATCCATGGGGCAGCAAGGGGACTACACGATATCATATGTGTAACGATGTATGTCATCATAAAATGACACAACTTAAGGTACTTATACCAGCTGTTGGGACATTAAATACATGAAGGTAAACATTCATATAAGTTTGGTATCATTATGGTTTCTGGCTGTTGCATGTGTGTATACCTGTGTACACGTGTATAGAACAGGGGTCGCCAATCTTTTGGATCTCAGGGACCACCAAATTCATACTTTTAAATCCCGAGAACCACTAATATGAGTTTTTTTAAAAAGCTAATATATTTAATATAATTTTTTATGTTAAATATAAATTATATATATATCCTGTTTCTCCAACAATATGACCTCCCTCAATAGGAAGTCCCAGCATGTTTTATAGGCATGAAATGAAATTAAGCCCCTCCCCCCAAATTAAGGCCTATATTAAAACATGCGAAATGGTGGGAATGGTGGGGGGGGCCTTGCCGTGAGGAAATACTTTTGTTGCACACCTGGATATGGTGCTGTCTGCGTTGACCCCGATACAAAGTGCCTCACCAATGCCGAGGTCAACATCCAAGCCATCGCCGCCTGCCCACCCAAAGATGCAAAGGGGGGGGAATTAAGTCACCCCCGAAAAGTCGACCTAGACATTTTTTCGGGGTTCAAAAAAATAAGACCTGGCCTTATTATAGGAGAAACACGGTGTATCTATCTATCTATCTATCTATCTATCTATCTATCTATCTATCTATCTATCTATGGTATTCAGCTTTGTTCGGGTATTTTCCCACATCATTATAGTTGTGCTTTTAAAGTTGTAGCAATGATTCGGCAGAATCTCATCTGCCATCATCAGGCTTCTGTATTGTGTTTGTCTGTAAGTCAGACTTTCACAGCTGCTTCTGTTTTAAATTTGGTGCTAGCCTATGCTGTGCCACAATGGTTTTTTCTTCATCCTGACTGGTTGGGAGTCTTGGTCTGTGTTTATTGGTCTTGGAGTTTGCTGTGTTCTGCTTGATTGGTGTTTCTAATATCTTCTGTCTGTTTTGTAGCTTTTTTTGTCTTGATTGGCTGGCAACATTGTGTTTCCTGTATTGGAGGCTTTTAGTGTGGCTTGGCTCTGAGTAAACGGATGGCTATCATTTATTAGGAAGCTAGGTTTCATCTGGGTGCCTGGTTGGGGTGTGTTTGAGTTGGAGGTATCAGGGGGGATCTGTTTGTGCCCAGGTGCTTGGCTGGCTTGTGGTGTGGAGATTTTTTTGTTTGAGAGTGCAGGCTTCCAGATAATTGACAGTCTGGTGAAGTCATCTCTTCTATTCATACTTTCAATATATATAACAAATATATATATTTGTTTTCTTAAGTTTTCGCGGGTATTTATATGTATGGTATTCAGCTTTGTTCGGGTATTTTCCCACGTCATTATAGTTGCGCTTTTAAAGTTGCAGCAACGTTTCAGCAGAATCTCATCTGCCATCATCAGGCTTCTGTATTGTGTTTGTCTGGCATTCAGGCACAGCGTAGGCTAGCACCAAATTTAAAACAGAAACGGCTGTGAACACAATACAGAAGCCTGATGATGGCAGATGAGATTCTGCTGAAATGTTGCTACAACTTTAAAAGCACAACTATAATGATGTGGGAAAATACCCGAACAAAGCTGAATACAATACATATATACATATACATACATACATACACACACACACACACATACATATACGCATACACACACACGATACACACACACACACGATACACACACATACACATATATACACACACACACACATACATATACGCATACACACACACGATACACACACACACACGATACACACACATACACATATATACACACACAGACACACACTTATTTAATTATAACAAAAACGTAAATGCTTAATGATAACAAAATAAAACATTCTGGGCTGGAAGCCTCCTCCCACCTGGCACCTTCCAAAGAGACAGAAGAGCGGGCGGGGTGTGGGTGTGTGTCTGAGCTGAGGGGCCTCAGGGCAACTGCTGCTGGGAGAAGCAGGGGCAGAAAGGGGGCTTTGCTCTCCTTGGGGGGCAGTGCCCCTTGGCTGCCACTCCAGAGGCTTCTCAGCAGGCATCTGCCTGCAGAAGGACTGCTGTTCTTGGTGATTAATTGAGGGAGGAGAGAGGGAGAAAGTGGGAGCTCCTTTCAGATCCCAGGTGGAGGATTGAGAGGCTCAGATCTGCAGTCGAGGAAAAGCTGGGGGGGCTCTTGCAGCATCACCTGGAGACAGGCAAGGAAAGGTGTCCCTGGGGGCACTTCACTCGTTTTAGAACTTTGCTGCCAAACCCAGCCACAGCCAGTGATTATTTGGGGGTGGGAGGGGGAGAGAGAAAGCATCTTTCGCATTACCAGGGGAGGAAAGGAGACAAAACAAAGCTCCTTCTTTCACTGAGACCTACAAAATGCCAATCTACCATGTTCCAGGAGTTCTTCGAAATCATCAAATGCTCCACGTGTAGTTCTCGTGCTTCCTGGCTCAGGTCTCTGAGATGCACGCTCCCACACACAGCGGCGGTGGCAGCAACAGTCCCCTCCCCCAGTGCCTGCTGTCAGCTCTCCCCATTAGTTTTCTAGCTTTGAATTGCTCCCGGCTCTCTCTCTTTCCTCCCCCCCCACCCACATGCAGGGAGGAAAAGAGACGGAGCCGTGCACAGATCTCCCCTTTTCCAGCCCTTGCTGCCTCTCCCAACATCGAAGCCTTGGAAATGCAGGCAAATCTGCCACAGTGGTAGCGCCACAGTGCTTACTTCTCTACTACTGCCTCCTCCTTCAGCACTACTTCCTTCTCTGGGTAGGGCAATTCTTAACTAATGGAGCATGCTAAGGCAACTCAGGACGCTATCGCTGCAGTGGCCTTGCCTTCGTTTCCAAGGCTTCGATGTTGGGAGAGGCAGCAAGGGCTGGAAAAGGGGACAGCTGTGCATGGCTCCATCTCCCTTTCCTTTCCTGCCTGAACATGGGCAGGGCTGGAGGAAAGAGAGAGAGCTGGGAGCAATTCAAAGCTAGAGAACTAATGGGGAAGAGCTGACAGCGGGCGCTGGGGGAGGGAACTGCTGTTGCTGCCACCAGCGGGTGTTGGGGCTGGTTGGTGCATGCATCTCAGGGGCCTGACTCTGGGGTCCCTTGGAGAGCCAAGAGGCGCAAGAACTGCGTGGCCCAGATTAATTGCTTTTGGGGGCCATTTCTTTCTGCAGCCTACCAAAATTTTTCCATGGCCCACCAGTTGACAACCACTGGTATAGAACATTGTTTATATATTCTAAAAACTATGGTTTATTTTGATACTGGTTTGTTGAACAAGCCAGTCAAACCAAACATTCATGAACTTTTTTATAAATTTCCAGTTTGTTTTCCACTTTTTAAAATTCACAATTTGCAATCTATAAAGCAACAACATAGCTTAATTTCAAGTATGATTTATTGTCCTCGAGCAGATTATGTGTTTTTTAAAAAATAAACATTGTCATTCCACAAGTGTCATTTACACCTCTAGGAACAAATAAAACATGTTAAGGCTTAATGCAAACTACAAATCCATTTAGAGTAAATAAAACACAGTATTTTCTTTTGGACCAGTTACAGGTCTGTAATTACTTAAACTTTATGAACTTATAATATACATCTGATTGGATGACAGCTTACTTTGAGAATGTCTGGAATATTAAGTAAAATATAATTGCTTAATTTCAAATCCAGAACAAAAATGTAAAATAATTTATTGCATCTACCTAACCAGCTACTTCATCGATTATCAGTATGAAAACCAGTGTAGCAGTTGTGAAACAGGAGAAGTTAGAAAAGTGGCAAAAGGATAGTCTTACTCCTTTTCAAAGTAACAAAGAAGCCTCAATGACAAGCAATCCCATTAGGGCAGTAAATCTAATACCTTCATAACCACCAATCTTCATGCTAATTTCTCTGAAGTATCTCTTTAGACTCAGTTTTCAAAGATTTCAATTACAGTCAAAAGGAAACATGTTTGGTCACTGGAAATCTAATGCCTCATCACCAAATTACCTTGCCGTTCAGTTTCTTTATTGAGTTTTATTGAGCATTGCACATACAGGTAATAAAAAGTATGTATGGTAGAAACTACAAAGCATGCTTATCATCATATCAATATTAATGAAAAGTTGGATTAACCATCAACTTGAATAAAGCCTGTTTACAGAATGGGCGTTGGTTCTTACCTGATACACCCCTTCTCGGCGAGCCGCGAGGAGCATCCAGCCCCACCCTAACTCCTCCGTCTGGTGGGTACTCTAGTTTCAGCTAAGGAGCCAAGAGTTGATTAGAAGGATTTCTTAACCTTTCTTCTCGTTATCGCAAAAAACTGGGGGAACACTACTTGGAGTCACATGAGGGGGCGGAGCGTTTCCTCAGCTAAAGCTCAGCCTGCAAGAAGAGGACTCGGAAGCACATCCCACTCTCTGGATGCTTCTCGCAGCCCTTAAGCCACTCGGAGCATCCAGAGAGTGGGACATACCAAAGCTTGGCTGTCCTACGGGTGGGACTCCGTTTGGGCTGGCAGCCCTTCCGGGTCACTGATGACCCTCTGTAGGACTCGTCGGCCGAAAGAGGCCTCTGCTGAGGCATATAAGTCTATTTTGTAATGTCTGATGAATGGGGACGGAGAGGCCCAAGTGGCTGCCCGACAAATGTCAGCAATTGGGGCTTGCATGACCCAAGCTGCTGAAGTAGCTGCACTCCTGGTGGAATGAACGGTTATTCCCCCAGGAGCGGGCAGAGATTGTGATAGGTAGCACCTGGCAATAGTCGCCCTAATCCAGCGACTGATGGTTGAAGGAGAGACTTGAACCCCAATGTCCTGGGCTGAAAGGAGAGGAAGAGGGATTCTGATCTTCTCAGGGGTTGTGTGTGCTTAATGTATATGCGCAAGGCCCTTCTAACATCCAGGGTGTGCCAAAGGGTTTCCCTGTCCCTGGAGAGTCTGGGGCAAAAGTTTGGGAGGACCAGTTCCTGAGACCTGTGGAAGGGAGAGTTAACCTTGGGTAAGAAGGTGGGGTTGGGGCGAAGGACCATCCGATCAGCGTGGAACACGCATGAATCGTTTCTGATTGACAATGCTGCTATTTCCAAGACTCTACGAGCAGAAGTAATGGCCACTAGAAAACTACTTTAAATGTTAGAAATTGAAGGGAAGACTCCCTCAGAGGTTCAAACGGGTGCCTTGTAAGCGAAACTAGGACCTTGTTGAGGTCCCATGTGGGGAACCTGGGAACAGTTGGAGGGCACAAGTTGGTGGTGCCCCTGAGGAAAGCTCGAACCCGGGGGTGATGAGAGAGAGAACTGAAGTTATTAGAAGAAACAACGGTTGAGAGGGCAGCGACCTGTCCTCTCAGGGTGTTGGGGGCAAGCCCTTCACGTAGGCCTTCTTGAAGGAATTCCAAGACCTGTGCAATAGAGGGAGAGAGGGGGTCAACTTGGAACCCGGTATACCACTTGGAAAAGCCCTTCCAAGTGACATCATAAATTCGTGTGGTGGAGGGTCGCCTAGCATCCAAAATAGTGTCGATTACTTGACTGGAGAATTTTTCTCTTGTCAAACGGATCCATTCAACCTCCAGATGGCGAAGTGCAGCCATTGGGGCTCCTGATGCAGAAGGGGCCCCTGAGGGAGGGAGATCCTGTCCGGGGGGGATCCTCCATGGGGGCGCTACCGAAAGATTGCAGAGGTCCGCGAACCACGGTCGCCTGGGCCAATAGGGAGCCATCAGGAGCAGGTCTGCCTTCTCATGAATGAGTTTGTTTATGACTCTGGGAACTAGCGGCAGTGGAGGGAAGGCATATAGGAGCCCTGGAGGCCATGGGCAGCTTAGCACGTTGTGGTTCTCCGATGCGTGAGATGGGTACCTGGAGAAAAACCGTGGAAGCAATGCGTTGGACGGGGAGGCGAAGAGATCCACCCTCGGGAGACCGAATATTCTGGACGCCTCCTTGAATAGGGATGGATGGAGGCGCCATTCTGCTTGGTCCACCGTGGCCCTGCTTAGCCAATCCGCCTGGATGTTGGAGATTACGGAGATGTGTTCGGCTTTTAGTGCGAGGAGGTTGGATTTTGCCCAACGGCAGAGGCGCTCGGCCTCCCTCATCAACTGAATAGACTGGGTGCCTCCTTGCCTGTTGATATGGGCTTTAGCCGTGGTGTCATCTGTGAGAATAAGGACGTGATGCCCGCATACCAAGGGGAGGAATCTGAGCAGGGCCAGGTGGATGGCGTGAAGCTCCAGCCAGTTGAGGCTGCATCTTAGCTCGATCGACGACCACTTGCCCTATGCCGAGAGCGAGTTGACGTGAGCGCCCCAACCTGATAGGCTGGCGTCCGCGATGAGGATTAGCCGCTGAGGTTCTGAGAAGAGGTGGCCCCTGTTAATGGCGGGGTTGGTCCACCAGAGGAGGGACGTGAGGACCCTCGGAGGCACCTTGACTCTGGACTTCGAGTTGCTTCTTCCGGATTTTTGGGATGGGAGCAGGAAACACTGGAGGGATCTGCTGTGTAAGCGGGCCCAGGGAATAATTGAGATGCATGAAACCATCTTACCCAATAATCTAGAAAGGTCAAGTAACGCCACCCTCCTTGATCGCCTAATCTGTTTGACCAGAGCTTGAATGCTGAGGAACCTCTCCGAGGAGAGGAAGACCTTTTCTGTAACCAAATCAATTATGGCTCCCAAGTGGGTGATTCAGGTGGATGGGACCAGTTGACTCTTTTGGCAATTGATGAGGAACCCGTGTGCCAGAAGAACGGAGAGGGTGGCTCTGGTGTCCCTGACTGCCTGGGTCTTGGATGGGGAGAGAATAAGGATATCGTCCAACTAGCAGTGACGGCGGACGGGAACGCTCCTGAGGTGAGCCTCCAGGGCCGCGAGGACCTTGGTGAAGGTCCTGGGGGCCGAGGCCAGACCAAAGGGGAGGGCCATGTATTAATAGTGAAGGTTGTTATAGCAGAACCTGTTAAGCCTGTGTTCCCCAACCAGGGTTAAGGAGACAAGCTAAACAGAATGTGCAGCGTTAGTCAGATAGGCACACAGATAAATGAGTGAGATATGTTTGTATGTTTGTTAACATACAGTAAAAATAACAGATACGCTTGTGCTATCAGAAATATAGTTTATTCCATTTATAGCATAGTCAAAATAACAGTCCATTAGTCATGTATCATTTAGTCAGTCCATTCAAGGATATTCAGTTAGCAAAATCCATGTAGAATATCCTATGTCAGTTCACTTACAAATCAGTCCTTTGTCTCTCTCCCGTTCGAGTAACGCAGTCTTGAGTCCATGCAGTAATTAGGGATCATCAAAGCCAGAGAGAGCAAGCTGACATTCCTTGCTTCTTTTAAAGTGCTTTCACAACCACTCCCCTAATTACATTCCCATATTTAAAGTTGCAGACACTTTAACTTATAAACCATGATAACATATTTATTATTTTACCTAAACCAGTTAGGGTAAACAATGTTATCCCTAACAGAACCTAAGGAATTTATGGTGAGAGTGCCGGATTGGAATGTGTAGGTATGCCTCCAAGGGATCTATGGGGGATAACCCGTCACTCCGCCTGGTACCGAAGAGAATCGATTGCAAGGTGTGCATTTTGAATTTGCACTGGATAAGGTGGCGGTTTAGCCGTTTTAAATCTAGTATATCTCTGCATCCCCCAGAATGCTTGGGCACCACAAAGAGGTGGGAGTAGAATCCTCGTCCCCTCTGGACCAGTGGAACGGGTTGAATGGCCTGAATGTCAAGCAGGTGTTGGATGGTTGCATCCATTAGTGCACGTTTGGCGGGATCTCTTGAGGTGGGGGATGTCATGAAGAAATCAGCGGGGGGCGGACCGGAACTCAAGGGCAAGACCAAACCTGATGGTGTCCCTAACCCGTGCATGGGAGTGGATTGTCCCATTGAGCGGCAAAGTGTCTAAGGCGGCCGCTGATGGGGAGGGAGGAAGAAATTTTATCTGGGTTGGCGGTAGGGCCTCCCCCCTGATCCCCTAAAGGGCCTCTTATGGTTGCCGCCCCATTTGTTTCTGTCGCCTGTCCGAGCGGTCCTAAGACCGGAAGGAAGGGGGTCTCGGGTATCTGGGCGGGAAGGGGAGTTGGTAGAAGGGGCGGGGGAAGCCCCTCCGAAAGAGCTGAGGGCCTCTTGTCTCTGGCCTCCGAAAAAGGGAGGGCCAGTGCTTCCTCTTGCTGCGGCTCACGACCAGCAGGGGTTCCAAGGGCAGGCCGAACAGTTTGTCTCCCTGATGGGAGCAGTGGCCAGCTTGACTTTATTTTTACATCCGCCTGCCAGTGCTTGAGCCGCAGTTGGCGGCGAGCCGTGACATGTGATGTTATCGCTCTGGAAGAGAACCTTACCGATTGGTAAGTGGCGTCAGCTGAAACTTGGCTGCGGCCACCAGTTTCGCTATGTCTTGGTGCGCCTGCACATTGACGCGGGGACGTTCTCTCAGCTGCCGGAGCCAGCGGATAGAGGACCTTGTGAAGAATGAAGCAGCCCTAGCCGATTTAATGGCCCAAGCGTCGGATAGATGGGCCCGGCGCAATGCCAGTTCCGTCCGCTTGTGCTCAGGTTTCAAGGCCTCTAAGGCCTCACTGGGGATAGAGGAGGAGGCAAGGCCCACAATGGTCGTGAACCTCCGGGATGTTTAGAAGAGTAGACATTGCCGAATTGAGATTAAAGAATCTTTTGTCTTGGATAGAGGGTGTGGGGGGGGGGGGGCTCCCATGGAAGCAAGTAGCTTCGGTTGGGATGACCTCAGCTTCCACCACTGGTTGTGTGAAAATGGAGTCCTCTGGTCTCTCTGAGGCGGGGGGGGAGTCAGAGAGAGACTGGGGAAGAAGACCAGAGACATTCTTGGCTTTAAAGAGGAAGGATTTGGACACGTGTGGCGTGAACAGCCCCCCGAATACGGGTTGGTCGGGAGAAGCCCCCTCATCCTCTGACATCTCCCCCTCCAAGAGGTTCGCCTCTAAGGGGGGCTCACTATAATGGGAGGATCCCAACCGGGAGTCCTGTACCTCTTCCCTGAAGTCACCAAAGTCCCCTTCCTCCTCCTCCTCCTGGGCCCCTACGGGAGGAGGGCTGTCCCTCTTAGAGAGTACCTGACCAACCGGGGGATCCGGCTGTGGAAGGGATCTGATGGATAAAGTCGTGGTCAGGAGCCCATGGAGAGAAGCCTGATGTGGACATGTGCTACTGGCCTTCCGCAATGCCCTGGCGGATAGTTGATTCCATCCAAGCCTTGATGTGGGCTGGAACCTCAGATGTAGAGGGTTCTTCCTGACGCAGACCAGCGGCCGTAGGTGTAAAGGCAGCTTCAGGGGTCTGTCTGGTCGGTGGTCCCGGGATCAAGTGACCCTGAAGTGGGCTGCGCCTAGATAGGGAGAAGGAAGGGCTGGAGACCCTGAGCCGGACTCCCTTGATCACCTATCAAACTCCTTTTCCAACGCCTTATGGCGCCTTAGGGCGTCTCATTGGGAGGCCTTGGAGGGTTCCTTGTCCTGCCTGCGCAAGTGGGACTTTGCCTTAGCCTTCAAGGAAGTTCATTTAGAGAGATTGTCGTCTGCCATTTTGATAATTATAATAACTGTAATAATAACAGTGTAAATAGTAAAGGGCGGTTGGCTCGCCTGGAATTGGCCTGAGTAGGGCCTGGTGACATTTGAACTGGCCCGCTCTCCCCTTTTGGAATTTAATGTGTACGTGGTAACCGGTAGTATATATATATGATATGGAGATTTGTTTATTAATATTATTTTATTTTTTATTTTTTATTATTTTTTTTATGCTATCTGCATGCAAAGGTTATCTATGCGTATACGTATAAAAAAACGTATAAATTCGTCTGTAAGTTGTTTTCTCTTTCTTTTCACATATATATATATATATATATATATATATATATATATATATATATATATATATATATATAAAAAAACAGAAGTAGGAAAGGAACCAAGGGGTTACCACAGTACAGGCCGGATTTACCAAATAAACGCCTGAGGCCTAGAGGAAGAGAGGCCTCTGGCAGCAGGCCTCCAGCAACAAGCCGGAGGGGGGGGGTGCTGCTAACTTCACCCCGATAGAGGCTGCGGGAGGCCAACAGAAAAATAATGCAAGCGAGCCCGAAGGGATGCTAAAAGCCACTAACTCTGACCCAAGGGGTCTTGGACTGTACTTCAACCGCAGCAGCCAAAATCAGGAATAAAATGGCGTCCGACCACGATGCAGGCCCCAAGATGGCGGCCGCAAGCTGAGCTATGTCGGGCGTCTTCGGGACGGCAAGGAGGGCTTGTCCGGTTGGCTCAGCTCGTCTGGTGCTCTTAAGGAGCGACTAGCCCTTCCCGGTCGGCGTTTAGGGTGGGGGGGAATCCAGAAAGTTTCGCACTACAATGGAGCGCGGAGGCAGCGACGCAATCTAATAATGGGGGGGTTGCGCGAAGCGCTGCGAACCCGCCCGCTTGGCCCGTAGGGGCGAGGGGAGACTTCCCCTAAGTCCCAACCCTTTGTGCAGGAGGGAGAGAAATTATGCGACCTCAAATTGAAGAAATATCCAGAGTAAAGCATGCAGTTTGAATCAGCCAAGGAGCTCCTTTCAAAAACAGCCTGCCTCTTCGAGGCTGAGCAAAAGACTGGGGGAACGCTACTTGGAGTCATGTGAGGGGGCGGAGCGTTTCCTCAGCTAAAGCTCAGCCTGCAAGAAGAGGACTCGGAAGCACATCTCACTCTCTGGATGCTCCGAGCGGCTCGAGGGAGAATTTAGATATACAGGTATTCATCAACTTACAACTATTCGTTGCAAGTGAAAAGCTTAAAAAATGATTCATGACTATTTTTCACAGTGACGACTGTTGGAGCATCCCCACAATCATACGATCAAAATTCATGTGCTTGACAACTGGTTTATGATGGTTGAAAGTTTCCCAGGGTCATGTGAGCACCTTTTGTGACCTCTGACAAGCAAAGTCAATGGGGAAGTCAGATTCACTTAACAACCATGTTACTAACTGAACAGCTGAAGTGATTCACTTAACAACTATGGCAGAAAGGTCATAAAATAGGCAAAACTCGCTTAATAAATGTGCCACTCAGCAACATAAATTTTGGGCTCAAGTGTGGCTGTAAATCAAGGATTACCTGTATTTGTTTATCTTTTACAATATTGTAATTTTTCATGTTTTATATTTAGCTCACAAACATAAAGTTTACAAAAGATTTGAACGTTGCATACTTTTTTGAAATGATGCAGACCCACAGCAGACCCATGTTGTCATGATAAATTACTGAGAATTAACATGAATAATTTTTAAATATGAAGATCAACTGTAGTACAATTTTACTGACTTTATTTAAGGTTTTGGATTAAAACCTTCCACTGAGTTTTTTTTTTTTTTGCTAAGTGGAAAGATAAAGAGAATGAAGAACATATATTTCAGGGTCAGTGTATTCCACTGGACAGGACAGTTCTTTGTGAACTATTAAGTAACTCCAGATTATGAGCTCATCTTGAGTTAGGACTTTTTGTCATAGATTTATCTTTAAAAAGAAAAATAATTAAGCCAATGTTAAACGATAAAAACCCTACCATTACCTAGCTATCTTAGAAATGATGCAGAATTAACCCTTGTTAATACTAAAGACAAAACTTGACTTGAAGTCATCTGTACCTTAATATTCACCTCATGTTCCTAATTTGCTTTCCCACCATTCTTCCTCTATGGATTTTTACATAATAGCAAGGATCACATAATTCTTCTTCTCCTCTTTCTTCTTGTTTTCTGACTTTTTTCAGAACAACCAAAGGTTGATGCATTGATTGTGAAGAAATTCGCCAACTAGCTTGTTGCCTGAGCCTGATATTGTGGGCTAAGAGAGAGTAACTTGCCCAAAGTCACCTAGCCAGCTTTGATACCCAAGATGAAACTGGTTCTTAACCTGGTGCCTTAACCACTACACCAAACTAGATCTTGTAAGGGTTATAATAAATACTATGTTGTATCTCCTATTCCATTTTTTAAAACTTATACAACGTTCTATGACAATACAATTGCCAAAATCTAAAACTAGAATATGTTTTAAAATTATTGATTTTATTTAGGTTAACTCAAAATTTACAGTAAAATGCTCAGCACCAATTCCTTATTCTTTTCTATTTTGACTACCATTGGCATGACATGCTGTACTTAAAACAACAGCCTGCACAATAAAATATTTGTGCCAAATGCATCCATGACAACACATACAGAAGGTTTGTAAAGGTGTATGATTCAAGGAAATTATTGAGTTTACCTCACAAGGACCTTATTTGCAATTCTCACTGGTGACTCCCAGATTATGCTGTTTTGACAAGAGAATTATTGTTTATCTTGAAGGAATTCCATTTCCTGTTGTAAAGATAAATTATATGAGGCTACCTTATATTTAGTGTTAGGTTTGAGGTTATACAAAATTAAACTTAACACCCAAGTTTGGCACTACATAATTATGCTAGAAATGACTTCCTATTTAGGACATCTTACCCTAGAGAAAAGTTTTTTCATGAATACTGTATGGACAACAATTCCTTAAGTATTCTGCAACCAAAAAACCTTCTTATGCAACCTGGTGCATCAGTATTTATCGGGAAGAGTTTAGTTGCTTAATCATAAGCAAATAACATTATAACAACTTTAAACTTGAAAGTATTATACTTCAGACCAGTTTCACTTAAGGATAACACTGAAAAGTATGAGCAAGTGAAAAGAATTTTCCAATTCCAAGGGGTTTTTCAATCCCTGCAGAAATTTGGAAATTCTCTTCCATTCTTAGCTAGCTTGAGAGCAGCCTATCTTTCTATTATTTTTATATTTACATTTTTAAAAACTTTGGATGAAAAGTACCAGCACCTTATTTAGACATTCTAAAACAGTCTGAAGTGAGAATGCTTATCTTAATACTAAGTTTATCTTCTATGGTATGTAGATGTGTTTTATTATACATGAAAAACACTCAGCAGTCCAATCCTTTATCAGTCTATTTCTAATCTTTACCTTGGCTCTTCTTAAATCAACATGCTAACTAGTATTCTGTAGCCTGGACTTTTATACTTAAAAATTACTGAGTGTGCCAGATAAAGGTGTTAAAAAAATGGAGAACGCAACATATTTGATATACTTTTAGGCTTTTAAGAGGCCATCAAGACCTGTTTTTTTTTAGCCATGTCCTGGGTTAAAATGAGGATGTCTGGAATTGGTGGTGGGTTAACCCAAGATGACTAAGGCACCAGGCTTTGTTCTGATTTTGAGTTTTATGATTTTTATAGTTCTGAGTTTTATTATTGTGTTCTTAAACAGGCTGCCATGCAAATCTTTTAAATAAATACATAAATTTTATGCGTAGCAGTATCACTACTTACAACTTCATTTCCCAATTTATAATCCTAGATAAATTAGTATGAATTCTGCCCTTATTTCTCACTACAATCCTGTTCTGCCTTCACAATCCCCTGAGCAGGCCTTCTTTCTGTTCCTGGTGTCTCCCTTGAGCTTTCACAGACCTAGCTTTATAACTCTAGAATCAGCTCCCTCCTTCCCTTTATCTTAGTGGGCTTTAGAAGAGGTTAAAAAATCTGTTTATATGATGTAGAGCCTGGTTATTCCACCCTTCCCTCAATATTATTGTGTATTCCCAAGAGTATAGTTTTAATTATGAATGATATATGCTTGATCATATCACAGGTTGTTTAAAATATGTATTTTCAATCTGACTTATTAAAATTAGCCGACCTGTTTGGCTGTTAAATTATGAATTTTTATTGGATGAAATTCTGTAAATGATTTATTATAGTGGGTTAATTTGTATATCTTGATAAGTGCGCATAACAAATAAACAAAGAAGGTTTTATACTTGAGAAACAAGGGAGGATTGAGTGCTATGAATTGGAAAATCTATCAGGGCAGAAGCAGCAGAGTAGAACACTATTTTAAAGCTAATGCTGGAAGACTTAGGAGGGCAATGGCACCTTCAGTCCTCTAGTTGCAACTGGGTTAGCCAGCCTAGTTGCATAGTTTGAATCCTCAATAAGGGAAATCCTCAGCACTTCTAATGGAGCAGCAGAGACTTAGAAGTCTTCTGCAGGAGATGTAGAATTCAATCAATCTCTCAAACAAGAGGTGGGCCAGGTAATTTTTGGGAAACGGTAGGAAGCTTGAGAGCAAAAAGCAGCTACATATCTAGTGACTGGAACTACCTAAGTGTTAATCATTTTGATAGTATTTCCACCACTGAGTTTGAACTTTAAGATCTTCTTCGCTCTTCTGATTTATTCACTGCTAATCTTCTTTACTTCAGTGTGCTTAATGTTGTCACTCTGGAAGATTTTCAGGCATTTGTACTGATCTTTACTTAGACTTCAGATGTTATTTCCATAGGGCAATTCGATTCTTTCAGTTTTCAATATTTTCCCGTTGATGATATGGGTAGCACATTTGCAGTAACTGGGCTGTGTGCCTGGACAGTACTGGGTAGCAAATCCATTTCAGATGATGCTTTTTTCATAGTTTCCATATAAAGCAGTTGGGAATAGCCTGGCAGAAGTTTCTGATGTTTGATAGACATGGCCTGACTTGTTCAGTCTTGTTGGCAGAGGAATCAATGAAATGACAACTGTAATGGTGATAGTGAGTCTCCTTGTAAAACATTAACCTCTCCTAGTCTGTCACCTCTGACCAACAACTATGCTTTCCATGCCATTGACTTTTGCACAAAGCTTCTGATATTTCCAGGAACTTGTGTCACATGACAAGGAGTCAAATGCCTTCTTGTAATCAATTATTATGGTTGGTTGCACAGTCAGCCAGATGTTTGGTATTTTGTCCACCAAAGGACCTAGGACAAACAGATGTTGTTGTCTGATGGTGTCAAAGAAATTGTTGTGGATATAAGCTGTTCCAAGTAAAGCTGTATTATGCTTGGCTACACAGTCAGTTGTTTAGATTGAATTTGCCATTTTTGTCCACCTATCAAGTTTTGTACTAACAGAGCAAGGTGAAGGAGTCACAACTGTCAGTTCTTTAACTGGTGGTGTTCTCCAAACACATCAAGTTCTTCCCAGGAACCTAGGATATCATAATGTATAGGCATAACATATGTGCTGATCCAAGCAGTGTGGCTTTTTGTAATCGGCTGATGAAAATTTTGTCAATATGCAAAAAGTTTAGATTTTCTAAATGCCATCCAAGATTTTTTGAATATTGCTTCAAATTCAAGATCATAATGCAAGTTAATAAATTTGCAATTTTAAGTAGTATGCTTTCAAGAAACTGAATTTATTCTATATATTGAATGTGCTGAATACATTTACACACTATTATTAAAATATTTATTTTAATGTATATTGTTTAAATGTTTTTCTCTTATTATTGGGCATCTAGGCCTCATTAAACACAAACTTTAAAAAAAACCCTGTATAGAGCAAAATCTATATTGCTGAGGCTATTGTTCACTTCTGTCAGACATGTGGCAAAGTCTAAACTACCTTTTCCTTTTTATTCTCTTTGTAAATGTCCCAAGAGAGTAACCCTTCAAAAATGTAAGGAAGTACTTCTTTCTCTATTACATAAGCACCTTCTAAAACAAAGCAAAGAATGTCAAAACTTGTTATTTAGGAATGACATTAATTTTCTTTCACCTGCCGCGCTATTTTAGTTGAATTTTTTTAGTAACATTTGATCCTTCTAAATGAAAACTAATGAAAATAGAAAAACAGAATACTTTAAACAATGCTAGCAGAAGAGTAGACAAATTCTTATTGATAAGTATATTAGAAAATCAAAATGCCCTAAGCAAATTAATACAACATATATCATGACCACGGTTGCTTCAAGTGAGATGGATAGTGAATAAATTTAAAAAATAAATATATTTCTACCTGGGAAATCATTGTTCAGCATCATTTTGGAAACATAGCCAGTGGAAAGATACACTACTGTCTATCTATATGATGCTTTATAATGCTAATTTAAAGTTAGAGCCAATATTTTAAAATAATTATCAATGAAGCTTCTCAATAATACAGAATTGTCAAGATCACACACTGATGAGTTTTATAAAGCCACCTGGTTTGATATGTAAAGAAAAGTCCAGAATCTTTGGAAAAAATATATTCATAAAGTTTTCTCACCACTATTAACAGCCAAACATTTCCTCTCATTTGAAAAAAATATCTTTCCCTTTCACACATTAGCAGCTACTTAGGTATCTTAGAAGGAAATTAATGTAAAAATAAACATTTCTAAAAGCCACAAACCCTGCAAGCTAAGTATTTCAAGAAGCCTCCTGTAGTGCCACCGTCTGTATACACTATGTAGGGGGCTTGAGCAGCTGCCACTATCACCATCTTTCCAAAATAGGAAAGAAAATGGTGACAATTGCTTTTTTTAAATCCAGGGGGCAGCAGAAGCTTTAATAGGCAAACCCAGGCCTTTGCTTCAGGCTTCATAATGCAATATATAAAATAAAAAGTGAGGAAGTTAAGTACAGGTAGCCTTCAACTTACAACAATTCATTTAGTGATCGTTCAAAGTTACAATGGCACTGAAAAAAGTGACTTATGACAGTTTTTCACACCACCATTGCAGCATTCCTGTGATCACATGTTTAAAATTCAGACCTTTGACAACTGACTCATATTTATGATGTTTGCAGTGCCTTGGAGTCACCTTTTGTGATCTTCTGATGAGTAAAGTCAATGGAGAAACCAGATTCACTTAACAGCCATCTTACTAATTTAATGATTGCAGTTATTTCACTTAACAACTAAGGCAAGAAAGGTCGTAAAATGTGTCAAAATTCACTTAATAACTGTCTTGCTTATCAACAGAAATTTTGGGCTCAATTGTGGTTGTAACCCGAAAATAACCTGTATAAATAGCTGTCCCTCCATTTGTCGTGTTGAATAATTTTCCTTTGATTGACTGCAAGTTCAATCTTGAACTGAAATGCAACAGAAATCTATATTATAAAAACCTCAGTAAAGTCTTTATAGCTTAAATTGTGCAGTTTTAAGGATTTATATTCCAATTTGTTGGAGTTTTGATGCATGAGTGGAAAGGAAATGCGCTTAAATTGTAAGCTAAAAATATATGGCTATAAAAAAAAGAATGCATGGAACCAGATCCCAGCTGCAATGAACTTACATTTTCAAATGTCCTTGAAGCCTAACCTGGATGTTAGTGCAGTATATAAATCACTACTAAGGCAAACGCCATCATCAATGGCATAGCAGCAGATGCTCCTAAACTAAACTTTCTGGCAACCGTAGTAATCTGTGGTTCCAGGGGTAGGCTGCTACCGGTTCACCCTGGTTCAGGGAAACAGGTATCTAATTTTATCACTTTTAATGACTGGCTCGATGAACCAGCAAATCCCATCCCTGGCTGGCCCTGCCCACTCTACCCAGTTTCCAGCCCCCAGAGCCCGAGAAGGCCATTTTTGAGCTCCTGGAGGCTTGAGGAAAGCCTCTGGAGCTCAGGAAGAATGAAAAATGGGCCTCCTGGAAATTCAGGAAGGCTGGAATTTTCACCTTCCCAGAGACTTGAGGAAAGCCTCCAGAGCCCGGAGAGGGCAAAGCCTCCTGCCATAGTGCAGAAGCTGACTAGGCCACGCTCACCCTGGCCACAGCCACCCAGCAAGCGGGCAGAGAACCGATTGCTAATATTTTAAAATCATTTTTTATTTTATTCCGCATATACACATCAATACATAAACAGTGTGGCACCTAAGCATCATGCATTTTGGTCCAAACAAAAATAACATTAATCATATATCTTACATTCATTAAACTTATATAATTCTAATGTTAATACCCATATTTGTATTAAATTACAATCCTTCAGTATTTAATTATTCAATATTCCAGTACTTTCTTCAAATGCCAAACACCATATTATTTAAATATACATAATAATTTCATTATTCAATTTCTTCATGTGTGTGTGTGTGTGTGTGTGTGTGTATCATTTCCTTTGGCGACTTCTTGTTGCTCCTCTGTCATGTCAGAGCAGAATCCGTGATTGTACATGGTTTTGCTCCGTGTTCGTTTGTTGGAGGGTCCTGGTTGCTAAAAATTTTGAAGCCCACCCCTATGTGGTTCCATTGTAAACCTCCATCTTTCCATAGCTACAAAAGGTGTCATTGTCTGCATTAAGTATCTGCTTCCTCAATTTCATTCAACTCCAAAACTATATTCATATAGCTTCCTACATAAATAACCCCATCCACTGAACTATGAACATTTTGTAGATTTTAATGAATCTTTGCAAACCCAGTCACTTTATGCCATACAAAACAAACAAATAATACTCCAAATTTTGGAAAGGTCTGTTATTTGACTTATGTAACATATGCAACAGATTTGCTTGATCTCATCCAGGTATTTGTTTACTGGATGTAAACAAATGACTGAAGTACACTAGAAATGCATATATCGGTCTCCTTAATACTGGGATATGAATTTGCCACATTTTACATTACATTGGCTTTTAGCATGGCACTACCAGAGGTTTGTATATTTGGCGTTATGTTCAGATCAGTGCACGGACCACAGATTAAAAACAAAAAGAAGTTGTTGCAGCATTTCATGAAAACCATCCTTTTCTCCTTCTAAAACAGGGGTGGTCAAACTCAATTTCACTGAGGGCCGCATCAGGGTTGTGTTTGACCTCCAGAAGCTGGGTTGGGCTTGATCAGGGTAGGCATGGCCAGCTCAACATCACTTGTGTTGGGGGCGTCTGTGGCGGCCCAAGCACTCTGTCAGCAAAAACAGGCTCTTGAGCTCCAATTTTGGCTGTCATGGCCTAAATCTAAGTATCCCCGTGGGCCAGTTCCACCTTGAGTTTGACACCCATGTTCTAAAACTACTTATTAAATCCTAAGCTCATCTTCAAGCAAACATAATATTGTGTCAAATTATAGGGTAACACAGATTCTCCCATCTATTACGAGATTATAACAAAATAATTTTCTACTAAACAGATTTCACAGGCATGCAATGCATAAAGCCAGGACAAAATATAAATGGAATCATCCATTTTCTCACTGACATCCCCTCTTCTCATTTGCCAGCCAAAAGCTGCTCTTACTAAGGCTTTGAACCAATCTTTTGCAGAGAATGTGAAATTCGGCTGAGTTGTACGGTTCTACCTTTCTTGAAGCTTTAAATAACCTGAGGCCTTTCTCTCAATCCTTCTCTTTGAATTCTTTATATATTGGGCTTTACAACAGACTGATCTCCCTGTTAGCAGTTGGATGAATGCCTAATAGAACCAAAGTAGTTCTCAGTGGTTGTGCCAAGTTTATACAGTTGGTAGCAAACCATTTGTATTTACAAGTAGAACATAGCAATGAAAAATACATTGAATCTGAATATCAAATTAGAGTGAAATGCTAACAAATGGTTAATGCAGAGAGACTCAACAAAACAAGGTATAAAGTTAAAGAACATCTAGATTGGCCCTCTACTAGTCATTTCCTGAATACACAGAACAGACCAAGAAAAAAATGTTACTAAGACTCTGATATTACAAGGTTGGGAAAGGGTCGGTGTAGGATAAAGATAACAAAAAATAACCGTCACATTCAAAATATAGAAAGGGAATAGTAAAAGTAGGATATAAAGTTAAGGATATTAAAAAGGTAATGCAAAGGAGACAAAAAATTTCTGGTATGTATTTAAAATTCCATCTTCTATTTAGCATTTCCTTATGATAATAATAAACCTCAAGAGTGTCCAAGCAAAGCACAGCAATTATACAACTAGGTTATGAAGCCTCCCAGTTTTTTCCTCTCATCCTTGGTTGACATATAACAAAGCTAAAAAAAATTGGTATCGTATGTGTTTTGATACAGCAGATTTTAAAAGTGAATGTACAATTGAAGCCAGAAGCTTGAGCTTAATGGATAAACAACTGGAGACATTGTGTGGAACTTTGTTTTTATATATGGTAACAGCAGAAAGACTTTGTATGCTCAAAGATGGAAGGACTTACAAATACTTACAACAGAAGATTGAATGGTGAAGGTAGCGTAATTGAGGGAGTTGGTGAAACCGAAAGCTTTGATGAAAAGAAAATTTTATTTCTACTTATTTTGATATTTTTGGACTTTTTGCAAGAAAGTGAAAGAAATGAAAAGTTGATTTTGGGATTGTAGGTAGAATTATATTGGAAATAACGTAGGCAAATGTTAATATAGAGGAAGGTTTGGTGTAATTTTAATTTATAACTATACAAAAAAGTGAAGTCATTCTTTTTCTTTTTTTCCCTCTCTCTCCCCTTCTTTTTATTTTTTTTCTTTTAACTTTTTAGTTTTATTTTTTAAAACCCATATAAAACATATACTCATGCATTCAGGATGTATATGAATGGAGAAAATTTTTGCTTTGAACCCAAAAAACAATCCACTGTGTTCCAGAGGTTTTGAAAAACCATTTTCAGTTTAAAACACTTTAGGGTAAAGCAAAATCCAGAGGAGAAAGTAGAGATAGGGTGGTATATACTGTCTCCCCACTTTCCATTCGCCTCTGTTGTGTCAAGTGCAGCATAGCCCACTGGCTCATGTGCCTTAAAGTCTTCATAATGCCCTATATTCATTAGCCATTACCACCCTCACACCATGATATATCCAATGGTCACCTGTTCCACAATCTTTCCAGTGATGTCCCTCATCTCAACCACCAATTTCGCAGAGTGGTGTAACTCACTGGGCTGCCTAGATCATTTGAGCTTGATCATCCCTTCCCTTCCTTCCAGTGGTAGGATTCAAAAAATTTTTACTACCAGCTCTGTGGGCGTGGCTTGGTGAGCGTGGCAAGAGAAGATTACTGTAAAATCTCCAGTCAGAGGTAGTATTTGCTGGTTCTCCGAACTACTCAAAATTTCCGCTACTGGTTCTTCTCCAGAACTGATCAGAACCTACTGAATACCACTTCTGCTTCCTTCCATCTCTCAGGGATTGAAGTCCTTAGCTTCTTCTACGCTTCTACCATCACAATTCCACTTCTATCCAAATCAATTCATTTTCTTCCATGTACCATCCCAAAAGTCAAAACAGGGACAGTTCACCCAAAACAAGCAATTCCCTGTACAGTTCACGCACATGACATTTTTCATATTTCTACAAAGCATTTTCTGAAACACAGGATAATATTAAAGCAGGATTCTAATAGTTAGAGATAACAATAGTATTATTTTGTTGTGCAACTTTGGTTCTAATATGCCTTAATTTTAACATTAATATTTTTATTTGAATGTATGAATCAGAGTAACAAGAGTTTATGGCAACAGATGGGCCTCAACTAAATTTTATGTTACTCCCATCTTAATTTAAAAAATCAGTTGCAAGAGATCCTTTGAGAAGAGCACTTTATCCCTTTATTGGAAATTGCTATAAGACAGACAGAGGGAGGAAGGAAAAAGCAAAAAATGGATATTAATCCTAAGAAAATGGGTGTTGGTACCTACCTGACAAGCCTTTTCTCGTCGAGCTGTGTAGAGCATCCAGAGTGGGAGGTGCTCCAGTCTTCACTCTTACAGGCTGAGCTATATTTGAGGAACGCTCCTTCTCCTCCATGTGACTCCTCTGTAGCGTTCCCCAGTTTTACGAAGACGAGAAGACAAAAACAACTATCCTCTCATCTTAACTATCATACATTTGTCAACTATAAACTGTTTGAATCATTGGCTGAAACAGGATTCCCCCACCAGACGGACCAAATAGGGTGGAGGCGTGTCAGGTAGGTACCAACGCCCATTCTCCATAGAGCTGCTGCGAGCATCCAGAGTGGGACATACCAAAGCATGGCCTGTCCTACGGGAGGGATTCCGTCTGGTCCGGAATCTCCTCTGGTTCTCTCGCCACTTGTTGAAGGACTCGTCTGCCAAAGGACACTTCTGCTGAAGCATAAACATCGATCTTATAGTGGTGTATAAAGGGAGATGGAGACGCCCAGGTGGCCGCTCGACAGATATCATGAATCGATGCCTGAGTAGCCCAGGCTGCCGAGGTAGCTGCACTCCTTATAGAGTGAGCGATTATCCCACCAGGAACAGGAAGGGCCTGGGATAAATAGGCCTTGGATATGGTAGCTCTGATCCAACGGCCAACAGTAGACGGGGATACTTTGCAACCCAGCGTCTTTGGTTGAAATGACAGGAATAATAACTCTGACTTCCTGATAGAATGAGTGCGATGGATGTAGATACGAAGTGCCCGTCGGACATCGAGAGTATGCCACTGCCTTTCCCTTTCTCGAGAAGGTCTGAGACAAAAATTAGGAAGAACCAGTTCCTGTGATCTGTGAAAGGCCGAGTTGATCTTCGGCAGGAAGGAAGGGTCTGGTCACAGAACCACTTGATCAGTGTGGAAAACACATAGATCCTTTCTAACAGACAGAGCTATTTCAGATATCCGCTGTGCAGACGTGACTGCTACCAGAAACACCACTTTGAACATGAGGAACTGAAGTGGTGCCTCCCTGAGAGGCTCAAAGGGAGGTTTAGTCAATGCCATAAGAACCTTATTAAGATCCCAAGTCGGGTATCTGTGAACTACTGACGGTTGCAAATTGGTGGCACTTCTAAGGAATGATCGGATGTGAGGGTGGTGTGAAAGTGAGCCAGGGGAGCTGCCAGAGACAACGGTTGATAAGGCTGCAACTTGCCTTCTCAAGGTGTTGGGGGAGAGAGCCCTGTCCAGCCCATCTTGTAGAAAGGCCAGAATTTGTGCAATTGATGGGGAGAGCGGATTGATGAGAGACTTGTGGCACCATTTACAAAAAAGGTTCCAGGTTGCAATATATATGCGAGTGGTCGAAGGCCGTCTCGCTGCCAGAATGGTATTGATGACCTGAATAGACAGGCCTTCGTTTCTTAGACGCTCCCGCTCAACCTCCAGACGGCTAACTGAAGCCACTGCGGAGCTGGATGCTGAATAGGTCCCTGGGACAGCGAGACCTTGTCTGGCGGAATCCTCCAAGGAGGGGCCACTGACAGGTTGCGAAGATCCACAACCACAGTCTCCTGGGCCAATATGGAGCCACCAGCAGAACATCTGCCCTCTCGAGGATCAACTTTTGGATCACTTTGGGAATCAACAGGAGGGGGGGGAAATGCGTATAGGAGACCTATGGGCCAGGGGCAACGTAGGGTGTCGTGGTTCTCTGCCCCCTTGGTGGAGTATCATGAGAAGAATCTCGGTGTCTGGGCATTGTGCGGTGATGCGAACAGGTCCACCAGTGGTAGACCAAATATTGCTGAAGCCTCCTTGGACAGGGAGGGGTGCAGGCGCCATTCCGACTGGTCTAAAGTGGCCCTGCTCAACCAGTCTGCCTGAACGTTTGAGACCCCTGAGATGTGTTCTGCCCTGACAGATAAGAGGTTGGCCTCTGCCCAAAGACAGAGCCGCTTGGCCTCTTTCATGAGACGGATGGAATGAGTGCCCCCTTGACAGTTGATGTGAGCCTTGGTCGTAGTGTTGTCCGTCAGGACCAGAACATGGCGCCTTCGCACTTGAAGGAGGAAGGTGTGTAAAGCCAGGTATACTGTGTGGAGCTCCAGCCAATTGATGCTGCAGCGCCGCTTGGTTGCTGACCAAGTTCCCTGAGCTAAAAGTGACTGAGTGTGGGGCCCCCATCTGGATAGGCTGGCATCTGTTGTGAGACCCTTTGGGGCTCCTTGAAAAGATGTCCCTTGTTGGTAGCAGGTCTGGTCCACCAGAGGAGGGAGGCGAGGACTTTTGGAGGAACCTTCACCACGGTTCTTGAATTGCTCCTTCCGGAATGCAGATAAGGTAGCAGGAACCACTGCAGAGATCTGGAGTGTAGCCGAGCCCAGGGAACAATGGATATGCATGAGACCAATTTGCCAAGTAATTTAGATAAATCCAGTAATGAGGCTTTTCTTGCCGGTTTTCTTGCTGATCAATTTCTGGATGCTACCAAACCTTTCAGAGGAAAGGAAAACCTTCCCCTGGACTGTCAATCACTGCCCCTAAATGAGCTATTTGGGTGGAGGGGGTAAGCTGACTCTTTTCCCAGTTAACGAGAAGACCATGGGCCTGAAGCACCAAAAGGGTGATTTTTGCGTTCTTCTCGGATTGGCGCTGGGTAGAGGAGAGGATGAGGATGTCATCCAGATAGCAGTGAATGCGGATGGGAAAATGTCTGAGGTGAGCCGCCAGACCTTGGTAAAGGTCCTCGGAGCCGAGGCTAGTCCAAAGGGAAGGGCCACGTACTGAAAATGTTGGCCATTGCAGCAAAATCTCAGGTATCGCAAAAATTGAAGGATGAATGGGGATGTGAGGGTATGCCTCTGAAAGGTCAATGGAAGTGAGCCAGTCTCCTTTCCTGGTGCCCTACAAAATGGACTGAAGTGTATGCATTTTGAACTTATGACGGACAATGAAACGATTGAGCCTCTTTCGGTCTACAATGGGCCTCCAATCTCCGGAGTATTTAGGCACTAGGAAGAGGTGGGAGTAGAACCCCTTTCCTCGCTATGAGGGTGGCATGGACTGTATGGCCTTGATCTCAGAGAGGTGTTTGATAACGTCTTCTATAAGAGTACGTTTAAAACGGTCTTTGGAATGAGGAGAAGTCATGAAATGATCCGGGGGGGGGGAGCAAAACTGAAGGGAGAGGCCAAATTTGACAGTGTCCCTAACCCAGGAATCAGAATTGGATGATTCCCATTGGTCAGCGAAGTATTTAAGGCGGCCGCCAATGGGATAAGCGACTGAAGTCCTATCTGGGATGCTGAGATGCTTTACTTCCTGCTCCCTGGAAGGGCCTCCCATAGCTGGCCCCTCTCCTGTTCCTGTCCCCTGTGTCGCCCCGGTCCTGATAGGCCGGCCGAAATGGCGGGGACCTCTGAAATCTGGGGGTGAAGGGTGTCTGAAAGGAGGCACAAAAGGAGCCCCTTCGAAAGGGCTGGGACACTCTGGGCTCTTGCCTGCAAAAAAGAGATGGGAGGAATTTCTTTTTATTCCGGCTCTCCATCAACAATGGTTCCAGGGCCGAGCCAAATAATTTGCCTCCCGAGATGGGAGCGGAGGCCAATTTAGTTTTATTCTTAATGTCGGGCTGCCAATGCTTAAGCCAAAGCAGACGGCGGGCTGTAACATGCGAGGAGATAGCCCGAGAGGAAAATTTCACAGTGTGAAAGGTGGCGTCGGCCGCAAATTCTGCTGCGGCTGTGAGTTTAGCAAAGTCCTGCTGGGCCCTGGTGTTAGATGGGGGGACTTGCTGTTTCAACTGTCGGAGCCATCTGATGGAAAATCGAGTGAAAAAGGATGCGGCGGTGGCAGACCGAATGGCCCAAGTATCAGATTGATGTGCCCGCCACAGCACCATCTCAGCCCGCTTGTCCTCTGGCTTCAGCGCTTCCAGAGCGTCAGTGGGGTTAGAGGATGATGCTAGCCTCGCTTGTCCTCTGGCTTCAGCGCTTTCAGAGTGTCAGTGGGGTTAGAGGATGATGCTAGCCTCACTATGGGGTCGTCCACCTTGGGAGTGTCTGGCAAGGCAGAGAAATCGGTATCGAGATTAAAAAAAATCTCTTGTCCTGGCTGGAAGGAGCGGGGGGGGGGATGAAGCCAACTGTCTCGCTACCAAGTCGGAGAAAATTGGTGGAACAGGAATGACTTCGGTCTCTATGACCGGCTGCCTGAAAATAGAATCTTCTGGACCCCCAGAGACTGCTGGCGAGGAATCAGAAGGAGACTGGGAAATCAGACCCAAAATATTTTTCGCTTTAAATAGCAAAGACTTGAATAAATGAGGCTTGAACAGGCCTACAAAGGTGGGTTGGTCAGGAGATATACCCTCGTCCTCTGACATCTCTCCTTCCATTGGTTCTACCTCGGAAAAGGGTTCAGAGTATTGTAGGGACCCCCTATCTGATCCTTCCTCTTCCCTGAAGGGTTCAAAGCCCATTTCCTCTTCCTCCTCCTCCTCCTCCCCTTCTGGGAAGGAAAGCTCCCTTTGGGAAGGTACCTGACCATGGTGAGATTCCGGTCTGGGGAGGGATCCGAAAACAGATTCAACCTCGGGTGCCATCGTTTGAGAACCTGGTCTGGACAACTGTTGGATACCTTCCGCGATCCCTTGGCGGATGGCCAGCTGCATCCATTCTCTAATACTGTCTGGGATAATGTCTGTGGCCGAACCCTCTGGACGTAGGACAGCAGCGGTCAGTGTGAACGTCGCTTCAGGTGTTCGAGTGTGCCTGGAAAGAGAAGGCTGATCTGGCAGAGGGGGAGGTTGAGTAGAGCTAGAGTGGGTGGGAAGAGCTGGGGTTACAGAATGAGTCCCTGGAGCTTTTGTCAAACTCCTTCTCCAAAGCCTTGTGTCGCCTTAAGGCATCTCTTTGAGAAGCTTTGGATGAATCCTTGGGCCTTTTACGCAAATGGTGCATCTTTGACTTAGCCTTCAAGGAAGGTCCCCTGGGATTATCCTCTGCCATAATAAAGAAAAAGATACAGAGTGATATTAAACAATAAGGCGGTTGGCACGCCTAGGAGTTCGACCTACAAGGAAGGCCGGATGTCCTATAGTTGAGCCGCATCCCCCTTTTGGAAACATTTTTGGTTGTATTATTATTATTATTATTATTATTATTATTATTATTATTAGGGGGGGAGACCAAAAAAATCTAACCAAACTAAAGTGCTGGGGGGAGTATGCCAATTGAAAGAAAAAATATTCCTTTTCTTTGTTGTTGTTTTTTGAATAAATAAAGAAATTAAGAAATATCTAAAATGAGCCAATAATCCAAATGAACGCTGAGGCCATGAACAACAACAACAAATACAAAAAAATGAAAGGCCTCCTGAGGCAGCCTCCCAGTCAAAATGGGAAGTAGGTGCCTAATCTTCGCCTCTGAGTGGGCTGCGGAAATAGCCAATGGATGGTAATAAAGAGCAGCAGGGCACAGAGCCACAATACCCTTTAGATCGTTAGGCTCCAAACAGGCCTGCCGGTCCTGCTATGGGCCTTTAAAATCCTCGCAGCAAGATCGCACTCAATAAAATGGTGGCTGGCCACGAGGTGCACCCAAAATAGCTGCCGGGTCCGGCGCAAATACTCAGAGACGGAAAGAAACAACAACAAAAACTGCCTAAATGCAGGCGAAACGAGGGGCCAGAGAAGAGAGCTCGCCCTCTCTCTAATGCATTCGCGGGGGGAAGGCACAGTGGAGCGCAATTAAGAGCGCAAATACAAGCCGCTGCTTAAGGGCAGAACGGCTTTAAAAGTGGCAGGAACCAGAGTGGGGGTGGGGGGGGCGAAAGGCTCTAAAACCCCCGATCTCCCCCCTGAGGGGCAAAAAACGCTTGTCTCACTTAATCCAAGACACACGAAATGCACAGGGACCAAGGAGGAAAGAAATGAACGATCAAACCTGAAATTAATTGAAAGAAAATCCTGAATCGGCCAAGGAAGAACTGTTAGAGCTGCCTGTCTCTTGTGAGGCTGAGCTAAAAACTGGGGAACGCTACGGAGGTGTCTCGTGGAGGAGGAGGAGCGTTCCTCAATTATAGCTCAGCCTGTAAGAGTGAAGACTGGAGCACCTCCCACTCTGGATGCTCGCAGCAGCTCTATGGAGAATGTGGCCTTTTACAGAAAAAAAAATAAGCAGGCGTCCCAGGATTTCATAGTACATGCTCTGTACAATCAATTTTATATTAATCAATTCTCTTAATGGGGATATGTTGATGTGACATCCTGACATCATAAAAGCACAAATAAATGTATGCTTGTTATATCTTGATATTTCATTTTGCACAGAAATCCCCTATCTTTCTGTTTTTATCTTGTCACAGGATATTGTGAGAGTTTTCAAGAGTGAATAGCAATGTACGTTCAAAGATTCTGTGACCCAGTTCAATATTTGTTTGTGTTTGTAATAGATAGAAAAGCATTGTTTGTATTTGTAATAAGATAGAAAAGCATTGATTTCTCTAAAATTAGAATCCTTCAGCTAGATAGCATCAGGTCTATTTTAACTTTAGCACGATCAGCTAAAGCAAATAAACCCATTCTTTTCCATATTTTTTTATTTTAGAAGGCAGTAAAATACAGCAAACAGACTTTTGATCTCTTCTATGTAAATGTGTATGTGGGTTGCTGTTTTTGGGAAAATTAATTAAGAGCTTTAAGTACCACTCTCAGCTACTAGAATGTTGATTTTCAAATCTTCTTGTTTGGAATCGGCTTCAAACAGCCATCATCCAATGCTATACCATCTTCATCTCTACCCAGTGATCTCTATGCTGTCTCTCCTCTGGTGATCTTGAATCCTCCCTGAATCCTGATCTATTCTTTAGTCTGAATTTGCTTAATGCCATATTTCCTTACTAGCCATTTTCTCCCCTCCTCCTTCTCTGATCGCAACAATAACTTTCTCTGTTCTTACAAGCTCCTTAGCAAGACACTCTATGCATGCATTAAAAAAAAAACACTTTAATTTTCTCCCAGCTCTTTTCCAGCATCAGATTATCAACTGAAGGTTCAGTTTCTATGCCTGGAAGATCAAATCTCAAAATGGTAAACAGTATTTATGTACTCCATTCTTTCACCCTTACATTTGATCTCTTGATTTGCAGACCAAAAAAACATATCTTTGAATATTACCAACAAACACAAGGCTTCACTTTTAAAAGAAGAATCTGTAAGGGTCGCAGGGGTCTCCAACCTTGGCTCCTGGAAGCCTGGCGGACTTCAACTCCCAGAGTTCCACAGGGGTCTCCAACCTTGGCTCCTGGAAGCCTGGCGGACTTCAACTCCCAGAATTCCACAGCCAGCTTTGCTGGCTGTGGAACTCTGGGAGTTGAAGTCCGCCAGGCTTCCAGGAGCCAAGGTTGGAGACCCCTGGGTCAGAGTCTAAATTAAAGGGAAAACATATCTGGATTTCATGTGTATTTTGAATTATATTTTGTAAATGAAAAGAAAAAATATTACTATTTTGCCACTGAATTTCAGCAGTGTAACCCTGAGACTCTGAATGCCATTAAAATAGGACTGTAACTCTACATGAATGATCGCGGGAGGGGAAGGCACAACGGAGTGTATTGGAAAAGTCCAACATTTTTTTTAAATGTTTAAGTGCATTTCAAACTTAAACCAGACATAAACCTCTCTGTTATTCAAAACTAATTCTAGGGGATGTAATTTATGAAAAATATAGTAGCACAATTTTTTAGTACTCCTGGGAAGGTAACATAAAAGCAAGACATTCTAAAAAGGGAAATTTCTTCCCACTTCTACACCTAAAAAAGTACTACTAGGATAACCATGTAAACACAATAGTGTTTCAAAGATTTAATGTGCAACTTTTTATATATATGTGTGTGTGTGTATGTGTTTGTGTGTGTGTGTGTAAAAACTATAAACATACACTTTAATATCTAAGTCCCAAAATATCAAGGTATAGAAGATGGATAAAAATGGATACAATAATTTAATCTTCATTAACTGAAAAATTACAACGATAAAATATAGAAAATTAGGCTGTTTTAAATAGGCAGGTTATGAATAAAGTACATTTAATTTGAAAAAGTTTGATATACCTCTTAGAACACTATCATATATAAACTATTTAAATAAATAAATCATGTCAGTATAAAAGAACATACATAACAAAGAATGCAGAACACTATATCAAATAACAGCAGGCACCTGTCTTTAAACATAGGCGGCATCTAATTTTATGAAAGGAAGTCCAGGACATAGCACCTGGCTTTTACTCACACAACCCTGCTCCCATCACCTAAGTATACAGGCTTCATGTATCAGAGACCGGATGATAAAGAAAGGACACAGACATACACACCTTTGTATTTATATATAGTATATTATCCTTCAAATTAGACCGGCCTCTATGCACTTCATAGATTACTATTGCCACATTCAGGTTGAAGTGTATGGTTGTATTGCTATAATGTTTGCACCCTGCAATTTGAAATGCTTATTATCTTTCAATCATTCCTGAATATTTCTCAATAAAGCATTGCAAATTAACAAGTAATTTCTAGTTATTCTGATTGGAAGATTAAGAAAACAGATGGAGGATAAAGTAATTAGCATTTATTAGTTTAAATAACATTATTTTTCTCTTTTGGGGGGGTCTTTTTTATGGTATTGCTGTAACTGCAGAAATTACTTGAAACATCCCAAGGAGGTGACTATGATGTAAACCATATGAATTGATGAACCATATGATATAAGTCATATGAATTGGAGCAGGGATTTTTCAAGACTTTTTGGTCCTGGGCTGGGGATATCTTGGGTACTTATACCACCATTGGTTTTAAAATGGTGGGAGAACATGGCAGTGATTTTTGCCAGGTTCTAGACAACATAAAAAAGGGGGAGACTGTGTTAAATCTACTTGGCCTACATTACAATCTCAAGTCAAGTTTAACTGTTACAATTTTGCTCCTATTATGGAGCTGTATACCTTATCAAATTAATAGCATTGCAATAGCCAATTCCCTATGAGTAGTTTGTTTAGTAGTAATAGTGGACTTAATTATATGATTATTTTAAAATAAATTGCCAGAATCATCTTCTAGATTTTATTTTAAACAGAACATTTTATAGTTATCTCCATCTCGTATAAAATTATACTATATTGTATCAAGCCATAACAAAGCTAACACTTCTAGGTATGTCAGTAATCTTAAATAAATGGATTACATTAGATTACACTGTTATGTGTTTATGCTTTGTAATAGTTACCCTGTTTCTCCAACAATATGGCCTCCCTCAATAGGAAGTCCCAGCATGTTTTATAGGCATGAAATGAAATTAACCCCCTCCGCCCAAATTAAGGCCTATATTAAAACATGCGAAATGGGGGGAATGGTGGGGGGGCTTGCCGTTAGGAAGTACTTTTGTTGCACAGCCGGATATGGTGCTGCCTGCGTTGACCCCGATATGAAGTGCCCCGCCAACATTGAGGTCAACATCCAAGCCATTGCCGCCCGCCCACCCGAAGATGCAAGGGGAGGAATTAAGTCACGCCCCGAAAAGATGGCCTAGCCATTTTTTCGGGGCTCAAAAAAAAAAAAAGACCCGGCCTTATTATATGAGAAACACGGTAAGTATTTGGAGGTTTGAGTTAGCTGAGTTGAGGAGCCATACAAATAGAATATACAAACAAATGTCAGTGACAGAGAAAATTGCATTGTAATCCAAGCAGATATTTCATAAATCCTTAAGAAAAGTAATAATTGATAACTTAAAGATGTTTGTAGTTCTATTGCTACTTGACAGTTACCATAAATGTCCAAAACAAAAATCAAAACAGTTACAGATTTGCAAATGAGGTAACAATTTGATTTTTCTTAAGCAAATATCTCCGGCTGGATTCATTCCTCATGTTAAGTCATGCTTCATTGTTGATTAACCCACAATATAACCCTTAGCCACAGTAAAACAAAGTGTGAAATCACCTTAATTTGCAAAAATCTTTTATGGCTTTGTTTCTATAAATGCAGCAACAATGATAAATTCGATCATCCATGATTACTCAAACAATAATAGCTCATCAAGAATACTCTTATACTACAGGTAGTCCTCAACATACAACCACAACTGGGTCTAGAATTTCTGTTGCTAAGCATGATGATTGTTAAGTGAGTCATGCCCAATTTGCTGTGATTGTTAAGAGAAGTACTGCAGTTAAAAGACTCATGCAGTCGTTTGTTTAATCTGGCATGACCTAGCATGTCAGAAGCTGGCTGGGAAGGTCACAAATGGCCATTAAATAACTGCAAGATGCTGCAACCATCATAAATACATGTCGACTGCCAAATGCCTGAAATTTGATCTCGTGACCAAGGAGATGCTGTGATGGTTGTAAGAGCAAGAACCAGTTGTGCGTCATTATTTTTACTGTCATTGTAATTCTGAGCTGTTGCTAAACAGATAGTTGTAAGTCAGGGACTACAAGTATAACATCTGCTTTGCTGTCTCTTCCCCCTCACCCTCTTCCAAAGTGTAATAGAAGAAAGGTTTTCAAAATTACAGTGCGGAGTTCTGGAACAGGTATTATTAAGGCCAGAGACCGATAGTTTCTGTCTGCTCTAAATTCCAGCACTGTTTTAGATCCTATCTTCTTTCTTCCCCCTATATACACATATAGAACAACAAATTATGGTTCACTCAAAAGGTCTTATTCAACAAAATTTATGGATATAAAATGCAAAACAACCACTCTCATATTTTATAATAATAGCATCTCAAATACACTGTGATAATGTTGTTGGTGTCTACAAGTACTGTAATTATATTTTTACCCTAAGAAACTTACAACTGTCTCTTTTGGATAATATTTGTATGATATTTCTTCATTTAACTGGGCAAATCAAGTTTCTCACTTGGATACATTTGATATTCAATTTTTCAACCTATCATATTAATACTGTGTTCAGAAATGCTTATGAAAATTTTCTTGTATAAAAGGAACAAGATTTAGAAGAGAACAAGTATTTAAATTATTTTCATTTCTTGGGGGGGGGGGTTTAGATTAAATCAAGAAACAAATTGAAGAAAAAATGGAATATACTTACCAATATTTTATTATCTACTTTGTCGCTCTTGACTTCAAGCTTAACTTTCTTTTTCACAGAGATCTTTATCTTCCTTCCAATCACATCCTTGACACTTTCTGAAACAATAGAGAACATAAAATACTTTCAGTGTTCAGAATCTGAAAGAATTTATATATTTATATTATTATTTTATCCCCAAGTAAAAATTCAACATAAATAAATAAATGACAATGTTCCTCTCATATTAATAGCTCCAAGGTGAAAAATGACATGAACTCTATTTTAAAAAGTAAATCAAACTCCCCTGTGTTTTATGGGTTGACTGTAAAGATTAAGAAATAGTAAAGCAAAAAAAGGGGACAAGTATCTCCTCCCAAGATACTTGTCCCCTCACAATCATGTGAAGAAATAAGTATGCCCCATGTCCCAAAGGTGCTATTTTTTTCAAGAGGCAAATAGACTTTCTGGTTTTTCTTAGAAGACATTTCCTTTCTCATCCAATAAGCTTCTTCATCTCTGAAGAAACGTCTTCAAAGAAAATCCAGAAAATCCAGCTGCCTCTTGAAAAAAAGCACTTATAGGACAACCATGACCTGGCTGACTGAGATTCTCCTATATGCTAGAAACAAGTATCCCCCATTTAAATTTTTTACTGTTTCAACTCACAGATATTTTACCTCCATTTCAACACTACAGATGGAGGGGTATATCAATTACCACACACCATTTTCATTTTGTAGTCCACCGTGTAATTTAAATAAGTATCAATGCAAATTTGGAATATGAAAAAAAGTTAAGTACACACTGACATTGAGCATTACCTCAGATAGCCTAAGATTAGAATCAGACGATCAGGTGTCAATGTTTAGAATATTGTTAGGGAGGATCTGGGAGGAAACTATCAGACTTTTTGTTTGTTTTGCTTGTTGTTGCTGAAATGTGTGGTATCACCATTTCTAGACTGAAATTGCTTACAGGTGTCTACAACCTTCAGAAAGAACACAGTGCTGGGATTCAAATTTTTTACTACCAATTCTGTGAGCGTGGCTTGGTGGCCAAGGCAAGGAAAAGTTACCCCCCATATCTTCCCCACTACACTAACCTGCTTTCCAGCTCCGTTCTCCTGTGCAGGGCAACAAAAGAAGATCCAGCCGATCAGCTGGGACTCGGGAGGCAGAGAATAGATGGGGGGGGGGGGTAGTCAGAGGTGGTATTTGCCAGTTGTCCGAACTACTCAAAATTTCTGCTACTGGTTCTCCAGAACTGATCAGAACCTACTGAATACCACGTCTGGAAAGAAGGTTGTAGACACCCATTCATCTGGGAATGATTTTGAAGATTACCAAACAATTAAGCACCAATGATTCCACTGTCTAGAAAATCTTCTACAAATGGAGAAGATTTCAAACAACTACCAACTTGTGTAGGCCATAGTTCAGCCAGACAGCACGACAAATGACATTGAAATATGAGAGCCTAGTGGTTAAAGCACCAGGCTAGAAAGCAGGAGACCATGTGTTCAAGTCCTGCCTTACTCATGAAAGCCAGTTGGGTGACTTTGGGCCAGTTTCCCTTTCTCACTGATTGTTGTGAGGAAAATAGGAGGAGGAAGATGTATTTGTAAAAATAATAAAGACATAATACAAATAAATAAACAAACAAATAAAATATACAAATAAGTCTCAGAATTTCATCACAGATAGCTCTCTCCATGAGCAATGTCAAAGTTCATGAGGGCATGATTACAAAAAACCCTGCACAAATTAGATTTATATGAGAGATGTGCCAGGAAGAAACTTTTACTCTATAGAAAGAACATCAGGGCCAAATTAAATTTTGTTCCTGAACACCTAGACAAAGATCAGGACTTCTGTATCACAATGCTTTGCACAAGTGAGGTAATGTTTGGCCACAGTGACAAAAGACATTTAGTGAAAATTTAAAAAAGCATTTCACTAGAAGAGCTTGATACCAAACCTGATACAGGTAGTCCTCAACTTACAAGACTTTGTTTAGTGAATTATGTAATCAAAATTCAGATACTTGGCAACTGACTCACATTTATGATGACTGCAGAGTCCCCAGGTCACATGATCATATTTTGCCACCTTCTGATAAACAAAGTCAACCGAGAAGCCAGATTCACTTAGCAACTACGTTACTAACTTAACAACTGAAATGATTCACTTAACTGTGGCAAGAAACTGTGGCCTTAAAATGGAGCAAAACTCACCAATAGAAATTTTGGGCTCAATTGTGGTTGTAAGTTGAGAACATTCCTCTATTGTAAAGAAAACCTGGTGATGGAAATGTTAGTTTGGGGTTGCTTTGCTATATTAGGACCTGGGACACTCATTATCACAGCACTCACTGTAAACCATTTACTGTACCAGATAGGGCTAGGCCATCTGTCAAAAGATTGGGACTGGACTGAAAGTAGACCTTGCAACATGACAATAGAATAGAATAGAAGAGAATAGAAGAGAAGAGAAGAGAAGAGTAGAGTTGGAATTGAGCTTAGAGGTCTTCAGTCCAATCCCTGCTTAGCATTTCAGACAAGTGGTTGACTAAACTCTTCTTAAAAACTTCTAGCGTTGGAGCATTTACAACTTCTGGAGGCAAGGTGTTCCATTGTTCAATGGTTCTAACTGTTAGAAAGTTCTCCTTAGTTCTAAGGTTGCTTCTCTCCTTGATTAGTTTCCATCCCTTGTCCTGCCTTCAGGTGCTTTGGAGAATAGCTTGACTCCCTCTTCTTTGTGTCAGTCCCTGAGACATTGGAACACTGCTATCATGTCACCCCTATTCCTTCTTTTCATCAAACTAGACATATCCAATTCCAGCAACTGTTTTTATATGTTTTTAGTCTTCAGTCCCCTAATCATCTTTATTGTACTTCTCTGCATTCTTTCTAGAGTTTCAACATTATTTTTATATCGTGGCAACCAAAACTGGATGCAGTATTCCAAATGTGGCCTTACCAAAGCATTATAAAGTGGTATTAACACTTCATGCGATCTTGATTCTATTCCTGTGTTTATGCAGCCTAAAACTGCACTGGCTTTTTTGGCAGCTGCAGCACCCTGCTGGCTCATATTTAAATGATTGTCCAATAGGACTCCAAGACCCCTCTCACAGTTACTACTATAGAGCGAGGTACCACAAAAAAGAGCACTTTGTTTTTCTTGCCTAAATGTAGAACCTTACTTTTTTCACTATTGAATTTCATTCTGTTAGATAGTGCCCAATGTTCACATCTATCAAGATCCTTCTGTATCTTAAGCCTATCTTCTGGAGTGTTGCCTGTTCCTGCTAGCTTGGTGTCATCTGCAAATTTGATGAGTTCCCCAATGATCCTAAACATTCCAGTAAATCCACTAAGAACTGACCAGGAAAAAGAAAAGAAAAAAGAAAAGAAATGCAGGACTCGGATCTAAATCCCACTCAGATCCTGTGGGGTGATTTGAAATGGGATGTACACCCAAGAAACCCCTAAAATATTGTGCAGCTGAAAAAATCTGCATGGAAGAGTGGGAACATATTCCTCAAAATGAATGTCAGAGACTGGTGTGCAGTTGTAAGAAATGACTGCTTGGGATTCTTTCTATCAAAGGGAGCCAACCATACCAGGTACTTCAGCCAAGGGTGTACTTACATTTTCCAGAGAAGGAAATGGTGTATCTATTAATTTTTTTGTTGAACAAATTATTGCAAACTCAATTTTTCAGTCTTTTTTTAAAATGACATCACCTTTTACATTGACATACTGTTTGGACAAGGATAAAATATTGATATGCCCATATTTGTTTTCAAAAAACCTTTAAATGGGATGCACTTTTTTTTTTTTTTATAACAAACTTTATTCAGTTTTCACATTAAAAACAAAAATCTCTTTTTGGTGGACAACATATTTCCGGGTCATCATCTTTACATACAAATATGACAGAAATTATACAATGATATATGCATACTTAATTCTATTATTACCTTTTCCATTCCAAATTTTCAGTAGGGAGAGAAACAAACACATTCATTCTAGCCTCTTTCCTTAATTTCAATCAATTTTGTTTCATTTCAATTATTTCAAGTTAATCCTTTAGTATTTGTTTTTAAACATAAACAATATGTATTTACCTAATAAATACTAATAAGGTTTAATTCTAAATTATTTCGTTTATCCCAATCTAGACATTTAATTTCATTTCAATTATTTCAAATATAATCCTTAATATTTATTTTAAAAATACAAATAAACAATATATATTTGCCTAATAGTGGTAATAATGAAGTTACCAATGTCTCTCCTTGCTTTTAATAATCTATATTAAACTTATTAATTTAGCTGGTTCTTTAGTCTGTCACATTCCCTTTCAATTACACACATTTAATAAGTTCTAAATTGATACAGATCTTAACACACCCACACAAAAAGAAAAAAGAACAAATATAAGTTTCCCCTCTTTTACTATTTTGAGTGTGACACCTTAATGATTAGAATATACCTTTATTCCCTCATCTTAATTCCCAATAAACCATTAGTCATTACATCTTCTCAATTGGATTCCACAGCATATTTCCCCTCCTTTAATAAGAGTTATCAATATCTATATTACCCTATTTTCTAAATATTTTTAATTGCAGAAATAGTCTTATTACCCCTTGTTCACCCTGCAGAATCCCCCTTTTAATTCATCAACCATTATCTCTGAAAAGGCAATTTCTTTTCAACATTTTACTAGTTCTGTGGTTCTTTCTGTCACATGCCTGTTTCTTACTGCTTCTCCAGTGCATTGTCCAGGGAGCGAACCCGAGTCTCCTCCCACTCTCTTCCCCATGTCTTTTCTCATTCTTTCTACATTTCCTGACTTCACAAGTATTCCTTCTTTTAATTGTAAAGAAACAATTTCTTTTCAACATTTTACTAGTTCTGTGGTTCTTTCTGTCATATGCCTGTTTCTTACTGCTTCTCCAGTGCATTGTCCAGGGAGCGAACCCGAGTCTCCTCCCGCTCTCTTCCCCATGTCTTTTCTCATTCTTTCTACATTTCCTGACTTCACAAGTATTCCTTCTTTTAATTGTAAAGAAACAATTTCCTTTCAACATTTTACTAGTCTTACAGAAACAGAAACAGTGGGATGCACTTTTTATAGGACTAAATGCAAAATCTCATTTATACTCAGATATTCTACATAACAGCCATTTTCACAGTAATTTTTGAGAAACAACCATCACCCTTTTAAGCTGTCTCTCCCACCCAAACATCAGAATACCACAGTAGTTCCAAATATTTTTCTCCAACAGAATTAAAATGGGATCTCCAAAATATGTAATGACACTCCCTCTAGCAATCAAATCTCCGACTTATGACCTATTTCACATAGTTGTCCTTGAACTGTACACAAAAGAGATTACACTGCTTGGACTCTTAAGCACAATAATTTTCTCCTTTAATGTTTTTGTATTCTGAATATTCCAAATACTGAGTCTAGAGTATGAAAAGCCGCCATTCCAAAATGGGCTTCACAGAACTATTACTCAAACTGCTGTTATAGTTTGATGCCAAATTTTCATTCAATTCTAATACCATCTGTCACAGGTCACAAACAACTTCCTTCTCAAAAGACTTTTCATATATTATTTTTCTTTCTTGCTCCCTCTCTGCATAAGAAGTAGACTAGAGGTCATAGGCAGAACTATATTTAAAACTCAGACAGGGAGAGGGGATTTCTTGCACAGGCTAGCTATTTAGCAGATGAAAGAAGTTACATCATCCATCTTCATTTGTGCAATAGTGTTATATTCTGCCTGCCCTGAAGCATTTGATTTTTTTGCCCTCCTACTCACAATACAATGCAAGTGACTGTGGTCAGAGCTATGCTAACAAGTTTGTCATCTTATACAAGGATAAATCGTATGTACTAATTTGTAAGCTGTCCAGTCACCTTGCAGGAGAGGTGGGTGGCACAGAAATTTAATAAACAAATGAATAAATAAGTAAATATATAACTCATGAAATAAGATAAAAATAAAATGAAATAAACAAATAAAATACAATAATAATATAACAAAGCACCAAAACTAGCCCTAACTATTGTTCTACTAGAACTAGTGCCATGATGGCAAAATTATACCACACATGCTGGACTGGCACATCGAGACATCTCTCTGGGCATGCCAGCTGTCGCCCGCTGCCCTTCTGGGCTCTGGTAGGTCTTTGTGCACATGCGAACACTGGAAACTGGAAGAGCAGTTCCTGGTGCGCACATGCGCGCCGGCCAACTGGTCTTCCAGTTTCTTACGCTCATGCGCGCATGAAAACCAACTGGCCAGTGCACACATGCACGTTAGAAACTGGCCAACTGGTCTTTGCACACACGTTAAAGCTGGAAGACTATGTGGCCGGTGCACATGTGCATTCCGAGAGCTGCTCTTCTTGTTTTTGATGTGCGTGCAGACATTTTGGCACTCGATACCTTTTCAGCATGCACATATTCCCATTTCGGCACTCGGTACCTTTTCAGCATGCACATATTCCCATTTCGGCACTCGGTGCCGAAAAGGTTAACCACCACTGGTCTAGTGCTTAAAGAACCAGATTAAAAACCAGGAAACTATTCTAATCTTGTCTTATGAATAAAAGATGGCAGGGTAACTTTTGAGCTAACAAAAATCTCTCAGCTCAACTCATCTCACTAGGCTGTTGTGAGGAAAACAGGAGGAAGGAATATTAGGTATGTTTGTTGCTTTGAGTTATTTATAAAAATAATGACAGGATTAAAATCTAAACAAGTAAATCTAAGATAGAGAGAAGTCCCATCTGTCCTAGGCAGTGTGCTTCATTTAGATTGGGAAGTTGGAAGCAAACAGAAGCAGAGGAATACATGGATAAATGTGGAAGAAGGCACAGAAGGACAGGGGACTCCTTGAAGTCTAGATGGCAGAATAAGTGGCTATGAAGGTCATGAAGGAGTATAGAAAGAGGCAAAAAAAGAACATGAAGAAAAGGACAAGGGGGGCAGAATAGGGAATGGAATTGTGTAGGATTGTGCAAGAAAGTGAAGTTAGAAATAGCCCAGAGGAGAAATGGAAAAAATGGAGAACAGGAGATAATGGAACTTTGAAGGGTTATGGAGAAAGGAATAAGGATTAAAGTTGAATGCAGGAGAGACATGGGTACTGAATGATACAAAGACAGCACTATTTTGGAGTATATGTGTTAGAAGATTGGGCAAGTGGTAGGCAAGGATGAGTAGCTGAATTGTGGGTGGATGGCAGATTGCTGAGAGACTTTATCAATTCTGGGGAATGGTGACTGTCAATTTGTTTAAGTACCCTCTTCTAGCATTTCAGGATCATTCTTTGATCAAGGGATTATTTGGCCTCAAGTCATTGTTCCATTGGCCCATAAGAACACCAGCTCCTTAAGGTCACATTCATTCACAACTTCACAGTTGATAAGAGATCAGATGTGGTGGTGTACAAGGAATAAGAAATGACTTTGAATCAAAGGAAGAGCTACTATCAAGGCAATGCTCAGATATGTGTGGCTTGAAACTTAAGTTGGGCAAACATCTCAGACAGCCCTGTCCCTAATTTATAAAAATAAATCATCAAGAGAAGCTCTTGCAAGATTGAAATGAGGGGTAGGTATCAGATCCTTCAATAGTTTAATTCAATGGCTGGCAGCACAGAGGCTGGAAGTATAGTGATGATCATTGAAGGTACTTTGGTTGTGATCCTGTAAGGTGTGTGTTGTAAGTCCTTGTACATGAACCCAGCAGATTCCTTTTCTCTTGTTGATCTGATAGCAACATCTCCTTGGCCACTGGTGCTTGGAAGAGTTTGGGAGGGGAAAATGTTCATGAACCTGTTTTCAAGAAATCTTGGAAATAGACTCATGCTGATGGTCACTCATTAAACCTTTCTTTTTTTTCATCAGAGCATTTGGCTTGTGATCTGAAGGTGAATAACACTGTTATTAGTCCTTCACCAGGAACAGATCACTGCCTAGTCCTGTGCTGGTGAACGTGCTGGAAGAGCCATTTCTGCACGCCCCCCTGCCAGCCAGTTGATTGTTGGGTATCTACCGCATGACACCCCCCCCATTCCACACCTCTACACATGTACAGGCAACCCTCCTCACACCACATGCCTCTGCATATGCACACACATTGATCATCATGGGTGCAGGCATGCAAGCGCACGCACACATGCTTTTGGCACACAACCTGGAAAAGGTTCGCCACATGGGCCTAGTCCATATAAGCCCTGTTAAGCCTGGGTTCCCCAACCAGGGTTAAGGAGACAAGCTAAACAGAATGTGCAGCGTTAGTCAGATAGGCACACAGATAAACCCACATAGGATGATGGGACGGAGGTTAAAACTGTTCCTTCGCCCCCAGCTACTTCATGCCTCTAGATCAGGGTTGACAAACTCGATTTCATTGAGGGCTGCATCAGGCTTGTGTTTGACCTTCGGGAGCAAGTGGGTGTGGCCAGCTCAATGTCACTCCTGTTGGGGACAGCCCTCCCAGGCTCCAACAGCCTCCTGCAGTGCTCTGTCAGAGAAAATGGAGAACCATGGTGCCTCTGCCAGCGAAAATGGAGTTCAGGAGGGAGGCCCTCCCGAGTTTCATTTTTGCTGGCAGAGGCACCGTGGGCCAGTCTTTTACTGTTTCCAAGGTGGCTCCACAGGCCAGATCTAAACACCCCACGAGCCAGATCCGGCCTGAAGGATTTGCTTGGCACCCCTGCTCTAGATATACTGAAGTAGACCTATGCAGTTCTTGGTGTTCTCTAAGCTTGGTGATTTTTCTGCAGATGTTTCATTACCAAACTATGTAACATCATCAGTATGGCAGGCAGGTCAAGTGCTTGTTGAAATTCTGGAACAAAGAAATGGCCAACAGCTGGATGTAATTGTCCTCTTCTATGGAATTGCGACTGTTTGCCAATCGTAGGTGCTGCTAGTTTTAATGAAGAGCAACACTTCAAGTGCCAGTAGAGAAAAGCAGGAACTGAATATACTGTAACAAAATATAAATTACAACTCATATTTGGGTGCACAGCATGTTTATAGGCCTTTGTATCATGCAAGCTGTATTATATTTTATATCACTGTACATGCTGCATTTTATTTTAACAAGTCTAAGACTGTCCTATACTAAAGTTTAATAGACATTACATCTCTGCGCTTCTTGGCTTGTTGCCCAATGATTTTATTTAAGGTGGCTTGTTTTCTGCTGGTGAAGACCATCCATAATTAATTTATCTTTATATTAGGTTTTTACGATGCATTAACTTATGGAGTACAAAGAATAGCAAAGTAATTCCATCTGCAAATTGATCTACTCAATTGACAGAGGTGGCCACAGAAAGTGAAACTAAAGGAAAATTTGCTCTATTCTAAAAATAGAGTGACTTCCAAATCACACAGAGATACACACTATCAAGCTTTAATTCTAATAAAAATGTTAATATAAACTTCAAAGCAATTATTTGATGTTTCCAACAGAAGATAATTCAACTTTATTCTTCAAGATATGCAGTATATTAATGCTTTATAGTGTATTAATTTGTATTGGAAGTTCATCTCTCTCTAGAAGTTGCTAAGAGTTATATGTTGATAGATTAAAATAAATTACATAAAGTGCCAATTTTAATCAAGATGCCCTTTTATGGCTTGGTGCCAAGGTATCTACAGAAGTCATCTCTTTTATCCAGGATCAACCCATTTGATCATGTAATTTAGGGAAATTGTTGGTAGTAACCCCTTCTCCTGAAAGATTAAAAAGACTGAGGCTACAATTTTCTTTTCCATTATGGCCTTCTTATTGTGGAATAGCTATTTACTAGAGGTCAAGTTTGCTCTGAACTTACTGGCATTCCAGAAGCAGTTTCTATCAGAATTCTTCCAAAAGACCTTTTTAATTTCTTAAGATAGCACCACAGAAATTGTTTATATCCTCCAGTTTTAAGAAAAGTTAAACGACTGTTATCACTAAATATCTATGGGGACTCTCAGTCATCCAGCTTATGGGTTGTTCCAAAGGTGCTTTTTCAAGAGGCAACTGAAGAAAAACCAGAAAGTCCAGTTGTCTCTTGAAAAAGCACCTTTGGGACTGTTATCACTGTATTTATTATCATTAGATTATTGTAGTGTGGATGTTTTCCTTTTAAGCTATTGACATGCACATGATTACAATGGTCTAAGAATCTAATGAATATATAATTACTTCTACTCCAAGTTTTTCTCCACTCAATTATTCTGAGTTTATATCCAATTACAACATACTGCATATAAAGCAGCTTTTCTACAATATTCAAAGCAAGCTCACACATTCACTTGGAAATGGTTCTTTTCCCCATCTGATCCATTTATTGTGTATTTAATTAACTACATATGTACTGCCAGGTTGTCAATGAAGCTCTTATTTAGCATAGTCTATCCATTATACCCAATTCAGTGTTCTTGAGATACTTTGAGTATATTTCCATATCAGCAAATCTGATTACAGAATGATTAAGCAACGTATTGCTCAACTAATAATAACACAGATATATAACAAGCTCAGTTTTATGTTATACGATCACATTTTGATATGTTCTAAAACAACAATCTGTGCATATGAGGATTTATAATAGATTCCACAGAGTTCTATGAGGAAGTAAATAGATCACACTACACACTGGCACACAGTTAGAAGCTAAGAAAATTGCCCACAAGTTCTGCTGCTTGCATGCCTGCACAATCAAAATTCAGTCCATTTCCTGGGTAGTGTTGTGTTTACTGTGGTGAACTGGAATAAATTATGGTAAACTGTGCCTTCACTCTACTGCTATGTCCCTTTATATAAATACATTTCAAACCCCTTTATTGTAACAGTCAGGCTAAAATTTAACATTTGCAGGTAAATCTAGTTGGAGAGCTTTTATTATGAAACAGCCATTCCATATCTATTAGCATGAGTATTACAAAAGTAGAAAAGGAAGAAAAGTAGCAAATGGTGCATACCTAGGCAAAATGATGTGCTGTATTTGGAAGGTGAACAGCCATCCTTTCACAAAACCTATACTGTACACATTTGCTTGTGTGATAGCTCCATTGAATCAGTGAGACTTCTCCCCCCAACCCAAGTAAACATAGAAATGAGTGAGACAATCAGAGCATCCTTCTGAAATATTTAGCCTGTACGCATATTTGAGCGGGCAATGCAAAATCAATGTATTTTTATGACTCAAGATTTAGTATGGTTTTAATCTGCTCAACAAGCGTTCTCAGAATTTGGCATAACAAGAAGCACAACAAACAATATGCAAGTAAATTACAGTAATCAGTACAGGAAAAGACATGATGCATACTTAATTATTTTGGCAGCATCATATATTCACCAGCTGCCCTGATTTTGGACTACAGGAAAGCATGTGCAAGCCTACAATAAGCAAAGTGTGCCTTCTGAAAAGGTTTTAATGCAGTGGATCCTTTTTAAATAACAGAGGAAACTTTGCTTTAATTAAGCAAGGTGAACACAGCCAAGAACACCGGATCTGCCCATCAGCAATTCCTTTTCATAACATGATGTAGGCAAAGATGATCCCCTGCATAGTGGGACTAGCAACAGATGCTTTGGCATAATCTTTCTTCTTGGCCTTTATACCCCCTGAAGCATTGCAACCATTCGCCCTAAATGAAGATTTGCCCAGCGGGAGAAGCACCTCCGAGGGTTCCTTGTGAAGGAAAACCTCTGGCCCCGTCTTCTGTGAGCAAAAAGCGCCCAAAGCCATTCAATTGAGGCGGGAAAAGAAGATATCACCGAGGGCTGGAACCAATGGAAAGCCCCTGAGGGGCAAAGGTGAGCCCCAGGGCTGTCAGTTTTCTCCCTCTGGCTCGTCGCCATTCAGACGTGAAAGAAAAGGAAACCTGAATTCAGCACCGCCTGGAGGGGTTTACAGCGCTTATTACACTTAGTTTCCCTACAGAAGCGAAGCGTTCCTCTCCATTTGCCTATTTATTACCGAGGCTTTTGCGAAGGCTGCGCAATCTCCCTCTGTCCGCGTCCCTCTCCCCCCACCCCGCAAGCAAATCTCTTCCAGGAACAGAGGAGCCAAAGGGCGCCTCAGCCAACCCTTATCTTTCCCGCCACGCCTTCCATCCCCGGAGAGCGTTTCACCCAAAGGACAACAGACTGCGGGACTAGCCGGGTGAGGAGGGGAAACATTTCATCCCTCACCTCGGGTTCGCTGTCGGGAAACGGCTTCTCCTCCTGCTCCCTCCCACCGCCCTTGCGAGCTCCCGCGCTCCGGTGTCCATCGTTCCCCCGAAGGGGGCAAAAAGAGGAAGCGCACATGCTTACCCAGCAACTCTTTGGGAACGTCCGCGCTCTCTTCGGCCATCCTTGCTGGGGGCTTTGCCTTCCCTCTTTGAAGGCGAACGTGTTGCTTTGGCTGGTGACAATTGCTCGCGTTTCCCGCTCTCCGCCCTCACCTTCCTAGATATCCCCCTCTTCAGGCGAGGCGAACGGATTCCGATCAGCTGTCTAGAAAATAAGGGGAGGAAAAGGGCCCCGCGATCCTGCTGCTTTCGGAGGAGGAGGAGGCGTTTAAAAAGATTGGAAAGCCGAGGGAGAGTTACAAGATTATTGCTGCACGACGCCTATTCATCTCAGCTGCAGGCGGAGCGAGGGTTCGCAAGGGGAAAAGACCGCAGGCTCAGACCGCCTTCGCTCGGCTCGGCTCGGCTCTCCTTTTCCCCCCTGCTGCGTCTGCGCTCCTCGCTTTCGCTTTTTCCTCTTTCCTCCTTCCTGGCCGCGGACGAGCTTCTCTCTCTCCAGCCCGGCTCCCCTCCAGCCTCACGCAGCCACCTCCCGGCCTGAGGTGCAAGCGGAAGGCGTGGGTGGAGGCGGCGCTGGCGGCATTCCTGGTTCTCGCGGACCCCAGTCCGTGGGGCTTCCCTTCGGGCACCCACGCAACCCGCTCCAGCCAAGCGACGGCCCGCTCCAGCCCTCTTCCCCTCGCGAGAGCCAGCCGCGGTCTAAGCGTCCGCCCCGAGAAATGCTCGAGTTGGGGCGAGAAAGCTCGTCTTTTAGGCAAAAGGGGATTTCTTACCCTTCGCCAGCCCGGCGTTAGCTCATAGATTCCATGCGCACAAACCAGGCAGGGAGCCGGAACGTGCAAATAAAGGACACTGGCGGCTCTCCCTTTGGTCCCTCCTTCGTTCCCACGAATTGCAGAATCTTCGCAGCCAACTACAGACAGAGATCGGGAGCCATCTACTGGTTTCTGGTTTACAAAGCCTGGGGCGGAGGGGGGAGGGAAGAGAGAGATCCTTCCCTTCCCGTGTTCCTATTTCTACCTTTTTTTTTTAAAAAAAAGAAAAACTTATTTTTTAAGGCGATTTGCGCTTGTTGAAAAGTAGCCCCGACCCATCAAATGAGGTTGGATCCGAATAACCCGAATGGTCGTGGTTGTAATGAAATGTTCTTTTGTTTTTTTTTTTTTAATCTCCGTTCAAATCTAACTTCAGGTCATTGAGTACTTCGACGAGATGTTTACAACTTACCCAGCTGGAGCTATGGTGTACAGAAAAAAAAAAGGCTTTATTAAATCTGATTTATACAGCTTTCTAAGCATCTTAAGGCCTGGACTGGACTCGAATTCTGATAGGGAAAAATGCACTAATAAAGTAGGATAAGTTTTAGGAACTTGGGAGGCACTAACTTTGTATCCAACATTCTTCAACTAATAATAAAAACTGTTTAATCTCAAGATTTCCTGAGGTATTGCTAACAATGTGGATTTTGAAAGAATTATCTCAACCCGTAGCGATGTACTGTTAAGATTTATTCTATAACTTAGTTTCATTAGGAAATAAATGGATTGCTTTTTTATGTTGGTACTGAAACTGTTCTCTGCTTTTGGCTGATTCAGCTTGTAAATACTGTTTTCACAGACATTCAAGTAGCAATTTGATGATAGTTGGTAATTTAAGATTTAGCAAATATCCCATTGCTGACACTTAAAATATTTTCTAAAGCTTTTTATAAGCTTTGGAACAGCTTACCTTAATTTAGTATCCTCCAGGTATGATGCACTGTAATACCGCTGATATGTCTTAGAAAATATTTTATGAATTTGGGTGAAATTCTGGCCCATGCCAAATTTGTACTTTAACTTCCACATTACATTTTCTGAAGACAAGGAGTGCCAGTTCCTATAGCTTTAGCAACACAGGTCAGTTTCTAACAGGATTTTTATGACAAGGGCTGGTGTTTGATTTTGGTTTATATATATATATATTATATATATATTTAATTTAACTAATGTGTATAATTATTCATCTACCCAGAGGAACTATAGGTAGCATACAGAAACAAAAACACAAAAAAACTATTTTTAAAAAGTACAAACCCCCCCCCCTAAATCAAATTACATTTGTTGTTGTAGTTGTCACTGAGGTGTCTGACTCTTTGTGATGGTCCACAGCATGCCAGGAATGCTCTGCACCCTGTCCTCCACTGTCTCCTAGAGTTTGTCCAAATTCACATTTAATGACACTGTCTATTTCATCCTCTCTTTGTCCCCTTCTCTTTTTGCCTTCAATCTTTCCCTACATCAGGGTCTTTTCCAATGAGTCCTCTCTTCTCATTAGGGTGTCACAGTATTTGAGTTTCAGCTTCAGTATTTGTCCTTCTAAAGAAGTCAGGGCCTTTAGGATTAACTGATTTGACCTCCTTATAGTCCAAAGGATTCTTCCCCAACACCACAATTCGAAAGCATCAAAAAAAAAAAAAATGGCACTCAGACTTCCTTATGGTCCAACTCTTCACACTATACATTACTACTGGGAAAGCCATAGTAAGAAAGCTGATGTATCTGCTTTTTAATATGCTGTCTAGGTTTGCCATAGTTTTCCTCTCAATTTATTACATTATCAACATATAAATAAAATGGCAATTGTTAAGCCTGGGTTCCCCAACCAGTGTTAAGGAGACAAGCTAAACAGAATGTGCAGCGTTAGTCAGATAGGCATACAGATAAATGTGTGAGATAAGTTTGTATGTTACTTAACATACAATAAAAAATAATAGATACGCTTGTGTTATCAAAAATATAGTTTATTCCATTTAGAGTTTTATAGCATAGTCAAAATAACAGTCCATTAGTCATGTATCGTTTTAGTCAGTCCATTCAAGGATATTCAATTAGCAAAATCCTATAGAATATCCAATGTCAGTTCACTTATAATAAATCAGTCCTCTCACCATTGATAAATCAATAATCCTTTCTCCCCTTCCAGTAGGGGAAAAATGCAGTCTTCAGTCTATCCAGTAATTAGGGATCATAAAGCCAGAGAGAGCAAGCTGCCTTGCCTTGCTTCTTTTATGGTGCTTTTACAACCACTCCCTTAATTACAGTCTCACAGTTAAAGTTACAGACACTTTAACTAATAAACCATGATAACATATTTATTATTTTACCTAAACCAGTTAGGGTAAACAATGTTATCCCTAACATTCTCCCCTTTTAGGTTAATAATAATATAACTATTTACACTTTTAAATTATAGTAGTTATAACTTTCTTTAAACTTGACTACTCCTTGAGCTTTTGTAAACTGGTCTGCAATGTTTTCTTCTGTCATGCAGTATTCCAATTTAATTAGCCCATTCTTTACAGATTCTCTAACATTTAAGTATCTTAAATCAGTATGCTTTGATCTAGTTTTTACAGCAATATTAGTAGCTAACTTTATGGCTGCCTGGTTGTCCTCGTATACAATAATGGAATCTTTAAAAGTTACACCCATGTCTAATAATAACTGTTTGTACAGAATTAAGCCAGTACATAGTAATGACAGACATGAAAATTCCGCTTCCATCATGGACAAGCTAATATGCTGTTGTCTGATTGACCTCCACCCTATTAGTGTCTTACCAAATAATATAGCCATTCCTGATGTTGATTTCCTAGAGTTTATGTCAGTTGCAAAACTTGCATCTGCATAGGCACTAAGACTCAAATCACCCTTTGGTTCTATATACAATGCATGGCTCATTGTTCCTTTAAGATATCTTAAAATTCTCTTTAATGATTGCCAATGACATTGATGTGGATCTGAATTAAAACGTGCCAGCTGATTAACACTATAAGCTATATCTGGCCTAGACCAATTGCTTATATATGATAAGCTACCAATCAAAGATTGATAGATAGACTTATCAAACTTGGGACTTTGATCAGCAGTTGGGCAAACTTCCTGACTCATTGGAGTTTTTGCTGGTTTACAAAGTTCCATTTTATACGTTTTAATTAATTGGCAAATTTTATCTTCTTGAGATATCTTAAATCCATTTTTTGTTTTGTTAATTGTCAATCCTAGATACTTTTTAATTTCACCTAAATGCTTTAATTTTATCTTTTTAGCTAATAATGATATAATCTCATTAGCTTCATTATTAGTCTTAGTTATCAAAGCAATATCATCTGTAAATAATAACAATAATGACACCGTTCCATTATTTTCTCTTTTATAAACACACATGGACCTGCTAAACCAGATTTTAAACCTATATTGTTTAATTCTTTCACAATATATTGGTTCCACTCAAAGCCAGATTGTTTCAACCCGTAAAGACTCTTTTTGAGTTTCCAACAATCATTACTATTTACTTTATTGTCTTTTATAATAACTGGCTTTTTCAAATATATAGTGTGCTGCAATGGTGCATGCAAATAAGCAGTTTCTACATCTAAATGGTTAATGACATAGTTTTTCTTAGCTGCCCACACTAAAGCTGCTCTCAAAGATGTTGCTTTTAGACTTGGTGCGAAAACTTCATCATAATCAGATGCAGTTTGATTAAATCCTTGAGCTACCAAGCTAGCTTTATGGGAAACAGTCCCATCATTTCCAGTTTTTACTTTAAATATCCATTTGCACCCAATTTTCTCCTGGAGGTAATTTAGCATCTTCATATACTTTCATTACCTTTAATGAATTTAGTTCTTTTTCCATTGCCTTTTGCCAATTCTCCTGATCCTTCACAGGATACATCCTAAGTTCATCTACACTAGTTGGAATTTTAGTTACTTGGCAAACTATACTTGCTTGATACCTATCAGGTGGTCTAGTTACACGTGTAGTACGTCTAGGTATTACAGGACTTACAGGTGGACTTTCATTTATTAACTGTACTTGATTATCTAACTCTTCCTGATCAATTGTTTCCTCTTGTTCTGGTCCTATTTGATCTTCATGGACTTCTTCTTTAATTGGACTCTTCTTATAACTAGTCTGATCTTTTTGTCTTTTGTAGGATTCAATAATTACTTCGTTATTTAAATCTTGCTCTAATCTATTCCATCCTACATGTTCTAGGAATTTAGCACTAGCACTGGTGTAAACTCTAGATGCACCTGGTTCCCAGAATCTATAAGATCTGTGATTAGATTCATATCCTACAAAAAATAATCTTTTAGCTCTATGCTGTCCTTTGTGTCTGAGTTGTGAAGGGATATGCACCTATGCTGGTGCTCCAAATGTGTGCATGTAACTTAAATCAGGTTTTGTACCATGCCACAGTGTGAATGGTAATTCACCTGTTGTTGAATTAACAACATTATTTAATATATGATTACCACACATTATTGCTTCTCCCCATAAATTGTCAGGTAATCCTGAATCAGACAACATAGTACGTGCCATTGATTGTAGTGCTTGGCCTCGTCTCTCTACAAAGGCATTATAGAGTCTATGGTGCAGACTTTTTATGTTGAATACCTAACATTCTAAGTCTATTCTGGAATTTATTATTTGTAAATTCCGCACCATTATCTGTTATAAGAGTTACTAATTTCTTTTTAGTTTTTCTTTCTGCAAATTTAATCCAATTGAATAGATTTAGATACGTTTCAGTTTTGCTCGTCATTAAATAGCAAAACCCATATCTAGAATAGTCGTCCATTATACTTAATATGTATCGAGCTCCTCCTACACTTGGTTTTTTCGGACCTATTAAATCAGCAAATACTACCTCTAAAGGCTCTTTGGTAGTAAATCCATCAACTCTATTTGCCGGTATGACCTTGCTTTTGCTTTGATTACAAGCAAAACATTGCAAATACTTATTACAAGGTTTCAAACTTATTCCTTTAGATAGTTGAACAGTTCTCTTAAGCATTTTAAAATTTAAATGCCCTAGCCATCGGTGTAACAAGTGAATACATTCATCATGAGTTTTCTTATTATCATAAACCGTGTTAGCCATCTCTAAACCATTATCATTTAAAACATATAATTCACCTCTTAAAGATGCAGTAATTTTCTTATCTTCTTTTTCAATTATGCAGTTATCTCTGCTAAAGGTATCCTAGTTTAACCTAGTTTATCCTAGTTTAACCTAGTTTATCCTAGTTTAACCAAAATTCTAACTGAAATTAAATTAAACTTAAGTTGTGGTACATATAACATTTTTACATTCTCTTTTATGAAAGAACAATATGCTATACCTTGACTTTTAGCTTTCAGTTTCCAGCCATTGGCTAACGATATCTGCTGTGTACTCTGGAACATTTTAATAAAATTTTTGTTATCATTTGTTATATAGTGGGATGCTCCACTGTCAACCACCCATAAATTATTTTCTACAGCTCCGTTAATATACATGGCTAACTCTAAATTTTTATTTTTATTTTGGTTACTTTTAGTATTCTGGCCAGCGTTCTGGCGCTTTGCTTTTTTACAAAATCTTGCCAAATGTCCTCTTCCTCCACAATTAAAACACTTTTTAATTGCGTATGCAGTAGGAGATTCAATATCTTCTTTTTGAGGTTGCTCCCTCCTTAACTGATCTCTTTCAAGTCTTCGTCTTGCCTCTTCAATCAATCTGCCAGTTATATCAGTTAAAGTTAGGCTTTCCTTAGGCAAAATTTCAAGGGAAGTGACGTAGTTATCAAAATTTTCATCTAGTGAAGATAGAATTATGTAGACTTGGTGTAGTTCAGAGAAAATAAATTCTTTCTCGTGCAGTTCTTGAAAAATGCTTTTTATAGTATTCAAATGACTCAGCATATCACCATTCGTTTGGAGATGCGTCCTGAAAAGCTTCCGTGTTAGATTTATGTGAGCACCAACGTTATCTCGAACATAAATCCTCTTCAGCTTCTGCCAACACCCAACAGCCGTTTGCTCTCCGCGGATATGAACAAGTTGCTGGTCAGATAGTGTTAGTCCTATTATGCAAAGAGCTTGTTCATTCTTCTGTTTAAAGTCTTCTATCTTTTGTCTATCTTCCTCAATCTCTGGATCCCATTCCTCTACGTTTGGTGGATTTTCAATTATGTTCCACAGACCTTCTCTTCGTAGAAGTAGACTACATTTCATAGACCATGATACATAGTTTGTTCCATCCAGCTTGGATATAAGGGACAAATTTTGTAGATTGACTTGTGACATGTTTTCTTATATGGATATAAAACTATAATTAATAAAACACAGCTGTCTGTTTACTGTAACATATAACAACACAAACTCTCACTTTTTACATATATCGGTTTTATCCTAGTTAAACTGACTTTGCAGCCTCTGGGCCCATAACCAGTGTTAAGCCTGGGTTCCCCAACCAGGGTTAAGGAGACAAGCTAAACAGAATGTAAAGCGTTAGTCAGATAGGCATACAGATAAATGTGTGAGATAAGTTTGTATGTTAGTTAACATACAGTAAAAATAACAGATACGCTTGTGTTATCAAAAATATAGTTTATTCCATTTAGAGTTTTACAGCATAGTCAAAATAACAGTCCATTAGTCATGTATCGTTATAGTCAGTCCATTCAAGGATATTCAATTAGCAAAATCCGTGTAGAATATCCAATGTCAGTTCACTTATAATAAATCAGTCCTCTCACCATTGATAAATCAACAGTCCTTTCTCTCTCCCGTTCCAGTAGGGGAAAAACGTAGTCTTCAGTCTATCCAGTAATTAGGGATCATAAAGCCAGAGAGAGCAAGCTGCCATGCCTTGCTTCTTTTATGGTGCTTTTACAACCACTCCCTTAATTACAGTCTCACAGTTAAAGTTACAGACACTTTAACTAACAAACCATGATAACATATTTATTATTTTACCTAAACCAGTTGGGGTAAACAATGTTATCCCTAACAGCAATCACAGCAGAATTCCATATCTTGGCCCTAGTGTTTGTTGGAAGGGCTGTATCATAGCTCAGTCAGCCAAAAGGGTTGAAGTGTGTATCACAGGGAGGTTGTTCTACATGACACATTCCATGACAGAGAAATCACACTAACTGGGACCTGTCACATGACAATAGGTTACTTATGAGACTTAGAGCACGTTTGTTTCCCAATACCTCTAGAATAGCTTTCTCCAACCTTAGGTTATCTCCAGGTGTGTTGTATAGTTCCTGACTACTGTGGTCTGCAAAATATAGTTTGATATAGGAACCCAATCTGAGTATAAAATAAGATTAAATGACTGTGAATAAATGAGAAATAGACTAGCATCCTTTATAATACCTTCATATTTATTGTGATGCATTATATAATCTTAATCTAGATTGAGATCTTGCTGCTTGCTGCAGTTTCTTATAATATTTTCATTATCAAACTAGATAATGAGAAATATTTGAGTGGATAAATGTTAGGCATATTTTTATTCTACCTTTGAAGATTTATTGCCTTATTACCACATCTGAAAAAATAGATCACTATTATATATCTAGAAGAAACGCTAGATCACTTTATTATGGTCAATATTATAAAATTTACAAAAAAACTTTTTAAGAATTTGCTCATTTAGTTGTTATAGATGATTTTTGCTATAGATGATTACATTTATAATGTATTAATGTGATTAGTGAATAATAATCCTATGATTTACAATGTTGGTATTTGAATGGACAGCGATTCCTGTCAAAAATGCAGAAAAAAAATTCTGCCCATTTATTGAAGATTGCACATGAAATTTTCTCAAAAAATGAACAAAAGAAGAAAGACTGCAACCTGCAGGGTCTTCTTAGTACATACTGCAAGCTTAAAGCACTCAACATAAGCCACTAAGAGAAGAACTACTCATGTCTACTTAGATGTAAACCATAATTATTACAGTTATTATCTCAGTTGTCCATCAGCTCTTTCTTGTGGCTGTTGGTGCAGGTATGTGGTACTGGAAAGGAATATATTAATCTAAACTAGCAAAACACACACACACAAATAAATAAATATAAATATTATTTGTTGCTGGTTTTGGTTATCTGATTAACATGTTTCTCTGAAGATTTTCTTCCTATCCCCCTCCCCCATATCAATGTAAGGTAAATAGATGACTAATCCATGAACAAAGTGCCTACTTTATCCTCATCCAATGGGTTTCTGCTAGGATCAAGTTTATATTATTGATCATAAAACAGCTAGCTATATTCTTCCATTCCTATCTTTCTTGGCTGTACCCATCATTTGTCTTTCCTTTGCAACTTTATTCATTTTTCCCTCTCTTCTATCCATAATCTAATAAGGGCACAATACTAAGCTGTTCCACTGACAACAAAATTATAAAGTATTCAACAAACTGGTGGCTTTCTTTCTGGCACTAATTCATTTGCACCGCTGTCAAGGAAGCACCATTAAATTTTCAATACATTACCAGTTCTTTACTGATAGTAGACATTAGCACACATTCTTTGCAGGAGGTCAAAATGTTTTTGCAATGTCCTGTTGAATTTTCTATTCTGGGAAATTCATTTTCTGATGTCAGATATTTGGAGTGCCAGCAAGATTAGCGCAGCAGAGAGATTTTTTTTTTTTTTTAGCAGAGTATGAAATACAAATAGATATAAACAGATCAATCTTTTCACTAGGTAATGAAGTCTGACATTTGTGATCCAGCTAGAAATATACATATTAACTTTAAAGCTATTAAAAAATTTTACTTGAATCACTCAAGGCCTTTTGGACAATTTTAGCTGTACTTATTCGCTGTCAGCTCTGTTTCTCCATGTACAACTGTGTCAGCATCATTAGGTTGCATACACTTCATAAATAGAGATCATTCTAACATGCTGCTGTTCTTAAATATATCTCAATCACACTACATGACAAAGTTTTAGGTGGGTTTTCTTTGGCTGCTATTTTGAGGTATATTATATACCTAAACCTAGTTAACAGGAACTTCTTTAGTTGTTTCTTTCAGAACAATCCTTTGTAGATTTATTAGGAAGTAAAAATTCTATTCAGTTCAAAACACATTCTAAGTAACTATGCATAAAATTGAATTGAACAAAGTGAGATTTCCAAATAACTTACATTTTATAATTGTGTAAATGCTACCAATGAAAGAAAATTCAGACTGAAAATAAAAATTCCACTTAAGAGTATACAAGTTTCCATTCATATCTACTTAGTTTTAAAGTGATGGTTTATAACATACCTCCATTAAATACTCTAGAATACAATAGCAACAGCAAATTATAAAAACATTTGGAATTGGGAAATAAAAAATTACATTCTCTGGAAATAATTCATTCTATTTGTTTTTACAAAAAAATCTGCAAAGTTCAAAAACATCTGTTTAGAACAGTCAAAAAATTTCATCTATTTGTTTTATCATGTCACAATTTATATTTTTTCTAAGTATTTTCCTGAGAATTATAGCTTTTAAAAGAATAAATAGTGCTGGTGATCTTCCAAATGTATGACAGAATTCCAAAAATCTACTAACGCAAAATCAGAATCATGTTGTGATTGTTAGGAATAGAGATCCAATATAGTGCAGGGGCTTTCTAATTTGGTCTATAAGGTGCTTCACATTGCCCTCTTTCCCCAGGCCTGGAACAGACAACCATTTTTTGTAATCTACCCTTTCCTTATCCAATGCTATGATTGGAAATTCCTACACACAAAAAGCCTGCACACACACACACACACAGTAAAATAAATATTTAATGTAGCCTCTATTTACACCAATGATTTACAGATAGCAATCATTGAGGTTGTGCGATTTTATTTGTTCATTTTTGTATGTCTATGAACAGAAAGTTTAAATCCAACAATATGTGCATACAAGCTTGTGTGTACCTTCAGATAAATACATTGGAAGTTAAAATACCATAATGGAAGAGTACATGTTGTTTTTCTTTTGCTCATGAGACACTTGTCTGAAGTCAACACACAGTATTCTCCAACTTTGACTTCATCAATCTGGGAAGGGAAAAATATAGGAAAGGCAACATGACCCTTCAAGGGTCAGTTACTATAATTCACATACTGGATTATAGTAACTATACTGGATTGTTTCAATTTCAGCTCTATTGTCTACCCAGCCTTGAATAAAGAAACATGCATATTTTCTTACATAAATATACAGTAAAAGACTGTTTCTTCTCAATGTGCTATTTACTTTACCTCATGGCAGGCATGGGGTCTTTTTTTTTTTTTGAAAAAGATTTTATTAATTTTCTACAGACAAACAAGACAAACAAAACATAAAAACATCAACTCTTATATGTACATCCAGTGTGTCAGTTGGTTCATCATTTTTGTGCATTCATTCCGTAGTCTCAATTACAATTATGTTACATAACAACTCATATTGTCAATCCAAACTTATATATCCTAATATCACTAAAAAAAAAAAAGTTTTTGACTATATTTTTAATCATTCATGCTTTATGAGCTAACAATACTTTAAACCAGTTTACTCTATAACAAATCATATAATCATATCAAATCAATCCTAAAAAAACCTTTATAAATATAATGTCGAATAACAAGATAATAGCAAAATAAAGATATTCCTTACTGTCTAGCATTCTAAATATTCTATTATCGTATTTTATCATCTAACCATTGATAAAAAAGATCCCAAATTTCATAAAATTGTTTATCCTCTTGCTCTCTAATTTCAAATGTAAATCTATTCATCTCAGCACATTCCAATATTTTCTTAATAATTTCTTCCTGTGATGGTATTTTCTCATTCTTCCAATTTTTAGCAAATACAATCCTAGCCGCTGTTAATACATTTACAATCAGGTACTTCAAATCTTTACTATATATATCAGGTAAAATTCCCAATAAGAAGATCTCTGGTTTCAAGTCTATGTGTTTCTTTGTCATTTTTTCCAACCACATGCGAATTATAGTCCAATATTTTCTAGCGTCCTCACAAGTCCACCACATATGGTAATACGAGCCGGGTATCTGATGACATTTCCAGCATTTTTCAGATTTGTTCTTAAACATTCTTGCTATTCTTGTCGGGGGAAAGTGCCACCTGTAAAACATCTTATACAAATTTTCTTTATATGCTGTTGACATTGTCATTTTATAATTTTGAGACCACAATTTCTGCCATTTCTCTAGATCAATCCCATATCCAAAATTCTTCCCCCAAACAATCATAGTTTCTTTGACTTGTTCTTCCTCTAATTTCATTCCCAGTAAATAACCATATAGTTTTTTAATCACCTTCTCATCAGTACCCATCAAGATCTTATCTAAATCAGTCTGTTTATCATAAAATCCCTCCGTTTTGGAATCTTCATCATACCTTGAGTGTATTTGTGCATATGAAAACCAATTCATCCTTATACCTTGTTCCTCTAAGTTTTGTATCGATTTAAGTTCACCCTTTTCAACCAAAAGTTCCCCATATCTAACTGTTTGTTCCTTCTTATAAATTATAGGATAGGAAAATGCTTCAATAGTCGATAACCAAACTGGAATTTTCAAATAACATTGTCTTTTTATCTTCTCCCAGTTTAACCACAAAGACTCCCGCATATAATGTCTTCTAAAATAACCCTGTGTTTTAGTTCCCTTATACCATAAAAAAGCATGCCAGACCAACAGCAAATCATGCCCTTCTAATGTCAACAACCTATGCTTTCTTAATGTTATCCCTTCTTTGACCCACATCAAATTTGCGCCTTGATGATACAATTCCCCATTAGGCAGGCCAAAACCTCCTCTAATTCTAGTGTCTTGCAAAAGCTTTAGCTTTATTCTCGCTTTTTTACCTTGCCATATAAACTTCAACATGCTTTTATTTAAATCTTCAAAATAGTCTTTTCCAAGCCTAATTGGTATTGTTTGAAACAAAAATAAAATTCTAGGTAAAATATTCATCTTGATTGTTGAAATTCTCCCTATTAATGACAATTGCAAGTTTTCCCACTTCTTCAAATCTGTAGCTATCTGTTGTTTGAGTTTAATATAATTATTCTCTTTTAACGTGCTACATCTTGCTGTCAAATATATCCCCAGATACTTAACCTTATTTGTAATTTGAATTTTCAAAAGATCTGCCAGTTCTTCTCTTTGTCTCAATAGTATGTTCTTTGTCAAAATCTTTGTTTTATCTTTATTTATTTTCAAACCAGCCATCTCACCATATGTCTCTATCTTTTCCAATAACCTTGGAGCTGTTTCTAACGGATCTTCCAGAATAAAAGCTAAATCATCAGCAAAAGCTTGTAGTTCAAATTCTTCCTTCTTAATTTTCATTCCTTTTATGCTTTTATCATCCCTAATATTTCTATTCAACACTTCCAAGGTCAACACAAATAGCAAAGGGGATAGGGGACACCCTTGTCTTGTGCCTTTTCTGATATTAATAAAATCTGTAAGTCCCCCCTCCATCATTACCTTTGCTGTCTGTTTATTATATATGGCTTCGATTGCTTGAATAAATTTTTTAGCAAAACCCATCTGTTCCAATAGTAATAACATAAATCTCCAATTCACGTTGTCAAATGCCTTTTGAGCATCTAAAAATATCAAAGCCATTTGCTTTTCAGGATGAGCCTCATAGTATTCCAAAGTATCTAAGATTACTCTCATATTGTCTCTGATTTGTCTTTTTGGCAGAAATCCATTTTGATCTGGGTGAATAAAATTATTTAAATATTTCTTAAGTCTTTCTGCTAAAATTGAAGCAAAGATTTTATAGTCTGCATTTAATAAGGAGATGGGTCTGTAGTTCTTAATTTGCAGTGGGTCAGCCTCTTCTTTTGGAATAAGTGTGATATAAGCCTCTGACCATGTTTTGGGTATCATCTTCTTTAACATAACTTCATTCATGACTTCTAACAATGGGATACTCAATGATTCTTGAAATGTTTTATAGAATTCTGCCGGAAGCCCATCTGGACCCAGTGCTTTCCCATTATTTTGTCTCTTAAATGCTTCATTTAATTCCATCATTGTTATATTGCTTTCTAACATTTCTTCAGTCTCTTTAGGTATCTTCGGTAAATTAGCATTCTGTAAATATTGTTTGACTTTTTCCTCATCAATATTCTCTTGTTTATATAGTTGCCCATAAAAATCTCAAATAATTTCCTTTTTCTCCTTATTACCATAACAAACTTGGTCTTGATCATCTATTAACTTCAATATTTTTCTTGATTCCTTCTCCTTTCTCAATTTATATGCTAGCCATCTACCTGGTTTATTCGCATCTTCGAAGTAATTCTGTTTAGAATTTCGGATTTTCTGTGCCAATTCTTCTTTCTCTATTAATTTCATTTTATGTTTAATTACATCCAGCTTCAATTTAATGTCTTTTTTCTTTGGCATTTTCTGTAATTCTTTTTCAAGTCTTTTATACTCATCTTCCAAGACCTTAGAAGCTTGCCTTTTCCAAATATTCTTTTTTCTTGTATAATCTATTATCAGACCTCTAGCATATGCCTTCATTGTATCCCAAATATTCTGCGTTGAAGTATCTTCTTTTTTATTTTCTCTGAAAAAGAAAGTCAATTCCTTCTCCATCCATTGTATAAAATCTTTCTCCTTTAAAATAGTATTATTTAATGTCCATCTCGATCTTTTTTTTTGTCCCTTCCATTTAATTGTCATTGGGCTATGATCTGCCCAAGTACTTGTTTCAATATTTGTTTCTTGAATATTGGATATTAATTCTGTTGATATCCAAATCATATCTAATCTGGACCATGATAAATGTCTATTTGAATAAAAAGTATATTGTTTAGCTTTAACATTTCTTTCTCTCCAAATATCTTTTAAAGATAGTTTGTCTGTCATTTTAAAAAAAGATTTAGGGAGAGCCTTTCTATTTTGCTTGGTTGTTGTTGCTATATAGTCCAATTTATTATCCACAATTCCATTAAAGTCTCCCATCATAATTATATTAACATAATCCAGTCCAGTTATTTTCATGTGTAGCTTTTTATAAAACTCTTCTTGTTTTTCATTCGGAGCATAAATTGCAATCAAGAGTATTTTTATATTATTGTCCATTATTTCCACCATTAATACTCTTCCATCTTCATCATTGTAGATCAGTTTTTCTGGGATAGCCTCTTTAATGTATAGAACCACTCCTCTTTTCTTACATTGAGTCAAAGAAGTAAATATTTTCCCCAATTTTGGCTGTACTAACAATTGTTCATGTTGTTTTTTAATATGAACTTCTTGTAGACAAATTATATCAAATTTTAATTTCTCTAATTTATGAAAAGTTTGCCTTCTTTTAACAGCTGAATTAAGTCCATTTACGTTCATTGTAATCAGTTTTCTTTCTTCCATGATTATGCTTTATATTTAGGTCTAACAGCTCTCATGGATCTCACTTCACGCTGTTCTTTACTGTCCACCTGTCCACCTACAGCTCCTTTCTCTTTTTTCAGTCTCCAGTTGTTCCTCTTGAAACTCAATTAATGAGACCTCTTTCTCTGCCTCCTCTCTTCTTCTTCCAGAAAATTCTGCATGGAAAAGTTCTGCTTTCTCAATTGAATCAATTCTATGTCTCTGCTCTTGCCACGTAAACATTAATCCTTCTGGAATCAGCCATCTATAATTCACTTCGTTTTCCAGTAGCATTTTGGTCAGAAATCGATATTCTCTTCTCATCTCTCTCACTCTTCTGGGTATTTGTTTTAAAACCACAATCTCTTTACCTTTGTATTTCAATGTTTTTTCTCTTACCACTTGTAATATTTGTGTTTTGATGGATTTTTTGGTAAATCTAATATGGACTTCCTTTGGTAATTTATTTCTCATCGCATATCTTGTATAAACTCGATATACCTCATCTACTCCATCCATCATCTTTTCCTCTGTAATTTCCAAAGCATCTGCCAAAATTTCTATCATTATCGCAGCCAAATTTTCTCCTTTTTCCTCTTCTATATTTTGAAATCTGAGATAAAATTCTCACCTTTCCATCTCCCACCTCAACATCCCATTTTTTTCTTGTTCAACCACTGTTAATCTACTGTCAATATTTCCAATCTTCTCCTCTCTTTGTTTCCCTTCTTCCTCAATTTTTTGGAATCTCTCCTCATACTTCCCCATCATTTGTTTAATATTTTCCACTTTTTCATCAGTCTTCTCTATTCTTTGTTCAATGATGTCTGATTTTATCTTGAGATCTTGGATTCCTTGCATAATCATCTGTAAAGTTACTATTTCTTGTTGTTTATTTTGCTTCAACATTGTTTGAATTAAACGTTGTCCTCCAGCTGGTGGGGAAGCAGAGGTAGAAGTAGAAATGCCAACTGGTATTGGTTTCCTGCTCATTTTAATGCCTCCAAAGCTTCAAATTCTTTTTGACTTTTAATCCAACTGGTAGAATAGTCAATTATAATCCAAAATGGAAAAATCCAATAGTAAAAGACCCAAAACCAAAGAAGAAAAAGGAAAAAAGAAAGAAGAAAAATCTTCAGGTTCTTCTTGACCCTAATCCAATTACAAAGTAGTCCACCATAAAAAAGGAAAAATAGAAAGGAAAAAAACAAACAAACCCAAAAATGATATTATTGATTAAGAGCAAATAAAAAACAAAAGAAAAAAAGAAATTCCTTCAGGTTCTTCACACCTTAATCTCAATAATCAAAAAAGAAAAACAAAGTGGTCCAAAAACATGGATAGAAAAAGCAAAGAAGTCCCAATAAAAATAAAGAGAAAAAAAGAAAAAAAAAGAAAAAACTCTGAGACTTTCCCTTTAAAATAAAAGGCAAAAATAAGAATATTACTAGAATTGAAATTTACAAAAAGGCTGGCGAATGGGGTATATATATATATATATATATATATGTATATGTATATGTATATGTATATGTATATATATATATATATATATATATATATATATGTATATGTATATGTATATGTATATGTATATGTATATGTATATGTATATGTATATGTATATGTATATGTATATGTATATGTATATGTATATATAAGCACACTGCACTTTATTTATTTATCCAAGGCTCTTATTATGACTCTCTTCTCCAGAAGCTTCAAAGCTAAGCCTCAAGTGTTGAAATATTGATAAGAGTCCAGGAAAACACCTGTAATAATATTTTGCTGTGCTCTCCCTCTATCTTATCACGTTGAAATGTCCTTGAGAAGGAGTCTTCTTGCAATTCTTTCCACTTCAAATAAAGTATTTTCAAGCCTCTAGTTGGCAGTGTTGCAATGTTTCTTAATGCTCTTCCCCCCCCCAGCCAGAAAAAATGAATAATGTATATAAAAGAAAAAGAAAATAGCTAAAGGGAGCCTCTATCCTAGAGAAAATTAAAAAATCAAAAGGAGCATAAAAATATATATAAGAGAAAATTCAATCCGGTTACCTACAAAGTCACACTTAAGTCCCCAGAAAAAAAATAAGAAAAAGAAAAAAGAATCCAAGCCTCAATTTGACATCACTTTAAAACAAACCCTTCTGTTAGGTGAATGGTCACTTAGCCATATTTAGACCACATTTCTGATTTTTGCTGAATATGTGTCAAGCGGAAGTAAACTCAAAACTTTTAGGCAAAAAAAAATCATTCAGCAACCATTAAAAGATATAAATAATACTAGCTATCTATTCATCGCCTACTCTGTTCCACAATTCTGGCAAACATTTGAAACATTTCTCTTTAATCGTTTGACAGAACGGGCAACAGAAAGAACAATAGGAAAAAGACTAACAGAATGAGTTAAACACTCAGCAAGATGGTTATTTCCTTGTCTTTCCATTCACTGTTAGTGTTGTTTACAGTTTACACTATAGTATGAACAAAATGTACTATTTTTTAGTACTTGATAGCAGCACAAACTATCTTTATTTCTTATAAAGTTGCCAATTAATACTTAATATAAATTGATATTGAATTCATACATATATACCAGTGGTGGGATTCAAAAACTTTTACCACCGGTTTGGTGGGCATGGCTTGGTGGGTGCACTTTGTGTGTGTACACGTGCCAAACACACATTTTGCATGTACAAATGTGCCAAATGCGCATTTTGTGCAGGCACAGAGGTGTGCCAACTCACCTCCTGCAAGCCTGCACTCTCCTGGTCACTTCAGCAGCTGCCGCGTGGCACTCTTCTGTGCCACGCAAAACGGCTGCACTTCAAAAGCAGAAGATAAAGGTGAGTATGGGAGCCTGGGTGGGTCCAACAGCAGCGCAGTGGAGAGAACCGTTTCAGTCTCCGCTCCTCATCGCTGCTACTGGCTTGGCAGAACCAGGCAGAACCGGTAGAATACCACCACTGATACATACTTTGTATTGCATTGCATTGCACATTAAAGGTTAGAATTACTTGGGGAAGAAAAAGTGATTATAGGAACACTATTGCCTACCTCCTAAGCCAAAGCATAAAGCTAACTTCATTAACTGATTGCAAAAGAAGGGAAAAGAAAAACTAAACTGACACATATATAAAAAGGGTCTCCATTTTTACAGAGAGCAATCAATTGTTTCAACTGACTTAATCCTAATGTATAGCTAGATAAGAATCTTTATTATGTCATGTCAAAAATGGGGAAAGCTTTTGCAGAGTTTGAGCAGGGAAGCTTAACAGGAAAATACAAATTACCTAAAACAATAAGGAAGCTTCAATCCCAAAGAAATCACTTTGACGGAAAAACAAATCTGGTCATGTTGCCAACTTCAAAAGCCGATACAAAAATGTATGCCACCAGATAAAAACTGAATGCACCAATTATCACATTAAACAAGAAAAAAACCTGTGCACCCGCGCTTTCTACAATTTTGTAAACAACAAACTAAAAGACTCAAGGTCCATCCCACCCCTAAAAGGACCTAATGGTCAAAACTGCAACAACAACACTATTAAAGCCGACCTCTTTAACACATTCTTTGGCTCAGTATTGGTAAACAGCAATGGATCATGCCCAGTATTTCCTAGTCAAACCACAGACAACTACAATGATCTAATACATATTGATTTTACAGAAGACAATGTTGAAAAAGCACTACGCAATCTAAAACCATCTCTATCTATTGGACCAGACGCAATATGTGCCTATTTCTTAAAAAAGCTATCCACTGCCATAGCCAAACCTCTAAGCATAATCTTTGAAAAATCTTTCAGGACCAGCTCCTTGCCTAACTATGGTCACAAGCCACAGTCATCCCCATCTTCAAAAAGGGAGACCCCAGCCTACTTGAAAATAACACACCAATCTCTTTATGCTGCACCACCTGTAAAGTCATGGAATCAATTATTAACTAATCCATTATCCTCCACTTAGAGACAAACAACCTACTCTCTAATAAACAATTTGGTTTCAGAAAAAAACTATCCTGTAATCTGCAACTCTTACACTACAAAAACATATGGACTACACAACTCGATCCGGGCAAAGCAATAGACGCAATCTACATAGACTTCTGTAAAGCCTTTGATTCAGTGGTACACAACAAACTACTCCTAAAACTAAACTCTTACGGTATCTCTGGACACCTGCATAACTGGATAGAAGCATTCCTGTCAAACAGACAACAAATGCTCAAAATTGGGAGCGTCCTATCAAATTCTGTGCCTATCAATAGTGGTGTCCCCCAAGGCAGTGTTCTAGGACCAACTCTTTTCATACTCTACATAAATGACCTCTGTGATCATATCAAGAGCAACTGCGTTCTCTTCGCTGATGATGTAAAGCTATTCAACACCACAAACAATACTGCTACCCTTCAAAAAGACCTTGACTATATTTCAGAATGGTCAAAACAAATGGCAACTTCAAATCTCAACAAATAAATGCTCTGTCCTCCATATTGGCAAAAAAAATATATCAGAAAATAAAATACAGGCTGAATAGTCAAGACCTTGTTGATGATCCAAACTCTGTCAAGGATCTTGAAATACTCATCTCTAATGATCTAAGTGCTAGAGCCCACTGTAACTACATAGCCAAAAAGGTGTTAAGAGTTGTTAACCTAATCTTATGTAGCCTTTTCTCTGGTAATAACTAGAACATAGAAAAGATTTGCTAGACCAATACTCGAATACAGCTCATCAGTCTGGAACCCACATTATGTATCTGATATTAACACAGTTGAGAAAGTCCAGAAATATTTCACAAGAAAAGTTCTCCACTCCTCTACTTGTTGCAGCAACCAGACTTATGCCACCAGACTCGATATTCTAGACCTAGAAAACCTAGAACTACGCCGCCTTCGGTCTGATCTAAGTATAGTATATAAAATCATACATTGCAATGTCCTACCAGTCAATGAATACTTCAGCTTCAATCATAACAACACAAGAGCAAACAATAGATACAAACTCAAGGTTAATTGCACCAAACTTGATTGCAGGAAATACAACTTCAGCAACAGAGTGGTCAATGTCTGGAATACTCTATCTGACTCTGTGGTTTCTTCCCCAAACCCCAAAAACTTTAACCTTAGACTGTCTACTGTTGACCTCATCCCTTTCCTAAGAGATCTGTAGCGGGTGTGCATAAACGCACCAACATGCCCACCGTCCCTGTCCTATTGTTTCTTTTATATTTCTTTTTTATTTTTCTTATATGTATCCATGTATTCATAACTATGTTTTTACTTATACCTATTATCTTGTAAGCAATTGACAAATAAAAAAAATAAAAAATAAAGAGGAAAGTTCCCACCCTTCATTTGCCTAGCCTTCAGAGAACAAAAAACAATAACAAAAATCAGATAACAATTCAGCAATACCAAAGCCTTCCTGACATACTCTTCCCCAGGCAGTTATTCTGGGATAGAACATCCTCCCCTGGAAGTCATTCTATGAGAGCACCCACAGCATGTCTCAATATGTCAAATTTTGCTGGCCAATCTTTTTTTTAACACTGTACTGTTTATTAATATTGTAACTTAGGACACTATTGATTTTTACAGAGATTTGTGGATTTTTTCTCCTTTTCCAATAGCAAGCTGAGGCAGGTGGTAAGCTCAGGATGAGCAGAAATACAATTAGACTCTTGACAAAGCTCATTAGTATTTTATCAGCAGTGCTGGTTGGATTATTCAAAGGGGGAAGGCTTTTACAAATTTCTTGGCTATAATTACAAGAGAAAAGAAAAGATAAATTGCCTTTCTTGAGTTTTCAATTTTCAGAGCACATCTGACAAATCCATTAAAATAACTAAAATGGATTCAGAATTTAATAAAAGGTTACATTAAAGCAAATATAAATATTCAACATTTTGCACTGCTTAAGAAGCAGCCATCTTTTGGGATGCAGTTGAAGATATTATGAAACATATTCTTCATAAAATAGGGAGGGGTTGGACTAAATATGTGGGATTTCAGCTCCAATCATAGTTAACCCCTAATACTTCTAACCATTTAGAGATACCAGGTTATGTATCCCAGCAGAACTGATTTTTAAGGAATATATTTTAATTTGGAATAGACAAAACTTCTACTGCAGAATTATATTACAGTAAAACATCAATTTAACAGACATTGGAAGGAGGGGTGTCTGTTCAATCCAAATGCCTATTGAATCAGCATCCATTTTGCACATTAAAAATTCCATTATTATTTATACAGGTGCAAAATGGAGGAGGAGGAAGCACCAGACAGGAGACCAAACAAGTGGACTCAGAACCAAACATTTCATAACTATTCAGATATTTTTCTGGGAAGTGGAAGGGTGAGAAGGAGATATGAGGATGACGTGGGTGGTAAGGTCTTATCATTTATCTTAGTGATCTTAAAGACTCATTAATAAAATCATAATAAGCTTTCATGGAGTACAGTCTACTTTATCTGATTTATCTATAAGTACATGCGTTGTAGCTTGTAAGGTTTGGGTTATGGTTATACTAGGACCAGAGGAAATTGATCATAGAAAGTCAAACAATGACTGCATTGTTATCAAGTGATAATTCACAAAAACAGTTGTAATATAAGGCACTAGACCTGTGATGGCCAAAAGTGGCACGCAGAGCCATATCGCCAGGCACACCAGCTGTTGCCCAATGCTCTTCCAGGTTATGGTCTTTATGTACATGGGAGTGCTAGAAACCAGAAGAGCAGCTCCCCGGAGCGCATGTGCATGCCAGCCAGCTGGTCTTTGCGCACGTATGTGTGTTAGAAACCAGAAGACCAGGTGGCCGGCACACATGCACACACCGGGAAACTAAGCTTCTGGTTTCTGGCGGTATGCATTGGGGAGCTGTTCTTTTGGTTTCTGGTGTAGGCACGCATGCACACTCCCCTTTCAGTACGCAGTGCTGAAAAGGTTAGCCGCCACTGCACTAGACTGTGCTTAAATTTATTTCATTTAAAAAATGAAATCTTCAAGTTGAGTTGATTGACTTAATGGATATAACCAGGAAGCTTTCTTGCCAACGGAAGTAGTACAGAAGCTATTTGTCTCTTTAAGAAAAACTGACTAGTTCTATGAATCTAACCATGACAACAGTTTAGCATGGCTAATTTAATTTGCATTTCTAAGTACTCTTTGAAACTTTACTGACATATACTACATAATGAAATAAGAAAATAATATCATTTGCTGAAGAGATGAAAGGGTTTCTTAACTGCAAGTGAATTCAACATGTAGTGCTTTGGAATACCCTGTCTGGTGTCCTAGATAATTTTTGTCTTTTCAGCATCAAAGATGCTTTAATTTTTCCATGCGCTTTAATCAATTAATACACTGAATTTTAATATATTGGGTTTTAGAAATGTTTTCATTCATGCTGCTTCTTTTATTCTATTGTTATGGATTTAATGTTTTACTGTATATTTCAGTTGATGTAATGTTTATTTTGCTTTCTGGGAAATCCTGGCTTTGAAGAGTAGCATGTCAATTTAAAAAGTTAACCAACATATATTGAATTGAACCCACAAAAAATATTTGTGTGGCCCATAATATACAGTGAAGATAGTTTCAGCCTTCCCAGGTAAACCAAACAGGAAACATGACTACATGAGCTGATTCTATTTTATTGTAAGGTTACTTAATAGAACTTTGCAAGCCTGAAGATACAAATCTCCTGCTACCACTTTTAATCGCCAAATCAATCAGGGTGAGTCCTTCCTAGCTTTTTTCCTCTGATGGTTAAACCACTCCTCACTCCCTTGCCTGATTGTTTCCTAGGGAACATGCTTTCCCCTATCCCTTCAGGACATTCTCACATAACAAGAGACTGATAACGAATGATAGTTATCACTCTCTTATGAGATCTTAAAAATGAAACCCCTTCTGATAATCTTGTATTTTAAAAAAAAATTAGAAGAGATCACAAGTTTTTCAATAATGTGACTATAATTCTATATATACAATTTAAAATTTTATTGACTTCATGCTAAAAGCTGAAATATTTAAGTAACTTATTTTATTTTTAGTCCTTTAACCTTCTTTTTGTACTTCTCTCCTTGCTATGGTCTCATCAATTCCATTCAGCCCTAACTTTCTTAATCTTTCCCTTTCTCTAAAATCCATTTTCTTTACCTGACATATAAATGATTATTCTTGCAGAGTACTGATGATAATGGTCTCATGGAGAGAGGAAATAGTTTCTTACTTCAGCTTTTGAATGCTTTGTTACAGTTGGATAAATTTATTCTTACTATTTTGTTTTGTTTTTAATGAAGAGTCAGCTTCTTGTTTGTTGTTGTTAAAGGCACCAGGCTAGAAATCGGAACACCATGAGTTCTAATCCCATTTTAGGCACAAAGCCAAATGGGAGACCTTGGGCCAGTCACTCTCAGCCCTAGGCAATGGCAAGCCACTTCTTAAATCTTGCCAGGGATTTGTTCCAGGCAGTCACCAGGAGTTGAAAATTTCCTCAAAATAAAATACAATAACATAATAAATAAAATAATAAAATAAATAAAACTTGTTTTCTTAGTAATCACATTGTATGCCCTAAATCTAGACAATCTATGTTTTACTCCCACAACCCTACTGCTTATAATTTGTTTTAACATTTAATAAATAATTATAAGATGATAATATGTAATAATTGTACATATTAATGTAGTCAGCCACAGAAGCTTATTGGATGATTCTCATCCAATTACTTTCTCTTCACCAAATGTATTTCACAGGATTCCTGTCATTGAGAAAATTTGAGGAGGGAATACTGTGCATGCTGCCTTGAACTTCTCAATAAAAGCAGGACATAAATTAATCAAGTAAATAATTCCTATCTTGTTCTATGAGCATTTACAAATATTTTTGTCTGAGATCAGTAATTAATAACTCACATTTTATAATATATACATTATTTCTTATAGCTGTGCATTAGATGTAAAAATAAGTTCCTTATTTTCAAAATTACATGACAGAAAATTTAAAAAGTATATCATCATATTTTAATATACACCAAAATGACATACAGAGTTCAACTAAGTCAAATGTCAATATGATTATTGCACAAAATAATATTATATCATACTATACATTGTGAGTCCTCATCTCCCTGTAACACAATGGCATATATTCAATAAAAGGCAGGAAACTGAGTAAGTTGAATAAATAAAATATACCGAACAATGCTGGATGCCAAAGTAGTATAAATCAGAACACAATATTTAAACATAAAAACTATCTCAATAATTTCTGCAAAGATAAATATTTGTTTCTTTTAAATCTAATATGGTAGTAATTAACTCGAGCAATTAAGTTCCCATAATATATAGAAGGAGGTAAGTTATAAAAATTGTTTGGAAAATCAATACAAAAACATAACTAGTGCATGGAATTATGGAAAATGAAACATAATTCGTGCAAATAATGGTTCTCCTGCATGAAGAACATGTCCGAAAAGGAACAAATAAGAGGAACTTGAAAACCATTCATTTAAAAATTTTGCAGGTTTTTGAAGGTTCGACCATCATGTGGAAGAATTTGAGATGTTTCTGCAGTTACTAGAATAACTTTAAATTTCCTCCTAAACAGATTGGTTACTGAATATATACAGTACATAGAGAAGGCAAGTAAATAAAATTTGAATCTTTGAAGACTTAGAAAAAGGCTCAAGAAAGTTAACACTCATTAACATTTGGCGATTGTAATGGTTGCCTTAGTTTCACATCTAAGTATCTACCTCCATATCTACACCTACAAATATCAGCTAGCTAATTGAATCCAACTATGCCATTTGCCAGTTCTCTGCTGCTGGGTTAATTGCACAAAGTACTGTGAGATACAGCTCATTCCTTTGTTCCTGTATTTATAGAAATGAATGAATCCAAGTTAAGAATGATTAATGTAATAGGCACTTCTTTGACCTCTATTTTATATATATATATATATATATATATATATATATATATATATATATATATATATATTGTGTGATAATGACAAATTGATAATGACACAACCCAATTTGGACATTGTCATTTTCTAAACCTCAAAATACTTTATTTATCTGTTTGATATCAAACATGAGTTTATTTTAAAATAAGCAACAATTAGGTTTATTTTAGACTAAAATTCAAGTTGAAGTGATGTACTGATTTATTTATGATATCCTCTCAGAATTATCTCAAACAGTGAGATGGGCAGCAAATAAATTTAATAATAATGAGTATATATAATATTATACAAATATATAATAATATTATTGCAAAAAGGTTAGTATTAACAGTTTTAACATGGTATCAAAAATATAGAAACTGGTCGCTAGGTGGCAAAAGGACACCATAGTATGGTTAGATAAAATCCATGTCAAGAGAGATCTGACTCCTTTCAAACTTGTTTTCTTTAAAGTATTATGTTATTTTACATGTCAGACACCTCAGATTCAAAATGTTATCTTGCATTTCTATGCCATACAATATTTTCTGGTAATTCTGCTATTTCTACTCCCCCTTACGTTCAGCTTTCAACTTTGAGATTTTTTGCTTGAAGTCCCTGCATCTACTACCTCTGCATAACCAGCCTTTAGAGAGAAGAGATACAAAACAGACCTTTGCTGTCAAAGCTGTTTTCAAGCTAGAGGAGGAGAAAAGGGTGAAGGAGGAAAAAGTGCTATGCTGTACCTTAGGCAAACTGTTTTCATTCATGATGAAAGCAAAATGATTGAAGAATGGGGAAAAAGCTGAACAAAACTCTCAATAAAACAATCAATGTAGAATTGATACATTGTGTTAAAGCTAATTTATTTATTCTTACTGAATAAGCCAACATTCACTAAGTTCAAATAGAGTGCTGGACCACAAGCCATAGTTTACAAACTTGAATGTCTGAATTTAAACAACCTATTAAACCTTAAAGTAGAAAATGTGTTATGGTTTAGATGCAACATATATAGGCCAAATAGTGCTATTGAACTACACTCAATTCCTGGTAACTACGTAGTCAAATGCTCATCCTTATGAACTGAACCTAACCACAATTCTTAGTTGTTCCAATAACTTTTTAGCTATGTCTTTGATCCCACACATCAGTCTTCTATCTATACCATCTTCTTCTATTTCCTCTCAACTGTATTTTGCATATATATTTTGTCTAATTCGTCATTCAGTTGCATTCCACATGCAAAGTATATGAGTTTCTACTTGTATTCATTGCTTAAAAATGCAGTCCAATTTAATTTGGTTCTGGATCGATTGATGGTTCTTGCAGTCCATGGTACTCTTAGTAAAACATAGAAATATAATAAACTTCAGATTCATAATTCAGAGACATCAGTGATGATCCTTACATTTCTCTTCTTCAAGTTTTCCAATGCTCAGTGTTCAGCTTCCATATGGCAGTTTATTAACTTTCACTATTCTTCCAGCCTCAAATTAGAGAAAAGAGCATCATAGCTATATAGCTTCAATGGGCCACAGAAAAGCCCTCTCCCCATATTTTTTCAAGAATCCTCCCCATATATCTTCCCTTTATGTGTTCTGGTTGCCCTCACCTTCCCTTCATATGTTCTCCTCTGCCTACTCTCAGTTACACACCTTACATCATCTCCATTTTTAACTGAGACAGCCACACTACATATTTCATCCTCCTTCTCGATGCAATCTGAATACATGACACCAGGGAGTAAACACAGGAAGACCACAATAGGGTTGTGAGCAACAATTGTGATTGCTACAAAAACTGAGAAAGCAAGAGAATTAGGCAGCACACAACCATACTACCACTCTACTGCCAATGGAGAGTCTGAGAAGATGTGATCGTAGAGCCTCCTAGAATTCTTCACAACTGGTGGGACACTAGGCCTCACTATATGAAAGTCCACCAGCAACAGCATTTGCAGCAAGACAAATTCCACTTTTCTCTATTTTGTTTACTGCCTGCCATGCCTGGACATTATTTGAGTCTATAAAAGGACATGAAAGCAGAGGTGGTCCAGTTGACCTTTGGTCAAGTCCCTTACCAAACGCTCTTTAGTAACCTTAGATCTGGATTTAAGAGTGCTTTCTGTATTGGTAGGTAGTGAGTGGACAAGAAACATAAGGCAGAAATAAACGGATACCAAGATATAATTTGTAGAAGTAGCAATTCAGACAAGACCCTTCCTTGAAAAATTCTGTTAGTATAACCTTGTCATACAAGTAACATTAGCATGCATAATTTTGATTTCCTAGCCTGTTTACCTTGAAGGATCAATCTCAAATCTTGGAAATCTGAATGCATTGTTTCCCTCCCTAGTGAGGGTTTTGTCTGAGATGCTTTCTCATATTACAGCTCTTGCCTGGACATAGATTTCTTTGGTCAGACCATTGTCTTGGTTCCGGCTCTTCCACCTGTTTCTCAAGGTTATTCCTTCTGCCAATTACTTTGGATGGGTGGATATTGTTTCCTTTTTGTAATTGAAAATGAAACGATCTAGAAATTTAGATTATAAAAAGCACTAATGACTACTTACTAGTAATTATTAAAACTAAACCTGAGGTGGGCAGAATCTTAGCTGTTTTTATTCACAGCTTATTCATTTTGCTTAAAATGGCAATAAGGCTATTTTTATTGGATCTTACCAGAATCAAACCTAAATAAGAAGCTATTATGCTATTATTTTCATAAATATTAATTATAATATACCGTATATACTCGAATATAAGTTGACCCGAATATAAGCCGAGGCACCTAATTTAACCACAAAAAACTGGGAAAACGTATTGACTCGAGTATAAGTCGAGGGTGGGAAATGCAGCAGCTACTGGTAAATTTCAAAAATAAAAATAGATGCCAATAAAAACTTTCACTAGGACAGTTGAGAATAAGTTTGATGTTCACAATTTCCTCTTTGAAAGAGACCAGTAAATAGGGAACAAGAAGATGAAGAAAAAGAAGTGTGCTTTTTCACACTTTTCACACTGCAGTGAACAAAAATGGCATCATAGGAACAGGCTTATTCTCAGCCCAAAGGTTTGTTTCTGATTTCTTCCCTGATTTAAGGGAAATTTGGGAAACGATCTCACTATCATGAAAGGTTTGATTGATTCACTAACCCAAAAGATGATGATGATGACAGTGGTAGGCAGGAGTCACTCTCTCCCTTGCAAGAAAAAACCAAGAGCCGTTCTTATGATCTCTCTCTCTCTCTCTCTCTCCCCCTCCTCCCGAGTGGACTGAAAGCAGCTGGAGCTGAGGAAATGAAACTGAGTGGAGCGACCTCCGCTCGCGTTGCTTTCTCAGCCTAGAGCTCAAAAAAACCTCCCCCTCCCATGCTTAAAAGCTGCAAAGGAAACACGGAAGCAGGGAAGCGGCTGCCCAGCTTCGGAGCTCCACACCATTTTTTTTTCAGAGGGGAATCTGACTCGAGTATAAGCCGGGGGGGTTTTTTTCAGCACAAAAAATGTGCTGAAAAACTCGGCTTATATTCGAGTATATACGGTACTTGCTTTTGATAACTGCCTTTGGCAGAATGCAACCACGTTTCTGTGTATTTCACCTTATCTATTACTCTTTTCTACTACTATCTGCCATTTCCTGCAGTTTCTGCATTGTGACCTCCAGCTTTTTATGGAGTCTGCTGAGCCACCCCATTTTGTCAGTTGGAAGATTGGCAGACTTGTGCATTTATCCAGGTGTCCATGAAGCCAATTTAACTAAAAATCCAGGTATATTTATGGGCACTTGCACATAATTTATCCTTTTTTTAAAAAAATACTTCAAATCTTTATAGTCTGCCTATCCTTAAAAGAGTTCTTGAAAGAGATTAGAAAAAAAGTTGCTGGAAGTGACTTCAGTTGTTCTGATAACTGTCATAGTCAAGAATATAAGGATTAGAAGAATCCAAGACTTACTCTGGTCTTATAAATATCAGAAATAAAAATGTAATGAGTATTAAATCTATATATATAAAAGCAAAAAAGCACTCATGCGTCATCACAAAATCTCCAGAACCCTAAAGCCTACAAACTTGAAATTTGGCACGTATGTTCCTCTTGGCTTCTAGGTACCCGCTAAGAAAGGATTTTTCGAAATGACTATAAGATCATTAGTATTTCTTATACAGAAATTCATTAACACTCTGATGATAAGGAGTTTTACTTCCCCTCCCCACCTGAAAGGAATTCTGTTCTAACTGCCAGTTGCCTTATATTAACACACTCAGATGCTAAGGAGTTCTACTTCCTCTCCCCATCTGAAAAGAAATCTCTTCCAATTTAGTTCAGCTAAGCCATGCCCAGGCTCCTTGTTGTCTCCTTCTTGCTTACACAGCAAATACTGCTTCAATTTCCAAACAGCCCACAACTCTCTCATACGCTGACAGGATGCTAGCTAGATGAATACCGATGGATGCTGGTAGGCAGAGGCAGCTTTTTTTTTTCTTATTTTCCTCCCCAAAAACTTGCCCAATCACATAGTTTTGTAGTGAAGCACGGGTCCCCTGCTAGTAAGAACATAAAGAACCAAAAATTAGATTGAGAGATCTGAGTATTAGAGATAAAAAAAACTCATAGATGACTCACATATATAGTATTTTAAAAAACAAAAATATGAAGGTAACATGTAGTACAAGAAAGAATTACTTTTCACATGTGTAGCAGTAATTGATTTACTTGCTATTTTCTTCTGATAGACATTTCAGTGTGGTAAAATTTTAAAAGATGGGGTTTGAAAAGTACCACCATCAACTTCCGGTTTGTCGGCTTCGCTAGCGGCAGGGTTCCGCGATCCTGCGCGATCCCTGCCGCACTAGCCGTTTTGGTGCCTCCGATCTGGATGGGTTTGGAGGCTAAGGCTGCCCCGCAGAGGCAGCCGAAGATAGGGGGGAGCTGGTGAGGGGATTGGGGGTGTTGCAGACCCCCTCCCCAGCTGGCAAAACTCCCTTCTCTCAAGGCGGTCAAGCGGCGGTCTGTAATGGCCGCCACAAAGAAGCCAGCAGCTGGGTAAGACTGAGCAGGAGGAAGAGGGGAGAAAGTTTTCAAGAGAAAGTTTTTTGGCTGATCCAGGACTTTAAGAGGCGTTTAATCCTGAGAACTATGACTTTTTGAAAAATACTTGTTTTCCAGAGGAGGATTTCAAGTGGCAAAATTGAGGTGCTGAAAGGAAAGTTTACCCTCCTTCCCTATGGAATCAACAAATGGCCATTGAGAAACCTGTTGTTTTTTACAAAAGGTAAAAACTTGGCTTCTTGTTATAAGTGGGAAGGGAGAGGACAAAAAAAAAATATATTAAGATTTTCCTGGAGGAGATGCCTTGAAGATCTTGAGACTAGAAACTGATTGGAACCAGGCTGTAAAATACAGATTGGGCTTTTTTTCTTTTCCCTTTTACTGATACCACCCCAGGAAGAGAAAGTGAGAAGTTTGTGCATTGTTTAGACTGATTGATGTCTCTGGGACTTTGAGTAATTGTTTTTAACTTTTGAAACATTTTGGTTGCTCTAAGAAGAGCAAAGAATGGCTTTATCTGATGATGAACTTAGAAAGGAATATCAAGAAAGTAAAGACGCTGTGAAAAAAGCTTTCCTCTCTTTAGAAATGGCGCTTGCTATTTCAGCAAACACAACAACAGATGGAGGAAATAGAAGGAGAAGAAGAAAAAGAAAAAGACGCCAACTTCAGTGAATCTAAAAAATTAACTAAGAGAGAAAGGAGAAAGAAAGGAAGGAAAATGAAGGACTTAAGACTTAAAAAAACACTTAAGAAAGGAAAAAATAAGATGCAAAACCAACTCAATGTTACTGAGCAAAAGGAGAAAGGATTACAACAGAGAGGGAAAGCTAAAAAGGCGGAGGTTAGTGGGGGGGGGGGTAAAAAGGCCAGGGGGGATAAGAAAGGAAGGGAAAAGGGAGGGAAAAACCACAAAGGTATGAAACAAGATGAGAAAAAAGGATTTTTTTTTAGGGATAAAGGGTAAGGTATAATTTCTTTAAAAAAGAAGATTCTGCAAGGTACATAAGATGGTATTATGTATTAGAAATAGAAAATTAGAATGTTATAAGAATTGATAAAAGATTAAAATATTGAAATGTTTAGTAATGATAGATTTTAAAATTTAATAAAATTGTAGCACTTGTTTTTTGAAATAGGCAATCGGAATGTTATAAGATTTAATATTTAGATTTATTATCTAATTATATTAAATATTATGAATTTATTATTTTTTCTCTTTAAAGGTTAGTAGGTAGAATGTACTAAGCAGAATCAGATTGGGTATCAGGTGTTATTTTAAATATTAATTTAAGGGGAGGATAGAAAGGCATCATACTCTGATTTGTGATTTCAGGAGAAATTCTTTTTTTTTTTACTATAGGGAATGAGATAAATGGATAATCTGGAAAGAATGGACAAAAAATACGAATATAATGATTTAAATTAAATGAATCAAATAAAATAGAAATAAGAAGATCGAAAAGCGGGGAGAAGTTATATAGAAGATATAGAATGGTAAATAAGATAGGTAATGGTATACAAGATGAGCACGAATTTAATTGAAGTCCATACAAAGAGAGGTAATCTGGGGCCAAACTACTTTCTTAAAAGAAGTTTTATATTTTTGTGTTTTGTGTGTCTATGTTTTGTTTGGGAAGTAATAAAACCTTGGAGGAATGTTGGATGAGAATAATGGTAATCAAGTCAGAGAGGAATGAAGATGATGATTATAAACTGGATAAATATAGAAAATAATAATAATAACAATGAAATTGAATACGAAAAGAGAAATAATGAGAAATTTGTTAAGAGATATTTATATGTTTATATTGAAATGGTGTAAAACAGAATTATGTTGCACAAAATAATATTTTATTTGACTTGTAAAATTAATAATGGAAAGAGGTTTAATGTATTTAATGGTTAATGATGGTTTGTTTGTCTTTAAAATCAATAAAATTTGTTTAAAAAAAAAAAGTAGCACCATTAGATGATTCAGTTTTCTAATGTTTTCTTATGTTTCACAATAACCTAAATGAGTATAACTTGTCTCAGCAGTTTGAATTTTCACTCTGTGACTGGAAGTCTCATTTGCCACATATTTTAAAGTAAAATTGTAATAAATGAACATGATGGTATTTCTAACCTTTTTTTCCTCTTTATATGTATATTATATTATGGAAAAATAAGTTGGTGGAAATAAAATAAAATTGAAAAAATTGAATGATATAACTAAGCTTTTCTGAAATTCCATTTTCAATCTGAAACTTAAATATTTAATACATGTATCAAATATTTTACATCATAAAAGTATGGTTTAGAGTCAATTATGTGTAGAATACGTAACTTCTGCCAATACAAAACTAAATATTCCTTAGCATGATTAACATCTATTACAAGAACAAAAATAGAGAACAACTAAAACAGTTATCAAGAAAACCTTTTCGCAAGCTACATAGAGGGATACATCAATATACACACACATATTTTCTAATTTTTACTCAGTGTGACTGTGAAATTTGTTGGAGAGATTGTCTATTCCCTTCTGATTTGGTGAAATAATTTATTATACTTATAGTGTCCAGCATAGGAATTGAGACATATGAGCTGAAGTTACAGATTTAAGATGCTCTATAGATGCAAATTGCAGTTACATAAAACTATATGTCTACAATTTCTTCAAATAGCACAGCTTTTTTATATGAAGCTTAATAGTAAGTGTTAACACCACGTTAATGTAGCAAGATTAACAAGGTTACCTATCTGGTGATTGTTAACAAGTTTTTTTTAAGTGTGAATTTACTGAAAGCACTGGGGAGATATGTAAATTTGATAATGATCATGAATAAATTCACTTTACACATTACAAGAATTACTCCTTACAAATATTGTACTCAAATGACTTTTTCCCTTAGTAAAAAGGAAAATTCTTTCCAAAACTTCACCTAGAACTTCAGATTTAACTTGCTCGTGAAAATCTTTGCAAAACTTTAAAAGCTTAAAACTGACAAGACAACTGAATATTTTGACTCTTTAGGATATAAGGATCATAGAAAACTGCTTCATACAGTAACAGAGTAACAGAGTTGGAGGGGACATGGGTGGTCTTTTTGTCTAACCCCCTGCACAATACTATGTCTAATTATTCCATTTAGCTTAGTATATGGAGGGAGTAATCTTTCTTCCAAAAGCTATGTTCAAAATAAGCTTAAAGGTAGATTTATTGCCCAAAGGGATGATTGTTTGGTGCATGTTAAATTCTAATTCTGCTGACTGCTAGCAGTTTGATTCTAGTCAGTTCAAGATTGACTCAGTCTTCAAGGTTGTTAAAATGAGGACCCAGATTGTTGGGGCAATATGCTGATTCCGTAAACTGCTTAGGACTGTAAAGCACTATGAAGCTGTATATGAGTCTAAGTGCTATGGCTATAGTGATCCAAGTGTCTGTATTTAGTCTATCCATTTCATAGGTGGATGCTTTTTGTATTGCTACAAAACAAAGTTACATGTCCGCCATTATGTCACCTATTGGGTTCATCTGTTGTAATACATGTACATGTATGTCTATGATATGTCCTGCACACTCATATATGCTATTTTTTTTTACCATTTCAATACCTTCTTCCATACTGGTTCTATGGCACTTTTCTGCATTAGATTTGGTCTCCGAGCAAGACTATTACTACTCATCTCTCCATTGCATGCTGTAATTGAAAGCTTCTGATCTCCATCTTGATTTATTCAGGTTACACACTTTATAGCCATAGATCTCTGCTGGTAAAACTTTTGCTTTAGTTTTCTCATCTATTATAAAATTGGTTTTCTGCAGTTAAAGCTGAGCCATACCACTTTTCTCTTGGCAAGTAGACGTAGGAATTGGCATCTTCTCTCATCTCATCTAGTTTCATGTCATGGTATGGGTGCTTCACAGATAAAATCACAGAGAATAATAAAATGATATAACATTGAAAACAAACTTTTAAAAAGATGCCAAAAAAAGGAGCCAAACAGCAGGAAGGAGGGGGAGGGGTTCAATTACCTTTGCTAAAGACCTGGGTGAAGAGCTAGGTCTTCAAGACCCTTCAAAAAACTAGCAGAGTGGGGCCACCAGGATTCTGGGGACAATCTCAATCCAGAGGGAAGGCTCTGCAGAAGAGAAGGCACAATTCCAGTGCCCTGATAGTTGGCATTATTTAATCAAAGGAAACTAGAGTGCATCAACCAGCTGACTCAAATCAGCCATGCAAACATTGTGGGAGATACAGTAAGTAGTTCCTGAAATAACGTGGTTCTATGCTACATAGGCTTTATAGGTAGCAACTAGCACCTTGAGTTGCACTTGGAAACAAATTGGGAATTGGTGCAGTTGTGGAGCAGAGGTGTTACATGGACATACCAAGGCATGGCTATCAGGGCCTGTGCCAACACTCTGGACCAATTGAATCTACCAGGTGATCTTCAAGGGCAGTCCTATGGAAACTGCATTGCAGAAGTTAAGGTAATTGGGGCATGAGTAACTGATCTAGGAGACTGCAGCTGGCACAACACATGAAGTTGCAAACAGAAAGGCCTTTCCAGCTTCTCACTGAGCAAAGACTGTGAAGCCAGGAAGACCCTCAGATGCTTACCATTTTTGAAAGAGGAAGTGGAAAATCTGATCTGGGGAGGGGCAGACTTGTTAGAATTAAATCAGACAGATTTCTTTCCCATCCACATCTGCATTGCCTCCAGTATTAAAAAAGACACGAAAGAAAAAGAAGACATTGAAAGAGAGCTGAAGAGTCAGGAGATTGAGGAATTTATGGTCATATACATGTAAAAGCATTATTTTCAAATACTGTTTGAAAACAACTGCAAAGGCAAGGAGTCAACAAGATCATTAGAAATGTTGGCAGAAAAGACAAATAGGATCAAAATGTGAACATTATAAATAAATTAAGATGAAGCTAAAACTGGCAGGAAGGCACATAAACAAAAACAAGAAAACACAGATATGGGTGACTCAAAGAATGAAACAATGGAACCTAGATTTAGTGAAGAAATGAAAACCAATAAAAAGACTGCAATAATGGATGCATACTATCTAGGTATATCAATTAAGAATGAAGGGAGCTGCTGGTTTCCAAGACTAAAACCATTTAGAAAGCCAGATTTTCAGTCTCTTCTTCAACTTTGGCAATAATGCTAGTGAGCTGTCCTGTCCAAAGGGGGCTTGCCAAGCATTCCAGTTAGTAGATTCTCCCATGATTTACTTACCCATGTGTGCTAGAACAAGCACCAATCACTTTCTATGTCTTTGAGGGCATGTAGTCTATATTGACAGATCTTCTCTATCCCATGTGTATGCGATACATTCCCATCCATCAATGGAATCCTGAAAAACAAAAGCAGTTTTACTGTTCTGCTTGTTGCTTGATTTAAAAGGGAAAACTGACAGAGCTCCACTGGTGAATTTTTAAAAAGTGTGGGGTGCAGATAGCCCATCATAAAACAGCTACAAAGAGCAGCGTGAGGGCCACACTGTATCAACAATATGGACTCTGTGGTATGGTTATACTTAAGAAGGATAGTCCAATAGCTAACTGGCATAGGCTGATTACACAGAAGCAGGGAAGAATTGCTTTTGATGTGGAACAAGAAAAAACAAGTGGAGATTGCTTTGTATTATGAAGTACCTATTTATTAAACTTTCTTGCATTCTGGTCTTCAAGAGACAGTTGGGGGGGGCATCCTGGCACTAGGGCAAGCGGAATGTCTCTAAAGAACTGTATGTGCTCTTCTCTAACCTCATTGCTATTTTGTCTTCCAGTCTCTCCACTACTTTCCTCTGGCAATTTTCCTCCCTGATTTCATTCAGGCTTTGCAAAAAGAAAAAGGAAGTGGGCCAGGAAGTAATTGGCTCTTTTCACCAGCTGAGAAGTCTTTTTAAAAAAGGCACTGCACAATAACCCCAAGCCATTCCGAATCCAAAACTCTAGAAACATTAGATTGCGTCCATTAACCATCAGAGGGGGTGGTTACTTGTTCCTTTTCGGGCTATTAACTGGAGGGGGGGATTAAATGTGTCTTTTGCTTTGGCACTAAAGGTGAACTTTTCTCTTGCAGAAACAGATATATGTAATAACAAGGCACATTTGTAACCATGGCATTTCAAACTATGAGGCATAGGAAATAAAGCACGGGGGAGATGCTCTTAACAAAATAAATCTGGATCAGTCTCGGATAGGCCTCTGTAAGTCGCTGTCTTGGCTAAATCATTTGTCTCAGCTCACCAGAGAAAGAAACCTTGAGATCTGACCTTGGGGCTCCGTCATCCGGCCCTCGACCTTGATCACTGCTGTTTTTAAAACCTATTTTAACGAACATTTCCAAAACACTGCTCGCAGCTTACCACCAGGGGACAAGTCGCCTGCAAACGGCAACTAGGTAGAAAGGTGTGCTTAGGCATATGCTACCCGCCATTCACTGAGGAGAAAAACGTGTTCTCCCTGGAAGGATTTAAGAGCCCGTTTCAGAAGGCCGGGAGTGGGGGGGGGGGGGGTGTTGGTGTTAAACACCCCCCCTCCCCCAGAAACATCTTCTTTGAATGGGCGGCCGCTTTCAGATTGCGCTGGTGTGACCCACCGGACGAAACCTGAATACAGCGCTCGCAGAACGGGCTTTTGAAGATGGATGAAATTACGCGCCTCTCGCCCTCATGCATAAAACATGGCGCCGGAGGCGGTGGAAGCTGGGCTACCGGAGAGTAGAGTCAAGTAACCAGGACCGATCACTCTTGTGTTTCCTTGGAGCTGTCCGCGGCGGGCTTTGCGCTCCGCCATCGGAGAGGAAACTGGGGGCCAAAACTTCTCGCTCGGCGCCGGCCTCCTCCTTCACGGCACGTGCAACCTCGCCTCGCCTTCCGCACGACTTTTGGCGCCGCCGCCGCTTTAAACCCTCTGCGCTTCTTTCCATGGAGCTCCGGCCGGGCCAACGCTGTCGATGCTTTCTAAAGAACAGACCTGGGAGGCGTAGAACCGAGCGCCGGCGTTTCTGCAGTAAGTGGCCCTCGAGGCGGCCATTTCGTTGCCCCTCAGAGAAGGCGCGAATTGCTTTTCCGCGCGCCCCTCCTTTCCTCATAGGGCTCGGTTGCGAGCTTTTGGGGAAGTTGCTTTCCGCTTCTCAATAATCCCGGTTGTGAAGAAAAATGTAGTCTCGCCCTAGATGCCCACCTAAGATTTAATTCGCCTTAGGACTCCTCGGAGCTTTAAAGTAATTTAAAAGAGGGGTACAGATATTGGGTTCCCTTTCTGAAAGAGAAATGGGGTCCATACTTCGTGGGAACCCTTACTGCCAATTACCCTCCTGTGCTACTCTGCTGTTTATCTGTAATGAGATAGTAAAGGGACGTGGCTCTGTGCCCAGCCTCCGTTCCCATGGCCTTCTTATTTATTTATTTATAAATAAATAAATAAATGTTATAAGCCGTCCATCTTACCTCATGATAAGCTACCTCTTAAGGTCTCTCCTGTGGGGTTGGTTGGGAAGGTGATGCAGTGGCAGTGGCTGAAACTGGGCCTATTGGCAAATCTAGTTTTTTTTTTTTCCAGAGAGTAGTTGTTGTATTTTTGCTAGAGACTAGAAGACACACAAAGGCAGGGCCTGGGATCATTGTCTATGCCGATGTTTCTATGTGGGGAAGTCACCAGGTTGAGAAACAGGGGTCTATGAAACCGTCTAGGACTCTAAGGCTAGGGAGATTATCAATCATCCAGGTTCTGGTTGTCCCAAAGGTGCTTTAATAAAGGAGCTTCTCAGATGAGAATAGCAAAACCTTTTCAAAGAAAAAAAAAAAACACCCAAGAAAGTTCAATTGCCTTGTGAAAAAAGCCTTTTAGTCTTTGCAGCTTAACACTATGATGGCTAAGCAACCCACAAACTACAACTCCCAGAATTCCTTGACATTGCTGAAGTTCAACTCATTTGGTTGGTACCATTTATGTTTGAATTGCAACTGTGGTTAGTCATAGCATTGATTTCTGAATAATGCAGTGAAATTACCCCCACCAGTCCAGCAGCCAAAAATACCACATTGTATTTATAGAACCTATTAATCCAAAAAGTCAGGTTAAGAAGTATGCTCTTTCTGTCATGTGCAGCTCTTTTACCATGAATTTAGGTATCGCTTTTAAGTTCCAAATATCAAAAGATCATTGATATTTCAAATATGGCAAGTTTTGCAACCTCTGCTTTCTGTAAATTTTAGGTGGTAGCTGCTTTGAGTTTATGTGATATGGTAAGTTAGGACCGCATAAAAAGCCTAAGGAAAAGGCAGTAAGTTGGCAATGCATGCTAGTTAACTAAATTTGTTGACTTAGATATATTGGATAAACTAGGCAAGAAGTTAGAGGCAGCAGCCAGTTCTTGTGGCTGTGATATTTCTTTAATCTCATGGACAATGAGATAGTTAACAGATAACAGATAATCAGAGTTGGGAGGGACCTTGTAGGTCATCTAGTCCAACCCCCCACCCAAGCGGGAGACCCTACACCATTTCTGACAAATGGCAGTCCAATCTCTTCTTGAAAGTCTCAAGTGATAGTGCTCCTACAACTTCTGAGGGCAAGCTGTTCCATTGGTTAATTGTTCTCACTGTCAGAAAGTTTCTCCTTATTTCCAGGTTAAATCTCTCCTTGTTCAATTTCCATCCATTATTCCTTGTCTGGCCTACAGGCTCTTCAGAAAACAGCTTGACTCCTTCCTCCCTGTGGCAGCCCCTCAAATATTGAAAGACCTGTATCATGGTCCTTCTCTTTACTAGACGAGCCAACCCCAGTTCCTGCAACTGTTCATTGTATGTTTTAGTCTCCAGTCCTCTAATCATCCTGGTTGCTGTTCTCTATACTTTTTCTAGAGTCTCAACATCTTTTTTATAATGTGGTGAGCAGAACTGATGCAGTACTCTAGGTGTGGTCTTACTAAGGCTTTATAGAGTGGTGTTCGTACTTCCCTTGATCTTGATTGTATCCCTCTGTTAATACAATTTAGGATTGCATTAGCTTTTTTGGCTGCTGCTGCACACTGCTGGCTCATATTTAGCTGGTTGTCCACTAAGACTCCAAGATCCCTCTCACAGCGACTGCTATTGAGCCTGGTTTCACCCAGCCTATATGTGTACTTTTGGTTTTTCTTGCTTAAGTGTAGGGCTTTACTTTTCTCTACATTGAATTTCATTTTGTTAGATATGGCCCAGTGTTCTAATCTGTCAAGATCCATCTGGATCTTGAACCTATCTTCTTGGGTGTTAGCTATTCCTGCCAGCTTAGTATCATCTGCAGATTTGGTAAATTCCCCTTCTATTCCCTCATCTAAGTCGTTAATGAAGATATTGAAGAGTACTGGGCCTAAGATGGAACCTTGTGGCACCCCACTGCTTACTTCCCTCCATGTAGACTTAGACCCATTAAAGGACTACTTGTTGAGTATGGTTTGCCAGCCAGTTGCGAGTCTATCTAGTCCTGGTGATATCTATTCCACTTTTTTCTACCTTACTAAGAAGTAGGTTGTGGTCTACTATGTCCACAGTATTTTGCTGGTCTACTAATTTAGTCACTGTGTTGAAGAATGAAATAAGATTGGTTTGATCTGTTCTTAACAAACCCATGCTGATTGCTAATTATTACTTTACTTGTTTCTAGATGTTGGCAGAACTGTTTTTTTTAAATTATCTTTTCCAGTATCTTCCTGGGTATTGATGTTAGGCTGATTGGTCTATAGTTTTTCCTTTTTTGAAGATGGGAACCACATCAGCTCTTTTCCAGTCCTCTGGTAGTTTCCTGGTGCTCCAGGATTTTTGAAAGATATGGTGCAGTAGTTCTGAGATGACCTCTGCCAGCTCCTTTAAAACTCTGGGATGTAATCCATCAGGCCCCAGTAATTTGTTTTCATCAAGATCAGACAGGTATTCTCTTAATATTTTTTTTGCTTATTTTAACTTTTATTTCTGGTCTGTCTTTTACAGTTATGTTTTTAGTGGGTTGAGCTATAGTTTCTTTTTGCATGAAGACCAATGCAAAGAATGAGTTAAGCAGTTCTGCTTTCTTTCTGTTGCCTGTTACTTCCTTGCCATCTTCTCTCTTTAGTGAACCAACTGTTTCCTTGATTTTTTTTTTGTTTATATGTTGGAAGAAACTTTTTTTTTTTATTATCTTTGACTTTTGTTGCAAGTCTTTGTTCATTCTGAGCTTTTGCTATCCTGACTTTGTCTTTGCAGATTCTGGCTATCTGTTGATATTCTGCCTTAGTTGTACATCCTTTCCATTTTTTGTACTTGTCCTTTTTTTCTTTTAATTTGCCAGAGAGATCCTTGTGCAGCCATGCTGGTTTCTTCTTGGATTTCTTGTTTTTCTTTCTCAGTGGTATTGTGCTGGTCTGGGCTTCTATGATCATACTTTTTAGAGTTTCCCAAGATTCTTGAGTTATTTTCCCCTTTAGGATTTTCATCCATGGAATCTTTCCCAAGTTCTCTCTGAGTTTATTGAAATCAGCTCTTTTAAAATCCAAGACTCTGGTGTCATTATATTCTGTTGCTTGTGTTTGTGTTATGTTGAATTCTAGTATGACATGGTCACTCTCACACAAGGTTCCTGCAGTTTCAACTCTCTCTATCACTTCTCTGTTTGTAAGAATTAAGTCCAGTATGGCTGTCCCTCTAGTTTCGCCCTCTACCTTTTGGACAACAAAGTTGTCAGGTAGGTGGTTAGGAACTTATTTGATTTCTCACTTGGTGCAGAATTAGTTTTCCAATTGATATCAGGATAATTGAAGTCTCCCATTATTATTGTTGTGTGTTTCCTGCATATGTTTGTTAGTTGGCTGGCAAAAAGGACATCTATATTTTCTGCTTGATTGGGTGGCCTATAATATACACCTATGGCCATGTCATTCTTTTTTTCTTTTATATTGACCCATATGCATTCTAGGAGGTTTTCATCTTTGGTTTCATGCATTTCTATAGCAATATAGTGGTCCTTTACATATAGTGCAACTCCACCTCCTCTTTTATGGGGTCTGGTTTTTTTTGAATAGTTTGTATTCTTCTACCAGTATGTTCCAGTTTCATGGGTTTCATCCCACCAAATTTCTGTTATTCCAACTATATCATATTTACCTTCATGTATTCTTAGTTCGAGTTCACCCTGTTAGTTCCCCAGACTTTGTGCATTTGTACAGAATATAGGCACTTGAGATCTTTATGTCTGACACTGTGTTTACTGTCTCCATAACCTGTGTTGTGCCTGCCTGCCCCTACTTTCTTGCCACTTGTTTGATTAATGCACTTGGTATGGCACTATTAAATACTTGGTTTTGGTTGGCATCAAGGCTGATAATCTTACCTGCACAAACATCTATTTTGCATGCACTGGTATCCTTATTAGTTTTAGGTAGGACAAGGCTGAAATGCAGAAGTGGTATTCAGCAGATTCTGAACAGTTCTAAAGAACTGGTAGTGGAAATTTTGAGTAGTTTGGAGAACCGGTAGCAGAAATTTTGAATAGCTAAGAATGCCACCTCTGACTGGCCCTGCTCCTATCTATTCTCTGCCTCCTGAGTCCCAGCTGATTGGCTGGGTCTTCTTTTGTTGCCCTGCACAGAAGAACGGAGCTGGAAAGCAGGTTAGCAGGGGTGGAAGGAATGGAGATTTTACAGTATCCTTCCCCTGCCAACACCCACCAAGCCACGCCATGCCCACAGAACCGGTAGTAAAAAATTTTGAATCCCACCATTGCTGAAATGGAAAATTTATAATAAAAATGCCAGCATGTTTCTGTTTCCCTCTAAATGTTTTCCATAGATTATGATAATGAACATGAGAGAAAGAGACATAGCTCCTAGCTGCAAAGATTCCAGTCCTTTGTTTCATTGAAAAACCTTTTCTGAGATTTGAAATAGTATGGTTTTGCAGCCAGACATATTTCCCAGGATTTATTAAACATGATTTTAAGTTGGGATTGGGATTGTGAAGACTATTTAGAATGCCTCCAGGCAGGTATCTGGAACAGAACACGGAAGGTTCTATGACAGGGGTCCTTGGGCCATGGTCTAGTCCATGACCTGGACAACCAAGCAAAACCATCACCACCCTGCCCCAGTCCATGGAAGAATTATCTTCCATGAAACCAGTCCCTGGTGCCAAAAAAGGTTGGGAACTGCTGCTCTATGAAATGAAGGAGAGATTAATGTTTGCCTGTGAGCTCAATTAGGTAGACCAGATTAAGAAATCAGCTCCATATGAAGACTAAAATTACTTTTATTGAAGTAGGCTACAATAATAGAACCTTGCAAGTCTTGATTGTGCCTGTAGCTCATCCCCTTTTTATACATGAGTGAATGAGGGAGGTATCAGTCCGAATCAATTCTGAATGTTATTGGTCTGTTGTGACCTTAAAATATGTTTCACCCCTCACTGCGTTAGCAAAGCTCTTGCATATCTCTGTCGAGGTCATCTCCCTTACTTTCTATGAAGTCAAGAAGTAGCATCCAGTTAGATTTTCCATTAATGAAAGATGACCTGCCTACAAACTGCAGAGTTTTAGTTTTGCAAACAGAAAAAAATATATTTGCAATTATTCTAAATCCATCACTGATTTGCCAAATGCAGATGATAGTGGGAGATCAGGAAGATAGGGGCATTTTTTGGAGCAAAAACCCAACATTGAGGTGCCCTCTGTTCCATTATCGTTTTTTTTTCTACAGAAACATTCCATTCTTAACAAAGCTACTTATATTCATTGACAGGCTTTGTTCTGGATTGCCATGTACCTCAAAGGATTGCATATGCTAGTTGCTATGGTAGCTCAGTCTAACTGTTCTTAACAGTCCTTGGGTGGTTAATAGGATGAATACATGTGTATCTAAAAAGAAACTAATTTGCAAAAGCAGCCACACAATAACTTTCTTCCACCAACATAAGCTTCTCTGAAAGAACATTCATTTAACAGATGTGTAGGAGACATATCTAGATAAATGGTGCTACCTAAATTATAGTAGAATCTTTTTAGTTAATTTCTCTTTCCCTTGCAATTTGCTTTTTCCCAGTTGCTTGTTCTTTTTTATTTCTTATACACTTGCCTATATGCCAGGTAAGGCAGATACATATATTTCAAATATGTTGCCCCCCTGATGTTTTGTAATTGTAGTGTTGTCAGAGAAAGAAAATAGTGAATGAGAAATGTTCAATTGTTCCATTGAGAGAGAAAGGGGGCGGGGGGGGGGGGTTAGTGCATAAGGCTTTGGCACTGTTGTGTTTGTTTCCTGCTTTGTAAGGGATTGGAGCTGGAATTCCAAAAAGAAGGTAAGGCCTGGGCTAAAAGAGCAAGAAGAATATATTTTTGTTTTAATCCCTGATATAGTCTTTCGCTAATCATGATGTTGGCAGGAAGAAGCTTGGCCAAAGGTGGTGCCAAAGGACCATTCGTTAGCATCTGTTCAACTATGTGGAATGTTTTGCTTTTGTTTTCCCTTTTTGGACTTCCCTTTTTGGACTTTCGCTGTATTCAAAGTTTTTGGTCTGCTCGCTTTAAATATTTATTTGGAAAATCTTTTTGTCAGCATGTTTTCTAAACTGAATGTTTTGAGGAGATATGAGACTCTTTTGTCAATTTATGGTTCAGTGATCACTTCCAATATTCACTTCAAAGAAAGTGCAGGATATAATAAGTTTAAAGAAATCTTATTATAGAACAACTCAGTGATAGAGGATATAACTTGCATGCAAGAGATTCCAGATTTGATATTTGGTACCTCTAGATTTTCAGCCATCTTATGACTGGAAAAGGTTTGCCTTGCTTGAAATGCTAAAGATGTTTTCCCTATTCTGGTATCCTTTCAATGTATTGCTTCTAAATATTCTTAGAAATCTATGGTTTTCAGTATTCCAAGTTACAAATGATCAAACTTCATTGCAAGTTAACATTTATTATTTATTCGTTAAGTTTGTTTGCTGCCTATATTGCAATAGGGCTACTCTAGATGGCTTACAATAACATAATGGAGGAGCCATCTGATTGGGTACCCTCTTCTCTCTTTTTTCATTATTAAATTTGGTATGAAATGAGGTAGCCACACAAATTGGAGATTGTGGTAAAATAGCATCCATCAGATTTAAACAGAAGCAGATAGGACATTATAGTATTGGTATCAAATGAAGATGAAATGAACTAGAGATACAAAACAATATTTGAATTTGGATCTAGAGGGATTACATAGGAATGTTGGAGATGAGATGAGAAAAAAGGAAGAAGAAAGTGTACCAAACTCAACTCTGGGAATAGTGTTTGAATTGAAATGGAATGGTGTTTAAATACTTGTACCTTATTTAAATTTTTTGTTATCAAATTTTATTACATATATATGCATGTGTTTGTAGGATTACAAACATATGTACATTACACAATTTCCAAAGCATAATTCAGACTATTCAGCAGTTTGCCTAGCTGTTGCTTCATTACTTCTATTACTGTCGCAACCTTTATGGAGTGTCCAATGGCCTTTTAAGTTTGACAGGCAAAAATACAGTAAATATTTCTCACAAATATTTTCCCTCTTCCATTTTGTGGTTCGATGTTTAACATACAAAATTATGTGGTAGGCTACTATTCAGGCAGTTTGCAAACTTGAGTTTTTTGTTATTGGAAGGCAACTCTTTAATTTGAAGATGGTGGTAAATTCTTGGTAATAAAATGGCAAGTAGAAAGGCTCACTTCTATTTGCCATTTAGAAGGGTTAGAAAGAATGAAAAGGTTAACCTTTGCTTTGTTTCAAATCTACTTTTCTTGACTTGGTTTTCATAAAAAGTAGCTTTAGAATTGTGTTAAAGTATGCCATATATGTTAAAATAAAATTCTTTCTGTTTAAGTACAAGTATGTAAAAAGTTTCAACATTAATCCAAGATGTTTAATGGCTTTAAATATCTAGGTGTTGTACTAAGGTTTAAGTCAGGTGTAACTCCAGCTGGCTGGAGAATTCTGGGAGTTGAAATCCACAAGTCTTAAAGTTGCCAAGTTTGGGCACCCCTGGGTTAAGTAGAAAGAGGTTCCAGGTGAAAATATACCATGAATAGCATAGAGATGCTTGCTTGCTTGCTTTCTCTTAACAGGAAGAAAAAGAAAGAGGGACGGGTGGGAGAAAGAAAGAAAGGGGGGGAAGGGAGAAAGAGGGAAGGGAAAGGAACGTGAATGAGATATGGCTGGACAGATGGATAGAAGGAGGGAGGGAAAGAAAAAGGAGAGGAAGGAAGGACCACAACTCTGGCATTAGATGCAGCTTCAGAAGATGTTTTGAAACAGCGCGGCAGTCCAGGGCTGGAAGGGACCTCAGAGGTCATCTAGTCCGCACCAAGAACATTGTTAGAGTGAGTATCTTTTGACCCACCCAGTCATGTGACCACCAAGCCATGCCCAGCCAGTCACATGACCAGTAAGCCACAACCACAAATTAGGCTATGCCCACAGAACCAGTTGTTAAGAAATTTGAATCCCACCCCTGCTGAATATATAGTACATATATCAGATGTTTAGATACATTAAGCAGAGATTAATAGCAAAGCTGTCAATTGGACAATTTTGCCCAGCTATATCTGTAACAATAAGCATCTGGATAATGTATATATCCTGTAATTCAACCAGCAAAATCAGTGCAAAAAGTAATTTAGTTTGAAATAAGATATAACATTACCCAGTAGTTCCACAAAGACCATGATAGAATTATTGACACTATCTTCTCCCCATATTAGTGATGTGCAGAAGGAGGTCAGGGATCATGTGACAGAATGATGAATGAGTGGTTCTCATCAACCTCAATAGATGATACTCAATCTTGGATGCTCTGAGTTGAATGAGTGAGTGGCTGAGAGGTAATACTTCCCCTTAGAAAGTGGTTCAGTTTCCACGTTGAACATTTCCTCCATTACAAATTTTGATATCTGCATTTTGGAATATTCTTCATCTGTGGTAAGCGGGGTGTGTGTGTGGTGGCCGACCAGTTAAGACAGTGGATTTGTCAACTGGAAGGTCGGCAATTCAAGACCCAAGCACCATGTGATGGGGTGATCTCCTGTTCTTTCTCCAGCTCTTCCCCACCTAGTAATTCACACTGTAAACTGGTATAGTAATTAAAATTAGCTATGACCCTTATTCACAAATTTTTATCACACCCAGAAATAAACTGTGCAGCTGTCCTTTCTCCTTAGCATTCTGCATTTGTTCTCCATTGAACCTAAGGGAGAATCCAGGCTGGGCTGTCTCAAGCTTCGTAGCCCTGCAGGTCGAGCTGAATTTTGAGGACACGCCCCCTCCGGCAACGGTCCCCAGTTCTTCATTTGTTCTCAGTGTGTTGAGACCACCCTAAAAGGGCTCTGACATATTGGACTTTATTGAAGAATAATTCTGTTCTCTAGATTCCTCTCTTCAGTAGCTTAATAAAAAGGTTTGATAGCTGGCTGGCTTTGTCGGTTCAGCTGCTTTTTGTTTTTTTGCACCTTTTTCCTTTCATGCCATTTTCTTTTTTCCCCCTATTTTATTTTGATTTTTTTTTGTATATTGTGTTTTTTGCTATTTTTGGAGTGAATTGTGGACTGTGATTGCCCCAGGAGCCTGTGTGGCCTGGGCTGGGGGCCAATTCTTCGGTCTGTCTCTGAATTTTTTTTCCCTTTGTATTTGACAGCTGTGGCAGCCATGAGTCGCGTTAGAAGCCAAATTTACAAGCGGCTATTCCAGTCCTTTGTGGCAAGTCTTGCTTTTGACCAGGCTTGCCTAGTTTGGGAGAATTTGGGACCTGGACATTAGGTCCGGTTCGCTTGACAACCCCCAGAGCACCGGGACAGCGGCAAGATGCTTAAGCCTGCCTCTCTCTAATTGTGGTGGTGCCAGCGCTTTGGCTCACAAGTCGCTGATCCGTCAGGGCTTGTTGTAGTTTTAAAAGGGTCCACTTTTTTTCTTTTGGCTCTTTTGAACTGCCTCACTTGAGGAGCTGCGCTGGAATAATCAACAGATTTTTGGTTGCATTTGCCTTCTGAAGTGGTGGACTGCTGATTCAGCCAGAGCAGCCATCCTTTGGGCTAAAGGATTTTATTTTTGATTTTTAAAATATCTTAATTTTTTTCCTTATGTCTTTGACAGTTGATTTTGACAGGCTCAAAATGGCAGCTGGGGAGCTGATCATGATTTGTCAGCTCCTCAGCAGAGTAGAGAGAGAGCTGCCAGAGGATCAGCTAAGCCCAGGTCTGCTAGTTTAGAGACAGCAGCCAGAATTAGAGCCAGGGCCCTAGCACCTAAAAGACTTTCTAGGACAGAGGAAAGACAGGCCAGGTGCAGACAGAAGGGCTTGGATAAAGAATTCGACAAGGCTCTGAGGGAATACAAGATGGCTGACATCAATGCCATATCTACTCAGATTCCCCAGGAAAGCATGCAGCAAGACTAATTGGCAAATAATAGACAATATTTGACAGCCTGGTCACCAAGTGGTTCAGTTAATCAAGATTTGCAGGGAAACCTCCAAATTATGGCAGAAGCTGCTTATCCTGGTTCTGAGCAGTCAGAAGGGCTTATGGCTACTAGACTGGGAGGCCAATCCTCCAGTAGAACAAGATCTGTGCCAGAGGCCACTTTTACACAGCAGCAGGACTTCTCCCAGAGGAAGTTCAGGTGCAAGAGATGCCAGCCTTCATGAGAGCCTGGTTCTCTCAAGCAATTAGACAAGAAGTTTGAGCAGAATTCAACCAACGACACTAGTTGTCATCTTTGGATGCTGGCAGAGGCATTCCTCAGGTGCATTGACAATCCTTGGGGGAGCAGCTGACCTACCACAGAGATCGTTCTCCATCTCCATCAGGAAGGAGCCAGTCTTGTGTTTCCGAAATGGACCTCCCACTGGAAAGAGATTTTTCAGAAGATGAGACAGAGGCAGCAGGTATTTAAGGGCCTTTTCCAGCCAGCTCTATTTAAGACTCTACTGGTTAAGGCTAAGAGCACAGTCCATCTAAAGAAGGACACGGTCACCGAAGATCTTCCCCCAGAAGGAGAGGAGCAGGAGAATTATATCTTCACTGAGAAAACATCAGTGATAGAGGGTGGTAGGCCCAGATGTTTTTGGATGTGATCAAGAGGCAGTGGGCCACCCCAGGGGTGTTCACTCACCCTAGTGGATCGGAATTGACTCTATTTAATGTAGACTAAGACCTTTTAAACATTATTTAGAGGTGCCAAAGGTAGATGGTCCAGTGGCGGCTCTAGCATCCTCATTGGTCATCCCACCAGACACAGAAGGCACATTGAAGGCGGAGGGCTGGAAGGAGGAGATGGCGCTCCTTCGGGCACATCAAGCCGACGCCTGGGCCATCAGAACATCCACAACTGCTTCATTTTTCACACAAGCCTCTCTGCGGTGGCTGAGGCAGTTGCAGGGCAGAATTCCACCTGAGGACTTTAGGGGCATCAGGATCTAAATAAGATAATAGCTGCAGCACAATTGACAACAGATGCCATGCTCACCACAGCCACATTTTCATCCAGAGCCATTGCCTCCTCTGTAACAGCTTGTAGACTTCTCTGGCTATGAAATTGGCAAATGGACTCCAGAAACAAATGGAAGCTGGCGTCTGCCAGGCGGAAAGACTTTGAACCCCTTTTTAATGGAGACCAGAGGCAAGCGAAAAATCCTCCTGTCTTGGGAGGCATTTTGATTACTTGAAAGGGCTCAACAGGCATCTGATATACCGAAGATTCAAGGTGCACTTCCTTCACTCAATCCTTGAGGGAATTTGAGAGGGAGACTTTTTGGCTTTGGTAGACCTGACGGAGGCCTACTCCATGTGCCCATCCACCCAGACCACCACCAGTTCCTGAGGTTTTGCTATGGCGGCTGCCACTTTCAATACAGAGCTCTTCTGTTTGGCCTGGTATCAGCTCCATGGACATTTACCAAGCTCTTGGTGGCTGTAGCGGCATACCTCATGTCCATACCCATAAGGATCCAGTGTTATCTGGATTACATTCTTGATAGCATCCTCTTCCTGATCCCAGATAGAGGAGGATCTGATAACAATCAGGATACTTCGGGAGCACTGGTTCTTGATAAACCTGAACAAATGCCATCTAGTCCCATCCACTCATCTCTTACATTTGGGGGCAATCATAGACACTTTGCTGGGGCAGCTCTTCCTCTCCCAGGAGCATCGGGACATCATAAAGACCATGACAACACAGATCCTGTCTTCCAGAGAGGTTCCTATCATCTTGCTATCTCAACTTCTGGGCAAGATGATCTCATGTATTGGCATTGCTTCCTGGGCCCGCTTCCATGCCTGGTCTCTGCAGTGGTTCCTGCTCCCCTATCAGAGGGCAGGCAGGGGCAATTTAGCAATGAGGGTTCGAGTGCCTGTAGCGGTACTTTGCTCGTTCCATTGGTGCCAGTCCCGGGCCATGGATCAGGGGTGTTTGTACAGGGAGCCCCAGAGAATTTCCATCACCACCAGTGCCAGTCTGTATGATTGGGGGGCTCACCTAGGAACCCAGGTTACCCTGGGGAGGTGGTCACAGGAGGAGCTTGTCTACAACATAAACTGGATAGAGCTCAGGGCAGCCTGCTTAGCTCTCAAGGAGCTAAGGCAGGAAGTGCAGGAAAGCATGTCCTTCTCCTCATGAACAATGTGGCCACCAAGGCCCACATAAATCACCAGGGGGTCATCCTCTCCAGATCCCAGATGCAGGAGGTGACTCAATTGTGCTGGTGGGTGGAGAGACACCTATTATCAATACAAGCAGAGCACATCTTGGGGGTCTCCAATGTGCAGGCAGACTGGTTGAGCAGGGCCACAATTGACCAGTCAGAGTGGCGCCTGCATTCCAGTCTGTTCCAGGAGATGTCCGAATGGTTCGGCTGACCGATTCTGAATTTCTTTGCCTCCCCAGAGGATTCGCAACTCCTGAGTTTTTTTTGCAAGGTTTCCGGTACCGGGGGCAGAAGGGGGCAATGCTCTCCGGTGCAGGTGGCCCCAGGGGCTATTGTATGCTTTCTTCCACTCCCCCTAATCCCAGGGACAATCCAAAAAGTATTGTTGGAGAGGGCAGAGGTTTTGTTGGTAGCCCCTTATTGGCCCAGGAGATTATGGTTCGCCGATCTGGTAGGCCTATTGGTTGCCAGATCTTGGAGAATTCCCCCAGAAAGAGTCTCCCTCAACCACGGTCCAATTGAGCACTCAGAGCCAGAGTGGTTCCAGTTGACCGTCTGGCGCTTGAGCAGGGGTTCCTGAAATGGGAGAGGCTTTTCAAAAAGGTCATCCAGACAATCCAGGCTGCCAGGCGACCTTCCATAACCAGAATATACGATGCCACATGGAAGATTTTCTGCAGTTGGTGTACCAGCCACTGATTGGAGCCTACTTCAGTGTCGGTGGCAGATGTGTTGGAGTTTCTGCAAAACGGTTTGGACAGAGGGCTATCTCCCAATACCTTAAAGAGACAGATGGCCACGTTGGCCTTGGTGCTTTCATTTGAGAACTCAAATATTCTTGCCCAGGGAGAGAGCCTTCCTTTGGGGAGCGACAAATTTGAAGCCACTGGTGGTTACCCCACCTGGGACTTGCTGAAGGACTTGCAGGTGCTGACTTCTTCCCCATTTGAACCTTTGCAGGAAGCCAGCCTGTGTCTACTCATGTGCAAGGTGTCATTCCTAGTGACCATTACATCAGCCAGGCATATCTCAGAGTTGGTGGCCTTATCAGTTAGAAAGGACCTTTGTGTTTTTCATTTGGGCAGGATGGTTCTGCGGTTGGACCCTACCTTTCTGCCCAAGGTGAACTCCTTATTCCATCGTTTCCAGGAGTTGATTTTGCCTGACTTTTGCCCAGAGCCTAAACATGCTCTGGAGTGCAAATGGCACACGTTGGATGTAAGAAGGGTCCTCCTCATTTACATCAAGCAAATCTCTTCCTTCAGGAAGACTGAGTCCCTGTTCATCTCCTTTCAGCTGTCAACTTTGGGGTGCAGGGTGACACCTTCCACAGTGGGCCGCTGGCTCAGAGCCTGTATTGCTAAAGCCTATGAGTTGCAGACTCTTCCTGTGCCCAGGAGAATCACCACACACTTTACCAGAAGTGCGGCAACTACTGTGGCCTGGGCAACGCAGGCTTAGGTACTGGACATTTGTTGAGCTGCAACATGGTCGTCTCTGACCCCATTCATCAGACATTACCGGATTGATTCTTTTGCCTCAGCGGAGGCGGCCTTTGGCAGGTGAGTCCCGCAGGGCGTACATTTAGAGGCGGGGATTTTAGATCAGACCTTTTACCACCGACAGGACAGCCATCAACCAGCTTTGGTATGTCCCAGCCTGGATTCTCCCTTTGGCTCAGTGAAGAAGGGGCATTGGTCCTACCTGACATGCCTCTTCTCAGGGAGGGAGAATCCAGTCCCACCCTGAAGTCTGTCTGGTCAGAGTCAGGAGAGAGATTTTCACCGAACGGACTATATTTCAGAGGATGAGGGATAACGGAATTCGCTTCAACTTTGTTCAGAACTGGGACCATTACTAGGGAGATGTGTCCTCAGATTTCAGCTTGGTTTGCAGAGCCACAAGGCTAAAGACAGTGCAGCCTGGATTCTCCCTTCGACTCCCTGAAAAGAAGTGTGCCAAGTAGGACCAGTGCCCCTTTTCATTTGGTGTATGCCCGTAATTGTACTCTGAAATTAAATGTCCCCATCATTTCTTTTTCATTAGTTTAATAAAAGAAATAAGGAAGAGACACGCAGTACGTCAGAGAAGTGAGAAGGACTAAAGCATACTCACTCTAAGAATATTTCCACATATTTTTTGCACAGGTTCAGGAGTGTTCTGTAACAGTTAACCTCATATTGTTGTGCACGTTCAGCAAATATAGAAATGGCATATTCTCCCTCGAGCTGCTCGAAGCATCCAGAGAGTGGGATGTGCTTCTGAGTCCTCTTCTTGCAGGTTGAGCTTTAGCTGAGGAAACACTCCGCCCCTCACGTGACTCCAAGTAGCGTTCCCCCAGTCTTTTGCTCAGCCTCAAAGAGTCAGGCTGCTGTTGGAAAGAGCTCCTTGGCTGATTCATACTATGTATATTATTCTGGCTATTTTCCTCATTTTTTAGGTTTGATATTTCCTTTCCTTCCTCCTGCGCAAAAGGTTGGGACTTAAGGGAAGTCTCCCCTCGCCCCTAGGGGCCAAGCGGGCAGGTTCGCAGCACTTCGCGCGACCCCCCCCCATTATTGGATCGCGTTGCTGCCTCCGCACTGCCTTGTGGCGCGCAACTTTTGCTGGATTCCCCCCCACCCTAAACGCCGACCGGGAGGGCTAGTCGCTCCTTAAGAGCACCAGGCGTGCTGAGCTAACTGGACAAGCCCTCCTTGCTGTCCCGAAGGCGCCCGACATAGCTCAGCTCGCGGCCACCATCTTGGTGCCGCATCGTGGTCGGGCGCCATTTTTATTTCTGATTCTTGCTGCTGCAGTGGAAGTAAACGTCCCAGACCCCTTGGGTCAAGAGTTAGTTGCTTTTAGCAATCCTCCGGGCTCACTTTCATTGTTTCTGTTGGCCTCCCGCAGCCTCCATCAGGGCGAAGTTGCAGCACCCCCCCCCTCCGGCTTGTTGTCTGGAGGCCTGCTGCCAGAGGCCTCTCTCCTTCTAGGCCTCAGGCGTTTATTTGATAAATCTGGCCTGTACTGTGGTACTTCTTTAGTTCCTTTCCTGTTATTGTTTATATAAAAAAAAAGAAAAGAAAAGAGAGAAAAATTTACAGAAAAAATTATACATTTTTATATGTATATACATAGATAACCTTTATATGCAGATAGCATAAATAAAATAAAAAAATAAAAAATAAAAATAAAAATCAGAAGATTATATATCTGTACATATTATATATGTGTGTGTGTGTGTGTATGTATACACACACACACACACATACACATACATACATACATACATACATACACCTTACTACCGGTTATCACTCTACATATTAAATTCCAAAAGGGGGAGCGGGCCAGCTCAAACCTCACTCGGCCCCACTCAGACCAATTCCAGGCGAGCCAACCGCCCTTTGCTATTATTTCTATTATTATTACTGTTATTATAATTATCAAAATGGCTGACGACAATCTCTCTAAACGACCTTCCTTGAAGGCTAAGGCAAAGTCCCACTACTTGCGCAGGCAGGACAAGGAATCTTCCAAGGCCTCCCAACGAGATGCCTTAAGGCGCCATAAGGCGTTGGAAAAGGAGTTTGATAGGCAATCAAGGGAGTCCCGCTTGGGGCCTCCAGCCCTTCCTTCTCTCACCCCTCCACCTCTACTCAACCTCTTCCCCCTCCAGACCCATCTTCCCTATCTAGGCGCAGCCCACTTCAGGGTCACTTGACCCCTGGGCCACCGACCAGACAGACCCCTGAAACTACCTTTACACATATGGCCGCTGGTCTGCGTCAGGAAGAACCCTCTACATCTGAGGTTCCAGCCCACATCAAGGCTTGAATGGAATTGGCTATCCGCCAGGGCATTGCAGAAGGCCTGCAGCACATGTCCAGATCAGGCTTCTCTCCACGGGCTCCGGAGCACGAATCTTTATCCATCAGATCCCTTCCCCAGCCGGATCCCCCGGTTGGTCAGCTACTCTCTCAGAGGGACAGCCCTCCTCCCGTAGGGGCCCAGGAGGAGGAGGAAGAAGGGGACTTTGGTGACTTCAGGGAAGAGGAAGAGGATTCCCGGATGGGATCCTCCTGTTATAGTGAGCCCCTCTCAGAGGCGGACCTCATGGAGGGGGAGATGTCGGAGGACGAGGGGGCTTCTCTCGACCAACCCGTATTCAGGGGGCTGTTCAAGCCACACTTGTTTAAATCCCTCCTCTTTAAAGCCAAGAATGTCTCTGGTCTTCTTCCCCAGTCTCCCTCTGACTTCTCCCCCACCTCAGAGAGACCAGAGGACTCCATTTTCACACAACCAGTGGTGGAGGCTGAGGTCATCCCGACCCCGCCCATCTTCGTGGACCTAGTGGCGAAGACAAGGTTGATGATCCCATTGTGGGCCTTGCTTCCTCCTCTACCCCCAGTGAGGCCTTAGAGGCCTTGAAACCTGAGGACAAGCGGACGGAACTGGCGTTGCGCCGGGCCCATCTATCCAACGATAGCTTGGGCCATTAAATCGGCTTGGGCCATTAAATTGGCTACGGCCGCTTCATTCTTCACAAGGTCTTCTATCCACTGGCTCCGGCAGCTGAGAGAACACGTCCCCACGTCCAATGTGAGGGCGCACCAAGACATAGCGAAACTGGTGGCTGCAGCTGAGTTCTCATCTGACGCCACTTACCAATCGGTAAAGTTCTCTTCCAGAGCGATAATGTCCCATGTCACAGCTCGCTGCTTGCTGTGGCTCACGCACTGGCAGGCGGATGTTAAAAATAAGGTCAAGCTGGCCACTGCTCCCGTCAAGGGAGACAAACTGTTCGGCCCGGCCTTGGAACCCCTGCTGGTCGAGGGCCGCAGCAAGAGGAAGTACCTGCCCTCCCTTTTTCGGAGGCCAGAGACAAGAGGCCCTCAGCCCTTTCGGAGGGGCTTCCCCTGCCACTTCTACTCCCCCTTCCTGCCCAGATACCCGAGACCCCCTTCCTTCCGGTCTCAGGACCGCTCAGACTCAGGCGACAGAAGCAGACAGGGCGGCAACTATAAGAGGCCCTTTAGGGGATCAGGGGGGAAGCCCTACCGCCGACCCAGATAGATCTTCTTCCTCCCTCCCCATCGGCGGCCGCCTCAGACACTTCGCCACTCAATGGGACAAATCCACATCTGATGCATGGGTTAGGGACACCGTCAGGTTTGGTCTCGCCCTTGAGTTCCGTTCCGCCCCCGCTGTTTTCGTCATGACATCCCCCACCTCAAGAGATCCCGCCAAACATGCACTAATGGATGCAGCTATCCAACACCTGCTTGACATTCAGGCCATTCAACCCGTTCCACTGGCCCAGAGGGGACGAGGATTCTACTCCCACCTCTTCGTGGTGCCCAAGCATTCTGGGGGATGCAGAGCTATATTAGATTTAATACGGCTAAACCACCACCTTATCCAGCGCAAATTCAAAATGCACACCTTGCAATCGATTCTCTTGGGTACCAGGCGGGGTGACTGGTTATCCTCTATAGATCTCTTGGAGGCATACCTACATGCTCCAATCCGGCCCTCTCACCACAAATTCCTTAGGTTCTGGTATAATAACCTTCACTATCAATACGTGGCCCTCCCCTTTGGTCTGGCCTCGGCCCCCAGGACCTTCACCAAGGTCCTCGCGGCCCTGTTGGCTCACCTCAGGAGTGTTCCCGTCCGCCTTCACTGCTATTTGGATGATATCCTTATTCTCTCCCTGTCCAAGACCCAGGCAGTCAGGGACACCAGAGCCACCCTCTCCGCTCTCCTGGCACACAGGTTCCTCGTCAATTGGCAAAAGAGTCAACTGACCCCATCCACCCGAATCACCCACTTGGGAGCCATAATTGATTCGGTTACAGAAAAGGTCTTCTCTTCAGAGAGGTTCCTCAGCATTCAAGCTCTGGTCAAACAGATTAGGCGATCAAGGAGGGTAGCGTTACTTGACCTTTCTAAATTATTGGGTAAGATGGTTTCATGCATCTCAATTATTCCCTGGGCCCGTTTACCCAGCAGATCCCTTCAGTGGTTCCTGCTCCCATTCCAAAGATCCGGAAGAAGCAACTCGAAGTCCAGAGTCAAGGTGCCTCCAAGCGTCCTCACGTCTCTCCTCTGGTGGACCAACCCCACCATCAACAGGGGCCACCTCTTCTCAGAACCTCAGCAGCTCACCCTCACCACGGATGCCAGCCTATCCGGTTGGGGCGCTCCCGTCAACTTGCTCTCGGCACAGGGCAAGTGGTCGCCAATCAAGCAAAGATGCAGCATCAACTGGCTGGAGTTTCACGCCGTCCACCTGGCCTGTGCAGATTCCTCTCCCTGGTCTGCGGGCGTCACATCCTTATTCTCACGGACAACGTCACGGCCAAAGCCCATATCAACAGGCAAGGAAGCACCCAGTCTATTCAGTTGATGAGGGAGGCTGAGCGTCTCTGCCGTTGGGCAGAATCCAACCTCCTCTCACTAAAAGCCTAGCACATCTCTGGAATCTCCAACATCCAGGCGGATTGGCTGAGCAGGGCCACGGTGGACCAAGCAGAATGGCGTCTCCATCCATCCCTATTCAAGGAGGCGTCCAGAATATTCGGCCTCCCGAGGGTGGATCTCTTTGCCTCCCCTTCCAACGCACAGCTTCCACGTTTTTTCTCCAGGTATCCGTCTCACGGGTCAGAGAACCCCAATGTGCTACGCTGCCCAGGGCTCCTATATGCCTTCCCTCCGCTGCCGCTAGTTCCCAGAGTCATACAGAAACTCATTCACGAGAAGGCAGACCTGCTCCTGGAGGGTCCTTATTGGCCCAGGCGACCATGGTTCGCGGACCTCTGCAATCTTTCAGTAGCGCCCCCATGGAGGATCCCCCCCGGACAGGATCTCCCTCTCTCAAGGGCCCCTTCTGCATCCGGAGCCCCAATGGCTCCAGTTAGCCATCTGGAGGTTAAACGGATCCGTTTGACAAGAGAAAAATTCTCCAGTCAATTAATCAACACTATTTTGGACGCTAGGCGACCCTCCACCACACGAATTTATGCCAGACAGTGTCAGAGAATGGATGCAGCTGGCCATCCGTCAGGGGATTGCCGAAGGTATCCAACACTTTTCCAGATCTGGTTTGCAAACAAGGACATCTGAAGTTGGTTCCATCTCCGGAAGATCCCTCCCCAGGCCGGAACCGCACCACGGGCAGGTACTGTCTCCAAGGGAGCTTCCCTACACAGAAGGGGAGGTAGAGGAGGAGGAAGAGGAGGTGGACTTCGAACCCTTCAGGGATTAGGAAGGGCTGGAGGGAGAGTCTCTTCATTACTCTGAAGCGCCCTTCGAGGTAGACCCAATGGAAGGAGAGATGTCCAAGGACGAGGGCATTTCTCCTGACCAACCCACCTTTGTAGGTCTGTTTAAGCCTCATATGTTCAAGTCTTTGCTATTTAAAGCAAAGAATATATCGGGCCTGACCTCTCAGCCACACTCTGATTCCCCTCCAGTAGCCTCCGGGGATCTGGAGGATTCTATTTTCAGGCAGCCAGTGTTTGAGATCGAGGTCATTCCCACACCACCGATTTTCTCCGACTTAGTTGCAAGACAGTTGGCCTTATCAGAGCCCCCTCCCGCCCCTTCCAGCCAAGACAAGGTTTTTTAACCTCAACCCAGAATTCGTTGCCACGCTAGACACGCCCGAGGTGGATGACCCCATAGTACACCTTGCATCTTCTTCTAACCCCACTGATGCCCTGGAGGCGCTGAAGCCAGAGGACAAGCGGGCCGAGCTGGCCCTAAGACAGGCGCACCAAGCTGATGCCTGGGCCATTCGATCGGCCACGGTAGCATCTTTTTTCACCCGATCATCCGATGGCTTCGGCAGTTGAAGCAACATGTCCCCCCTTCTAATACTAGGGCCCACCAGGACATTACCAAGTTAATGGCCGCAGCGGAATTTGCGGCCGATGCCACTTTTCATTCTCTAAAATTTTCCTCTCGAGCCATCTCTTCACATGTGGCAGTCCGACGCCTCCTTTGGCTAAAACATTGGCAGGCCGACATCAAGAACAAAACTAAGCTGGAACTTAAATCAATCCAAAACTTAGAAGAACAAGGTATAAGGATGAATTGGTTTTCATATGCACAAATACACTCAAGGTATGATGAAGATTCTAAAACGGAGGGATTTTATGATAAACAGACTGATTTAGATAAGATCTTGATGGGTACTGATGAGAAGGTGATTAAAAAATTATATGGTTATTTACTGGGAATGAAATTAGAGGAAGAACAAGTCAAAGAAACTATGATTGTTTGGGGGAAGAATTTTGGATATGGGATTGATTTAGAGAAATGGCAGAAATTGTGGTCTCAAAATTATAAAATGACAATGTCAACAGCATATAAAGAAAACTTGTATAAGATGTTTTACAGGTGGCACTTTCCTCCGACAAGAATAGCAAGAATGTTTAAGAACAAATCTGAAAAATGCTGGAAATGTCATCAGATACCCGGCTCGTATTACCATATGTGGTGGACTTGTGAGGATGCTAGAAAATATTGGACTATAATTCGCATGTGGTTGGAAAAAATGACAAAGAAACATATAGATTTGAAACCAGAGATCTTCTTATTGGGAATTTTACCTGATATATATAGTAAAGATTTGAAATACCTGATTGTAAATGTATTAACAGCGGCCAGGATTGTATTTGCTAAAAATTGGAAGAATGAGAAAATACCATTACAGGAAGATACCATTAAGAAAATATTGGAATGTGCTGAGATGAGTAGATTGACATTTGAAATTAGAGAGCAAGAGGATAAACAATTTTACGAAATTTGGGATCTTTTTTATAAATGGTTAGATGATAAAATACGATAATAGAATATTCAGAATGCTAGATAGTAAGGAATATCTTTATTTTGCTATTATTTTGCTATTTGATATTATATTTATAAAGGATTTCTTAGGATTGATTTGATATGATTAGATGATTTGTTATAGAGTAAACTGGTTTAAAGTATTGTTAGCTCATTAAGCATGAATGATTAAAAATATAGTCAAAATCTTTTTTTAGTGATATTAGGATATATAAGTTTGGACTGACAATATGAGTTGTTATGTAACATAATTGTAATTGAGACTACAGAATGAATGCACAAAAATGATGAACCAACTGACACACTGGATGTACATATAAGAGTTGATGTTTTTATGTTTTGTCTGTCTTGTTTGTTTGTAGAAAATTAATAAAAACTTTTTTTTAAAAAAAAAAACTAAGCTGGCCTCTGCCCCTATATCAGGAGGAAAATTGTTCGGTCTGGCCCTGGAACCTTTGCTGATGGAGAGTCGAAACAAAAGGAAATTCCTCCCATCTCTTTTTCGTAGGCAAGAGTCCAGGTCCTCTCAGCCTTTTCGCAGGGGATCCTTTCGGACCTCCTTTCAGACACCCTTTACCCCCAGATTCCAGAGGTCCCCGCCATTTCGGCCTGTCTATCAGGACAGGGGCGACTCAGGAGACAGAAACAGAAGGGGGGCCGGCTACAGGAGGCCCTTCCGGGGAGCAGGGAGCAAGGCCTTTCGGCGCCCCAGATAGGCCTTCAGTTGTTTACCCCGTCGGTGGTCGGCTAAAATATTTTGCTGACCAATGAGCATCACCCACATCCGATTCATAGGTCAGGGACACTGTCAAATTTGGCCTTTCCCTTCAGTTTTGTTTTTCCCCTCCAGATCATTTCATGGTTTCGCCTCGATCCAGAGACCGCACCAAACGGGCTCTCGTAGAAGCCGCTATTAGGCACCTTTCTGACATCAGAGCTATATAGCCTGTGCCATCCTCTCAACGAGGACAAGGGTTCTACTCCTATCTCTTTCTAGTCCCTAAACACTCTGGGGGTTGGAGGCCCATCCTAGATTTAAAGAGACTCAACCAATTCCTTGTTCACCAGAAATTCAAAATGCATACACTTCAGTCCATCTTGCAGGGTACCAGGAAAGGACACTGGCTCACTTCCATTGACCTTTCGGAAGCATACCTCCACATTCCCATTCATCCTTCATTTTTTAAATACCTGAGATTCTGTTATAACAGTCAGCATTTTCAGTATGTGGCCCTTCCATTTGGGCTAGCCTCAGCTCCGAGGACCTTTACTAAGGTGATGGCTGCTCTGGCGGCCCACCTCAGACATTTCCCCTTCTGCATCCACTGCTATCTGGATGATATCCTCATCCTCTCTCCCACCCAGCGCCAATCCGAGGAGGACACAAAGACTACCCTCTCGGTCCTCCAGGCCCATGGTCTGCTCGTCAACTGGGAAAAGAGTCAGCTTACCCCCTCCACCTGAATAGCTCATTTAGGGACAGTAATTGACTTGGTTGAGAAGAAGGTTTATCTTTCCTCCGAACGTTTTGACAGCATCCAGAAATCCATCAAGGTCATTAGGCGGGTCAGGAAAGCCTCTCTGCTGGATTTATCCAAGTTACTTAGCAAATTGATATCATGCATATCTATTGTTCCCTGGGCCTGTCTACATTCCAGATCGCTGCAGTGGTTCCTGCTACCTTATCAACGCTCCAGAAGGAGCAATTCAAGAACTGTTGTGAGGGTTCCTCCAAAGGTCCTTGCTTCCCTTCTCTGGTGGACCAGACCTGCTACCAACAAGGGACATCTTTTCAAGGAGCCCCAAAGGGTCACCCTCATGACAGACGCCAGCCTATCCGGATGGGGGGCCCACACTCAGTCACTTTCAGTGCAAGGAACCTGGTCAGCAACCGAGCGTCACTGCAACATCAACTGGCTGGAGCTTCACGCAGTATACCTGGCCTTACGCTCCTTCCTCCCTCAGGTGCAAGGGCGCCATGTTCTGGTCCTGACGGACAACACTACGACCAAGGCCCACATCAACCGTCAAGGGGGCACTCATTCCACCCGCCTCATGAAGGAGGCCGAGCGGTTATGTCGTTGGGCAGAGGCCAACCTTTTGTCTATCAGGGCAGAACACATCTCAGGGGTCTCAAATGTCCAGGCAGACTGGTTGAGCAGGGCCACCTTAGACCAGTTGGAATGGCATCTGCATCCCTCCCTGTTCAAGGAGGTCTCAGCGATATTCGGCCTGCCGCTGGTGGACCTCTTCGCATCGCCGCACAACGCCCAAACACCAAGATTCTTCTCTCGATACCCCACCAATGGGGCAGAGAATTACGATGCCCTACTTTGCCACTGGTCCCCAGGGCTCCTTTAAGCCTTTACCCCTCTTCCGTTGATCCCCAAGGTGATCCAAAAGTTGCTTCTCGAGAGGGTGGAAGTTCTCCTGGTGGCCTCATATTGGCCCAGGAGACTGTGGTTTGCGGATCTGCGCAACCTGTCAGTAGCTCCTCCTTGGAGGATTCTGCCAAACAAGGTCTCGCTGTCCCAGGGACCTCTGCAGTATCCGGATCCACAGTGGCTCCAGTTAGCCGTTTGGAGGTTGAGCGGGAGCGTCTAAGAAGCGAGGGTCTGTATATGCAAGTCATCAATACCATTCTGACTATGAGACGTCTCTCGACCACTCGCATATATAACGCAACCTGGAACCTTTTTTTGCAAATGGTGCCACAAGTCACTCATCAACCCTGATGCTCTCTCCATCAATTGCACAAATTCTGGCTTTCCTTCAAGATGGGTTGGACAGGGGTCTCTCTCCCAACACCTTGAGAAGGCAAGTTGTGGCCTTGGCAACCGTTGTCTCTGGTAACTCATCTGACTCGCTTTCTCACCACCCTCGCATTCGCTCATTCCTTAGAGGGGCCACCAATCTGCACCCGCCAGTAGTTCACAGGTACCCGACTTGGGACCTTAATAAGGTTCTTGTGGCGTTGACTAGGCTTCCCTTTGAACCACTCAGGGAGGCATCACTTCAGTTTCTCACGTTTAAAGTGGTGTTTCTGGTTGCAATCACGTCTGCTCGACGGATATCTGAAATAGCAGTTCTGTCCGTTAGAAGGGATTTATGTGTTTTCCACACTGATCGAGTGGTTTTATGACCAGACCCATCATTCCTGCCTAAAATCAACTCGGCTTTTCACAGATCACAGGAACTGGTCCTTCCTAATTTTTATCCCGGACCTTCTCGGGAAAGGGAAAGGCAGTGGCATTCTCTCGATGTCCGGTGGGCACTGCATATTTACATCCATCGCACTCATTCCATCAGAAAGTCAGAGTCACTGTTCCTGTCATTTCAACCAAAAACGATGGGTTGCAAAGTATCCCCGTCTACTATTGGCTGTTGGATCAGAGCTACCATATCCAAGGTCTATTTATCTCAGTCTCTCCCTGTTCCTAAAGGGTTGACCACGCACTCTACAAGAAGCGCAGCTACTTTGGCAGCCTGGGCTACTCAGGCATTGATTCTCGACTATTGTCGAGCGGCCACTTGGGGGTCTCCATCTCCCTTTATACGCCATTATAAGATTGATATTTACGCTTCAGCAGAAGCTTTCCTTTGGCAGGCGAGTCCTTCAACAAGAGGTGAGAGATCCAGAGGAGATTCCAGACTAGACGGAGTCCCTCTCGTAGGACAGGCCATGCTTTGGTATGTCCCACTCTCTGGATGCTCGCAGCAGCTCTACGGAGAATGGGAGTTGGTACCTACCTGACACGCCCTTTCTCGTCAAGCTACGTAGAGCATCCAGCCCCACCCTAGTTGGTCCGTCTGGTGGGGGGAATCCTGTTTCGGCCAATGAATTGATCAGTTTATAGTTGACAACTGTATAATAGTTGGGAGGAAAGGGTTGTTGCTGTTGCCTTCTCGTCTTCGTAAAACTGGGGAACACGAGGAAGGAATCACGTGGAGGAGGTGGAGCGTTCCTCAATTATAGCTCAGCCTGTAAGAGTGAAGACTGGAGCACCTCCCACTCTCTGGATACTCTACGCAGCTCGACAAGAAAGGGCGTGTCAAGTAGGTACCAACACCCATTTTATTTTGAGAAGTGCATTAAGTTTTTGAAAATAATTAGAGGTATCTCATTAGAGCCCCAGTTCTATTCTTAAGTGCTTTACGGGAGTATCCTGTGGAGGAACAAGAATTTTCCTAAGAAAATTATTTTGAGCTATTTTTAAGTGAGTAACCATTAGTTATTTCATGCTCAATCAATCCCTTGCTCCATGCAGAAGCTGTGTGCTTTATTCTGAAACCATTTAAAAGTAGGTTGCTATTAACTCATACCTTTTAGAAAAAGAAAGAAAGAAAAGCGAATGACTTTCTTACTCTAAGACAAGCAATGAACCTGTGTTGAGATATGCTTTCCAAGCTGAAGAGTCCTGGAATGAAACAGCAGATATTTAGAAGTCCCTATCATCTGTTTTCCATTTCACAATAATTAGGTATCAATCTAACCAGCATTCTTTTGATCTCAGCATAATGTAGGAATATCATGATGTAGGGAAATATTATGTGTGAACCAAATCGACACATTGAGGAGCAGTTTAATCAACGGTGAGTTGCAGTCCCTGAGGTCAAAAAACCTCCGTGGTTCACCCTTTGATACATCTGTCAAGGCAGTTGATTCAGATGGAAATTGTTATGGTATCAAGCATTTTAAAATGTTTTTGCTTTACAATATATTTACAAAAACAAAATGAAAGATGGTTGTGTTTACATTCAGCATTTCCCGGTGAAAATATATTGTTATACTAAATCTGGGTCATCTTAATTAGTTCTCTTTGTTATTTCAGCTCTAGTTGCTATTATAAACAAATTAATCAAATTTCTTTGGTGAAGTGAATATTGATAAAAATCTATTGTGATAGTTCCCTTCAGTAGCAGATGAGATTTCTAGTTAGAAAAACCAGAGGTTCCTCTCTTTCTGTCTTGGATAATTTATTGGGAAAATGAATGCTTTGCCTGGAAAATATATTTTACACGGTTCTGTGTTTCATACTGAACCAATTAGTTTAGTAGTTAAGGCACTTGGCTGGAAACTGGGAGACTGTGAATTCTAGTTCTGCCTTAGGCACAAAGCCAGCTGGGTGACCTTGGGTCAGCCGTTCACTCATAAAAAGGAGACAATGGCACACTACTTCTGAAAATTTTTTCCAAAGCAATTTAAGGGATTAATTCAGGCAGTCATCAGAGTCAATGTGGACTTGAAGCACATATCAAACTAGTAACTTATTGTTATTTATACTAGTTAAAATACCATATTACATTTTTGTGCTCAAAATTTACATTTTTGTGTTCAAAATTTATTACATTTTTCCTACTTCAAGGTAAGTTGTCAATTAGCAAAGATTACAGAATTTGGAATTTGCTGTAGTGTATATTTCTAAAAGAACCTATTGCATTTTTTGGAGTATATATATTATACAGTGAATATTTGAAGTTGATATGATACCCATTTTTTCAAGGGCAGAAATACCTCACATTCCAAGTTGATGGTTTGACATTTCAGCTTCCATTCTTATAAACCTTTGGCAGTTTTTAGCTGTGCTATATACAGCATATGTGTGGGAGCCTAGGAGTTTCAGATTCCTGAGGGAAACAGAAGTTGCTGTGCTGTAGTTTCACGTAAGCCTTTGTTCTTCATGTATGATTTAGGATTTATATTTATAAATATTTTATATAAATAGAATAAAACTAATATAATTTAAAAAATTTAGTTGAAGATACTTGTTCTTGTGGTTTGATTTCTTTTAACAAATTTGAGAAAGTCGAAAAATACTGATTGATTTTTTATTGATTTTTTAAAAAGGCCTTAGATTGTGTCAATCAAGTCAAGCTGTGGAATGTGCTCAGGAAAATGGGAATCCTGAAATTTGATTATGTGATGGGGCACTGAAATGTCTGAAACTTCAAAGATGGGTCATGACTATCATTCATTCAGTGTCACTATAGCTCGGAACAATGAATGGTAATTAAGCAAATGGTATATGTATAAACCCATTGGAAAAGACCAGATGTTGGGAGTGAAAACAAAAGAAGAGGATGGCAGAGGATGAGATAGTTAAAATGGTGTCATTGACATCATGAACATGAATTTGGGCAAACTCCAGGAGACTAGGGCCTGATGTGCTGTGATCCATGGGTTCATAAAGAGTTGGACGTGATTTAGTGACTGAACAACAACAACCTGTATAAACCTTCTAGTTAGGTTTAGTCTGCCACATTGCATAAAATATGGTGGTTAATTTATGTTGTCTAATCAGAATCTGTCTGTCCTATATAGTACTTAACTTTATTGCCCCAACCTCTGCCAATATGGTGTTAAATTGTTTTTCCCAGGACAGGAAATTATTACATTCTCCGTTATACTCCTGCGAGAGTCCAGGACAGGGACAGGAAAAACTCTGCCTCCTTCGTTTTGGGACTGTGTCTGCCAAGCTGTTTAGACCCACTTCTGTTGCCATGATTACCCAGCTTTCAACTCAGTCCCTTGTCGGAGCTGGATGTGTCTGAGCTCTCACAGAGCATAACAAGGAATTCAAACCTTGATTCAAACTTCTGGTCAGTTTATCAGCGTTAGACCTTGAATCCTGCTCACAGGGACCCGGTAGAGCAAGCACAATGGTGAAAGGGGTTGGGAAGGGCCGGAGCTTCGGCTCCTGTCGCTGAAGGCACTCGAGCCGCCATCAAAGACATTGTAAGTGATCCTGGCAAGCCCAGGTGGCTGGCAATTGGGTCTTATTGCCTGTAGGCAAGCTAATTCCCAGATTAACGGCGCAAGGAACCCTGTCTCGCCAGAAAGCCTCGCTGCGGCTTTGCACCAATCAGCTGGCCATTTTTGGCAACAAATCAGCGCAAAGTACAGTTATTTACAGTCTCCTGCCCTTCGGTAAGGACTAATTTCAAGGCCTCACAATGGGATTGTTCCACTTGCCTGGCCATATTCAGGGGAGATGAAGATAGGGAAGCAGCCCAATTCAATCAGCTTCCTTGAGACAGTATAATTCAAAATGGTGGGCGCAAGAGACCTGTTGATCGAATCAAGCTGCAAAGAAGCCCTGTTCCCTACCGTAGCACTGGCCTCATCTACAAACAGGAGACGGGCCAATGCCCAATCAATAGCTCAGGAGGTGGCAGCCAAGATTAAAGCCAAGGCTGTCGCAAAGAAGAAAAAGATCAAAGCTGAGGAGAAAGTGGAGAAGAGAAGACATGAGGCCCTGGAAAAGCAGTTTGCCAAGGGCCTGGAACAAAGAGGGGAGGGGCCAACCGTTACCCCATTCTGGTGGTTTGCAGGACTTTCGCCATAATGTTGCCAGATCAAAATCAGAACCGGCTACATTCCAATTGCCATAGACTTGGTCTCCGGATGGGGCTGGTGAACCAAATTCCTCTATGACACAAAATCTTAATAGAACAGGCCCTAGCAACAGGCCTGCTGCTTGGGCAGAACCTTCTGCTTCTTGCTGGAATCAGCCAAATATAAGGCAGAGGCCACCAGTTGAGGCCACTTTTTCCCCAACTACTGCAGGCCTGGGGGTTACCCAGGACAGATGTCCCAGATCATATGAGAAACATGATCTCTGTAGCTATTAGGCAGGGGATTGTCAATGGTATTCAATAAATGTTGGGTCCTACTGGGTTAGCACCTGGACTATTCAGAGCCCCTGTGCAAGCCTTGCCTCAGGAGGGACTTCCACTTGGGAGCGTGGTTATACTAGAGCCCCTGTGCAGGCCTTAAACCCTTCCTACAATGAATGGCTGGAATACCAGGAGACATGTTCCATGGGTCAATCCACAGCCATTCTTCTGGTTCTGAAGAGGAGGAAGGGGAAGTAAGGGATTCTAATTTGTCTGAAGATGAAGGTGTGAAGCCTGAACAACCAGTGTTCATGGGTTTATTTAAGCCCACATTGTTTAAATCTCTTTGTATAAGGCCAAAAACACTGCCCATCTAGCCCCAGATGAGGCTGCTACTATATCACCTCCCCCAGACTTGCAGTCCCAGGGAGACTCCTTTTTCCTGCAGCCTACTATACAAAAAGAGGTGTTACCATCGCCCAAACTTTTTCTTGATTTGGTGCTTAAATAATGCACCTCTCCAGGCACTGGTCCTAGCCCTACCAACCACGACAAGAGTTTTATAATGTGGGCCCAGATTTGGCCAAGGCCTTACAAATGCCCACTGTAGATCCCCCTGTAGCTATTTCAGCATCGACTTCAGGAACTCCTACAGAGCCAAAGGATGTGCTGAAAGGGGATGACAAGTGGTCTGAGCAGACCCTGCAGAGGACTTATCAGGTGGCTACCTGGGTGGTCCAGGCCTCGACCGGGGCTTCGTTCTTCACACGGGCTTCGCTCCACTGGCTAAGACAATTACAAGAGTGCATACTGGGAGGGGATATCCGAGCGTACCAAGATTTAAATAAAGTCATTGTTTCCACTGAATTCACGGCAGATGCAACACTTAATTCTGCAAAGTTTGCTACCAAAGCAATGGCATCCTCAATGACAGCACGGAGATTGTTATGGCTCTGCAGCTGGCAGGTGGACTCTAAGAGGAAATGGAAGGTCGCTTCAGCCCTGCTCAAGGGGGACAAGCTCTTCAGAGATTCTCTGGAGCCCTTCCTGGTAGAGACCAGGGACAAGAGGGAGATACTTCCTTCCCTCTTCAAAAGATCTGAGACTACACTGTCTCCATACTTTCGTCCCTCTTCCTTTAGACAAGATTCTGGTTCCAGATTTTTATGCATTCAGAGGGCCTTTCCAGCCTGATAAGAGCAGCAGCCAGAGAGTTCAGGTAGACAGCTACCACCATCTCAGGGCAAGTGGCCCTTTCGAGGTGGAGGGGGTCGTTCTTTCCAATGTTCCAAGTGACTGAATGTCTATCCCCCCCATCAGAGGCTGCCTGTCCATTTTTATTTCTTGATGGGAGAATATAACATCTGACACCTAGGTTTTGCAGACTGTGAGGTCAGGCCTTCACCTCGAATTCCTCTCCTCTCCTCCAAGGTTCTTTATATGCTGTCCCGTCTCTCGGGACAATGCCAGGAGGGTCCTCATGGAAACCACCACTCAACACTTAGTGGATATCCAAGCTATCCATGCAGCAGCAGAGGATCAGCAAGAGCAGGGATTCTATTCCCGGCTATTTGTCATCCCAAAGACCTCAGGAGGATTGGAGAGCAATCCTGGACCTCAAACATCTGAACAACTATATCTTTTACCGGCGTTTCAAAATGCAGTCACTCCAGACCATCCTAGAGAGTGTTCGGGAGGGCGACTTCCTCATGTCAATAGATCTGATGGAGGCTTACCTCCATGTGCCAATTTGGCCTTACCATTACAAATTTCTCTGGTTCCATTACAATCGACAGCATTACCAGTATCGGGCCCTGCCATTCTGGCTTTCTTCAGCCCCCAGGGTATTTACAAAAATACTAGCTGCTCTGGCAGTCCTTGTATATCCATCCTCCCATGGGCTTGATTCCATGCCTGGTCATCAACAATGGTTCCTTCCCTATCAGATGTCAGGCAGGAGCCATTCATCAATCAAGATCCTGGTCCCTCTTTCGGTTATCTGATTCTTCCGGTAGTGGCAGCCCCAAGCCATCAGCAGGGAACAACTTTTCAAGGAGTCCAGCCGCATGGTTATCACCACCGATGCCAGCCTTTATGGTTGGGGAGCACATCTACAATCATAGATGGTGCAGTGTCAGTGGTCTCAGTTGGACTGCACTCGACCAATCAATTGGCTGGTGCTTAGAGCCATTCACTTGGCCCTTAGGCAGTTTTGGGACAGAGAACAGGGACTCATGTTCTAATATTGATGGACAATATGGCCGCCCAGGCCCACATCATCCGTCAAGGGGGAACCAGATCCAAGAATCTCATGCAGGAGGCAGAGAAGTTAGGTCTTTGGGCGGAGAGATACTTGCTATCCCTCAGGGTGCAACACATTTCGGGGGTCGACAACATACAAGCCAATTGGCTAAGTGGAGACAAAATAGACCACTCAGAATGGTGTCTCCATCTAGACTTATTTAGGTAGATGACAGATTTTTGGAACACTGGCAATGGACTTGTTTGCTTCTCCAATCAATGCCCAACTGCCCAGGTACTTCACCAGGTTCACCACACCGGGAGTGGAAGGGATCAGTGCCCTTCGGAGCTAGTGGCCACAGGGTCTCCTGTACGCCTTTCCACCTCTTTTCATTCCGGCTGTAATCAGGAAGATGTCAAAAAAGGTGGAGATTTTGCTCCTGGACTCCCATTGGCCCAGACACCCTGGTTCACGGATCTGGTGAACCTATCAAGGACAATCTTGGAGGTTTTCCCCCAACAAGATCTCCCTCAGCCAGGGGGCCCTGCTTCATCTGGAGCCCTAGTGGCTCCAGCTGGCCGTCTGGCAATTGAGAGGAGATCTTTATTGAAGGACAGTTTATCTTCCAAAGTAATTGCTATGATCCAGGCCTCTAGGAGACCATCGACTAACCGCATATATGATGCCACTTAGAGGACCTTTTGCCTATGGTGTACTAAGACTAAACATTCAGCCACTTCTTGCTTCTATAAGCGATGTTCTGGAGTTTCTCCAGGACGGACTGGACAGACAGACATGATATTCTTCTGATTAAAATCGGAATTCCGATTTTTTGGGGAATCGCCCCCCCTTTCCCCCCCTTCTTCTCCTCCTTCCCCTCCCCTCAGAGGCCCCAAGTCAGGAGTTGCTACCACTGGCGCGGCTCCATGCAGCTTCAGTCCTGCGTTGCCTCGGGAAGGGAAAGGCAAAAAGAAAGAGCCACAGCAGCGCTTTGCAACAGCAGCAGCGGCTCCCGGTTTTGCCTTTCCCTTCCCGAGGCAACACGGGACTGGAGCTGCGCAGAGCCACGCCAGCAGTAGCAACTCCTGACAGCTCCAGCCAGATACCTGAGCGGAGCCTGGGTGGTGCGAGCGGAGGCTGCTGAGCGGCAGGAAAAGGGAGCTGGGTAGCCACAGACCAGTCTCTGTGCAACACGCCACCGCCCGGCCCTGGCGAGGGAAAGCAGCGGGCGCTTCCCGGGCGGCGGCCTTGGCCCCACCACCAGGGAAATGGCTGCCCAGCTCTGGAGCTGATCCACACCTGACCAGCTGGAAAGGAAGGGTGTGTAACATTGGTGTTGTGTGTGTGATTTCTTGGCGCGCAGTGGGGGGTCTCTTTTGGCCGGCCCCGATTTTTTTTTCACAGGGGAATATCATGCCTGACAGAGGACTCTTGCCCAACACTCTTCGCAGGCAGGTGGTGGCTTTGTCCTCAGTTTTATCTGCTGATACTTTGGAATCTCTTTCCCACCATCCCTTGGTTCATAGATTCCTCAAGGGAGCTACAAACTTGCGACCCCTGTAGTCCACAGGTATCCTATAAGGGACCTATCAAAAGTCCTACAGACTGTTACGGGGATTCTCTTTGAGCCATTGAGATCCATTGGCCTGAGGTTCCTCACAATCAAGGTGGCCTTCTTGGTAGCTATCACGTCGGCTAGGAGGGTTTCAGAGCTGTTAGCACTCTCTGTTGGGGCAGACTTGTGCATTTTCTATCATAACAGGGTGGCTCTTTCTTTTTGCCTTTCCCTTCCCGAGGCAACGCAGGACTGAAGCTGCATGGAGCCGCGCCAGTGGTAGCAACTCCTGACTTGGGGCCTCTGAGGGGAGGGGAAGGAGGAGAAGAAGGGGGGGAAAGGGGGGGCGATTCCCCAAAAAATCGGAATTCCGATTTTAATCAGAAGAATATCATGTCTGTCTGTCCAGTCCGTCCTGGAGAAACTCCAGAACATCGCTTATAGAAGCAGTCTAATAAGAATGGGCGTCTCAGGTAAGCCAATACCCTTTCCTTGAATTTGGCTACTTTTACTTCATTAATACATTTTAAAGTAAATTGAATCACTGTATAAACATTGTCTGAATAAAGTATATTTTTCAGTTTTACACACCAAAATACTTCCTGAGAAAAGTCTATTGCTTATGTTGCAGTCCCCTCCTCCTATCTTATGTATGTATGTTAAAGATAAAGTAGCTAGAGGCTATGTACAATTAACTATGACTAGAAGATTTTGCTCCTAGTGACTTTTTAAGACTTCAAATGGGATTGTATGGTTCAAAATTGAGTTGACTCCCAATAATTATAAGTCTTTCTAAACCACATGTTCCTAGTCTTTTGCTTTGCATGAACCAGAGGTCATGAAAGGTAATATTTATGGGAACTGTAACAATCATATATCAGAATGCACCTCTGGAAAAATCTATTGAAACATTTAAATTAATCTGTAATCGGGGTGAGATGCCAGCGGTTCTGCCTGGTTCTGTAGAGCCGGTAGCTCTGAAGAGCAGCAGGCACAGAACTGGCCCACCCGCCTGCCTGGGCTCTTACCTGTCCTTTATTTCCTGCTTTTTCAACCTCAGCTGCTTTGGAGGCACAGCTGAGTTTGAAAAAGCAGGGAAAAAGAGGCTTTTCGAATGCTGTGCACCTGTGCCCAGCACATTTCAGCTGTCCGGACAGCACAGCCTAAGGTTATTTTACACGTGCATGTTGAGCGCACATGTGCACCAAGCCGCATGCGCACGCAAAACGTAATCACCTAACTGGCCGATTAAATCCCACCCCTGTCTGTAATGTGATATAAACGTGCATACAGAGCTGATGATTTTGGGGTAGATAAGAAAATGTTTGGTGCCTGATTGCCATTGGAAAAGAAGAAATTAAGCATTGTCAATTGAACTCTTATTATAAAATCCATATGATATTCATGTCAGTTTGCAAATCTGGTTATCAATTTTATAACATCTGGAAAGATTGCTATAATATTTTGATCATTTCAATGCTTTGTATATTCTCAGTGATCTAGACTTAACTGGAAACAGCTTTGCAATTCAAAATATATTATAAGCATTGTTCCTATATTTTAGCAAGGTATCCTTCCTAAGATGGTGGCATGTCATAGAATAACAGAGTTCTTCTGGAGACAATTTCAGATAATTCTATTTGTATTCAGAATTATTCAAAACCATTGCCTTCCTGATGATTTGGACTCCACTCACAGAGTTTCTTGCTACTGGCCTTCTGGCTGCATTTGATGGAAAGTGAAGCACAAAAAATTATACTGTATTTAGTTTTCAAATGTGAATCCACGTACTCCTGGCAAAGCCAGCTCTTGCATTTTACATTATTGCATAATAATAAGATAACATAAAACAAATAGACCCTAATCATGTTTAAATCAGTCAGTCAATAAATAACAATAAAAGTAATCATATAACAATTTAATATAGCTATTCATAAAAGTAGTTCGGGGAACACTAGTTATAAAATATTTCAGATTACATTTTGAAGGTACTGCAAGAGGAAAATGATGTTTGTAATAATCTTATCACATTCATGGAACCCTTCCAGGATGTTGGAGATCAGCAGATGCCCAGCAGATGCATTTACATACAACTTCATCCAGCTCTTTAAACCAAGCATGTCTTTTTCAAGGCCAAGAGGACTTCAAGGAATTGGCCAAAATTATGTGAACATAGAGCTCCTAACCCCATACTCAAAATACCTATTAACCCAAAATGCTGTATGCTAAATGCTAAATGCTATACTCTGTGTAGAGTAGGGGTGGGCAAACTATGGCCCATGGGCCACATCCGGCCAGTTGGTCTGTCCAATCCGGCCCGCCCCTGAAAAAAAATCGCTGGGCGTGGCGTATTGCCCTTTGCCCCATGGCCCCCAAAGCTGCAAAACAGTGCGGAGCGATCTAGAGGTAGGAAAGAAAAGAACTTTGCAAAGTCCTCGGCTGGGAGTTCGAAATCACCTTCGAGTGTGACCTTTCCGAAGGTGAGTCCCTGCTGATCCCCCTTTTTTTTCTGGGGCTTCCAGGCTTAAACTTTGCAAAGGCAAAGCTTGCAGGCGGGAGTGTTTTCCCGCTGAGGAGCGGGAAGGGTTCCGCCCGGCGGGTGGGGCGGGCTGCTTGGAGCCACCTAAAGCTAGGCCACTGCTGGAGGAGCCTTGCCCTGCCTTGGTTCCCTGTTTCCTGGCTCGGCGGTCCTGCTCGGGCGGCACTTTAAAAGCCTGCTCCCAGCACCTGAGCAACTTCCCAGCAACTTTTGGCTTCCTTTTAACTCGCAGGCACTCACGGCTGGCCCCGAGCCGCGTGGCAGAGGGGAAGCCTGGCGGGCGGGCGGGCAGGTGGGCTGCTTGGAGAAGGCAGCCTGGCGGCGTTCCGGGCTTCTCCTCCGCCATGCGGCTCAGGCAAGGTGTGAGTGCCCGTGAGTTAAAACAAAGCTGAAAGTTGCTGGGAAGTTGCTCGGTTTTCCGGGGCTTCAAGGGCTTTGCAAAGGCAAAGTTTGCAGGCTGGAGCGTCTTCCCGCCGAGGAGCGGGAAGGGTTCTGCCCGGCGGATGGGGTGGGCTGCTTGGAGCGGGCTGCCGTGCGGCTCGGGGCGAGGCGCGAGCGCCCGTGAGTTAAAATGAAGCCAAAAGTTGCTGGGAAGTTGCTCGGTTTTCCGGGGCTTCCAGGGCTTTGCAAAGGCAAAGTTTGCAGGCTGGAGCGTCTTCCCGCCAAGAAGTGGGAAGGGTTCCGCCCAGCGGGCGGGTTGGGCTGCTTAAACTTTGCTTGGGTGGCACTTTAAAAGCCTGCTCACAGCACCCGAGCAACTTCCCAGCAACTTTCGGCTTCCTTTTAACTCACGGGCGCTCGCGCCTGGCCCCGAGCCGTGAGGCGGAAGAGAAGCCCAGCAGATGGGCAGGCAGGCTGCTTGGAGGAGGCTCTGGCCTTCCCCTCCACCAGGCACGAGCGCCTGCGAGGTAAAACGAAGCCAAAAGTTGCTGGATTTCCACCAGAGCACCAGAGCAACTTCCCAGCAACTTTTAACTTGGGGGCGCTTGCGCCTCACCCTGAGCCGCCTGGCAGCCCACTCCAAGCAGCCCGTCCTGCCTGCCGGGCGGAACCCTTCCCACTCCTTGGCAGGAAGATGCTCCCGCCTGCAGACTTTGCCTTTGCAAAGCCCTGGAAGCCTTGGAAACCCGAGCAACTTCCCAGCAACTTTTGGCTTCGTTTTAACTCACAGGCACTCGCGCCTGGCCCCAAGCCACATGACGGAGGGGAAGCCGGGCAGGCAGGCGTCCGGGCTGCTTGGAGGAGGCAACCCGGTGGTGCTCTGGCAGCAGCAACAGGCAATTCCGCCCGGGCTCCGCTCAGGTGTCCGGTTGGGGCTGTCAGGAGTTGCTACCGCCGGCGCAGCTCCGCGCGGCTCCAGTCCCACGTTGCCTTGGGAAGGAAAAGGCAAAACCAGGAGCTGCTGAGCCTGAGCCTCCGGTGCTGCTGCTGCCATTGCAAAGCACCGCCGTGGCTCTTCCTTTTTGCCTTTCCCTTCCCGAGGCAACATGGGACTGGAGCCGCGCCGGCTGTAGCAACTCCTGACTCAGGGGGCCTCCAAGGGGAGGGGAAGGAGGAGAAGGGGGGGAAAGGGGGGGCGATTCCCCAAAAATCTTGTGCTGACCCAGCCCGTCTGTCAAATTTTAAAAGTCAATGCGACCCCCAAGCCAAAAAGTTTGCCCACCCCTGGTGTAGAGGCTGGATAAGTTTTATAGTCTTCCAAATGTCCTATGTGTGGACCGTCCACAGGATCTGATGCCAGAGGCAAAGTACTCACTGACTTCTACTGGCATCAAATACTTCTACATTGTAGAATACCCTTCCCGTAAACATTTTCTGTGCCTATTGAATTCTTCACTTCAGAAAATTGGGTGATTCCAACAGTGCTGCTATTATTGTTTAATATTTTTTGGGGGGGATGGATTATTATGTTAGTTATTGCTATTTGATGCTTAATCTTACCTTGAATTTATATATAATAAATAAAACTAGCATTTTGGCCTGTTGTTCAAACATTTCAAGATTTTAGAATAACTTGCTTTCTATTTTTTTTTTTTTTTGTACACTTTAATTTTCACATGTTTTAGGTATCTAATAACAAGGGACATCAAATCTGATTAGAGAGACCATAATAACTTTATTCACACATTACATTAAGCCATAATAAGATTTGTCTGTTTTGGCTTAGTATAATTTGTGAAATCAGCTACATAAGGTATGATCAACAACCCAATAGTACAGGGGTCTCCAACCTTGGCTCCTGGAAGCCTGGCGGACTTCAACTCCCAGAGTTGAATTCTGGGAGTTGAAGTCCACCAGGCTTCCAGGGGCCAAGGTTGGAGACCCCTGCATTAGTAGAATGGTCCGGCTAGACTAGGCTAGGCTACAACTAGGTTAGGCTATGCGAAGGCATTGTAATCTTCCTTTAAATCAGTTTCAGTCTCTGTTTATGTCACTTTGGCATAATTTAAAGAGTTTACCCCTTGGAATTAAAGGGAGACTTTAGTTAAATATGGATTTTCCCATTGTTATACAGTATTTTATCAATGGCAATGTTTTTCCGTCTTGGCAACCTTAAGACATTGGCTGAGGAATTCTGTGATTTGAAGTCAAGACATCTTAAAATTGCCAAAGTTGAGAAACATTGATCTATAATAATTTAACACAATATAAAAATTTTTTTCCTTCACATTTTCAAAGAGTCTTGTAATATAAGAATCAGTTTTTCTGTTCAACCACTTGAGTCTGAAGCAATCTAGCTTTAGGATTGCAGTCGTTCCTAAAGTTCAAGTTTCTTTCTTTTGCACATTTGTTATATTCAGAGGTGGGTTTTTTTTTTGTTTTTTTTGTCAGAATGGAAATTGTGCAGGGGGGGGACATTACTTGTGGTTGGGTTCCCTTACCGCAGGTTCCGTTCTCATGTGTATTCCTGGTTTTGTGGTTCATAAAAAAAGGAAACAACAGCGCTGTTGAAATTATTCAGAAGATTCTGTGGACATTTGATGTAGCAACCATTGGTAAGTACAGAGAAAGGACATTTTGCATCACAACCATTTTGAAGTTTGTTACAAACATTAAGGAAAGTGTTTAAAACATTTATTCGCAAGTTATTGCTATGGAAGTAATGGAACTATTGCAAAGATTAGAGAAATGTACATGTAAAATTTGCATTTACCTAGCCATTACATAGAGAAAAAACGCTGTTTTAGATTTTAAGGCTTGGCTATAGTGCAGGGTTTTGTTTATGTCTTATGAAACTTCTTCAAATGTACAAAATGTGAGGCAGTTTCTCATTTTCAACCAGAGTATCCATATAACAATCGTAAGGGAAAATGCCAGTTAATTTGAAATACATTATAATAGATAATCATTCTCCATCTCACAATCTGATTGATTTAAAGTATTTATATAGCCATCCATGTCATGACAGGAACTCTGGGTTGTGGACAGAGTATTAAAAAGAAAAGATAATGCAAAAATTAACTTAATAATAATAAAAAAGAAAGTCTTCTCTTTTTTTACCTTGCTGACCATCTCCATTTTACATGCTTGTGATTTCACAGCTCTACTGTCACTCGAGTTTTCATATAAGATCTATTTTTGCTTGCTTAAATATATCCACCTGTAAATTCTTATATGATGCAAATTATTTCATTTTAGTTTCTTTCTGTGGAAAGGAAGGAAGGAGAGCTCAAAAATTCCCTATTAATTCCGGCAAGAATTTCCAGAATTTCTCTGAGAGAATGCTGGGTGGGAAATCATTCAGTAAGTTTTAAACCTGAATTGGAATTTGAACAACTATATCATCTCAACCATAACATCTAACTCCTAATAGATTTGACTTGACTGATACAGCATCCTCCTGGGAGTCACTGTCTAAATGGCAGGGTGGGAAACCTAGTTCTTTTGGTACTAGGTACTAGTTTGGTATTTTGGTATTAACTGCAAAATTCTAGAATTCATTGCTGTTCTTTAATATGAGTGCCCATGTACTTTATTCACTTTCATACTTCAAATTTTATTATTCTATTCATTTGGATAAAGTTGATATCCAAAGTGATTGCTTGTAGTGATATTTATATTTGTTCAGTTTTTTTGCTGCGGTGATCCAGTTGGGGTTAAGATATTTTTGTTATCCATCTCTTCATCATGTGAGAGTCTATCCAATTGGGCATATGTAATTATACGGTCATCACTGTATCGCACTTGTGTCAAATTGATGTCAGATGAATGTACAATGCATTCCACCAATTTATATATCCATGTTAATGCAATTATTATAACATTTTTGAAGTTAGTTTGTCATCAGGTTTCTTCTGATAAAAACTTTAGCATTCATCTTTCACTGCATGTTGTAGCTTTTGATGGTTGTTGAGAATAACACAAATTGTACAGTATTAGTTGCTGATTTTCCCACTTGACAAGCTGCACTAGGAAAGTCCCTCTATTTGAAATATTCTCTAATAATTTCTGTTAGACTAGAAATATATTCTGACCTACTGTGTAGCAACTTTTTGTGTTCTTTGAATAAGAAAAAGAAATGCAGAAGATTTTTCCAAACAAAAGTTAAGGTATAAAAATTGAAAATAGAAAATAGAAAAATCTTAGAGCAATGTGCAAAAGAGAAATTGACAATCATTTAGGTTAAAGCTGCTAAAAAAATGAACAGCTCAAAAAAGAGACAGATTTAAACAATGTGTAGATAATTACAATTGGGAAACATTTTTTCCCCTACAATGTCATCATCTTTTCTCTGTGTCTTTCCTCCTTTTGGGTCTTTGGGGGGGGGGGGAAGTTTGTTATATTGTAGATTAGATTGCCATTTAAGAAAGGAACAGAGAGACTTCTTAAGGGTCTTTTGAATAAAGAACTTGAGTCAGGGCATTTGTCACCAGGGTTGTGTGTGTGTTCATGTAGGTGACCATTGTTTTCCCCAAAGAAAACAGCCTTTTGATGCTTTTTTTAAGTTGTGAAAAAATAGCAACGAAGTCTGTCAAGAGAATAGACCTCCAGTGCTTTGAAAGTGATGTATGTAGAAAACTGGTCCAAATTCAAGGGAGACCTAGTGTAATAACAAGAAAAGAACTTCTAGGAGTTGATTCATTCTTTAACATTTTAGAAACAGTGTAAAATGTGTAAACACTTTGTGCTGTATTTGAAAATGATGCATAGTGACTTCTGCAACAGAACAAAGAAATCAAGTTTAAGAATTAAATAAATCAGAAATACAAAAGCTAAAATTTGTCTTTGAAGAAAATATATTTCAAAAGGAGGATACTGGAAGTCATCTAGAATTTTGAATGCCTCTGTACTTTTCTGTGTCATGCTATGACATAATGTCGCTGCTTTGCCTTTGATCTAACTTGTTGCACTAACCCACCCATGAATAGTTTTAAATTGTATTATATAGTTTGTTATATGAAACCATTCAACTAGAGTTCATTCAGTAGATGACTAACCATAGCTCAATGGATGTCCTTGATGTTCTCTGAGCTGGTTATTTGCGTATAGGCTTTTCATTATCTGATTGGTTGAAGACCATATTGGAAAAAAAACTCTTGGTCTAGTTGGCTGGCAAAACTGACTAAAATGGCAGATCACATCTCCATAGATCAGATTTTGATTACTGTTTGGTGGGAAGAAATAAAATTAATTGCCTTCATATCCTATTTGTGGGCCTCAATTTTTTTTTTTAAAAAAAAGAGGCTCCCAACCAAATAAAATTACATATAGTCATCATTTTATTGTTCTAATCAGTATCATAAATGTTATTATTAAGCAACCCAGTTGTAAGTCGAAAAACCACAACTGCACCACTTAGTGGCAGCAGTATTGATTGCCTTCATTAAACAAAGATCACATAGGCCATTAAGCGAGGATCTCATGTGTCTTCTGATTTCCTCCTAGTTTCCTCATTGACTTTGCTTGTGGGAAGCCAGCAGGGAAAGTTGCATATCACAATCATGACTGCTGGATGCTAGGAAAACCATAAGTACAAGGTCAAATTTTAACTAACACTTGTTCAGCACTGTCATAAGTTTGAACAATCATCAAACAAGTGGCTATTAAACAAGAACTGTTACCAAATATTCACTAGCTTTCTAAACATTCATATTAGATTTCTTCAATGAGAATGTGATTAAGAAAGAACTTGAGAAAACATTGATTGCCATAAGTCGATCATGGTAAATTTGTTTGATATTGACTTCCCAACTTATGCACAAACCATAAATTGCATGCTGTTTATACATGAAGGTTTACATCTAGATTGCAAGTTATATCTCAGGTTGCAATCTCTTCTGTGCAGTTTAACAATATTAAGTTATGAGGCAGTAATATATGATTATATATCTGATACATGTGTGAACATTCAAACTTTACAGAATTTGTTGGGTGAAATACTCCTAATTTAAAAGAAACAGCAAATTAATACAACCAGGTTTTCTCTTTTTAACAATGTGCTAATTATGTAACACAGTTCTTTAGAGTCTTTTAGAAATGGATTAACAGTGAAATTGATTCATTCTTCATTCTGAATCCTTGGGTTTATATTCTTAGCCTTAGAGGAAATAAGTCACTTCAAGTCTCAAAAGTTACAAAAAAGGGGGAAAGAAAGCAGAAACTACCATATGTATGTAAATGAGGCTGCTCTAATAGTGCAGATGAGGAAGTTGTTACAGCCAACAGCAGAGAAGCTCATGCAAGGAAGTAGATCTGTTGGCAGTATTGAAAGCAACCCTAACATTCAGTAGCTGTTCAGCTTACTCATGATCATGATGCATTTGGAAGAAGATCTATTTGTGCTTGATGAAGCGGATGATACCATCTGTGAAGGTAAATTACATTCTATAACACTTTTTTTTAGCTCTTACATGCTGGTTGTAGGTTAATGGCACATTACTGATTTCTTAAAAGTCCAAATCTTGAGTATAAGAAAGCTAAGGATAAACCTTTCACAATGATAAGTTGTCTAGGTTAAATAAAGTGCTAGAAGAATATGCAAAACAATAAATTAGATTTATAATAAGTAGAGATATGAGTTCTAAAAGTATTTTTGCAAAGAAGTTTTCACTCAGAAGTAGGACTCAATAGGGGAGTTACTCTCTATTAAATCTACACAAGATTGCAGCTTAATTTGTAATCCAAATTCAAATATAGTTACATTCCATAGTAATTATATTAACCTGAGCTATCTGTGATTGCAATCAACAAACTATTCCAGCAACTGTAGTTGTAACTCTTGCACTAATACAGTTTTTATTTTCAGCAGACAGGTAAAAAAATTGCAATACTGGTAGTTTCAGTACAGTTATCATGTATCTTCAGTTTCAGAATGAAAGACATCAATTTTCAGATAATTTTTTTTTAAAAAAAGACATGGATATAGTATTGATAGTTTATCAGCTTTTGTTCTCTGAATTGTCAACATATATAAAATTTAATGTTCACTTCCCAATTGAAATTTTAACTTGGTCATAAGCAGTTTGTGGGGGTCAACAATCATACTGGTATCTTTTAACATCAGTTCCTCATTTATTTTATTGAGCTCATACGAATCAACTACCTTGTTTGTATATTTCCCCTTAGAGAAAAAAATGGATGTTAAACATTTGTGTTAGATCAGAGGTCTCATTCTCGCGGCCCGCGGGCCAATTGAGGCCCGCAGAACGATATCCTGTGGCCCCCACCGTGATATGAAAGTATAATATTAGTGTATAATATAAATATAAAGTATAATATAAAATATAATATTATGCGGCCCAGCCTCACCCAGACTCTGCCTCCAGCGGCCCCAGGTAGATTGTGTTTGAGACCCCTGTGTTAGATAAATTAAGTTTAATTAAATTTAAAATGCATTTTAATTCAAAAAGTGACATCCTGGAAACTTTTACAAAAAGCAAAATTGTATGAAGCATATGAGTGAACAAAGCAAGTGCAGGAATAATGCAGTTGTGGGTTTCCCAGACTTTCAAAAGAACATGCATTAAAAAGTGGCAAAGAGTGTTTAGACTGCTGCAGTGTTTTGTTCAAGTATGTTAGAAAGTCAGAGGCAATATGCACATTATTTTCATGTCTTCATTGATGAATATTACAATCAGCAGGACAATTTTACACCTCCTTTAGCACTGAACTTCTGGGCTCTTAATAGCAAACCTACTAGAAGGCCAAGGGGTGTCAACTGGAATAATGAGCATGGATGGAGCTTTCTATTTACAATATGTTTATAATAATAATAAAGATAACATATTTATAAAATATGTACAGTATATTACTTCACTGTACAGGTTGGACTTTGGTTAACAATAGTAGTTGGGACCAGAATTTCCATTTCTAAACAATGCAGTCATAAAGTGAAATGTCACATAACTACATCACTTAGGGCAGCGGTCCCCAACCTTTCCAGCTTGGCGACCTAGCCTGGTGCAGCAGGGTGTGTGTGAGTGGTAGGCACATACACATGCGCATAGCTCCATTGTTGCGAGTGGCAGCTGGGCATGGCCTCCACTCACGCCAATGGAGCTTCAAGTGCAAGCAGACATTTGCTCACAAGCACAAATGCTCTCCGCTTAAATGCTCTCTGCTCATGCAAGTGGAGCTTCGTGTGTCAGCACAAGGACCCACTGCTCCCATGAGTAGCACTTTGTGCACACACTTGCCTGCCACTTGCGTGAGTGGAACTTCACTCACACATGCACACACTTGCCCATCTCACATGCAGACCAGTTTCGAACAGGTCATGGCCCGGTAGTGGGCCACGGCATTGGGGTTGGGGACCCCTGACTTAGGGACAGCAATTCTGGCAATCCTGGTTTCTGCTGTTAACCAAATCCCATCTGATTATTAGGTGAGGACTCATCTTGATGGAAGCCATTCCTGGGTAGTTCTCTCCCGCCCCAAGCCTCAGACTGCCTCCTTTGCATCTCCATTCCCCCCATCTCTGCCCTTTTGGCCACACCGTACTCAGCTGCCTTTGCCAGCCCTGGTCTCTCCACCTGATTTTTGCCATCATTTTCCTCCTGTTGCTGACAAGGGGCACCTTTGCAAGGCAATTTCTGGATGTGCCAGGCCTTCTTTTTGAAGCTGCATGCGCCTTTATCCAAAGATCCATTGAAGATCCATTGTGTGTGATCTTCAAACAGCAGCAAATGGCAGAGATGCAAATACTTGCACATCAGGAGTTAAAGAAACTGCAGAAGATAACTTGCTGAATTTATTTACTTTGACAGAATGAGGTTATTAAATAATGTTCTACTTTTAAGAGCAGTATATTTTAATTCTTATTGTAAGCACTTCTGTATTTTTCTGCTATCATGTAAGTAATTTGCACCTTTTCAACTCAGAGCACCTTCCATATCCATGAAACTGTGTTGACAAAATTTGCATTTACTCCTTCTTCAAAGCATCAGATTTTTATATACATTATTTTACTTTTTTTTTTTGAAACAAATGTTATTAATTTTTTAAAAAAAACAACCCATTAAACATTAAACACATAAAATCTCTTTCCGTTATAAACTTTTACAAGACAGATAAGACATTATTTTATTTTATACAACATAATTCTAATACATCCTATTTCCACTTAAATATCTTTTAGCAGATTTCTCATTATTTCTCTTTACTCTTATTCAATTACGTTTCTTTTCTATATTTATCCATTTTATAATTCATGTTTCCCTCTGTTTTGTTTATAATTATCCTCATCTAGCTTTCCTCCAAGGTTTTATTAAATCTCAAACAAACATAAACACACAAAACACAAAAACATAAAACTTCTTTTTAGAAAGTAGCTTGGCCCCGGATTAGCTCTCTTTATATGGACTTCAATTAAATTTATGCTCATCTTATATACCATTTCCTATCTTATTTACCATTCTATATCTTCATTATAACTTCTCTCCGCTTTCCACTCTTCTTAATTATATTTTATTTATTTCATCTTAATTTATATCATTATACTTGTATCTTTTGTCCATTCTTTTCCAATTACCCATTTATCTCATTCCCTATAGTAGGAAAAAAAAAAAAAAGGATTTCTCCTGAAATCACTAATCGAAATATGATGCCTTTCCATCGCTCCCCTAAATTAACATTTAAGGTAACACCTGGTTCCCCATCTGATTCTGCTTAGTACATTCTATCTACTAATTTTTAAAAGAAAAAGAAAATAATAAATCTATAAAGTAATTAAATACATAATTAAACATTACATCTTATAACATTCCAATAATCTATTTCAAAGTCAAATGCTGCCATAATAAATTTATACTAACATAGTCAATTAAACTATACTTTAAGTATTTTAAACATTCCTTTTAATAATTTATTAAATCTTAAAATCTATCATTGTTAAACATTTAATATTTTAATCTTTACTTAATTCTTATAAAATTCTAATTTTCTATTTCTAATACAAATACTACAATACTATCTTATGTACTTTGCAGAATCCTTTTAAGAAAAATTTTACATTACCCTTTATCCCTAAAAAAAAATTTCTTTTTCCCATCTTGTTTCATACCTTTGTGGCTTTTCCCCCCCTTTTCCCTTCCTTTTTTATCCCACCTGGTCTTTTTACCCCCCCCCTTCTCCAAACCTCCGCCTTTTTAGCTTCCCCTCTCTGTTGTATTTCTCTTTTCTTTTGCTTTCTAATATTATATTGATTTTGCATCTTATTTTTCTCTTTCTTGGATGTTTTTTTAAGTCTTAAGTCCTTTTTCCTTCCTCTCTTTCTCTTTCCTTTCTTAATCAACTTTTTGGATTCATTAAAGATGGCTTCTCCTTCTTCTTCTTCTTCCTCTGCTTCCTCCTTCAATTGTTGTATTTGCTGGTAAGTAGCAAGCACCATTTCTAAAAAGCAAATAGTTTCTCTCCAAATGTCCTTGCCTTCTTTCTTTATTTTTCCATATTCCTCTCTTAGTTCATCAACAGATAAAGCCATTATAAACCTTTTCTTCTTTTCTCTTCTTCTTCTTAAGACAACCAAGATATTTCAAAGCTTAGAACAATTTCCCAAAATCCCAAAGTCATCAAACAGTCCAAACAGAGCACAAGATTCTTCCCTTCACACTTTTTCTTCCTGGGGTAATATCAATTGGAAAGGGAAGAAAAAGCCCAATCTGTATTTAAAAGTCTTATTGCAATTAACTTCCAATCTCCAAGTCTTCCAGGCATCTCCTCCAACAAAATATTAATATAAATTTCTCCTTTGTCCTCTCCATCCCCACTTGTCACAAAGAGCTTTAAATTTTTACCTTCTATAAAAAAGCAGACTTTTCAATGTCCATTTGTTGATTCCATAGGGAAGGAGAGTAAGCTTTCTCTTTCAACACTTTCACTCGCTGCTTATAAATCTCTTCTGGAAACAAAGTATCATTCAACAATCAAGGTTTTCAGGATATTAAATGCATCTTATGCTCCCGGTTCAACCAAAAAACTTTTGCTTCAAAACTTTCTCTTCCTCCAGCACACTCTTGTCCAGCTGCCGGCTTCTTTGTGGCGGCCATTGCTGACTGCCACTCCACCGCCTTGAGAAAAGGGGGTTATGCCGGATGGGGAGGGGGTCTGCGAAACCCTCAAACTCCTGTCCGGATCCCCCCTATCTTCGGCTGCCTCTATGGGGCAGCCTTATCCTCCAGACCCATCAGGATCGGAGGCACCAAGACAGCTAGCGCAGCAGGGATCGCGCAGGATCGCGAAACCCACCGCCGCCGAAGCCTGGCAAACTGGAAGTCCTACATTATTTTACTTTTTGTAGCTGGAAGTTTTGTGGAGATACTATTCTTCAATATAATATACTACAGGTGAAACTCAAAAAATTAGAATATCGTGCAAAAGTTCATTTATTTCAGTAATGCAACTTAAAAGGTGAAACTAATATATGAGATAGACTCATTACATGCAAAGCAAGATAGTTCAAGCCGTGATTTGTCATAATTGAGATGATTATGGCTTATAGCTCATGAAAACCCCAAATCCACAATCTCAGAAAATTAGAATATTGTGAAAAGGTTCAATATTCTTGGTTCAAAGTGACCCACTCTTATCAGCTAATTAAGCCATAACACCTACAAAGGTTTCCTGAGCCTTTAAATGGTCTCTCAGTCTGGTTCAGTAGGAATCACAATCATGGGAAAGACTGCTGATCTGACAGTTGTGCAGAAAACCATCATTGACACCCTCCATAAGGAGGTAACGTCTCAAAAGGTAATTGCAAAAGAAGTTGGATGTTCCCAAAGTGCTGTGGAAGGGAAAAGTGTGGAAGAAAAAGGTGCACAAGCAGCAGGGATGACCGCAGCCTGGAGAGGATTGTCAGGAAAAGGCCATTCAAAAGGGTTGGGGACTTTCACAAGGAGTGGACTGAGGCTGGAGTCAATGCATCAAGAGCCACCACACACAGACGGATCTTGGACATGGGCTTCAAATGTCATAATCCTCTTGTCAAGCTGCTCCTGAATAACAAACAATGTCAGAAGCATCTTACCTGGGCTAAAGAAAAACAGAACTGGTCTGTTGCTCATGGTCCAAAGTCCTCTTTTCTGATGAGAGCAACTTTTGCATCTCATTTGGAAACCAAGGACCCAGAGTCTGGAGGAAGAATGGACGGGCACACACTGCAAGATGCTTGAAGTCCACAGTCTGTGTTGATTTGGGGAGCCAAGCCATCTGCTGGTGTTGGTCCACTGTGCTTCATTAAGTCCAGGGTCAATGCAGCCGTCTACCAGGCGATTTTGGAGCACTTCATGCTTTCTTCCACAGACAAGCTTTATGGGGATGCTGACTTCATTTTCCAGCAGGACTTGGCACCTGCCTACATTGCCAGAAGCACCAAAACCTGGTTCAATGACCGTTTTACTATGCTTTGATTGGCCAGCAAACTCACCTGACCTGGACCCCAAAGAGAATCTATGGGGCATTGCCAAGAGAAAGATGAGAGACATGAGACCAAACAATGCAGAAGAGCTGAAGGCCGCTATTGAAGCATCCTGGTCTTCCATAACACCTCAGCAGTGCCACAGGCTGATAGCTTCCATGCCACGCCACACTGAGGCAGTAATTGCTGCAAAAGGGACCCAAACCAAGCACTGAGTACATCTGCATGCTTATACTTTTCAGAGGATATTATTCTATGTACAATCCTTGTTTTATTGATAGCATGTACTATTCTAATTTTCTGAGAATGTGGATTTGGGGTTTTCATGAGCTGTAAGCTAGAATCATCTCAATTATGACAAATCACGGCTTGAATTATCTTGCTTTGCATGTAATTAGTCTATCTCATATATTAGTTTTTAAGTTGCATTACTGAAATAAATGAACTTTTGTACAATATTCTAATTTTTCGAGTTTCACCTATAGTTCAATGTAGTGTTGTAATACAGCTACTTTATGTTTTTCACTGAATATATTTAAACAAATACTGAGTGTGCAGTTTGTTATTAACCCAAAGGTTCCAATAATTTGTTTGATAGAAATAATTCATGCCTTTGAAAATTAATGTAAATAAGTTTTCAGTATTTCTTCACTAGAATTACAGAAACGTGCAAATTAAAAAACAATACAGTTTTCTTCCTCCCTACCAGGATTTTGTGGTGAACGTGTTAACCAAACTGCTGCTTGCAGAATAAAGCATCTGATTCATTTTGCTATTCCTAAAGCTCATCCCATTAACCAAAATAAACAACCACATTTGTATGTGAACCAATTTACAATATTGATGAGTACTGTTTTCAAGAGGGAGATGAAGAGTAACAGGCAGAGAATAATAGAAAGGTATAAAAATGGAAAAGGTCCCAGGAAAGGAAGCTCAGAAGAGGGTTTGGCTCAAGAGAGTGACTAGAAACAAACATAACAATGTATAGAAATAACACTATCAATATTCAACCAGTTAAATTTGTGTCTTCATGCTTCAAACAATGCCTATTAAAATTCATTTGTTCAAATGCTAACTTAAAACTCTTTAAAGTTGGAAAATTTATATCATTTCTGAATGTTTGGATTTCAGTATTGATGGATCCACAGTGGGAAAGAGTGATAGATGACCTCTGTCTCTAATCTATGCAAGTAATTTTTTGCCATTGGATTTTTGGATCAATGCAGCCAAATTTTGTTTTGCTTTCAGTTAGTGTACGTCAGAAATGAAATGAAATGAAATTCCATTGAATTTCAATTTATCCAGTTACATTGATAATGTAATTTTTTTCTCCTTTATTAGATATTATGACTTAATTATTTGAAGTTTTCTTGGTACTTCAGGAGCCTGAAAGGTCTTTTTAACCAGAAAATTATATTTGACTTAATGGTTTTTTCTCACTCACAAAAGATTATGGGTGAAAAAGAACAGGATCCTAGATCTCTCACAGGTAAAACGAGAGAATCCAAGAGTTCAAGACCTTGGAAACTATTATATCTCAGAAGACACGGCATCTAAATAAGTGTGGATGATAGAAACACTTAAAAACACTGCAAAAGGTTGCAAGTGTATTCTGAACATGAAAAGACAAAGAAGAAATGGTGCCAAGGGAACTGCTTAAACTAACAGAAGCATTAAAATATATATAAAAATGGAAAAGTTAAAATCTTTCATAAAATATATTCTGAATTTGGCTTACCAGATATTTAAACTTTTATACTTAAATTTTCTCTATATTGTCAGCTGAATAAAGTTATTATTAGGTGTTGCTATTTCCTCAGTTTCAGTGGTTCATAGTTCTTACAAATATTCTCTCTTTATAAGTTCTTGTAACCTAAAAAGGTTACCAAAAGGTGCTGCATTTCCACTCTGCCTGCTCTAGTACACATTTTGTCTTTTAATCTGAAGTGCTCGACAGCACAGCCTTTACCACTTAAAGAAGGCTGTTCTTCAATTATTCCATTCCAAATAGTAAAAGGTGAAAATGGAAGAACTTTTATGAAATTACTAACCACTATGTACATAACTATATACATAAAAATATTATTCTATTGAATCTGGGGTAAGAGATGGAGAGTAATATTTTGTATGTCCCCTAAAAGATAAGTGCAGTATATTTTACTTAAATTGCAATGATGTTCCCATATTCAATTGCATCATTTGGTGCTTCTTCCTTTCTATGTTCTTCCTGTATGCAAGAGGAAGTAAGGAGATGGCAAATTTCTGCAACTAAGTTAGTGCCAGGACAAATTCTAGTAAAGTGCTTTTGCAATTCATTCTTCCCATCTAACCTCCCTCTAAACCATTGCATTCTGTCGTAATAGGAACGCTCAGTGCAAATAGAAATCTTGCTATATAGGATTATTTGAACAAATTTCTGAATATTAATTAGTATTTCATTAGAATTGCAGTGTTCCTGCACATTCCATTTTCATCACTCAAATCTGTATTTTACTAGTCACTAGAAATTAAAATGGATTTCAGGAAGAACTCATATCTTGTTCCTAAACAGCTTCTTGAATCACCAGCACCATACATTGACACAGCATATTTTCAGCTATTGTTAATGACTTCAAAAATATTTGAAACTTTGGATTCTGAGAAAATAATAGTTGAATTGATGATAAAATATTAGGGGAAAAAGGTTCATAAGAAAATACATTATTGTGTTGTCACTTTTCCACTTTTGTAATATATACAATATATTCAGTTCGAAACTGGTCTGTTAGTTTAACAAGCCATATTGAATACAGTGTTTTGTATATTGCTCTGGTTCTCAGGAGCAGTGTGTGCTTCAAGACAAAGGATGCTGTAGCATACAGTAAGTGATTTAAGAAAAGGTTTGTTCCAAATCTGACAGTTATGAAGAAACTAGGAAAATAGCATGTGATAAGATGTAAATATTTTATTGTTCAGAACTGCCTACTTTTTGACAAAAAGGCAGAGCAATATTGGTACAGGTGTTTTTGCATAATTTTTCCCATGCCATTTTCATTCAGTAACATTGGGAAGTTTTTTCTATCTTATTCAGGACAGTTTGAAAAACAACTGAGATTGCCTGAAGTACAAGGTTTAAGAATTGGCCTGGACTTTCTATTCGAAGAATACCGTATATACTCGAGTATAAGTCGACCCGAATATAAGCCGAGGCACCTAATTTAACCACAAAAAAACTGGGAAAACTTATTGACTCGAGTATAAGCCGAGGGTGGAAAATGCAGCAGCTACTGGTAAATGTCAAAAATAAAAATAGATACCAATAAAAACTTTCACTAGGACAGTTGAGAATAAGTTTGATGTTCACAATTTCCTCTTTGAAAGAGACCAGTAAATAGGGAACAAGAAGATGAAGAAAAAGAAGTGTGTTTTTTCACACTTTTCACACTGCAGTGAACAAAAATGGCATCATAGGAACAGACTTATCCTCAGTCCAAAGGTTTGTTTCTGATTTCTTCCCTGATTTAAGGGAAATTTGGGAAACAATCTCACTATCATGAAAGGTTTAATTGATTCACTAACCCAAAAGATGATGATGATGACAGTGGGAGGCAGGAGTCACACTCTCCCTTGCAAGAAAAAAGCAAGAGCCGTTCTTATGATCTCTCCCTCTCTCTCTCTCTCCCCGTAATACAGTCAAGCCCTTTCCAGCACGTGTGATCTGCCTTCACCACTTTGCACCTTGTAAATGCAAAATCCTGGGGTTTTTGCATTTGCAAGGTGCAAAGCGGCGGGGGCGGATCCCGCATGCTGGAAAGGGCTTGACTGTATTACGGGGAGAGAGAGAGAGTGACTCCTGCCTCCCACTGTCATCAACATCTTCTTCTTTTGGGTTAGTGAATCAATTAATTTGGGAAATGATCTCACTATCAGAAAACAACGTGAGCCGCCACCACCACCTCCTCCTCCCCCTCCTCCCGAGTGGACTGAAAGCAGCTGGAGCTGAGGAAACGAAGCTGAGTGGAGCCGAAGCAACCTCGGCTCGTGTTGTTTTCTCAGCCTAGAGAAAGGGGAAGGGGGCTCATCTGGACCAAGGGTGAGTCTCCCCCTCAGTTTCCCCTGAAGGATCTTCCGTCGCTTTTGCCTTCTCCCTACATCTTCCCTCTGTTAAAATCCCCCCCCCCCACACACACACTTATTTTTGGTCGGATAGATTTCGTGTCTGAGCATTCTCACATGGCGGTGGGTCTTTCCCCCCCAAAAAAAAAAACAGTTAAAAAAAGAAAAAACAATATATCCTCAAGCAAGAACTTTTCTGCTTCCGATTACCCCCATGCTTAAAAGTTGCAAAGGAAACACGGAAGCAGGGAAGCGGCTGCCCAGCTTCGGAGCTCCACACCATTTTTTTTTTCAGAGGGGAATCTGACTCGAGTATAAGCCGAGGGGGGTTTTTTTCAGCACAAAAAATGTGCTGAAAAACTCGGCTTATACTCGAGTATATATGGTAACTGGACTTTCTCAACTTAAAATAATGAGAATAGGAAGTAGCTCTTTTGAGGATGAGATTTTGGGTTAATGATTTGTATCATGTATGCATAATATTTTAAAGTTAATGATTTTATTCAAGCATTTTTAAATTAGCTTTTGTAACAAATGCCTAAAGCAGATCAAGGCTATGAACATCATGTACTACACATCATGTGGTTCCTTTTGGGATAAGCAATATTACACAGTGCAGAGAAAAAGTGTATAACAAGTTGTGAGCTTAAAAAATTACTGGCAGGGAAGGTAAGAGAAAGAAATTTCAATAAACCTTGTTTACATGAATATCAATCACTATACGTGTACTTTTTTATTTAAAACTATTCTTGCTTCTACAACATCCATCTATGAATTTATGGTCTACAATTAAACTTACATTTCTCTTATGCAACATGCCATCAGTTGTTCAGCCTCAATTACTTTCTCTCTGTTTACTCTTTTTCTTATATTTACTTTTCAATAAGATTCTCATTAATTCTCTATCTAACTAAAACACTTAAAACATTAATTCATAGTCATATTTCATCTTTTTTTTTTTATCACACTTGCTTCTTCAATAATCTATTACTGCTACATACAGATTAACATTTCCAGGTCTTATTTCAATATGACAGTAGTAGATAGAACAAATTGTTATACAATATCATTTTTGCTTCCTTCAACAAAGAGACTACTATTATTATATATCTACCAACTTATATATTATAAGCATTTGCAAGTTTTATAACTTATAATCCATATTCTTATTTTCAAATCTACCAAGATACTCAGATGCTTTTTCATTATTTCTGTAAAATTTGTGTTTATTCACTTTATTCTCTTTCAACTCTACTAATATGGTTGTCAGTACTTTTTGAACTATGTTAATGTCCTGGAAACACGGCATTCAGACAAATATGCAATAGGCATCAATAGACACATAGAGATAAATCACATTTATACACCATTCAAGAGACAATAAAGCTAAGAAGAAAACAAAGACAAGGAAACAATGCATCCTCTCCAGCAGCCAGATAAGAAGAAATTAACACGAGAGAAATGAAGCAGATGCCCTAATCCAGGAACTACAAATAAACCACCCCACCAAAACTGGAAGATGCTGGAAGAACAGTGTCCATTGGGGGAAAGTATTAAAGGCAGATGTAAACTTGACCACACAATAAGAGCCCCACTGTGTTGTACATGTATCAATGTTGCACAGTTATGTAGCTCCCATTGCCTAGATTGGGGAAATTGGGCATTTATTAAAAAATATGATTATTTTTTGGAAAATTTTCCCCATTTTTAATAATCTTTTTCTTTAGAAATGAATTAATTTAACAGAATGTGCTTAATATATAATGCAGCCTATTTCACTGTTTTAATTTCTTCCATAAAAAAAGTCTTTCTGGATTTATGGAAGTTTAAATGTAAATATATTAAGTTGTACATTTATAGTTATGCCTTTATATTATGCCTCGTACATTATAACCCAACAGCTAAATAGCTTTCATAGTTAGATTTTATTTTGCCACATAATAGTTCCTATTGCAGAGACTTAATTAATGCAGCTGAAATGACAAAAAGTGTTTCCCATCAACTTTGCTTTTCTTTGGGAGCAAAATAATTGCAGTTTGCAAATGACTTGCACCTTAATAACAGTATAGGAACAATTGATAAAACTTCACACTGTTCGTGTGTTCATAAAAATCCCAGGGTACTATCTGATCTGTCAGATTTTATGATACTTGAAGGACTACAAAGATCTGCAAACCTGTTCATTAGACGTAACATTGGAATGAATGCACACACCATGAGGATATTTCATATCTTCAACTGTCTACAAATCTGCTTCCTGTCTCCAATCCCTATTTATCCTCCCACACTAATATTTCCAGACATATATATTGATAAAAAAAAAATCACCTCATGCATACCAGCGTATAGCCAGAGAAAATGTTCTGGCCTTACTTTATATAGCTTAGACAGATCACAGGGAGGGTATTATTTTACTAAGCATTTTTCATAATCTCTGTTTAAGAGTATTGGCTTTGGTGGTTACATTATACATGTTACTTTAGTTATCCAGGTCTGACAATCTTTCCATTTGTTTTCTAATAATAACGCCAGCCTTATAAAGTAAGTTAAGTTTCTGCACATTCAGTTATCATATTTTATTTAAGCAAGACTCCAGATTTGCCAGTGGTAAAATTAGCAGTGCTCTATTAGTATTGTTTCTATTTACCTATTTACATGTTTGTTTGCTGTATATTCCTGCAAAAGCTAGATAATTAACAATAAAGACATATGAATACCCCATGAAACTACATGCACATATAAGTATAACATTTAAACAAACAAAAATCCACAAATGCTATAGGGCATGAATTACACTTTCAAGTCAGACTATCTTTCTGCAATGTAGAACTGACAGAACTACAAAACTTTTGCCAAAGCCTAGGAGGAATAAGGCTGACTTGATCCCTACTGGGAGAAAATTCCAAAGAATAGAGAGAGCCATTAAGAATGCCTACCTCCAAGGTGATACTCCCATATGGGCGTAATTCCCAAAGGGAATTGTCCCTTTTTGATCTAGTTGGATAGGCATTTGGATACAGAAACAGATGGAACTTCAGATAACCATATCTGGAGTTACGTAGGACCTTAAAGGTAACATCTAGCACCTTGAATTGCACTTGGCAGTTGACTAATAACAAGCGCAGTTCCCAAAGCACTGGGGTTACCCAGTCACCTGAGTATATTGTATATCTATCATTGTCCAAACCATTGCATTCTGCACTAACTGTATCATTCAAATGTTCTTTGAAAATATATAGAGTACATTGCAGTAATCCACTTGGGAGGTGACTAGAACAGGAGTCACTAATGAGCACCTCTCTTAATTGGCACACAGGATGTAACACTGTAAACCCTTTTAGCCATAGCTTCCATGTGCCACAGCACGTGCTGTGATTTAGAAGGACTCCCTAATAGTGGAAGGTGTCTAAACCTTTATTCATGGCATTTTCCTGGAATCATTCTGGCCACAAATCCAAAGCCCATTCTTCGAATGAACAGCAAAAGGAGGATTAGAATGTTGATTTTTGAACATTATAGATGGACTAATGGATTTGAAATAAGATTTTTAAAGTAATTGTGATAATCTTCCCGTGGGAAAATGTGAAGGTGAATTAAAGATTACAATTAAATGAGAAGAGTACTTAAATTTGACTAGCTAATGACAGAATAGAACAAAATACTTTGACATTGGACATAAATTAGTGTCTGCCATTATAGATAGAGTGTGTTTGGAACATGATGTGGAAAAGAAGCAAGTTTTACTGGAAAGGAAGGAGTCTGATTTGAAAGTGGATCTAAAAATGATGAGCTATGTGGAAGAAGATGCTACCCTAACTAGACAAATGCAACTGATTGATTTTTTTACCAAACAAAAAAAGTAAACTTTCTTATATTAGATTTTTAAAAGGAATCTATTAAAGTTGTGAAGAATCTTGTGAGAAGGGGAAAAGAAAGAAAATAAAAAGAAATGCGATAAGCTTTATTGTTTGTAAGTGGATAAAACATGAGATATAAGATGAACAGAGTTTTGGTTGAAATATTAAAGGTGTCAGGCTGTTGAAAATGTTGTATTTGTTTTGATGAAAGGGGTAGTTCTTTCTATTCCTTTGTTTAGTTTCTTTTTTTGTATGTGTTTCTTCCTTTCCCCACCCCTCCTTCCTCCCAATCATACTTCCATTTTTTTCTGCTTGTTTATATTTTTCTTGCTTGTATTAGTTTTTTTACCTTTGTAATTTTAAAATTCAATACAAATTATTATTTAGAAAAAGAGTAAATGAGACGAAATCAAGCTGCAGGACTTTATTTGAGGGGATTAAGAGTCAAGATTGTTAAAAGTAAATAAAAGAAGTATAAAAATATTACAATTGTTAAAAGTAAAAGGGAGGAATATAAAGTTGATTTATTTGATCAAGGTAAAAATAAACATGTTATTATCTGGACTTTTGCTGACCTGAGCAAAACAACGATACTTTAAAGATTTGTTTAAACATAAGAGATTATGGGATTGTATCAATTGTTGATAAGTTACTAATTTGGTTGTGACTTGTTATGAAAGGGAAGTTATTTCTTTAAATTTTTTCCTTTCCATTTTTTCCATCTCTTCTGCAATTTCTAATTTTTATTCATTATTTTTACAGTTTGTATTAGTTATTTTAACTGTAATGCTTAATAAAATTATTATAAAAAAGAATTTATCACTACACATGAGCAAAGAAAATGAAGCTAGTTATTTCAGAACAGTAAAAGTGAATGATGCTATTTCATATTATATAATCAGGTTTTTCACCTCAGTTTTAAATATTATTTGTTCTTCATTAAGAACTTAGGGATTTTTAAAATCTATTTTACCAATGGCTGGAAAAAAAGGGGTGGAGATTAAGAATGTAAATTTGTATTGTTAAGCACATGAAATACACAGACAACATGATATGTTTGTTAAGCACTAAGAAATGTATTTAATAGAAAATCAATTTAAAAAAAGAACTTAAGGATTTTTAAGTCAATTTCTTTATGACAGGATTCTATTTCAGAATGCTGGTTTTGATGTGTAAAGCTCTTTATGGGTTTACTTTCTTTCTGGATTCTGTCTTTCTGGATTGTTTCCAGAGAGATGCTTAGGATCCACCTGACCACTGAAATCAAGACAATTTTTCTCTGGTGATCCCTTTGTGGTAGAACACCTTCTTTCTTGGCCTTTTAAAGGGCCATCATCAAAATGATTTGATGTGATCTCAGTTTTTGGAAGGAATTTTGGATTTGTAGGATTTTTTTTTCTTTTTCTTTTAGACTTTTATAGTTAAACCAGGCTGCCACTGATATTTTTATTAAAATTTTGTATTTTGATATAACTATTTCATAAGAGATTTGAGGTGATGGATTGCGAAGCTTAGATTCTATTTTAAGAATCTTATAAGCTACACAGGAGTCTTGTGAACTGGGCTCATAAAAATATAATATGTAAATAAGTAAATATCTGCAAACCTTTTCCAAATTTTGTTTCAGAAGACCAATAGTTTCCAGACAAAATTTCCAAATGACAAAATGAAACTTTGCACTATTAGAGGAATTATAATTTTACATTTGAGAAGCAACAGATTGAAGTAGTAACCTGTAATATTATTTACTATGCTTTGAGTATGTGATTAAGATACACATGGCCCTGACTTATAATTTCACTTATGCTGAGAGATGCTTACGTCTCCATCCAAAATTGCCTTGTATGTTGCCTTGTAAACACAGGAGAACAGGGAAAACAAAACCTAAGAATATGTTTATAAATAGATCTCATGAGTATGGTTGCATAGATCATCTTTGGACATCTCTCATTTTTTAATTTTAGAACATAACTGGTTTCCAGAAATCATTAATGTACATTAATTATACTAGCACAGCTCCCCCTCCCTCTCCCTCTCCCCCCCTCTCTCTCTCACAGAAAGAGAGAGAGAGAGAAAATGTCCAAAGAATCCTCTTGCCTGCTCTGGTTGCTAAGCGTTAGGAGAAATGGGAATGTGCAGTTCTGTGAAGCCCTCTTGTGAATTCTTTCCTTCTGCCATAAAAAAGGGGGGGAAGGGAGACAGAGTATTACAAATGACTGCCATCATAAATGCATTATTTGCAAGGCTACAGAGCTGGAAAACTAATGCCTAGGGGGCATAGAAAAGTAAGGTTGCCTTTTCAATCAGAAGGATCATGTTTTGATCAACTGCAGTCCATGTTCCTGTATTTTAAAATATATCTTATTCTAGATGACAGTAATAGAAATCAGAACTGATTTTAATGAACATGATGTTTGGGTAGTGCGCTTGTCAGATGTGTGGTCAAGATAGATGTGCAAGGAGAAATTGCGCTCTCCATAATGGTCTGCTAGTTTGGCTCATTAATACTCTAGACTAGAGAGAAGCCATACATCAATATAGCTAATAACATGCTGATAGCATTTTCTAATAAATACAAAGCATTTAGTAAAGCAAAATTAATTTAAATTTAAAGCAACTCCCCCCTTTTTAAAAAAGTCATTAAAGTCATTTTTAAGACATTTGATAGTATTGTTAATGACCTGGTTTTTATGGAGTAGGAAATTACTCCTCAGTAGAGGATATAATTTAATAAGGATAGAAGAACAGTGGAGTATGTAGGGCAGACAGAATTGACAAGATGGTGAATGGAACCTTGCAACGAAAGCTTTGCCCTACATTTTCATAAAAAACCAGATCATAGATCAAAATTCTCCATCCACCATCTTGCCAGTTTTGTCCCAAACCCTTGGGGATGCTGCTGGCAGCATGATCCTAGTGGCTCTGCAAGACATATTTTAATGTGGGTTGTTGTAAGGACAAACTTTTTCCAGTATTGAAGAGATAATGTAAAATAACTTTCTTCAAACACAGGGCAAACAAACACAATAAAACCTTCATTTAGTGGATTAGTTTGGAGAAAGAGTATCTGTTGCATTTCTCTATATTCATTAAATGGTATGTAATTGGCATGATTTTTATCATTTGTGTAGTAGGGTAATTAACATTTTTATGTCATTTCCAAGTGGAACAGTAGGGATGACAGAAAGAAGCAAGACTCTGCATTTGGTACTAGAAAATCTATCCAGGAACAGCTTAGATGGCACAAAGATAAGCAAGTATTAGCAATACCATTATATAATTTATCTCACAATATGCACTTCATGAAAAGTTTGTGCACATTGTAGAATTTACAGCCCAGATGTATAAGATAAGCCAATCAAATAATAAATTAAAAATAGGATCTGTTTTCTTGTTGGATCAGTCAAAATTCTGATTGTATGGGATTGCTTCCACCAACAAAGTTCAACACAATGACCATCACCCCAAATCAATAATTCAGACACACACACACACACAGGTTTGGGATAACTGCTATATCACCTCTGGCACTGTGTAAAAAATAAACTCCAGGCTCCAGTGAGGAATGGAGGACTTGCATTACATAAATATTTATAGAGGAAACAAGAATGTTAGAGTGATCAAATGAAGGGATAAGGAGAAGATCTTCTCCCCATACAGTAGCTAGTTAAGTCTCTGACAAACAGCTGTTTCACTGATCCTTGAACTCTCAGCACAGATGATGCTGGAGTCAGACTGTGCAACAGCCTCACACGACACACACACATTCCTTCTTCTCTCTACTGTAACTTTACCAGGGAAACAACTGATGCTTCTGCTGGCAGCAGAGTGAGTCAGAGCAGCTACTGATTGAGCACAAGCTGGTGGCTGCTGTTGCGGTCCCTCTCTCTCTCTTCTCCCTCCATCCCCCTTCCACTGTACGGTAGTCTTTTTCTCCCTTTAAATGAGGACCACTCAGCTAGGATTAGCTGCATAGGAGAGACAGCCGTGCAAGCTAAACTAGTCTTCTGTCATTTTACGACAGTCAAATGTAGAAGACAAAATTTGGGTTTGCAATCCATTGTTTTCAACCACCATGCTATGAGAGTGGATCAGTACATTTAGGTGAGTGACGTTTCCCCTTTTGTTTAATTTTTCTCTTGTCACGTGGACTATTTCTCATTCCTTTGAAATATTGTAGTGCTAGGCGTACAGCTACACTGTTGTGGCATGTTGTGCAAAGTTATTTCCGTGTGTTTTGGCATAGTATTAATTTTTGTGATGTTCAGATGTGAATTGCTATTAATAAAATATATACCTGTGAAGATATTGTGATTATTGAAGAATGTTCAAATGGCATTTTACATTAATAGCACTGTGTTTTGCAGATTGAGAAATTGTTCAGTTAATTGCAAAATAATTGAAAAGGTTACCTATCAAATGCAGCATAATTGTAATTCTCTCAAGTGTTTGAATAGCATTATGTCTCTGTTTTTATATAATAACAGCTGTTTAAAACATTTATAATCTAAGTAATCAGTGATGTGAAAAGACATACTGAATATAGCAAAGTTACTTTTTCATATTAAATGCTAGGTAGCCTATCTCTGTCTTGTGCCTGAAAAGGCACATGTACCAACCACATATAGGAAAATATTTGAAATTCGTTTCATGGGTATTAATTGAAATAATATTTTCAATTTTGATTTTATTTTTTCCAATAGCAAAATTAGTAATTGCATTTATAAAACTAGTTGATGTTTTAGCCTGCAATGCACCTTGTTTAAGAGGAAATATTAACTGAATAGACTTGCTCCGATTTAGAATAAATGTGACTGATAGATTCTAATTTTTTATTTTCTGAAATTCATAGAGTAGACATATGAGATCCTGTTGTTATTAACAGAACACCCATAGGATATGAAAGAAGGTAAAGTAATCCATTGCAGCGTTACAATTTTTAGCACAATTTGCCAAAACAATTTCTAAGTCAAGCTTCCATTTTCAAGAAAATATCATAATTAATTAATTATGTTCTACTTGATCTTTGAAAAAGCTGTTTCGATGCATTATACTTCCTCTACAAGCAGACTGCTTTTTTAGAGAACAATATTTGAATTATGTATCCTTCAGTGGAGCTTGTTCATCATACCTTCACTAATTAGTTTTAGATTTTCTTATGCTCTGGCCCTTCAAATTCAGGATATAGATAAAATCCTTTCATATACTCATAGTAATTTCTAACATAAAATGATATAAGTATGTGAGTGTTATCATTCTTCTACTCTGACAAAGTGCTTTTGCTGACTTTGAAGAAATATGTGATCTTATTGTACTGGTTATAGTCCTATGTCTATGGTTCCATTTTCCACCATTTTTTCATAATGTGTATCTTGAAGCACTTTGTATTATTTAATTATTGCTATTTATTTATTTATAGTTTGTGTGTATATATGTACGTGTGTGTTTATGGAAATGGACAGAACCATTGGAAACATTGTCATTTGCAGTTGCCCACTGCCAACTGGAGTTCACGCAGATTTTCTAAGGAAACAGCAGAGATAGGTTTCAATGAGGATGGTTTTCCAAAGTTTGAGGAAAACACAGTGGCTAAAGGAAAGAGATGTGTTCTGTGAGCAAGTCAATTGTATTAAGCTGTGATGGCTGGATATAAGCATAACGTGTTTGGTTAAAATTCAATAAAGCTAAGGAGTTTAATGTTCCTCATAAAAATATTACTGATGACAGTAAAGGAGCTTTGAATTAAACATAAAATATTATGTTATACCCATATAAATTTGTAAGTCTTCTGTTGAAATTATTTCATTGTTTTCTCCGTGAAGGAATAAATATTCTGAAAGTTATTTGAGAGACATGGACTTGGCCATAACACATGCCAACAGATTATCATATTACAGCAAAATGAATGGAAGAGCTAACATTATGCATGTGCAATACATTGTTAACTATTGTACTGAATTTTCAAAACAAGCAGTTTTTATGAGGTAAAGTAAAATAATTGATTGTCATAAAGGATTACCTGAGAAATTATGTGGATTGAAATAAAAAAATAAAATAGATGTTGTTCTTGCCTTTTGTTCCAAAATGATGAATAAGTAAGTTAATTTTAATAATTACTTTCAAATATAGGGAAGTTAGGAATTGTTCTCATTTGCTTGTCTTAGCCATTCTATTCTTGTGTTCATGAGCATTCAGTGAATAAAAAACTACAGCTGACAAGAGACAACAAAGCAATTGAGTATTATAGTGCCTTCCAAGGTGCTGAGAGACATTCCTTAAAGTCAATTGGGAGACTGCTTTCATTAGACAATTCTCTTAATGAACAGGAAAGCATTCTGAGTACATAGTACTTTGAAAACACCAAGGAGCTAGAGATTTTGGTTACATTTGCTCTGTTTCATTACTTAAAAGATTATCCAGCAAAAAACAGAATTTTCCTTTTGTAATTTAAGACCATTACAAACTCATGTTGTTATGGGCTGTATTTTTTTTAGGTACAGAAGAGGTCTGGGGGGTGATGGAGTGCAGTAAATGGGCTGTTCCTTACTTTTTTGATTAGGAGAGACATTCTTACTAAATACCTCAAAGTGTGGAAGTGATTAATTGGCTGAGAAGTTATCAGTGGGGGAAAAGGTTGTCCATATTTGGCTCTGCCCTGATTGTTCCAGTCCTCAACTTAACAATAGTTCATTTAGTGACTGTTCAAAGTTACAGTGGCATTGAAAAGTATTTGTATTTTTTTCTTTTTTCAGAACAGTCAAAAAATGAAGCCAACCCCCGCCCCCCAAGTCAGAACTCAAGAAATTTTCTATATGTTGACCTACTTGCAATAAGATACTGTCAAGAAAATAACCGAAGTGTTCAGTTACTACAGAATAGTTGCACTATTGCAGGCCCTGGTTAGAAACAAAATGAGGATTTTAGCAGAATAATAGAGTTGGAAAGGACATTGGAGATCTTCTAGTCCAACCCAGCTCAAGCAGGAGACCCTATACCAGGGGTCTCCAACCTTGGCTCCTGGAAGCCTGGCGGACTTCAACTCCCAGAGTTCCTGGCTGTGGAATTCTGGGAGTTGAAGTCCGCCAGGCTTCCAGGAGCCAAGGTTGGAGACCCCTGCCCTATACCATTTCAGACAAATGGCTGTGCAGTCTCTTTCAAAGCCTCCAGTGATGGAACACCAACAACTTCTGAATGCAAGTCATTCCACTGGTTGATTAGTCTCACTGTCAGGAAATTTCTCCTTAGTTCGAGGATGCCTCTCTCCTTGATTAGTCTCTAACCATTGTTTTTTGCCTTGCATATTGGTGCTCTGAAAAATGGGTTTTACCTATTCTTTGTGACAGCCCGTTAGATATTTGAACACTGCTATCATGTCTCCCCTAGTCCTTCTTTTCACTAAACTAAGTACATCCGATTCCTGCAACAGGGATGTTTTAGCCTCCACTTCCTAATCATCATTGTTGCTCTTCTCTGCACTCTTTCCAGAGTTTCAATATTTATTTTATATTGTGGTGACCAAAACGAGATGCGGTATTTCAAGCGTGGTCTTACTAAGACCTTATAAAGCGGTACTAACACTTCATGTGACCTTGAGTCTATCCCTCTATTAATTGCAGTTTAGGATTGCATTGGCTTCTTTTGGCAGCTACAGCACATTGCTGTCTCATATTTAAGTGATTGTCCACTAGGACTCCAGTATCCCTCGCACAATTACTGCTATTGAGCCAAGTTTCACCTTATCTGTACCTGTATATTTGGGTTTTTTTGCCTAGGTGTAAAACCTTATTTTTCTCACCTTGAATATCATTTTGTTAGATAGGGCCCACTGGTCAAGTGTATTGAGATCCATCTGGATCTTGAGCCTGGTTTCTGGGGTTTTAGCTATTCCTGTCAGCTTGATGTCTTCTGCAGATTCAGTAAGTTCCCCTTCTATACCCTCATCTAAATAGTTTATGAAGATACTTAAGACAGAACCTTGGGGTACCCTACATGGCTCACTTCTGTCCATGTAGATGTAATTCTATTGAGAGTTACACATTGAATACAAGTTGTCAGCTAATGATGCATCCATCTAGTGGTGATGCTGTCTATCTCACATTTTTCTAGCTTACCAAGAAGTAGGTTGTGGTCTGCCTTGAAATCCAAATATGCTATGTCCATAGCATTTTGCTGGTCCACTAATTTACTCACTGTGTCAAATAATGAATTAAGAATTGTTTCATGATCTATTTTTGACAAATCTGTGTTGGCCTTTGGTTATAACTTTGCTTGCTTCTAGGTGTTTCCAGATCTGTTCCTTGCTTATCTTTTCCAGGTTCTTCCCGGGTATTGATGTCAGGCTGATTGGTCTGTAGTTTCCTGGATCTGTTTTTTCCCTTTTTTTTAAAAAAAGATGGGAACCTTCCTTTATTTCCTTGCACAAAGTTGGCATAATAGAGAAAGGGGATTTAAAGCTTTTTTTCCCCATTACACTGTAACAATACTCACACTTTGCTGCTCTTAATCCTTTATATAGGCTGTTATCTGTGTTTGGCTAGATTAATTATTCATCTTCTTCCATTAGGTGTTCTTAGGCATTTGATCTCCTGAATTTATTCTGAAAACCAAGAGACTCTCCAGAATCCACAGATAGGGAGAGGACATATAAGAGCAATCCAATCCTAGTCTATTTTCATACTCTCAATCCAAGTGACGATGAAGGTCTTAGACAAATTGTGCACCAGACCATCAGAAAAACCTTTGCAACTCTACATAGTCTATCAGCTACTAAAGGTGGACCAGTCAAATGAGTCCTACCTCCCTCAGCAAGGAGAAACTGTAGTAAAACAGTAAGGTAATGTGACAAAGAACTGACCTCCGGGCTTCCCTATAGCATCTCTCGCATCACTTTTCCAAGACAAAAGAAGATCTAAATGCTATGTGGTTAGCCCTTGATGACTTGGATGAAATCCATGGTGGCTGTGGTACAATTAACCCTCAGGATGCCTCTGACCACACACCCAGAGGAAGTATCTTAAAGTCTCCCAGTATCATAAGTCTGGGAAACTCTGCCCCTCGCCAGGCCACAGAATTGAGCATTTAAAATAGGGAAGCCCGGAAGTTGGTACAATAGCAGCAATCAGAGGGCTTCCATTCAACTACTTGGATGACAACAAAAACAAACAAGCCCAACCAGATGGCTGATCTGGCTCTTCAAGTCACTTCTAAACTGAGTCCAGAATTCCACAATCTTTAGTCCCACTTATCTAGCCCCTCCCCCCCAACATACCATCCTTCACTTTAGCAATAAAGCAAATTCAAGATAAAGACTGCAACATTCAGTGATCAGGAATACTGATTTGGTTAATGTTGCTTATCCTCATGTCCCTGTATTGAAATGGTTTTTTTGTTACTAATCCTGTGGCATATGTAGATTACACTACCATACCTTACATTTGAAAATGTATGTGTATCTGCAAATCAGAATACTGATACAAGCACACACTGATTTTTTCCCTATTTAAATTGTATGTTAATCAGCTTTGTTTTATACATGCAGTGATGCTAAATCTGCTAAATTCACATGTTTTAGCACTTACAGTGAAGTATTCTTCCTGAGGTTTTCACCCCTTTCATGTTTGCACCCATTTTCTGCATCACGGTAAATTCTCACCTATTGTTTCCATATTAATTTTCCTTCAGTATCTATGTGAAAGAAATTCTTAAGAGTTAAGAAATGATGGATAGGATTCCAAAATCTAACAAAGCAGTAAAATTCACAAGATCAATTACAATATTAAGGCAAAACAAATAAGAGTATTTGACATGCATTTGAAGCTGGTACCCATTGATATTTTGGGCTGTCATAATTTCACCATAACAAAGAAGTATGAGATATTCTGTATAGTTTTTAAAAATGAACTTTTAGAATCAAAATATTTCCACTTGTTTGATAAATATTGTGATTCTTAATTGGCAATAGCATGTTCTTACCTAAACAAATGTAGTGGACAAATTCATTGAAATATCCTTTTCCAGCAATAATACAATTATTACTCACTATATTTGCATCTTTCATAGGTAGCAATTGTCTTCTTGAATGCAAGTTACTACGGTAACCCACATGCATTCCCTCAGTGCCTGCCATTGCTCTATTTCTTCATTATAAGAGCAGATTGATTTGCCTCAATAAGCTAATTTCTCCTGGTCTTAAGCAACTGGTAGCCTTAAGCTAATCCTTAAAAATACTGCAAAAATGTACAAAATTTGATGTGTATGCTCCATTTTACATGCTGGTCAAAGAGTTGGTGGTTGCATTTTGGATCAGTTGAAATTTTCATAGATACTTAAAGGCAATCTTATGTACAATGTATTATCGTAATGTGACCTTGGCATGAATAAAATTGGCTAATTGTAATTTCTAGAAGAAGGTATATTTAGCACACTAACTTGTTAAAATATTTCCTTTAAAAATGTAATTATGTATACACTAAAGAACAATTGCAGATTGGGATTATCTCTTTGTTAGGAATGTAGTCTTTCAGGAAAGAGCAAGTCCTTTAATACCGGTAAATCTACAGTTGTAAAATTGAGGGATACCTAAAATATTTCCATTTTACTTTAATAAAATCTTACCTGTGTTCTTCCAGTCAAGTAACTACAGTTCAAGATCTTCGCTATTTCTCCAAGTTCAAGATAGAAATTAAAGAGAAAGAGAAATTCCAGACTTTGAGATGATCTTACCTGCAGCTTCATTGGAAATATAGAGAACAAGGTAGAATCTAGGGGCACCCAAGCCATAGAAAAAAGCATAAATCTCATCTTCTGGGATTACCTTCCTAGGCATGGCCTAGAGAAATTTCAAAAGCTTGACTTTCAGATCTAATATGGAATCAGTTACAACCAACACTTTTTATTTTCAGATTCATGTACAGATATACTCAGTCATCTAGGCAGTAAGGTTGTGTTGAAGATGTATTGTGCATACAGAGATCAGTCACAGTAATTTGGATAGATTGTTTTTCCTGGATGGGATAGTAAACAGGAGAACTTGAAAGAAAGTCTAGTCAATGGGAGTCAGATCTCTTATCTTTATCCAAGAATGCCAGTCTTATGAAATACTGCTAATCAAATTGAAAGAAAAATGACAGTGTGCTAGCTTCCAGCAATAACTTTATTTCTAGTTATGTAGTATCAATCCTAATAGATTTTTTTTTTTAAATTTCAAATCATCTTGAATTTGTGCAGCAGATGTTAAAGTAATCATGGGAGCCATATACTTAAGTTATAGAAACTCAAGAGTCGCTCTAAAGTCAGATTGAGAGCATTCTTGATACATAAAAGTGGAAAAATTCAAATGATCTCTAAGATCTCTTCTACTTCTTAAAACATTTATTGAAAAGAACACTGATTTGTTAATTTGCATAGCAATATGTCTATGACATTAGTCATAATATGACTATGACATTAGTTATGTTGCTTCTCTTTCAAAAAAGTGTATAAAAACTTCTTGAAGTTTATGGCTTCAAGCAAATGATAAGTGTTTGTGTGTCAGAGACAGAGACAGAGACAGAGAAAGATCTATAACTCTGGAAGATCAATGTTCTCTTCCTCCTCTTTTTCTTCTTCAAGCATGTACTGTGTCACTTTTTTATTATAGCTCTGCAGTTTTAGAATTCTTGGGGTCCTTTATAATAAGAATATTTTGTGAACTTAATCCAGTGTCTCATAGAAATTGTATTATATGATCCATCTAATCCAAAGCTCTGAAAAGATGCCAGCATGCATTTATAGGTATTTACCTAATTGCTTCACTTGAATTAGCCAATCTGCTCAAACATCCTGTTGCACGTGTGAAATTAATTTCTCCTCAGATCACTAATGTTTTTGTTCATAAGAAATTCAAGGATTAGAGCAATTATTGAGCCCTCTTTAGTCATTTAACAGATTGTATGGGGGCAAACTGGGCAAAAGAAAGGCAAACAGATGTACATATCCCCTCCAGCAACATGATTGGTAGCTGGGATGGGATGGTTTCAGTGGCCTGTGCAGTTTTAATTCTCCATGAATTTATCTGAATATCTCAAGGTGGTTTATTAAAATGTAGTTAGATTAAATTTGGCGCAATTCTATCATAATTATAATAATCAAGGGTTTGGTAGTAACTTAGATGTTGTATATTTACAACTATTGCAATTTCTGATTATCATTGTGTTACATAGTATAGAATTATAGATGAGAACATATGACTAAGAGCTTCTAAGGCTTCTTTGCTAAGCTGTACAAGAATATTCATTTCTAGTAAATGAATTTAAGTGTATGTAATATTTTCAGTTCTTCAAATCCTTCAGAAGGATTTTATAGCTTTGACTTTTAGAATTGTAATTCTACTAATTAGCCATAATCAACAGAATATAAACATCATCATAATTGATAGGACAGAACAGTTCAAGCCTCTTCAATTTATTACTTGTAAACTCTCCAAGGGAAGAAATAGAATTAAACTTTTTATTCAGAGTCTTCATTAAATAGATGCACTGGTGTAGAAATAACAAAGAATTAAGAATGAATGCATGTGATTATTTCAGGGAGTTTCATATTCATACTAAAAACAGGATCAATTACAGCCATAAAAATGCATCATCAAAAGGAAATTAAACAGCCATATATTGGAATATCGTCTGTAAATGAAAAATGGTGGTATTAATTAATTATAGTCATGAATCCTTTCCTGGTGTTTCTGATTTTTGTACTGAATCAATACTGTATTCTGCACTTATGGCCATATAGGATACAGTGTTCTATTAGCATGAATGCTTCTATCCTTGCAGATTTCAGTAGATGTTATGGTTGAGAACTTGAAGGTAATGTCGAAGTTGATGTACAATGTGCTTCCAGAAGGCTTTCCTGGGGCCCAGGGAGGCAAAAAACAGAGCGCGGGGAGGCAGTACCCCCACTGCACACCTCTTTTTGCCTCCTGGACCTCGGGGAAGCCTCCTGGGTAAAGCAGTAAGACAGCGAGGGGGATTCCGGCACAGCTAATCATCGGAGCAGCTGATCATCGGGAGAGATGAAAAAGGAATACCTTAAGGAGTGACTGGGTGGGGGAGAACGCAGTCAACGATGTCATGCATGCATGCAATGTTGTGCATGCACGATAAGGACTGACTGGGCGGAGAGGGGCGGGGCCAGCCAGGGGCACAATTTGCTGGTTCTCCGAATTGCGCAGAATCATAACAACCGGTTCTATAGAACTGGTCCGAACCGGTAGAATCCCACCCCTGCATGCTTGTATTTAGGATCAGGAATGGTTTGTGATTTCATGGTTTCTATGAGCACCAGGGACTTATTCCACATCAGCATGGCCTGACATCTACCCGGGTTTACATACTTGATCTGTTTTTACTTTGGAGCAGGGAGAATATAATATGAAAGTACAAAACATTAACATCATATCTTGATCATGATCAGATCAAGACTTAGTAGCAGCATCAACCTCTTTGGGAGATGGTTCATATTAAACATCTTATGGATCTGATTTCCAGCAGAGTTATTTTGGAGTTTACCACAATCTGGTACTCTGCAAGATTGTAGAATATAGAGGAATATATCCCTAGAATATATTGTAAAGATGACAAAGATGTTAGATTGGGTTTTGCCCCTATGCCTTCTCTCTTGTGTGTGGTTCCTGGGATGCACCTTAGTTTACTGAGAACTTTTTGAGAAATGAAATTCTACAAGAGCTCCCTGGACTGGGGTTAGCAAAAATGAAAAAGTACAACCAACCACAGATCAACTTAGAGGGTGCTCCAGTGATGGTAACGGTGAAATGCTATGAGTTTTCCACACATGGAATGTCATTATTTTGCTGTAGGGAACGAATGTCTCAGAAGAATTATCTGCTAGCTATTGTAACCTTTTTGCTAGATATTTTGCAAATAGGATCTGCATCATATTTGTTTTCAGTTTGAAAATGAATCATTTTAAGGAAGTAAAATCTCTAGACCAATTATGTTCAAACTCTATTCATGAGGATCCTGAGATTTGAAAAAAATATTGGAGATTTCATCTAAAAAAATTAAATCATGACAACTGGATCAAAGTTTGTTAATTTGAGATGTTTTGTTACTTATCCAACTAACTTCATCTGTCAAAATTAAAAATTAATTAGGCAGAGAATCAGAGTGTCATTGGAATGTATTAACTTTTGCCACACCAACTGCAGGGCTTTCTCCCCAAAATGTATATCAATATGTCTATGAAGACTCAATCATCCAGGCCAAAAGTATCTAAAAAGGTTAAATCATGGCAACTGGACCAAAGTTTATTAATCTGAAATGTTTCGTTACTCATCCAAATAACTTCATCAGTCTTCACTGACATATTGAAATAGATTTTGGGGAGAAACACCTGCAGTTGGTGTGGCAAAAGTTGGTACATTCCAACGACTCTCTGACTCTCTGCCTAACTAATTTTTATTTTAACTGATGAAGTTACTTAGAGGTTTCCATAGTGGAGTTTTCTTTTCAAGGTTAGGTCCTTTCTTTATGAAATAACTCCTTTAACTTGTTAGATTACCAAGAATTTAAATCTTGAAAATTAAAAAAAAAAAAAGATTTAATATGACTAAGAAAAAATAAACACTTAAGTGTAAAGCTTATACAACAGCAATAATTTTTTTAAAATATAAGGACATAGATGAGATATATGACATTAGAGGTTACATTATATGCATGCAAATGTATGTAGGTATTCTTTTGCCTTTTTTCTAGTTTTGGTTTTCCGTATATGATTACTTCAATTGTTTTTATTACATTTATTTATTTTCCTGTACATAAATTATTCTGCTGATTTTTCACTCATTATCTTGCAAACATCTCTCTTCAGTTTGGCAGACACCCATTTTATAACAACTATGAGTTTCTTGTTCCTTATGTGCTTTAACAGGAACATGATGGGACACATGATGTTGGCATTGTTTTATTTTATTCTGACAAGAGGCTTTTGACTGTGAAGCAGCTTACCATATGCAATTTAGCTCTTCATGAGTAACAACCTTTCCTGATTATCCTTCTGTTTTATGTGCTGTAGAAATTCTTGCCATTGAACTAGTACAAGTTGACAATGTTTTTAAGCTCTTTTTCTTAACAAATCCATTTACAGTAAACATTTAAGAGAATGCTCCTCATATAAGCCAGGCAACAGCTCACATGGCATACTGTGACCCTAAATAAATTTATATTTGGAATCTGTTGGGAATTTAAGTTGAGTTGATATAGGAATCCATAGGTCTTACAAAGAGTTTCCCATTTTGATCTATTTTAAGATCAAAATTAGATTGGAAATTTGGATTATAACATGATTAATGGATTTATAGTATATGGTAGTATACTATAGTATGGATATACTACTGTATTAAATTTTTATGGATTTATCTACTATATAAATAGTAGTAATGTTGACAGTCTCAGAAAAACCCAGTTTCAGCTGTCCTAGGAACATCTTTGAGCTTATAGAATATTTTATATAATTCATCTTAAAATGCTGCTTCTGTCATAAAAGTTCCATTGCAATTTTAGAACTGTCACAACAGTAATCAAGCTTATCCTTGATGTCTTTAAAGTTCCTTTGAATTCAGGACAACTTTTAGGAGCTTATTTTAGAAGTACAACCAAAATAGTGCGAAATACTAAGAAGCCAAAGTGTTACAGTTTCTTTTAAGATTCTGCATTCTTACATCTCTAAATGAATATGGTTTGAATGATAACAGCAGTACAGTCTCTACAAGGTTCTACTTCTATTTTTTATGTCCAAAACAATCTAAATTTGCCCAAAAACATACGTATTCAGTCGAGGTACTTCAAGATTTTATTTTATTTTCTATCCATAAAATCCCATTACATCTCTGATAATTGAGCAATTAGCCATGTCACCCCTTGTACAGAAACGGGTAGGTGGTGATCTATGTAGCATCTTTCATGTTGCTCTGATACAAACATAGCCCTCGAGGTTGTTTTTAGGACCCCTCCGAGTAGCAGGATCATCATAGGGATATTTCTCCATCATTTCTTTTTATGATTAAAATACTATCATCTTCTACTCCAGGCAGAGCCAGTTAGGACTAGATCCCTGTGATTAGCAACAATGGTTAATATAGGAATCATTAGAGTTCCGTCTCAGTTGTCAAGATGGCCAAGTTGCCAAGATGGCAGGCATGGCCCTGCCCTTTTCTTCATGTATGTGATATATATGAAAAAAGAGCTGGGCTTTGATTGCATGGTTGCTTAAGCCGTCTTAACTTTTTTCCGTCATGCCCCAGCAGATACCTCTGTCTTCTTTCCAGGACTAAAGAGTGGTTTGCTTTTTCTTTCAAAGCCTCTGTTTAGAAGTGTAGCTATATTGCATAGAAAGAGTTCTTGTCTGATATTGGTCATGAGATAAATATAATGTTTGTATTAAATAGGAGTTAGTTATCAATTGTTGTTTAGGAATTCTATAATGTTCTTTTAACTTTTGTAAATCCTCTATATATTTTTTCCTCAGCAACTATATAATTAGGTTCCTTTCTCAACACTTTCAAGAAGTTAAAATATTTTATAGTTTGCTAATCTTACAGTCCTATATATACTTACTGTGATTATTTTCTTCTAAGTAAGCATGTAAATAACTGCTAAAAGTCAATATTTAATTTTAATGTCATAGTTCTAAGTTTCTGAAAAAGAAAAAAAGATTCTGCTTTCTTAATATCTGTGGACAAGAATTTCTATTGTATAATTCCAAATGGTTCTTGATTTAGCACCTAAGCCTACGTTTTACCCTAATTTTGTTTAGGGTGGTTTGCTTTATCTTTAATGGATGTAAAAATTCTTTAGCAAAATAATCTGTCAAGTTTGAAAATCTAGTTTATGGTTTCTTAATCTAATAGTATAGGGACATGGCTTTAATTCTAGCAGTGTATTGGATATGCCATTGATACAAATGCTATTGAACAACTGAACTTGTTAATCCACTTGAATACAGTATCAAGCCCTAACAATTATATTTATTATATATATATAGTTGTTTTATATATACATACATACAAATGTTTGTTGTTTGTTTGTTTGTTTGTTAGGACTTGATTTAAACCCACTTGTATCTTACCATTTTGGTTGATATTCTTACTGTTGTGTCTTCCAGAAATACCTTCACGATCCCCAGAAATCATGTCAGTCGGATCTCATTCATTCTCCCCAGGAGGCCCTAATGGGATCATTAGAAGTCAATCCTTTGCTGGTTTCAGTGGTCTTCAAGAAAGACGATCCAGGCAAGTATCATCTCAAAAGTCAAGCTGTAAACTGAAGAAAAACTCATGAATCTCAACCGCTTTAGCTCTGGAGATCTGTTCCCATTTTAGGGGTATCTTTGCCACTGTTATAAATCTGACAATCTGTTTGTGATCAAAATAGCCATTTAAACAACTACTAGACAAGCTTTGTCAAAGGTTATCTTCTTGATCTAATCTCCTCTTTTACTTCAATAAGCTTCCATCAGCTCTACAGGATGGAATGGAAAGGAGGGCTGAAAATGAAAACATCCTCCACAATCATTAAAAGATAAAAAACATAAGGCTGAGTCAGACTATTTGCTTTGTTAAATATTTTGATTCTTTTTATACCTAGTTATACACTAGGTCCAGGTAACCATTTACAGCAATATTTCATAAGGCTGAGTGACTACATTGATCTGAATAGATCTCCTTATTAAATGTCATTCTTTATTTAATACTGAGCATATTAGATCTCCCACAGTGCTCTGTACAATGATATGTATGCATTAGGGAAATATATGATGATTAGATCAAGAAACATGGCTGCAGCCTGTTACACTCCACCACTTTTCAAGGATATCTGCCTAAACAATTTTCAAACCTACTGATGACCCCTAATTCTATGTTTCATGCATTGTGCTTTTTAAGTGATCGTTCATTAATACTAAAACTCTTTTGCTTTTTTTGATAGAAGTATTACAAATCTTTGGGTTTTTTTAAGGCTGCATTTTGCAGCAAGGATTAAACTTGATGCTGGCTGAAGCTGCCAGGGAATTTCCCTGCACAAGTTTAATTCAAATGGGCTAAGCAAATTCAAAGTTGCTTTAGGTCATTGAGATCATGTTTTTGTTTTTAATTAGAGGTCTGCTAAAAATGAGTTAAAATGGCTAATGGCTACTAAAGCCTGTGATGCCACTTACCATTGTAAGTGACCAAGCAAATAATAGCTGTTCATCAAGCTTCTTCATTTTATTGAATATGTGTGGTGTATTTTAATTTGTTGTTACTTCCACTAAATCTTTACAATGGGTTGTAGTACAGATCTAAGTAAATGAATGAACTGAATGATAGAAGCACTTGGACTCATTAACAAGCTAAATATCAGGTGCTGGCTAGCCAATTGCTACGATGGCTTCAGAACCCAAGTAAAACCCATTTTACTTCACTGGCAGGCAACTTTATTTTTTTTTGCTTGGAAACATTAGGAAATGCTGCTTAGAAAATATTAAAATATTCTACAGTTAAGGTATTTGTTTCCAAGGCAAAACTCTTTCCATTTCCATTTTGCAGATGTAATTCCTTCATTGAGAATTCTCCTATACTCAAAAAACCCCAAGCCAAAGTGAAGAAAGCACACCATTTGGGGCACAAAAGTAACAGCTCAGCTAAGGAGCCGCAGCCTGAAAGAGTGGAGGAAGTTTACAAGGCCTTGAAGAATGGATTGGAGTAAGAGCTTTATTACTGCTGGATGTACTGCTCAAAAAGGAAAAAAAAAAGTTCTGTGTGATAAACAAGAACTTATCTACTGATGTCAAAGATAGCTAATCAGTTTCCAACCAGCAAAAGTACCTAGTTTTTGATAGCCTAAAGACAGATTTGCACAATCCATAGGTGTTTAGTCATCTGGATAGTTTCAGTCCAACAGATGCCTTTTATCTTTCGGTTTTAGTGCATAATAGCTGCAAGAATCTCTACCTTTTGTTATTTGAGCTGATGTCCAAATGATTCTGTGTTTAATTAACTCTAGGGGATATGGCATGCTATGCTAATGTCTTGCATTTAGCATGGTTTGTAACAATAATGAGGAAATTCTGTTTCTAACAGTGTTTCTAAAAATGTTGGTCAACTTACTTTAGGGATTGGGCGAGAGTAATGTTACAGTATCTAGGGTTTTGTCAGTTGTCTTTGAAACCTAGAAAGAATAGCATGTCCATTGTGATCTGGCCACCTTTAACTGATTATTATAAATACCCCTTTTTTCCAATCTAACCTGTCACAAATAATATGGTTGTTAAGCAAACTGAAATGTGATTTTGATGCGAGAGGTTATTGCAGCTTTCTGTGGTCCTCTGAGGACACGGTGAACCTAAGTGAGAAAGTTTTATGCATATCAGTAATTTTTTTATTTATATTTTATCACATCTGCAAAATTTGACTTTTCTGTCTTCCTTTTCACGGGTGAACTGTATTTATAAGCAAAAGTATCTATTTCAGCCAAATATTTACTCTGTAAAGAAATAATGCTTTATCTTTAAAAACTTATGTTTTATTTATTTAGATTTGTATGGGAATATAACATTGCTGATGTTTTCTTTACAGTGAATATTTGGAAGTGCATCAAACAGAACTGGATAAATTAAGTACTCAATTGAAGGACATGAAAAGAAATTCACGACTGGTACGCTTGTCGAAAGTTTCAAAACAATAGAGAATTCTGTGCTAAGCAAGGAAATCAATAATTGGGTTTTAATGTTGGGATGGTGCATGTGAAACTAAGGGCTAATTATGTTTTATAACAAATACAGTACATATTCTGCCACTTCAGGCATTTGATTGTAAGTATCCCCATATTACCAGATGATGCTGATATACCAGATCTCTGTTTTCACAAATACGTTTCCCTAGATCTGTATTGTGATCTATTTCAGCATTTACTGCAAAAGCCATTGTTAGTGAACAATATATATTGTTATTTTCATATAATAGTAATAATTTTGCAAAGTGAAAAGAAGAAACTGCAAGAAAAGACAGATAATTTATTTGTAAAAACTACAGTACTCAAATCAGTTATTGTAACCACTTTTCTCAAAATAGACAATTATGGTTGCATTTTTTTAAAAGATTAAATCTGTTTTAGATAGTGTGGGACAGAGTTCAGTCTTTACATGAGAGATTACAACAATGTCAGAAAGCCATTTTATCTATTTGTCTATGCCTTGGGTGTCAAACTGCCACGTCCTGTTGCCGTCACATGATGTTTTGCGATGTTTTCCCCATTCACGGAGCTGGGATTGGCATGGCCTGCATGTGAGGCAGCCAGCAGGCCACCAGTTGCATGTAAAAGTTTTCTCGAAAATTTAGAACTAAATTTATGTTTCTCTACTCATCCTGGACTGTCTGAAAAAATATAATTTTAAAAATGATATTTATTTACTGCAGTTGATTAATTTTGGCTCAATTTGTTGGGGTACTATATTTAAAACTATCACGTCTTTCTTCATTGAAAGAACATCTTATTTTTAGTAATATATTCATTTCATTCATTTCAGGGAGTGCTGTATGAACTTGACAAGGTAAGTGATTTGTAATAAATACACCAGTAGAAAATTCTACTGTAATCTCAATTTTGTGTGGTAGCAGAAAATCTCCTGGTCATTGGAAGTTGTGGGTGTTGTAGTCCCAACACATCTTAAAAGCTGGAGAAGGCTGCAGCGTGGCATCACATTAGTTAGAGGACTCATAAAGTAAAAAATCCTATCTATCATTTGTCCTCCACTTGGCAAACGTCACTTTCAGTCCACAAAATCAATTTCAATAAAATGATTTGAAAATTCTTTCCTAAGGTGTGATTACAGGGACATCTCAGTAAGTGCATAAAATATTTATTGAGTATGCGGTTTGGAACTCTGTTACATGGTAACTTGAGATACATCTAATGGAACTGGGAAACCCTGTTTTGTCCAAAACCATCAGTGATTATTTTGTAAATTTAGAATGAAATTAGAAGCACTTTAATTTTGGTGTTTTCTTGCCCAATTAGAGCTGAAGCTTCTCACTTTTCAAAAAAAGGATTGAATCACTTTTGAATATCAAACTGGTCTTATGTGAAAATATTAGACATATAGAAAAGTATCCATTGATTCAGCTAAATTCAGATATCTGTTCTTATTTTGATTATTTTATTTTTCAGCAAATGAAAGCAACTGAAAGATATATGAGAAAGCTTGAGTTTCATATCAGTAAGGTAATTAACTTCCTTTCATTCTATTTCCAACTTCATTTCTTCAAAAAAGCCTACACCAAGTAATACTGTATCTGGTAGTCTAGAGAAACCATCTCACAAAGCAGTTATTTAGATAAACTTACATTAAGGCTTAATCTTATGGAAATGAGCAGAAGACGCTAGTAAAGTCTGCAAGGGAATTTGCCATGTCCCTAAGGTGTTCTCACTCATAGCAAGTCTGTATCAAACTGACCTGGAACAAGAGGAAATGAGGTGAGATAACAGAATTAATGCACTATTAACAGCCTTATCTTTCCCTGCCTCAAGGGTAAACACATTTCTAGATGGAAGATTTCTATTTTGACAGAAGCCTTGTCTTCATTGGCTCTTAATTTTCATCCAACTATTAGAATATTTATAATACCCTTATAGAGTATTAACCCCTATTAATAATTCATTATCTCCCTGTCTGTATATTTGCATGATACATAATATTTGTATGTGCATGGAATCACATAGGCACATTCAGAGAGTTCTTGCTCCTCTTTCATTTGTACAATAAAATATTTCACACCACTAAGTGCAACAAAGCACTTTATTCAGTCATGCTGAGTGCCTATTGCTGAAGGCCATATTTTAGGACATGAGTCTCTATTGCTGCCATTTCTATTTTGAAAATGGTGCATATAACTGAAATGAAATTAGCTAAGACTGCTACACGAGGCTGACCTGCAGTTAAATTATGTTTCCTTTTTTTCTATAATAGTAGATGTCAAACAGTATAGAATTATCTTATGATTTTTTTAAAAATGCAACCTTTTATGGGACGTTCAAAATATTGCTCTCATTTATTTTATGCTCATAAATCAAATATTCATTGAGAAAATAAATCCAAAATAGCATGTTTCCTTACTAGCAAGCTCATGCAGTGGGTACTTTGTGTTTGAGTCCCTCCCACTCAGAACAAAGGGATTTCAGTGTTTTACATAAGGCTGAGTTGCTACAGAGCTAAATCCACATCCAAATTGCTCAGTACGTCAGCTTGTTGTTCTGTAACCCATGGTAACAAACATGGAGAACTTTATGTGAAGCAAGGCTTTCAGAAGAAAACATGAGCAATTGTAATTGAAAACATTTCAAGGAAAGATGCACAAGTTTGATCCCTACGACAAGCATTGCGCATTAGGCTTCTGGTGAAAACTGAGTCTTGAATTTAAGTTTTGAAAGGGAAGTGAAGGAAGGAAATGTGGCCATGACAGCTTTTGAATATCACAGATGGCTTTGTGGTAGATCTGCTCAAGTTGACAAGGAAAAAAAAAAGTACCGTTTTGTGGTACATGTACTGCAGTCTTGTTAATAGAAGTAAATACTGTAACATGACTATTTTTATGGTCAGGTGTTCTGATCTTCAGATGCCATACTAAACCAATAGATAATAGTTTTGGTAGTTACAAAGAGTTTATTTATAGGCATCTGTATCTTACAGGAATCTGCACATTTTTCAATAAATATATCCTACTGCTGGATCTGGATTGTTTCAGGCTACCATATCTGAGCTGCTAGTGCCCCAAGTTCCTACATTACCATCAGAACTTTGAATCAGGTCATAGGTAGCCCAAGATGGATCCATCATAACGTCGAACAGTCACTAAACAACCAGTTGTAGGTCGAGGACCTCCTGTACTCATATTTTGAATGCTTTGTTTGGGTTTGTTTAGGATGTAAAATCTGCTGATAAGTCTCTAAATTCAGTGCCCTTGCATCCAGTTACTTTTTTGTTATTGTTCCTGGAAACTATTCCCATACATATTAAGGATACCATTATTTTTCACTCATTGCATATCTTTGTGCTGTATCTTATAATGTTTCAGAAAGTCTTCTAATTTTAGAAAAATAGAAAAAGGTTAGAGTACAATGGGGAATCAGTAAAAATCAAGCCCCTAGCTTCCTGTGAGTAGAAATGTTTTCGACTTATACCAAAGTATCATTGTACATAATGTACTGTAAGAAGTGACAATTGTGTTATTTTGTCTTGCAAGAAATATATTGTACATACATAGAAGGAATGAAAGGATTCTTTTGCTATTTAAATGGCAGAACAATTCTGTGCAGAGTTCTTGGAACCACATTTCCTTTTACTTCTTGTCTGGAAGTTAGCACCACTAAGAATGGTCAGCCTCTGTTCTGAAGAAACAATCATAAAATTAATCTATAATAATTTGTCTAGTAGGAATAAAATATTTGGGCTTTGATTTCCAATTTTTGCTCAGTACTGTGAAGGAGATCTTATATTGGCAAGAACGTAATATTATTCTCCTTTTCTTCTTAACTAGACTTTTTTATATACTACAGTAGCATGTTGCTACTGTGTTTTACTTGTTCTGAAAATTAAATCAAATTATCAGAATCAGAAATTATTAAATGCAGATGTTATTAGTGTTGAAAAAAACCTTAATGAAAAAAATGTTCACATAAAATTTAAATAGCTGACTAATAATAATTGTTCATTATTACCCATTGTTCATTGGGGAAACTGAATAAGAGAATGATTTTATTTATACAGATAATTTATTTTCCATACAAAGACACCATCAGCACTGAAATTGTTTGCCCACTTTTCCCTATGAATTACTATAATCTCACTTGAATAATTTAAACACCTTTTGGTTGGTTTTGATTTTTTTTTCTCTTCTCCCCTCAAACACCTCAGTTTTGCTGTTTTTCTTCTTATCAGGTAGATGAACTCTTTGAAGCCTACTGTATCCAAAGGCGGCTTCGTGATGGTGCCAGCAAAATGAAGCAAGCATATGGGTTGTCTCCTGCTAGCAAGGCAGCTCGAGAGAGTTTATCAGAAATCAACAAAACCTATAAAGAATATACTGAGGTATAAAACGATCTACTTTTTCTTTAGGCTTCCTAGATTGAAATTTTGCAATTACTGGAATAGAAAGATTCAGCTGTGAAAAAAAATAGATTATGGATTTTTAAAAAAATGTATAGAATTTATTTGCAGTGATAATTATTACTTTTATACAGCATTGTGTATTCTGTCATAAAAATACCTTGTTTAGCACATGACGTTTGATTCCAAAAAAGTGCTCTAGAGCAAACTTAAGAAAGATTGTAGGAATGAAACAAACAAAATGTTAAAAAGTTATGATATTTATGTAATTACTTATCAAGCATATCTAAATTCTATTAAAGTAACCAAAATATCTTTACAATCCCCAAGTCACATTTTTGAGTAACCCTAATATTTGGAAATTGAATGTTGAAAAAATTTGGCACACCCAGCAGGAGCCTAGCAGAATCCACCTGGAACTCATTAAAGCCATTGTATCTGTTTTCTAGAAGAATGCTTCTACATTTTGCAGGTGTTGCATAATCCCAGGAAAAGGCACCATAGTTTTAAAAGCTGTAGGCCAGTGTACCATTTTAAAATCAAATCTGAAACATTGTGTTGAATTCACTGCACAGTTAGTAGTTTGTAAAACAGAGGTCCCCTTCCAGAATACAGGATTTTGGGACATTTGAGTAATTCAGCGTGGAATATTAACATTCTTGCAGATATTAGACAGGATTTGCTTCTTCATCAAGCACGACTATTTTAGTAATTTTAATTAAAATCAGTTTCTTAAATTTTTCTGTATAGAATTGATCAAATATCATGTTTTCCTAATGAAATTAAATGTCTTATAATATATGATGAATGTACAATAATTTATAATATAACTTATGATTACCACAATGAACAGCACTTTGATGTGGAAATTAATGCAAATGCTTAGTCCTATGTATAAAGAGTGCCTGTGTTTGTATTTCATTGGGTATCTTTGCAATTGAAAGCAACTATTCAACATAGTTTTCCAAATGTCCTGCTAGAATATTTGAATCAATCGACAGAAAAAAATGGTTGCTTATATTATTCATTTTAATAAAACTCAGTGATCTTGAGGAAACTATTGGATTTTCATCCCTGGGTAACCAGGAAGGTATAATTTCCAAGAGAACACTGATTTTTTTTCCACCCAATACTATTATTGTATCCCACTTCAGAAATCACCACATTATAATCAGTGGTGATGAACACAGTTCATTCAGTGTTTTTAAGGTACCTTTATATAGTTCATTTGGAATAGTTGATCTGATATTAATTTTCTGTTTTCCTACACAGAATATGTGCACCATTGAAGGAGAGCTGGAAAATTTAATGGGGGAGTTCTGCATCAAGATGAAAGGTAATTGTCTTGCCTCTTATGCCATTTTCTACACAAATATCTCAGTAAGGGATCTGATCTCTGTGTGTGGTTTCTGACAGCATAGAGAGGACAGTCAATTCAGATAAGAAGCTTGTTTTCTTTTGCTCACCTCTTGGGATATAAAGTTTTCCAAATATTTCTGCTTTGTTTCTAAAACAATCTAAACATCTCATGTTCATTGAAATAGCAAGCATTTACAGCAAATTTTATAAAGATTTTTGTCTTGTTAAAGATGTTGGTAAAAAGGTTAAAATGCCTTTTAAGATAAAAATCAAATTATGCTTAAAAGATGCTTATTCTTTGCATACGTTTTATTGTACCCTTCTAGGATTTTTTTTAAAAAGGCTCATTACTAGAAATTATAAATATTGATATTGATCCGTGAGATCAGTATTTGATGAGTTAAAAAGATAAATACTTCTGGAACATACTGTATACTTATAATTGCATGAATAAATAGTTGGGCAGGTATTAAAGTTATCATATCTCTGTCTCAATTTATTAGTGTGAGTGGAACAGAAGCGTCTTTAGTAGATAATATTGCCTCTTGAGAAATTTGTGAATTTATAATTTAGCATTCTTCTTCCCTTGAAAGTCACTTAAATTCATATATATATATATACTGAATTTTGCACACCAATAGCAAAGTCTGAAGATTGTTAACTTGGAGCATCCTAAGAGATCCATGAATATCTGTTGATACTTTGAGGGTTCTTGTTTTAGATTTTGGCTATTGTGCTGCTTTTTTCCCTTTCCTCTTTCCTCTTTCCTCTTCCCCCTTCCTCCTTTCCTTTCCTTTCCTTTCTTCTTTTTTGCATGTTGGGAAATAAAATGGAATACCACCACAAAACTAAAAAAAGGACATTTCCTTCCTTGAAGACTTAATTTCTATCTCTTTTTTTAACTTTTCAAAATCAAAAGTGCTGATCACACTTTTGCTGTTTATTAAAAAAAAAAAGATTTAAAATCTTAAACTTGTATAGGTGGTCTTCAATGTATGATTGTAACTGAGCCCAGAATTACGGTCATAAGTCATGGAGACCCCCTCATCTTAACTAGCCCTTACTTAACCCATAAATGAAAAACTGTGGGATTTCCTATTGCAATATATTACTTACAATAGGTATCCAATTATGAAATTTTGATTGTCCAAGGGGAGACTTACATTTATTTGATACTAAATCTAGTGCCAGCAAAGTAGTTATTTCCAATTGCAGACAGGACCATAAAATTATTATTATTTTTTAGAAGCTTTCTCCCTGAAGTATTTGTCTGTGTCACATCCTGTTGTACCAGAAAAGAGAAGAATGCACAATATCAGTTTCAGCAATATTACTTATCTTGGATGCTTTCATTTTTCAAATGGTACTTTTTATGATTGCCGTAAATGAAATGAAACGATTTAGGCTACATTTTCTGATATCTGCTGAATATATAAGGATCTGTTTCTCAACATCTGAGTGGCCTGTTCCTACAAGAGGATGGATACTTTTCTTTTCAACATATTCTTATTGAAGAGGATTCATTTTTCTTTCAGCATTAACCTAAATCATGCATTGCAATAAAGCGAGCTTACAGATTTCCAGCAAGAGTAGGAATGAATGTGAACACTAGCAGCAGGCACATTTGTAGGAGCCTAGAAACTGGAGCTTTAATCTTAGCAATACCCAGCATGATTTAATATGAAATATAAAGCTTCAAGTGTTAACCTTCTAGGTATGTTGGAGCAGTTCCATAGCAAGTTAATTCAGCAGCATTTCTAAGATCAATGTTCCTTAAGGAAAAATTCCTTATTATTCGTTTTAATTTGTTTTCTCCCCATTCAGAATATATGTGCAAGTAACAAAAATCGAACTGTAACATTAAAGTATCAAAAGGAAAAGACATCTGCAGAATATTAGTAAATGTTTAAAGTATAAATGCTAAATAAATAAGAATGTTAATGTTAATATCAACCCAATGGAAAATATTTTGTTCTGGGATTTAGACTGCTGCTGAAAGACTTAAAATATGATACATACTCCTAGGTGGAGGAAGCTATTTTCTTAGCTTTAAAAAGTGACTAAGAATCTCATTTGCCCAATAAATGCCTATAGTTTCCTTGCTTGAATAAATATGTGACATTAGAAAGAAAACCAGTTCATGTGCATTAACAATCCTTGGTGTCAGAAAAGCTGATTCTTATTTTTGTCTGTGGTCTAGAATTTCTTGGTGAATATTTCTTGATAAAAATAATTATTTTTGTACTGCTGAAAAGGGTATTTTTGTGGGGGAGAGGTCCTGGACTTGGGTTGCTAATACTATATCTTGTCAGTTTTCATGAGGTTGTGTCTTTGAAAATACGTCTATTGCATTTTAAATAACATAGCCAAGCCCCCCCACCCCCACATTATTAATAGTATTTCCATTGTATTGTTAGCTGTTGGCATAAGCCACGTGCAGCTTTCCATTGTATATCCCATAGCCCTGAATGAATTTGGAGAGTAGTGCAATTTGGAGGAATTGCACTGTTAATATCTGCTAGAGAAACAGTACGCTGTCTATTAACGTGGTAGCTATTTATGAGCCACACCTGCATTTTGTGCTTTCAAAGTGATAACAAAAAGTGAGTATCTCATGACTACTTACTAAAAGGCTTGGTAAAATAGTAGATTTACTTTCAGTCTCCTCAGTCATTCCTTTTTTTGATGCAAATATGGCACTTTTGGAAATCCCTAAACAGTTATGAAATTTGCTATGTTTTAAAGGACATCTTGATGCAAATGTAATGAGAAATCATTACGTTGGAAATCAGAGGTTTCCAACTCTGTCAATTAGATTCATATCCCAAGCCTTCTTTTTGTATAGTGTGCCAAAGGAAACTGAAAACTTTTGTTTATAATTTAAGTTAATTTTCCATTAATGCCAGCTAAAGGAAAGTAATTTGTTTAGGCCAGAGGAAGATAACCTGGCTACATGTCCAGCTGTTCCCATTCTTCTTTTCTTACATATCATCTTGTTTATTAAGGCCTCAATTGCTGTTACCTGCCATTTTCTTAAAAGGCCTCATTTCAGATGGATGTATAAATCATGCCATCTGATTCTTTTGTTTGACTTTAAGCAGATTCTCTACTTCTATGCTGGACTAGCATTTCATGCAAGGAATAGGCATCCATAGAATTGCAGTAAAAAGGCAGGTTGGTCTACTGTCTAAGGCACCATTGTAGAAACAAAATCAAACAAACCAACAACCAAAAGTTCTAGTCCTGCCTTGGGCATAGAGCTAGATGGGTGATATTGGACCAGTCAGTTCAGCTCTAGGAACAAGGCAGTGACAAACCATTTCTGAAATCTTGCCACCAAAACTCTAAAACTGGCCAGACAGTTGCCAGGAGAGTCAAAATTGACTTGAAGGCACCTTCTTCCTCTCATAAAAAAGCCTTATTACAAGATAGCACTAAAAATTAAATGGTTCCAATAATTACAACACTGAATGTCTGGGAAGAAGCATCTGAACCAGGTTTACTTCTCATGGCTGCTGTGAGCATGGGAAAATGGTTATTGAAACAATTGGGTATTGATTAAATGGTGAATGGTGTCTAATATTGTATCATTATCTTCATCATCTGTAACTGTTTAATTATCTGCAATATTAAGGGCATTCACTTATGAACATACTTTTTAATAGATTTCCCCTAAAGTATTGATTGAGCTTAAAGAGTAATTGTCATTAATATAGATTACAAACATTTTAAAAAACTAAACCATTAAAAAAAAATCATTCAGCAAGAATTTATGGGGGACTGCTGCCACCTAGAGATCAAAAAGTTTGTTCCAATGTCAATAGGAAATTGAGAGAGAGAAAGAGACAGGCAGACAGACAGACAAACTCTTATATGAAAATTTTAGTAGATATATAGTGTTAAGTCAAGAAAAATCATGATTTTTCTATTGTGCATTGGTCAGATTGCAGCTAGAACATTGAATGCAATTCTAAACACCATATTTCAAAAAGACATTGACAATCTAAAGCTTATAGGAACTAAACTGATAAAGAGCCAGGAAAGAAAAATCTGAGGATTGGTAGAGTGTGGTGGTCTCTCATGAAAAGAAGACACAACGCAAAGTTGTCTCAGGATGAGAGCCCAGAGCAAACTCCGAAACCCTCTTTTATTAGAAGCAATCTTTGTTAACGTAGCAATTTTTGTTAGCGTCCTATCACAAATGCATTACACCATACAAAATGCACTGATTATTCGCATAAGCACACAAAGCTGCAAAGTTTAAGTTTGCTACAGTTCTGGGTAAGAAATGGCAACAATTTGTCCTTGCTCCATGCTTCATGTTCCAGCCAACCACCAGAAGGCTCCGTTGTCCTAGCACGTACACAAAGAACAAAGAATCATAGTTCCCACATCTCCCCTGTTTTTCCTTTTTAAGAGACGGGGAGTGTTTTAGTCCCAATAACAGTCTTTGTCAGGCGCGTAGGCAAGAGTGCTATGCATGCTGATGTTATCCACGGCGTTCGTGACTTCTTCAACTATCACAAACATCTTGTCCTCGTCTGGGTCGTCACAGGTTGGCTCTCCTATCTCATCTTCGGATGGCAGTGGTTCATATGTGTTAGTTATTTGTTGATTCCAGAGAGCCATTACCTGCGCAGTGGCTTTTTTCTCAGCCAAGAGGGATAAACTGTTAGAAATAGTGCGTACAAAGATAGGCAATGCACAAGGCAATACAACACATCCCGCAGCAATCATACCAATGAGCGCTACAATAGCTTGCAAACCAGGCAATTTTGGGAACCAGGATCCAAACATGTCTCTAAAATCAAGACCATTCCATGTTTGTACGGGTACATGTGCAACCTTGATCATTCTATCAGTAATTTGTTGGATAACTTTTCCTGTAGTTAAGATCTCTGCCAGCTGTGTGAGCCACAGGTAACTCCTGCAGCGTCGTTAGGGCCTTGGCCTTTGCTGATGGCAAAGCAAGCATCAAAGCATATTGAGGTGTTGGTACACCCCCCCAAGTGACATTATGGGTTATGTACCCATTTTTTGTTTGACTGGTTGAGAACATTCCTGCAAGATCAGAACTGGAGCCACCTTTGTATGCATAGACATATAGGGATGCTGTAATGGGTCCCACTGCCTTAGGCTCATAGCACTGAATGCCTTCGGCAGTGTAACATTGTGCATATTGAGTGTTGTTATGCAGACAAGGGGAGACCGTCGTGGAGTTGCACTCAGGCTTCAAAGTATGATAGATCAGGGTGGATTGGGTTTTTGTTCCACTGCGAGTAGTTTTGATGCAGGCTTTGCAGGAGGATGGGGTGGCTGTCGTATTGGCAGGAACGATGTGGAAGCCCAGGAGGCAAATGATGAATGCAGCGGGCAGCTTCATGATGCTGATGTAGGCAAGGCTGGTTTGGGGACCAAGGTGGTGGCGTTGTTGTAGGAAACAGCCACGTACCCTTGTCCCCAGGTTATAAGTTCAGCAGGCCCGTGCCATGTGGGATCTGGCAACTGTCGAAAGTAGACTGGAGGTCTAGGAGCATCCTTGGATGGAGAGCAGAAGTGTCGAGAGGCGGCAGAAGAAGCAGGTGTGCCAGACTCATTCAGGAAATTCAGTATAAATAAGCACAAGTTAAGCTTGTTTTGCAGCGTGGGTAGGCCTGGGGTGAGTTTCCCCATCGAGTTTTGAACTTTGTTAAGAGCATTCTTTAGGGTCAGATTGGCTCTTTCTACTATGGCCTGCCCTTGAGAATTGTATGGAATGCCAAATTTGTGCAAAATGCCCTATTGTTTACAAAAGGTAGCAAAGTTGGTACTAGTATAGGCGGGGCCATTATCAATTTTTAATTCCGAGGGCTTTCCCAGGCACGCAAATGACCGGATGCAGTGGTTAATGACATGTTTTGTGGTCTCTCCTCTTTGCGGGGAGGCCATGATGAACCCTGAGTATGTGTCTACTGAAACATGGATATATTTCCATGGTGCAAAAGGCGCATACTGGGTTACATCCATTTGCCAAATTTGGCAGGCTTTTAAGCCTCTCGGATTTACTCCCATTGACAGGGCAGGGGCTTGCTTGCTGCAAGTAGGGCATTGTTGAATAATTGCAGCAGCCTCTTGGGCTGTGATTTGGAATTCCTTCATAAGAGCCCTTTTATTTTGATGAAAATAGTTATGACTGTCCCAAGGGGTTAGGGGAGAAAGAGAGAAAGCAGATAGAATAGTAGCAGCGGATGCGGCTGTTAATTGCTGCAATGCAAGCAATTTATTTGCTGGCAATGGCCATTGATCAACCCAAACAGGAACATCCGTAGTTAAGATTAAGCGAAGGGGAAGAGGGTGAGTCATTCTAGCTGCAATTTAGCGCCAAATTGAGAGAGCAAGTCTCTCCCCCACAAATTCGTGTGAAGAGGGAGGATGACGGGCTTAATTTGTGCAATCCCTGTGAGATTTTCAGAAGTCACAGGGAGCCAAAATTTACTGATGCAAGCTGTTTGAATCCCTCCTACACCTCTTACTGATGGGGAGGTCTCTGTTTCCCAGTCTGTAGGCCACTTGTTTGAGCGTATCACCGAGACATCCACACCAGAATGCAGAAGACCGGTGAAGCAGCGACCCTTGATTAAAGCCAAGAGTGTGGGCTTAGTTTTGGCGATAGATCTAGTGAGGGCAAGCATATCAGAGGAAAGTTGCGGTACCATGATCATTTTTGCTATGACGTCACCCTTTTGTAACTTCGTTGGAAGAGTGGATAGCACAGAAAGGTCAATGGCTGAGAGTTTTGAGGAAGGAACCACAGAGATTCCTTTGAGGAGGGCATGAGGGTGAGACTGTATAAGAGCAGTTTTATCGGAGGAGAAGGAGGCAGAAAGAGGAAGCTGTGCGCCGACAGAGAGTGATAGATGGGGAAAGGATATGAGCACATCTTCTGCCACTGATAATTCATACACAGTGGATGGTATATGGGCAGCCTTGGGAGAGGGGCTAGCTGCTGGCCCCTCTACTCGTTTCCCGAGGGTTCAGTTTTTGATCGACATTGATTAGCCCAATGATAGCCTTTCTTACATTTCGGGCAAACTGTTTTTGGTCGAACTTCTCTACTGGTGGATGGCTTTGCTGCCCCCCCGCTGGGGGCTTGACATTGTGATTTAAAATGACCAGGCTTCCCACGATTGTAACAATTACCAGATGGCTTATTACCTCTGGTGATAGCTGCAGCCATCATTTCGGAAGTGTATTGGTGTGTTCCCACCACCCTGCAGGCTTGTAGGAATTGGGCTAGAGTGGCATCAGGAGAATTAATCAAGGGAGTAAGCAAAGTTTTACAGTCTGCATTAGCGTTCTCATATGCCAATTTAAGAAGAATTTCCTGCCGAGCCCCCTCATTTGTAATTTGCCTTTGTAGGGCCATTTGGAGGCGTTCAATAAAATCGGCATAGGGTTCATTGGAAGTTTGTAGAATTTTTGCAAACGATTGTGCGGAGGTATGAGGGTCATCCAAGCGCGAGAGAGCAAGCAGAACGGCTTGTGCAGAAAGGTTAAGAGCATTAATAGGGCTATTATATTGAGCTGTGGGAGCAGCAAAGGCACCCTCTCCTGCCAGTTCATTTGCGGTAAGATTTGGATTTTGAGCTGCCAATAGGCAACAATGATGGAGAAACTCTGATCGCCATACAACAAATTGAGTCCCTGTTAAATTCATATGAAAAAGGCTGTGCCAATCAGCTGGGATCATTATATGGGCATTACCATCATTGTAAATAATCCCATATATTGAATACCATATATTTGTACAGCTTGTTTGATATCCTTGATTAATTTAACAGGGATGGGTTCCAGTGTGGGACGTTTTGTCCCTGCGCGTTCTGTGTATAAACTAACGGGAACGCCGTTGGGCAGTCGGAGTGATCTAACTCTCCAGTTCTAACTCCTGCAGCGATGGCGGCATGAACCGCGCCCTTAGGAGGGGGTAAGGCAGGAGAGGAAGGCACAGAAGGGAGAGCAAAAGAAGAAGAAGAAGGATTGGGTGAGGGGGGGTCAGGAGAAGGGGGGAGGTTTACTGACCTCATTTGCCTCCGGGGGGGCAGTCGGTTTAAGAGACACAGGCGCCACAGCGAGAGTTGTACAGCAGGATTCACATAGAGAGGGGGTCCAGAAAGGGGGCCAAGTAGGGGTTGCTCTAGAGAGGAGAGAGCCTCAAAAACCACCCTCCAAGCAATTAATATAGACAAAGGGGCCCTAGGACTTGCGTGAAAGTATTTTCCAATCTCCTTCCATACTGTAGTTTTGATACTGCCTTTAGCCGGATAAGAAGGGCAGTGTTGCCAAATGTATTCTAGGAGTTCCTCAATAGAGGTTTTTGTGAGGGGGCATGAAGGGAGCCCCCCTTTTTAAAGGTAAAAAAAATTCGTTTGGTCAATTCTCTGATTTCCTGAATGTGAGCTGCCTGCTCCTTAGAGAATCTACCACCCATACTCACGAGGGATCCATTGTCGCTAGCGATTCAAGCGGATGGGGTGCACCAAGTTTATTCCAGACGATGAGAATGGGTGTGCCAAAGACGTATCACTTTTGAGTGGGTCACCAGTTGTGGTGGTCTCTTGAAAAGAAGACACAACGCAAAGTTGTCTCGGGATGAGAGCCCAGAGCAAACTCCGAAACCCTCTTTTATTAGAAGCAATCTTTGTTAACATAGCAATTTTTGTTAGCGTCCTATCACAAACGCATTACATCACACAAAATGCACTGATTATTCGCATAAGCACACAAAGCTGCAAAGTTTAAGTTTGCTACAGTTCTGGGTAAGAAATGGCAACAATTTGTCCTTGCTCCTTGCTTCATGTTCCAGCCAACCACCAGAAGGCTCCGTTGTCCTAGCACGTACACAAAGAACAAAGAATCATAGTTCCCACAGTAGAGTATGTGGGTATGGTATGTTGGGAAGCTGAGTCAATTAACTTTAGAATCAGTTGTTGCTCCAGAGAAAACACTGTGAAAATAGTTTGCAACTCAGGATTTGCAAACCAATGGTTTTTCAATGAGGAGAACTCCCAACTCTTCTCCTTCCTATCTCTTGAAGTTTCTCTTCGTCTCTGGAGAGCCCTCTCCCCACCATGTTTATATAAGGAGTTCTTGAACTTTCAAAGGAATTAAATATAAAAGTAAAAGAAGCTCCATACTAATTGAGTTTAATGTGTATTAAAAAATAAACATAGTAAAAAGTGTCTCTTTCTGCCCACATTAGATTTATATAATGATATCTATTTCCAGGGACAAAGTTGTCCAAAAGTTAACATGAGAAAAAGTTAAAATGAATGATATTACTTCCAATGAGAAGTGATAGCTAAATGCATCCCTTATTTGAACAGAATTCTGTTTCTTCATATGAGTTTGAAAGTTACATTTTAAATGGATTTGTGATTTTCTAAGACATTAATACTCAGAGTGTGCTAATTGGGCATGCAGAATTCAAAAAGTTAGATGCTGATAATTTAATACTGTTCTCATGCATTATATTAACTCTTGCAACAGCAAACAATCAGGTTTCAGTCACTACTATCACTACTATTCCCAGTCCTTCAAAGAAGGTGAATGGGGGAAACAGTCATTTCTGTTAATGAAGAGAAGAGAATAAAATGGACTCTGAAAGTTGCTCTCTTAGATCCATAAGTGCTCTGACAACGTTGTCATTAACATAAAAGGGGGCAACACAAACATTTCATGTGAAACCCTTCTCAAAAATAAGCATTTAATCAAGAATAGCAAGAATGTTCAAGAATAAATCTGAAAAATGCTGGAAATATCATCAGATACCTGGCTCTTATTACCATATGTGGTGGACTTGTGAGGATGCTAGAAAATACTGGACTAAAATTCGCATGTGGTTGGAAAAAAATGACAAAGAAACACATAGATTTGAAACCAGAGATCTTTTTATTGGGAATCTTTCCTGATACATATAACAAAGATTTGAAATACCTGATAGTAAATGTATTAACAGCGGCTAGGATTGTATTTGCTAAAAACTGGAAAAATGAGAAAATACCATTGCAGGAAGAAATTATTAAGAAAATATTGGAATGTGCTGAAATGAGTAGATTGACATTTGAAATTAGAGAACAAGAGGATAAACAATTTTATAAAATTTGGGAGCTTTTCTATCAATGGTTGGATGATAAAATACAATAATAGAATATTTAGAATTTTAGATAATAAGGAATATATAAAGAGATATTTTCTTTTTTATTTGATATCACATTTATAAAATGTCTTCAGGATAGATTTGGTATGATTATATGATTTGTTATAAAATAAATTAAGTAAATTATAGTTATCTCATAAAGTATGAATGAATAAAATCGTAGTCAAATGATTGTTTGATAGTGATACGTGGGTATATAATTTTTGATTATAATATGAGTTATTATGTAATGTAACTGTAATTGAGACTACGAAATGAATGCACAAAAGCTGGTAAACCAACCGACACACTGTTTGTATATTTATGAAAGAAAGCTGGATGTTTTGTTTGTTTTGTTTGTCTTTAAAAACTAATAAAATTGTTTTCAAAAAAAAAAAAAAGCATTTAATCTGAAACAGTTTTTATATGTTATTGGCTTCTAGGTCTGGCTGGCTTTGCTCGACTTTGCCCTGGAGATCAGTATGAGGTAAGTAACTTGTAAATGTCATTTTCCATCATGCATTTCTTACTGTTTTCATGTCCTGTACAGCAAGAAAGGTCCCACTATTCTCTGTTTATGGATGAATGCACTCTGAACAGTTCCCACATAAAGACTGAGATTGGTCCCAGAGACCTGATTGATGCCTTCCAAGATAACAACAGATCTTTCTTTAGCTTTGTCTTGGAAGCATGTCAGCAGGCTCTAAATATTTTATTCTTGGCATACGTCCTTTCCCTCTTGAGGCTCTCAAATCTAACTAGGACAGGCTGAGTAGAGCAGATCAATACTTCAAGTCAACTATCCCCTTTTTTTCTCCAAAGACAGATACTTTATTTTACCAACAAGTAGCAAAGTGGAAATTTAGAGCAAAGAACAAGAACAAAGTCATATCTCTAGTGTGAATGCTTTGTGATTCTGCATTTATGTGTCATGTCGTAATGCTTAATGAAATAATATTTATGCTTACAACCTTGTGGAGCTATTATATTATTTATTTATTAGATTTGTTTGCAATCGATCTCACTTTAAGGCGGCTCTCTTTTCTTTGTGATGTTCTTGAGCAATGCACTAACAATTCTATCCAGTTTTTTCCTTGGAAATATGTGATTCCGATCCAAAACATAACCACTTCTGTCAATGCATTGAATCCATTCGTTCTGTTGGGTTCTTCACTCATTGTGATTGATTCAGAATGGTAGAATGAGAACAAAGTATGTATGATAATGATAAATGAGATCACATTTTGTTTTGGCAGATTTTCATGAGGTATGGCCGTCAAAGATGGAAACTAAAAGGCAAAATAGAAGTCAATGATAAGCAAAGTTGGGATGGAGAAGAAATGATCTTCCTCCCCCTTATTACTGGGCTAATCTCCATTAAGGTATTGATGTATTATTTACTTATTAAATACATTGCCTGCCTTTCTGCTTACAACAATTGAAACCAAATGCAAATATAAAAGGTGACCTCAAAGTAGGTGAAGTTAAAATCAATTAACACTTAAAGGCTTTAGAAAATAAGTGGATTTTCCTAAAATGGCTTTCCTAAATATAACTGTAATATAACTATAATATTGTCAACCCTCTCAGGTAAATCAAACAGGAAACAGGATTTGGTGAACTATGGGTAATTCTACTTATTTTAAGGTTGCATTAATAGAATCTTGCAAATCTGAAAGTACACACCTGCCATTTTTAACTTCCTGACCCAGGAGGGCAGGTCTTTCCTCAGTTTCTTTCTCTGCCGTTCGCTGATTGCAAACTCCTGCTTTTCTTATCCGATTGTTTCCTAGGCAGCATCCCTCCTCTTTCCTTACAGCCACTAATGCATTCCATTAGAAATATGGAACCATGTAGAATAAGCAATGTCATTCTGGTTTCCTTTAATTCACGGAATGTATTGATAATATTTTACTGTGAAATTCTATTGAGAAGAAAAACTAGTCAGGGAAGGACACTAGTGCTTTGTAGCTTCATTTATGTAGATCAGTTTGCTGTAATTTTCAAGAGATTACTTCCACTTGGGAATTTGTTCTTCTATACAGATAATCCTCGATTTATGACCATAATTGAGCCTAGAATTATGGTTGTTAGTCATTGCGGTAGTTGAGTTGAGTCACCAGTCCTGTTTCTTTCAGCATTTTTTTCAGCATTAAGTAGCCATCGTAATTTTAAAATTGGATTAAGTAGCTTGAGGGGGGGTATCCCCGCTAAGCAACTGTCATGTCACAGACTATCAGTATTACAGAGCACAATTGGAAGTTTCATATATCATTTCTAAGATGATGCTTATCAGTTGAATATTCAAATGAATTATTAAATGTAAAAGAATCAAGTAATAAAATGGTAAATTTGTATGTCAGGTAAGCCCTCTCAGTTGAATCACTACACAAACTTCTTTCCATTTTTAAATGATACTTCCAGTCCATTTTATTTGAATATAAAAGAGATTCTGCAATGTATGCTTTTTTCTTTCAAATTATTTTATTTTATTCTATCAAACTAGTTAACAGAAGAAAAATTACATGTGTATTAACAATATAGTGGAACATCACTATTAATAATCAAACTAATATGCTTAAGAATTTTTGTTCAGTGACAACTAAAAGGACAATGACTTTAGTAGTGTCATAAGAGACTAAGGTTTATATTTGCAAACTGTATCAACTGCATATAAAGAATATTCTTTATATGCTATTGTTCTGGTAGATAAGTCAAGCAGGATTAATTTAAAGAGGAATTAGAAATGATGGGAATGTTTTGGAAATGGCAGTCATTAATACAATAATTAATGTCATATTCATGACCATTTATTATTATTATTTTGTATAAAACCCAACCACTTTGCCCAGTTTTTAAAAACAATACCTTTTGGGACTCTTCACCTATGCCTATGTCTTTTTTTAAAAAAACAAATTTTATTAGTTTTTACAAAACAATACACAAACAAACAAGGCATAATAACATAAAAGATCTTTTCTGAAAAAACTAATAGAACAAACAGAATAATTTCAAATTATAATATATATATTTGCGTTATCTGTTCAGCTTCGTATCTTATCCCAACATCTCCCTTTCATTCTATTATCCAAATTATATTTCTTGCGAATTAAAATTTTATTGCTTTTCAAGAACAATGTACAAACAAACAAAACATAGAACATAAAATCATAAGACATCTTTTCTGAAAGTTGCTTGGTCCCAGGTTAAAACTCTTCGTACAGACACAAATTCAAAAATCATATTCACTTTATATACCATTCCATATCTTATTACCATTTTCAATTTTCTATATTGCTTCTTCCCTCTTTTATCTTTCTTAGTTTTATTTTATTTATCTCATCTCAGTTCAAATCATAATACTTATCATTCTTTGTCTGTTCTATTTCCAGCTATCCATTCATCTTTTCTCTTTAAACAAACTTCTCCTGTACACTGATTGGAGTATGACGCCTTTAACTCTTTCCCCTAGCTTAATAATACTTAATATAACACTTAACTTATATTGGGATTCTGTTTAGTACATTCTAAAATTATACAATGTATTTTATGAGAGGGAAAAAAAACAATAACAAAAAAGCATATAAGACCACTATCTATGCCATTAAAAAACTAATCATACATATTAATACTCATTTATATCTTAAGCATTTTATTCTAAATACACATATAAAAACACAATCTTATGTACCTTAAGAATCCTTTTTTCAATTAAATTTACCCATTGTCTCTAAATGAATTTTGTTTCTTTAAATCTTGCTTCCCACCATTAAGGCTTCTCATCCCTTCCTTTCTCTCTTGCTTATTCTTCTCCTTGCCCTTTTTACCCCTTTGACTCTCTTCCTCCCTTTTCTTCTTCTGCTTTCCTCCTTTCTGTTGTTTTCTAACCTTGTATCCACCTTTCACCTCATTTTTCTCTTTTTTGGTTGTTTTTTCAAGCCTTAAAATCCCCTTTTTCTTTTCCTCTTTCTCCTCCTCCCCAAATAGAATCATTTGTTCATCAAAGATGGCTTTTTCTTTGTCCCAGTCGTCCTGCTGCACAGTCAATTTTTCATAAGTACATACCGCCATTTCTAGAAATTGAAAAAGTGTGCCCAAAGTATCTTTCCCATCTTGTTCTTCCTTTTTATATCTTTTTATATTCAATTTTTAGTTCATCCACAAGCGATGCCACCATAAAGAGAAAGTTTTTTTCCAGAACAACCACCTGAGTGTTTTTAATCAAAAATAATTCCCAAAAGTTCCAAAATCACCAAAGAATCCAAATAAACTATTTCTTTTAATACTTTTTTCTTTCTTCTATTTCTCTTTCTGGGGTTGCTGTTTGATCAAAAAATTCCAATTGAGATATATCTTTTAGAAGCCTTATTAATATTCAATAGCTCTTTAAAATTCTAGGCAATCTCCTTTTTCAAATTCTGCTCCAATTTTTTTTCCTCTCCCTTCCCACTTACAGCAAAAAGATTTTCCTTTAAATGTTCAGAAATCCATACCTCCAATGCGGGTTTTCCGATTTCTCTTAAAGTTCTATCGCTGTCACGTTCGGAAGGAGAGTGAAAAGAAAAAAAACTTTTCCTTTAATTTACATTCGTTGCTTGACACATTCTGGAAACGATGTTTCTTTAGTAAATTTTAAATTCCAGGGTACTTTCACTGCTACTTTGTCCCGATCAGCAAAGATCACTTTCATTTCTTCACAGCTCCTCCTGCACTTCCTTTTTCCTACAGCTCTTCTATGTGGCGGCCATTGCTGACCGCCGCTCAGCTGCCTTTGGAAAAGGGGTTTTGCTGGCTAGGGAAGAGAGATGCGATATCTCTCGACCCTGCTAAACCCCCCCTGTCTTCGCCACCTTCTACGGAGGTGGCTTAGCCCCGAAGCGAAATGGCTCGGGGCACTCGGGCAGTGAACACAGGCAGAAACCACACATAGTCGCGCATTCCTGCCTGCTCCGAAGTGCTGCAGACCAGAAATTCCCATCTATGCCTATGTCTTACATTCTAGATTTCCCCCCTATTCTTCATTCATTGAAGTTTCCCACAAATAAATTATTATTATTAGCTTCTTTGACTCTGAACTGTGTAAATAATGTATCATTAGTCATATATTGTAAGAAAACTGAGCTAAATGTATCAGTGGTTTGTAGCTTTCTGTTTATGGAAAAAATAAAGTACCATCCATGCAAGTATGAAGTCCTGTGTAAATCTGAAGCATTTTAATATCCTTGTAATTTTCACATACTAATACACAATAATAACACGTAAGTCCCAGTATTTCTTACTCTTTTGAACAAACAGTGTTAAAAGGATTAGTATACAAAACAGGTGAATATTTGATATCTGAAGATGCTACTGATATAATGAACTATTAATTGACAATTATTTTGTTCCTAATTATTAACACCAATTTATTCCAAAGGTCACAGAAGTTAAAGGTCTTGCCACTCATATTTTGGTTGGAAGTGTTACTTGTGAAACGAAAGACTTGTTTGCTGCTCAGCCTCAGGTTGTCGCTGTGGATATCAATGACCTTGGCACAATAAAGCTGAATCTGGAAATCACCTGGCAGTAAGTAAAACTGGTTTTCTGGAGAGCCGTGATCATTTCAAATCAACTGTTGTTCCAATAACAACAGCAACAGAAAATAAAATTATGGGATACACTTCTACTGAACTGGCACACTAGAGTATTTAAAGAGCTAGATCATATTGTAGGTTAATTTTTGAGTTGGCAGCCACAGATAATATGCACTCTTCTGATATGAAAATATGAAATGAAAATATATACAAGAATGCTATTCTGTGAACCTGTTTTACAATGTACAGAATTTGCTTGTGCTGTACTATCTGAAGTGAGAAGAAAACCTTGTAATTCAACAGAATAACAGTTTTATGATGATTCAGTCTAATAATAGATTTATACTTTTGCAGTCCATTTGATGTGGAGGACATTACCCCATCAACAGGCAACACAAACAAAGCATCAGCTATTCAAAGAAGGATGTCCATTTACAGTCAAGGCACCCCAGAAACACCCATTTTCAAGGATCAGTCATTCTTTGTAAGTTATAGCAAAAACAATTAGTGACTAAGTAGCACGGTCTGCTCAATTTTCATTGATGTAACAGAAATAGAGGCAAAAGAAAAAGGGAGAATTGGCAAAGATTTATTTTTTCTAGACTATTCCTTGATCCAGTGGAGAAGGTCCTGTAAATAAAAGGAACTTTCCATATGTGATATGACTAATGTGAATACCACTATTTCTTTTTTTTTTTTTTTTAGGAAAGAAGGTATGATATTTTCCCCCTTACAGATAAAGGATCATTTAGGTGTGAGAAGCTTCCATAAATCTCATTTACTGTGCACGTTGGTTTTGAATATTTGCACTAAATTTTCTTTATCAATCTATACTTTGTACACTTACAGTATATTTAAAAGACGATGTAGTCAACTCATTGCCCCATTTTTTTGCCTTAATACTTCAAGAAATGGCGACATCCTCCACAAGACAGTCTCCACTCTGCCATTTTAGAGACTCTGCAAGATGCTTTCTTTGACAAGCTACGTCGCAGTCGCTCATTTAGTGATCTGCCATCTCTCAGGCTGAGGTCTAGAACAGGGCTAGAACAATATGTGAGTCCAGATGGTGTGATGAAATATCTTACTGTGTTTCTCAAGCAGTTCCTCTGTTTTTACGCATGTCCTAAATCTGATATTTCTCTTTAAGATCTATCTTGTTTGCTGACTATTTATTGAGCAAATAACTATCTGCTCAAGTTGCTTATGTAGTCAAATAAAACTCTGGCTGGCTTTAGTTTTGCAGATTCTTTTTAGAGAAAAGGCTAAAATAAAAAAGCCCTTATTATTTGAAATATTTCATGAACATATTTATATATGCACATGGTTTGAAATTTGTCCATAAACTATTTTTGGCAGGAGACTAAGAAAATAAATTCGATGCAGTCTGAAGTGAAAAATTTATCTCCACTGATTTCAGGCTGCAATATTGAAACTGCTTAGTTATCTTTGAGAAGTTATGTTTAAGGATTTGAAACTGTATTTCAGCGTTGCTGAATAAAAGGACAAGATAACCCCCAGTATACTTATGGTGTAATCTACTATACTGTAATACCAATCATATAATGACATGTGATGTTCTCTTAGTGTGCATTTTGTTTCTTCAGCTTATTTTCAACAAGAATAAAAGATTCTAATTTATTCATACAGATAATGAGTTTGCAATGCTCAAAAAAGCTTCATAATTGGTTTAGAATTTTTCGGTACACATTCTGGGCTATTTCTGATCCTTCTTATTTTCTGGATTTTGGACATTTATTTTTATCTTCTTATCACTTAGAAAAGATCAGTAGCATAAAAGCTAAATGAATTTATTTTGTAATTCCAAATAGCCTAGTTTCACAGAAAGTAGCAAATGGTTTCTTTAAAAAAATGCTTGACATCACCTCGGTAAAATTTTAATTGAAACTATTTTTATTATATTTGCAGTCAAATTTACCAGATGATGTTTTTGAAAATGGAACAGCGGAAAATGAGAAAAGTTCATTATCTTTCAGTTTCATTGACATTACCAGTGAACATTGTACTACATCATATAGTTCAACGGACTCGTCCTTGACGATAAATAATTCCAATCCTGAAATTATTGCCATAATCCCAGATCCCAGTGGGAAAAGGTTATCCAAACCTGACCCTGTATACAATATTCATTCAAGATGTGAGGACTCCACATCTCAATCCAACAACTTATCATCACAAGAGCATGGTGAAAATATGATTACAAATCTAGATTCTGAACTTTGCCAAACTTCTCCTCATTTGAGAGGCAACAGTGTGATTTTAGCAAGTGGTGCCTCAGAGTCACTTCTTCCAGATACAGATGAGTTATCAGATGTCAAACCTGTAGAGCTGGATACCTTTGAAGGCAATATCACAAAGCAGCTGGTTAAAAGACTGACATCTGGAGAGGGCCCAATGACACCTGAAAAATATCATTGTGAGGGGTCAATTAGTGGAGAATCTGAAGGCTATAAATCATGTGTTGATGGAAGTCTAGAAGAAGCATTTCAGGGGCTTCTGTTAGCTCTTGAACCTCATAAAGAACAGTTTAAAGAATTCCAGGAATTGGACCAAGGAATTATACATCTAGAGGAGATCCTGAAAGTAAGTTCAGTTTCAAATAAGAAATCTCATTCATTGTGAAGAGAAGAATGGTTATTATATAATCTTCAGTTATAAAACTAATTGTTTGGATGGTAGCTTTCCTGACACCAAGCATCATTTCACCATTTACATTCAATATAGAATGATCAAGAAAGAAATCACAAAATGGAAGAGCCAGATCAAGTCTTGCTCTAATGAAATAATTGCAGCAAACTATTGCTGAATTATATTTTTGGCTGTTAAAATCTACAGTATAGATGTACTTTCCACATAACAAAATGAAGCCTTAAATGGAACAATCATTAGATAAACTAAAACAACAAAATTGTGGAAACTCTGATGCATTCTGCCCTCCTATTCCAGTAATATATGTAATAAGGTATTGTGAGGAGCAGATCCACCAACTGAAATCTCAAAATCAGTCAGGTATGGATGGTCAAGCTGAATTGAACTATGGTTTCCCACCCACCCTTGTTTAACCTAAGTTGGCAGATGGTTGGATAAACTTAAATCTGATAAGTTCAAGGACATGTTGATAAAAGTTTTCTTAATTATAATACAGTAATGGTTTGTTAATATTCTCTACTGCAATGTTTTTCAAGTATCTGTTCCAATTCTGTATTTTTTCTCATGGTCTCTCATGTAAATATTAACTAGTTCCAATCCTGCTTATTGTTTACTGCTTTGCTTGTTGTTTTTAAAATTAATTATTCCTTTGCCTATAGTAGAAAAGTTTGAATTTGAAAGAGATTTTACATTTTCCTTTCCCTTCCCTTTTAATTTGACATAACAAGACTGACAGTTAAGTAATTCCATGTTCTGTTTTGATATACAGCAAAATGCAGAACTAAGTCTTGGTTCCATGTCATAATAAATTGGCATGCCAAATGAACCAGTGCCAAATTAAATTAGTGATGTCATTGTGGAAATGCTTCTTATATGATAGAATACTATAGGGAGCACTAAAGTGCCACTATTACAGCTATTTTATTAGGGTATTTGGAAATTAAATAGTTTAATGATAGATGTTATTAGAGAGATGTCTGGAGATAATGCTTGGCATTTTTTTTAAATTTAATTCATTTTTTTAATCCATTTCATCCCATTTAACTGAAATGTATATTTATCAGTGAATATTTTGGATATTATAATATTGCTGTTTGAATAGCTCTATTTTTAGACTAGTGTTACAGAAGCTTTTCAGTGAACACATTTTTTCCAGATTTATAATTGGCCACTTCGATGGAAATGCATTAGCACTTCATTGGATAATCTTGGGTTAAATTTGTACTCGTGTAACACTAGCATTTGATTTCAACTAAAATGTACTACAGTAATTACCACAGAATATGACAGCTCTAATAAAGACCATTAAATGTTAAATTTATACTAGTTTATGTTACCAGATACAGTTTTGTTTGTATAGGAAATGTAATTTTTAAAATTATCTTTATTAAATAGTTTTAAAACACTAAATAATTGAGTTTCTGATCTTCATTTTCTTCTGCATATTTTTGTGCAAAGCTAGTAGATTTCATTTTTTTTAACGTACATCACTCTTTTAAAGCCAATTTTCTATAGATAGCTTACAATAATATTAAATCACAATTTTAGAATTAGTTAAAATATAATTAAAATAAGATATATAAAGAGTAAGAGAATATATATTCAATACTTAATAAAGCACCAAGCTTAATCATACCTTTTGAAGTTTGATTACCTAAATTTTATTTTGTTTTCAGACTCACCCTAGGCTGTCATTTTGACAGGAGTCACAGCCCTAAGCCATGGTTTGTTTGATAAAATGCATATATCCATGCAGAAAAAGACAAATTAGCGTATTTTAAATCTCTCTCATGCACATACACGTCCATCTTGTATGTGCTTGCCTGTGTGTGTGTGTTTGACTTGAAAATCAGCCTTAATAATTTTGGAAATAACTGATAGTGATCAGATGCAAAATGTTGACAATTTTTTTCACTTAGTTGTAGGAGTTTTTAAGTCTTATCAGTTTCAAATGTGAATAAAGTCACATTTTCTTCTAAATTTATGGTAATGTGAGGATTAGTTAATATGGACAGCAGTTTTCATGACATTGGGGGATGGACATGTTAGTTTAATCTTATTTTATTTGTTGTTTTATTTAATATATATAAACAGTCTTTAAGTTATATCCATTTGTTCAAACTTGTGTCTACACTGTAAGGGGGACTTACAACTGGTCCACAGAGTTCCCTTTATCCCACCATCTCTTCAGTTACATGATGGCAGTTACTGACAGTAACTGGCTGGCTTCCCACAAACAAAATCAAATGGTAGGCAAGCAGGAATTGGAAGATCTTCACTTAACAACAGTAATCTGGGACTACTGGAACTGCCATCATTAAGTAAACTAGAGGAAAAAAAGTAGCACCCATCACATGATATCACATTTTACAATTGTATCATTTAACAGTCTTCCAGTCTGGCTATTTTAACCCAAGGGCTACCTGTGATTTATACCCCAATGGACTCAATAGGGTTCAGGTGGGTTATGTAAATTTAGGTCTGGATTGAGTTATACCTAACCCCAAATACAGTACTTTCAAAAGTCGAATAATCCCATTTTGGAATTTCCTCATCACATCTCAGTCGACCCAGTGAGCATGTCAGGGAAGTGAATTACTTTGTGTTTATTCAGGGTAGGGTTTTTTCAATAATGGAAATCTCAGTTCACATAGATTTGATTTTTCTAAATCTCATCGCAACTGCATCTATCCTTTCCATAAGTTAGATCCTCCTCTGTTCTCAAAATACATGAAAAATGATATCCTAAAATCTGGAAATTAAGTGATGGGAGGACGAGGCCAAACAAGCCAACGGAAGGGAATCATTGGTGGATTTGAAAAGAAAGTCTCACCCCAATTTACCTGGAATATTCTTGAAACCAAACCATTTTGAATGTCTGAACTGTTCTTCACGTATTGTTTTGATTTTGCTCTTGCAGTGCAGACCAGTAGTAAGTCACAGCAGGTCGTCCAGCTTAAGCCTAACAGTTGAGAATGCACTGGAAAGTTTTGATTTCCTCAACACTTCTGACTTTGAGGATGAAGGCGATACTGATGAGCTTTGCGATGGTACTCGTGGTGCAGACTCTGTGTTCTCAGACACAGAAATCGAGAAAAACAGGTAAGAATGCCAGCACTCAGGTTTATTCCTTTCTGCCTCCAGATACCAAGGCAAGATCTCCAAGGCATTGCAAGCTTGGTCAACTTGGGATGGAGATGTGTAACTGAGTGTCATTTGCATATTTGGGACACCTTACCGTATGCCATCAAATGACCTCATCCAGCAGTCTTATGTAAATGATAAATAGAAGTGGAGAGAGTGTTGAGGCATTTGTAGCACCTCACAAAGGTGAGGCATTGCAGGCTAACGTCTCCTATCAATGTGATGGGTATCTTCCCCAGGGGATGGAGGAAAAGGGGGATAAAACTTTGCCCCCACATGAACCCCCAAAGCTGATGTAGAAGGATACCATAATTGATGATATTGAAAGCTGCTGAGTGGTCAAGATGTCATTAAAGTTTAAGAAATTCCTTGACTTACTTAGTAGAATGAAAAAGGTGTTTAAACAAAGATTTTTGTATGCTGTGAATAAAGGAAAGAGAAAATTGGTGCTTGTTTTTATGACTTCCTTTCCAACAGATTCTCCCTCACTCTTACTTTTGAATATTTTTTAGCTGGACAGTTAATCACATGACAGGAAAGGACTGACATATTACATCTTAATTGCATAACTTTTGAAAACCACAAATCCATAGTTCAGTTATATCCACAGAGCAGTTTGGCAAAGGATGTTGTCAACAAAGCGAGGTGAAAAAAAAAAAAAAAAGAAAAGAAAAGCTATAGCAAAGCTTGATTTCAAAGACTTCTTAGGAAGACTTCCTTATAAAAAAGTTATTGTTTCAAAGAAACAAGTAGGCTAGTGTGGTAACGATAAAGCCTTTAAATGCAGGGACTTTTTTTGGCACTTTTTAACCTAATGCTACTGCCAATTTGAGATACAATGTATTCATTGAAAGGTTACTGGCCTATGAAGAGCTGTTTGGTTACAGGAGAGTGCTTTCAACAATTTCTCTTGTGCACTGCTTACATGAAAAGAAAATCAAACTGCTCACTTACCTCCCAGCTTGAACAGTTACAGGTCAGAACACCCAGAAGGCAGAGGGCATCTCAGCGAAGCATTGACGGAAGACACGGGCGTTGGAACCAGTGTGGCTGGAAGTCCTCTGCCATTGGCCACCGGAAGTGAAAGCCTTGATATCACCATAGTCAAGCACTTGCAGTACTGCACACAGCTTATCCAGGTATCCCATAGGACAGTGGTGGCTAACCTTTTTGGGCTCCTGTGCTGAAAATTGCACTCACGCTCGTGTGCCAGCGCACGCCTCCCAAGTATACGCACACAATCCCCCCCACATGTGCTGCATGGCTCCCCATGCACTACACGTCTGCACATGCATGCGTGCTCCCCATGCAATGTGCCTCTGTGCATGCACGTGATACCCCCTGTGCATGTGCGCCAGATGCCCGACAATTACCGTATATACTCGAGTATAAGTCGACCCGAATATAAGCCGAGGCACCTAATTTAACCACAAAAAACTGGGAAAACTTATTGACTCGAGTATAAGTCGAGGGTGGGAAATGCAGCAGCTACTGGTAAATTTCAAAAATAAAAATAGATACCAATAAAAACTTTCACTAGGACAGTTGAGAATAAGTTTGATGTTCACAATTTCCTCTTTGAAAGAGACCAGTAAATAGGGAACAAGAAGATGAAGAAAAAGAAGTGTGTTTTTTCACACTTTTCACACTGAAGTGAACAAAAATGGCATCATAGGAACAAGCTTATTCTCAGCCCAAAGGTTTGTTTCTGATTTCTTCCCTGATTTAAGGGAAATTTGGGAAACGATCTCACTATCATGAAAGGTTTGATTGATTCACTAACCCAAAAGATGATGATGATGACAGTGGTAGGCAGGAGTCACTCTCTCCCTTGCAAGAAAAAACCAAGAGCCGTTCTTATGATATCTCTCTCTCTCTCTCTCTCCCTCCTCCCCCTCCTCCCGAGTGCCTGAAAGCAGCTGGAGCTGAGGAAATGAAGCTGAGTGGAGCGACCTCAGCTCGCGTTGCTTTTTCAGCCTAGAGCTCAGAAAAGCCTCCCCCTCCTCCTTCCCCTCCTCCCCCTCCTCCCGAGTGGACTGAAAGCAGCTGGAGCTGAGGAAATGAAACTGAGTGGAGCGACCTAGGCTCGTGTTGCTTTTTCAGCCTAGAGCTCAGAAAAGCCTCCCCCTCCTCCTTCCCCTCCTCCCCCTCCTCCCGAGTGGACTGAAAGCAGCTGGAGCTGAGGAAATGAAACTGAGTGGAGCGACCTAGGCTCGTGTTGCTTTTTCAGCCTAGAGCTCAGAAAAGCCTCCCCCTCCTCCTCCTCCCCCTCCTCCCGAGTGGACTGAAAGCAGCTGGAGCTGAGGAAATGAAACTGAGTGGAGCGACCTCCACTTGCGTTGCTTTCTCAGCCTAAAGCTCAGAAAAGCCTCCCCCTCCTCCACCCCCTCCCCCTCCTCCCGAGTGGACTGAAAGCAGCTGGAGCTGAGGAAATGAAACTGAGTGGAGCGACCTCCGCTCGTGTTGCTTTTTCAGCCTAGAGCTCAGAAAAGCCTCCCCCTCCCATGCTTAAAAGTTGCAAAGGAAACACGGAAGCAGGGAAGCGGCTGCCCAGCTTCGGAGCTCCACACCATTTTTTTTCAGAGGGGAATCTGACTCGAGTATAAGCCGAGGGGTTTTTTTTCAGCACAAAAAATGTGCTGAAAAACTCGGCTTATACTCGAGTATATACGGTAATTGGTGGGCAGCATGCACGCATGTGCAGTAGACCTGTTCTGGGCAAGAGCTTGCATGCCGACAATAATGGCTCTGTGTGCCACTTCTGGCACGCATGCCATAGGTTTGCCATCATGGCCATAGGGTTACATGTTTTTTAAGAGATTATTAAGACTCATCTGCTCTTGTTTTTTGTGTTGTACACATAGCCTTATTTGTTGGAACTTAATTTTCTTTGTACTTTTGCATAAGCATAAGGTGAAAAGGACAGACACTGGGATTGGGGAAAAAAACTAGCAAACATGCTTGTCCAAAGAAGCTATAGAATGTGAAAGGGTTGTGGTTTTTTTTTAATCCAGAAAAAACTTAATTCTGTTCAGATGTTTCCAACAAGAGATGAAGGCCCAAACTTTATTGCTATTCTCCATTCCAGAAGTTGGGGAAAGGGCCATAGTTCCCCACCCCTGCTCCATGCCAATCTCCATTTTAACTCTCATCCTATGTTCTCCATGTATGACTTTATTTTATCATAGTCCACTTAAATCTGAACAGAACTCCTGTTAACTCTTTGCTGTTCAATGTGGCATGGTCTGGTACCAAATTGGTAACAGCACTTTGACACTGTAGGAGATGAAGGCTATATATTCTCATCTGACCCAGACTTCTTGACAGTTTGAGTTTTCATAAGTTGTTTTAAAAAGAAAAACATGGTTTTAACTATGCAGAAAACCTAATGAGATGACTAGGTTTTAAGTCAGACTTAAACTGAAGATGTAATTTTATATTCTTCTTAGGGTTAAAGTACTACTGAAATGAATGAGACATATTTCCAAATAAGTCAAAATTGGAAGTTTGGGCTTAGTGGTTAAGGCACCAAGCTAGAAACCTGGAGACCATGAGTTCTAATGCCACCTTAGATACAAAAGCCAGCTAGATGACTAGGTCAGTCACAGTTTCTCAGCCCAATCCACTTCACATGTGTGTTGTTGTAAGAAAAATAGAAGGAAAAAGGAGTATTATATATGTTTCACTGCTTTGGATTATTTATAAAAATAATAAAGGTGGGATATAAATAATAAAATAACAAATATTTATTTTGGTCATTGCTCGGCCTAAAATCATATAAAAAATGTAATTCCCCCCTCCTCCCAGTAATTGTTCAAGTGGATTATTGTGCATATTCTGAGACTAAAATAATACTGTGGAAGTATTTCCCCCCCGCCCCCCATTTTTGTGTATAGTAATCATAAACTTAGGGTTTTCTTTCTCTGAAATAAATATGACATATTCAGAGGAAAATACGGCATATTCAGAGTAGTGTAGTGTAGGAAATCTGTTTACTGAGTTTTATCTACTTTGCTGAGAAAAGAGATCACTATTAGAGAAACATACTAAATCCCCTGTATAGATAAAAGGCACCTATTCTCAAAGTCAAAATAATAGAATCCAACACACAATCCAATATAGCTGGTTAGCAATTAACAGAAACACATGATATTTGAATCCCATTTTAAAGTGTATGACAAAGATCATGTTTGTAAAATACATAAAGTTATAACATCATTCTTTGATAAATTTGCATTCATTCACATTTGGGATTTTGACCTAATTGGTGATGGTTTTGTATGAGGAATATTTACACTGTTCTTTCCTTTTTTACCAGCAAATTGTATTCTCTAGCAGAACTCCCTTTGTCACAAGGTCTCTTCTGGATAAACTATCCCAACAAATTTTAGTGATTGAGAATCTTGCAGAGATCAGCAGTGAGACCCTGGGAAGCTTCAGACCTATAAGTGAAGGTGAGAAATAGCATAGACAATATTCATGTGAATGATTATGTATTTCTGTTTCTTACTCTAATCTATGCAGTACTTTTCTCTGCATGTTCAGATCTACTCTTTTAAGGCTGCTTTTGTACAATTAATTATCCAGTGTAAGCCTGATTAAATATCATGAACTTTGTTGAAGTAAGCCTATGAGGGGAATAGGCTATAAAGTTTCAGCCCCCTGCAGATTTCCTTGGTGAAAAGTATTATTGAAACCAGGGGAATTTCTTTCTGAGAAATATGTTCAAAATCAAGTTGGATAAAAAGGGACAGTAGCTCGGGCACAGAACAGTGGTCTGCACATGTCAACTATCCTGGGCACAGAATTCTAAGTTTTGACAAGGAAGGACATGAAGAAAAAAAACAGTTTAAAGCCACAGGGAGATGTTGTTTGAAGAGCAGCAAAGGCAGGCAATCTATAACCCCCTTTCCTAGTGAACATTCTTCTAGCATGAAATCTTAACCTCAATAACTAAAGCCTTCTTAGCTTATATTTATCTCAACCTCAGCAATGTTTCTCAACCTCAGCCATGTTAAGGTCCAACATCTAGTCCAATATCCAGATATTAGCCAGGCTAGAGATTTCTAGGAGTTGAAGTTTACCCATTTTAAAATTACTGAGGTTAAGAAAGACTGATCTAGATCTTAAAAATAATAGATGTAATCAATAAATTATTATCTTTCCAGTCAAGGAAAAGTATTTTTGTTCCATTTTCCAAGTAAATATAACTCTCTACTGATTTCTACCCATTTCTTTTCAATATAGAGCTGATTATTGTCCAATTTTAATTTATACTAATAATTCACTAATTATGGTATTATTTTCCATTAGCAATTCCAGAATTTCAGAAAAAGATATCCCTTCTTTCTTTCTGGAATAAGTGTACCAATTCTTCTGGGTTGTATCACACCTCTGCAGACAAAATGGTCAAACAACTGGATGTCACTTTTTCTACAGTGGTGAATGGCGAATGTCCAGGGCTTTCAGAAACAGGTACAGTTACTTTTTAAAAAAGTGATTGCAAAGACCACAATTACCAGTAATTAATCAGATATCTCAAAACATAATAACTGGTACTTTCTGCTGAATGTTTGGTCTTTTAAGATTCAGACATTAGGTCTGTTACATAATTTGAGATTTAAGTCCTATATAAGCATTTCATCTTGAAGTAAATCAGCGTGGGCCTTACATTCTGTAACACCATGGATGTGATTGCACTATTATACAATGTTACGTAATATTAGTATAAACAAGTAAATGAATAGCTTTCCAGAGGTATAAATTAATTTTGATTGAAAACTGTATATATATTAAAATGTATATATTACAGCCAGGAACATTTTTGTATACAAGGTACAATGAACAGGCAAAGATAGAAAGCTACAATGGCAATCTTTTTAATGTTACTGAAATCCCAAAAATATTTTGTCAAATACAATACATTATCTCATTTGTCAGTACAAGCTAGCTGACAAAATATTACTGGACCTACTTAATATTGAAATAATTATATATGTACATGGGCATGGACTTTTAACAGTCTTATAAGATTTTGTCCAAAATTTAATTAAAAATCTAGTTTTAAGTTGCTGTTTAAATAAATTATTTTGAGGTTTTTTTAAACAATATAATTTTGGTTTGCAGTTCCAGATTTCTTTGGACCATGCCCATAATAAAAAATGAATATGTTCAACCGAAGTCAATCACTTTTAAGGTGACTTCATGTCATATCATATCAGTAGCCTATTCTCTTTCCATTTGTTCTATTCGGGTATGATAGAAATATAATGACTTTTAAATTGAGTGTCATTGTAGAGCAGAGGTACCAATTGGTTTCCCCGAGATTGCCAATATTCTAAAGTTTTCATAATCTCTAATCATTGTCATACTGATTCTTTCTGGAAATTATAATTCTAAATTTCTAGAAAATATGAAGTGATCTAATTTTTTTCTACACAATTACCCTTTCTAAAAATGACTTACCTCCATTAATTTTATGTTGCTCTTATTAATGGGGATTCATTTGCTAACTAATACTTTTATCTGGTTATATGCAGTGTTCAGAACTTTGATTTCTCATATCTTGGACCGTGCAGAACCTCTCCTCTCCTCCAGTCTGTCCTTGGAAATCATAACAGTTTTTCAGTATTACAACTATTTTGCTCATAAAAATGTTAGTGATCTGGCAAACTATTTGCTTCAGCTTGCAAGAGAAGGTAAGAAACAGGCTCTTCAGAAGTTCAAATTCCATAATGCAGCAATACTTTTAGTAGGAACAACTAAAACGGTAGAAAAAACATCTGAAAATTGTTGAGGATTCCAGAACATTTCAGAAGTGTTCCATACAAAAGACAGTTTTTTGGTAGTGTTCTTTATCATTTTGAGGGTGTAAAACAGTGGTGGAATTCAAATTTTTTTACTACCGGTTCTGTGGGCATGGCTGATTTGGTGGGCATGGCTTGGTGGTCATGTGACTGGGTGGGTGTGGCACATCAAGGGGTGCCTTTTCTGGCCCCTCCCCTCCCAGCCATTCCTTGTCACCCAGCCTCAACTTATCTATAGTCTGTAAAAATGTTGTTCACCTTTTTTGACTTTGTTACCTGCATAATATAGATGTATTTTCATGGACCTCTGAAAGGAGGAAATGGCTCCCATGCTTGACTCAAGAGTGTGATACAGGCAACAGGCTTTTAAGGGGCTGCCACAAAGAAGGGGGGGGGATTTATTTTCCAAAGCAGCAGGAGGCAAACAAGAAGCAATGGATGGAAACTGAACAGAGAGAGAAGCAACCTAAAACTAAGGAGAAACTTTCTGATTTGTCCCCGGAAGTTCTGGGTGATCAATCACCGGAAATTTTTAAAAGACTGAACAGCCATTTCTCTGAAATAGTATAGGGTTCCCCCAAAAGTCCCTTCGAAGTGTTATTCTGACACCTTTCCCAGGACCTCTAGTCAGAGTTTGGCATCCTCAGTTTTCCTGCCTGAGCAGGGACTTGGACTAGAAGACCTCCAAACTCCCTTTCAACTCTGTTAAACACACATGTCTTTATGCTCTGGACTACAGGCATTGAATGCATGTAAACCCTGAAAAATATGTGGTAGCCCTGGGCAAAAGAAAGGCAGTAGAATCACTCTAGGTATAAGGACAGTGTAAAATATTAACACATGATAATTAAAAATAATAGCACAGAGTTTTCTCTGTCTCTCTTTCCCTTCCTATTTCTTTTCCTTCCTTTCTCTTTCTTTGTCTCTTTCTGTCTTTTTCTCCCTTTCTTTTTCTCTCTCACACACACCAACTCTCTCTCTCCCTATTTCTTTCTTTCTTTCTTTTTCTTTCTTTCTTTCTTTCTTTCTTTCTTTCTTTCTTTCTTTCTTTCTTTCTTTTTCTTCTTTCTTTTCCTTCCTTCCTTCCTTCCTTCCTTCCTTCCTTCCTTCCTTCCTTCCTTCCTTCCTTTCCTTCCTTCCCTCTCTCTCTCCCACGCACACACCCTGTCAGCCTTCATTCCCTCTCATTCCAGGCACTTTACTCACAAGGGAAAGCGATACTTCTAGTGTCCATGAAGAATCCAGCCTTGGAACAGTTTTGCAGGTTAACGGACCACTGCTCCGCCCACAATCATGTGTTTTCAAGTGGCTGCTTGAAAATGCATAGCTAGGGTGGGGGAACAGTCCTCCTTTAAACTGGGGCAGCAAGCATCGGGTGGGCAGGGCAAGCGAGTGAGCGGAAACTGGGTGACCGGGTTGGGAGTGTGCCAAGCTAGATGTTGCTACCAGTTCAGCAACCCACGCCAAATTCTTGCTTCCAGTTCGCCCAAGTAGGTGCGAACCGGCTGAATAGCGCCTCTGGTGTAAAACATAAATTAAGCCATGTACTGTATTTCAGCCATGAGACCTACAGTTTGATAATGGTGACTGTAGATTGAACACTGTAACTATAGTCAGCAGTGGTAATAACATAGATAGCTCATTCTCACATATTTAAAATTATTCTACACTTCACAGATACTATTGGATGTTTGCCTGCTATTTTAAATGCGTCTTTTATTCTAATCTGTTCTTTCTGAAAAGGGACCAATTGTTAAATGTCTTTGTTTTAGCTTTAATGGTACAAACTCTGCAGTCTTTAAGAGATGACAAGTTCTTGCAGAATAAGGCCAATTTAACCTCCATCAGTCTCTCACCTCAACAAGAAGTGCTGAAATCTTTGGCTGTCCTTCTGACTGAAAATAAAAGAGAAACCTATGAAGCTGTGGTAACAATATTGTCAGCTGCTGCAGCAGAAAACAAACACTTCAGAGAAAAGGTAAGTGTTAGAGAAAACCTATTAGACAAAAGCAGAATTACCAGATTTTAGATGTGTTTAAACATCATGCTAAATAATTGTTTGAACCTGGTTTATTGAACAATTGCAGTTGGCTGGATTTATATTAACATGCTGAGCATACTATAGGGTTAGATTACCTTGATGAACCCAATAGATTTTTATCTCCCTCAATAGTACAGAATTTGGAAAAATAGGAGCCATTACTCAGATTTTCAGCAGCTCCATGAAACTGCTGAGTATATACCAATATGCTAATAACACCCAATTGATTTCTTTATATCTTGAGATAATAATAGAGCTTCTCAGAATGCCTGCGTGCAATTGAGGTTGGACTAGATGAGAGATAATAAATTGAAGGTGACCACCAATAAAAATAAAATCATATTGCTAGATCACATTGCTCATTGTTCCAGGGAGGTGGTAAATCTTTCAGTAAAAGAAAGTGTGGTTTTAAATCTAGTTCCTACTAAGTCAGGGGTGTCAAACTCGTGGCATCATGACGGTGCCATGTGACATATCGCGACTTCCCTCTTTGCTAAACCGGGTATGGGCATGGCCAGCGTGTGACACATCTGGACCGCCCTGTTTGACACCCTGTTCGAGGTCTTCTCTGTAGATATGGCAGCTAGAAATCTTTCAGTCAGTGTCATCCTTGCACATCCTGCTTTTTGCTCTCAGTGTTGGTGAGATGCAGGCCAGATTGCCTGAAGTGAATGGGAATATTTTCTGGAGCATGACCAACACTCTCCTGTCGAAGGAAAGTGCTAGGATACTATGGGGATAGGAAAGCTGGTAGGCTATGCTGTGCTGAGATATTGGTAGCAGTTACAGGGAGGGAGGAAATGCTCTGGGAAGATTCGTGGGGTAAATGGTCCAGTGGGATATACCTTGCTGGGAATAGCTGAGGGGGAAAGAGACAACAGTACACAATAGCCTTCTTTTCTCCCAGTTTGCAAGAGTGGCTTTTTCCTGCTCCTCAGCCTCCCTAATTCCTTTTGCCTAGAATAGCCTCACTTTAGACCAGGCACAGATCCAAATTCTCAAAACAAATGTTGTGGTTTGGGCATAACCTCAAAGCAGATTTTTCCACACATGGGATGATGCTTCATTCATAGAATATTTACACATCTCTGATTGCATCCTACACAGGAATGGTTGTGGCAGGAAGTAAAAACTTTTGTGGTAATTGGTTGCCTCCCCACATCCCCCTTACCTATTACCTAAACAAGCAATGCTCTCCTTTCAAAGAGATGAATACTGCTTTGTTTTTTATTTGGTGAATTTATTTTTCCAAGCAGAAGATTTATTTTATTTTACTTTTATTTGCTGTTGTTCTAAAAAGGTGTTGCTCCGCAGTCTCACGGTGTCTCTTTTTCTTCCAGGCTTTAATTTATTACTGCGAGAGCCTTGCCCAACCCAGTCTCCATCTGCAGAAAGCTGCTTGCCTGGCCTTGAAATGCCTTCAGGTAAACTTCTGCCCTCTAGATTTTCCCATGAACTACAAAAGGCCAAGCCAAGCCAAGCCAAAACAAAAAAACAAAACAAAACCCAACCACCAGAGGTTTCAATAACCCCTCTTGAATACACAACAAGAGCATTGTTCTCTTGAATTGGCTGTCCAGATATTACTTTACCAAAATGGGAGGGCATTGATGCATATACTTTCACAATATATTTGGAAAAGGGACTGTACTCTATGATTCATATTGTATGATGATTAGAAGAACATGGGAAGGTGCTATTTGACTGGGTGGGTAGGATTTTTCCCATGTGCTGTGTATACAGTCATATTTCTATTACAAAAACATTTCTAAGACAAATCCTTTTTTTCCTCGATATTTTTATTAGTTCATCAGAATATAAATAGAAAAATACAAAGAAAAATGAAAATAATGGGAAAATAGGAGAGGAAAAGGGGAGAGGAAAAAGTGTAAGGGGAAAGGAGGAATAGGGAAAAAAAAGCATTGACTTCTGACTCCTTTTGGTGCAGAATAACATACAACCTCGATTTTATACATTTATATAATATCCTAGCCATTTCTAAAAAACCAAACCTATCTAATCAGCAAAGACCAAAATCAAATATTCATTTTTTTCCATCTCTAGCACAAAGTCCAAAAGCAGTTTCCAAGTAAAGTAAAAACAAATTAATTGTATTCTTTTCTTTAATCAAAGCAGTCAGTTTTGCCATCTCTCACCCATCAACTTTTACAGATTTCTAAGACAAATCCAGTTGTGCGCAGCTCATCCCTTCTGTCATGGAAATGTTTCCTGGGCTGAAATTAGGACCTATGTACCTGTCTTTACAAATGAAGGCAAATATACATATCCCAGGATAATGTTGCAGGATCCAATCTGGGTTGGTCACTGGGACCAGAGGTTTGGTCTTTTAGACTTGTGGTCAACCTTTTAGACTTGTGCCGGAGCCCATCTTTAGGGAACTTCTCTCTCACCAGAATGTGTCCACCATCTGGTGAGAGAGAAGTTACCTGAAGATGGGCTCCAGCACAAGTCCGAAAGCTGGGAAGACTAAACCTCTGGCCCCGGTGACTGATCCAGATTGGATCCTGTCTGTTTTTAACTGGAAGAAATTATAATGTGAAGAAAAGCAACCATTTAGTGAGGAAAGTTGATCAAATAGAAAAGAGAATAATTCCCTCCTTTCCCTCATCCTCTTTAGCATAGATTATAGTCAAGTACCCTCCACCCCCATGAAATGGGAGTATCTAATTTGGGACACTGGAGGATAATTGTGTCAAGATAATCTGTCATACTGTTCGCCACTGTCAACATATTATTTTTAAAGTTAACTGTTATTGTATATATTTTCATAAGTCATTTGAGAGTACAAATAGCCCTCGACTTAGGCCACAATTCAGTCCAAAATTTCCATTGCTAAGCAAGACAACTGTTAAGTGGAATCTTGCCCATTTTATGACCTTTCTTGCCACAATTGTTAAGTGAAACACTGCCGTTGTTAAGTCAGTAACATGGTTGTTAAGGAAATTTGGCTTCCCCGTTGACTTTGCTTGTCAGAAGGCCGCAATAGATTAGGGTTAACATGACCATAGGACACTGCATCCATTATAGTGTAATTTTGATCAAGCAACCAAGGGAATGCTTTAATGGTCATAAGAATGAAAAACTATCATAAGTCCCTTTTTTTCAGTTCCATTGTAATTTTGACCAGTCACTAAATGAATGGTTAAAAGCTGAGGACTATATGTACGTATAACATAAAATGTAGATAAATAATAGTGTCTAATCATTCTGATATGTAAGGAAATCCGTCTCTCTATGTGTGTGTATGTATCAGTGGTAGGATTCAAAAAATTTTACGACTGGTTCTGGGGGCGTGGCTTGGTGGGCGTGGTGTGGCTTGGTGGACGTGGCAGAGGAAGGATACTGTAAAATTTCCATTCCCATCCCACGCCAGGGGAAAGTTACTGCAAAATCCCATTCTCTCCCCACTTCACTAACCTGCTTCCCAGCTCAGTTCTTCTGTGCAGGGCAACAAAAGAAGACCCGGCTGATCAGCTGGGACTCAAGAGGCAGGGAATAGATGGGGGCAGGGGCGAGTCAGAGGTGGTTTTTGCCAGTTCTCTGAACTACTCAAAATTTCCGCTACTGGTTCTCCAGAACTGGTCAGAACCTGCTGAATACCACCTCTGATTTGTACCTTTTATGCATTGCAAATACCTTTAATTTTAAAACATGCATAACTAATAAAAACTAAAATGCATTGTGATGTTCTGCTTTGTAAAGAATCTTTGTATAAACCAAGTATCTCAGCTGAAAGCATGACATCAGTTGCCTCCTTTGGAAGACCCAGGAAGTTTCTTGGGAGGACTGGTTTTCAGACTGGTGCCCGGGGTTGAGCGAGATTGAGTTGTGGAGGCACGTCCAGATGGCTTGAGAAAATGCATGTTTTTATATTTTTTAATTGTGAAAACAATCAGTGGAACGGCTTACCTCTGGAAGTAGTGGGTCCTACTTCCATTGGAGGTTCTGAAGACGAGGTTGAACAGCCATTTGTCTGGAATGACATAGGGCAGGGGTCTCCAACCTTGGCTCCTGGAAGCCTGGCGGACTTCAACTCCCAGAATTGAAGTTGAAGTCCGCCAGGCTTCCAGGAGCCAAGGTTGGAGACCCCTGACATAGGGTTTCCTGCTTGAGCAGGGGATTCGACCAGAAGACCTCACGATTCCTTCCAACTCTGTTATTCTATATTCTGTACATACAGGTTTAAAAACTCAGGTGTACAGTACTATTAATCACTAGTAAGATTTTCTGCATTACAAGAAATGGGTTACATTTTTATTTCTTTCATTGCTCTATAGGCAACTGAAAGTATTAAAATGCTGGTCACTCTTTGCCAATCTGGCAATGAAGAAGTTAGGAATACAGCTTCTGAAACCTTGCTCTCTCTTGGTAAGTTGGGTTTTTTATGATTTTCTGGTATCTTGTTTTATTCCAGATGAAAAAAGAAATCTAGTGAACACAACAAAATATTAATATGAGAAGGTTTAATAAAAAACCTACAAAATTTAGAAACGAGATAGTGTCACCAAATTTACAAGCCCTAATCTCCTGTTGACATGAACAGTGGTGTAATTAAGTGATTTACTGTATAAAAACTTGTACTCCTTTCACTGTCACTGGAATTCTCAGGAAGGGAGAGGCCAAAAGTAAGGAGCAATTTCTCTGTCTCCCTTTCCTTTCTTCCTCCTTATCTTTTGAGAGGAAAGGTAAGATTTTAAATAGAAAATTGCACTACACTAGGAAGTAAAATTGCACTACACTAGGAAGTAAAAATAAAAATCTTAAAGAAGCCCATGACAAAAAACTATTACTGTTGTCAAAAAATTTTTGAAAGGCCACTTCCATGAACGCAGAAGACTGCAGGTCGTCTCAAAGGAGACCCAATCCTTAGAACCACAAGTTAAAAAGATGAAGCATTTATTGTTGTTTTCTTTTGTTGCTGTTCAGGAGAAGATGGACGGCTGGCATACGAACAGCTGGACAAATTCCCCCGTGAATTTGTTAAAGTTGGTGGTCGACGCACAACTGAAGTGGCTACAGCTTTTTAAATGTTCCATTTATATTTTAAGATATGCCAATTTCATCTGAAACAAGATGGTCCTGTAAAAAAAACTGGAAGTTCAATACTCATTATTTTGAAAATTGTTTTGTAACTTAGGAACTTACCAGCATTAAAAAAAGAGAGAGGATTTAATATATGGGCTGCTGTTGGCTCTTCTATGTAGTGTATAGTGAAATATTGATTTGTTGAAGAATATAATAATCTTGCTTTTTTGTGAAATCCATGTAATTGATGTAAAACTGGAAAAATGAGAGATGTTTTGAAATTGTAAGATATGTTAAAAAGAGCAGTGTGTGTTTGGTGGGCATAATTGTGCCAGTTTGCAATATGTGTGACTGTGTTGAAAACATTGAAAAGCAAACATTTATATAAGAGCCACAGTGGCGCAGTGCTTATAATGCAGTACTTCAGGCTATTTCTGCGGACTGCTAGCTACCTGCAATTTGGCAGTTCTAATCTACCAGGCTCAAGGTTGACTCAGCCTTCCATCCTTCAGAGATCGGTAAAATGAGGACCCAAATTGTTGGGGAGAATATGCTGACTCTAAACCGCTTAGAGAGAGTTGTAAAGCACTGTGAAGCGGTATATAAGTCAAAGTGCTATTGCTATTTAAAGCCGTTCTGGCTCCCACCCTCTTTGAATCTCAACAAGTATCTGCCCATCTGGTTTTATTACTGATAGCCATCTAGGTTAGCATAAGCAATACTCAAAATTTGGCCAAATTAAGGATGTGAAATTCCAGATAGTGTGATTTATGTCCCATGTTTAAATATCCATTCTTCCTTTTTTTCCTGCCCTTCACTCAGAATGCACATTTTAATGCTAGACTACATTTTCGTTGATAACCAATTGTGTAAGTTGTGTAAAGCAAATGAAAAATTAAATTTGCTTTTTTTCCCCTACAGAGAAGTATAGAGAGTATACTTAATGACAGGTAAGCCCTGAATTCCCAAAATTTCAGGGAGGAGAAATTTACCTGTTACTTTTTAAGACCTTGATTTATTTAATTTTATTTTTCAATATGACGAATGATAACACATAATTTGTGGACTGCCTTATAGAGCATAAAGTGATCAAGATAGTTTAAAGCTTAATACGACATAGACTTTTTCTGAAGAAAATCAACTCTTGAGTTTATCCTGTTTACTTTCAAACAAGAAGGAATAGAATTGCAGCTCCAAAATGTTTAATGGAACTTCGTGCTACTATTTTTGTGGATTTATAATTATGAACACAATTAGTTTCTCTGCTACAGTTGGGGCCTACAAGCAGAAAAAAACAATCAAGTATTCTCTGAATCAGGTAGATTTTGGAGTTTTGTTTAGAAATATCTAATAAAGTCTTTCTTAACCTTGGTTAAGACATTATTTTTCTGAATGTATATATTTGTATATTTATAAATCACATATAAGTATTACTTGATTAAAATTACATTTGTACAGTTACTGAAAAGTCTACTGAAAAAAAAACAAGCATTTCTCATAACATGAAAATATTATGTTCAGGTTTTTATAGCACATTCCCACATGAGCTTGCAACCTTTTATGGTCGTCTTTTGTACTAATTCTTGTCTTACATTCTTGACTTCGAATTTTGTGGTATTTGTTATTTCTGGTATTTACTGCTTCCTTTAAGTTATAATAAACATTATTTTTGAAATACGAAATAGCACGTGATAAAGTTTTCTTGCATTTATTGGCAATCAGTTCCTGCAAAGATATGTGGAAATGACTTTGGGAGGCAGGAGGAAGAGCTGCAGACTAGACAACTAGCGTGTAAAAGATTTCTCAGCCCATAGGAGGGAAGGCATAGGAAATGTTTCAGATGAAATTATCCCATTTTTCCAGAAAGGAAGAGGGAAGAAATATTTTCCAGTCTTGCAAAATTCTGTTAATATAACCTTACAATAAAGACAGAGCTTGTACTTTTACTCTGGACTACCTGTAAGGGTTCATGGGTGTGTAAGGCTTTCAAAGCAGGGTTTAGACATCTTTCCTGCAAATATTCCTGGACACTGAAATTGTTAACAGTTGAAATGTGTGCTCCCAGATGATGGAAGCTATGATTTAATATTTAGAAGAAAGCAAACTCTTTCCTTCTGTTTTAAAGCTTCCCTTGATGTGCCTGATCCACTTTTGGTAGAATGTATTTTTCAAAGGAATTTTAAGTATCAACTTCGCTAATTCTAGAACACAGTTCAATTAGCAAGTGCTCTTAAATATTGGATTTTTCCAAAGGTGAGCTAGAACTTGCTGTTCTGCTATTTATTGGAATGTGGAGCTGAAGAAAGTATCTTTTTAATTAAATGGAGAATGCAAAATAGAGAAATGTTTTTTAAAGGATTTAAGTAAACTAGAAAAACACAGGAATAGCTCTGTGTATGACATCATTAAGAACTTGTGCTGTTACATTGCACATTCTGTTTACAGAATTCATTACCTAGTTACTAGTTATGAGTGTGTTTTGTAGTAACTGAATCAATATATTGATTTTTCCAGCATTTCTTTACTTGATGAAAGAAGGCATACTTCTTTAGGCAATATGGGAATTGTATTTAGTGCACTAAAAACTTGTTATGACTACTATGGGAGTGCAAAGGAACCAGTTTTGAAACTGATAGATCCGGTCTTCCACCACCACAAAATTAAAATATATGCCATGGATCTAAGAAATACAGAGCTGCCACTGGAAGAAAGAGCCAAGGCTGCATTATATATAGGCCTACTGGCTTATACAGGTACGCATGAAAGATTGAGCTAAGTTTGGGATAAGAGATTCCAAAGGAGGAGATTAATATATTCTACATTCATCGAAATAATATGTAATATATTATCCTTAAAAGGTGTCAAAGGTGACATGCTACATTTTGGGTGACATGCCAGCATTCACCAACCAGCTATTTTTAAAAGCAACTCCATTCTCACAATTTTTAGGCTGCATGCAAGTGGGGTGTATTCTTGCATGACCTCCAGTTCCTCTAGAATTCATGCGGGGAGGGAGACAATACATGTTTTTGCAGATTTTTGGGAGGCTGCTGAAGAACATTCTACAAGAACAGGCCTTGTGTAATCTGGAGTAGCCTCAGGTCAGAGGGGCTGTCAACAGAAAGAGAGCACAGTCTAACGGTAATACTGGCATCTCATGGGGACTGCTGGGCCATGGGGCCAATTACACCATTCTCCAAGCTGCTCTTTTTTGAGTGTCAGCAGTGTCCCTAAGGTTAAAATCGAGGCCTGGGTCTCAACTTCAGGCCCAGTTTTGTTGCCACCAAGTGGCACTATTCACGTGCATACGGGGGGAGGGGGGGAATATTTCTACTTTGTTCAGGGTGGGGGTGAAGCATCAGCAGAATCAAGTTAGACATTATGAATTTTTGAAACATACAAAGCCTGAAAGGTTTGCCATTGTTCTCCTAAATATTAAGGAAGCAGATTTGATGAGACTAGAGTCAGCTCGAGATACAGGTATTATGGCGTCTTCAGCTACAGTAGAACTTTTGTATCCTTGCCTGTTAGTTGGGACTTAGAAGAGATATGGTTTAAGATTACTGCCTTGTTAAAAAGGCCGGAAAGTTATCATTATTAAAGTTCCCAATTGCTCAAAAAAAAAAAAAAATGGTGTTTAGAAGCAGGAATGGTAATTGTTCCTTTTTCCTGTCATACCTCATCTTTTTAATCGTGAGAACGAACTTTAAAGCCCATCCTTCCAATTTCATTCAAAGCCACATATGCAATGGAGCAAACATGCAAAGTACCATTTACCTGAAAATAAGACCTAGCCTGGTTTTTTTTAAGCATGCTAATTTAAGCCCTACCCCAAAAACAAGTCCTAGTTAAGGTGGTCATCAATGGAAGGGGCATGGCCAGCACGGGAGGCAGCAAGGGAATGGGGACCCTGTCCAGCAGCAACCACAGCCTGCACAGCACGGGTGAATTGATTACCTGTCCAACAGGTGGAGGCAGAAGTGGGTGTGAGGCACACAATCTGGATGTGCCATGTGGGACACGGGAAAGCCGAGACTCAGTGGGGAGGAGCAGACAGGCAGGTGGAGGAAGCTCATTTGTGCAATGGCACCAGCAGCAGATGTGCTGGGGGAAGGTAGGTGATCCCATCGTACTGTGCAGGCTGTGGGAAAGCTGAGAGACATGAAAATGAGCCTCCCGTGGCTGGCTGGCTGCCCACTTTGTCCTGTCTCTCGGTTTACCTGCTCCATTGCAGCCAGACTGGGTCAGCGGCCATGCAGGATTGCTGGTGCTGCTGCTGGGAAGCTAGGCAGGTTTCAGGGCATGGCTGGCTGGCTGTGGGGCCCTGCGATATGGGCACATGGGGCAGCTCCACCCCCTGCCTCACGGCAATGGCACTAGTGCACTGTACAGTCTCCTGCCCCATTGTGGCTGTGAGCAAGAAGTGGGCCTCCCATATATGGAAAAAATAAGACATCCCCCAAAAAATAAGCCTGTGCCCAAAAATATATGACGTCTTATTTTCGGGGAACCACAGGTAATACATTTTCATGCACGAAATGTACTTTAGTTTGTTTATGCTATTTTTTTTTATTCAGGATTTTTTTTCTACTTGACATTTCTTCAAATAAGATTTTATTTTAGAAACTGACCCATGTAAGAGCTGTGCAGTGTAAAAGAGTAGACTGCCATTTAATTGCAATAATATACCCATTATATAGATCCTTTTTTATAGCAGACACTTCTGCTTGCGACGGTAACATTTCCAGTTTCAACTGTTGCCTTCTTTGCAGACACGTGCAACAGATCCTGTTCTGCTGTACTGGACTTGGAAGAGATTGCTCTGGGTTAAACCGAGAAGCAGAAATGCCATTTTTGGTGGCTGCTGTTTGTTTCAGGCAGCAGTGATAATACTTGCATTCAAATCTTTTGAACAAATTGTGCAAGTTGAATGAGGGCAAGAAAGGGGAAAGAACCTGCTTCATCTTGTCACATTGAAAATTTGGGAAATATCTTTGTTTAATGAGAAGGTGGCTCAGAATTTACAAACCGATTACTTTACAGGTGGTGTTGGTGCTGGAAATCTTTCTACACAATATATTCAGGACATGGTTGATATTTTGATTATGCCAGATACATCCACCAAAGTCAGAATCTTAGTTTTAAAAGGACTATCTAGTGTATGCTACATTAACCCTGTAAACCAAAATGAAGCCAAAGCTCACCACCTTCCCGAAATTATGCTTTCCTATCTTGAAGAAGATGAAGACTCTGCAGAAGCGGATCCAGATGTAGTTCTAGTGAAGTTCTGGGTTTGTTATCTTATGACTGTTGTTTGCTGTAATAATATGTCTTATATTAGATTATTTCATGAAATTGGTGGTCAAACACTAGAGAAAAGGCTGGAATATCTCTCTAATATGGAATGGTTTGGCTGGCCCCAAAACTATGCTACATTAATGTACATCTTTATGGGATATCCAAGCACGGAAGCATACAAATAGAATTACAGGGATATGTGTTAGAACAAATAATTCTGCTACTGAGAAGCACTAGGTCTTTCTTACTTCAAATATTTTGACACAATAAAATTACTGCTTAGTGTTTACATTTATGTTTAATTCTAACATGTATTCAACCAATAAAGAATTAAAAAAGGATAAACATCCAGAGTTAAACTCAACAGAACATTTCTTTCTGCCTGGGTGTTCAACTTATTAGCCTAGCATCTAACCCTGATATCCCCTAGCGGGTCTTTCGAGAACTATTCACATTGAAGTCCCCTTAACTATTTTTGAATTCAACCAAGATTGGCTAGGTGATGGCACCTGCTTTCATTTTGCTGCATGCTATCAATCTGAAGAAATGCTTTGTGAAAATGGTTTTAAGAATAAAAAGTGTTCAAAATACAAATAAACTGTTATACAAATAACACCTCATGCGCTGTTAGTTGAAAATTATTGAAAACTATTAGGAATCCCGTTAAGCTAAACATTTGATAATCCATCATTGGTCTTAGATTGGGAAGAAGTCTTACCATTTGTAGAGAAGATAGTTTCAGTTTGATTGACTGAGGTGATGGGGCTGTAGATTACTTTAACAGGGGAATACCCAGTTGGAAACGGCTGTAATCCCTCCTATCCCATATAGACCAAACTTCAGAATAAAACCATTTTTAAAAGTTTTGTCTAGTAAGTAAAAAAAATGAGATCCACAGCAGAAAAGTAACTTTAATAAAACTAATCAAAATGGCACAATAAGCAGCTCTCAAATTTTCTTGAAATCTTTATCAAGTAAGTTACAAAAATCAGAAACAAGGCGAAAAAAAAAAATAGGCCAGGTGATGTACAGATTAAACATTTATGCAAAGTGAAGTGGCCAGGGCAATTCATTTCACAGGGAAATGATTAATCTATCCAGCTAAATATAACCCAGTGGAATTAAATATGTTCTCTTATACTGCACTAATTTTATAAAGATTTAACAATACTTAGAAACAAAACATGGCAGTTTTCTTCCAAATACTGTCTGTTCCAGTGGTGGCGAACCTGTGGCATGTGAACTAGAGGCTGGCACGCAGAGCCCTCTGTGAGCACACGCATGCCATCGCCCCAACTCAGCTCCACTGTGTTTCTCCGTGGCGTTTCTCTCCATCGTTTCCAGGGAACAGAAGTTTCCCTGCAAATGATGAAACAGAAACTCACAAAAGAAAAAGATCTCACCTCTTCAGAGCTGCCGCTGTTGGGACGCCTCACCTCCCACTGGCCAGCTGGTCTTTGGATGTCTACTGCGCATGCGCTCGTGTGCCTTGCAGTTTGGGCATGCACGCACACATTTTGGGCACTTGGTGTCTAAAATGTTCGCCATCACTTTGTCTATTCCATGCACAGGGCTAATTAGAGGGTAAGACTGAGGGGGTCTCAAGCTGTGGATTTAATAAAGTCATTTGAAAAAGTGTTTTACATTCAAAAGACATTACCTTTTGAGACAAGATAAATCTGCAAATTAATCCTGAAAAACAGAAACAGAGGCATGTCTGGTTTGGGAATAATTGAAGAGAAATTACTTGTTTCAAAATACTTATTTGGGAATTGTGCTATAATGGAAGCAAGGATAAAGATACATGCCAGAGAAAACTAGAGTATGTAATATGATGTATCAAGAAATAAGGGCCATTTTGAAAACCATAATTGTGTGGGTAGATTTATTTGGTAATTACAAATGTCATAAATGAATAAAAACTTATTTACAAGCTGAAATACACAGTATTTCCAATTAATAAGTGACTACATACAATCTAATACTTTTGTTAAGACTGTTAGTCACTCTGCAACACATTAGTAAATGAAATCCCATCTTCCAAATCTTAGATAAACCTGTAGTTTTCAGAGGATTTCTTGATTGCCCCCCCCCCTCAGAGCCCAACACTTTCAGAGGTTACTTTCTCAATTTAAAGGCACATCTGCAACTTCATCTGTAGAACTGTTGGAAAATTTTGAATGTTCCTCTTCAGATTCGCCATTTAAATCTTCCTCAGCAGAATCATTTTTTTCATATTCAATTTCTTCCAGATCTAAACCTTTCAAAATGTCTAGGCTTTCTGGTGCTTTTCCAGTTATTTGCTAGATAAGTGAAACAATGGTGTTAAAGACATTCTATTCTTGATAAATTTAGCTTTACATTTCAAATTATACCGGTATAAAATTATAAACAAAATACATACAGATGGTCCTTGGGTTATGACAGCAATTGGAGCCAGAATTTCCATCACTAAGCAACCTCAGTGGTGTAATGCAACATTACCTGACCACATCACTTAGTTGAAGGCAATCACAAAAGTCCTTGTTGCTGTTGCAATGCTAGGACTGCCTGGGTCATTAAGTAGGAAAAGGCAGGGATCCCAGGCAAACAAGCTGTTAGGTAGGAGCTCTGGGCAAGGGAGGTGCTGCAGATGAATGCTACAGAATGTAGGCAAGTGTGTGAGGGCCACTAAAGGTAGGTGCCACAGAGTGCAGATAAGCACTGATGAGATTTTTGAGGTTGCTCCCTTACTAGAATTAATACTCATTTCCTATTGTGCGTTGTTTTTTTAAAAAAATGATTGGATTTATATATTATTTTTTAAATTTAGTATTGTACAATGCCCTGAGGCATTCCTTGTGCTGAGCAGACATATACATTTGATAAATGAAAAGGTTTAAGGATTAACAACACACAGTCTACACACTGTGCTCATCCTCCCAGGTGGCACAGTGGTTGGAATACAGTATTGCAGGCAAACTCTGTCCTCAGCCGAGAATTTGATCCTGAGGGAGGTTCAAGGTTGACTCAACATTCCATCCTTCTGAGGACTCAGATTGTTGGGGGCAATACGCTGACCTTGTAATCTGCTGAGAACACTATGGAACAATATAAAACTCCAATTTTTCAACCTCAAAGTTGAAAAATCAAGATCAGGGCTCAAAAGATCATATCTGCCATGCAAAGGAGACTTGTAGCAGGATATTCAAGACCGCTGTTTCCTCCACCCCGCATAATCATTTACTTACTTTTTAATTTCCAAAAGGTATAAACTCCAGTCAACATCTTATCAACTGAGCAGCTTACCTCTATCATATTTGCCATATAATGAACATGGCCAGCTAGTTCTGCCAGTTCTTCATTTTCTTCTTTTAGACGAGCAATTTCACTAGTTTTTAATTCAATTTCTTGATGCAACTAGAGAAAAAAGAAGATTTTAGATAATGCAGATTTCCAAAGCATGTCTTCTGTGACTTCTTTAGAACATTACCTTTTCATTTTCTTGTAAAACCTCATGCAGGGCTTTCCTCCTCTCCTCAGCCAATTCCTTCCAATACTGGAATGAAGGATTGCCTGGGGGGAAAAAACCCTGATACTAAATCCAGCACATAATTTATTGGAATTACTGTAGCAACATCAGACCTAAGTCAACATAAAACAAGGGTGGACAACCACAGAAACTTTACAACCTGCGGACTTCAACTCCCAGAATTTCTAAGCCACCATGTTGACTCAGGAATTCCAAGTTAAAGTCCACAAGCCATAAAGTTATCATACTTGCCCACCAGATATAAAGTATTATTTTAACAGAAATCATATGAAACACTATGGTATCAGGCTTCTTTAAAAAATCTACTCGATTCCATTACCACAATTTTAAAACCACAAAATTCCTCATGGTAGTGGCAGATAGGGAAAAAGACCACCTCCACCCCCAGATTATTCCAGAAGTATCTTGAAGGCTGATTGAGCTGGAACCACAGGCTTGACAGCTGGGGTAAAGCCTCATTTATTTACCATTTTTTAAAATTTGCTTTCTATTCTACCTTGTAGCTCCTGGTTTGGTTACATGTCCACCTCAAACAAGAGAATGTCAAGAGTGTCTCTATTCAAGCTCAACTAAAATTACTTGCACTTAGGTCACAATCTCTCCAGTATCTGGGTGCTCTTATTTTTCTGTATCATCTTATTCTTTACAGGACCTTATTTCTGTGCTTCTTGCTGGAAGCCCAGTTCTAGGCTTTCTTGAGACCAAGCAGCTATATGCCCCTACAACAACAGGTTATACCAGTGCTCTACATGCTGCATGGGTTGCCAGGGGTGCTTAGAGGTCCAATTAAGATGCTGGTTTTGACATTTAAAGCCCTTCATGACATGGAGCCATGTTATCTGTGGGACCACCTGCTCCTGACTATATCTGCTTGTCCCACTAAAACTGGCAGAGAAGGCATGCTTCAGGTCCTATTAAGAAATTACACTGGGCAGGTGCCAGAAGATGGGCCTTCTCTGCTGTGGCATCTGTGTTGTGGAATCTTCTTTTCAACATTCTCCAAATGTCTCAAGACTTGGCTATAGCATCAGGCTCTTGGGGATCCCAGGGAAATCCTGTAACAACTCCCTTATTATGGCTAACATCACCCTCCCTGCTCATGTGTTTAGTTTTTAACGATGACAGTTTTATATAGTTACTGGCTTTTTTAGTTTTCTGCTGATATGATACATAAATAACATCAAATTGGTTTTCATGAGAATAGTCACTTAACCATCACTTCCACCCTTTCATAATAGTCCCAATCAAATACCACTCTAGATCTGTGCCTGCACAAACATACTGAACACAAAAAGACCAGCGACTCTCAATTCTCAGCTGTTTAATTAAAAGTCCCAATAGCTAAGTTTTCTTTCTATATAATGCATTAAATATAACACATAAGATCAGATAATTCTTAAAAACTGCAGCTCTCCATGTTCAGCAGGAAATACTTCTAAATATTATTACTTGATTATAACTCCAATTCAAGAGCTCTTTCTTCTGTTGTGGGATTTCAAAGGCCTCTAGCTAGATGCTACAGAAAACATGATGGCATTTCATCTAACACAGGGGTCCCCAACCTCTGGGACACGGCCGGTTTGAAACTAGACTGCGGGAGAGATGGGCAAGGGAGTGCAAGTACCCTTCCCTTGTGCAAGTGGAGCTTCGTGCACAAGTACCTGCTGTTAGCATGAATGGATCTTCATGCACAAGTGCAAGCAGCTCCCACATGAAGCTCCATTCGGCCAAGTGGAGGGCACGCACACCCACTGCTCACAAATGAAGCTGTGAGCGTGTGCCTACCACTCACATGCCCCTTCCCCGCAATGCCAGACTGGCAAGCGGAAAGGTTGGGGGAGGGGCGCTGATTTAATCCAGTATGATAATTTGCTATGGTATTTATAAGTGGAACAAACCTTTTGCTGTAAGATCAGAAGGTTGGATCACTCCTCTTATGTTTCTGTGTTCTACTTCATCAGCAGCCTCAGGTTTGGATACTTTTGAGATAAGCTGCTCATTGCAAAATTTCTTCTTGATTGAAGACTTAGCCTGCTATAAATTATGAGCAATTTTAATAGTTTAGATCTTTGAAGGTGAAAGACAACCTATGCTTCCATCCATTTAATTAAACTTAAAACAAAGAGTCCAGAAACAATACCCTAATCAAAAAACCACCAAGGAGAAAATCAAAACTCCATCCAAACTGGGAAGCCACCATATAAAAATAGGAAGCAACCTCCTCCCCACCTGCACTGATGATGTTACCTGAGTACTGAAATGTCTGCAACCAACCAACCAAACTCAGAGAGCACTAAAGTTCAAACCTGAGCTACATGTATTCTCTTCTATTGGAGACTCCAGTTAAGAGTTTATATTAATACTATCTTGAGCTGCAATGACAGAAAATGAGTCACTGATCTCTCTTAATTTAATGTTCTTGGGGTAATGAGAGTGCAAAGTGGACCAGGTGCAGTGCTCTCCAAGCTTGCTGTACAACTTGGCCTGCTTCGTACTTCAGAACTGTTGTTTTGTAATGTTGCCCACCATTTATTTAGGACTCTTATACATACTAAAGCAGCAGCATTATTACAGTTTAATTAAAAGCAAACTACAATTCATGTGTCAGCTCATAAAGGACTGACTTCTAACTAGATTCTGTTCCAAAAGAAATTCATACCTCATTTGCCCTGCCCACCAGGCAACCTGTAATAGATGGCTGTATCATCTTAAGGGTCTGCCTCTGTGATGTGCAGTTTGTATTATTTGTAGAAACCTGCTGGGAAACAACATATAGAGAAAGCTAATTTTTAAAGTGGACTATATTAATATTTAAACACTACCAACACTTCACATTTAGTAAGAATGTTATTATATTTGATGGGAACTTTTTCTAAAAGTTAAAACATGTAAAGTCAGTACTTGTAAGTTAGGCCAAAGAACCTCCTGGCACTGCCCTCCCATTATAGAAATCATAATTAGACACTAACAAGAAACCACTGATTCATTCAGATGTAGTTTTACTCTGCATCATTTTCAAGTCCAGAAATAGGTTGATGACACCTAAGCAGTTATAAACATTCAGGTTAATTTATACACTGTTAAGTCTACCTTTGAACTTCAACCAGATACTACACAATTCAGTCGTATATCAACAGTAGCATTTACATTGTGCCTAGTCAGAGTGGAAGTTAACTTCAAAGTAGTTCTGTTTATTATAATTTCATCAATAATACAGATTACTAAAGAAAGCTTGAGAGAGAGATTTACACATACAAATAAAATATTGCATAGAATATATTGTTCTAAAGGTTCCTATTTGTTTAAGAGACAATATACTGAACTAACCAGAGCACTGGTTTTTTGGAGGTTGGGGGGAGGAAGAAAAGAATGCCTGGCACCCTGTCATGTGTAAATAGCAATATCCTGCATTCTTTTTTTTTTTTTTTGAAGTTACACTGCCACCATGAGACAGTAAACAATAGTAGATAATCAAACAGGGATAGCAGGAACATAATGTCACACTAGCGTGAGAAAGTCTGTGATTCACACTATAATTCACATGACAAGTGCTAACCTTTCCCACGGTAAAGTCTCTGCTGCCAATTAATTTACTGTTGAACTTGAGGACAACTGCCAGCGACTTTGGGAACAAACACTGCACTAATTTCAGATTATTACTGTAGCTATTGAATTAGATTCAAGAAATATTCACAGCCATCCCTTGCTTGGATTAACCTATTACTTGCAATATTTTATGTTTAACCAAATAAGTACCGGTGAAGGTTAAAAAGATAGCAAGTACAAAGTAAACACGAAGAATATTGAGGAGCAAAGAACACATTGGTCAGATACCCATTTCATCTCAAGACAATGTAGGTCTTCTTTATCTAATTATTATTCCTTCTTCTGTACTTTGCCAGTAGTACCATAATAAGTTTTGTATACTTAGTACCCAAGCTCCAATCATTACCTTTTAGGTGAACAAGGAGACAAGTTCAAAGGGCCAAGTTTCACCTCTGTAACTGAAGATGAAACTGGACTTAAAAAATACTTTAGGTCAGGGCTCTTCAACCGTGGCAACTTTAAGACTTGTGGACTTTGCTGGCTGAGGAATTCTGGGAGTTGAAGTCCACAAGTCTTAAAGTTGCCAAGGTTGGAGACCTCTGCTTTAGGTTATTCCACAACTCAACCACTTTTGTACAACTTTGTCTTGTGTGCTTTCCTGGATCACAAGACTCTTACAGTCACTCATACCTTAATGATTTCCCACATTTATTACTGCAATGTGCTCTACATGGAGCTAACTTTGAAGAACGACTGGAAGGAACAACTGGTCCAGAATATGATAGTGCAGACAGTAATGAACTATCAATCAAACAATCAAAACTAGCACAATTTTTTTTTCAAACTACCTAACAAATTACTAAGGGACAATCAGCCTCATGAATTTATTATGCAATTTTTTTTGATAAATCTGATTTTTGCAATGATATGAAATGCATTTTTCTTTCTTTTTACAATTCAAGTACATTCACAAGGATAATTTTTTCCTTCTACAAAAATCTGCAGAAGATGGTCTTAAGACAGGTATTTTGAATACATCTTTTGAACATAAGAGTCAATTGGAGCTGGGTGATCAAACAAATATACAACTGACATCTAATGACATTCCAGATGTCATCCAGGGAAAAATAGTCATGTTGCGGGAATCAAATGAGACACATCAATAGTCTGTTCACTACTATCTTTTTTCTTGCACTACCATGAAAGGTGGTCAATATAGAAAACTTAGCATTATTCAATGACATTGTTTATGTGCACATAATGTTGCTCATTAACTCCCAATTCCATGTTAATTTTCCCACCCCAGCAATGCTTGATAAACACACAACTAGTATAGTTAAAGACCTGAGAGCTAAATCCTGAAATCCAGCCCTGGAATAGCAAGGGATATTAATGTATAGAAAATATTGCTATATGTTTTAATCACTAGATCAGTTAGTTAAACATTTTGGAAAATAGTAAGCAGAATTTCAAAAGTGACCCTTGACCCTGTCTGAAATTGTTATAAAACATTTCAGTAACAGAAAATAATTTAAGTATAACTTCTTGCTTTTAGGATATTGATATTTTCACAAGGAACAAATGTAACATAATGGTTTAGTTAAATATATACTTTTAGCAATTCAAAACTGAATTCCAGAAATGAAAATTATTTTATGTTCATCTGTTGACAAGCTTATTGAGAACCACATTAAGTATTGAAATCCTAATTTTGGATATTATACCTTCACATTTTGTCCAAGATAAAATTATAAAAATCAGCCATGTCATACAATGTTGGAACAAAGAAGTGAATTGAAGGATTAAGATGACTAGGATGTTCATATCATGCTAGCATTCCTAAATATACAACTCATTTAGGAAAAGTTCTGCATCATGTATAACAATGGTAAAAGGCTCTTTTTGGACTTTAACTCTCATTCACACAATCAACATATAATTGTACAGGATATTTGTTACTGGACTTCCTATAGATTCTCTTTCCTATCACCACTAAATTTGGCCAATTTGATCTCAGAAGTATGAAGCAATTAGCCCTCCGCTAGCTATTCCTTCCCCTGCCCTTAGTTAAGACATTAAACAACTTTAAATGTCAAATTTATGTCTGTTGAATACCCTGAAGTTCAACAGAAAATGAACTTCAGTAAAATAGTGGCATTTGTGTATCTTCTGTCAATGCAACTTGACAGCAGAATTTCTCTCAAATGCTAAATTAGAATTAAAGGGGGGGGGGATTTAAAAAACAATTACAACCCACCTGCCTTCAATTGAGGACCTGTATACTGCACGAGTCAAAAAGAGGGCTGTGAAAATATTTACAGACCCCTCAGATAAATTGTTTCAACTCCTTCCCTCAAAACGATGCTTTAGAGCACTGCACACCAGAACTAGGCACAAGGAGTTTTTTCCCGAAAGCCATCACTCTGCTAAACAAATAATTCCCTCAACACTGTTCAACTATTTACAAAGTGTGCACTACTATTACTGTTAATCTTCTCATCGCTCCTTATCACTCATCCCCTCCCACTTGTGATTGTAGGACTGTAACTTTGTTGCTTGTAGCCTTACGATTTATATTGACTGTTTCCTAGTATGATTTGTTGATTGTACCCTATGACTATCATTAAGTGTTGTACCTTATGATTCTTGATTCTTAACGAATGTGCCTTTTCTTTATGTATACTGAGAGTATTTACACCAAGACAAATTCCTTGTGTGTCCAATCACACTTGGCCAATCAAGTATTCTATTATATTCTATAAAAATAGTTTGAACAAGTGTTGATTAATTTAACATGGAATTGTGCTTCATATATTGAAATGAAATTTATCAGCCCAACTTATTAGTTTTATGCACAAAATACCAGTTTACTATCCATGTATTCTATGACATATAACGTTTATAGGAAATAAGAGTATATGAATAGCAACTGATACAGGCAGTCCTCAACTTACGACCACAAATGAACCTAAAGTTTATGTGGCTAAGAAATTCGTTAAGTGAGTTTTGCCCCATTTTACGACCTTTCTTGCCCCATTTGTTAAGTGAATCACTGTAGTGGTTAAATTAATAACCTGGTTAAGTGAACCTGGTTTCCCCACTGATTTTACTTGTCAGAATGTCACTAAAGGGGATCACAAGACCCTGGGATATTGCAACTGTCATAAATATGAGTCAACTGTCAAGCATCTGAAAGTAAATCATGTGATACTACAATGGCCATAAGTGTGAAAAGGGGGTCATCAGTTCCTATTTTCAGTGCCATTGTAACTTTGAATGGTCACTAAATGAACCATTGTAAGTCGAGTACTACCTGTATAATTGATAAGTGTTGCCATTAGCACTTTGTTAACATGTTTAGTTACCTTCACTGAGGGATGTTTTTCCGTATTTGATTGCGGCTTCATTTTAGAATTCATGTTTTGTTTTTAAAGCCAAAACCTAAAACAAGCACAATGAAAACATTAACACAAACAGAATTATCCTGCACAGTCAAAAGTATCTCAAAAGTATCTTCAGGCATTCAATTTTTCAACCTAGTCATTCTAATACTGGAAGCTTACAAATAAAAAAAAAAGAAACGAAACTTGAGGACTTTGGAACAAGAATTAAAAAAAAAAAAAACCCGACTGTTCTGAAAAGGACAAGCCAGCCTCATGTTGCATCTTGCACAGATATCCTCTACTCCTAGGTGAAAGCAGGTCACCAACAAAAAGCAACACTTGCAGCTACATGTTTATGCTGCCAAGACTAAAACAAACCCTCCAGCTTTATTTGCATGCACACTTTTTTAAAAAAAAAATATTAATGGGGCAGAAAGGCTCATTTAGAAAGCATCTCAAATTCCTCATTTAAGTGACCGGAGTGTTATTTGATAGAAACAGAAATTATTATTATTTTGATCAGGGGTCTGCAACCTTGGCCACTTTAAGACTTGTGGACTTCAACTTCCACAATTCCTCAACTTCAATTCTGGGAGTTGAAGTCCACAAGTCTTAAAGTGGCCACGGTTGGAGACCCCTGATTTAAATAGACCCTTCATAAATAACATCAAATTTAAATACTAAGCCCCGCTGAGCATAAGTAGGTTTGGAGCCCTGACTTCTGAAATCCCAGCTTATCTTTTAAACCTTGGCTCGCACCGAACCTGTCTTTAAAGGGGGAAACCCCCCCAAATTTAGGGGTGATGAAATGGGAGGGCAGCCTCAGGGGATCCCTAAAGAGGATGGACTCCAACTCCCATTCTTCTCGGGAAGGATGTCGGTTGAAAACTGGAGTGGGGTGGGGGGGAGGGAGAGCTGGGCAGCGCAGGGACCCCAGGAGCGACTCCGGGGGAGGCGGCTCGCCCAACGGAAAATGGCTCCCCTTCCCCTCCTTCAGCCACCGGCAAAGCGTGTTGCCGTTCCGAAATGACCCCCCCTCCCCTTAGAAAAGCGCCTCTGAACCCGTGAGAAGCGCGGAAGGAAAAGGGAGAAACGGCAAACCTGAGGGACTCGGGGCTCCCTTTGAGAGGCCGCGCGCCAACCCTCCAAACGCGACTCCCGCGCTCGCTTGAAACAAGGAACCTTTCGCGCGCAGCCCTAAAGCCCTCGCAGCGTCGGCGGGCGGGCCTTGTGACGCGATCAGCCCCGCTCCAATAGCCGTCCGTCGGCCCGATGCCTCTAGCCTATCAAATCCCGAATTCGGAAAAGCGAGAGCCATTCGGGGCTTTCCTTCCTCTTAACCTGCCCCGCCCCGCCCCACCCCCATCCACGTGAGGCGCGCCTTTTGCCTATCTGATGTTTGGAGGAAAATGTCTGTTGAGGGGCTTGGGAGTGGGATGGGGGGAAGAAAAGTTTCCGGGCGTGGCGCAGTCTCTGCTCATGCGTTATTCAAAAGCAAACATTCTTGAGTTCAGTCTTAACGTCTGGCTTGTTTTCAAATCAGTGAGTAGGGCATGACATCTTCGATCCGTGGGAAGGTCCGCCCTGGCTGAAGATCCCTTAATTTCATTGATTTGACTTTATTTGTAGGCCACTCACTTCATAAGAGTCTGCTAAAACACTCAGTCATTCAGGTCATGGTTGTCTCAAAGGTGCATTTTCAAGAGGCTACTGGACTTTCTTGTTTTTCTTTGAAGACCTTTCGCTTCTCATCCAGGAAGCTTCTTCAACTCAGAGCTCAAGAAGCTTCTTGGATGAGAAGCGAAACATCTTCAAAGAAAAAGCATAGTACATAAAATCATATGTTACGTCTTACCAGTTAATATTTCAGCTTTAACCTCCAACAACACAAGCGCACAACAGATATAAACTAAATGTAAACCACTCCAAACTTGATTGCAGGAAGTATGATTTCAGCAACAGAGTGGTCAATGTCTGGAACTCACTACCTGATTCTGTTGTCACCTGCTCAAACTTCCACTCTTTTACCCTGAAACTAACCTCTATTGACCTCACCCCATTTCTAAGAGGTCTGTAAGGGGCGTGCGTAAGTGCACAATCGTGCCAACTGTCCCTGTCCTCTTGTCCCAAATTATTAGTTCCTATTTCTTACATTAAAACTGATATTTATTCTTATTTCTATTGTATTTGTGCAAAGGGAATTTCACGAAGGCAGTAGTGTCAGAAAAAACAGGAAAAGCCCAAGGGGAACATCAGGACAGCCAGAAAACAAACTCACAGAGGAAAAGGAATCAAATAAAAAGTATTAAAGAATCCCTATAGACAAAAGCCTAAGTAATTAAGAAAACTAGACAAATAGGAAAAGGAAACAAAAGATAATTTAGAAAACCCTTACAAACACAGGACATACCAAATAAGCAAAACAAACAGACAAAATACACAAAATATAAATTACAAAAGGGACAGACAGAACAAATATGAAAAACTATCTTAAAGCTAAAAGAGATTACAGAAAACCAATAATATAATCTGGCCACACCGCAGAGTTTGCCCTCCAGTGGAAATAAAGACAAATTCAAACGGGATTTGAAACATTAGGCACAAATACAAACACTCACACAAAATCAACTTACAAAGGGAGAAAAGGGTATAAAAAACCAGGGACTTACCATAAGAAGCTAGCTAGCGCAGGAACGCAAACTTCTCGCTGTTCTCCGCCTTCCTGAAAAAATAAAAAGATCCAGCTTTCAAGCAGTTGTCCGTATCCTTGTGCTGGAGCTCTCCCAGCGGGAAAATCAAATCCTCAAAAGAAAGGCATTTTGACACCTTTCAACATATTGTAAGCATTTGACAAAATAAAAATAAGATAAAATTAAAAAAAAGGTCCAGTTGCCTCTTGAAAAAGCACCTTTGGCCCAATAGCATATTCAAAACTCCAGCTGTAAAATGTAACATGCCCGCAAATGATAAAAGCAAGTGAAAAAAATAATAATGATAATCCCACCAAAGTCCATGGCATCAAACACTGGTTAGAGATCTAAATAAGATAAGAAAATATTTAGAGATCTAAATAAGTGATACACAGACAGTGGTTGATTTAACAACAGTTCATTAAGTGACCATTCGAAGATACGACAGCACTGGAAAAAGTGACATGATCGCTTTCCACACTGACGACTGTTGCAGCAGCTCCATGGTCAGGTGATCAAAATTCAGCCGCTGATCAACTGGCTCGTATCTATGATGGTTGCAGTGTCCTGGGGTCATGTGATCACCTTTTGTGACCCGACAAGCAAAGTCAGCCTCATTCACTTGTTACTCCCTTGACAACTGCATTGATTTGCTTAACAACCACGGCAAGAAAGGATGGAAAAGGGGGCAGAAGAACTCACTTAACCAATGTTTCACTTAGCAACAGAAATTTTGGGTTCAATGTTGGTTGTAAGTCGAGGAGTATCTGTACTACTTTTATCCAGGTACTTTTTTAGAAATCCTCAATCAATTCCCATATCAACATTAATGCCAGTTTAAACCACTGTGTTATCTTGCTCAGTATTTTCTGAATTTAGGGCTGGCAAGTTTGGGAGAGGGCAGTGAGCACATTTATATTTTTTGTAGCAAAGTGGTTTACAGTCAGAGACCTGTCTGTTCAGATTGGGGAGGGTGTCCTGAGGCAGCCCCTCTTCACAGAACCAATTTAGAATCTTTTCCAGTCTTTCCTGATTTTTATATTGGATTCAGGATTTTTTATATAAAAACAGGGGACCCATGTTTGTCTCCATGCTTAGCCATAGACGTTCACGGGGTGACATAGGCCAGTCAACTCTCTCTTAGCCCAACCTACTTTACAGGATTTCTGTAGGGAGAAATGGGTGGAGGGAATGCTATGTTTGTCATCTTGTGTTCTTGAATAAAAAATGGTACAGATAGCCCTCAACTTAACGACCACAATTGAGCCCAAAATTTCTGTTGTTAAATGAGATTTGTAAAGTGAGCTTTGTCCCATTTTACAACATTTCTTGCCACAGCTGTTAAGTGAATCACTGCAGTTGTTAAGCTAGTAACCCAGTTGTTAAGTGAATCTGGTTTCCCCATTGACTTAGCTTGTGAGAAGGTTACAAAAGGTGATCCCATGACCCTGGGACACAGCAATCGTCATAAATATCAACCAATTGCTAAGCAGCTGACTTTTGATCACATGACCGTGGGGAGGCTGCAAAAGTTATAACTCTGAAAAATAGCCATAAATCACTTTATTTGGTCCCCTTGTAACTTTGAATGGTCAATAGAATAGAATAGAATAGAATAGAATAGAATAGAATAGAATAGAATAGAATAGAATAGAATAGAATTCTTTATTGGACAAGTGTGGTTGAACACACAAGGAATTTGTCTTGGTGCAAATACTCTCAGAATATATATAACAGAAAAGATACATTCATTAAGAATCAAGAATCATAAGGTACAACACTTAATGAACTGTTGTAAGTCGAGAACTATTTGGATAAAAATGTAACAACAAAAAAGGATTCTTCCACCAAGCCACCCCATTATGAATTCCAACATGAATAAAGTCAATGTCATAGAAAGAGTAAAATGATCAAAAAGAATCTTGATTGCCTTTTTCACATTCATGATAATGGAAATAAAAATATTACAGTTCTAGGATACCACTTGGGGAAATTAATCTACAGATGTTTCCCCAGCTAACTTACACCCTTGAAGCCTCTGTTTCCCTTAAACTGGAAATAGTGCAAACTGCTCCTTCAGCTAAACTAAGTACTCATTCAAATAATTTCCCACATGCACTATACATTAGTGCCATCAACAAATTATATTAATATGCATTAAATCTAAGATAAGAGCATTTTACATTTATTTCACACCCTTAATTAAATGTTATTTAATTAAGAATGCCTATTCCAGAAATTTGTAGAACAGGCTTTTAGAACAATTGGAACAATCATGGTAATAATATCAATTATAAACTTGAGTTTGTTTATTTTCCTTTAATTTGTTTTTGGCTCTGATACCTCAGTGAGGTGTTCATAATTATTATTATGAATAATGAAGAAGGCATTCCTTCTTCATCTCATGTAAAAGGTTTACTGGACATACCATTATGATTCAATCAGAATTCTCTTTAATTTCTTCAGCCATGAGTCATTTGCAAAGAAGCCCTTGTTTCAGATCTGAAAAGGAGCTTATTTTGCTAATTTGGATAGAGACATTTGTAAGAACTATTATATATTATTACTGTAACACCAGGAATCCAACAGAAAGGCTTCAAGTTACACCCTCTTTTTTAGCCCACAAAGGGCAAAGTTCTAGTATGTATAAAAACATGTTGAGACATTTACGTTCATTTAAACATTTTGCCAATCTCAATATTTCCTGTGTATCAGAATAGATTTCAGTTTGTCTTCTTCAGAACAAATCTCTACATCTGGTATTATGACTGTTTGCATTTCAAAAGTAGCTTGAACAAATATTGAGGTTTCTTATTGGGTTCAGCAAGCTTGTTTTGAATGTTTGCTGTGCAAAAGGATGTGTTATTTGAAACATGGCATAGAAAATCTCCTCTTATTTTTTTTCATAATATAAGAATAGAATCACTTCTTGACTATAATAAAATATCTCTCGGTGAATGGTGCATCTCTATGTGTTTGTTTTGGAGAATGCATTGGAAACCATATTATCTATACACTGAATTGTCTCAAGGCAAACTGTGATCAGTCATGGGAATCCAATATCATTAAGAAACACATCAGTTTATCCAGGCTTCCAAAAATGAGACTCATAGCCATATACCACCAAAACGCTCAGGTCTGTTTACAGCATGTTGGGACCCATGACTTAGGTAGGTGGATAGGTGAGTAGGTGGGTATGGTAGGTAAGTAGGTAGGAAGGGTGAAAGGGAGCAAGGAGGGAAAGAAGCATATACTAAGGATATTTTTGAGCAATTGATTCAGAAGTTAATTTTAATAGTGTCAACAGTTAATAGTCAATCGTGTCAACAGAAACATCTGCTTGTATGGAGAGATTGTGTCTAAGACATGTCATGGAAGAGGAACAAGTTCTACCTGACAAGACTGAGACTGAGTTGAAAGTAGATTTACAACTGACATGGTTGTACAAGAATGACATGGAAAAGAATGTTACATTAGACATGCAAAAGAAACCAAATGATGTCTTAATAATTAAAAGAGCTATACAAACAACAAGGTAAGATAATAATCTGGATACTTTCCCTTTATTGGATTTACCAAAAAAAGCTTGTTATAGCTTGAAGAATGTCGTGAGAAGAAACAATGAAAAAATGAAAAGAAATCAAGTTCTATGATATTATTTAAATAGTAAAGGTTAAGATTGTTAAGAGTAAGGAGGTGATAAGTTACTAAAAAAATTGAAACTTGTGATGAAGACGGGAAGTCATCTGTTTACGTATTTCTTTTAAATATTCTTTTTTTTCCTGTTTTCTGCACTTTTGTTCTTCAATTTTGTTCAGCGTGCATTAGTTTTTATTGCTATAATTATAATATTTATTAAAGTTACTATTTAAAAAAATTGCAACCACTTACAGAAGAGCTGTGGGATGCAATAATTGCATGTTTTACTTTGAACTTTTTAATAACTCTCTGAAAGTATTATTTTCGAAGTAATTCCCTATTCCCTGGGAACCTGTATCTAAGAAAGGGCACTTTTGACTGTATCCATTTAATGGGCTGAACCAGGGGTGGGTTTCTATCAGTTCTGTCCACCTCTGTAGAACTGGTAGTTCTGAAGAGCAGCAGACATAGAACTGGTTCTATGTTTGCTGATGTTTTTGCCCACCAGCCCACCCAGGCTCTTACCTGATCTTTATTTCCTGATTTTTCAACTTCAGCTGCCGTACGAGGCACAGTGGCAGTTAGAAAAGCAAGAAAAGAGGGCCCTTTCAAAGGCTGCTTCTCTGCAGGCAGCTGCTGCTGACGATGTACAGGTGCGCGGCTCGCAGCCTGCAGGGAAGCTTGTAAATCCCGAACCGGTAGTTAACCCTGTCGTATCCTACCCCTGGACTGAACCTGAAATTTCTAAGAAGGAAGGTGGTTTAATAACAGATTTCCATCCCCTCTCCTTCCTTTTAGCTGTCCATCTCTCCTTTAAAAAGGCTCTTTGAGGGAGGAGCGTTCTTAGACATATATTGGTAGAAAAATTCAGAAGGTTGATTGAATTGTGCATAAGTAGGGAATCTTCTGGTTTTGACCATCTCTCTGTCTACTGCTAAGCAGAAAAAGAAAATTTGGAGCATCTTAACCTGAAATCAGAATAGAGCTGAAAGGGACCTTCGAGGCCTTCCAGACCAAACCCTGCTTAAGCAGGAAACCCTATACCACTTCAGACAAGTGGTTGCCCAGTCTTTTCTTAAAAGTCTCCAGTGATGAAGCACTTACAACTTCTGTTGGCAAGCTGTTCCACTGATTAATTGTCCACATATTAGGAAGTTTCTGCTTAATTCCAGGTTGCTTCTCTCCTTGATTAGTTTCCATCCATTGTTTCTTCTCTTGCCTTCTGGTGCTTTGGAAAATAAGTTGACCTCCTCTTCTTCGTGGCAGCCCCTCATTTAAAAAAGCACGAACAACTTGTTGCAAAAATCCAATGTTACCTAGAAAGGAATGAAAGAATTCTAGAGAAGCACACATAATTTGGCCAAGCTTTGTTGAAAAAATATGCATTTAAAATTAGAGTTTAAATATTTGTTAGTATTTTAGTTGTTATATAATCTAAATCTTTATAAATATATGTGTGCCAATCAAACTAAATGCTATAATAATATTTCCTTTATCACGGAACTTGGATGGAAGTCAGTGGCAGCTTCCACTAGATGGCAGGCTAACCTTAATATTAAAGCTCTGTTCTTCAGTGCTAAAACAGTGCTTGCTGAATTAATCTTCTTAACCTTGGCTTGCACAAAATATCCAATCATAAACTATTCTACCATCTTTTAACATAGTATGTTGAGGAAATATAGCTAATGAGCATGGCCAAGAACGTATGAAAATCCGCTATGTTAGAGCCACCCCATGCAAAAATCCAGATAACCACTGACTGACTGCCAAGAGACAAAGATTGTGCAAGATTGATGTCAATCCCTCTACCGTATTTCTCCAACAATGCGGCCTCCACCAATAGGAAGCCCCAGCATGATTTATTGGCATAAAATCAAATTAAGCCCCTCTCCCCCAAAAAAAAACCCATATTAAACATGCAAAATGGGGGGGAATGGCGGGGGGGGGCTTGCCGTTAGGAAGTACTTTGTTGCATGCCCGGATATGGTGCTGCCTGCGTTGGTGGAGCACTTCATATCGGGAGACCTTCCGCCACCGTTTCTTTTCCTTCTCCCTTGCTGCCGTGGCGTTACAGCAACGCCGCGGCGTTTGGCAAAGCCATGTGCAGCCAGTCAGGGCTCCTCCCTGCAACTGGAGCCCTGAGGAGACACTTGGCTTCAGGTGCTCCTGTGGCTGCCTTCCCTTTGCCTTCGAAGGTAAAGTGAATTATTTTAAAAACCTCCGCTCATCCCGCCAGGGCCGCGGCAGAGCCGCGTGGGCTGGGCAGAACCAGGAAACACCCGCGGCTCACTTTCCCGGCTCTGCCCAGCTCGCACAGCTCCGGCGCAGCCCTGATGGGATGAGCGGAGGTTTTTAAAATAATTCGCTTTACCTTCGAAGGCAAAGGGAAGGCGGCCACAGGAGCGCCTGAAGCCAAGTGTCTCCTCAGGGCTCCGGTTGCAGGAAGGAGCCCTGCTTGGCTGCACGTGACTGCGCCAAACGCCGCAGCGTTGCTGTAACGCCACGGCAGCAAGGCAGAAGGAAAAGCAACGGTGATGGAAGGTCTCCCGAACATCCAAGCTGTCGCCGCCCGCCCACCCAAGGATGCAACGAGGGGGGAATTAAGGCACCCCCAAAAAGACAGCCTAGCCGGTTTTTCGGGGGTCAAAAAAAAATAAGGCCTGGCCTTATTATGTGAGAAACACGGTAGATCAGGGGTCGCCAATCTTTTGGACCTCAGGGACCACCAAACTCATAAACCGAAAACCGAATAAGTTTCTTGGAATGAGAAGCATATTGTTTTCAGAGAAAAAAATCCAAGGAAGTCCAGCTGCCTTTTGGAAAAAGCACCTTTAGGACAATCGTGACCTGGATGATTGAGAATCTCCATAGACAGGAAAACTGACTTTTTCAGTAAAGATTTCTTAGCTGCTTTTTCTCAGTTGTGCAACATTTCCCCTCCAGTCATTAATTCAAACTTCCACTGGTTGGCTGTTTTGATAGGACCAGTAAGGCTTTGTGTTTCCACAGTGTGTTTTATCCTATCTGGCACTGCCTTTGTGCCAGAACATAAACTCTTTGGCACCAAATAAATTAAAATTACGGCTACAGTAGTTAAGGGTGGCTCTTTTTGAAATAAGCTTCTGCATTAGGCCAGAAGGTTAAGGAAGGAACTAACTTCTCTCATCTGCTAGTTCTTCTTTTCACACACAGGAGAAGAACCAGACAAAGTAATTTGAACAGTCATCTTTGGACATGACTTATGGAGTTAACCATGACCACATCTGGATATTATATTGATTGGAGACCATCAGGGGACTCCAGGACTGTGAAGTTGAAAAACACAGTGGAAGAAAATAGCAAATCCTTTCCATATGCTGCCAGAAATTGGAGCAGAGTTATACTGGAAGACTTTCCCCCTATTTTATCTGTATTAGGCCAGCAGAAAAAACTCATCTATAGGTGACCCTTTGAGTCCAGATGCTACAGAAGTCCAAGTTAAACAAGACATTCATATAACTAACATGGATAACATGAACTCCCTCTTCATTTTAAAATGCCTGAATTTCTTAACTGGGACAGGATGCTGGTCTGCCTTTAACACAGTTAAATGTGATACTGATGTAAACAAGCCTTTATAATTCAGGAGGTTAATATATCCTCCTGCAATTCATGATGCAAAGCATTAGTCGTTACAGGTACCGGTAATCGATATGAGGGGAAAGTTTGACAGGACTTTGCTACATGTAAAAAACGACAATACAGGCACCCAAAATCTTGTAACAAATTTACAGTAAACAGCAAATGAAAAAAATGCAATTATAAGCTGTCAACTAGAGAAACGTGCTGATAAGCCAATATTCCCAACTCTGTACTGAAAAAAAGATAAAAACTCTCCATTGCGACTTAAATGTTCTTATAATCTGGGGATATTGGTTGAGTGAATTTCACCATCGTTTATTTGAATCCAGATCTCTGGATTTATACGAACGCTGAACTATTAACTAACTCACTTGACGAGCTTTGTCAGTACGCTCGAACCGCAATTAGCCCGCGATGCGAACTCGGTCTCTGGGTTACGCCAAGCAGGCACTGCCTGTGCGCAAATCTAAGCTTCCGGTGCCAGAAACATCGCTGTGTTCATCATTGGGTCGTACTTATCGGAGGGGGGGGGTTAAGGCTGCAGCCTGAAATGCCTGCAATTGTGAAGAGTACGAACCCTGCTGTACTCCGCATACAGGCGCGCAGTCCTCCACTCTGTAATCGCTTGCCTCCCCTGCGAATCCCGACCTCATCGGGCTTTTCAAACTCTCTCCCTTTCCTTCTCCCCCCCCCTCGTGTTCGTCAAGTGGTAAAGTCCGCCGCGGAGCGCTTGCACCGCGTCTAGAAAGGCGGAGCCTATCCCTGTGACTCAGGCGAGAAGGAAAGGCGGTGGCTGCCATTTTGAGGGGTTTTTTTTCCGCTCCGACTGCTGCTTCCACGTCGCCTCCCGCTTCCTCCGGACCGAGCACCTCCTGCGCTCGCTATTCCTTCGCCTGAGAGGGGACAGGAGGGGGGGCTTCGCTCGCTCTCTTGCCTCCTGACCTTTCCGCTACCGGAACCTCGTAGTTCAGGGTCTGCCCGGCCCAGCCTGCCTTCGCCTTCGCTACTTCCTCCTCCCTCTCCTCCTCTTCTTCCTCCTCCTCCTCCTTCCTTCGCCGCCGCCACCATTTGCCCTCCCCCGGCGGCTCCGGGGCGCCGAGCTTAGGCTATGGGGACCAGGCTGCTGGGGCTGAGCAGCGGCAGCGCGGGCGGCCCGGTCGTCGTGAACAGCGCAGAGGGGATGGGGGAGCTCGGCGGCTTCTTGGTGGCTTTATCTTGACATGGCTCCTACCCGTGCTGCTAGCAGCGCCGCCGCCGCCACCACAGCCTCCACTGCTCCGCCCGCGCCCGCCGGCTGCGGATAGCGAGTCCAGGCCACCCTCTCCGCGCTCTCTCGCCGCCTGCGCCTCCCGCCGAGGTGGAAAAAAAAAAAAAAAAAAGGAGAAATTAAACTTTTTTTTTTTAATGAGGGAAAGTTGAAAGAGGTGAGGGGGGGCGTTTGGTTTCTTTTTTTGTTTATTATTATTTAAAGAAAAAAGGCGAACTATTCGAACAACCACGAAAGGGACGGGCGGGGTGATCTCCCCCCCATCCCCTCCTTTTTTAATGATTTGATTCGGTTTAGCCATCCTCAACGCAAAAGCCCCAATTGGCCCAAAGGGCTCTTTTTGCTTATCTACTCTTTTTTTTTTTTTCCTCCTCTTCCCTTCCCCTTTTTGCAATTGAGAACTTCTGGCCTCCCTCCTCCTCGTACTTTTCCTTTTGGAAAGGGAAGAAAATTAAAGCCCACTTGAATACAAGAGAGAGTCCCGGGACTGTGGGCTGAGTCCCTTTCCCTCCCCCTGCGCTGAGCCCAGGCCCTTCTCTTCCTCTTCAGGTCGGTTAAAGGAAGAGAGAAAGCAACGCTGAGGAGGCGACATCTCACACCAGCCATGCCCAGCCCCAACTAAACAGTGGCGGAGAAAGGAGGATAGTTGATGGGGATAGACAGCTATTGGAGTATGTAGGTCTCTTTCCCTGCTTAGGGGACTGCTAGAATAGCCTGGAGATCTGGAGGCCGGCTTCTCCCTTTTGGTTTCCCTTTAAGCTTTGATTGATGGCCACCATGATCCCCATTTTCTCTAACAGAGACGGCCTCGGGGCTACCCTACGCCGGATTATGAGTGCGATGAAGCTAGAAATGACTCTGCTGTTTTCCAAACTTCTTGCTCTTGTGCAAACCAGCACTCTGTTGTCTGTGGTTGATGATTTTGTTAGTAGGGAAATGTCTTGCCTCCTAGGACATCCACTCCTCTTCTGCACTCCTTCCTTTGCTTTCTCCCAAGTCTAATCATCCTTGAAAATTAAGCAGGCAGTATAGCAATAGCAGCAATCTTGGTAATAAATCAGCAGTCATGAACCTGGGGGTGATAGAGTACTGTCTTTAATTTCAGTTTTTTTGTTTGGGTTTTGGGAGGGGGACTTGGGGCAAAAAACTACCCAAATGGATTGGGTCCATTCCCTTTATTCCTTTTTTTATGCATATAAATTGTGATAAGATTTTTCTCCTGTTCTTGCCCCTTTATTCCTGTGGTTTAAACTGTGTATATCAGTGTATTTTCTTCAAAAAAATATTTTGGGGTAATATGTGCAAACCCTTTGTCCAGTAATGGTTTGACAACTACTTACTTTGTTTTATGACCCCTCTAGTAAGACAGTCTTGTAAAACAATTGCCTGAGGTGCACTTTTGGGGTTTGCCTCTGTTTTATAGATTCAGTGGTATAAGCAGGAATAAAATGACTTGTTTCTGTTGCACTTGAGTCTTATAAAAAAAAGGGCCCACAGTTTAGTGACAGTTTCCAAAGGCTTTTGTACCATCTGTATTATAAAATGGGGGACCCAAACTCCCGGAAGAAACAAGCTCTGAACAGACTTCGTGCTCAGCTTAAAAAGAAAAAAGAATCTCTAGCTGACCAGTTTGATTTCAAGATGTATATTGCCTTTGTATTCAAAGACAAGGTAATCTTATTTCTGTTTGTTATTTTGGCAGATAAGATGCATATTTAATGATCTTGAAAGTCTTAGAATCAAAACATGGAGAATATATATCAAAGGCATAAGTTTATCTTGGCATAAAAATAGACTGAATTATTTGTTTGTTGATTACATTTCTTAATACACATAACCACTAAGTACCATATCTTAGTGGTACTATTGTAAAGTTCCATTGTGTTAGTAAAATTACAGATGTTCAAGTGTGCAAAAATACTATTTTACATTGTGTGGGGTTTATACTGTACATGAGAGAACTGAAACAAACTGAATTTAAAACAAAACAGCAAATTGTGTTTTTCAGCCAAAATCAGCTTATTTAAAGACCCTGATTTTAACATTAGTATCTTTCATTGAATTAAGAAATGAATTTTGGCTTAGCATACATCCTTTTAAAACTGAAGGTTTGAACTTCCTGATAATTTCCTAAATTTTATATTTGAACTTCAACATTTATTTAATAATGAATGTTTCTTTATTTTTCTTTAGAGAAAAAAGTCAGCACTCTTTGAAGTGTCTGAAGTGATACCAGTTATGACCAATAATTATGAAGAAAATATCCTGAAAGGTGTGCAAGATTCCGGTTATTCCTTGGAAAGTTCCATTGAGCTTCTTCAAAAGGATATTGTACAGTTACATGCACCCCGCTATCAGTCTATGCGCAGGGTAAAATTATTTTTTCCTTCTATTTTCGACAGTCGAATGTTTTTCTTAACAGTCCTTGCTCCAGCTGTGCTTTTGGATCAAAGCTTCAAGGTCAAGTAAAATTTTAAAAGTAGAAGGTATTGATTTTATTAAGAGAAGTATTTCTACAAGGAGCTTCCTCCTTTTCTAATTCACCTTTAATATTAATATTCTGTATGTCTTTACCGATGTGGAATTTATTATGTTACCTAGTAGAACTTACTGTGTTTCTTTTAAAAATCTTTGGGTATATAAAAAGACATACAATTTTTTGAGATTATGCTAATGAAGAATGTTTTATAGGAGAATATATGTATGGTTTGTCCATATATAGTTTTAATTTTCCAAGTCTTACCTCACTTTGTTTTCTTATATATAATTTTAATAAGGTAAAATCATTATTAAAATGTATTAAATATTATCTTAATCAGCTGCTTTGTATCTTAATCAGCTGCTTTGTCTTTAATTTCTCCAAAATTATCTTGTTCTGAGTTCTTATCTATGAATAGATTATGATCAAATGAAGGATCCTGTCTTGATGTGACAAAATATCATGTAAAAATTGTGATTTACCTATTCGTGTCAGCATCAGGTCACAAGTATGTAATTACAGTTGGATGATAATGTCACTGTGCATGTATTTCTATTTTGGCACCATCAGTTTTTCTGTTGCCCCTGGATTCTCCTAAGGGAAGTGAGAGAGATTATTCTTACAGGGTGTCCTTGAGTTACAATCATTATGGAGCATGCCCATCTGTTTGTAACTTGTGAGGGTCATAAAATGGATTGGTCATGTGACCAATTTTATAACATTTTTTTTGCAGCAGTTAAGCGAACATGGCCGTAAAGCAAATGCCATGCTCATAAAGCAAACCTGTGATTTGCTATGGGTGCAGTTTTGCCAAAAACTGGAAGGAAATGCTGTTTTTCAGCAAAACTGTTGTAAAATGTGGTCACATGACTGTAAGATAGTGCAAACGTGGGGGGTGAATGGATGGAACTTTGAATCCAGGTCACAGGTACTTCCAAATAGACCCTTTGGAACTTGAGATGGTCGCTAGACGATTTGTCATAAGTTGAGGGCACCTATATTGTGTCCTTTTCCTTCAGCTTTCTGTACTCATTCAGAGAATTTTTCAATCCAAAATTTCTTTTTAAAAAATTCACAGAGGAGTAGTATCTATAGAAATCAACTTCATTAAGCAGGAGATAGTTGTAAAAAGATTACTCACAGGATACTCTCCAAAACAGTTTACTGCTTATTCAAGATCAAAGCCTAACAGATTGGTCCTGACAGAAAAAAACCCCATGACTTAAATTTTATAAATTATGTGCTGGGTTTTATTAAAGAAGAAAATATTAATATTAAAAAATTGTTTGAACAAGAGAATTCTGTGGTTCAAAACTGAATTATATGTGATGACTAAGTTTGATGTTTTAATTCGGGTAACTTTGTGCGAAAATTCTCTTTTAAAATTTTCATGCTTGGATGAAACAACTGGATGGGGTACAGATGGTCCTTGACTTACAACCACAAGTGAGCCCCAAATTTCTGTTAAGTGAGACATTTGTTAAATGAGTTTTACCTCATTTTACAACCTTTCTTGCCATAGTTGTTAAGTGAATCACTGCAAGTGGTAAGTTAACCCAGTTAAGTGCATCTGGCTTCCCCATTGATTTTGCTTGTCAAAAAGTTGCAAAAGATCACACGTCCTTCGAACACAGCAATGGTCATAAGAATGAACATATCTGAATTTTGATCACATGGTCATGGGGATGCTACAAAGATCATCACTGAAAAATTGTCATAAGTAATGTTTATCAGTGCTGTTGTAACTTTGAACGATCACTACATGAATTGTTGTAAGTCAAGGACTACTGGTACATGTGAGCTACATTTTAAATTTGAAAGAGATTTGAGTTTGAGATGTCTTAAATTTGGGGGAAAATGTACTACTTAGGAGAATAAAAAAAATCTTAATACAGTATGTGTATAAATTATTACATGTACAATTTTAGTGAAGTTACTAAATACAAATTTACATGCTATGATATTGGATGCTATTAAATTATTTTTATCTCTTCAGGATGTGATTGGCTGTACACAGGAGATGGACTTCATACTTTGGCCTCGGAATGATATTGAGAAGATAGTCTGTCTTCTGTTTTCTAGGTGGAAGGGATCTGATGATGAGCCCTTTAGGCCTGTTCAGGTATAGCATATGCAGATAAAACTCAAGTAAACATGATATTTCAAATGAAAATCACTGCCTTTTAATGCTGATCAGATTTGACTTTTGGATGTTTGAAGCTGCAATTAGCAATCCTGTGCTTTAATGTTACTTTGAATATGACTTCCATGTGCTCAAATCAGCCTGGACAATAATTGGCAATTATGGGGTTTGTAATGCAAAGCATAGAATGCAGCAGTTGTCTACCTGACTTAGCGTTGATTACAGCATAAGATGTGTGAGTATGCATGCAAATGGATCTGGATGACCTTGGTAGCTGTGATATATTGAAAGTTGAATTCATGAGGCATTCTGCCATTTTTTAAAATATTGCTTTATTTTTTTGAACCAATCTCCTAGTTCGATAAGCTTATTTTGATTAACACTGCACAACAGATATGCATAAATTGGTTGTGAGAGTCCCATATTTATTGGCACACTGGGTGCCATGCCCCCCAAAATTTGAACAGCACTTAGAAAATATGCATATTGACAAAATTTCCATCTGGATTACAAAAGGCTACAGTGCTTGAATCTGTACATATGCTGTGCCAATACATTAGGACATCCTAGGTACTTGGGAAAAACCTGATGCATACGAAGGCCAGTACAAGCTAAAGAACTGGCAGCTGTATTTTCACACCCAAAAGTTCTAATATAATGGTTTAACAATCAAAAAAAATAGTTTTCTCAATTGCTAAATTTGTTAAACTTGCATAAAACAATAGCTTGCAAATTGGAATAGAGGCAGCAAAAGAATTGAGTACTTTTCTTCAGACTCCAGGATTTAGTATTATTTGATTCAAAAATAATTTCATTTGCCCATAATTCAGTTGGTGAATCTTAGAAGGCAACCCATGTTCCTTTCTTCTTCTTTTGTTCCCCTCTGGGTTTAGTTTCTTTGTCATTCTTTTGTTCTGCACTGTTGTGTTTTTTTTTTGTTTAAGTGGAGTTTTTTGACAATTGTAGGCCACCCAGAGTTACTGGGCATCAGAGAGCATGTAATAGTTCAAAAAAATGTAAGACTGCTTAATTTTGAATTAAAATATTTTTTTATTGTTGAATATTTTGAATAGGCCAGGTTTGAATTTCATCATGGTGACTATGAAAAGCAGTTTCTGCATGTACTGAGCCGAAAGGACAAGACTGGAATTGTTATCAACAACCCTAACCAGTCAGTGTTTCTTTTCATAGACAGACAGCACTTGCAGGTAAACTTCTTCCAGTGTATAATAGTTGCTTCATTTGTTATTAAGCAGCTATCTTTGCTTGTATGAAACCAGAACATTGAAGCTAGATAATATGGTATATACAACAGGCATTAAGCATAATATATTGTGAGGTATAACAGATCAGCTGTTCTTTGTGTTTTGACAATGTAACAGACATTTAACCTTTTAAACTAGAATTGAAAAATAGATTTGATGCACACAAGCAAATGTAAGTTTGCTTGTGTGCATCAACTGTGTTTGTTGTTGATGGTAGTACTGAGTCTCTACTGAACTCCTTTTAAAGTGTTTTAATGTAGCCTTGGGAAAAGCATGTTTTCTGAGAGAAAAAGTATAGAACTCTGATAGTTGCATATCCAGTAAAAAATATTACAAAGTGACAGATTTTTAGTCCCATTTCCCCCCCCCCCCCCAATGCTTCAAGTTCCTAAATTATTTCTGAAAAAACAAACTGGGAGAAATGTAAAGCTTTTTTTCCCCCATGTATAAGGAAACCTCTATCCTTGATTTTGAAACTATCTGTTTTTTACAGACTCCAAAAAACAAAGCTACAATCTTCAAGTTATGCAGCATCTGCCTGTATCTGCCACAGGAGCAACTCACCCACTGGGCGGTGGGTACCGTAGAGGATCACCTCCGCCCATACATGCCAGAATAGGGCTCTGGCCAGCAAAATGGGGAAAATCACAGATTGCAGGAGTGTAGTTTCCACTTTCCTCGCCATTTATTCTTTCGGAATAGAAGAAAATGGACACATGCTCAGAACACTATCCATCGTAAACCTTGATCATCCTGGATTATTTTCTGTTATCATTTGTATCTCAGAACTTTTTTTTAAGATGTTTTCTGCATGGACTTTATGAAAGAAAATGCTCTGCATATTTCTGCATTGCATGAGCATCTTACCAAAATGTGAAATGAAGGGACTGTTACACACTGAAAGAAATGTTATCTGAGAGCACAAAGCGATCATTTATGGTGGTGTGTCCATTTGTGCTGGTCATGTCCCCTGTTTCAGTATTCATAGGGTGAAAAGTGAATGTAAGGGTGTAAAAGCCTTCTAAGCGTTGCTTTTAACATGATTGTATCAGAGCTGCATCAGATTCATTCTGATGAGTTCTCTGGCTTGCTACAGTAGATGGCTTACTATGGGAAAGATATTTTAAGGAAGAAAAGCATCTCATTCATTTGTAGGCATTAATTGCCTCTCTTATTTTGCTTGGCCATATTCGAGTTTACTAGCATTCTCATTTTTTGGATCTCTTTCCCCAGTTTGCTGTATAACTAAATGTAGAATGTTCTGTTAAGTTGAATACATTTTACAGACCTGGGGTCTTAAGTAGCCTAAAGCAGCTACATTAAAAATAGCAGCTGCAGAAACCACGTTGGCAGGCGATTGCTTTTATTTGACTTGTAAAATGGCTGGTGAACTGAGTAGGAAATACTGGTTTCCAAAACATTTCTGACATGGAAAACCCTCTGACGTTCTTGGGGGTGGGCGGGGGGGGGGGGAGGAATAAGATCTAAAGCATTTGTGGATTTAATTGTAAAATATTGTTTGGAGTGTCAAAGTTGGTTTTGACAGAACATTTTGTTTAAGATTGTGCAATGAACATAAGAAAGACTACTGTATAGTTTTGGCAAAGAATGCTTTGCTAATGGGTTGAATAATTTTACTGAAGTAAATCTGTATAAGCCAACTCCCTTTGGGTAAATCTAGTGCTTATCTGTTTAAAATTTGTATTTAGCTTTTGTTTGGATTTGGAACAAATGAAAATAAACAAATTAGTTGAACATTTATCTGCTCTGTTAAGTTATGAAGTCCATACTAGTTGTAAGGTATGCAGGCACTAAATTGATACAGCAATACAATCCATAACAGTATCAACTGATACCGTAAAGTAATTCTAGAATGTTGAATTGGTATTGGACAAATTCAGTGAATCTCTCTGATCTGGACAGTCACTTTATAATTACCTAGTGATAATTATTAATATACTTTTGGAGGAGAGTATGCTATATATGCATGTGTATAAATGTGTGTAAAGAAGAAACCAGGAAGCCAGCATTTTTTAGGAACAATCTATTTTTAATCTTTTTTTCTATTCAACTCAGGGTTACTTGCTAATTAAAGTAGCAATTTATCTATTAAAAAGATTATGCAAAGGGAAAATATTTTTTTATATTTACTTAATTATGATAAAATATATATAATGTTTTTTAGAGGACTTTACTGAAAGGGGTTAGCAGAAATGACATTCTTCCTGCTTCTAACTTGATGGAAAGAAATTAGCCAGATGAAATAGAATTAACTATTGATTTACAGAGACCACATATATAACAGAAATAGTACTGGTACATGACATGAACTAACATTGAATGTTTAATAGGAATGGGAGTAGCCGTAACAAGAACACTTTAAAAACCCCAAAATCCTATTATCCTTGAACCCATTGAAATACATGTAAAGTGTGGCGCATACAGGAAAATTACGACCTTGTCCCAATAGCTCATTAAATTGAAATTTTCTACAGTTCCTACTTGTAGCAACTGCTAAATTTATTTTTAAAATTCAGTTTTATCAGAGTCTCCTTAATCAAAACCAATTGCTATAAAATTACAGTTTGTGACTTCCTCCGTTTGGGTTGTTCATACTCCGTAGCAATATTCTTTGTTGTAGCCATGTCTAGAAACAGCCATGGTCTAGAAAACCATCTCTGGAATCTAAGAATTCTAGTTGGTATTATGCATACATTAATTTGCTTTGCTTGCTTTATATTATGAAAGAAGAAATCTTTATGTGAAATACCTAAAATTTAAGGGTTTTTTTTAAGGATACAGGATACAGAAATGTAGATTAAAAATTAGATAATATACTTGGTGTTATATAATGTTCTCACATTGCTTTTTTGTTACAAACTAGCTTGAACCAGTCAAGCCCATGCAACACTCTTATAAAAGGCCGCTGGTTTGATCTTATTCCTAAATACATGGAACTTAAGGTTATCTACACTTTTTGTAAACATGTGACATGTCTTGCATAAATATACACACTTTAATTTTTTAATATCTTTAATTTTAAAATCCTAACACGGATGAAAAATTCAGTGTAATTACTTGATTTGTACAAGTGGTCCTTTCCTTATAACTGGTCGCTTACCAAACATTCTAAGTTACGACAGATCCAAAAGAAGGGTGCTTACAACTTGGCTCTGAACTTATGACAGTTGCCTCCCCTGCAGCCACATGACTGTACTTTGGGCAATTGGCAACATGGCGACATTTGCGGCCATTTGCAATTCCCTGTAATCACATGATCATGTTTTACAATGGTTTTGCAAAACTATAAAAAACAATGGATTTACTTAATGATCACAGCATTCATTTAATGACTCTGATGTTTGTTTTATAGTCACAGCATTTACTTAATGACTACCACAACAATAGGTTATAGCATTGGGCCAGCCATGCAACTATCCCATTTTATGACCATTACTACTGAAAACCATAATATGTAGGTTCCGTTATTATCGTTCAACATATCTGTATAGCTCACCATCTCACTATGATGTGATTTGGTGGCCAGCAACAAAAAGTCCAACATGACAGCTTATTAAACTTAGAAAGGCTAAAAATCAATCTACAGTAAATCAACCCCCACCATATAGGTTCCGAGTAAACATCCAACCTCCATCCATGTCTTCAAATCCTTCTAAAAAGCTGGTAGGGTCCAATCTAATTTTGGAACAGGTGGAATAGGTGTGGTGTTGCAAAGAACAGGCATTGCAACCCAAACAGCCCGTTTTCTGGTTCCAATAAGGTGGCGTTTTTCAATCAATGGGACCTACAGCGTGCCTCTTCTTTCAACCTGCACGGATAAATAAGATGCAGTTGGAGAAGGGGGTCTTTCAAATAATCCAGTCCCAAAGCATGGGTGCCTTTGTAGATGACAAGCAGCAACCCAAATTGCATCCTAGGAACCAGTGGAACTGAGGTATTAACATTGGTGCTCCAAAGCGTACCTGTTTTGTTGCATTCTGGGCCAGCTACAGCTTCTGGATGTTGTTCAAGAGCAAGCCCCATGTAGAGCTCATTATGGCAATCCATTTGGGACATGCCAAGATATGAATGTCACCTAATTCAGGAAAGGGTGCAATTGGCATATGTAACAAAGTTGGGTAAAAGCACTTCCATCCGTAGTTGTTACTGGCTCTTTGAACAGGAGCCTGTAGGTCAGGGGTCTCCAACCTTGGCTCCTGGAAGCCTGGCGGACTTCAACTCCCAGAATTCCACAGCCAGCTGGCTGTGGAACTCTGGGAGTTGAAGTCCGCCAGGCTTCCAGGAGCCAAGGTTGGAGACCCCTGCTGTAGGTTAAACCCCAAAATTGCAGTGGTTCTATTTGAGGCAGTCTACTCTTGTCTAGATCCAAAGATGGAAAATGACCCGATCCAGGAAACCCTAAAACCCCAAAACTACTCTTGCTAGGATTAAGTGAAGCCTGTTCTCGTCCAGATTCTCACTGCCTCCAGACACTGAGGCAGCACTGAAATGGTCCAGCTAGGGTGGAGATGTAAAGCTGAATATCATCTATAGATAGTCCTCGACTTAGGACCACAATTGAGTCCAAAATGTCTGTTGTTAAGTGAGATGTTTGTTAAATGAGTTTTGCTCCATTTTATGGCCTTTCTTGCCACAGTTGAGTAAATCACTGCAGCTAATAAGTAACCCGGTGGTTAAATGAATCTGGCTTCCCATTGAGGTTGTACAAGCCGATCACAAGACCCTGGGACACAGCAATGGTAGTCATAAGTATGAACCACTTGCCAAACATCTGAATTTTGATCTCATGATCATGCGGAGGCTTCAAAGGTGGTAACTGTGAAAAATGGTCGTAAGTCACTGTTTTCTGTACTGCTGTAACTTTGAATGGTCACTAAGTGAACTAAATGTTGCAAGTCAAGGGTTAACTATATATCACCTTCTACTGTTGAATGGTTGACAGCATCTTGTGAATGTTAAATAGGAGAAGAGTGTCTAGCTATGAGGGACCCCCATAAATTAATTAGTTAATGGAACTCTGGAATAGAAATATTTTTAAAAAATACATTATTTTCATCACTGGTTTTCAAAAGAGGAAAAAATAGTTTAGATGCCCCTCTTTCTCCAAGAGCAAAGGAGTCAATGTTATGCTGGCCAACTACTGAGTACTGAACATTAAATTTCCTTTCCCCCGTAACTCCAAATCCACTCCAAAGGGTAGACTCCTTGGAAAAGATTTGAAGAGGGTTATCTGGTCTGCTATCAGTGCCCTTTCTGACACAATGCATTCGTTTCAACTTTGGGGTTTTTACATATTCCATCTTTGTAATGATGCTTCCCAAGCCAGTTATTTTCTATCTTTGTGCAATTCTGTTCCATTTGTTGTTCGACATGCTGCCTTCATTTTAACAACTCGATTGGCTTCCCTATAGGATCTCTTGTATTTGTTTCCCCTCCTGCTCAGAATGAGGACAGGGAATAACCACTGAAGCCACAACTGGTAGCAATTGAGCCGTCGTTTAAATTGCAAACAGCCCACTCAGGCAATTCCAGTTCTAGAAGATGTTTAACAAGCATGATAGCTTCGCTGTAGGGAGCACTTAGGAGCTATTTTATCCCCTGCTATTTTACTGTGTGGCTTTATAAGCACTTTGCACAAACTAGGTCAAAAAGTTGTAGCACAAGGGCAGATGATTGCTTCTGGAATATTGCAGAGTAGTTCTGTTAGTCGATGGCGATAAACACATCAGAAAAGTGGTGGTATGAAAAATTTCCGGTTCCACGTGGCTTCGGGGCAGCAGGAATTCGCGACTGTCCGCGATTCCTGCTGTGCTTGCCGAGGTGCCCCCGATCCAAATGGATCCGGGGGATATGGCTGTCCCGTAGAGGCAGCCGAAGAGAGAGGGGAACCGGACAGGGGGTTGGGGGTGTCGCAGACCCCCTCCTTGTCCAGAAAAACCCCTTTTTCCTGAGGTGGTAGAGCGGCGGTCAGTAATGGCCGCCACAAAGAAGCCTGCAACCGGGTAAGATTGTGCTGGAGGAAGCAGGAAAAGTGGAAGTGCTGGCTGAGCCGGGTTAATCAACATCTCTCAAACTCTCTGGAACTGAATTGTTTGAATTGCTGGAGGATACACTGTATCCCTAAGAAGATCGGAAAGCGGTGGAGAAAGCTGTTAAAGGGAAACTTTTTTTTTTCTACACTCTCCCACCCCATAGAAACAGCAGATGAAGATTTGAAATTTATTTGGGCATTGATGGTGAATTATTTTGAAAATTAAAGCCAAGGGACAAAAGACTCTTTGAACCTTGGACTTAATAATTTAAGAAATCGGAAATCCATACCTTATTGGAGGTATGGATTTCTGATCATTTGAAAATTGTTGTTGCAAGTGGGAAGAGAGAGGAAAAAAAATTGGAGCAGAAGTTGAAAAAGGAGGAGATTGCCTAGAATTCTAAAGAAAGATATATGGTAATTGGACCTCTTTGATTAAACAGTAACCCCAGAAAGAGAAGTAGAAGAAGGGGAAAAAAAGCATGAACTTTTGGAATCTTTTTTGAATTATTCTTGATTAAAAATACTTGGGTGGTTGTTTTGGGAAAAGTTTCTCTTTTTATGATGGCATCGATTGTGGATGAATTAAAAACTGAATATCAAAAATATAAAAAGGAAGAACAACATGGAAAAGATACTTTGGGCACTTTATTTCAATTTTTAGAAATGGCGTTTTGCACTTATGAAAAGTTGACTACGCAGCAGAAGGACTGGGACAAAGAAGAAGAGGAAGAAGAAGCCATCTTTGATGAACAATGGGTTTTTTCTGGGGAGGAGGAGAAAGAGGATAAGAAAAAGGGGATTTTAAGGTTTGAAAAAACAACCAAAAAAGAGAAAAATGAGATGAAAGGTGGATGCAAGGTTAGAAAACAACGGAAAGGGAGTAAGAAAAGGGAGGAGGAGAGACAAAGGGGTAAAAAGAGCAAGGAGAAGAATAAGCTAGAGAGAAAGGGGGAGAGGAGAAGCCTTAATGGTGGGAAGCAAGATTTAAAGAAAAAAAGCTTATTTAGAGACAATGGATGAATCTAATTGAAAAAAAAAGGGGGATTCTGGAAGGTACATAAGATTGGGTCTTTATATGTGTATTTAAAGTAAAATGCTTAAGATATAAATGAGTATTAATATATACGATTAGGTTTTTTTGTTTTTGTTTTTTAATGATATGGATAGTGCTTATATAGGATTTTATTTAGTTATTGCTGGGTCTTTACCTTTTTTATAAAATTTATTGTGTAATTTTAGAATGTACTAAACAGAATCCCAAGATAAATTAAGTGTTATATGAAGTAATTTTAAGTTAGGACAATGAGTTAAAGGCGTCACTCCAATCAGTGTATAGGAGAAGTATATTAAAAGAAAAAAGATGAATGGATAGTTGGAAATAGAACAGACAAAGAATGATATTGAAAATGATAATAAGATATGGAAGGATATATAAAGTATATATGATGTTTGAATTTGTGTCTGTGTGAAGAGTTTCAACCCGGGATCAAGCAGCCTTCAGAAAAGATGTTTTAGGTTTTTTTTTTTTCTTCTATGTTCTGTATTTGTATGTTTATGAAAGGCAATAAAATTTTAATAAGCAAGAAATATAATTTGGATAACTAGAATGAAAAGAAGTCGGGATAAGATATGAAGTTAAATAGATAACGTAAATATTGATATTACAATTTGGAATTATTTTGTATGTTCTATTGGCTTTCTTCTTCTTCTTTTTTTTTTAGAAAAGAATTTTCAAATTGTTATGCCTGGATTATTTGTGTATTGTTTTTGTAAAATTAATAAAATTTGTTATAAAAAAAGAAAAGAAAAGTGGTGGTACTTTTTCAGGCCTTAGCTCACAAAAGCTAATGCCTTTTAATATAGTTTGATAGTCTAAAAATGTACGACAAGGCCCCGGATATTTGGATTGTCGAATATTATTCTTTCATTCCATCCAGATCTACTACGGTCCATCTATTTCTATCTAATCTATCCAATCCTGGTAGATTTCACTGATGCAGGCATCAAATCTCTGAATTAGATGTAATGATGCCGCTGCTCGTATAAAATGGAGAGGGACAGCCTAAAAAGGCAAATATTGCAATTTGCTGAAAACCACAAGAGGCATATTTATCTTCAAATCAAGCATATTCACAACCAATGAAGTAGTCTTGGGATGAGTCAGTGTGTCAGAGAGTTGAGTGCTCAATTGAAGAGATGACCCAGTAAGAAAGTACCACACTGGAGATAGTTACTGGATTAATTAGCTGACCCCATTCTCCCACCAACCCACTGTTTCCTGCTTCCCTTCCACCTATCTTTTTAAATTCATATCACTGCATTTTCCTTGTTTGGTTTTCTTGTTTCATTGCTTTGTTATTGTTATATTTACATTTTTAAATTACTTTCCCCATTTTACTGTTGCAGGCTGGCCACAGTAGTCTGGTGGTGAGATGGGCAGCAAATAAATTTAACAAATAAATATAGCCTGGAGCCCTGAAGTTTCCCAGTGTTCTACCATCCAATTACTAAAAAGGATTGACCCTACTTAGGTTGTTAAGTTCTGCCACCTGCAGTGAATTGGCTGCAATAAAACATTGAACCCAAGCAAAACCACTAGGGAGAAGCCAATCAATGTAGGGAGTTTCTTCCATGAGCAATGGAAAGAGCAATTCAATGTCTGAAATATAATTAGCCAAGCACCACAAAAGAACCGACCACCCTACAAAATCACAATAGCCAAGCCACCATTATCATTATCATCATCATCATCATTATTATTATTATTATTAACCCCCCATCTTATCCATAACTCTGCTTTCCCCTTCCACCACTTAGGCTTTTTTTGCACTCATCTACAATCAGTGCAGCTAGCTGATTCTGGGATAGTTTTTTAATAAAAAAGTGTAAGAAAGTGTGCAAAAGTAAGGAATAAAATCTTCTTGCTGGTGGTGCGGTAGGCATAGCAGAAATGATTCTACATTGAAATTGAGATTTTCTAAATCAAAATGTTACCGAATAGCAGCATCCATTCTTTTTAACAAGACAAATTCCTTTGGAAAGAATACTGCCATTTAAAAGATTTTGGACTTTCACTTTGTTTTATTAGGTGGTCACTCATTCGACACTGGATTAAAAAAAATATACATTAAGGTGAACCCCGTGGCTTAAAGGCACAAATACAAAAGGCATCTGCAGCCCCTGCAAACATAATGGGTTGAATCCCACATCACCTTTTTGAAAACCCTCCTTGTAGCGCCTAGCATTGCGTTTTATGTTCTTCCCAAAGGTGGAAAATCACTTCCCTGAGTGATTTGTTCCACCCAGAGCTGCAGGGGAAAAATTTCATTGGGGGAAAACAGCTTCTCTTCTTGATTCAATCCAGTGCTTGGAACAATGTCTCTCAACCTCAGCAACCTGAAGCTGTGTGGACTTCAACTCCTGCAATTCCCTGGCCAGCCAAGCTTAAAAAGTTGCTTGAAGTTGAGAAACAGTGGCTTAGAAACTGTCATCACCTATCCCTCCCACAACTGAACCTCAAAACAAACTAAGTTTCAGGAGAAAAATCCTATTTTATCTGCCTCTTGTCTTCAGTGCTTCAAGGATCACTTATATTAGCTCCACTGTACTATTTTTCCCAGCAGGAGAAACTATTTCTTACATGTATGTTCCATTAATAAAAAGCAGACCTCATCCATCTACCCTAGACATGTTTGTACATAAATATAAATACCTGTACAGACATGTATGTACATTTACACACCAACAAATCTGACCCTGGGCCAACAATTTAATTTAAACAACAGATTTCAACATTGAAATATTATTTCATTACCCAATGGCTGCACTTCAATTTTTGAAACTTGCTGGGGTACACTCCTCCATCCTGCATTCTTCCCAGGATTTTATTTTTTATGACTGGAATCCCAAGTGCTTGGTGTGCCTCCCTTGAGCTATCAATCTTCCTGTTGTCTTATCTGTTAAATTCACATTGGCAAAACCCAGAGTTTTTCCTTGCTTCAGAACTTCAGCAGTGATCAGGATTTCTTCCCCAATCTTAGCTGATGACATGTACCTAGAATACAGAAGAAGGGGGAAAGTATTGACTATATGTACAATACATCTTTAAAGGTAAAGGTTTCACTCACACATACATGCTAGTCGTTTCCGGCTCTAGGGGGGGTGCTCCTCTCCATTACAAAGCCAAAGAGCCAGCACTGTCTGAAGATATCTCCCTGGTCATGTGGCCGGCATGACTAAACACCGAAGGCGCACAGAATGCTGTTACCTTCCCACCAAAGTGGTCCCTATTTTTCTACTTGCATTTTTACGTGCTTTCAAACTACTAGGTTGGCAGAAGCTGAGACAAGTAATGGGAGCTCACTCCCATTATGCGGCACTAGGGATTCGAACCGCCAACTGCTGACTTTTCTGATCAACAAGCTCAGCATCTTGGCCACTGAGCCACCGCATCCCTAATACATCCTTACAACTGTCCTTTAAGCATTTTGAGGCAGAGAGAGAGAGAAGAGACTAAATCAAAGTCAGCCACTGAATTTCCTGCCTATGAAACTTTTTGACTGTTTAATAAAAGGAGTCCTGAATAAATTGTTGGATAACTTTTGTACCTGCTTAGACGAGATATTTGCAGAATGACCCAATCCATTATATTTAGTCACTCTTATCCAACATAGTTTTGGGAAGAGCAGAATGATAGATGCCACCATAAATTTCTTAATTCCATTTTGCTTATATAAAAATCTTTCTGTATGACACGTACTTTAAAACAGAATACAGTGAAAAGGATGTGGCTCAGAGTGACAGGTCTGAGGACTTTGAATCGTAGGCTGTTCATATATAACAAACAGCTTGGAGAAGCCTGCAGACTTAAGAGTAAAGTGTATATATTGCACCCAGAGAGTCCTCATCCAATCTCCATTTATTTTCCTTTTAACAACCCTGTAATCCCTTGCATCAGGGTGGAGTCAGGGTGACTGAACAGAGCTGAGCACTTACTGACTGGATGCCCTTCCTGATGCCTACTAGGAGCTCACAGCAGATAGTTTTCCCTTTGCATCCAGAGGGAGAAATCTCTGTTCTACCTAGAATTGAACTCATAGACTCCTGGTTGTGAGGCAAAAGTTCCACCTCTAGGCCATCATGCTACTTACCTTATCCAATCTCCAATATGATCAGGAAAAAGTTTTACCTGAAGTTGGAGTGCTACTATATGTAAATATGGAATACTAATTTAGAGAGTGCAATAATCTTTGATTGCTATAAGGCAGATGTTTCTGCTATCAGTTCTTACATAGTAATAGTAATGAACAGTAATGGCCTACTACAAAAATAAAGTTAAAATAATGGCCTGGGTAGCTCAAAATTAAAAGTATGAGTAATGAATGTTTCACTACCTTTTAGAACTTCTAAAGAATCTGGATACAAAAGTCCAGTTTTCCAAAGAAGTATTTCAGCAGTTAAGTGTTAAAAATTTACCCAGCTTGTAGTATCTCAGCACTGGCCTGATGCTTTCTTGGAATTAACACAAGTTGGATTTGCCCTTACTCAGTGAAGAATGAAGGCTCAGGTGAAAGCAAACAAGCATGAGAATACACCAAACTTGATACCCACGTAATATTCATGTCCACACTAACACCGGGTGCTCCTCTTTCAGTGTACATTAATGCAGCTGTTGACACAATGTCTACTAAAGTTGCTGTCAGGCCCCCATGCAGCGTTCCTCCTCTGTTTGTATGCTGTTCTTCAACTTTCATTTCACAGACAACTTTTCCAGGGTTTGCAGAGACAACCTTCATCTGGGTTAAGAAGAGAAACAGAAATCTAATTCCATATTGTCTGAAAAGCGTCTTACTAGGCTCCTGATATATATATTTTTTAAGCTAGCGCTTAAAGGTAGAAGGTTAACCAGGCTCTGCTACTCCAACGACCTTGCAAAAGCATACAGCATTAGGCCTCAGCATTTGCAGGAGCTGCAGCCACCTTTCACTCGACCCGTTCAAGGTCATCCCAGGCAAATCAGCGACACGACCCTAGCACGGCACTCATACCTTATTCGCCACCCGATCGAAGCAGGGCGACTCCAACATGGCTTTCATCACCTCGCGAACCGTTTGAATGGTGAGGTGAGTCATGGCGTCAAATCCTTTGAGGGCAAGAATGGTAGACGGGTCGCTGATTCCTTCCCCCACGCCTCTCCAGTTCCGAGTAGCTTCGAAACGAAACGCGGTTACACCTGAGGAACAACCTACGTTCGGCTTCCAAAAGAACAGAGGATTAGCATATGCAGGATTAGCATATGCAGGATTAGCATATGCAGGATTAGCATATGCAGGATCGCAACCCTCCCCCGGCCCCTCCCTCGTCCCTGGGCAAAAGCAGCTCCCGGGGAAACGTTTCCCTCCGTCGAACGTTCCAGCCCCTTTTTCGAATCCCCTGCCCGCCGCTTTGCGACCTCCGCGTTCCGCCGGCCTGGCGCCACGCCTGGGAAACGCTGGGCACAGGCGCAGGCGCAGTCTTGCCTCGCTTCGACGGCAAGCGACCAGTGGGTTGGGAAACGCTTGGCGGGCTTGGCGTGGTTTTAAGGCGCTTGCTTGCGGGCTCTTTCCCAAACGATTGTCCCCGAGAGATGGAGGGCGGCTGGGCGGGCAGGGAGGTGGAGCAGGCGGCCTCCGAGGCGAAGGAGCGGCAGCGCGTGGACTCGGCGGAGGAAGGAGGGCCGCGGGAAGAGCTGGAGGAGCAGCGGAAGGGCCTGTGCTTGGATTTTGCCTCCGTCAGTAACAGTGATGCAGCCGCGGCTGAGCGCTACCTGGCCGAGAACGGCTGGGATATGCAGGTAGCTGCCGTTCTGAGGCTTTCTCCCTGCCTCCGCCACGATACAGGTGGTCCTGGACTTGCAACCGTTCGTTTAGTGACCGTTCAAAGGCAGAAGGGCACTGAAAAAGATGACTGAGGACCGTTTTGTCTTTGCTGCATTCCCCATGATCATGTGATCAAAATTCAGAGGCTTGGCAACTGGTTCATACTTATGACCATTGCCGTGTCCCAGGGTCATGGGATCTTGCAACCTTTTGACAAGCAAGGTCAGTGGAGAAGCCACCATTCAAAAAACAACGGGGGGGGGGGGTAACTTACCAACTGCAGTGATTCACTTAAGAACTGTGGGAAGAAAAGTCGTAAAATGGGGCAAAACTCATTTAACGAACGTCTCGCTGTGGTTGTAAGTCAAGGATCCCCTATAATGAGAACCAGTTTGGTGGAGCGATTAAAATGCTGGCTTAGAAACCAGGGGGACTGTGAGTTCTAGTCTTGAGCAGCAGAAATTTGGGGCTCAGTTGTGGTCGTAAGTCGAGGACTATCTGTACCAGGTTTTGACTTTTCTTTTGTAGAAGGCGCTGAATTCGTACTTTGACCTGCCTCCTGAGCAAGATGTCGATGAGATGCCCCATCCAGTTCCCACCACGGGGGCTCCGTAAGTGATTTATGTAAAGGCTTTTTGTGGAGAAAAGGAGGAAAAATCTTTCATTCGCCCCCCTTATGTGGCCATGTCAATCCCTTTTCTTTTATTTCTGTTTTATTTATTTGTATCACACCTTCATTATTTTTACAAGTAACTCAAGGTGACAAACCTATCCAATACACCTTCCTCTTCCTATTTTCTTTACCACAACTTTGTGATGTGATTTGGGATGACAGAGAGAAAGACTTTTCACTCCTCATTTTCAAATTTGTTAAGGGATCTTTTTTTACAGCCTCTGTTTATAGTTATGAGGTTGAAAGTTGACAGAGAGATGAAACTTGGTTTTGTGTGGAGCAGAACTCAGTTCCCCATACAAAATGACATACCTCCAACCCTGTTTGCTGACTTGTAAGGTTGGACCCTACCTGATCATTTTCTTTGTGCCTGAACTTGGTATTTATGCATAATTTGTGCATATGTTCTAATATGGTGGGTTTCAAAAATTATTGCATGCTACTGCATGGAGTTAGTATGATTGAACTAACCAACTTTTGTGGTTGGTTGGTTCAGTATGGCTGCAGTGACCATTTGCTTCAAATCTAACAGGGTTCTGACTTTTCTATATTTGTAGTGAATCCCTTACAGATCTTAAATAGGAGTACTTTAATCAGACTGATATACTTGAGATGTTTGGAATTTCGCAGCTACTTGACCATTGGCAAGGGATTGTAGGAATAGTCTAAAACACTGGTCGCCAACCAGTGGCCGGGGACCACTGGTGATCCGTGAGAAAATTTTGGTGGTCCGCAGAGAAATGTCACCCCCCCAAAGCAATTAATTCAAGCTGCGTGGGAACACAAGTTTGTGCTGCCCACTTGGCCTGTGGGAACACAAGGTTTGCATCGCTTGCATTGTGAACAACACGAGGTAGTGAGGAGAGGGGGGAAAGGGCGGAGGGGGAGAACTTGCCCCACGCGTCTGGCCTGGCCACCAGGCTGCTTCTTTCCACTTCCTTCTTCTTCTGCTTTGGGCTGCACACAAGGAAAGCAGCAAGTCTTTTTTTCTTTCCCCCAAACTCTGCCAGAAATGAGTCTTTGGGACCCTGCAAGGCATCCTGCTCCAAGAGGCATGACAAGTCCCACAAAGACTCATTTCTGGCAGAGTTTGGGGGAGAGAAAGAAAGACTTCTGCTGCTTTCCTTGCATGAAGCCAAAAGTCTCTCCCACTCTCTCTCTACCCTGAGAACGGAGCTGGAGACGGAATCCTGCGATCCCAAATAAAGAACGATCGATCGGTAGGAAAACGGGGTAGGCAATTTTCCTGCAGACTTTTTGGGGGATTTTCCCAGGGTCTCTGGTCCACGGGATTTAGAATTATGAGTTTGGTGGTCCCTGAGGTCCAAAAAGTTGGTGACCCCGGTCTAAAACATGGGCATCCAACTTTTGACTTGCGTGAGCTGCGTTGAGTGAAGAGGAATTGTTTAGAGCTGTACATAAAATATATAATGTAGTTAATGTATACAGATAGTCCTTGATTTACAATAGTTCATTTAGTGACTTCAAAGTTACAACAGCATTGCAAAAAATGATTCATGGCTGTTTTCACACTTACAAATGTTTCAGTGTTCCTAAACGCACAAGTTCAAAATTTAGACACTTGACGATTGACTCATATTTATGTCAGTTGCAGTGCCCCAGGGTCCTCTGATCATCTTTTGCGAACTTCTGACAAGCAAAGTCAATGGGGAAGCCAGATTCACCTAACAATCATGTTACTAACTTAACATCTGCAGTGGTTCACTTAACAATTGGGGCAAGAAAGGTCACAAAAGTAACAAAACTCACTTCACAACTATCTCGCTTAGCAACAAAACTTTTGGGCTCAGTTGTGGTTGTAAGTCGAGGACCACCTGTATAAATAACAAACTTCCTTTCTTTTTATATTTTTTAAATGATCTTGTGGGGCCACATTACTAGCTGTCCAGAATGGGTGGACATGCCTGGTCTAAAATAAAATATAGAGGGGAGGGACTCTAGTCTGTCTATGTCTTATCTATGTTTTAGGTAGAAATAGTTGTGCAGTTGGTACTATCCCCTGAATAATTGTTCAAGCTACTGTAGAAAATTAAAATGGTAATGAGAGCTCCCATTAACATTTCTTAGCTTGCTTAAAAGTTTATAGATGGATACCTGTACACCAGTGGTGCTATTCTACTGGTTCTGGTGTACCGGTAGTGCTGAAGATCAGCAGAGAATGAACTGGTTCTATCTGAGGAGCTGCTGTTGGGCCCACCCACCCGTCCGGGTTCCCGTACTGACCTTTATTCCCTGCTTTTGAAGTGCAGCTGCTTTGCACGGCATAGCAGATTGCCGTGCGTAAGTTGCTGAAGCGACAGGGAGAGTGCAGAACTGCAGGAGGTGAGTCGGAAAGCCTCTGCGCATGCACAAAGTGGGTGTTTGGCACACGGGCGCGTGCAAAGTGTGCATGCGCAAAGCACGCCCACCAAGCCACACCCACTGAACCGGTGGTAAACTACTTTGAAACTCACCACTGATGTACAGGTAGTCCTTGCGTTACGACCACAATGGAGCCCCAAATTCCTGTTGTTAAGTGAGACATTTGTTAAGTGAATTTTGCCTCATTTTACAAACTTTGCTACCTTAGTTATTAAGTGAACCACTGCAGTTGATAAGTGAGTAACCCAGTTGTTATTTGAATCTGGCTTCCCCATTGACTTTGCTTGTCAGAAGACCGCAAAAGGTCTTCACAAGATCCAGGGACATAGCAATGGTCCTAAATATGAACCAGTTGCCAAGCATCTAAATTTTGATCACATGATCATGGGGATGCTGGAAAGTTCGTACGCCTGAAAAATGGTCAAAAATTACTTTTTCAGTGCAGTTGTAACTTTGAACAATCACTAAGTGAACTGTTGTAAGTCAAGGACTAACTGTAATGTGCTGTGCCATATTTTTCACATATAGTTGAGCAAATTCAGGTAGACTTCAACTTTGGTGAATATTTGAATTTACAGCCGCACTGAAAAAGTGACTTTTGGCCATTTTTCACACTTATGACTGTAGCGGCATCTCTGTGGTCATGTAGTAACTGTGCTACTAACTTAACAACTGCAGTTAACTGTGACAAGAAAGATCATAAAATGGGACAAAACTCACTTAACAACTGTCTTGCTTAGCAATAGGAGTTTGGGGCTCAAGTAAGTTGAAAACTACCTATAATTTATCTGGTTCAGATAGTATGAAACCAATAAATCATGGCTAACAACTCACACTTGATAGATTCACACGCCAAGCTAAAACTTTAGGGCACCATAGGGAAATCGATGGCCACATGCCTTCAAGGCTGATTTCTGATGTGAAAAAATAAATGTTTCTGCGACAACCACTGCATGCTGGTAGTAAACTGGACCTACTGCAGATGGCAATTTTCTAAAACTACTTTTTAAAGCCTGTGGATAAGTAAATGTTCTGGAGAAAATTGCTTTCGGCAATATGTTTAATTTGTTGTATATGCATTCCAGTGTTGAGCTAACTGATCATTCGACTACCAACACTGTAGCTGCTGCAGTAGTGGAAGCTGCAGGCATCTGCCCACAAGACGATAGCACTTTTTCTTTAATTACTTGGAATATTGATGGCCTGGATTCAAATAATCTGCAAGAAAGAGCACGAGGAGTCTGTTCCTATCTAGCTTTGTAAGTATCTATCACAGTAATCCTATGGGCATCTAGTAGAAATAAGCCCCAATGAGATTATAGAACAAGCATGCTCTGAACACATCATCATGCATTTGTTTTGTACTGGCTACTTTTTAATAAGAATTGAATACTTTTGTAATGCGGTGCTAAAATATGTATGCATGTAAGTCTATAAGTAACAAAAAGTTCTAGGTTGTCTAAGTCTGCTACAAAAATGTGTTACCTTGGTGCCAAAATGCTTTTTTTGTATCAGTTAAATACAACTATTTGTTTAGACAATTTTAATTTGCATGAACTGGAGATAAGTTACTGGGCTTCTAAAACATGAACATTAATCTTAAACTTGTGTTTCTTGGTGCTTTTTATTCAGTCATTATTCTCATATATATGATCTTAGTAATTCTAGAATGCTAATTAAAGCATGTTTTGGAGAAGGAACCAAGCAAATTAAAAGGACATAAATCAAAATTACTATTGCAAATTTTCTGACGAAGACAGCCCTCAGACCACTCCCATTTTAGCCATTTTCTGTATTTGGATGATGATTTACGGATCCAAGTTGATAAATATTGATATTACCTAGCACCAAGACATTTTGGCTATTTAAGGCTAGCACCTGAAGTGTTAAGGTTAGCAACTGAAATATTAGTATCACTTTCTAAAACCATACTAAGACCCCACACCTGGAGTACTGCAAACAATTTTGGTCACCATACTACAAAAAAAGATGTTGAGACTTTGGAAAAAGTTAAGAGAAGAGCCATTAAGATGATCAAAGGCCTGAAGACTAAAACACATGAAGAAGGGCTGCAGGACTTGGGTTTGGCTAGTCTAAAGAAAAGAAGAATTAGGGGTGACGTGATGGCAGTATTCCAGTATTTGAGGGGTTGCCACAAAGAAGAGGGGGTCAAATTATTCTGCAAAGCACCAGAGGGCAGGACAAGAAACAATGGTTAGAAACTAACCAGAGAGAAGCAATCTGGAATTAAGGAGAAATTTCCTGACAGTTAGAACAATTAATCAGTGGAAAGCTTGCCTTCAGAAATCATGGGTGCTCCATCACTAAGAGACTAGATGGCCACATGTCTGAAATAGTATAGGTTCTCCTGGTTGAGCAGAGGGCTGGACTAGAAGATCTTCAAGGTCCCTTCCAGCTCCTATTCATCTATAATACGCTGCAGTAATACATTGAAAAGGTTAAAAAATTGTAATGCTTCTTTTGAGTAGTGCAGTTGTGGTTAGCAAGTTACTTTAAACTGATCAAAGGCATCTTATGTAATCCAACATATATACAGTATACTATACACACACACAGACACACACAAAAACATAGAAGTAAGTGCTATCAAATGCCCACAGTCATGCCACAGAGTTTAAGATTAAAGCAGCTTATCAAAGTTGCCACCTTAACTTTAGTAACTGTTTAGTTGCATGTATCTGTAAGCATCTGAATATTACAATGAAATAAGCTACTTTCAAAGCATGAGTTTGAAACTAGATTCATTTCAGAAAAATTAAAGTGCTTTTAAGATTTATATATAAACCTAGTCCATGATTAATGAAATAAAAATGTCTAGTCCCATAGCAGCATTGCAGGGGTGTGCAATTCTGTGAGACAGTTTGTTTACATTATATAGTTTTATAATATGCTTGAACATCATTATTGATACGTAAGTAACATTCAGAAATAACTTTTGTGTGAAAATCATCACAAGGTTTTCACATCTCAAGCAACCCAGAATTTTTAGTATCCTAAATAAAAATCTGGGAAGTGTGAATTGGTGCACTGGTTATTTTAAAAGGGGTTAGAACAAATTGACTTTGGAAAATTGCAAAGTATTCTCCATTCAGTTGCTAGCATCATAATTTTGTATACTTTCTTGAAATGACTGCTTTTCTTTCTATGGTTACAATATGTATTATTATAAAAGACTCTTTTTAATTTAGATACAGCCCAGATGTGGTATTTTTACAGGAGGTTATTCCTGTATATTTAAGTTATCTCCAGAAGAGAGCAGTCAGTTACACAATTATTCCAGGTAAATGAAGTTATTAACTTAATGCATAAAGTTATTGTAGTCACTCTCAGCTTAATGTGGCAACTGCAAATACAGTGATATTTTTATGATATTGTATAATGTCACTATATAGAACTGCAGAAAGTTGATTATACCAGCTTCCTACGAAGAGGTAAACTGTGGTTAGAATGCATAAATGTGAGTTAGTGAATTTTAGCTTCATTTATCCAGTGTGGCTATATGTACTTCAGAAATTCTTGCTTTTAGCTAATTGCAATTTATCAGAGACTTGAAAACATGTTGTTAATTTTGACATATATAATCTCTTAAACTTTTGTGAGAACTTTCCAGAATACTCCAAAAGTTGTGTACCAGTTCACTGTAGAATTAAAATGGGAAATTATTAAATGTATGTGAAATCACTGGATTAATTGTGCTTAAATAATATAAATTAAATCCAATTTACTTCCTTATCCATGCATAGCTTGGGGATTGCAGGTTTCAGCTTCCCATGCAAAATCCAAGTGTAGTCTTGGTCCAAAAAATGTTAAACTTTATTTAAATGGGATTAATTCAAAATGAGACATGAAAATAATGGTGCATACATGTCTGAAATTTCTCCAGATTTGAGGCTAGTGACTTCTATTGTGTGGAAATTCTGAGTGAAATGCCATGGTGTTGACCTTTCCTTTTTTTTTTTTTTTTTGACCATCTGTCTCTCCAGGTAATACGGATGGTTATTTTACTGCCATCATGGTAAAAAAATCAAGAGTAAAAGTTTTAAAACATGAAGTAACAATTTTTCCTACAACCTGTATGATGAGAAATTTATTAGCAGTATACGTAAGTGTGTTTTACCTCAGCTTTATGGAGAAAATTGTTTGGCAGCCGAAAATGAAGGTTTTTTTAAAGCAAGTTAATGGGACATTAGTAGGGAAGGAAGTGGGTATTCTCACTATTAACTTTAAACTGTTATTTTATTTTCACAAGTTAGCTTTGTATATTTGCTCTTTGTATATAGAAAATAAATTTGGAGAAAATCAGAAAATATGAACTTTTCTGTCATATTACAAGGGGATTTAAAAGCTAAGTTTTCACTTATTGTAATATTCAGTCTTAGTTCACAACTAAGTTTAAAACAGGTTAGTTCTGTTATAGTTTAGCATTATATGTGAAACAATCAACTATACTAGTGTTTTGCATTGTCTCTTACACTTGACAATAGTTTAAAAATAAGTATCCCATTACTATCCTGCATACTTTGGAAAAAACAATGGACTGTGGCTTAAAATGTCACTATGGATATATTAACTGGGGTGACCTTTAGTATATTAATCAACCAATTCAGGGGCTCTAAAATGTGAGCTGTGACCACCTAGGACAGTGGTTCTCAACCTGTGGGTCACAACCCCTTTGGGGGTTGAATGACCCTTTCACAGGGGTCGCCTAAGACCATTGGAAAACACATATTGAACCGAGACAAATAATTTTATGGTTGGGGGGTCACCACAACATGAGGAACTGTATTAAAGGGTCGCAGCATCAGGAAGGTTGAGAACCACTGACCTAGGGAATTGCAAAGAAATTTGAGAGGGTTGTGCTCATTATCGTTGTGCCTGTGAATGGTTAATGGGCTGTTGGCTTTGAACGGGCAGCGTATAAGATCCAGGCAGAGGGATTTGTCTTTGCCACCATTCTGCCACAGCCTAATTCTAAGTGTTTCCCAAGGTGACCCCCTAAAATCAAGGCACTCTTACCTACTTTCATATTCTAGTTCTATGCAAGAAAGTGAAGCCCCTCTGAAAAGCTAAGCAGAGTTGGGAAGCGGTTGGGAACACCATCATATATATATACCTATGCTACTGAGTGGGGCTGGGAAGTGAAAGGACCTAGAGCTGGGGTCCCCAAACTTGGCAACTTTAAGACTTGTGGATTTCAACTCCCAGAAAAGCTGGTTGAAGAATTCTGAGAGTTGAAGTCCTCAAGTCTTAAAGTTGCCAGTTTGGAGACCTCTGACCTAGAGAGTTCACTGGACTGATGGATCTCTGGGCATGATATTTCCTGCCTAAAGGGGGGGAAAAGCAATTGGGAAGTATCTCTCTCGGATCAATGCTGCCTCTTTGGCGGTTCTAGTCCCTAAAAATTCAAGTCAAGCCCTAAGAAAACAAAAAGTATACCCCTCCAGCCCTGGGGCAGGAATATTACACAAGAGGATAGCGCTTGTGGGCAGAGCTTATTTCCAATCAAGCAGAATAACCAAGGATTCCAAGGCTGAGCCTCCTTGGAAGCAGGGGGAGAGGAAGTGATTGGCAACAAATTAATTATTGTAGGTGATCATATAACCTAAAATAATTATAGCCTGGATTCCCATTTAGTTTCAATTTAAATTAAGGGTAGGTGGATTTACAAGCTTTCAAAGGCTTCATTTTTGTGATGATCAAAAATAAAAAAGTGGAATTGGAGAGCTGAGTAAACAAAATCTATCGTTTTCACACTTGGCAATTGTTTTGTTTTTAAATCAGGTAAACATTTCTGGCAATGACCTGTGCCTGATGACTTCCCACTTGGAGAGTACTAAGGACCACAGCAAAGAGCGTTTAAAACAGTTGAAACTGGTGCTTGCCAAAATGGCAGAGATACCCGAGTCAAGTTCTGTGATTTTTGGAGGTGATACAAACTTAAGAGACAAAGAGGTAAGCTAGGACAAGTGCCTTTTTCCCCCCAGATCCTTTTTTTTTTTTTTGGCACCTTCTTTCCTGGTATCTATACATAGTCCTTAAGATGCTAGTTGGGACCAGAACTTCCAACACTAAGCAATGTGCTTATAAAGTCCAGTGTCACATGACTGCATTGCTTAGCACTGGCAATCCCTGTTGCCATCATTAACCAAATCCCACCAGTTGTTAGTTGAGGGCCCGCTCCAATCCAAGCTATTCCAGGCTGCATCCCTCCCAGTCTCAAGCCTCTGTTCAGGGTAAGGGACTGCCTCCTCTTCACTACTACCCAGCTATCCCTCTCCATCTTTGCCCTTTCGGCTACCCTGTACAACAGCAGCCCCAGAGCCACATCACTCTGGGGCTGCAAGAAACTTCCAAGGCGCCAACAGCCCCAGTCGTGCGCTGGAGCATAAAGCTGGGAAGCCCAGCTGCTCCAGGAAACATCTGCCGCGTGCTGCAAAACTGCAGCCCATCAGCATGGCTCAAATCTCAGCTTTCCCAAGAGCCCCAGCCATCCCTGCAGTTGTGGTGTGAAGCTGCATTTGCCCAAGGGAGCCTCAACCCACCCCAGAGAACCCTTACAGCCCCAGCCTGCTAACCTCATCCCAGCCCAGCAACTCAGCCCCTGGATGACCTGCAACCCCAGCTGACCTCCACCATTGCTCCTGACGGGTCAATAAGCAATGAGAGGCCATTTTCCCCAGGTCTTGTGAAGAAACGACCTTAGGAAGAAAGCCTTGTGCAGCCCTTAGTTGCCTTACGAAGGGTAAGGCCGGGCATGCTGGATCAGCAGCAGGAGCAGGAAGATGGCAAAGATCAGCTAGGATGGCAGTGGCTGTGGAATGCAGGGCACCAAAAAGGCATAGACAAGCGGGGGATGGATAGGGGGGAGTTGAAGTGCCTCTGCATTTGTAAGAGTAGGTGGACTGCCAGATACCTGAAGTTTGATCATGTGACCACAAGGGCATAACACCTTGGGTATAAGTCATACACAAATCCCTTCACTCAGCACTGCTAAAACTTCAAACAGTTATTGAATGAATGGCCATAAGTCAAGGACTATTTGTATAAAACAGAAAAGGTATTTTCCCCATATATAACATGTGTTTTTCCCCTCTATGAATCATTCGTATTCTTTACTGAGCAAAATATTGTTCATGGTTACAGATCTAGATGTTGGTTGTTGTAAAACTATATGTTCCCAGTTGTGTATTCCAAAATTACTGTTGCTAAGGTCACCACCACCACCACCAACAACAACCATCTGCTTGATCACTATTTGTCATGCCCCTGGTGGAGACTGACTCTAAAGAAGAGGAGGAACAGCCAACAGGAAGTGGAAGTGTGGCTCCAGAGGTGGTGGAGGAGGCTGGGAAAGGACAGAGGCCGGCTGAGCAGTCAGAGGAGGACCCAGGCCCATCTCCTATCCATCCTAGGGCACACAGGGAGGAGAGGATCAGGGGAAAACGTGGTCTACTCAGGAGGAGAGGGCCATGATCCTCTTCATGGGTTCATCCTCTTCATGGGTGTGAGATTTGCATAAGAGTTTGGACCTGCGTGCTAACAGACGCTGGAGACAAATTAGTGTTTTATTCCTAAAGAAGGTTTATCTTGGTTGGCATTCTTCCACGGACTGTACCTGGTTGTCTTCCTGAAGTTAGCAATTATCTATCCTGGTCTGTCGAGGAACTTTATTCAGTGCAGTTTGATTTTGGTTTTTGCTTTGTTATTGGCTCTTTGAATTTGAACTGTGTTTCTTTCCTTTGAAATGTTATTTTGAAAATAGTTTATTCCTCCACTGTGAACGATTAAACAGTGAAGCCAAGTTGAAGGCATTAAAGGACTTTTATTTATATTTTGGCTTTTGTTATATTTCTGAGATACTCTGGATCATCACACTATTCATTCTCTGGTAGGATGGCCAGATCACTCATTCTTTGATAGCTAAAAGCATTTTCCTTAATGTAATCCTGGATTAGTTTGCTAGTTTGGTGTAAAGTTAGTTAGCACTCCACAGTCCAGACATAAGAACCAGCCCAGACTTAGTCAAAGGCATGAGTTTTGTCTTCAAATTGATGCACAATGACCAGGAATAAATATTGATTTTCAAGTTGATAAAGATCACTTGGATAGGGCCACTGATTTTACAAACAGCATGAGAGTGGATTACTTTAGAACAGCATCCTCCAACCTTTTGGGCACCAGGGACCGGTTTGGTGGAGAGAGGTTTTTTTGTGGACCGGAGGGGGAGTGGTTTCACATGGTGCCTGAATCCCATGGATGAGGCTTGCTTGCTTGGCCCGGTTTCTGGCATACCGTGATCCAATGCTGGGCCACGGACCAGAGGTTAGGGAGTCCTGGTTTAGAAGATGGGTGTTTTTTGCTTTTCTGAAATTCTGTGTTAGATAATATTGTAGTCCTCTGACATATCAGAAGAAAACATAATTCAAACTTGAAAGCAACAAAATTACTATGTTTACTGTTCTCTTATCACTTTCTGCTCTTATCTTTATCAGCTTGCTAAACTAGGTGGCTTACCTAACAAAGTTTTGGATATTTGGGAGTTCTTGGGCAAGCCTGAACATTGCCGGTACACATGGGATACAAGCCAAAACAGTAACTTGAATGCAAGATACAAGTACAAAAGTCGATTTGATCGTCTGTTTTTCCGAGGTGCAACAGCTGGTGGACAAATTATTCCTCAAAGTTTGGATTTAATTGGTCTGGATAAACTAGATTGTGGCAGATTTCCTAGTGATCATTGGGGGCTGTTTTGCCATTTTGATGTGATACTGTAAGAGGAAAACATTTCACTTTTCTGTTCTTCAATTTGTGTTCTAAAATTTTAAACCAGTTCTAATGTTAATTTTGATTCACAATCGTGTAAACTAAACAGTTCATTTTACTTGTTCGGGGAATTCTTACTTAGGAAAAGTGAAACATTCCATTTAAAATATTAAGATCTCGTGCAACGCAGAAGACATTTTAGTTAATTTGTGGGGGGTGGGAATTGTTTTATGTTGTATATATTATTCAAAAATTAGAATAGTTTATTAAACACATCATAATTTGTTTTTAATAAAGAATCCTTGTGTGTCCACTTTAATGACACTATGAAATTCAGGGAGAAAATGATAGATTATAATTTCAGTACCATTAACACATTGCTGGAATATCCTCTAATTCCTAATTCTTCCCAAGAAGCAAGTGTTGCTATGTGAACACACCCAGACCTGTTCTTCACTGAGTGCCCAGCCCCTAACTTTTCATGGTCCCACTGCTGTTTATTTGTTCCCTGAGCTTTCTAACAGAAAAAAAATCAAAAGTCAAGGAAGCATCTTCTTCATGTCATACTTCTTCCAGGAGAGGGTAAGGAATGGGGCCAACAGTTTTGTTCATGGCAGAAAGATGGGAGGGACACTGAAGGAGAGACTTAATCGAAGCAAGGACTGAGTTACAAAGGAACAGGGCTCTTCTACTATTCCTGTTTTAAAGCCGAGGCTTTGATTAGTAGAGCTTATGGCTCCACTGTTAACTGTATTTTCAACATTTTCAGCTTTCTGATTAGCTAACAGTCCCTTTAATCGCTGCTGCTAATATAGGATATTCTGTTATACAGAATCTTAGTACCTTATTCCTTAGTCTAACCATTAGATGGGTATGAAAGGAATGCATATTACAATTGAATGGAATTGAATGCTTTATTTGGCCAAGTGTGATCAAACACACAAGGAAGTACAGAAGCAGGGTAGCTGCGAAGTAGTAGAGAATAACAATAAAAATAAGAATGCAAAGAAAAGGAGGAACTAAAGAAGATAAGATGAATAATACTACAGCCACATTGTATGTGTTAATACAGAGATTCCCACCCCCCGGGCCACAGTCTACTACTGGGCCTTAGCCTGCTTCAAACCGGGCTGTGAGTGATGAGCAAGGATGCGTGTTTGCACATGCAAGTGCCAGTCGCGAGAGCAGTGGGCCCTTATGCTCACGTGTGAAGCTCTACTTGTGTGAGCGGAGGGTGCTTTGTGCACAAACACCCTCTCCTCTAGCACAAGCTCCATTTGTGCAAGCAGAGGGCACACACATGCACTGCTCACATCAATTAAGCTACGCCTTTTTAATGATGGTTCTAACGTGAAGCCTCCATTTCAAGCCCTGGGAGACTATAGAACCCCAAAACGTGAAGGATGCTACTGCTGCTACCGTGTTGTCAAATAGAGTAATAGTATAATAATATAGTGAACCATTCTGTATTAAAAAAACTCCGACTTGCTGGCTTTCTATTCTGAGCGATACAGCTTTACCAAAGGCAAGATGCACTAGTGAGGATGTACAGAAAAAGTATGAACAACTCACTTCTACCGGAACATGCGTTTATCCATCAGAAGACTCAAATCCACTGTCACTGACACAACATCTAGCCAATAACTTTAACTTTCATTGCTAATGGAAAGCCAGATGCCCACACTGAATGCCCAGACATAGGGAGACATAAATGACCCCATAAAAAAGAGGCCAGGCTTTGACTACTACATCAGCAATGGGCAATTCTGAATAGGATTTGCACCTCGTATCTATTGGGACTCTACAAATAAGGCATTGTATCCTCCCCTCAGTGTGATTGTGAGGTCCTATGTGAAACTGTAGATCACATTGTGACCAGATGTGAGCTGCGGGCATATGCTAGTCCAATGTCTGATATATATTTTAATATAAATGATGCTGCACTTCAATGGTTAAATGGCCTTGACATTGATATTTGAACATAGATCTTGTTAACATTTATATTTTACTGTGTTTTACTAATCTAGATGAAATGTTAATATATATATTGCTAGTCCATGTATGATATGCCATATGCTAAATAAGTATATAATAAATAGAGTAAACAATGGGAAATAATGAGCTTGCTTAAATATAAAGTCGGTTGGTGCATGGTTTCTGTTGTGAAAGAGTTCTGCAAAGTGATTTCTCAGCAGCCTTTCATTTACATTGTGAAAAAATGCTCAGGATGCATAACAAAGAGTGCAACAATGGGGTCCTTCTCTTCTATTATTCCCCTGCTGGCTAAGGAACTCTGGTAGTTGAAGTCCACACATCTTAAATGTTGCTGAGGCTGAAGAACAATTTGTCCGATAGTGACAAATATCAGTACAGCCAAACCAGTATAGTTAATATTTTTGGATGTCCATATTGTTTTGAATTTGAACTATCCTTGAGCCTCAAAGGCTCAGTGGTTAGAGTGCAGTAATTCACGCTCCTTCTCCTGTGACAGCCTTCTTCTGCCTGGAATTTGGCAGTTCAAATCTCACCAGGCTCAAGCTTGACTCAGCCTTCCATCCTTCCAAAGTCAGTAAATTGAGGAACCAAATTGTTGGAGGCAATAGGCTGAATCTGTAAACCGCTTAGAAAGGGCTGTAAAGCACTATGAAGCAGTATATAAGTCTAAATGCGATTGCGATACTTAATAGCTGGATGCTACAAATGGTTTCCTTGGCCTTTTTTTTAAAAAAGAAAAAAACGGCCAAGGAAACCATTTTTTAAAAAAATATTAATCAACAAAGATACAATACAAAAGAAAGAAAAAGAAAAAAAAAACTAATAAACATCCAACACTATCAACAAAAAGAAAATGAGTACCAAAAAAGGGGAAAAATCAAATACATCTAACATTAAACATAAAAAGTTCACCTCATCTCAATGCAGAAACATTTCCAAAAAATAGTATGTTCTTCTCCCCTTACATAACAAGTCTACAAATAGTTATAAACTGTACACAGAGAGAGAGAGTAGAGTAGAACAGAATTAGAATAGAATATATCTTGGCTAAGTGGGATTGGACCTACAAGAAATTTCTCTGTATTAGCCAAATTTGTCTACCTTGTGTGTATGTATTTCCGTGAGTGTGTGTGCGTGTGTCTATATCTAAATCGATCAAATTTGATTGTATTGCTTTTTTCTGCTTTTCCCTGTATTAAATAAAGCAGCAACAACATTTATAACGGAGAGAAAGAGCGTTGCTGTTCCTTTCCGTGCAAGTATCAAGTCACTAAAGTATCCACTATAAAAAAAAAAAAAACACCGACTGCTACCTCAGTTCGTCCTTTCGGTCTACAGACCCCACCCACCCACCGCCCCGGTTATCCTTCGCACGCTCCGAGGCTTCCTCGGGGGAGGGGGTGTATGGCCGGCGTGGGGGGAGGGGGTTCCTTCTGCGATCCCATAAGGGGAGGGCAACCGTGGGCGCTCGGTGGCGGGGTTGGGCTTGGTGGCCGCCGGGGAGGCGACGCAAGCCTGACGGGTCGAAAGGGTCGGCAAGCGAAGCGAGAAGGGTGCCGTCCTCCCCCCACCCCCACCCCTGCGCACGCCCAGAACCGCCTCCCTCCCACCTTCCCGGCAAACCTCAGGATCTCCCGGCCCAGAGCCTCCTTCGCTACTTGCCCCCGCCCCCCCCCCGCTCCCCGAGTGTCCACACCCACATTCCCCCCCACCCCGGACCGCGCACTGAAGTCCTGGGGCAGAGAAGTGGATGGAGGCGGCTTCGTCCCCGCGGATGTCGCCGTCGTCAGGTAAGACGAAGCGGAGCCTGCCCTCCGGTGTGCCCGGCTGCGGTGAGTGAGGGCAGCAGGCGTGAGCCGGCTGGGTTTGCCCTGAGATCGCGCCGACCGCTCTTTCTGCTGCGGGGCGTTTCTGGGTAAGATCCGAAGCTGCTTTTATTCCTCCCCCCCTCCCCCCAGGCGGAGCGTTTTCCCCAATAGATGCCGCTGGGTGGTTTTTGCCGGGAAGGAAATGCGACAAGGCTCGCCGATTCCAGGTAACGCCTCCCTTCCTCCGTGCGGTCGGCCAAAAAAAAAAAAAAAAAAAGGCTCGATTCATCTCATCGCAGGAGCCGGTGATGCTTGCTCGGAGGCTTCCCCACTTTCTCCCCCCCCCGCCTCCCCCCAAGATCGATATTCCTTAAAAACATGGCAGATGTTTTCCCGACAAGGCGGGGGGGGGAAGGTTGGGTGAAGAAAGTATACAGACCCGCCTAGGCGGCTGTCAGAAGCCCCCTGCGCCCCCCACACCTGACTGAAGTTGAAGACAGACAGACACAGACAGACAGATAGACTGACACACACAGATAGACAGATATACACAAACAGATAGACAGACACAGACAGACAGATAGACAGACACAGACAGATAGACAGACACAGACAGACAGACTGATACAGACAGACAGATAGACACAGACAGACAAAGACAGATAGACTGACACAGACAGACAGATAGACTGACACAGACAGACAGACACAGACAGACACACACATATATAATTAGGTTGGTTGGAATGATGGGGGGACATTCAATTGACTTGGCTTTGCCAAACGATAGATGTGGCTCTTGGTAACAGCCAGGCTGAAGGCGAAGGATACGATTGCTTACTTGTAGGAGATGATTTGTCATTTCATATATTGAATAGTTCGCAATGTTTACGGGATGCATGGGATGCAATAAGAATTTGGGACCGGAGTTCTCCCTTTAAAATTGACACAAGGAGTGGTGGACTGAAATACACCCAAATACAGCATACATCTATATTTTGGACAGCTGCATAGAGTCTCCAAAACTGGCAACTCTTAAACCTATTGTCAAGATCTAGCAGTGCAATCCAATGTGTGATGGGGAAAAAGTAAACAGCATCGAGTTCAGTGGTACTTACTCCTTGGGAACTGGAGCAGAATAGCACTCACACATTTTCACATACAGTGTTTAGGAGTGTTTTTCCTCTTTTTGCATTCAGGGTTTGAGATTAGAGGACTAAAATTTACGTGAGTAAGATGTATTTTCAATTTCAAAGTGCTTCTGATGTGTGACAAACACTGCCGACAGACCTCAGATCATTTTTGTACAATCGTTTCTCGAAGATATTTAATGCTGCAATTTATATAACTGTTGTGCAATGAGAAGGAAAAAAACCCCATACATTTACACCAATATAACTTGCTTAAGAAGAGACAGTTGCAGTTTTTGCTGCATATTCTAGATAGAATATTTTGATTTCAATTCTCTTTCTTACCTCAAAGATGTTTCATCCAAACTAATGCTGTATCTCTAGGCAAATAATATATTAAAGAGTTAATCAGGATTGTAACCCTGCTATGGAGTGGTGCCAGGGTAATCTGGAGTTTCTCTACTTCTCTACTTTCCCCAATTGAAGTTTTCCATTCCTGCAATAATAACAAGGGTCAGTTCTGTTATTATATATAAAGTCGGTTAAGTTATCTTTGGTATATACTGTGCATTTATCTTTAATCATGACATCAGTGATACATCTTTGTTCATGTCTACTTGAGTTCAAAGAGCTTAACCTGACTAAGGAAGTGACTGAACTGTAGAGGTAATATTATTGCAGCCAATGCAGAATGAGCTGGTTAACCAATTGCATGGTCAATCTTTTTGTAGTTTGGGTTGCATAGTTTGCTTGGGGAAATATGAGTACTAAGCTGCTTCATACAAAAAGTGTTAATTATATAAATCCTTGTTGGTTGTCTTTGTCAACAGAGAACTGATGAATATAGTACTACAGTTCCACAGTAAAAGAGTTCTGTACACTATACATTTTAAACAGTGTTCAATTCTCTAGATCAGAGAAGAGCAACTGTCCCTTTCTGGCGCCAATATGCCCACAGTGCCCTCTGAGGCTTCTTCAAAGGATCCCCAAAGGAAAATAGTCATAAAACCCCCTTTTAAACAGTGGTAACCTTGTGTTGCAGTGGTCTCAGAAATTTCTCACAGGTAAGGTTGCAGTAATGAATCAACAAGTTTCGGTACAGGCCAGGCTTCACAGGCCAGGCTGAAAGCGTACCAGGAACAACGAACATCAATCAACAACACATCATCATAGGCTGATAACTGGACTGCAAATGCTGAATGGCTACTTTGTGTTAAAATGAATATATAACACTGTTATTGGATGTTACTATGTGTGCACTAATATTTTTACTCATGTAACATAATGATTGGATAGAATTCACCGCTTGTGACGTATCACTGTGTGTTTTTAATAAAAGAGCTTCCTGAGCTCGTGATCGGGGCAGCTCACCCAAGATAGAACCGGACTGGTGTCTTTCTTGATGCATTCGACCACCCAGTGAGAAGCCTTCCTTATGCGGAGCAAAGCCGCATCTGGTGACCCCGACGTGATCCATTAAAAGAAACGGGTGCGTCTATCTTCGACTGCTTATCTCACCTGGCCGGACGAGCCAGTTGCAACTCAGGGACGCCGTCTCGTGTCACGGATCCCTCCCCAGGAATCTTCTGCAAAGAAGACATCCTCCCTTCAGGTGAGTATGGGCGGAAAGTTCTCTAAAGCGCAGATAGCACATTTGTAGGAATTAGAAGAACTAACGAAGAGCTCAATTATTATTCTTAGGAATCAGGGCAAAACGCTCCCGATTCCAACTAAAAAGGACCTTAAGACCCTTTTAACTTACATTTACACACAATATCCGGCTTATCTGGAGAAAGGGTCCTTGAAAGTCTCCACATGGCAACGTTTGGGTGACTGTTTTCATGATAACCCCAGGGCTCCACCAAAGATTCTGACCACATGGAGAATAGTCATGGAATGTTTAAAAATCCATGGTTTAGCACTTACCAAAGCCCCCTCCCCTAAGGAGGCTCCTCCTCCTTATATAGCTGAAACCAAAACAAAGGACGCTCTCCCGTTAGAAGCTTCCTCCCCCACTGCTCCTAAACCCATAAATCCTCCTAACTCAAATTCAGCAGAGGATCAAACACCCATGGGAGCGATCGCGCAAGCAGGGAAGGCTCTCTTACCCTGGAGGAGCTCTCTCCCTCTGTCCTGTTGAATATATAGGGGATGGAGCCAGAAATATGGTGCCTAGACTTGAACCTTTACCCATGAAATTAATCAGTGATTTAAAACAAGCCGTGGCCATGTACGGCATCCAGGCACCATAAGTCAGAGGCTTCATTAATACCATTGTAGGATCTCTTTTAAAAATTACTCAAGGCTTACATCAGCCTCATGCTGAGTTCGTAGAGGAACTTCAGAAAGCCATTCAGAGACAAATCTTGAATGAAGAAGCCCGTAAAGAGCTTCTGTTAAAACTGGCTGTTGAAAATGCAAATGAGGATTGCAAGAGGATTCTGCAGCCTCTATCTGCCCGAGGGGGGGCTTCCCTCTCGGACTATCTAAAGGCTTGCAGAATCGTGGGAACTGTCTCTTACAATATGGAGCATCTGGCCATGGCCTTGCAGCAAGCAAATTCTCAAAACAGGCCAGCCGGCAACTGTTTCATTTGTGGGAAGCCAGGCCATTTCAAAGCACAATGCAGAGCCAGAGACAATACACAAAACAACACCAAGCCTAAAACTATATGCCCAAGGTGCAAGAAAGGGTACCACTGGGCAAACCAGTGTCTGCAGCAGCACTTCTCAGCCACAGGGAAACTAGAAGGGGGGCGATCAGCCAGCCCCGCCCCCAAGGCTGATTCCATATCTTTCCAACTAATTGCCTCAGAAGATATGGAAATTGACATTCCAGGCACTGTTTACTTTCTCCCCACATGCCTGAAAACGATCCCTCCTGCCATGATGCCCCTCATAATTTATCCCATCCGAGACTTCATGGCAGGGGGAATCATTGCTTCTCCATTTCTGAGAGATTCCGATGACTTTTCCTCAGTGGCCATGGAAGTAATTGGAAATACTCCCACAAAATTTAGCAAGGGAGAATTAGTAGCAACTGCTATTCCAGTACCTGTTAAAAAGGCTGATACATGGGCATTTACTGTCCATCAGACAGTGGAACAAGCCAGGCCTGTGTTACAATTCACAATCTGTAACAAAGTCTTTTCGGGTCTCATAGATACTGGAGCTGACGTAAGTGTCATCCGAACAGCTGAGTGGCCGGACGATTGGCCTTTGGAAACTGCCCCAGCTGTTTGGGGAGTGGGAGGAGTTCAGCACACCCACCATAGCAAACACTACGGTATAGTGAAATATCAGAGGTGGGTTCCTCTGATATTTCTCACACTGCCTACTTCCAACCCTTGGTTCTTCCATTACATACTAACCTGTGGGGCCGTGATCTTATGTCTCAACTTAACACAAAACTCACTATTGATTAATGGAATCTTTTGCTAGAACTCCACTGCGGCTATTGTTAAAAACCACAGAACCTGTTTGGGTAGACCAATGGCCCCTCACAATAGACAAACTAGAGGCCCTGCAATCACTTATCCAGGACCAAATTGTCAAAGGGCATGTTGAACCATCTGTCAGCCCATATAACACCCCCATTTTTGTCATAAAGAAAAAATCAGGAAAATGGAGGCTATTGCAGGACTTACGAGCCATGAACAGTATAATAAAACCAATGGGGGCATTACAATGTGGTCTTCCAAATCCCAACATCATCCCTGAAAAATTTGATTTCATGGTCATTGATTTAAAAGATTGCTTTTTTTCTATCCCCTTGCATGAACAAGACCGTGCCTTATTCGCTTTTACACTACCATAACAATCGAAATAATATATGAAGGTAAGGAAACATCATTAGGCTGGTCGGTAAGCCCCTGATACCAGTGTTATTGAAAAAAACTTGTTCATGGGCATGGCAGAAAAAAATTGCAAAACAACTTGCAATAACCAATTGTTTTGTCTGTGGGGGAACCACCACAGGGGAAGCCTCACCATCACTGTTCAATAACATGTCTTCTGTAGGAAACATAACAGCTAGAACAGCTTCCGATCCACTTATCTGGATAATTATCACCAACTTAATTGGTAGAAACTGCTTTTCCCGAAACGGGTTCACTCCAGTAGGACACCTCCTTTGCTTAGGTACATGGGATAACTCCTACCGGACTTGGACTGCACCTGACAATGCTACCACCACACCTGCAAAATTCAACACCTCCCTCCTTCCTTATCTCAATGACACAACATCTTCCCAAGAATGGACAGCCCCAAATAACATGTATTGGATTTGTGGTAACCTAGCCTATCCATCCCTTCCAGCAGATTGGCAAGGATCATGCGTATTGGGCTGGATAAGACCTTCTTTTTTCCTCCTACCGATCTCCATTAAGCAAGAACTAGGCATCCCTGTGTATGATACATTATCCTGCAAGAAAAGAGACACCGACAATGCCTTTAGAACCCCCATATATATGATTAATAGAATCATTTGTTTACAAGCTGTTTTAGATTTAGCAGGCCAACGAATAGACAAAGTAACTGCTACAGACAAATTATGCACAGCTGTCTACCAAAATCGCTTAGCTTTAGCTTAGCTTTACTAGCCAAAGAAGGAGGGGTATGTGGTAGGTTCAATCTCACGAATTGTTGTCTTCAAATTGATAAGGTTGGCAAAGTAGTAGCACAATTAACAACTGAGATGCGACAATTAACCTATAATCCTAATCAAGTATGGCAAGGTATTAATCTTAAAAAAATATTTTTAGTTCCTGGTTCCCAAAACTACCAGGATTACAAGCTATAGTAGCTCTCATAGGTATGATTGCTGCAGGATGAGTTATTCTTCCATGTGTGTTACCAATTTTTATTCGCACTATCACCAATAGTCTGTCTTTATTAGCTGAAAAGCGTGCCATTGCACAGGTTAATGCCCTCTGGGAAAAGGAACCTCTGTACAAGGTCATACCCTCAGAAGACCCTGACGCTCGCACAGATTTCGCATGGGCAGTGACGAAGATCCAGAAGAATTTCCTCCATATAAAACTAAAACAGAGGAGATGCAGCAATGAATCAACAAGTTTCGGTACAGGCCAGGCCTCACCTAGGCTGAAAGCGTACCAGGAACAACGAACATCAATCAACAACACGTCATTATGGGCTGATAACTGGACTGCAAATGCTGAATGGCTACTTTGTGTTAATATGAATATATAACACTGTTATTGGATGTTACTATGTGTGCACTAATATTTTTACTCATGTAACATAATGATTGGATAGAATTCACCGCTTGTGACGTATCACTGTGTGTTTTTAATAAAAGAGCTTCCCGAGCTCATGATCGGGGCAGCTCACCCAAGATAGAACCGGACTGATGTCTTTCTTGATGCATTCGAACACCCAGTGAGAAGCCTTCTTTATGCGGAGCAAAGCCGCATAAGGTCTCCATAATCCCCTGAATTCTGGTGACCCAATGACACTTTTCAGATGATTTTGTTTATCTGCACCATCATGCAATGATAATTGTTCTTTGCTAGGGTTGCTAATCTTTTTGCAAACTAATTGTATTAATTGTATTCTATCCCTTGGTCTGCTAAAGCCATGCTTCCCACTTGTGGTCTTATTTCCTTCAGCTTTTAACCAGAGGCATATATTATACACTCATGTTTTGCCTTTTTTTTTTTTAGAGCTAACCATCTGGAGCTTTGTCTGGGTGATGTTTATCTTAGACCTAGTTCTTACAGCGGTTATTTTGTTGACAGAATTACTGTAAATAAAAATAGAGAAGCAGTGCAGAACGTACCCTTCCTAACTGCCCCTCCACTTTCATGTCAATATTCTTACTGCCTAGATTAGTTCCTTTAGTTTTTTTTTTTTTTTTTTTTTGCAGGGTTTTTTGGAAGTAGTTTGCCATTGCCTCCTTACTCAGGCTGAAAGAAAGTGACTGGCCAAGGCCACTCAGCTGGCTTTGTGCTTAAGGCAGGACTGGAGCTCATACTCTCCCACTTTCTAGTCTGATTTCTTAATCATTACACCTGACTAACTCTGTCTGTCTGTCCATCTGTCTGTTCAACCATCTATCTATCTATCTATCTATCTATCTATCTATCTATCTATCTATCTATCTATCTATCTATCTATCTATCCAAACATTTCCATCTTTTGTAAGAAACAGTTTTATAAGAAACAGTTTTTACATCTCTAATGTTTATTTCACATTCTACACATTTTTCCAGAATTCGTCTTTTAATTGGTTAAATTCTATTTTAGACTAGAAGTAGGAATTTTGCAGGAGATTGGACTTTTTAAACCTGTTTCAAATGCTATTGCCAATCTTGACTGTTTTTAAAGATAAGGCATTGACTGCATCATTTCGATAAGGCATTCATTGCTTGTGAAAAAGATACAGAAGTAGAATAGGCTAGCAAAGAGGGACAACTGTTTCTCTTTCATTAATGTGCTCTGCTCCTTTGGGAAAATCTTAAATCTGCTTTTTATTCATTTAGCAGGTGAATAAAAATATGCCGTAGTTTAAGACAACATAAATAACAACAATAGACCAACAATCAAGGCATAAACAATACCCCTAATGAAGGAACTACTAACTCAAACAAAAAGACAAACAGCAAACAATAGCCTAATTAAGGGATCACAAAGAACATGCCACCAATACTGACAGGGCAAGTCACTAGTATATAATATGAGAACAAAGCCCATTCCCTTCTAGCACTGATGATGTTACCTGGTTTGGTAATGGAACATCAGCAAAAAACAACTAAGGTCAGAAAGCATCAAGGAACTCCACAGTTCAAACCAGAACAACAAATATTCTCTTATATCAGTTTGATAACATTTGGGACACAAGTAGCGCTGCTTTTATCTCAGCCAGAGTTGGTAGTTTTTACTGTAAGCTGCTATAAAAATATTACTGCATGGTAAATCCCAAAGCAAATGTAAAGATATTAAGCTCTGACATTCAAGGCATTTAAAAACAGGAAAAAGGGAGACTGGGGAATCTTTAATATCTAGATTGTTTTGATCCCAGTTTGCCAGCCCGAGTTTATAGAAAAATGGTTAATTATGGGCAGATAACCTGCAGCCTAGTTTTGTATTTAAATCTCTGTCTCCAAAAATATGATGCACAGAATCAGCAGGAATCTCACTCACATTTCTTACCTGCCACCACTGCATGGATTTCAGGAAAAGCAAGTGATCTAAAATAAGCTGCTGAAATGGAAAGGACAAGGGAGAAAAGGGGCAAGGGATAGCTGCAAAGTTTTACAAGTTGCCCTTAAAAAAACCAAAACCAAATTATTGCTTCTCTGCTTCAACATCAGAGAAGTTTGTCTTGCAATTGTTAAAAGGAGAGGAGGAAGTTACAAGCTCTAAAACTCATTTAATATAGGTAGGTATCACGGTCTTTGGATAACGGCCTTGAGGATTATTTGCCTGATTAAAATCATTTTCAGCAAATGATGGATAAACCACAACATATATTATATTGGGTGCAGATGCTTGTGAAAGAGCTGCAGTCAAGAGATATTCATAATTTTAAAATTAGTATTAACAGTATATTATTGCTTGTGAAAGGTTGTCGCCTGTAGAACTCTTCTATGGTTTTATAGAAAGACAGGCTCAAATTATTATCTTGTCCTTTTATCTTTCCTCACTTTTTTTTTTACTTTCTGCAACTACAGTTGTTCCTACTTCTGTAGCCAGATGGTAATAAATATTCTTCTATCTTCCTGTTGTTTAACTTTTCAACTAATATCCAGGGCTTTCTTTTACTCCTTTTTTTTTTTGGCCAGCCCTGCAGATTCCCTCTCTTGAAATCAGGCTGTGTAAGATAAAGCTTGGATAAGATTGTAGAATTTCCATCCTGCAATCTAACCAGAATTTGGCACTTCCAGCTTATGAAAGGATGTTTCTTTTGCCAAGTCTGAGAATCTTCTGTTTACTCTTGGTGGTTTTAAGAGGTAAGCCTTCACTCCTGCTATTCCTGTTGTTAAGGTAAAGAAGGTTAATTTTTTCTGAAATCATTTAAGGAAAAGTAAGGATGTACTTAGCTAAAATTACCCACTGGGCATAGAAGCTGGCAAAACTGTTAGGAGAAGTAGTGCTTAATCAAACCTTTCCATTCTGACTTCCCACGTTCTGCATCCATGCATCCTAAACATTTGTAAATTACTGTGGATATTAAAAATAATAAGAACAGAGATACTGCAGATCCTTGAGTAGATATTTTTCATAGAAGCAGCCCTAAATGGAACACTCATTGTTCAGAAGTAGCATGCAGGTTTCGCATGGAGAAAATTGCTGCTGTTCAACAAACACGACTCTCTTTTTTTGATGACTCAGCAAGCGGCTTTGTTATTCAATTTAGCTAAGGGTCCTACTCTAGATTTCTGTGACAACTTAAAAATATATGAAATTTGATTTAAAAAAAATAGAGGGAGTTGAATTTCTGTTCTTTGGGTTTTAATTAGAGGTAAGTGTAATCTGCTAAGCAAGAGCTGAGTGTTCTTCTGGTTTTATTTGATAGCTCTCTTGAATTGGATTTGGTCTCTCTCCACAGTTCCTAATTCTTCTATTTCCAGAGGTGAAAGAGAAAAGGAAGGAAATAATGACAGAACCATTGAAAAAAGAGGAAAACTATGAATCGTTGCTATCTGAGGCTGTGATAGCCTTGCCAGCAGCAAATAGTTAATCGTGTAAATATTTCAAATAGCAACAATTGTAAAAAGGTCCATGAAAAATTTAACTCATTCCCTGAATTACATTATACTAGTGTGTTTCCCCCAAAAATAAGACCCAATTGAAAAATAAGTCCTAATGTGTCTTTTGGAGCCAAAATTAATGTAAGACCCCATCTTATTTTCGGGGCAATGCAGTATATAAAATGTAAATCAGTAATGATAAATTCCCCCCTCCCCTAAAATGTAGGCTTTACTTATACCAAAATCTATTTTTCAGGATGTTCCTGTCAGCAGTGCACGGAAGGCATCAAATACACAGATGCAATACTTCCCAATTTAGAAACAACTGAAATTATGCGGGTCCCACGTGCTGCGTCCATGTTGGATTGCCTGGCAGCCTGTTGTGATCTTTCAGATTGTGATTTGGCCTGGATGTTTGAGCGGCGTTGCTATGTGGTCAGTTGCCAACCTAAAGGAAATTGTGAGCCCAAGAAAATGGAGAAGGTGAATTCCTATCTGACCTTCGTGGTCAGAGCTCCCCCGAGACCAGCCACCTTGCTGGGATACGGGCAGGTGCCATCCAATGTGATCCGCTCCATGGCATTGTCAAGTGGCCCCTCTGAGGAAATTGGTAGCCTGAAGGAGCTCTCCTTCCTCAACAAAGAGCACAGTCTTGAGGACTATACCAACGAATATGGTGAGATGGATCAGAACCCTTTTCAACTCAGCCTGAAGCCTGAGGAGAAGGCGGCCATTAACCATGCAGACTGGGGATCAGTGGTGACCACTGAAAGCAGCTTCAATTCTTCAGGGCTCAGTAATGGAGACGAACAGGAAGAGGTGCCTCAAAATGAGGAAGTTCATTTGGGAAGCCCTATGAATATAAACACACCTGAAAGTATTCCTACCACTGAACGTCCTGAAAAGTTGACAGATGTTTTGGGCTTGCCGGATAAATCTACCAATGATTTTTATTTTCATCCAACTAAAAATGAAGTGAACAGAAGCTGGGAGGAGGAGGTATGTGTTTTTACACACACACACACCCCTAATTATTTTCCATTATCATTGGTGCATCCTAAATCTTATGTACATATACTTTGATGGAAGGTATTCACAATTAGTGTGAATGTGTACATATTCCCATTGGGTTGGATCACAAATGTATCTAAATCAATACCAGCGATTTACCACTGTCAATAATACCTTGTTGACAGTGATCAACAAGATGCTGTTGGAAGGTGAACAACCACACAAAGACTGAACTTGGAACTGTAACAAATCTTCCCTACTCTTTCTCTCTATCTTAGGCCAAAAGAACGATAGTAGTTGGAATATAAAATATACTACAAAATAATGAATGCTGAATTCCCTAACCAGTTTGGAAGGCTGCCATACAATGTGGCAAATAGCCCTTGGCAGATGTAACCTTTATTAATTCAATTGTCACATTAACTATATCTTGTGGCAGCAAAATTCCATAAACTAATACTTTCATGAAGCATGGCATGAGAAGAAGTATTTCCTTTTGTCTATCTTCACACTTTATCTAAGAGCTGTTGGCGCAGTGCTTAGAGTGCAGTACTGCAGGCTACCTCTGCTGACTGCTGATTGCCAGCAGTTTGGCAGTTCAAGTCTCACCGGTTCAAGGCTGACTCAGCCTTCCATCCTTCTGAGGTCGGTAAAATGAGGGCCCAGACTCTGTAAACCAGGGGTCTCCAACCTTGGCAACTTTAAGGCTTGTGGACTTCAGCTCCCAGAATTCCTCAGCCTGCTGGCTGAGGAATTCTGGGAGCTGAAGTCCACAAGCCTTAAAGTTGCCAAGGTTGGAGACCCCTGCTGTAAACCACTTAGACAGGGCTATCTGTAAAAGCACTGTGAAGCGGTATATAAGTTTAAGTGCTATTGTTAGTGCTATTTCTATCTTTTTGGGTGTCGCATGTATCCTAATGATCAGGGCTGAGCGAGTACTGCAGGTTCCTTGCTAGCATATCTGATGCTAGTCAGCATCCAGAGGATTACCAAATCCCTACCCAAATGGTTAACTTTAAACAGTGGGAAATTTCTTCATTCTTGATGAAATTCTTAAAAAAGGCAAAACAGATTTCTTTAAACATCCTCTTGTGAGTAAAGAAATAAGTGTGCATGTATGATAGGAAAAAGATCCAGTCACTTCCTAGCTTGTACACTGAAGCTCCCTGCCATATAGGTACATTAACCTGAACGAAGCCAATGTAATTATTCCATTTTGATTGCTCTATTAAGAGGCTGCATTAAAACAAAAATAAATTTTGTTAAGAGAGCTGTGGTGACACATTGGTTAGAATGCAGTATTGCAGGATAATCCTGACTGCCAGCAGTTCGATCCTGACTGGCTCAAGGTTGACTCAGCCTTCCATCTTTCTGTGGTAGGTAAAATGAGAACCCAGATTGTGGGGGGCAATATGCTGACTTTGTAAACTGCTTAGAGAGGGCTGTAAAGCACTATGAAGCGGTATATACGTCTAAATGTTATTGCTATTTCTAAATCACTAGAACGGCTGCTTGAACATTCAGTTTTTGCTAATTACTAAAAGAAGAATGAAAGGGATAAATCTGTGTATATACAGACGTTACCCAAATTAAAAACAATGGGAAGGGGTTAGAAATTATTGCTTCTTTTAAGGAAATATGCAATCCTTAATTCATTTATTTTATCACATTCTTGGGACCGTTTAAAACATGAGATTATTATTTTGACTAATACAAAGAGGCGTTAAAGAACCCTATGTATTTATAAAAAAAGCATAACTCTTGATAAGCAAAACATGGGTCTTTGAAAATCGATTAGCATTTCCTATATATAAGTGGATTCTCTATGCACAGGTATTTTTGTGCACAACTTAAAAAGAAACATTTAAACCACCCAATAATATCTGAAACACAGTCTTTGGAAGCTTGCCCATTACCAATTATGGTTAAATCAAATAAAAATTCATCAGGGAACAAAAGTTTAATAATCTAGAATTTGTTAGTTGCTACTCTTGTATGCCAGAGAAGATGATAAAATTTAATTTTTGCTTTCAATTCTAAGTTCATACCAGAGGAATAAACAGGGGGGCGTTCTAGCTTGGCTACAGCAGTCAACTAGAGTTTAAAGGTACATGACACTTTATTGTAGCCATTTTTGATGATGGAAAGAGTCCAGTTGGAGCAATCCAGATGTTATGCCACAAATAGGAACAATCAGAAATTTCTGAGTCCAGGCATATGATGATGATGACGAGGCGGTGATATTGCAGAAGAAATGAGGGTATTTCTACTCAGGTTTTAATTCTCTGATGTTTATATATGCCAATTCTGTGCATGGGTTTGCTCCCAAATTTGGAAGCTAAAAATCTTTGGAGGCTCCAGTGGCATGAAAAAGAAACTTGTGATATTATTTAATTTGAATTGCCTAATTATAATAAGGACAAAAAAATAGCATCAGAAAATAAATATGTTCTGCTAAGATCTTTAATAAATGTAGCTTTAATAGCTTCCATATCTTCTCTTTTGTGGAATGTAGCAGATGGAAAAGAAATTTTAAAAGGATGTTCTTAACAAACTTAACAAATAAAACAGCAACTATGGTTCTTTTTTGCAAGGATGTCATTAGCACTACACTGGGATAAAATTGCTAATTATATGTAAATCCAAGCCTATTACAATAAATGGGGTTTTGCCCTAATATAATAAGGCAATCTTTGTTTTTGCAGTCTTTGTTTGATGGTTTAACTGTGGTGATATCATGGTTAACTTTTCAGGTTTGAATTAACCACACTAAGTGTACCTTTGAAAGTTGGACAATTCATACAATGGTGCTTTGTTTACACATTCTATTTCTTATTATTTTGCATGGGTTTTTTTCCAGAGTAGCTCATATGAAGAAGATATAATGGTACTATGTCCATCTCAAATGTAAGCATGTTGTCAGATCAAAGGCATTTTTAATATTCTGTATTATTTATGTAATTTCAAGTCCAACATATATTTTCCCGTGGCTCTTTTTCTTTGTTTTCTCTTGCTCAGATGGAGTTCTTTTGTCTTTAGAGTTTGCAGACATATTGCACATTGCCAGGGATGTCACCCAGTTTCAGTCCAAGTTTTGTAACAGAATTGGAAGCATCCCAGAAAATTGCTTGCACAAATGCATAATGTGTGCAATTCTTGGGAATTTGGGAACATATAGTATTTTCCCAGACTTCGTTGATAATATTGTTGGTTCTAGCAAGACTAGAATTTTGAATCTAGATCTTCCAATACATTCTTATTTTTCAATGTTGTATAGCAGAAAAAATACAATAATGATACATTCCTTCAATTTGTCTTGTAGATTGTAACACCTCCCCATAATCCTCCTTCTTCAGGAATTCTGGAATTTCTCTCTACCATCCCAGCACAAACTGAAGTGTCAAACCCAGATAATTTCATACAAACTAAACCTACAACATTTCCCACCAGTGCTCATAGCACTGCATGTTGTGCTGCAGGTGAAGCTACATTTTCCACAACGATCCCCAAAACAGGTAACATGGTTTCATTATGACTGAGATTTTGAGAGCGTGTTCATAATCCAGATCTCTTCATTTGTTGAGATAGTCTTCAAATTATGGTTGAAGCCCTTCATGATTTAAGACAATGATGTTGGAAGAACATTTCTCGGTTGAATGGCCAAAAACTAAGATTTTCCCAGAAGTTCTTCTCCAGATACAGCTGTTGTTGAAGCAAATGGTTACCATGGAGAAACCATCATTGTGCGATATTTTTCTCTGAGATCTTGCTAAGTATTAAGACACTTGAGATATCTTTAATAGGCCAAAACCTATTTCCTCCCACATTTCCACAAAATTAAACTTTAATATATAAATAAATTTTAAATTTTATATATTTTATGTGTTGTAGTCATTTTTAATCTTTAGTTTTACTATGGACAGCCGTTCCATTATTCTTGTTGGCTCCTGTTATATTTTAATGGAAATTATTTCTTTAAAAATAAATAAAAGAATTGGCTTCAGGCAAACAGATAGAAATCTTGGTTTAAATATTCAGCCAAATGAGATAGTCTGTGTTCTTTTGGTTTGACTTTGAATTTGTACTGTTTGTTTATTTAATCTTTCCCCATTTTTTGTTTTTTAATTAAAATGAGCACATAATGAAGAAGGGATGTAATCTATCCTGTTTATTGGTTTGCTTTGTTCTGTTTCCAGGAGACGTGTATTTTCTTGCTGTTGTTGCTGGGGTGGATGGGGGTATTTTAAAAACATTTTTAGATATATTTTAAAAACACTTTTTCAGAGGGCTTGGAGGCTAAAACATATGAAGAATGGTTGCAGGAATTGGGTATATCTAATCTAGTGAAAAGAAAGACTCGGGGTGACATGATAGCAGTATTCCAGTACTTGAGGGGCTACCGCAAAGAAGAGGGGGGTCAACTTATTTTCAAAAGCTCCAAAGGGCAGGACAAGAACCATGGTTGGAAACTAATCAAGGGGAGAAGCAACCTGGAACTTAGGAGAAATGTCCTAAGAATGAGAAAAAATAACCAGTGGGACAGCTTGCCTTCAGAAATTGTGGGTGCTTCATCACTGAAGGCTTTTTAAGAAGAGACTGGACAGCCACTTGTCTGGAATGATATAGGGTCTCCTGCTTGAGCAGGGAGTTGGACTAGAAGACCTCCCAGGTCCCTTCCAATTCCGTTATTCTGTTAAATTTATCACCTGCTTGTATTCTGAAGTGATACCTCCATGGTTTTCTACAGAGTTCGAACTTAATTCTGTCCCATATGGAAATAAGTCCACAGAAATTGAGAAAAGTTGGAATTATTACCATCCATAAACAGCCTAAACCAGACACCAGGCAAAGAAAATTATCCGCCAAACAGTGTCTTCAGACCCTTCCTTTAAATTACTTCCTTTAAAAGTTTTAAAATGTCATTATATGTGTACAGGGAAGTAGACCTGGCCATTAAATAAAATGGTATAGGACAGTGATGTCTAACCGTTTTTCGGCTCCCGTGCCGATAATTCCGTGCTCGCTCGCTTGCACGCGCTCGTGTACCAGCAACCAAAAGGCAATGCGTGCTGCCCCCACCACGGCCCCTGTCCATGCGTGCATGACCCCCCCACATGCGCCACATATCTGCGCATGCGTGCACAACTCCCCCTCGTGCGCCGTGCATCTTTGTGCATGCACATGCAATTCCCTCTGCATGTGCGTGCGATTCTCCCCTCACGCACAGGGTATCTGTGCGTGCCTGTGTGTCTCCCCCCTCACGCTGCGGGCGCAATCCCCTCATGTGCAGCGCGTCCCTGCACATGCGTGTGCATCTTCCGCACACACCCTCCACTCCCTGAGCATGCACACCGGATACCTGATAATCAGCTGTTGGGCAGCGGTGTACACGCATGCAGAGTGGGGCTCTTCCGGATGACCTCTCATGTGCTGGGGGGAAATGGCTCTGCGTACCACTTCCGGCATGCGTGGCATAGGTTCGCCAACACGGGTATAGGATTTACCTCAATCTTAACATAAAGCCTGTAGAATTGTTTCTTGGCTAATAACTTTTGAGGAGCATCATACAAGCCTCATTTAAACAGAAGAGAAACATCCACAGTTCAATTCAAAGTGAGAATGGCCGTAATCAGACACTGTTCCTGTCTTGAAAGAAAATGGCTGCATGTCAGAATAGCCTAGACATCTAGGGGACTCCAAATCAAATCGTATCGCTTAAGCAGAACACCAAATCAAATCAAATATCTTTATTAGGGCCTGGGAGCAGCCTTTGCAATAAAAGAGTAGAACCAGAAACATTCTTGTAGGACATGGAAAAAATAATGAGGTAATAAAACAGCATATCTAATTAAAAATTTTATGCAGTTGTGTAATTTGGTGAAAATATATATGTCCACCTATAGTACAGGGTTAGCATCTCTTAAAAAATAAGAAATATAAAATTTATCTGTATTGCTCTCGTATTTGGAAATGATTGGGGCAATGAGAGCACATCTTAAGGCAGAGGTCGCGGTACTAGGCCACGGCATGGCAGCAACCACACCGTTCAAACAATTTTTGTCAATTGCTTACAAGATAATAGGTATAAGTAAAAACATAGTTATGAATACATGGATACATATTAGAAAAAAAAACAATAAAATAAAATAAATAAATAAAATAATAAAACTATAGGACAGGGACAGTAGGCACGTTGGTGCGCTTATGCACGCCCCCTACAGATCTCTTAGGAAAGGGGTGAGGTCAATAGTAGACAGTCTAAGGTTAGATGTGATGCAGGCAGCATGCAAAATCATACACCCTCCAGTCCACAGAAAAACTTTTCTCCATGGAACCGGTCCCTGGTGCCGGTTGAGGAGTGGCACTGTCTTAAGGCATCATAGGAAGGGATGTGAGTGAGAGTTCCTTCTCTGGAACCACAAGGGCAAAGTCTCTCTCAGTAGAGCTGATGGAAGGCCATAAAATCAGCCTCTAGAAAAGGGCTTCTTCATACCTGGGCCTAAATATTCAGGAAAGAGACCAAATCTGCAAAAGTCATGTGCCTACTTACAACACGCTGCAAGTGGGATGGAGATTTGGTGCATACAACTGCTGGAATGGATATCCCTAAAATTACTTAGCTCATTATTTATTTATTTATTTTTCTCAAGGTGGTGTCTTTAGTTCCTAGAATTCCAAGACCACATAATCAGGAGATACCATATGGAGTCCTTAGAGCTTTCTGAGCTTGGTAGTTGTTTTGCAGTTGTTTCATTACTAAACTAGGTAACATCATCAGTGCTGAGAGACCAGGTCTGGCAAGAATGTCTTGCATGGTATAAGTTATAGGACAAGGGGAAAGTTACAGTTCCTCTACCATATGAAAGTGATTGGAACTTGCATAATAGCAGGCATAATTATTTGTCCTACATTTTCTTTATTGTTTAGAATCAGAATATGTATCCGAATGGAGCTTGATCAGTTACCCTTACAGCTACAATGGTGAAATGAAGGATAAGCACACACCAACTCTAAAACTTTCTCAAGTGAGTAGGCCCTTGCCCACTCAAACTTGTATAAAGTAATGGAAGTGTTTATTTTTTCTGATATGCATAATCCTCCCTTAATGGTTTATACGTTTTTTCTTCTAAAAACAATCATATTTACCACTTGAAAAAGAGTCCCAGTTGATAAAGCAGCTATTCCAGTGGTGGGATTCAATTTTTTTTACCACTGGTTCTGTGGGCGTGGCTTGGTGGGCATGGCAGGGGAAGGATACTGTAAAATCTCTAGTCAGAGATGGGATTTGCCGGTTCTCCAAACTACTCAAAATTTCCGCTACCAGTTCTCCAGAACTGGTCAGAACCTGCTGAATGCCACCTCTAAGCTATTCATATGAGATTCCTGATTGATGGATGTGAACGCCAACACAACCAGCCATGGCTTCCAATCATGGAACCCAAGTGTATGAGATGTTCAACTAGTTGGAAATCAATTGTCTCACTTTAGAGAAAAAAATAATGTGTGGTGATGAGCATTCATCTTGTTATTTTTCAGATTTTAAATGTTCAGAACATTCGCTAATAATATAAGAAGAGTGCTGCTGAATCAGGCCATTAAGTTCAGCATTCATTGCTACGGATCTACTAAAGTATAGTAATTGCTAAGTTGGGAAAAACCAAAAGTTTTCTTCATTAGCTTTATGTTTTTTTAATGGAAGTTTTATTAAGTTTTATTACAGCATAAAATACAATGAAAACAAAGATTAAAAGCGGAGGAGGAGAAGTGCAGGCTTAGAATAAAGAAAAGAAAAAGTATTGATTCTGATTCTTTTCAACACAATAAAATACTAACACATTTATAATCTCAACTTTTAACATTACCTATAATTGTTATAAGCCAGCTCTATAACTACACATGTTAAGTTCTGTGCATGGGTGCAAGGATGGAGACGAGCCAGTGAAACAGTGAACTTCAAACTCTTTATTTACATGTGAAAACAGCTCAGCTTCATGGCCACAATGGGCCCCTTTATATAGGCAACTCTTAACTTATTTAACCAATGAAAACACAGGGAGCACTAGCTCCATTAACCAATGGGAGAGGCTCATTAATAGCCAATCAGATTCTCCTGAACGGACCAATCCGATGTCGCTATTATCGGCCAATCAGAAGTGCAGGGCCAGAACCCTGCACTTTGCTTCAAGCTCTTAATAATCTTTATTAAGTATTTATTGATTCACAACACCACAATTATTAAATGTTCAAATTTAATTCTAAATTTCATTTTCTTTTCTACTTCAAGCATAAAAACCAGAAGCAATTTCCCAACAGAAACAAGACCAAGTAAAAGTTACCTCACTATCTTAAACATATCAATTTTCCCCCCGTTGTGGGAAATCATTCATAGTTCTATTCACACTTATTAATCTTTGTAAATATTGTAAATATTTGTAAATATTAACAAAAACCCACTGCTTTTTGGAGGACCTAATGGGATGATTCTTGGACTCACCCTAACCCAGGAAAATCATATAAACTTAGGGAATTCAGTTCCCTGTTTATACATTGAAAATGCTTTGTTCCAGAAAGAGTTTCTCAGACTGGTCAATCAACCATATTTACTGGGGAATCAATTTCAGTTAGCTTTCTATTTATGACTATGACAATTGTCTTACTATGACAGATAATTGTCTTAGCGGACTTTACATTGAGAAATTGAGAATCTGTCATATCAAAAATACTTCTAGATGGTGTTGTAAATAAATTACATTTTTGTTCTAAATATGGCTTTCGCAGACTTTCTTAAACTGTTTTCTTCCTAATTTGCTGACTATTCTGGGTAATAGTCCTGGTCTACAGCAGTCTTCTCCATCAATACTGATTGGGAATTGTGACAGCTTGCACACTTCTGGAAATAATTGGCAAGCAAGGTTGTGCTAGGCATATTTGTATTTTGGATTAGATATGAGTAGACTCACCCTTCTTGGAGTGATTTGAACTATGCCTTTAAGATGCCCTACATCTATTTAAAATTAATGCACCCATACCAACACACTGTTTCTCTACCAGCTGCCAGAAGGTACCTATGTCTTCAGAGTGACAGTTTCTGCTGAAAATGCATTTGGAGAAGGATTTGTAAATGTTTCTGTCCAGCCAGGTAAAACTGCTTTCCAGATCGTTCAATTAATTTCTACTTTGGTGGATCTGAATTAAATTCACTGTTGATATTTTATTATTCCTAAATGTTATCAAATAAGGAATAACAGTGAAAAATGCCCATCCCATCTCGTCCCTTTCCTTGTTTCTTTTCAAGATAGAAGAAAGTTTTCTTGGAAATTCATTCTTGTAATTTGTTATTATAAAATGGAAGGCAATTCTCCGGTGATCACCTAAAGAAATTTTGCCTGCTTTAAATGTTCTTCTTTTGTTCTATAGTACTTCCTAATTTTGAACCTACAGGAGGAAAAAAATCAAGTTGCCAGGCATACCATTTATTTCTCGCTGAATTTAAATATGGCTAGTTCTCAAATTACACCCACCATTAACCCCAAAATTTCTATTGCTAAGCAAGACTGTAATTGAGTTTTGCCCAATTTTATGATCTTTCTTACTGCAGTTGTTAAGTTAGTAATGTGTTAAAGGGAATCTGGCTTCCCCATAAGTTTTGCTTGTCATAAATTCACAAAAGGTGATCACATGGGACTCTGCAACCGTCATAAGTACATGTCAGTTGCCAAGTGTCCAGTGGTGGGATTCAAATGGTTTTACTACCGGTTCTATGGGCGTGATTTGGTGGACGTGATGTAGCTTGGTGGGCTTGGCTTAGCTTGGTGGGCGTGGCTTGGTGGCTGTGGCAGGGGAAGGATACCTCATTACCAAATTCCCAACACATTACAATTTTCTTCATTTGGACACAAGATGTAGTGTGTTTTTTTCAAATAGTAATTTGTATTATTCTGTTTTTTTTAAAAATGTGATATTGGTCAAAATCTAAATTTTATTTCTTGTGTTAAGAATTTAATGCTTTCAATGGTCAGGAGGTGGTTTCTGGTTGTTTAATAAGCATGGGTTTGAAGTGCATGCAGTGGATTTATTTAATTATACAAGGTATTCTGATTCTTATCTTTATCCAGCAATCCGAATAAATCAACCTCCTGTTGCTATTGTCTCTCCCAAAGTACAGGAGATTTCTTATCCTATTACTTCTGCCTTCATTAATGGAAATCGTAAGTACCAAGTTGCAATTGTTGTTTTGCATTATAATTTAGGGATGTGGAAATCAGTCCAAATCTGAGCCATTTTGGTATGGAGTATTCCATTACTTTCTATTATTAGCCAATTATAAACATTTTTCCACACTTAGATAGATAAATGGATTGATAGATAAAGAATGCAGTTTATCCTAATTCCCACACTGCATGTTACTTCTTCACAAAGACGCTCTACTTCTAATACAGCTTTTTCCAATTTACTTTTAAAAGTAATGTTCTTAACCCTATCCTGTTTATATAAACAGTCTGTCATGAGATAGACGTTGGCACATTCTGTGAGCTGCCGGCATCTCACTGATATAGAGAACCAATATAATTAATCATAGGGAGTTGGGGGAAAATGATAAATCATAGGACTACATGATTAAAAAGTTTGGACCAGGTGCTATTTATCAGCTCAAACTACTTCACAAGGTTGCTGTTTTTAGGAAGAAAAGTTGGCAAGAAAGTGCTTTTTATTAACCTAGTACCATGATGGCAAACCTATGGCATGTGTGCCAGAGGTGGCACACAGAGCCCTCTCTGTGGGCATGCGAGCTGTTGCCCAGCTCAGCTCCGCTGTACACGTGCATGCGCCTCCCGCTGGCCAGCTGGTCTCCGGGTCTCTGCTGAACATGCAAAGGGGGCAGGGTGTATGTGCGGGGGATTTGTGGGCATACACAGGGGGAGTGCACTTGGTTCCAAAAAGGTTAGCCGTCACTGACAAGAAATACCCTTAGTGTAATAATATGTACTCACAGAGATACTTGTTTATTGACCTATGGCTGTGATATTTTCTTCAACCACAGAAAGTGTAGATGATACTAAAATCGTGAGTTACCACTGGGAAGAAATTGAGGGTCCCTTGCGGGAAAAGAAGGCATCAGCTGACACACCTGTTTTATACCTCTCTAATCTTATTCCTGGCAATTACACTTTCCAGTGAGTTATTCTAATTATTGCTTTCTCAACAAAATAACAGCCTAAGACAAGGAATCCTTTCTTTTGCATTTAGGGAAATTACTTGATTTTTTATATTTAGAGTTAGATCCAGATTGGACTTTCCGTCTTCTATTCATGGAAAGAAAAAAAATATTAAGTGGAAGATCATTAATGGAAAAATGTTTATGGTTTCTCTTTCTTCTTTCAGACTGTTCTAGAAGAAATTCTTCAGAATAAACAGATTGAGTAAGATAGGAGATCAACCCCTTAGCCTTTTCTTCAGTTCTTGCGTAGTTTGAATCTTGGGTTTCATAGCTTCAGAGACAGGTTGAGAGAACTAGCATTTGTCTTTTCTCAAACGTGTCTGAGATCTTACTATAAAGTAAACAGAAAAGCATAATTTCTTATTCTTATTGTGATTATGAACATAATATGATCTAATACATTGGAATCAAGATTATACAGTATATTGCTATTGTATCAATGTATATCTTGATTCAAATGTACCTTGTTTCTCCAACAATATGACCTCCCCCAATAGGAAGTCCCAGCATGTTTTATAGGCATGAAATGAAATTAAGCCCCTCTCCCAAATTAAGGGCTATATTAAAACATGCGAAATGGGGGGAATGGTGGGGGGGCTTGCCCTTGGGAGGTACTTTTGTTGCACACCCAGATATGGTGCTGCCTGCGTTGACCCAGATACGAAGTGCCCCACCAACGCCGAGGTCAACATCCAAGCCATCGCTGCCCACCCGCCTGAAGATGCAAGGGGGGGGGGAAATTAAGTCACCCTGAAAAGACGGCCTAGCCATTTTTGGGGGGCTCAAAAAAAAAAAAAAGACCCGGCCTTATTATATGAGAAACACGGTATTGGATCAGGAGGAGATGTACAGCCAGCTGAAATCGGTCAAAGGGCCAGATCATGTCCAGTAATGCACAGCTGTCAAAACTATGGGTGTGTATTCAGATTCAGTATCCTGAATTTGATCACGATTTTTGTTCCCAGTTAAATGTGCATGGAATTATAGCTTACGTACATGGCTAGGAGATATGAATAGGAGAAGGGCACATTTTTTGGTATATGAATTCTCCATGTATTATTTTTGTTGTTTTTTGTTGTTCAGGCTAATTGTCACCGATTCTGATGGAGCAGTTAACTCCACCCTAGCTTCCTTGAGAGTCAACAAACTATTGGATTTTCCTCCTGTTGCCAGTGCTGGACCAGATCAGGAAATTAGTCTGCCCCAAAATTCAGTCACATTAAATGGAAACCAGAGTAAAGATGATCATGAAATTGTCAGCTATGAATGGTCCCTGAGTCCCAAAAGTAAAAGCACAATGGTAGCCCTGCAGGTAACTGAAGGACATCTTGTTTTATGCCAAAGCATCTGTGTTATATCTGAAACTAGTTTTGAAAAGGAATTTGTGGTACTTCTGAAAAGAGGACACAAAACACTGAAATTAGTTGAGATACTTGCTCTGTGCCTGGTCCTGTGTTGACTATCTAAATACATTTTAATGTTTAAGTCTAGTAAAGAAGATTCCTTCTGATTTTTAGAACTTGACTTGAAGCATTTGGAAAATAACTTGCAGGCCGCTTGCTACGGTTGGTAAATAAGGAAATAGATACGACCAGGAACAAAAATGTACAATAAGAGCATATTTGAAGGGCTCCATCTTGTTATGTGAGCATGTGAATTAAAAATAGAGCATCTCCTGAAAGCATAGAACAATTAGTCTTTTAAGATGAGCAAGTTTGGGTTTGAATTGAATTGAATTCTTTATTGTCATTGTTAAGCCTGGGTTCCCCAACCAGGGTTAGGGAGACAAGCTAAACAGAATGTGCAGCATTAGTCAGATAGGCACACAGATAAATGAGTGAGCTAAGCTTGTATGTTTATTAACATACAGTAAAAATAACAGATACGCTTGTGCTATCAAAAATATAGTTTATTCCATTATGAGTTCATAGCATAGTCAAAATAACAGTCCAATAGTCATGTATCATTTAGTCAGTCCATTCAGGGATATTCAGTTAGCAAAGTCCGTGTAGAAATATCCTATGTCAATTCACTTACAAGTCAGTCCTTTGTTTTCTCTCCCATTCGAGCAATGCAGTCTTGAGTCCTTGCAGTCATCAGGGATCATCAAAGCCAGAGAGATAGCAAGCTGCATCCTTGCTTCTTTTAAAGTGCTTTCACAACCACTCCCTTAATTACTATCCCACAGTTAAAGTTGCAGACACTTTAACATACAAACTATGATTACATATTATTATTTACCTAAACCAGTTAGGGTAAAACAATGTTATCCCTAACAGTCATTGTACATACATACACAGTATACATACAATGAAATTCACATAACACATAACATAATATAATAATGTTTGGATAAGTACTTCCCTAGAAAACCCACATATATTGCCTTGAGATCCACAACAGAAGAAATATAGAATATTCTATAGAATAAATATAAAATATAGATGAACAAACTCTGTAAAAGAAATAAGGATATAATTAAACTTGCCTGTAGTTCCAATTCCTTTGGGTAGGGCTGCATATACATGCTCTGTGTATTCATTTAGCCACAAAAGGTTAAATTGTATTTACATGGCAGTGAATGTTACAATTCAATGGAACTTCTGCTACAGTAAGACAAATGGACGTGCCTTATCTAAAAGTTGCCAGTCAAGTATTAAACCGGAAATTGCACAAAGCACTCTAAAATTTTTTTGCCTATTATATGTGAAACATGTTGTGCTTTTAGTTTTGATGCCCATTTTAATTTATTTGAAATGTGTTAAAAGCTATAAGAATGTGTTTGGTTTCATGCATACTAAAGCCATAATTTGCTGCGTTCACACAATCTTCCAAATCATAAATCCTAGATTACAAAACCTGATGACTATATCCTTAACAGTATTAAATAAGACACATGTTGGTTAATGCAATGTGTACACTCTGTATATTAGCACTTACAAGGAGATCAACAACAAATTATGCTCTTCAAATGGAAGAGCATTCACCATTATATTGCACTTGTTTTCAACACCTCTGATTTATGTTCTCTGTGTGATTTTCTAGGGTGTAAGGAGTCCATATCTTCAACTGTCTGCAATGCAAGAAGGAGAATATATGTTCCAGCTGACAGTAATGGATTCTGCAGATCAGAAGTCAACAGCTGAAGTCACAGTAATAGTCTGGCCTGGTAGGGCATCATATAGGCCTGACATAATAGAACATCTGGGCTCATGAACAGATGCACCTGACTTGGATGTTAAAAATAGGAGAGAACAATGGCCTGCTTTGCAGTATCCATCATAGGTACCTGTAGTGAATAGAAATTGCACCGTGGGCATTGAATGAATATAGTAGGCCTCCTATATGGGAGCCTTGTGAAAAAAATATGGCTTGTAAGAATGAAGTGGCGCACAAAACTCTTGACTTTGGAATTTTTTGTAGAAAAAGTAAAAGAATTTTGTAGAAGAAGACAATAAGGCAAGAAAATAAAAGAATCTATCCATTTTCCCTAACCCTAATCCCAATCCTAACCCCAAACTTTAAGCCTAATCCCAGCTCTAACACTTTCTGGTCTTTTTACTGATCATAAGGTTCATGTAACTCCTTAAAGAAGTGGGAATAGATCTCACTGATACGTATATAGAAAAAAACATTGGATTGGATTGTTTTTGACTTTCTTACAGGGCAAAACAAGCCTCCATCAGCCATGACTGGCCCCGATAAAGTGTTGACCTTTCCTATCCGGAGCACAAATCTCGATGGGAGCATGAGCACTGATGACATAGGGATTGTTTACTATCACTGGGAGAATATCAGGTATTTTGTATGGAGGGAAGATGTACACCAAGGCATAGGTGACATTAGGATTGAATAATGCTAAGGACTGGAAAAGTTTAAGGAAGACAAACTGATATTTCATGTGGGGTGGGGGTGACACAAATAGTGGGGGAAGGTTTCAAAAAAGCTCAGGATGGGAACTTTGCCTGTATAGTTGTAACCACCACTTTATCGTCGTTACCTTTTTTGACACATAATATTATAGATGCCTATATTTAAATTCTATGATTTGAATAGGAAATCTTAGTCGTTCTTAATCACCTCTTTCTAGTTTAAAATATTATCCATGTTGTTTCCTACAGAATTGTGACCTCTTGGAAAAAATAACGTTTCCAGAGCAGTTCATGGTGAAGTAGGTGCCAAACATGATACACTTTATATTAATACTTGTCCATTAACTTTGTTATGTTGACAAAGTCAGGGAAGGGGATCAGGATTCCGGCAGTTACTCCAATTAAATCATGAGCCTCGAGCCACACTGCCAAAACTAAAAAAGATTTATTTGAAGTTAACATTCTACATCCGGCAGTAACCTGGGCGTAGCCAACTCTGAGATTATATAATTCACTGTCACCCTTGATCCTGCTTTTTCCTCCACCCCTCTGGGTGTATCATCCAACGAAAAACGTCCATAGCCAAGAGTCATCAAGCATGCTCTCCAATTAGATTTTTTCATGGCATAAGCTTCAGTCATCTAATCAGTCTTTGAAGAAAATATGAATGGAATGTACTTTTGATTCCGCACTGTTGCCTGCTCTTTGAAACTCCCTCTCCTTCTTTCTGTTGTTAACTATAAAACATGTATACAAAATGTTTTATGAGTTGACAAAGGGGAGATGTACCGGTAGTTCCCGACTTGCAACTACTTGTGTAGTGACTTATGACCGTTTCTCACACAAGCATTGCAGCAGCATCCCATTGATTATAAGATTAAAATTTGAATGCTTCCCAACTGACATGCATTTAGGATAATTGCAACATCCCAGGCTCATCTGATCACCTTTTGCTACCGTGTTTCTCACATAATAAGGCCAGGCCTTATTTTTTTTTGAGCCCCGAAAAAACGGCTAGGCCGTCTTTTCGGGGGTGACTTAATTCCCCCCCTTGCATCCTCGCCAACAGCCGCTCCTGATGGGTGATCATGGCGAAGCGCAGAGAACTCCCTAATCCCACCTTTGCTGCAGACACCTTTGGCACCTGCCGCTGTTGCTTTCCCTTCTGCCCATTCCGCCACCATGTTTGGAGCTGCCGCTTCCGTGTTTGGAGTGCCGCCGCCATTTGGAGCTCCAAACGCAGAAATGGCAGCTCCAAACATGATGGCGGGTGATCTTTTTATTTTGGTCCGCGTGAAGTTCAGAGCGAGCGAGAGAGGGAGACTGCGATGCCTCCATCCGAGATGGCAACCTCACTAGTGGATCACAACGTGGCTGGAAGCCCGAATCTGCGGGATACGATGGCAATCTTTTTGGAGCGAGAGGAAAGGAGAGAAGAGTTGCGAGATGTAATTTGCAGGAGGAAGTGGGTGTACCCCATGGCAGGGAGCCCAAGGAAGAAGGGCCGGTAGGCAACGGAAAGCGTCCCATAGCTCCGGAAGCAGCCTAGAGACGCGCCCAGGAAGAGGCACACATGCTGCCTTGTAGTCCCCAAACCAACTCCAAACGCGAACGTGTTCCAAACGTGAATCCGGTCGCTAAAGAGCCAGAAAGCAGCAAAGGTGCCAGGTGGAAAAGATAGGGTCATGATCACACAGAGATGCTCAAAGAGCGGAGCGCACATAACTAAAGGCGGCGCACGCAGTTGGTTTGGGGACTACAAGGCAGCATCTGTGCATCTTCCCGGGCGCGTCTCTAGGCTGCTTCCGGAGCTACGGGACGCTCTCCATTGCCTACCGGCCCTTCTTCCTTGGGCTCCCTGGCGTGGGGTACACCCACTTCCTCCTGCAAATTACGCCTCGCAATTCTTCTCTCCCTTTCCTCTCGCTCCAAAAAGATTGCCATCGTATCCCGCCAATTCAGGCTTCCAGCCATGTTGTGATCCACTAGTGAGGTTGCCATCTCGGATGGAGGCATCGCAGTCTCCCTCTCTCGCTCGCTCTGAACTTCACGCGGACCAAAATAAAAAGATCGCCCGCCATCATGTTTGGAGCTGCCACTTCTGCGTTTGGAGCTCCAAATGGCGGCGGCACTCCAAACACGGAAGCGGCAGCTCCAAACGTGGCGGCGGAATGGGCAGAAGGGAAAGCAACAGCGGCAGGTGCCGAAGGCGTCTGCAGCAAAGGTATCTGGTGGGAGTAGGGAGCTCTCCGCGCTTTGCCATGATCACCCGTTAGGAGTGGCTGGTGCTGAGGAATTCCTACCCGACGGGCACTCCTAAGGGCAAGTCTCCCCGCCCTTCCCCCTTATTTTGCATATTTTAAAATAGGCCTAAATTTGGGGGGGGGCTTAATTTGATTTTATGCCCAAAAAATATGCTGGGCCTTCCTATTGGTTGAGGCCGTATTGTTGGAGAAACACGGTACTTTCTGACAAGCAAAGTCAATGGGGAAACCAGATTCAACCAGTAACAACCTTGCTACTAACTTATCATATGCAGTGATCCACTTAAAGGTCGTAAAATGGGGCAAAAGTCACTTAACAACTGTCTTGCTTAGCAACAAACATTTTGGGTTCGGTTGTGGTTGTAAGTCAAGGATCACCTATAATGAGAACTAGTTGGGTGTAGTGATTAAGATGCTGGCCTGGAAACCAGGAGATTGTGAGTTCTAGTCCTGGCTTGGGCAAGAAAGCCACCTGGGTGATCTCGGTCCAATCATTCTCTCTCAGTCCAACTCACTTCACAAGGTTATTCTTAAGGGGAAAATAGAAAGAGGAAGGAATATTTCTGTATGCATACTTACCATCTTGAATTACTTATAGTAAGTAATATGGGCAGGATAAAAAAGATCTAAAAATATTGAGTGGTGGTTGTTTTCATAATTCAGTTGGGATGAATCTGCTTAAAACCAAGGATTAAAATACTTGATGCTTCAGTCCTCTCCTGGGATGCCCCAATAGCTTGCAATATTTTTTAATAGTTGTTCATTTGCTAAGTCACGTCCGAATTTCATGACTTCATGGACCATAGCATGCCAGGACAGTTCTCCATTGTTTCCCAGAGTTTACCCCAAATCAGGTTCATTGTGTCAATGACACTCTCTAACAATCTCATCCTGTGTCATCCTCTTTCCTTTTGCCTTCTATCTTTCCCAACATCAAGGGCCTTTTCCAATGAGTCCTCTCTTCTTATTAGGTGGCCACCGTATTTGAGCTTCAGCTTCCATATTTGTCCTTCCAAAGATCTGTCGGGGTTGATTTCCTGACTTGTAAATAATGCTTTTACATTTTGAGCTAAAAGTGGATCTAGCATTATGGGTTGCTTTGTTTTGCCACAGTGGGCCAAGTTCTTTGCATATGGAGAATGCCGATAGCGCCGTGGCAACGGTCTCAGATCTACAGATTGGAACCTATCATTTCAGACTGACAGTAGAAGATGATCAAGGGCTAAGCAGCACTGCCATACTTTCTGTGATTGTTCAGCAGGGTAAGGTTTTCTCTTTCATGTTTTTGAAGAAATTTATTGAATAAATGCAGAGGTGGGCTGCTGGGGGCTTGCAGGAATTCAGGAGAGCCCCTAGCTAAGATTCCATGCTGTTTGGTGAACCACAAATCCCACTCTTGGCTGGCCCCACTCCTCCCCTCCCAGGAGTCCCTACGTGGCCCGTTTTGGATGCAAGTAAGTGCAGGGCGCGCGCAGAGGCTCGGGGAGGGTGAAAAATGGGCCTCCTGGAAGTTCAGGAAGGCCGGAAATGGGCTTGTTTTTGCCCTCTTGGAGGCTCAAAGAGGGCAAAAATGCCCCTCCCCACCATGGTGGCTGGAGGCCGAGTAGGCCACACCCACCATGGCGAAGCCCACCCAGCTACCAGGCAGGGAACCCATTGCTAAAATTTTTGAAGCCCACCCCTGAATAAATGGCCTGTGTTTCTTTTCCTCTCCTGTGTTTTACATATTTGGGGCTTCCATTTTAATCTTCCCAGTCCTGATCCAAAGTCTAATCAGGAAGAGGCAATTTGGGGTTTCCTAAATGGTTGGGGCTGTTTTGATTCATCTTTACAACCTTTAAATTTGAAAATCTTGCATTCTGAAGACCGTCTTACTACAAGGTTTATATTTGGGCTACGACTGTATTATAACCCTCTTTTCTTGCTTAAACAAATCTCCCCCTTTGTTGTATTTAGGTAGCAACTCTGCACCAAAGGCCCTTTCAGGAGGCAAACATATCCTTGTTCTCCCCAATAACTCTATTGCTTTGGATGGATCTCATTCTGTTGATGACCAAAGAATTGTGTCTTATCTTTGGATCCGGGATGGCCAGAGTCCAGCAGCTGGAGTAAGTATTTCAACTGTCTGATTGGGCCAAATGGAACATTTTTTCTGAGTTTATTTTTTTTTAATCAGGCTATCTGTTTACTGCTTATAGCGGCTAACATGATCCATCAAATTGAGAGTTTAACTAGATTCGGATGAAACAGCTTCAGGCAAATCAGCTGTAGACACTCCTGTTTTGAAAACAGGAACAAAGAAAGGATTCATGGCTTTGAGAGAACATACTTCATGGTGTACCTGTTAGCCAGTACAGGTAGTCTTTGATTTATGACCACAATTGAGCCCAAAATTTCTGCTGCTAAGTAAGATAGTTGTTAAATGAGTTTTGCCCCATTTTATGATCTAACTTGCCACAGTTGTTATATGAATCACAGCCATTGTACGTGACCTCAGGACACTACAACTGCCATAAATATGAATTGGTTGCCAAGCGTCTGAATTTAGATCACGTTACCGTGGGGGAAGCTGCAATGGTTGTAAGTCTGAAAAACAGTCCCAAGTTACTATTTCAGTATCATTGTAACTTCAAATGGTCACTAAATGAACTGTTGTAAGTTGAGGACTTACATGTTATGTCCTACCTAGACCACGGGTGTCAAACTCGATTGCGTCACATGACATCACATGGTGTATTGTGACTTTTATTGCCTCTGTGGAGCAGGGTGGGCATGGCCTGCGTGTGACGCATCGGGCCTACAGGCCGCCAATTCGACACCCTTATCCTAGACCAATTTTATGGCATTCAGGTTGTGTGTCACTGCGAGTTGCAAAGAGAGAGATACTTGTGGGACTTTATGCCTCACATGCCCTAGTAATTCCGTTAACTGTGGGCACAGTGAATCTTGGTTGGAGTGAGTCTGAATGTAGGTGAAGGCAACTACTGTTTGAGAGATGGTTCTGGTAAGAGACATCAAATAATTGGCTTCAGAGAAGAGTACATTTGGATGTGGTCTTCTGAATGCCAATTTCCTTGCTTTTGCAGGATGTGATTCTTGGCTCCAACCGTGAGGCTGTCTTACAGCTAACCAATCTTGTAGAGGGGAGCTACATGTTTCACTTGAAAGTCACTGATGTCAAAGGAAATTCAGACATCGACACAGCTGTTGTGGAAGTATGGCCCGGTAAGCTGTTTTCTAAGACATTTATATAGCCTACCCCAGGGGTCTCAAACTCAATTTACCTGGGGGCCACTGGAGGCAGAGGCTGGGTGAGGCTGGGCCGCATAAGGGATTCCACAAAAAACATTGTTAAAAAAATATCCTCAAATGTCATCAGCAGTTAATGATTTCTCCAATACATGAACTGTCTGAACACATGAATGGAACATTGAATGAAGATCATGAACAGTTCCTCAGAACATGGCTTCTCCAGCTTACTCCTTGTTGCCAGAGACTTGACAACGCTTCCTCTCACATATCTAAGCCACATTTGGCTTGAGAGAGGAGGCACTTGAGACCCTCAGTATGGCTTGAAGATGATCATCAGTAAGTCTGGACCTGTACTTGGACTTGTTGAAGTTCAGGGTGGAGAAGAAGCCATGACGAGGAATGGCGGGCGGCACTTCCTTCAGAGGTCCATTCCCCCTGCGGGCCGCACTAATATTATACTTTCGTATCACGGTGGGGGCCACAAGATATCGTCCTACAGGCCAAAATTGGCCCACGGGCCGTGAGTTTGAGACCCCTGGCCTAAGCTATTTCCTTGCATTGTTCCCAAATCCCTTTCCTTTGGCAAAATAGTTGAAGACGTTCTCAATTGATGCAGAGGTTTTAGGGTAGCTTTCCAAACTTTCCATTGCAGTTCATAGCACATGCTTAAAAGCATATCAGAAGTATCATTCAATCAGATGCTTTGAACTTTTGTTAACTTATGGGCATTTCCATGTGGTATGCAACAATATAGAAGTGCTTGCTGTCTTCTAAGATTTTTTTTTTTTTAATTTCTTAGCTTGAAATCTTGGAATTTCCTGACATTTCCTCATTTAAGTACCCAACTAAGGTTTGCTAAGTGTTACCTCCAAATATGACTGCCATGTAATTAGGCACTATATGACAGGCTCTCAGGAAAGGCATTATTATTATTTTTTCATTTACAGATCCAAAGAAAAATGGGCTTGTGGAATTGATCTTGCAAATTGAAGTTGGTCAACTGACTGAACAACAGAAAGATACCCTCATCCAACAGCTAGCAGCACTGCTGGATGTCTTACATACAGACATTAATATCCAGAAGATACATGCTTATTCTGATATCAGGTACAAGGAGATGGAGGAAAATAAGGGTTTTTACACAAACACATACACACACAGAGTAATTACTGTTATTATGTACACATCTACTTAGATGTTAGTCCCATTGAACTTATTCAGAGTAGGTGAGTAAGATTGGGCAATAAACCTTAATAAAACAACTTCATATATGCATAATTTTATTTATGAATAAAATCTGATGGTTCTGAAACTTTATGCTTTGTAATGTCTAGCTTCCATATTTTATTTTATGGGACAGAAACTTAGGAGCTTTACTGGCAGCCAATATAGAAGATGACCAGGTTGAGCCTGAGGGAGGAATCAAATATGGGATCAGTCCTGAGTCCCTTTGCGCTCCCAAAAGATCTGAGTCGAGCCCATCTTTAAATCCTTATCAACTGCCAATTTCCTTTGGCCATTAATAGGTGTAAAAATTCTTGTAGAGAATTTAAGCTTGCAATAAATCTTTATGCCCATTTGAACTGCCTAGATCTCCCAATTTCCCTGGCACTTGACAGCCAACTATATATTTACAGGGTTATTCTAGGAAGAAAGAACAATCATTAGGGTAGGTGGCGTTAATCCCAAATAAAGATTTATGATTGCGATAATAAATCTATTGATAGTTAATCTATGCCTCTTCCCTTCAGCACTGCTGTTGTGTTCTATGTTCAGAATGGGCATCCTTACAAAATCATAAAGGCTTCAGATGTGGCCCAAGTGCTGCGTTTGCAACTCTTGAAGAAAAAGCCAGATTTTCTACTTTTTAAAGTGCTTCGTGTTGACACAGCTGGTAGGTATTTGAATGCCCCCTTCCATGGCAGGAAATATATGTATATGTATATAAAGGGGTAGCTTTTCACCCTTAAAATTATCCCAGAGTTAATTTTAAGTACGTAAATAATTTCAGTTGTCTTGTGATTTCCAGCTTGCCTCTTAAAGTGTTCTGGACATGGAAGCTGTGACCCCATCACAAAGCATTGTATTTGCTATCAAATGTGGATGGAAAATTTGATACAGCGATACTTAGGCAATGGGGAGAGCAATTGTGGTGAGTTGGGAAGAACTCAATGATGTTTCCCATGAATAACGTGTCTGTTAAGGTGTTATTTTAATATTGATAGTGCACTGCAGAAAGAAATAGATGTCTTGTGGTAATAAAGTCTATTAAATCAAGAATTTCTCAAGGGTGGTATGAGGATTCCTGCCCTTGAACTAAATGACCTCAATCCTCCCAACCCTATTTTTCATATTTACATTCCAACATTAGACGAAAGTAAGTCACCAGTGACATCATCTGGAGTTATTTTTGGAGGATGGGCAGCTATAATTTATTTTGTTTTAATAAATGAAATGTTTTTTTCTATGTGCCCTGCCTTGCCTCTCCTTGTAAATACCCAAATGGGTCCTTTGATTCTAACTTCAAATGTTCCAATTTTATCTTCTAGAATGGAGTATATTCTACGTATCAGCATCCACTTTCATTGGAATTGCATTGGTGGTTGGGTTAATTTGGCTTTGCATCTGCTGTTGCAAAAGGTAATATTCCTCTATTCAGTTTAAACCAAGGATGAGGAAAGTCAAAGCATTTTTTAAAAATAAATAAATGTTGTTAGCAGCTGGCAATGTGATAAAATTATGTCATACAAATGGTGGCCCTGATTTTCTTAGTTTCTTTCTTGCTTTCTTTTTTGTAATAGCTCATGTAGCATTAAATCGATCCAAAGGCTTATATGGCAATTTGAGATTGCTGTGAAACGAACAATGCTTATGTTTGATAATTTGCTACTAGTTGTAGTAATGTAACTAGGGCAAGCTTTGGGGCCACCACCACCCCGCAATAGAAAAAAATTGCAAGTTTGGGCTGTAGGATGCCCATCTTTGGTTTTAGATGCTCACTAACACACATTAGACAAGACATATTTAGTTAAAAAGATGTTTCAAAAGGATAGGACTATCCGCTCTTTAATCATTCTATGAATTTGGAAAGTTACTGAAGTTGTTGCAAGTGAGGCATCCTGGCCAGCTAATTTCAACACATCTTAAAGAATCTGATGAGAGAAGAAATTTAAAAGTTATATCTCCCCTATCTTTATTTGTCATTACTCATAATACGGTAGACTAAACAAAATCCGCAATAAGCTATTTAACTGGATCACATATCACATCAAGCTATGGTATGATTTGCCTTGGCTTTTAAATGCTAAACCCCCATTATCAACCATGTCTTATAAAACACATTGGTTGCTTCCACAAAGAGCCACAGCCAATTCAACTAGTTTTATGTCTGTGAACAGGGTGAACCCAATCCTTTTGGGCTATGACCATCATACTCTAGACACCCCTATAGACTTGGTTATTTGTAAACGAACAGGATTATGCTGGTGTGGTCATATCTGTAGGGCAGCTGCATTTGCCAAAGGACATGAATAGCTGTTTATGAATGAGGCTCATGAACAAAGATTTGCATTATTAGGAAGTTGGTTTCCCAAAACCTAATCAATTCTCTTTAATTCCTAGCCAAAAGAGGACCAAAATAAGAAAAAAAATGAAATATACAATTTTGGACAACATAGATGATCAGGAAAGAATGGAGCTCAGGTCCAAATATGGTATGATGTTTCTTTCTTTCTTGTTATTTTCATTCTATAAAATAAAGAAGGATTATGATTTTACCATTGAGGGGGGAATTGCATTTGATGGAACAAGTTGGTAATAAAAATTCAGGCCATAAAAATTTAGTAATATTAGAAAACCATAAAGATCTTCTGCATTTTTCAGATAATCACTGTGAAAAAACCCCCACTGATTTTATACATTCATTTCAATCGCTTTGAATCTGTCTCCACTAAAGTTTAATAACTTTAATTTATTAAAATTAAATTTGTTTTAATTTAACTGTTTAATTTGTTTTAATTTAACTGTTCCTATTGGGTGATCCTTTTGACTGTAGTTAATTAATTATTGCCATTAATTTATATATCATTTTGGACTGAAATCATTATTTCTATGGAGACAGTGGCTTGATTTACAGATTGCATTCAGTCATAATGCAGTGGTTTTATTTTTGAATCCGTCTATGAATTCAGCCAAACAATTGATTAAAACAAAACCTGACTTAGAGACTAGTTGAACATCATATGGTTAGAAAGATGTCCTAACAGGACTGCAATGCAACTGTAATCCTAATCCTCACAAAATAAATCCTTCTTTCCACACAGGTATAAAACACAGAAGCACTGAACACAATTCCAGTTTGATGGTTTCAGAATCTGAGTTTGAGAGTGACCAGGACACCATATTTAGCAGAGAGAAGGTTGAAAGAGAAAACTCCAGAAACCTCATGAATAGTGACATGAAAAATGGGGTCTCCTTCAGCTACAGCTCAAAGGATAGATAAATCGATGCACTGCTTTGTTAGGAAAATTGTACTTTAGTGCACTAAAGAATGGACAGGTCTCTATTTTCCTAAAGTCTGAAATGGGAAGACAGACTCATACATTTCCAGCATGGAAAAGGAGGGAGGAAGACCATGGATATTTTGCTCTGTTCTTCAAGCAGTAGCTTTTAATTTGCCAGAGTTTTTCAAGCCTGTTTACTAGAGATGGCATTTACATATGTCTCATAGACATCTAAAAGTTTACAATTAAAACCTTAGCCAAGGCTCTTACATTACAAGATCATAGAGGAAAACTTCCTTGTATTAGTCTCCTTAGAACAGAGTGACTTTGTCTGTATAGGAAGCCAATTCTATCAATATGGGAATTTATCAGAGTTATTAAAACTGACATGTAGTCAAAACATTTCTCTTAGCTTTTATTTGCTAAACAAATGAGAGGGTATGAGTGTGGGAATGAATAGATATCAAGTTATATATCTGCTAAACTCTGCTTCGAGAATATTGTGTTGTAAAACATAAATTGTATTAAGATTTATGACAGGATGAGAATTGGCCCTGCCTTGCCTGAGTTTAAGAAAGTAAAATAGTTGCTAAATAAAACATACAACTACTAATTAGTAGTAATAGTGCAAAATAAGATGAACATATAGAAGGAATATATATTCAGATATGAATATGTTTTGGAAGGAATAAAAACCTTGCTTCTTGTCAACCTGTGGGAGTGAGCACACAGCTTGTTTTACCTCCCCGTTGGATGCAACAATTGGAAAACTCCAATGTCAAACTATCATTCTATCTAGAGGCTCAGTAAAATATAATCTGGGATAATAATCTAGTATTTTCCTTTAGTGGTTACCATAAAAATATTCTTAACTTTTTAAGGTTTGAATTAGCTGTTGAATAATTTCTTAGGGATTGTATCATGTAATCTAAATTTGTGTGAAATTACTTACATAAATAGGATTATACATGAAGCCAATATCAGACATGTGTGCATCTACATTCTGTACATAAACAAGATTACATGCCAGGTGTTTTATTGGATATGAATAATGGTGAATGGAAAAGTATCTTAAATGCATCTATTGGCTAATAGAAGCACATATCTCAAGCAAAAAAATGAGATTGAATTATTCTTCACATTAAGTGATCACATATGTTATATGTAACATCAATTTCCTCAAAATCGAGATGAGCTATAGGAACTTCTAAACTAAACTTTGTAACTGGAAGGTTTACAGAAACTATTTTAGCATCAACATCTATTCTAATAAAAGTGTGTAGTTCCCCCCTCCCATTTTTTTCTCTGTGGTTTATGAAAACATAACAAAGAAGAAATAGTACCGCAAATCAAATTTGACAATAAATGTAAACATCCAACTTTTATTACATTAGCAATTCTTCGTTAACCTCCATATGTGGCAAACAAAAATGTAGGCAGAAATTTGATTATGTAATTAAAAAAAACTTAATTCAAGTGCTCCCTTATATGAATGTAAACATGTATAGCATTTTTAATGATAAATTTAAAAGCCAAAATTTGATACATTATCAAACTGATTTAACATTTGAGACATTTCCTTGAAATTAAGATATATAATAGATCATTACATTATTCATTTGTGCTACAATCTAATAGTTTAAAATGTCTCCCATACCCCTAAATGGCACAGTATTTCATTTATGAAATATTCTATTTGCTAACCTATGTATCAAACATATTTGGCTTCTGCTCTATTTTTAAGGAAAGAGTATGAATGTTACAAGTGGTACTTTGGGGAAACTGCCACAATCTGAATTTTTCTAGTTCTAGCTGTTAAGCAAAAATAATATCCAGTGGTGAGAGTTGATTTAAAACAAGCACTCTGTATTATCAAACTCTGTGCTGTTCAGAAGATTATGCAGACAGACCACTCCTGAAACCTGGTGTTGACTCTCAGAAGCACATGTGTTATATAGCAGAGGGGTTTAAGGCCCAAAGAGAAACACTTTTAATCCCCCCCCCCAAAGCATGGAACAAAAAAGGAATACAACCAGGTGGGATGCAACTATTTTTACTACTGGTTCTGTGGGTGTGGCCAGTTGGACGAGGCCATATGACTGGGTGGGTGTGGCTTCTTTTTTTGCAGCCCCCCCCACACAGGTTTTTTTTTGGGGCCGTTTGGGAGCCCGTTTTTGCTCTCAGGATGGTTCTGCCCCCCCCCCACATGCCCATTTTTGCCTTCTGGGTAGCAGTAAGAGAGTGAGAGGGATCCTGGCACAACTAACAATCGGAACAGCTGATCATCGGGAGGAAAAAAAAAAGAAATACCAGTTCGGCCGAACCGATGTTTTTTTATTACCAGTTTGGCCGAACGGTAGCATTTTTTTTTTACTATCGATTCGATAGTAAACTGGTAGTAAACTGATAGAACTGGTGGAGGACCACCACTGAATACAACATTTCAATGCAATTTGGACATACAAAGTGCATGTTCAGTATAATGCAGCATTGTATCAGTTCCATCTTAATTTTCCCATCTCACTTAAAAAATAATGAATATATTACAAAAGAGAATAATAAACCACTCAGGTTAATTCTCCAGGAGCCAAATGTACTGACAAGTTTCCTATAGCAGCTCATGAATATGTATCAATGAAACCTAACTACTTATATAGTTATTGGTCCCAGCAGGTCTGAAAGAATCTATTACGTATATTAATATTTATTGTTACAATTTGTTTTTATTACACTGTCTCATAAAATCTATATTTTTTCTGCCAAATCAAGAGTCTCTGAAGATTATGTACATTATAATTTGGCAGAAATTATTACTGCCCATTAATCTGTACTACTGCAAAACCGGCTACAAATTGCAAATCTCTTCTTAAATAAGTCTAGCCCTATTGACCAATAGGATATTAGAAATGAATGTATATCCACAAGGACACCCATATTTCAGACGACAGCTGAAGAACTATTAAAATTGGATTTCTACCCAATTAATTAAAAAACAAAGTATTAGAAAAAAGAGTAAAATGCAAAATTTGGCACAAATATTTAAGATTCCATCATTCACCTTCTACATGTGAAAAAAAATGAGCAGAGATGCTGCCTTATATGTTCCCAAAAAAATCAATAGTTTTCCAAATTCTTCCAAATATCAACAGCAAATAGGATTTCTTTCTACATTAAGATCAAGATAGATAATATTATGTAATTATGAAGAACTATTTTATATCTATTGACATGATTTCAAGTACAGACATCTCTATACGTAAACCTGATCACAGTTATTTTATGAAAAAAAAAATCCAAGTTAACTTGCTAAGACTGAAAGGCCAAAACTAGAGTTGTAATTTGGTTATTGTCCTAACAATGGCTATTATAAACCTCCCAAACAAACATATTTTATTTCTAAGTACTCATCAATACCATATTTAGACCCTTCTCTCCCTAGCCCTGATTGTTTGACCCCACCAAAGGGACACTCCACAGAAGATATAATCCCTTCATTAACGCCAACCATGCCAACTTCCAGTTTTTCAGTGACTCTCCAGATCTGGGCTGGGTCTTGAGAATAGAAATAGCCTGCAAGTGTGAGTAAAGGAACAATAAGTACAAGTAGTCCTCAACTTACAACCACAGTTGAACTGAAAATGTATGTTGCTAAAATGAGAAATTTGTTAAGTGAGTTTTGCCCCATTTTATGATCTTTTTTTTTTTTTGGCCACATTTGTTAAGTGAATCATTGCAGTTGTAGGCCTAGTAAGACAGATGTGAATCTGACTTCCACATTGACTTTGCTTGTCAGAATGCCGCAAAAGAAGATCATGTGACCCCTGGGACTTTTTTTTTTGCCAGAAAAAAAGTTACAACCTCTGAGATGCTAATCGAAGTACGTATGAATATGCACTGTTTTTTCTATCCTACTATTTAAAAGCACATACCTGCTAAACCCACATTGGCTGAATTTGCAATGGCGAGTGCTTCTTCCTCTGTATCAAATCTGCAAAAGTGGAAATATGACATCATTGGGGTGAAAAAAATAATAATTTGTCCTAAAATTAAAGAAGCACACTGTGATATTTTTATACCCTTGCATAATAGAAACTTCCACAATTCCGTATAGGACTATTTGGAACAGTATACATTTAGATCAGGGGTGTCAAACTCAAGGCCCGGGGACTGGATCCGGCCCATGTGGTGCTTAGATCTGGCCACTCTGGAAACAGCGAAGGACCGGCCTGCAGTGCCATTGCCAGCAAAAACGGAGCTCCGTTTTTAGCTGGCAGAGGGTTGCAGGAGGCCCTCACAGCTGAAAATGGACCTTGGGAGCCACCACGCGCAACCCTGACATGAGTGATGTCGAGCTGGCCATGCCTATCCTGGCCACACCCACCCTGGTCCCCTGTGGTCAAACACAACTGGGACGCGGCCCTCAACGAAATCGAGTTTGATACCCGTGATGTAGACGAACTTATTTTGGAAAAGATCTGAAAAAATAGTGTGCCAACAAGTGACTGAAGGAATATCTATCTCAGAAACACACATACACATGCACACACAAAATGGGATAACAATAACCCAGTTTCCCTTCTAGTATGTTTTGTGGCAAAATAATATGTATAATGCTTCATTGAGTTTAGCTCCTCATAGTCTTTGAAAGTCAGGCAGAATACAAGTCTAATAATATACTATTATTCATTGAGGAAGATTCCAATAGCAATTTAATGATCTGAGATGATTACCTAGTCATCTGTTTGAAATGCTTAATGACTTACTTGATAACTGGAGCCAAAGGGCCAAAAGTCTCCTCTTGGGAACATAACATACTTGTTGACACATTGCAAAGCAGAGTTGGCTCAAAGAAATTTTTCCCAAAGCTGTGCCTTTTTCCTCCAGTAACTATGGATGCTCCTTGGGACACAGCGTCATCGATGTGACTTTCCACCTAAGAACACATCAAATGTAGGACAAACTCCTATAAGCCAAAGTAAAATGTTGCAGTAAATATTACAATATGACAGCAAACAATGAACATGACTTCGGGATGCATTTTGACTGTCATTTCTTTCATAAACAATTCTTACTTTTTCTACAGCTCTTTCATTAATTAATGGCCCTTGGGTAGTGCCTTCATCAAATCCATGGCCAATACGTAGTTCTTTCTGAATGGTTTGGGCAAACTTCTTGACAAATTCATCGTGGATCCCTTTCTGAACCAAGAAGCGGTTTGCACATACACAGGTCTGGAAGGTAAAGAAGTTTGAGTCTCTGTGAACAACAGCTGAAATATCTAGAAATTAGAATTATACCTCTCTTCCCCATTCGGCCTTAGTGCATCTGTTATATATTTGCTATCCGTTATATATTTGCAGCTGTTATATATTTGCCATCCACAATATGGAACCCATTTAATTATTATGAGTCGTAAGCCTAGGCACCTTGGGAAGGAGAAGCTCACAGATAGTAATTTATATGTTTTGATAAAGTTTCTATGTAATTCTTTCATATGCTTATTTAAAAGGTGCTACTTCAGCATATCTTTCTTATATTATAGCTATTATAAGAGTGCAGATCAGCATTTCCCAACCGGGACTCTGCCAAATATGTCAAAATTGGCAGTGCCACATATAGGTTATTGAGATCTTCTAATTTCTTAATACTCTGGGTCAATTTTTCTCCTAAAGTCAAATTCTAAGCCCTCAATAATTTTTACCCTAACAATTCTAGGCTGTAATCTCCAAAGAAGATGCAGATAATAGGAAAATTATCACAATTCCACGCAACAGAAATGTATTGTTTTTAACAAACAAAAGAAAGCAAAAGGATTTCTCAGTTTTTAAAAATTATTTCATTGATAAAATGTAGGGTGAGTTGAGCTGCACTTGGAAGCAATGAAGGAAGCATCACTGGAACAGTGATGTAACATTGACCACCCTACGGCCTTTAGGAACTTCCTGCGTTGCCACATTTTACTCTATTTGTAGCTTCCAAATACTCTTCAAGAGTATAGGTGTCTCTTCAAAAGTATAGGTGTGCCCTTAAGATCCTAGTGAATTTTTTTTTTACTCATTGCCATGAGTGATGGAATTTTCCTCAAATATAAGATGCGATCAAAACTTAACAATGTTTTATGTAGCTGCATATGCATAGGAGGAAAAATGGTTCCATAGGATTAAACAAGCTCACCTGCCCTGAATTTCTGTATTTAGATATTAAAGCTCCAGCAACTGCTTTATCTACATCAGCACTGTCAAAGACTATGAACGGAGCAAGTCCTCCGAGCTCCATGGAAACCCGCTTCACTGTGCCAGCAGCATGGCGTAGCAATATCTGTAATAGCAGACACAGAAAGCTAATTACCCTTAAGGAGAATATAAATGCAATGTTAAACTGTACAGGGAAAAAAAGACAATTTTCTTAAATACACATCCATTTAAACCTTGGATACTCCAGTATTAATTTTACTTTATATCTCATATGCTGTGCTTGTATGTATTTGAATGCCTTAACTGCACCAATCCTATTTGATTAGAAAGGCTTGATTCATTGCTCTCAAATAAAAAGACTTATCTGAAACCTTCCAGATGTGCCAAGTTTATAGCCCCCAGGATCCTAAACTACTGAAAATTCTACGTTGTGTAGTTTGAGGACTATTCAGGATGGGGAAAGTGGTCTAGATCAAAGTTTGTCAAATGGTTACATGGAGCCTTAGGGTTCTGCAAAAGCTCAGTGGGGTTCTATGAGACACCCCCCCAAAAAAAAGTTTGCTTGAGGCCAGCCAACGTTCTGTCACTAAATCTTTGCCTTTTGATCAGAGAAATCCTAGTTGTTGTTTTTAATAATTCTAAATTAAAAGTTTTTTGAAAACCTCAGCTTGTCAATCAACAGTGATTATGTTTCTTAAAGGTGGAGTTTAAAATAATGAGTTTGAATACATGGATTCTGAAAATGTTTTAAGGCAAATATTCAAAACCACAACTTAGGTGCTCCAAAGCAGGGGTCTCCAACCATGGCAATTTTAAGACTTGTGGACTTCAACTCCCAGAATTCCTCAGCCAGCTTTGCTTTTCTGGAGGTTTAAGCTTTTCTGGGAGTTGAAGTCCACAAGTCTTACAGTTGCCAAGGTTGGAGACCCCTGCTCCAAAGATTAGCAAAGGGTTAAACCAAGTCATGAATGTTCTCCATCCGCTTGTCTAGCAGTGGCTTTAGGAGGCATTTATACTTTCCTCTACTTATTTCTGCTTCCCACTCATGCTATGTCAGTGCATGCAGATACGGGCTGCAGGGGTAGGATTCAAAATTTTTAACAACCGGTTCTGTGGGCATGGCTTAGTTGGTGGGCGTGGCTTGGTGGTCATGTGACTGGGTGGGCATGGCTTGGTGTTCATGTTACTGGCTGGGTGTAGCCAACTCAATATCACTCGCATCGAGGCACACATCTCCTCTCCTGGCTTCTCATGACTGTGGGGATGCTGCAACAGTCGTAAGTGTGAAAAAGGGTCATAAGTCACTTTTTTCAGTGCCATTTGTAACTTTGAATGGTCACTCCACACAAGCAAAGTACCAGCAAAGGAGGGGAAAAAAACTCCAGAGAAGTTCCTGAGACAGGAAGTCTAGTCCTGCCAAGAATGTAATAAGGGTTAACAGAGATGCAGTTTCTGTAAGCAACACCAGAATGTTTCCTTCCTGCTTTCCTTACAGGATTAGGCCAGTAATTTCTTCTAACAACTGGTTCTCCGAACGGCTTAGAATGTTAACAACCGGTTCTAGCGAATAGGTGCGAACTAGTAGAATCCCACCCCTAGTGGGCTGGGAAACAAAGGGCAGGGGGCATGTGCTATACACACGCACATGGATTATACACAATCCAGTGTTTCTCAACCTCAGCAACTTTTAAGCTATGTAAACTTCAACTTAGAAGACTTATTAACATCCCTGAATTTAAAATTATTCCCTTAACACTTTTCCTCCCAAATAGGTAATTTTTTTTCATGTGAAAAAAGCTGGATGGCCTAGAGCAGATTTCAATGACTTGATGTTTCTCGTATCTGTGGAAACTCCAAGTCTCTAGGCAGCAATACCCATGGCTTTGAAGTCTGCAAGAGGGGGCAGGTAAAGGAAATGGGCATTGTGGGTTTGCTATAAAATATCCACTTTCTATATTCTCTTGAGCAGACTTGAGACTCAGCTATGAATAGTAGATGCTCTGATGTGACAGTGTATGCTTTGTGATTTGGACATCATCATGACTACCTGTGAATATCTATGGTGCCCTAGTCAAGGATGCTGCAAAGGTTCAATGCATCTGGAGAACAGCAAGCTAAGGACAACAGGTAGGCCAGGGACATGTAGAAAGGATGGCCATCCTTGAAGAATGAACAGATTCTACAAACTTTCCCAAGACAGCTAAATTATGGAAATTGTTAAAATTTATTTAAACAAATATCAGCATTATAAAAAAATGCTTTAGTCACAACTTTGTGAAGATTTAAAAAAACCTAGTGTATAAAAGTTTAAATGCATGAATATGCATACCTTTCCTGTAGCTGTTGAGCCAGTAAATGAGATTTTAGCTACCAAGGAATGAGTACAGAGCACCTCACCAACTGCTGCTGCCTGCCGTCTAGAACATGGAACAACATTGTATACCCCCGCAGGGATTCCAGCCTGATTTGCAAGCTGCGGTGAGAAATAATTGGTGAGAAGAGTCATATATTTGGATACTTGCATAAAATAATGTATCCTGTATTAAAATATTATCACAGCTGCAGCCAACAATTCATATTCAAGAATTTTATGCTAAAAATATCTCCGACATATCATAGTATTGCTTTTTTATTGAATCTGTATTGAGTTTTTATCCTAATAAGCAGCCTAGACTCTAGTCACTGAAGCAAGTTGGACAGTCATATAAATTTTCATTCATTCATTCATTCATTCATTCATTCCATTCCATTCCATTCATTCATAAACAAACAAACAAACATCAATACAAAAATTTTACCTCGGCAAGTGCTAAGGCAGATAAAGGTGTATCTTCAGCTGGCTTCACTACTACTGTACAACCAGCTGCCAAAGCAGCACCTACTTTTCGGGTAATCATAGCACTTGGAAAATTCCACTGTAGTAAAAAGATACACACAAGTTTAATATCGACAGAATTGGGGGCACACTAAAATAACTGGCAAGTCCTGAAATTTTTAGCCAAAAATAATATCCAGAGCAAGATAATAAATGTATTCCTCCTCCTATTGGAAGTAATAATATTCTTGAGATCATTGGCTATTTTGTCCTGCATAGTAGCTCCCACTTTTCACTCTTATTAATGACACGTGAAAGCAGATTTCAAAATATCTCCAAATGGACCTGTTTGAAAAAGTGAAAGATTTCTGGGTGTGGCATGTTTATGTACGTTTAAAGGAAGTCAAACAGAATCTGATTCTAAACTCTCTTTAAGTATACAAGTAGTCCTTGACTTACGACCATAACTGAGCTGAACATTTCTGTTGTTAAGCAAGGCAGTTAAGTGAGTTTTGCCGCATTTTACTCTTTTTTTGTCCCAGTCGCTAAGTGAATCATGACAGTTGTTAAATGAATCGTGTGGTCATTAAGTGACTTTGATTCCCCCCATAGATTTTGTTTGTCAGAAGCTGGCTAGGATAAGTTACAATCACGTGTCCCTGGGACAATGCAAGCACCATAAATACATGCCAGTTGCCTAGCGGCCAAATTTTGATCACGTGAGCATGGAATGCTGCAAAGTACTTCCAGTGCTGTTGCAACATTAAACATTCACTAAAGGAATGTTTTTTAAAGTCAAGGACTACTTACAATTACATTCATGTGGGAAGTACAAAGTTCTGAATTGAATAGAAATCAGCATAAGCTGAATCGGTCTTTATTTGAATTCACTGCTTCATATCTTCTGATTATTGCACACCCTCTAATTTAAACCCTGAACAGCTGGAATGAGATCATCTGAGAGCTGCCAGAGATTCTAAGTTTTAAGGGTTAGTCTTCATTCTCTCTGCCACTAAATATTTGTTTTTAAAGTACAAAAACTAGAGCCTTTTCTGTGAAAGCACCATGTTTCTGGAATCCCCTTCCTCTCTTTAAGGGGATCTCCAATTCGATTTCAACAAAGCAGCCAACTCACTGGTGTAATGATGGCAGCGACTCCTACAGGCTGCTTCAACACAAGGACTCTCCTGTTTTTTGCTGAAGGTGGGATAATATCACCATAAATACGCCGGGCTTCTTCAGCAAACCATTCCAAGAAAGAAGCCGAATACAAGATTTCCCCTTCTGCTTCCTTCAGTGGTTTTCCCTGTGAACAAATAAATGAACACAGTAAAACATCTCTTCTTAAAAAAATAATTATTAATACTTTTCATTCCTTTGGGCCTTCATTTAAAAATGTTTATTTTTATTGTTGTCCTCCATATGATCAATATGGCACCCCTTTTTTTCCTTCTTCTCTATATTGGAGTAGTTACTTGTCCATTATAAATAACAGGATATTGATGCAAATATCTGGACTAAGTATTCAAGCTTGTATGAAAAAACTTATTTTTTTATTTATAAATAATAGTCAATGCAAAATGGACATTCTTTTCTTTACTATTTATCTTACTAACTTGTCTAATCCTAAAAGTAATAAACAAGCACATCTGTACCCAATTTCACTTTATATAAGGAAACTTTCTCTCAAGACCTGTGATTCTATACTTTTGCCGGATTTATTATAATCTTTGCATTTAATCTTTAATTTGTAAAATATAAACAAATATAAACAAAATGCCAAGATAAATTTAAACAGTTGAACAAAACAGGCTTTAAATCTAAAATATATGAGTGAAACAAGAAAAAGAGGAGGGGAAAAAAACCCACAGGGCAAAAAATATACCTTTTGCCAAGATACACAAATCAGAAACATTGATCTTTGTACCAGGGGTTCCAAAGACAAGTTCACACATTCTGCAAGCAATAATTTGCTCAGTGAAAATCCAATCAATGAACTTCAAATGGCTGCATTGATACAATACAGTAACCTGAAAACTATGATTTGTAATTTGGAATGGACTTATACATCACACAAGGCTCAAAGCAATCAAATCACATTATAGCTACATAGCATGCAATGAAAGATTGGAGCCCATAAAGTCCTTTGCATTCTGTGAGTTTGTTGTTTTTGCTTGTAGATATTTTACTACCTGACTAGCCAGGCAATAAAGTGTCTACATGCAAACCACCAAGCTCAAGGAACACAAAGGACTCAATTGTTTAGCCTGAGATAGATAGGTTTGCAAGGAATAACTCTCTAGTAGGGAAAAGGATTAAGCAAGGCATGGCCTTTGTGTGTTGTACAAATCTGGATGATTACCAGATGGCAGCAAAATGACCACGTTTTCATCACATTTTTTAAACCAGATCTTTCATTCTGTTTCCTGGATTCTTGGATAAAATCAGCAAACTCACTTATTAAACCCACTATGTAATAAAGTTCAGTGCAGGAGGCTTTAGCATTTCACCAAGAGTACACAGATAATTTATGTCAGCTATTAGTTTGGAAACATGATATGAAGGTGACACAAAGTGATTACTGGAAGGATATATAGAAATGCATTTTCCATTCCTTTCTTGTAGTGGGAGTCACTTCTTCTTCCACAGGAAAAATCTAAGGGCTTACTTTGAAATTCTGATGGATGCATTCCAAATGGTTTCCAGTTTTGATGGTGTCATGATGTTACCACATTGGATAGTTCTGTGTGACAGATTACCCAGAAAGGCAAGTGATTATTGCTACCTGAACTTATGAAACTAAGCTTTAAACAGCCATCAATATACTTCTGGTTCAAGAAGTTTTAGCTACTTATTCCCATTTCTACTAGTCCACCCAGGAGTTTTGAATGTTTTTATCAGTTGCATTTCCTATAACATTCTTCAAGCCCTTATCCATATTCAAACTGAAATTATTTTTTAAATCTTAGTTAACCTAAAATACCTGTACAAGTGGCCCTTGTTATTTGTGGTTTCGTGTATCTGTAGTTTTGATCCTTTTGGTCTGTTCTGTTACTTTATTTGCTACTTTTTTTTTAAGGCTTAGGTCATCTGGTTGCCAATAGTTAGAGCTCTCCTTTTATCAGATTGCTGGAAAAATCACAGCTGGGAAACTCTGATTGGAGATAAAAGAGTGTGATTGTTTATACCAGGGGTGTCCAACCTTGGCAACTTTAAGCCTGGAGGACTTCAATTCCCAGAATTCCCCAGCCAGCTTTGCTTCTGGGAGTTGACGTCCTCCAGGCTTAAAGTTGCCAAGGTTGGATACCCCTGGTTTATACCTTTTCTAAGGACTGTTATTTTATCTTTTGCAAGGATCGTGCCAGGCCCCAGACCACACATTAGGAAGTGCTGACACAGAGAGCAGTTTCAGTCCTGCTAGCTCCCAACATGCCATTGTCAGTTCACTCAGCAAACCTATAAGTAACAGCTCTTTGCATCATCTCCCAATTGCCCTATTCGGGGTTCCCTGGCTGCAAGGCCCAGGAGGTTTCTTACAGATGATATTCAGGCTATGCTGCTGTTCCTATTTTCTTTTCTACTTATTCAAGCAATGTATACCGGAGGTGGTTGCTGGATTGGTGGCAGTCTCCACCTCCTCCCCTCTGCTCTCCACTCATCCATCATTTTGGTTATCATATTGATGTATTCTTGTGTTCCCTTTTCATTGTTTATGTTTTATTTTACTTCTGTTCAGTTTATACTCCTTTCATTTTCCTGTTTATAGAATAGAATTCTTTATTGGCCAAGTGTGATTGGACACACAAGGAATTTGTCTTTGGTGCATATTATCGTAAACTGCATATTATCATAAACTTATCATCAACTGTCTAGATAGGCGGCAAATACATGTCACAAATAAATATAAAAGAAATGTTAACCTGGCTCCCATACTTCTCTTGTAACATCTATTTATTTCTTAAGCCCTAGATATTGAATCACTCAGCTAACAAAGTTTTATTCAAAACCACTGTATTCATCATTAGAATTAGCTGCTTAGAAGCAATAGGGTATTCACTTTAGCACCACCTTTAATTCAATTTTGACGGCACAGAACAGTAATATGGACTGGAATCATATAAGACTAAATCAGATTCAGAGTGTTTGGCAAGTACTGCCACTCTCTTAACATGTTGTCTCAACTCAGCCATCATACTATGCTATAATGTGGTTTGTTTTGGCTTAATGTATTGTGTGAATACAGCTGCTACATTTTATGAACCAGGCTATATAATTTAGAATATAGTACAAATAGAAGCAAGGAAGGACATTCGAATTTCATCTGTTGGTTGCTTTGATCTTTTTTCTAAGCAAAACTATATTCAGCAAGCTAAGTTTCAGGCCTGCAGCCTCAGTGGAAGATTACCTTTTTCTTTATACTTACATTTTCTGCTGTAATGATCCTTGCAAGTTCATCTTTATTCTCTATCATCAAATCATACCATTTACGAAGCAAAACCGCTCTATCCTGAATAAAAAATAAAATAGTAGTATAGAAGGATCTTGGTAAAAATAAATTTGAAAGCAAAAGCTAATTTGTCTAAGTATAATTGTAATTTACAAAGAGCTTATTCAATTTCAATTATTCCAACAAATCCATCAAGTAGATCGAAGTTCAGTCTAATATTATTCTAAAACTAAAATCAGATTTTAATACATCAGCCCCACAGTCAAACATTCAGTAGCTATGTTTTATAGTATCTCAACCTGTAGTTAATTTAAACATAGGTTACTCAGTTAATGATAATTAATGACTGAATTTTCATGACTCACTGCATGAGCTAAGTTTGTATCATAAGCAATTTGTGATTAAAAAGTCATTGATTAGTTTATAGTACAGTGGAGCTACTGTACTTAGAAACACAGGCTAAGTGGGGCCTGAAAAATACAAGGGGTGGAAAGATAGTCCCTGTAAAAAAAACTAATAGACAAAATATAAACATTTAAAAAGCAGCCAGGAGAATTCCAAGATATTCAGAAGAAAATACTATGCATATCTCTGCAGAAGTACTGTAAGTCTGACTTAATTCTAAAGAATTTATTCTTGTTTTAAGCTCCAGAATGTAAAAAAAAACAAACCACCAAGCTGTCTGCAGGAAGTTCAAATCCTGAAAGGGGACATGCTATAAACTCCGACTCTTTTGTATATTGTGCGATATGAAAGGAGAGTTTGTGGAACGCTGTGGTTCAACGTTGCTGATAAAAGTCTTTGATCCTACTGTTACTTCTGGAAAGTAAGTGGCTTTTTATTTAGAAATGGGATAAAAATTGAAACTATACAAATACATGAATACATGCTTTAAAAATAAGAATTCATTAAAGCTGAAAACTCTTGTATTCTTCTAATGGGCTTCTGCAGGCTATCCTCACACTATATACATACTGGAAATATATAAATTAATACACATGGTCCTTTTATCTTTGTACAAAGTACATGTGCCAACTTAGTTAACAAGTAAGCCATGAAAGTGCCATTACAGCAATTTCGTTCACTGAATCTGCAAGGTGAATTTTAATCTACTGGTGAGTATTACATATCTGATTTTTTTAAAAATCCATAATCCAACCACAGGTCCTTATCATTTTATTTGAAGTTGTAGGTGCTCCATCACTGGAAATTTTAAAGAAGAGAATGGACATAGTTGTCTGAAATGGAATAGGGTCTCCTGCTTTGAGCAGGGGTTGGACAAGATCTCCAAGGCTTCTTCGAACTCTGTTCTGTTATTTTCTGAATACAACTAGCATAATTAAAATAAATTTTAACTCTAGATACCAGATATTATTCAGATTGACTACATGGGCATTTGCAGGGCTGATCAGGAGAAATGCAATATGACATCAGCATGCTTTCATCAGATGCTTTGACACAAAGTATAACAGCATTTGTGTACATATAAGGAGGAGCTGATGCCTGCACCGTTACTTTGGGGGAATCTGTGGTTTGTTCTAGAAGCTGCAGATAAAACACACTTATTTGAAAGCGTTGCATTTGAATCAATCTGTAAAGAGTCGTTCGGGAAGAGTAGCCAGCGCGGGGCTCATTAGAAGCAAGCGCTCTGCACATGTGTAGAAACCCAACTTTTTGAAACAATCCCCGTACCCTCCCTCCCCAATTTACTTATCGGGGCTTTTCAATCGCTGCGCTCCTCCTTGCAAATACCTCATCTCTCTCCCTCCCCCCCCTCCTCCCCGTCGGCCGCCTTCCCTTAGCTCACCTTGGCAGAAACTGCGCTCCAAGCAGCGCCGGCTTCGTAGGCGGCCTTCACGGCGGCCTCCGCTTCAGCTACGCCGCAATCCGCTACCTGGAGGAGTTCGGTGCCGGTGGCCGGGTCCCACACGGGGAAAGTGGCTGCCGTTTGGAGCCAGCGGCCTCCCACGAAGCCTCCGGAGCGGGCCAGGGAAGCGGCCCCAGTGGCGAGGCTTGGGCCGGTACTGCTCAGCCGGCTGGGGCACGGGCTCGCCATAGTCGGCCTGGCCTGTGGCAGGAGCCGAGGGCTGCGGTAGGCGCGGTGGCCCACCAGCAGCGCCCGGAAACGGGGCCACGCAATCCTCGCCGCCATCGTCCTCCCCGCCCCGCCGGGACGGAGGGTGGAGCGCGGGGCGGCCGGCCGAGCGAGCGAGCGAGCGCAAAAGGTCTCCGAGGAGCGCCGCGACCCTTTGAGCTTCTCTGCTGCTTAGCAATTGAAGACCGGAGGTTAAAACATATGAAAAACGGCTGGGAAATCTCCATAGACATATGAAGAACGGTTACAGGAACTGGGCTTGGCTAGTCTGGTGAAGAGAAGGACCAGAGGAGACATGATAGAGGTCTTCCAATATTTGAGGGGCTGCCACAGGGAGGAAGGGGTCAAGCTATTTTCTAAAGCGCCTGTAGGCCAGACAAGGAATAATGGATTTTGGACAAGGAGAGATTTAACCTAGAAATAAGGAGATTTTTTTCTGATAGTGAGAACAATCAACCAATGGAACCGCTTGCCTTCAGAAGATGTGGAAGCTCCTTCACTGGAGGCTTTCAAGAAGAGATTGGGCTGCTATTTGTCAGAAATGGTGTAGGGTCTCCTGCTGGGGTTGGGAGGTTGGACTAGAAGGCCCCTTCTAACTCTATTATTGTAGATGAACCATGAAAGCCGATGAGTGTGAGTGCAAAAGTGAATGCATGAGTGAGTGCAAAAGGATGGGACACAAATGCAAACATCTTTAAAAAGTACTTTCATGACATGCGCTTTCAGAAAATGAAGCCCACTTGATCAGGTGAATGGCTGGTGGCGTCCTAGTGGACAATCACTTAAATGTGAACCAGCAGTGTGTGTCAGCAACCAAAAAAGCCAATGCAATCCTAGGTTGCATTAACAGAAGGATCGATCATGGTATTAGTACCACTTTATAAAGCCTTAGTAAGGCCACATTTAGAAAAATGCATCCAGTTTTGGTACCATATTATTAAAAAGATGTTGAGACTCTGGAAAGAGTGCAGAAGAGCAACAATAATGATTCGGGGGCTGGAGGCTAAAACACGAACGGTTGTAGAAATTGGGTATGTCTAATCTACTGAAAAGGAGGACTAGGGATGACGTGACAGCAGTGTTCCAATATTTGTGCGGCTGCCACAAGGAAGAGGGATCAATCTATTTTTGAATATAGCTGTCTTTATGCATCAATGAGCTGAGTAGTATATGCAATGTGATGTTAAAAAATAACATTTTATTTTGCTGTTGCAGGATAGTTAAACCTCTTAATAAATTTGTACTTTGAAACCTGTTTCATTTAATTGAGAATGCCCTCTTAAATTCCAGAGATTAAGTGTCCCAGAATGTTTAAATGATTCATCGTTATAAATTGCCATTTTCTGTTACCATTGGAGAATTGAATCCAGCGTTTCCTTCTGACCACTCATTTGCCACATTGGATCATGGGGTTGGACCATGACTGCAATGAGGATGGGACTGGACTTAACTTCTCTCTGCTGAGTTCTCTCCATCTAAAAGACACTGGTGTGCAAATCCAGTTTATCATTCAGTGCATTGGGCAAAAGATGGCTTAACTTTGGGTACATTGCTATATGAATCTACAAAGAGGAGTGATGAACGTGTGAAGCAGTTGTACTTCCATTCTCCACATTAGCTTAAGTGGTCAGGGAGGAAGAAACAATATGACAGGGGTCCGTTACATCTCTTATACTCTTTAACATTTATAACAAAGCTTCTGAATGATGACATTTCAAGAATTTGGAATTATCGTACCAATCATTTGGTCTCAAGGTATTTAACACTATTTCTCTGGGTCAGCACAGACTAACCTGCAGATTCAGAAGTGGTATCTAGATTTGTAATGATCTGGATAAGGGCCAATAAACCAAAACTTCAAATGGTCTTAGTGGCATGGATAATATTAGCCACGGTTATTTTGCAACAAAAATTATCTGGCTACAATCATCCATGCTCTCATCATTGCCACAATGATGACTTAGAAATTCTGTGCAGGATGTTGAGTTGACCCTACAGTACTGTAGGGTACAATTCATTCAGACATTAAAAGAATTCCAATGAGAAGAATTGCACTGTTGCCTTATTTTGCTTTTTCACTTCGTTTAAGGTACTATTTCTTTCACTTCTAGCTCTTGGGAACAACTTTGGAACCAACTTGTCATGCTAAGCCATGATTTAAGCACTTCCAAAATGGCATTGTTTCAAACCCCTCCTATGTGGGAAGTGCTGTTTTAAAGAAAAGAACTTCACTCTGGGAGAAGCTCAGTTTGGGAACATTTTCTTCCTCAAAAGATTCAGCAAGTAATGCTTACTTTATAATCTTTTCAGCCTCCAGATAAAATTAATCTGTATCCAGGAATTTATATAACCTCACTCTGGCTTTAGCATTGCACTTATCCCTAAAAATTTAATTGCTGCTTTTAATCATGCCTACTGAATACTTCTTGTACCATTATTTGTTTTTTAAAATAAATTATTGTGCTTGTGCATTATGTTACCAATTATTCTGGTATGACATGATGAAGGTTGTAGACATATTTTAAATGGGCAGGGGCATCTGCTGATAAAAAGTATATAGTATTGTGGGTCCAAAATCCATCCCACACGTAGCAGAGAAAAGCCAAGGAGTAGGGGTAGAGGTAGGGCCGAGTGAGGGACTTCTTGACTAGGATTCCCTCCAGTATTTTCCAGACTTTTCTAGCACTTTGAAAGGATTGTTGTTTAACATGAATTACTGCATTTATTTCAAAATTTCATTAGCAGTTCTTAATTGTTATTCCTTCATAAACCCATGAATCAAGATATATGTGTGTGTGTGTGTGTGTGTGTGTGTGTGTGTATGTATGTGTATGTATATGTATGTATGTATGTGTGTGTATATATATGTGTGTGTGTGTGTATTTATAAATTTAAAACTGAAACGGCTGTGAAAGTCTGACTCACAGACGAACACAATACAGAAGCCTGATGATGGCAGATGAGATTCTGGCAAAACGTTGCTACAACTTTAAAAGCACAACTACAATGACCTGGGAAAATACCTGAACAAAGCTGAATACCATATGTGTGTGTGTGTGTGTGTGTGTATATGTTTTCTTAAGTTTTCGCGGGTACTCACATGTCTGGCATTCAGCTTTGTTCGGGTATTTTCCCACGTCATAGTAATATATATATATGTGTGTGTGTGTGTGTGTATCTTTGGTTATTCAGGTTTTCTCCCGCGTAAGATTGGAAGTATCTAGACAACATTTCAATGAGGTCTCATTCATCATCTTCAGGCTTGTGTCTTCGGCTCTGTGCTTCTCAGAGTGATGTGAGCTTGCAGCTGCTTCTTCCTTTTAACTGCTAGTGGGGGTGTGACTTGATTGGGTGAGGGCTTGGCTGTGTTCTGATTGGGTGGGGGTGTGTTCTCATTGGTTGGGGGTTTGGCTGTGTTCTGATTGGTTGGGGGGTTGGCCGTGTTCTGATTGGCTGGAGGCGTGTTCTGTTCAGGTGGGGGCTTGGTTGTGCTCAAGTTAGTCCTAGTTGCTGTAGGATTTGAGCTGGTGAGCTGTGATCCTGCTGTATGGCTTCAAGTTCGTGGTCATGCTGCATCTTCATGGTGGGGGTCAGTTCGCTTCATGTATGGCTCGGAGGGGTTTGAAGTGGGTAATGATGCAGCTGCAGTGCGGCTTCTGGTCTGTGGTCGTGTCTCATCTTCTGTGTGGGTGTGAGTCTGCTTTCTACGTGGAAGTGTGGTGGTGGCATCTTGTGTGCTCTCATAGGTGTGGGTCTGGTGTCATTCTTTTTTTTTTTTAAAACAAATTTTATTAATTTTCAAAGACAGTACAAAGACAAACAAAACATAAGAACATAAAACATCTTTTCTAAAAACTGCTTTACAAAACAAATAAAACATCTCATTTAAGTACATTACTCTTTTTCAACTTCTCACTGTTTCTTCCTTTATTTCTGTTCAATTTTATTCATTAAACTTATACTTTCATGTATTTCATATTACTATATTTCATATTATTACTATTTCATATGTTCTTATCCAACATCATTAATCCTCGATAAACAAACATAAGCAAACAAAATACATAACATAAAAACATAAAACTTCTTTTTAGAAAGCGGCTTAACCCCGGGTTATAACTTTTTATACAGACATAAATCAAATTCATGCTCATCTTATATACTATTTCATATCTTCTCTTTTCACTCTCTTAATTCTATTTTATTTATTTAATCTCAATTTAAATAATTATACTTGTATCTTTTGTCCATTCTTTTTCAATTATCTATTTATCTTTTCTCTTTATCACAAACTTTTTCCTGTAATCACTGGTTGAAGTATGACAACTTTTTATTTTCCCCCCAAATTTAACACTTAAAATAATACATAGTTTCTATTCTGATTCTGCTAAGTACATTCTACACAACATTTTAAAATATAAAACACAATGATCTTATAATATATTAAAAATAATGTTCCATAACAAATTAATTAATAAACTCTATTAATTAAATCTTAGGCATTTTACACATTCCCTACAATATTCTAACACATATTTCAAATACAAATACTACAATACAATCTTATGTACTTTTGCAGAATCTCTTTTTAAATTATGTTTTACCCTTTATCTCTGAAAAAAACCTGTTTATTATCCCTTCACTTATTCCCTTCCTTCCTAGTCAAATCTAGTCTTTTTACCCCCGCCCCCCCTCTCAATCTCCAGCCTTTTAGTCTCCCCTCTCTGTTGTATTCCTCTCTTCTGTTGCTTTCTGACATTATATCGATTTTTCACCTTATTTTTCCCTTTCTTGGTTGTATTTTTAGAACTTAAATTCTTCATTTTCTTTTCCTTTTTACCCTTTTCTTTCTCATTTAAAATCATATGTCCATTAAAGATGGCTTCTTCTTCATCATCCCAGCTTTTTTCTTGTTGCATTTCCTGATAAGTAGAAATCGCCATTTCTAAGAAGCGAAGGATAGATCCAAAGGAGCTCTTGCCTTCTTCTTCTTCTCTTAATTTTTCAAATTGCATTTTCAATTCTTCAACAGATACCATTGTAAAAAAAATTTTAAACAGTCCAAATGTTTTCTTAGTCTTTCAAATGATAGTTCACAAAAGTCCCAAAGTCATCAAGCAATCAAAGTCAGCACAATCAGCACAGTCTGTTTCATTTAGCACTTTCTTCTACTTTCTCTTCCTGGGGTAGCATTCAATTACACAATTCCAAGGTATTTTTTGGAAGTTTTATTGCAATTTAATCTCTGATCTTATAAAACTCCAAGCAATCTCCTTCAACAAACGTTAATATAAATCATTTGCCTCTCTTCCTTCCCACTTAAAGCAAAAATATTTTAATTTTTAAATGTCAGTGTTTAGAAATCTAATGTCCCCTTGGCTTTAATTTTCAAAGTTAGTACCTTCTGCTGCCAAAGCGGGTATTTCTGATTTCCATCTGCTGTCTCCGTGGGGAAGTGAGGAGAAAAAAAAACAAAAAACCTTTCCCTTACTTTCCACCACAGTGTAACGATCTTCTGGGAAACAATATATCATTTAAAAAGCCAAGTTCCGGGGTATTCAGATGTTAATTGTCATCCCGGTTCAGCCAAAAGCCTTCTCTTTCTTCACTTCCTCCTGCACAAAACTTGGCCGGCTGAGAGGTTCTTTGTGATGGCCATTGCTGACCGCCGCTCCACCACCTTTGGAAAAGGGAGTTAAGCCGGCTAGGGAAGGGGGGTGTGATATCCCCCGACCCCTGCCCGGATCTCCCCTCTCTTCAGTTATCCCTACAGGATAACTATAGCCTCCCAATCCAATTGGATCGAAGGCACTCCAGCAGCGAGCGCAGCAGGGATCACGCACAAACGCGGATTCCTGCTGCCTCCGAAGCCTGACAAACCGGAACTGTCGGTCTGGTGTCATTCTTTATGTTACGTACTCGTCTGTTCATGAGGGCGGGTTTCCAAATGTCTGGTAGGTGGGAGGTATCATCTCGTTTATTCATGCTGTGTGGGTGTTTTTCTATCTCTGTGGCTTCTCTGATTATTCTGCTGCTGAAGCCATTTGGAAACCCACCCTCATGAACAGACGAGTACCTAACATGAAGAATGACACCAGACCCACACCCATGAGAGCCACACAAGATGCCACCACCACACTTCCACGTAGAAAGCAGACTCACACCCACACAGAAGATGAGACACGACCACGGACCAGAAGCCGCACTGTAGCTGCATCACTACCCACTTCAAATCCCTCCGAGCCATACATGAAGCGAACTGACCCCCACCATGAAGATGCAGCATGACCACAAACTCGAAGCCAAACAGCAGGATTGAGCTCACCAGCTCAAATCCCCCAGCAACTAAGACTAACCTGAGCACAACCAAGCCCCCACCTGAACAGAACACGCCTCCAGCCAATCAGAACACGGCCAACTCCCCACCCAATCAGAACACAGTCAAACTCCCAACCAATGAGAACACACCCCCACCCAATCAGAACACAGCCAAGCCCCCACCCAATCAAGTCACACCCCCACTAGCAGTTAAAAGGAAGAAGCAGCTGCAAGCTCACATCACTCTGAGAAGCACAGAGTGAAGACACAAGCCTGAAGATGATGAATGAGACTTCATCGAAATGTTGCCTAGATACTTCCAATCTTACGCGGGAGAAAACCCGAATAACCAAAGATCCACATACAAATACCCACGAGAACCTCAGAAAACAAATATATATATTATATATATATATATATATATATATATATATATATATATATATATATATATATATAATATATATATTTGTTTTTTTCAAAATGATAGATATTGTTTGGTGATATTTTTTTGGGGGGGGGTGTGCAGCTACCATATTTGGCAAGGGAGGCTTCCAGATGAACATTTTATCATGTAAACACAGAACTCCTAATTTTAAGGTAGATAAGATCTTGTATTTGTAAATTGTTATATTTTTCTCTGGCTTCTTTATTTTATATGACGGAAACTCCATTAAGCAATGACTTTTAGTTGAAGCACAGGAACTATCCATTTAAAGATAACTCTTGATTGGCTATATAATCAACAATTAGAAGAGGGATTTTTCTAAGTGCTCACTTTAACAACATTCACCTTTTCAATTTTAGGCATGATTTGACATACCAATGAGTAAAGGATTTTAGGTTTCTTTTGGTCTAATTCTTGTCTTTAAAATAAAATAATCTATTAGCTAGTTGATAGAAATATGGAATTGAATTTCAAGCCTGGGGCCTTTGCATCATTATCCTATTTGATTCAGAAACATACTCTGCTTTCATATTTCAAAGGTTGCAGTCCTACTGAACCCATCTTCAAAATTGTGCATATACAACGTTATCAGTGGCATGGAAACTTTCAGGATTTGGCTGATGCTGACTGTACTTTGCAATTTTTGTGAAATAATTATGCCATGTGGTCTGTCAACACATATTGAAATAGGTAAGCTGTTGGCAAAAGTAGATAAGTAGTAGCGGTAATAATAGTAAAACAGAAGACAAGAATTGGAGAAAATCACATCGTATCGAGATCTGAAAATCAAACCATGTGCCATACGTAGTCTGTAGTTCAGTGGTTTGTTCTGACTACATATTTAAAAAGCATTCAAAAAGCAAAAGCATTTCTGCTTTTTTGGGTTGCTATAATGATCAATTGCCTTGTTGGCTATTTTTGACATCATTCTTTGGATATCCATCGTCAAAACAAGGCCATTGGTCAGCTAATATGTTTGTGAGTGATGGGGTTTTTCCTTACCCAGATATTTTGATGAGATGCTGGGAAGTGTTATTTGGAGACCTAAGTTTAGAATTAAACTCGCTGTCAAAACAGGCCCGCTTGAAAGCAGTTAATCCATGAATTGAGAGGGGCCTGTTTAGTCTTAGCCTAAACATAGCATCAAAACAGGCCTGTCCAGTGGATGATCATCTGGGTTTCCTAGTTAAACAGGAGAGCCTTTCCTATTTTTAGAGACCATTGCCTTGGATTATCTACCTCAAGAGTTTTTGACAGCTGATTGTATTCATGATTGGCAGAGAGAATCCTGCTGGTTGATGTAATTCAGGAAAAAGCAGCAAAATCAGAGAAAATAGTAAATGTTGTCATTAACCTGACTTGCACACATGAAATCAAGATACAACCATTTGGCAGTAAGCCAGAACAGAGGACCAAGAAGCCAGTTAGAGATCTGTAATGACAGAACATTTATGCTGGTATATTTTTTGTTGGCTGAGGGTGGTGTGGTGGCCTAGATTGTCTCGCTTGACAATCAGGAAGCTGTGAGTTCAATCCTAGATGCAGGCAGATATTTCTCTCCGGGCGCAATGAGTAATTTTCTGCTGTGAGCTCTGCACAGGTGTCAGGAAGGGCATCCAGCCAGTAAACACTTGTGCTCCATTCAATCATCCCAACTCCACCCTGATGTAAGAGATTACAGGGTCCTTAAAAGAAAAACATAATGTGTATTGGCTGAAGGATAGAGAGATAGCTGAACTCTGGGGAAAGGCACAGCATTTTGGAAAGCATGTGTGAGTACCCAGAGGTGGTATTCAGCAGGTTCTGACCAGTTCTGGAGAACTGGTCGCGGAAATTTTGAGTAGTTCGGAGAACTGGCAAATGCCACCTCTGACTGGCCCCGCCCCCATCTATTTTCTGCCTCCTGAGTCCCAGCTGATTGGCTGGGTCTTCTTTTGTTGCCCTGCACAGGAGAACGGAGCTGGAAAACAGGTTAGTGGGATGGGGAGGGAATGGGATTTTGCAGTAAACTTCCCCCAGGAGTGGGGAGGGAATGGAGATTTTACAGTATCCTTCCTCTGCCATGCCCACCAAGCCATGCCCACAGAGCCAGTAATAAAAATGTTTGAATCCCACTGCTCTGAGTACCTATATAAAATGTGGATATTTAGTGGCTGAAAAGCTATGCCTGATTCTCGATACTATTACAAATGCACATTACTAAATGTATTGTGATCTTATTGTTTTCCAGCTCATAGAGGGATGGAATTTTTCAGCCAGCAAGTTGGACAAGTTGACTATCGTAAGGTAGGGGGTTTATTATTGTGACATGTATCAGTACTGTAATGCCCAGCCTATAGATAGGGCTACAGAATTAAATTAAATTTCTGCTCAACTTCAAACGACTACTGGTGGTGCACAATACAGGTAGTCCTTGAGTTATGGCCAACAATTGAGCTCAACATTTCTGTTGCTAAGTGAGAGTTGTTAAGTGCATTTTGCCTCATCTTACTTGCCATAGTTATTAAGTAGTGGTTAAGGTGGTAATAAAAGTTGTTAAGTGAATCTGGCTTCCCCATTGACTGTGCTTGTCTGAAGGTGATCCCATGACCCCAGACCACTGCAACCATCACAAATGTGAATCTGTTGCCAAGTGTATGAATTTTCATCACATGACCACAGGGGATGCCAAAACAGTCATAAGTGTGAAAAATGGTCATAACTCTTTTTTTTCAGTGCTGTTGTAACTTGGAATGGTCACTAAATGAATGGTTGTAAATCGAGGACTACCTGTATAACAAAGAAAATAGAATACAATTTAAAAAAAAACAACTAGGAAAAACCAGTAAGAAAAGCAGATGAAGAACAAGATACTGAAAGTAGCCAAGATGGAATTCAAAAGAGATTCTAGCCACCCTAATCCAAGACCTGGAAGAAGAACCAGGTTTTCAAGCCAGTCTAGACTCTAGAGAATGTTATCAGAGTTAGAGCCACTCAGATTTCAGGGTGAACCTTGGGTCCCAAAGGTTGATACTATTCAATTGAAAGAACTGAAGCAGGCCAACCCTGTTGGCTTGTATCAGCCAGGAAAACACTACATACATAAATATAGGATAGATTTTAATTGTGTTTTTAACAGTAGTCGCTTTGTTGGGTGTGAGCAGAGGTGGTATTCAACAGGTTATGACCAGTTCTAGAGAGCCGGTAGCGGAAATTTTGAGTAGTTTGGAATATCACCTCTGACTGGCCCCGCCCCCATATATTCTCTGCCTTCTGAGTCCCAGCTGATTGGCTGGGTCTTCTTTTGTTGCCCTGCACAGAAGAACGGAGCTGGAAAGCAGGTTAGTGGGGTTGGAATGGAGATTTTGCAGTATCCTTCCTCTGATACACCCACCAAGCCACACCCACCAAGTCACACCACGCCCACCAAACCACGGCCACAGAACCGGTAGTAAAATTTTTTGAATCCCACCACGGGATGGGAAGAAAAATAAATAATAATTTAAATACTAATGTGTACAATGTTTTACTTTTTCAGCTACTTAGCTGCATATGTAGGCTAGTAAGATATGTAGGAAGCTCTTTCACTGACCAGCATAATAGTTTCCTAAAAGTTGATAGATTCCAATAAGCTTCTGACTTCATGCTTGGAAATGTAGGACAAATATCTGCAGAGTATATTGTTGTTGAATAATATGAGGAGGGATAGTTAGGGAACAGACTTCCCAATCTGGGTGGTATTTTGAGGACAGCTCTCAGAATTTTCTGTAACATGTTGAAGGGCATCATACTGAAAAAGGTGCACATTTGGATTTAAATTGAATAAGTTACCTTATTGCAGAAACTACTGTTAATGTGTATTAGCCAAGGCAGATCCCTAATTAGAACAACTTTTTAATAACTTAATACTAAAGACAAATCATGTGGAGTGACTTATTTCTCTTGCTTTCTCTAATCTTTCAGCGGAATGATTTTGATTTGGTTAAATAAACATTAAAAATTTAAGCATTAGAATAATATCATTTGAATGTTTATATATTTGTTTCTTTGTGCAGTTAATACTAGCTCACCAAGATGCGTTTCAAGCAGGAAGTCTATATCCCGATGCTTTTTATTCTGGCATCTGCCAAAACGGTAGGACATCCTAGGTCAAATGTTATTTTTTTTAATACGATCACATTATTGCAAAAATAGGCCAGTCCATTTATTAATGAAGTTGTCTGGAATACATCAATAGGTGTGAATTAAGTTCTTGATGCATTACAATCATGTAGGAGAATGTCTCTTCTTTAGATCCTAATGAGGCATTTCTCTTCTTGACTAACTGTGGTTTAACTTTATGATTTTGGCTTAGAGTATATGGGTGTTTTTGTTGCAAAGTCATGTCCGACCCATTGCGACCTCATGGACAACATTTCTCCAGGCCTTCCTGTTTTCTACCATCTTCTGGAGTCCATTTAAGCTCATACCTACTGCATCAGTGACTCCATCTGGCCATCTCATTCTCTGTTGTCCTTTCTTCTATTGCCCTCAATCGTTCCTGTCATTAGTCTCTTCTCCAGTGAGTCCTTCCTTCTCATTAGGTGGCCAAAGTATTTGAGTTTCATCTTCAGGATCTGGCCTTCTAAAGAGCAGTCAGGGTTGATCTCCTCTAGGACTATCTAGCCCATCTTCAGATCTAACAATAAGCTGCAGTTATTTGAAACTTTTATTAGTGTGTACTGTATTAAAATCAGGGGACACAAAGTGAACAGATAAAGTAAAGTCTATTTTAAATCAAAGCTGACTTCTGGTGATTTCGAGGATATAACAACACAATGCATAACTTGCTTCTCACTGCATTCTTCTGGGAATGTTTTTGATCTTGGCATGGGATCTTGGACGTTTTTATTATTCACATTATTGGGATTTTATTAAATGTTTTACTGTATACATTAAAATATTTTCATGTAGTACTTTACCATTAAAATGTTACTGAATGTTACATTTTGTATGAATAAAATGCAAGATGTAGAATAAATATGAGAGGTTGTTTTTTTAATAAGCCTTGTCCTCTGAATTGTCAGGGATGTACCATTATGTTTCTGAAGACACTCACTGGTCACCTTTTCTCAACACAAGTATCCATTACATCAGAAAGAATTATCCTCAGCCATGGGAAGAGGTAATAATGGTTTCCATCTGTTGTTTCCTGTGAAGCCCTGAATACTTTTTTCAAAAACTGTACATTTCTCTCTCATCTTTACACCTAAAAATAGAAGGTAAGAAAAATTTTTGACAATTATTTTGATGATCAATTAGGCAGCTGTTTTAATTAGCTAAAAACAGAGCTTTAGGTTCTGTTCTCATTCCATCTGACTTGTGGTGGAAATACTATAAAAATATATATAATTGAAAATGTAGCAGTCAATAATAGCTACCCAAGGATCATTCAAGTAAGGTAAACAAATAGTCTTTTGGAATTATCCTTTATTCTGCTGATTCTCAACTAGTAAGATTTGCTTTAATTACAGTGCTCATATGTTTCTGGAAAAAATAAAAGACAAACCTGAAAAGGGGAGAAATCTAAAAGAGGTCCATAAGGATAAAATATTGTTTATGCAGTATTTAGAACTTTTTACAAATGCAAATTCAAGAGCAAAAACTAAAAATAAAAGCTTTACAAAAATATCTAGATAATAAAAAAATGTCTGAAATCAAACAACATGTGTAAATTTATTTTAAAAAGACAGTTCCATTTCCATATTTTTCACAATGGGGAAGGCGCTAAGCGTGCACTAACTGGTAGCATTTGTACAGTAAAAATTAAAAGGATGAAATAAAGGATAAAAGTGGGTTTTTGAAAAATAGGTCTAAGGGACAGCTTTTTGAAATAAAGGACTATATATAAGAAAGGGCATATGATTACTGTTAGTGTATTTCCACAGTGGTCTATTCATTTCTAATTTGGTGGTAGAAGAAACCTTCTAAATCAAATAGGTCTATAGACTCGTGTTTGCAACCTTTTCCCATCTTATTCATGTTTGCTTTTAGAGCCTATCTTTTATATGAAGCCTGACCATTTCAACTAAATAGTTGAATATTAGTTAAATACTAAATAGAGGACTAATAGACTGAGAAACAGTTTCTTTTCCAAGGCAATAATTGTCTTGAATCAAACAATGCATATGTGATTTAGCCCTATGTATGTAGTGGCATTTTTAAACTATCTAACTATATGTTTTAGATAGGTTTTAGACTAGGTTTTTAATTATTATTTTAATTATTTTAATTTTTAAATATTCTGTAGTGTGATTGTGATGTGGTGTTTGGGACACTGTGCTGGAACAGCTTTCAAATTTCATTGTATTTGTAGAATGCAATGACAATAAAGGTATTCTATTCTATTCTATTCTATTCTATTCTATTCTATTCTATTCTATTCTATTCTATTCTATTCTACTCTACTCTATTGTAAAACTAAAGTTACCTAATTCATATTTATATTTGTGAAATTGCAATCAATTTTCATCACCAAATAGATTGGCTCACAGTTGTCATGTTGTCTGTCTTTTGTCCACTTGGTTTTAATGATGTTACTATGGAGCTTTTTTAAAAAAAAATAATGATACATAGGCTACAGAGAAGCTGGTGGCTTTTCTCTTTGGGATTGCCTCACACATGGTGGCAGATGTAAGCTGGCACAGCTTGGGGATTGAACAAGGATTTCTACGGGCCATGGCAGCTGTAAGTAGTGTTCAGTTTCTAGGCATAGGGTTTTTCCACGTGCTTATTTTACAACTGTGTTTGTTATTTTGCTTCATTCAAGCAAATGCCAGTAGAATATTAAAAAATAAACCAGATGAAGGCAGTCTGCAATGCTTTAATAAACCATAATAAAAAAACTATATATATTTTTAATGACTAATGTTTCAACCACATCTTTGAATTTCCATATGTTGCTATTTTAAAGCATTTATATAGCTTATAGCAAAAATATTTGCCTATTGGGTTTCTATTTTATCTTTTTATGGACAAAAGCCGCTAACTGCAAAGCTGTTTATATGTTGGGGCTGAATTAAAGCACTAGAATAGTTCTGAAAATACTAGGTAGAAGAGAGACAAGAAAAAGAAGGGATTTTTACAATCAATTGACAACAAACAAGTATTGGTGAGGAATTCCTATATACACAGGCAGGGAAAAAGCCACAAAGGACTCTTATCTCTACAAAGTGAATTGGTTTTAAAAAAGAAGAATTTTTAAAAAAGCACTTAACATATCGTTAAAAAGAAAGTGAATTATAAATAATATTGTTCCTTTTTTATTTAGATTGATTTTCATGGCTCATATTCACAAGCTCATTCTACTGGTGATTTTGGTAATTTATGTACTTATAAATCCTAGAAAACTCTCCCCAAATTTCCTTTGAATGTCTCAAGGTTATTAGACTCTGGAGATGGCATTTTATAATTTTGTTTGAAAAGTTTATGTGTATGTGAGGGTTATTATGATACACATATACCATAGACGCTCTCCATTTTGGTTTCCCCTGTCCCTAGAACAATTTGATATTCCATATATATCAGCTGCTGTTTTCCATTTCTGATATATTTCCATTAGATATAGTTTAATGGAGCTATAAATTATAGATTCCACTTTGCATTAAGATGGAACTTTACATTATTCACAGGTCTGTATCAGTGGTGGGATTCAATTTGTTTTACTGCTGGTTCTGTGGGTATGGTTTGGTGGGTGTGGCAGGGAACTGTAAAATCTCCAGTCAAAGGTGGTATTTGCCGATTCTCTGAACTGCTCCAAGTTTTTGCTACCGGTTCTCCAGAACTGCTGAGTCAGAACCTGCTGAGAACACCTCTGGTCTGTATATAACCAGTGTGATTTTCTAAAATTGTAGATTTCCATGATGTATCACAAGGTTTTCTGAAATTTGAGTTTCATAAGCCATTTGATCCTTGTTGCACAAGGGCTGACATTTCAAAGACTATCACTGGCATTCCAATTCCTTTGATACTGTCCAGTGGTGGGATTCAAATTTTTTATTACCAGTTCTGTGGGCGTGGCTTGATTGGTATGGCAGGGGAAGGCTACTGTAAAATCTCCAGTCAGAGGTGGTATTTGCCGATTCTCCAAACTCAAAATTTCCACTACCGGTTCTCCAGAACTGGTCAGAACCTGCTGAATACCACCTCTGATACTGTCCCATTATGGCTATAAAATATGTGTTGCTATCTATAAGGGAGAGAAAACCCCCCAACCCACATAGAAGAACTGCCAATCTTATACGAAAAACCCATGTGACTTAGCCAATATTACTGCAATGCTCACAATATGCCATACCTATTTGAGCTCTATTCAGACATGAATGGTTTTCCTGTTAAAATTGTGTAAGGTTAAATCATATGATATAAGGGATTATATTCATAAAGTTTCAAGTCAAAGATACATCTTTTGTTATAGTTTAATAAATCAATGACATACATTCCTTTCATTCTAATTTTAGGGGGAGATGTGTTAAGCCAATATGAACTTGATTTTGATTATTTGAAAGCAAGCTGGTAAGAGCCCACAAATGTGCCTGTTGGTGTTTGATGCATAGAGACATACATGCACTCGTATAGTGTTGTAAATTGCAGAGGGAGAATGAGAGAGAAACAGTTGCTGAAGTCTGTTATTTTTTTCTTCTCAGCTAGTCAGGTGCCCAAGAACCATTGTAAATTAGAGTCTAATGTTGTATTGGATTAAGGAGATCAAAGGTAACTTGTTCAATGTAGTAGAGGATAGCCTACAGCCTTACATAATGCTAAATGCATCATATTAGCATCTAGTATTCATGGTTCACTTAATACAACCCTCATTTCTGGTAATGGTATCCATACCTTGATTACATTCTGCTCTGATTACTTTAATGCACTTTATCTAGGGTTACCTTTATACAGATGCAATTGGTACAAATTATGGCAACTAGGTTATTAACCACTGTCAGGTTCACAGAACATATAAAATCTATATTTCTGAGAAATCTTACACTATTTGCCAATTGCTTATTTCAATTCAGTTTTACTTTTATTAATCTTTGAAGCTGTAATCACAGGTTGTTGAATGTTTCTATTTTTAAAAAAATGGAGAGCAGGGGAAGAATTTGGACAGTCTAAGATTATACCAACTATATTTACACCCAAGAAAATAAAGCCAATAAATTGGGCATTGTGATGTGCAGTTTAAGTTTTTTGTTCACTGTAACTCTAAATATTGTATTATAGAGCAGAGTATTGTCTATATTAATTCTTTTTCATCTATATTTGTTTGTTAGATTTCTATTCAGCCTTTCCTCCAGGACTTTAAATTCCTAATCCTGGAGAATTAAATCAAAAATTTAACTTAAGATTCTTGGAATACAAAACCTGGGCACTACAGTATAGCTAAGCTGCATCATGCTATCAGTTACATATTGCTGATGTATTGTTTGATTGGTATTCGATTTCTATAATATTTCCAATACTTATCTGGATAATTTATTATGTCAGTGCATCTTGTTGGCTTCAATCAAAATTCTGATATTAATACTTTTAGGTATGTACCTGTTAAAGATTTACTGTCAATCTATGAGGATTATTATGGAAAGGAAGTGATAACCGAAAACACTATTGTTGACTGCGCATATTTGCAACTACTTGAACTGTAAGTCAGAGTAAAAGTTGAACATGTTTTAAAACAAATGAGGAGAGTTTGTTAATTAGTGAAGGGTTGTCAAGCAAAGGTTGAAGAAACGCTGGTATATGGTGAAAGTTGGATAAGATTAGGTGTAAAAAAGGGAAGTCTTATTGAGGGGATATTTTTATATTTAGGGAGCAGGTCTCCAATAAGGTAGATGGACTAGTACGATGATAAATAGTTGGTAATTTTATCTGATAAAATACATCTAAGAGCTTAAATAAGGTTATAAAGGATGTATGGGAGTGTTAAATTTTAATAATCACAATTGGGACTGGAATTTTGGTTGCTAACTATGTGGTCATTAAGGATGTCATCCCATGACCAGACTCTGTTTTATAACCATTTTTACTACAATTGTTAAGTGAATCAAGCAGTTATTAAATCAATCAGGCAATCAGTCAAATCCAACATTTCTCCATTGCCTTTGCTTGTTGGAAGCTAGATGGTTGCAAATCACAATCATATGAGCTAGTTGGCAAGCACCCAAATTGTGATCATGTGACCATGAGAGCGAACCAACAGTCATAACTTTGAGGACTGTTCAGCGTCATTATATTTTCATTAAATGAATGGGTCATAAGTTGGGGATTACTGGTAGTGAAATAAAATATATACATATAAAGTGGCTAGAAGCAGAAGAGAAATATCTTTCCTAGTGAAGTATATATTTCAATAGGCACGTCAACTCTAATCTTTTCATCTTATAGTTTGATTATTTGTTTCATTTCAAGAACATACATTATCTTAGGATAATGGCTATTGTATCTTTTCATTATTTCTTTCCTGGGCTATTTATTAAGGTATTTTATTGCTTTTATTGTTTCAATATTTTTGCTGGTTATTCTTTAAAATAATGTCATAACCAGACAACTGTGATTATTGAGTGGACTCAAAAGCAAACAATATACATATATATTGTATGTGATAGCCACCTTACAGTATATTTATTTAAAGTTGCCAGCTATATTGATCCTGTTAAATAGGGCAGATTGCGTTCATATAAATACCTTCATTCATTTTAAGAAAAGTTCACAGTGTAACTTTGAAATCAATATCAAGATGATGAAGAAGTATTTCAACATTTTCTAGGTCTGTTGCTGATCATTGCTTTCATAGTAAACATTTATAATGCACTAGCTTCAATAAACTACAATTAATGTGTACTATGTTTTTTCAGTGTATAGATAATAACACTAAATTGTGGCTAATCAGAACGAAGGAAGGAAAAGAGGGAGAAGAAAGGGGGCAGGAAAAATAAGAGAATGAAACTTGTACTTTATCTCATAATGACCTGTACTTCATTTGGAACATTTTAATTGGAATTGGCTCATTATGTTCCTAATAAAAAATGTTCGTAGCCGTCATTTAAATGATACATGAATTTTATGAGTTTCAAAATATCTACTGTGTCTTTTTGGCACTGTTAAAGGCAATATACAAAATTTGGTCTTCAAGAAGCATTTTTTTTTCTTCATTGAAAAGTTCAATAATGATAGTAAATTATAAATACTTGCTTCCATAGCTATGCTGAGATCATCGCTGCTGACAAAGTAAGTATATTTTTCTAAAAAAAGAAATTTGTTGGGATTGAATGTTGAAATAGCCAACTTGCTAATTAAATTGCATCTTATTCTTCACAGCTTTACCCCATATATGCCAATAAGTCCCCATTTTTATTGGACAAGTTCTATGACTATTTTGTTGGTGGAGTGGATGATATGGCATTCGCATCAAATAACATTTTTCAGTTAACCAGTTGGATATTAAATTATGGGACTAGGTGAGGTATTTGTTAATAATTCCAGATGATTGTTCCTGTTTTTTTCTACATGGAAAAGTGCATTTTTCCTCAAAATCTTGATTCAACAATTGTGATTCAAAATGTGGACAGTATGGAATGTATATTTCATTGCTGCTTGTTAGAATTTATCTTTAATTTTAACTTGTAGAGTATTACTAATATGCTAAAAATACTTCACTTTCCCTTGCTTTACAGATCTGGGAAGGTTATAAATGCATGGTTTGGTTATAAAATTACTTCGTCATCGCTTGTTGTAACCAAATGGTCTCTAAATGAAGCAGTCACTAAATGAGGTCTATGTAGGGGGAGTTGTGAGCATGCTAAAAGTTGAAACATATTAAATACAATTAATCTATTAATGTTTTTTCAGTGGCTGCTTTATTCCCAAGAATCCTTTGTTTATTCGGTGTGAAGGTGAACAGAAAAACTTTCCGATGTAAGTATATTAATTAGCCTAATGTAAGTAGTGGCCTGAATTACTTCCAAGATTTATATTATTCTTTAATATGGGAAATAATGTAGTTTTTTCATGGTTTCATTTCAAATTATTGTGTTTATTTTTCTATCTTTAAACAAGATGTATTAAAGGCATCTTATAAGTGCATAGCAGAAAATAGTTATTGCTGAGATATTAGTTTATTTATGCAATTTATTCACCACCTCAGTCCAAAATGGTCTCTAGGTAGCTTACAAATATTCGCTACATTAGTAGTACACAAAATGTCAGTAATATGTTAATAAAACATAATATCATTTCATTTCATTAAAATTTGTACTAAACTAATATTGATGCCAATGATTCCACAGTCAGCAATTTTGCTACAAGAGACGACAATAATATCAGCTTCAATTTCTTTTAATTTTACTAAGAAACTTTATATGGCCGCCCAATTCACTCATGATGACTCCAAGTGGTTTAAATAAAGGGCTGGTATAAACTTTATAATGAAGAACTGTCATTTTTTAAAAAACATATTAAAATATTAAAATCTCCAGTGTGAAGAACTGCAGAGACGAAAAGGGAATGAGCGTTTAAATTAAACACAAACTTGATTCAGAATTATTTAAGAGCAATCACAGTCTCAATTCAGAAAAACAGGAAAACCTTTTATTTTGTAACTAAAATATTTGATTTTTAAAAAATTCATTCATATATTTTTGCTGTCTGCAATGTGAATTTAGCCAGCCTGATACTTATCCCATTTTTAACTTCCGGTACAGAAAATTTCTACTTATTGTATCTTATTTCAATAGGTTTAAAGAATCCAGAACTCAACACCACAGGAAATTAACTTCTGAAGTGGCCAGATCAATTGAAAAGAATATCAGTTATACAGAAAGAGGAGTTTATTTCAAAGTTCCCCATTGGACAAAGGTAATTTCTTTTGGGTCTAACTCTAAATATGGATGACAAGATAAATGATTGCAATTTAGACATTAATTGCTGAAGATTCTCAGCATTGGACATCTTTTGTTTCTTTAATTCTTTTAAATGTTATTCTTTCAATAATATCTCGGCTCAGTGGTATGTACAAGGGAGGTCAAAACAGGCACAGTGGTGGTTGCCGCAGGATGATCCAACCCCTTCCACATTTGCATGTACATGTGGCATTGGCATACATGCAGAACAGCCTGGCTGGGCTTTAATCTTGTTGTAAATTTTATTCTTTTATAAATATAGTATGTAGAATATAATATATAGAATCTGACTCTAAAATTGCAGCTTTGAGTATAATTGGGCACGATTTGCTGGATGGATTCAGAAGAGGGAGAGAAATGAAAGTTGATGATGGGGAAAAGAGAAAAGAGCCATGCAGAAAGTGAAGCACTTTGTCCTTGCTGAGAGAATTGGTAGCTTTGGGTAATCCTCATCAGTTTTTGAGTTGTTTTCCCAGCAATTCTGTTGGCTGCAAAATGAAACTGAGAATCTGAGGAGGTCTAATAATCATAGATTAGAACCATGTTGTCTTCCATTAGTAGGAGAACACTCCAAGCAGTGTTTTATTCAAGGATGTAGAGGTGGTATTTAGCAGGTTCTGACTAGTTCTGGTAGCAGAAATTTTGAGTAGTTCAGGAAACCGGCAAATGCCATCTCTGATTGGCCCCGTCCCTCTCTATTGTCTGCCTCCTGTGTCCCAGCTGATCATCTGGGTCTTCTTTTGCGGCCCTGCACAGGAGAAGGGAGCTGGAAAGCAGGTTAGTAGGGTGGGGAGGGAATGGGATTTTGCAGTAATCTCCCAGGAGTGGGGACAGAATGGGGATTTTATAGTATCCTTCCCCTGCCACGCCCACCAAGCCATTCCCACCAAACCAAGACACACCCACCAAGACACGCCAGCGCCCACCAAGACACGCCCACAGAACCGGTGTCAACTCTTAAAATATGTAGTGAGTCCCACCACTTCCAGGATGACCTACTTGGTGTTTCTTTTTTTTTTGAAACAAATTTTATTAATTTTAAAAACAACCAAAACATCATTAAACATTGAACACCTAAAACCTCTTTCCATTATAAATTTTTACAAAACGGATAAAACATTATTTTATTTTATACAACATAATTCTAATATATCCCATTTCCACTTAAATATCTTTTAGCAGATTTCTCATTATTTCTCTTTACTCTTATTCAATTACATTTCTTTTCTATATTTATCCATTTTATTCTCATCATATTCATATTTCCCTCTGTTTTGTTTATAATTATCCTCATCTAGCTTTCCTCCAAGGTTTTATTAAATCTCAAACAGACATAAATACACAAAACACAAAAACATAAAACTTCTTTTTAGAAAGTAGCTTGGCCCCGGATTATCTCTCTTTATATGGACTTCAATTAAATTTATGCTCATCTTATATACCATTTCCTATCTTATTTACCATTTTATATCTTCATTATAGCTTTTCCCCGCTTTCCACTCTTCTTAATTATATTTTATTTATTTCATCTTAATTTACATCATTATACTTGTATCTTTTGTCCATTCTTTTCCAATTACCCATTTATCTCATTCCCTATAGTAGAAAAAAAGGATTTCTCCTGAAATCACTGATCGAAGTATGATGCCTTTCCATCGCTCCCCTAAATTAACATTTAAAGTAACACCTGTTTCCCCATCTGATTCTGCTTAGTACATTCTATCTACTAATTTTTAAAAGAAAGAGAAAATAGTAAATCTATAAAATAATTAAATACATAATTAAACATTACATCTTATAACATTCCAGTAATCTATTTCAAAGTCAAATGCTACCATAATAAATTTATACTAACATAGTCAATTAAGCTCTATACTTAAACTAAGTATTTTAAACATTCCTTTTAATAATTTATTAAATCTTAAAATCTATCATTGTTAAACATTTAATATTTTAATCTTTATTTAATTCTTATTAAATTCTAATTTTCTATTTCTAATACAAATACTACAATACTATCTTATGTACTTTGCAGAATCCTTTTAAAGAAAATTTTACATTACTCTTTATCCCTAAAAAAAATATTTCTTTTTCCCATCTTGTTTCATTCCTTTGTGACTTTTCCCCCCCTTTTCCCTTCCTTTTTTATCCCCCCTGGTCTTTTTATCCCCCCTTCTCCAAATCTCCGCCTTTTTAGCTTCCCCTCTCTGTTGTATTTCTCTTTTCTTTTGCTTTCTAACATTGTATTGATTTTGCATCTTATTTTTCTCTTTCTTGGATGTTTTTTTAAGTCTTAAGTCCTTTTTCCTCCCTCTCTTTCTCTTTCCTTTCTTAATCAACTTTTTGGATTCATTAAAGATGGCTTCTCCTTCTTCTTCTTCTTCTTCTTCCTCTGCTTCCTCCTTCAATTGTTGTATTTGCTGATAAGTAGCAAGCGCCATTTCTAAAAAGCAAATAGTTTCTCTCCAAGTGTCCTTGCTTTCGTTCTTTATTTTTCCATATTCCTGTCTTAGTTCATCAACAGATAAAGCCATTATAAACCTTTTCTTCTTTTCTCTTCTTCTTCTTAAGACAACCAAAATATTTCAAAACTTAGAACAATTCCCCAAACTCCCAAAGTCATCAAACAATCCAAACAGAGCACAAGATTCTTCCCTTCTCACTTTTTCTTCCTGGGGTAATATCAATTGGAAAGGGAAGAAAAAGCCCAATCTGTATTTAAAAGTCTTATTGCAATTAACTTCCAATCTCAAAGTCTTCCAGGCATCTCCTCCAACAAAATCTTAATATAAATTTCTCCTTTGTCCTCTCCATCCCCACTTGTCACAAAGAGCTTTAAATTTTTACCTTCTATAAAAAAGCAGGCTTTTCAATGTCCATTTGTTGATTCCATAGGGAAGGAGAGTAAACCTTCTCTTTCATCACTTTCACTCGCCGCTTATAAATCTCTTCTGGAAACAAAGTATCGTTCAAAAATCAAGGTTTTCAGGATATTAAATGTATCTTATGCTCCCGGTTCATCCAAAAAACTTTCGCTTCAAAACTTTCTCCTTCTTCCTCCAGCACAATCTTGTCCAGCTGCCGGCTTCTTTGTGGCGGCCATTGCTGACCGCCGCTCCACTGCCTTGAGAAAAGGGGGTTATGCTGGGTGGGGAGGGGGTCTATGGAACCCCCAGACCCCTGTCCGGCTCCCCCCCTGTCTTCAGCTGCCTCTACCGGGCAGCCTTATCCTCCAGACCCGTCAGGATCAGAGGCACCAAGACGGCTAGCGCAACAGGGATCACGCAGGATCATGAAACCCCGCCGCCGCCGAAGCCTGGCAAACCGGAAGTCCCCCTACTTGGTGTTTCTTGAGGCCAGGAATGGATGTGTAATGTGTTCCTTAGTCTGCCCTGACCCACTGTGAAGGCAGACTCTACCTGTGATTTGTTGCTCCAGTACAAATGTGGTGGCTTCCCATTGCTGCCCAGACAAGTTTTCTGAAAAGTCAGTGAATAGTTTAGCTGTGTGTGTGAGAGGGGGTGGAGTGGAGGGCGGGTAGCAAGTCTTTGTGATGCTGAGAAAATTGGCGGCAAAAAGATCCACTTCTCTTTCTTCTCTTTTTTTCATTTTTTTTATCCTCATTGTATATCAGCCTACATATTGTTGCAATAACTAACAACTTGAATGACCACTATGCTGGTATTTAACTGACAGCAGATTAAAAAAAATTCTTCCAGGAAAACGTTTCTCATTAGCAAACAATTCAAGAAAGCAGTGCCATGCGTTGCATTGATATCTTCTATATATAATGAAACCAACACTCTAATACAGCAATAGCTCTGCCAATGTCATGCCAGGCTTTGTTGCAATAATGTCTCTGCAAAATGACAAATGGACATTTACATCTAATATAAATCGGTACTCCATCAGCATCCAGTAAATAGTTACAATGTTTTTGGTCACCTATTATTTCCCAGAATTATCTCCAGTTCCAAAATAGTGACATAGGAGCGAGTTTGATGAATGTGCTGGGAGTCCCACAGCGACGCTCATCGAAATACATCACCAAGCCCAGTGCTTCATATTTTCTGAAAAATCCATATGCAAAACTTGGATCGTGAGTGCTGATTTATTCATTTGTTTCTGCTTCTCTCTCTCTCTCTCTGTATATGTATATGTATATGTACCGTGTTTCTCATATAATAAGGCCGGATCTTATTTTTTTTTGACCCCCGAAAAAACGTCTAGGATGTCTTTTCGGGGGTGACTTAATTCCCACCCTTGCATCCTCGCCACCAGCCGTTCCTAACGGGTGATCATGGCGAAGCGCGGAGCTCCCTACTCCCACCTTTGCTGCAGACGCCTTTGGCACCCACCGCTGTTGCTTTCCCTTCTGCCCATTCCACCAAGTTTGGAGCTGCCGCTTCCGTGTTTGGAGTGCTGCTGCCATTTGGGGCTCCAAACAGCAGCAGTGCTCCAAACACGGAAGCGGCAGCTCCAAACATGACGGCGGGCGATCTTTTTATTTTGGTCTGCGTGAAGTTCAGAGCGAGCAAGAGAGGGAGACTGCGATGCCTCCATCTGGGATGGCAACCTCACTAGTGGATCACAAAGTGGCTGGAAGCCCGAATTGGCGGGAAAGGATGGCGATCTTTTTGGAGCGAGAGGAAAGGGAGAGAAGAGTTGCGAGGCGTAATTTGCAGGAGGAAGTGGGTGTATCCCACGGCAGGGAGCCCAAGGAAGAAGGGCCGGTAGGCAACAGAGAGCATCCTGTAGCTCCGGAAGCAGCCTAGAGACGCGCCTGGGAAGAGGTGCAGATGCTACTTTGTAGTCCCCAAGCCAACTGCGTGTGTTGCCTTTAGTTATGTGCGCTCCGCGCTTTGGGCATCTCCGTGTGATTGCGACCCTGTCCTTTCCACCTGGTGCCCTTGCTGCTTTCTGGCTCTTTAGCAACCGGCTTCGCCTTTGCCGCTATTTGGAGCTCCAAACGGCGGCGGAAGCTCCAAATGCGGAAGCTCCAAACATGACGGTGGGCGATCTTTTTATTTTGGTCCGTGCGAAGTTCAGAGCGAGCATGAGAGGGAGACTGCGATGCCTTGCTAAAGAGCCAGAAAGCAGCAAGGGTGCCAGGTGGAAAGGACAGGGTCGCGATCACACGGAGATGCCCAAAGCACGGAGCGCACATAACTAAAGGCAGCGCATGCAGTTGGCTTGGGGACTACAAGGCAGTATCTGCGCCTCTTCCCAGGCGCATCTCTAGGCTGCTTCCAGAGCTACAGGACGCTCTCTGTTGCCTACCAGTCCTTCTTCCTTGGGCTCCCTGCCATGGGGTACACCCATTTCCTCCTGCAAATTACACCTCGCAACTCTTCTCTCCCTTTCCTCTTGCTCCAAAAAGATCGTCATCGTTTCCCGCCGATTCGGGCTTCCAGCCACTTTGTGATCCACTAGTGAGGTTGCCATCCCGGATGGAGTCTCCCTCTCTTGCTCGCAGTCTCCCTCTCTTGCTCGCTCTGAACTTCACGCGGACCAAAATAAAAAGATTGCCCGCCGTCATGTCTGGAGCTGCCACTTCCGCATTTGGAGCACTGCCGCTGTTTGGAGCCCCAAATGGCAGCGGCACTCCAAACAGGGAAGCGGCAGCTCCAAACTTGAAGGAATGGGCAGAAGGGAAAGCAACAGCGGCGGGTGCCAAAGGCATCTGCAGCAAAGGTGGGAGTAGGGAGCTCCGCAATTCGCCATGATCACCCGTTAGGAGCAGCTGGTGGCGAGGAATTGCCGCCAGGGGGCGCTCCTAACGGCAAGTCCCCCGCCCTTCCCCCTTATTTTGCATGTTTTAAAATAGGCCTAAATTTGGGGGGAGGGGCTTAATTTGATTTTATGCCAAAGAAACATGGTGAGGCTTCCTATTGGTGGAGGCCATATTGTTGGAGAAACACGGTATATGTATGTATGTATGTATGTATGTATGTATACATATGTATTGTTTAAACAAACTTGCATTATTTGAATACCTTTACTATCTTAATAATATATAATTGCTTCACTGGTTTAGAAATAAACTTGCCAGAATGTAAGTGAATGAATATCTATGGAGACTCTCAATCTTTCTTTTTTCTCTCTCTCAAAAGGCAACTGGACTTTCCTAGCTTTTTCCTTTGAAAATGTTTCACTTCTCATCCAAGAAGCTTCTTCAGTTCCAGCTAACTGGGTGGGGAATGGAAGAATTTATATTCTTTGCAGTCGGCTGGTTGTTACCATGCTGAGAGTCCTTGAGGCCACTTGAGGGTTTATCTGTATCCTCAGATGATCTGAATCAAAGTGCAAATGAGTGTGGAACTTTCTTGGGACTGCTGAAAGGACTGTGTTGTAAACAGGAGATAAGTAGTGCCATATCCCTCCCCCCTTTGTTGAGGGAGGGCTGTTCAATTTTTATACAGATAGCGTCTTTGACTTCTCTTTCAAACCACTGGTCTTCTCTGTCCAGAATGTGACCCTTGTCTTTCAGATGCAGATGGATTGCTGAATCCTATCCTAATGAGTTGGTTCTCTTGTGTTGCGCCATGCATTTTTGAAGTGGTTGTTTAGTTTCCTCAGTGTACAGGCCTACACATTTCTCACTGCATTGCACTGCATATACAACATTGCTCTGTTTATGTCTGGGTGTTTTGTCCTTAGAGTGGACAAATTTATGTGATAATGTATTCCCGGATTTAAACAGTGCACTTATGTTGTGTTTGTTGAAAATCCTCCTGAGCTTTTCCGATATTCCTGCAACATATGGAATGACAACGTTGTTTCATTTGTTGTTATCTTCTTTTCTATCTCTTGTGAAAGTGCTCCTACTGGATCTTTTTGTGGATTTGATGAAGGCTCATTTAGGATAACTACAAGTTCTGAGGGCTTCTTAATGTGTTTTTGTTGTTCCATTTTTTTTTCTAAAAGTAACATATTAAAATAAAAGCAAACAGAATATGAGGTAGAGGAGGGATCTGGCAATGTAATAGGCTATTAAGCACTTCATGCTTCATAAAGTGGAGTATAGCAGATTCATCACATGTAATATTATTTACTGTTGTCATTATGTTCCTGTCAGCCTCCAAGAATCCTTCTTCTCCTTGTCTTTCCGGCTTCCATAGAAACGGGGGGGGGGGGGAATAATTGGGCTTCATGGGGGGAAGAGTGCTGGAGGTTTAAGTTGGTGAAATGTAAAAGTTGGGATGTTTTCTGCACTATGTTTACTTGCTTACTGCACAAATGTACTTCTTATCTGTATGTCTGTTGGCACTTCTGGATTTAAGTTGGGCTGCCTGATTTCTCTTCAGGACTTCTATGGAATTACATCTATAACATGAAAGGATCCAATTATTTTTGAAATCTGCACAGGTAATGTCATACAAATGGACATTGGCACCCTCTTTTTCATATTCAGGGCTATGACTTCAGCTGACCTAAATCAGGATGGATACGATGACCTGGTGGTTGGAGCACCAAGTTATAGCCAACTTGGACACATTCAGTTTGGACGTGTCTATATTGTTTATGGTAATGAATCAGGTTTGCCTCATTCCAACCTGGACCTTGATCAAGAAGCAGATGAAATACTAGAAGGCACTAAGGTAGCAAAATGTGGATAATAAAATATATTTTGTTTTTATTTTGGATCACTAGTTTCATTAATGTTTTCTTCAGTAATTGCATTAATGTGGCTTCTCTTGTAGCTTACTGAAACTAGACTATTGTCTAAGCCAAGGGTCTTCAAACTTGGCAATTTTAAGACTTGTGGACTTCAACTCCCAGAATTCCTGAGCTAACATGACTGGAGGAGGAAATCTGGGAGTTGAAGTCTACAAGTCTTAAAACTGTCAAGTTTGAAGATACCTGGTCTAAGTCTTTCCTTTTAAATGTGTAGAAACTACAACAACCAGAGTTTCCAGCCACTGTGACCTCTGTATGCTTCAAGTCATCTATAGGCACAAGGTTGAGGGAGACTGTATATTAATTGCTACCAGAATCAAATAATTGGGAGACCTAGATCAGGCTCACAAATGATGCTACTGTCAGGGTTCCGGCAGTTATTCCAATTAAATCATGAGCCTCGAGCCACACTCCCTAAACTAAAGAGGATTTATTTGAAGGTAACATTCTATGTCCATAGCCAACTCTGAAATGCATAATTCACTGTCACCCTTGATCCTATTTCCCCCCCATACCTCTGAGTGTATCATCCAATGAAAAATGTCCATAGCCAAGAGTAATCAATCATGGTCTCCAATTAGATTTTTTCACAGCAGAAGCTTCAGCCATCTAATCAGTCTTTGAAGAAAATATGAATGGGATGTACTTTCAATTTCACACTGTTGCCTGCTCTTTGAAACCCCCCCCCTTCTTTCTGTTGTCAACTATAAAACGTGTATACAAAATGTTTTATGAGTTGACAGCTACATTTGGTCATTGTTTTTTGTCTTTTAAATGGCTTATTCAGGCAGTTTTTTTTAAATTTATAAACCATTTCATAGAAATGAAATGAACAGAATAACCAAATGAATAGAAGTGCTAGGAACATACACATAAAGATTGACAGTTTAAATAAATTCTGTACAGATGGAAAACAACTGAGATTTTGTTCTCTTGGTAATTGTGAATAGAGTTCACTGGTGATTTAAATTAAATTTGTAGTAAGGAATAAAAGGACTTTTACTTAAAGAATCAAAATTTAACAGATGACACTGAGTTTAATAACGCATCAATCAAATCCATTTTAGCTCTTAATGCTCCCTACTTAATGAGATAAAGAATAACTTGTCATAACTTGTTACTACTGAAATTGTATTTAAACCAGTGCTTGATGTATGTATTATCTGAATATGTCTTCTTTTTAAAATAACTGCGCTCATGAAACGTATGTGCATGTGCTCATGCATATAAATGCCTGTATGTCTGCGTGATGAATATGTCTATCTGTCTTCTATCTAGCCTTCAGGAAGATTTGGTTCTGCCATAGCAGTTTTGGATTTCAATGTGGATGGAATATTGGATCTTGCAGTAGGAGCCCCATCAGTGGGAGCGCAGGAGCTTAGTTACAGGGTAGGAAACTGTAAAGTGCTAACATAAAATATAGTTAGTTTGGTGTAATCGGCCTAGAAAGCAGGAGATTGTGAGTTCCAGGCTTCCTTAGGTATGAAAGCCAGCTGGGTGAACCCAAGGCAGTCGCTTTCTCTCAATCCCAACCCATCTCTAAGAGGAAATAGGAGGAGGGAGCATTATGTAGGCTGCTTTCAGTTGTATAAATAAAGGTGGATTATAAAAATAATAATAGTAAGTTTGCTAATTAAGGATGCATTTAATGCTGCCTTACTATTTTGATTGTCTGGGAAAAAATGATGGGAACAATGTATTGACCATCTTAGAATTCATCTATGTTTAGTTCTCACTTAGCAGCTACCTTGTTTAATGACCATTCACGGTTATAACGGTGAAGAAAAAGAAAACTTTGCATCCAGTCCTTGTATTTGCATAGCATAGTTCCCAGAGATAGATAGAAAGAAAGAAAGAAAGAAAGAAAGAAAGAAAGAAAGAAAGAAAGAAAGAAAGAAAGAAAGAAAGAAAGAAAGAAAGAAAATTTTGCAGGTATGTAAGCAAAGGAAAGCGGAAATAAGAAAGTAAACAATTGCAATTACTCTTAGCAACTACTTCACTTAAAAATCAAATTGCTGGTCCCAGTTGTGGTTTACTAAATGAGGGCTACCTGTTTTTATATTGACCCATATTTTATAGATGAATTGATTAGGTTAATCTGGATTACAAAGGTTTGGCTGGTTTTTATAGTCCAATCCCTGTACGTGATTTGCTACATTTTGACACTATTTTAATTCACCTAATTATTAGAAATGCATTTTAATGTGAAGATGAAAAGAATAAAAAAAGCCTGCCATTGTAATACTTTAAAACCTAAAGCTTTAGCTTGGGTACATAATATATTAAAACATTATATTTTCTTATCTAGGGTTCTGTGTACATTTTTCTTGGCAACAGAGGAGGAGGCTTCCATAGTCTTCCAAATATTACCATAATTTGTCAGGTAAGTTTGCTGATGAAAAGGCAAAGCATGCAATTCCCTTTTTTTGTCACGAGCATCTTGAAAATTAATTTCCAAGATATTCAGCACAATTTTTATTTGGGGTGAAAGCATAATTCTTATGTGTCCTAAACACAATCAAAATATGCTTGTACAGCACACTTTTCTTTAGTGGATACATTTTTAACATACTGGTATTTACCATTCATGAGTGGTTAGTGCTAATACTTTAGGTGGAGCTTTTGGGGTTCTTTTGATAAAAAAGGCAAACTATGGCTCTAATGTGTCTGTAGTTGTGCTTCTATATGTAGTAATAATACCTATTCTATAAATATATTTTACTAAAGAAGCTGTATTTCAGCAATTGAATTGTATGTTTTTTTAATTTGGAAACCAAATTATTGACAATAGAAGTTTTATTTATTTATTTTACTTTTTATTTATTTATTTTGTCAAACAATTATTAGATAACAGGTATAAGTATAAACATGGTTATAAATACATGAAATGGATACAGATAAGAAAAAAAAGAAACAATAGGACAGGGACGGTAGGCACGTTGTTGCACTTATGCACGCCCCCTACAGACCTCTCAGGAAAGGGATGAGGTCTAAGGTTAAAGTTTTTGGGTTTGGGGAAGAAACCACAGTCAGGTAGAGTATTCCAGACATTGACCACTCTGTTGCTGAAGTCGTATTTCCTGCAATCAAGTTTGATGCGGTTTACCTTGAGTTTGTATCTATTGTGTGCTCTTGTATTGTTTTGGTTGAAGCTGAAGTATTCATTGACAGGTAGGACATTGCAACATATAATTTTATGTACTAAGATCGAATTGAAGGCAGCATAGTTCTAGGTTTTCTAGGTCTAAAATTTCAAGTCTGGTGGCATAAGGTATTCTGCTACGAGTAGAGCAGTGGAGGACTCTTCTCGTAAAATATTTCTGGACTTTCTCAATTGTATTAATATCAGATACTTAATGCGGGTTCCAGACTGATGAGCTGTATTCAAGTATTGTTTTATATGCTCTAATTAGTAGAGTGATATTACCGGAAAAAAAACTACGCAGGATTAGGTTAACAACTCTTAACACCTTTTTGGCTATGTAGTTACAGTAGGCTCTAGCACTTAGATCATTAGAGATGAGTACTTCAAGGTCCTTGACAAAGTTTGTGTCATCAACAAGGTCTTGACTATTCAGCTTGTATTTTATTTTCTGATTTTTTTTGGCAATATGTAAGACAGCATTTATTTGTTGTGGGTGCTTCATCACTGGAGGTTTTTAAGAAGAGATTGGGCAACCAGTTGTCTGAAAAGTTATAGGACCTTCTATTCTATTCTATTCTATTCTATTCTATTCTATTCTATTCTATTCTATTCTATTCTATTCTATTCTATCCTATCCTATCCTATCCTATGCTTGAGAAGCGGGTTGGATTAGCTTTTCTGGCTGAGGAAATCTGGGAGTTGAAGTCCACAAGTCTTAAAGATTGGAGACCCCTGGACTAGAAGACCTCAAGTGGACCTTCTAACTCTGTTATTCTGTTATTTTTGCAGGAAATATATTGTAATCTAGGCTGGTCCCTGCTGGCAGCTGATGTTGACAGGGATGGAGATAACGACCTTGTGCTTGGTTCCCCATATGCACCTTCTGGTGGAATACAACAAGGATTTGTGGTTTCTTTTTATTCTTCCTCTTACAGAAATAGGCAAAGTAAGCTTGTTGGGAAATGTTTTTGTTTCCTTAAGTATCCCATATTGGTACTTCCAAATTCTCACTGAAACATTTGTCAGAATAATACATCTAGATCCTTCTTCAGGTTTTTTAAGAAGCACACCTAGGAATGATTCCTAGGCAACATATTTAATGTTCATTCACATATCATATGTGTAACCTGTTTAATTAATTTTGCATTCATCTAGGTTCAATTCAGGTTGCATTGATGCACGAGATTCATATGCCATCCCAGAGATTTTCATACAGTGTGTACTGGAGTTCTTGGTGAGGCAGTTAGTTGTCTTGATGGCTTAAAATAGTGTTTCTCAGTCTTGGCAGCTTTAAAATGTGTGGACTTCCAACTCCCAGAAATTCTGAAAGGGCATACATCTTAAGCCTGAAAGGTTGAGAAATGCTGGCTTAGAAAAAGATATTGAGATTCTTTAAAATCTTAAGCTTTCCCAAACTGAGCATTATTTATATCCAAATCTTAACTACTGGACCCAGCGCAGTATAGGACCACTTCAAAATAGAAGCGTTTTGTTACATACACATGGAGAGAGAGAGAGAGAGAGGGAAAGAGAGAGGGAAAGAGAGAGGGAGGGAGGGAGAGGGAGAGAGGAGGGAGGGAGAGGGAAGGAGGGAGGGAGAGAGGGAGGGAGAGAGAGAGAGAAGGGAAGGGAAGGAGGGAGAGAGAGACAGAGAGGGAGGGGAGAGAGAGGGAGAGAGAGAGGGAGGGAGAGGGAGGGAGAGAAGGGGCGGAGAGGGAGAGAGGAGAGAGGGAGAGAGAGGAGGGAGAGAGGGAGAGGGAAGGAGGGAAAGGGAGGGAGAGAGAGAGAAAGAGAGGGAGAGGGGAGGAGGGAGGGAGAGGAGGGAAAGGGAGGGAAAGGGAGGGAGAGAGGGAGGGAGAGAGGGAGGGGGAGGGAGAGAGGGAAAGGGAAGGAGGGTGGGAGAGGGAGGGGGAGGGAGGGAGAGAGTGAAAGGAAAGGAGGAGGAAGAGAGAGGGAGAGGAAACAGGAGGGAGAGAGTGAGGGAGAGAGTGAGAGGGAGGGAGAGAGGGAGGGAGGGAGAGAGAGTGAGAGAGAGTGTGTGTAATAGGACATTAGTTTGTATAAGCAACACATAGAAATGTGTTGGGTTGAGCCCTGGTATTTACAAGAGGGCTTGTAGATCCTCCATCCATAACCACCTCCTCCTATCTCAAATTTCAGGATACAGATAGCCCTCAACCTATAGCAATTTGTTTAGTGACCGTTGGAAGTTAGAATGGCACTAAAAAAAGTGACATATCATATTGTAGTACCCTCATGGTCACATTATCCAAAATTCAGATACTTAGCAATTGGTTCCTATTTATGACAGTTACAGACTCCCAGGGTGATGCCGTCTCCTTTTGTGACCTTCTGGTGAGCAGAATCAATGGAAGTGAGGGGGGGGGGGGGGAGTCAGATTCACTTAACAACACTGCCGCTAACTTAACAACTGCAGTGATCCACTTAACAACTGTGACAAGGAAGGTGATAAAATGGAGCAAAACAAAACTGTCTCGTTTAGCGACACAAATGTTGGGGTCCATTGTGATTGTAAGCCGAGGACTGCCTTATCCATTCTGGTGGGAAAGCCTCCTATCTGTATTTATCGATAGGAATATAAAGTAATGGTTCATGCTGCACAGTAAGATTGAATGAAGCAATGCTTCTTGCATGGAATCTCTTCCCAAAACAGACCTTTCTTTGTCAGCGCCGGTTTGCTCCTTATTTGCAGGGCTGCTCCTTGTAGCAGATGCTGACTGGATGGTAAAAGGGGAAACAGATTATGGTTGGTTTGGCTCATCACTCAGCAGTGTCCAGCTCCGAAATAAAACCTTGCTGCTTATTGGAAGTCCTTTCGGGAGAAATTGTACAAGGTATATGCCTTTATTTTTAAATACTTACGTCTTCTAGGCTTTCTTTACAAACCTATCTTCTGTACTTTCTCACCACAGGTGTACGCAGCAGATCAACAGTTTTCTGTAAACGTTGATCTGTTGCATATAAAAATTCTGATGCTCTAATAATAGTCGTTTTCCAAGTATGACTTTGTTTTCTGCAGCTGAATCAGATATATTCTGAACCAGCTGATTCTGCAGCTGAATCAGCCTTGGGGTTACATGCCTTAGCTACGGTTCCTAGAAATTTCAAAAGATATATTTCAAATTATAATTTAATGCATCAGAAGGAGAACATTATTAAATGCGTGATTGGAAAACAACCATATTTCCACTGAATATACACACATATAAAATAAAACCAGTGTCAATTTTACCCTGGCTCTGCCCATGACTTTTAGGAATATTTCCCTGGTGTATCATTCAAAGGCTAAGTAGAGCCCTTGGAAGAACAAAGTAGTCCATCTTTGATTTAAAGCAAGACTAACCACAAAGCTGTGTCTAGGTTTTACAACTGATCGTATTGTAGAACACATATAGTCTTGCATTAACTGATATATATTAAGAGCTGTGGTGGCCCAGAGATTAGAATGCAATATTGCAAGTGACTCTGCCCACTGTCAGCAGTTCGATCCTGTTCAGCTCAAGGTTGACACAGGTTTCCATCCTTCTGAAGTCAGTAAAATGAGGATTCAAGATTGTTGAGGGCAATATGCTGATCCTGTAAACAGAGTGGGTTGTTAAGCTCCATGAAGTGGTATATAAGTCTAAGTGCTATTGCTATATGATCAGCTGCTTGCAATTCTCAAGTCTGAATATATAGTCCATTCATCCGATTCAAAATATTTTTTTTTCTTAAAGTTGAACAGTAACTACATTTCTTTAAAATAGTATTTGCACCTAATTTGGGATCAAAGCCACAAGACATTTCCTTGTTACAAGTAGAGACCAAGCCTAAGTATCGTATTTGTTTGAAAGTGAGTTTGCTTTATTTGTCAGTCAAATGTCTGTCTTGCTTATAACAACTTTTGGGAGGATTAAAAGTTAAAAGCCATATAATAAAACAATAAAAGAAGGCAGTCACCTAGGGGCAAACATAACCAACACATTTGTACAACCCTCTCACAAGGTACATACTCTCTTTAACAGAAAGCAATGTTTCTCAACTTTGACAACTTTCAGATGTGTGTATTTCAACATACTGGGGAGCTGGCTGGGGAATTCTGGGGTTGAAGTCCACACATCTGAAAGATGCTAAGGTTGAGAAATACTTAAAAGATTAAAAACACTTGAAATAAATCAGATCTTTAAAACTTGTTTAAAGCAGTGGCCCCAACTTTTTTCGAACCAGAGACCAGTTTCACGATTATTTATTCTTCCACGGACCGGTACCTGAGTAACGTGAAACTCCTCTGCCATCGGGATGGTTCTTTGTTTGAAGCCGCTCCCCCCTTCAACGAAACTAAGGTGCGAGCACCCAAACGCTGCTTTCCAACTGAAAAACCGGAAGCACTTTCCAACCAAAACCCGGGAGCAACCGAAAACCCAGAAGTGCTGTCAAAACAAGATGGCGGTGCCCAAGCTTTGCGGCCCGGTAAAAAATGATCCACGGACCGGTACTGATCTGGGGACCGGTGGTTGGGGACCCCTGATTTAGAGGACGGCAGGTTTGGGGCTCTTCAAATCTCCAGGGAAGGGAAAATGTCATTACAGAGGCAGGCACTGTAACAGTCAAGGAATGTCTATTAGGTCCCTGTTTTACACTGTTGACACTGTTTTAAAGATTGAAACTGCAGCATACCCACTCTGTCAAAGGGTGAGAGGTAGTTCTTGATGGCTAGACTTCATGCTATGAAAGATTTTATAAGTCACAGACAACACCTTCAATTGTGCCTGGAAGCTTAACTATACAGGTAGTTCAAGCAATGGAGGTATTATGTGGGAACAGTGAGATTCATCCATATTCCATAACTGCCTTCACTTCTGCATTCTGGATCAGCTACAGCTTCCAAGTGAACTTCAAGGGCAGAACACATAGAATATGTTCCAGCAGTCCATGTGTGAGATACTAAGGTATGAGTATCTATAATGAGCTCTGAGAAAAGGAGGCAATTGGTGTTACGGACAAAACCTCCCGAGAGAGTTATAAATCCATTTATAAATCTATCTGCCTTTGGAAGAAGCAGACAATTAAAAGTGACACCTCAAGCACAAGAAAATGAGCAAAAATCTGGAGGATAATGGGAGTCCTAGTCTATGTATCTGGGGATCACTGGTCATATTAACCTGACAAGTTAAGATGAATAGCAGATTATCAAAAATTGAGATTTTGAAATGAAACTGATATTGATGATGATGATGATTCCACAGTATGTCTTGTAACTGCTATTTTTTCAGTATTGTTCAGTGTTCATCCTAATTGATTTATTTTTTTTTGTTTTTTTACTATAATCATTTTGTATTCTAGCTTAGGGTGCTATTTCTCCCAATACAACAAACAAGCTGTTGGAATGGTGTATGGCTATATCCCACCAAACACAAAAAGCTGGTTCACTTTAAGCAGGGATGATGTAAGTCTTTATGATGACTTTTGTAATAATACAAAAAACAAGAACAAGAGAATTTGTGATTTCATGAGACTTAACTATATATATGTATATATATATTCATATTATAAACATGCAGGAAAATGGGAAATTTGGTTCAGCTTTGGCAACCGGTTTCCTTTCCATAGAAGGAATCTTCAAGCAAGTACTGATAGTTGGCGCACCAACGCAAGGTATGCAATTCTGAACTTGGAACCAGACTTGGCAGCATTTTTATTTCAGTAATGCACATGACAGATGATAAAGAAATTCCAGTAGGCAAAGAATTGTGATACTGAATCTAAATGTAGTTATGTACAGAGAAAGTTCATTAAAATCAATTCAACTTAATATACATGCATTATTTATATACAATGATTGAGACATGATGGGGTGTATGTTGTTTTTATATTGAGAAATTGAGGCTGTAATATTTTATCATTGCTGGTTCCCAGACATGCTGGTTCATTTGAGTCCTTAGCACTATACAACTTTACATAATATTACACAAATGATTGAATTAGATTTCTTAGGGAACTTATTTTGCATTGTTTAGGTCTTTTATATCAGGAAGTAGATCTTGATTTTCAGACATGTGATTTCAGTTACCTCCAGAATTTACTTATTTTTTTAAAGTTGGGGAATATGGATTGTCTGCTTCTGAGGGAACATGAAGATGCCTTGTAGCTGAATCAACTCCTCATGACTGCATCTATGCAAATCTGTTGGAAGTATTATTAGGTAGTTCTTCTGGGATGTTTTTCAGTTCCTCAGTCTAACCATTTTAAGTAAAATAAAAATGTTGGCTACAATGGCATTACTATTTGAAAACTAAAATACTTCAATTTTAATCTGTAAAGGATTCCAAATCAAAGATGAGGACACTCTGAAATACTTTCCAATGCTTATTGCAGAAGATGAATGGGCCTATATGAAGCCATAGGCAATAATATATTCAATATAGAGTTTTTCCACTGTGTTAATCTTATACTCCCCTATTGCTAATTTCATTCCTTCCTTCCCCTCTTAACTAGTGCTTTTACATTTTGCGACATCTTCCCTGTTTTACTATAGGTAAAGGTCTAGAGTGAGCCATGCTTAGTAACATTAGAGCAATGATCCAGCTAACTCATAACTTGCATCTCTCTTCTCCAATATTCTGTTCATTTCAGCTTCCTGAGTTTTGTGACATGGATGTGCAACCATTTAGCACAACCTCTTAGCTGAAAGAATATCTCCTGGCTGAAATTAAAATATAGTTTTCATTAAGACTGGGAACTCTGCACACAATTATTCTAAAAGCAGGTCATTGTTGATAAACTATTTGATCATTATTTCAAATAAATTCAATAGAGCCAATGTTTCCTGCATTTAAATGTGGACTCTTAACTCAGCAATGCTGTCTTGACACTTCTTTTTGTAACAACCATAATTCTGTCACCTTGATTGGTTTCCTTTAGGCAGTGTCTCCAGGATCTCATTTATATCCTCAACACTACACCAGGCAGGAAGTGTTTTGATATACGACTTGATGGGAAATGGCACGCCTGCCTTACTCAGCACATTCAATGGAGATAGGAGATTTTCACGCTTTGGAGAAGAGGTGCACTTACGGGATCTGAACAACGATGGACTTGGTATAGTTACATTTTTTTAATTGTAAAACATCAAAAAGGTTGCACAGTAAATTCTACCGAAGGTGAATTCAGCATTCCACCATCCCATTTTTTCTCCCAGGGAAGTAAACTTTTCCAGCAGCAATTTGAGGCTTGTCTTCCTGTCTCACTGCAGGAGAAATAATGCACGGATGTCCAGGACAGATTAAAAAAAAAAAAGCTATGGCCATCATTCAAACAGTAAATTCAAAGACAAATCCCTGTTCTCAAGTGAGTTGCCCAATGCAGTCTTGTGAGGTGATCTGGGCTGATTTCAACTGTGTAACACTCAAATAAGTGAATAAAATCATCCAATCTGCCAACTTGGCCACCAGTTGGTTAAATTCTATCTCCTTCCTGGCTATCAAAGCAGTCCAGAAGATGGCCATGGCGTGGGTCTATGTGGTGCATCACCCTCTTTGAGGGAATGAATGGTACCTCTGGAAATGAAAAAGGTGGGTTGTATGCCTCAAGAAATCCCTTGACCCCTTGGTTGCTTCCAATCTTGTAAGCTGCAATCATTGCAAATTGGATTCTGGATGCAACTGAAGATTTTGGTTGTTAACTATAAAGCCTTTCATGACACAGAGCCCGAGTTAGATCTAAGAAGCAGCTTATTTCCAATTCTTATTTCTTCCTGCTCAATATGTTCAGGCAGAGTGGGTTGTTCCAGGACGACTCCACAAGAAGTCATGTGAGCATGTTGCTTAATGACCATTTTCTTCAATGACCGAGGTTCTGGTCCCAATTGTGGTTGCAGGTTGAGGACTGCCTGTGTAATTTTGGCCATATTTATAGTGTGAATCTTTTGCTGTGCATGTTGACAGATGAAATGATTGTGTCATCGCCTCTTCGAAACCAAAAAATTATGGGTGGATTGTTTGGAGAACAACTTGGATATATTTATATATACAGTGGAAACCAGACCACATCAGGTCATGTGACAGACCACTGCAAATCATGGATTTCCCCTTGTCCTGAAGACTGGGTAAGTTGTTTGTTGATTGCACTTAAAATAGCTTTAAGAAAACTAGTTAAAATTATATTTTTTATTTAAATGTCAACACAGTACAATTAAAATTCCTTTTAAAAGTTAACTTTGATATTACCTGAACATAAATCTAAGCAGCAATAGTGTAACCATATTACTGGTTTATAATAAAATTAAATCATTTCAAAAACATAGCTAATTACATATAATTTGTGAAGCTGAAGAAAAAAAGCTCTATTAGGTTTTGTTTTGTGTTCATTTTAGGTAACTTAACAAAAACAAGGCTTCAAAAAAGGTGGAAAAATACTTCACTAAACTAAAGCAAAACAGCTAAATATTTAACTTTTTTACACACAAAGACACAAATTAATTAAAACATATGCATGTGAACCAAAAATTGTATGATTGTGTATTGCTCCTGCTCAGCAGATTATATAGAATAGGTTTCTGCACTGAAATGAGTTTCCATAGAAGAATATTCATCAACCCAGAAAACCTTTAGAAATATTTGTAATTGATTATTGTACTGTTAAAAATAATGGTAGCCTTTCATTCTTTTCTCTTTTTTCTTTTCCTAGGCACAGTATGTTATAATTTCTCCAGAGGTATGGTAATAAAATGTTTTGACATGATTATTGCTTTAGTTTAACATGAGCACTCAGGAATCTTTAACTATTAAACTGTCACTTGATTAAAATGTGAAAACGCCAATTTATTTAGTTTCAAGTTAGAATAAAAGTCTTGCTGTTTCTAATCTAGCATCATACTAATAATCCATTAGGGCCAGGAAAATAATCCTCCTTTTTCACTCAACCAGACTCAAGCATGAAATTATCACAAGTAGAGAAAGGTTTTCAAACAGTATGGATATGTAACATTGGGGCAATATTTAACATAGAGTTACCAATTAATGATATTTAATCAGTCATAATTAGCATAAGATATAGTAATTAAAGTTGGATACTTTTGACAAGTGCAGATTTTAGTAAGTTTAGAGCTTGTTCCTATTATTGAACCATTGATTTCAATCAGACATTTGACTAAGCAAAAATGTTATTTTGATTGAGGACAGTGGCTTTTGGAGAATTGAAGCTAGGCAGTCAACAGCTCAACAAGTCATGCCTTTCAATCTACCTAGCAGATTGTCAAGAGAAAGATCCTTGCCAGAGAACAGATTACTTTCTGGTGGTTTTAAAAATTAGTTTAGCAACATTTGGTATTGCTTAAAAGTAATGCGACACCAACCTCAGTGCTATAACAGGTATCTTCATTCATTTGATCACCTGAATCTGTTCGCTCAATTGATATTGCATTCCAGTACTGCTTTAGTAGCAACTTGGTAGGAGCAGCAGTGAACACCTTAATTACAGAGTATGTCATTGGTGGCTATATATTCTCATTGCAGAGAAAATCAAGATTTGGGAGTACTCTTCTTACAATGAAAACTGGAGAAAAGGTAATTAAAACAAGTAGTACTTGTTTTTCTCACAATGGAAAACAAGCCCAGATTGTAAATTGTTTGCTGTTTATTACTAGTATTATAAAGAAAACATACTGAATTGACTTTTAACCCACAGAAAACCAAAATTATTTGTGGAAAACTCCATGCTTGCTACATCTCTCCCCCCCCCCCCTTTTTAATCTTTCCAATCTGACTTTTTTTGTTTTCCGTTCAATGGAGTCTGATTCTTGGATGACTGCCTGGACAAATCCCTGCAGTTTTCTTGACAAGTTTTTTCAAAAATGGGTTTGCTATTGCCTGTTTCCTAACTCTGAGACAGACTGGCCTGAAATCACTGAGCTGGCTTTATGCTTAAGGCAGGACTAGAACTCTAGTCCATTGCCTGAATCAATAGGTCAAATTGGCTCTTCAATTAATTTAGTGCCCTCCAAATGTATGGAAAGTATAATTTCCCCAATTCCTAGATGAAGGCCATGCCAGATGAAAATTCTGGCTGTCATTTTCCGGTCAACAAAATAATGCAAAAATCAGAAAAATTTCAGGATAGGTTTTTTCCCCCTATTAATAGCTGTTTTCTGCCTTGACAGAGCGAAGTTGTTGTAGCTGCTGAAAGGAGTTCAACTAAAGCCCGACTTAGTGGAAGGCTTTTTCTCTACACCTTCTGATTATCATTCTGTGTTTCAAATAATCACTTCAGTGAAGTAATCCCGAGTTTTGTGCACCAGTAATTCTTGAAAGCAGAACAGCATAACAAACCTGCTCCTGTATATGAACAATACTAAACCTTTTGGGGAGTTAATCATGCCTCTTAAAATTAGTGTATTTTTTAAGATGTTCATGTTAAATGGAATAATGAGGGGAAGTTTTTCTAAATAATTTGCAGCTTTTGGCCCTTGGCTATTTTAACAGTTGCATGAAAACAGATATAGTCTTTATTTTTTTAAAAAAATATTCCAACAGACTCAGATTTAGTATATTGGAGAACAAAGCCAAGAAGAATCGTAAATATTGAGTTATACAAAAACCAGCATCAATAAAATAGATTTTTTCTTTATCTCTATTATTATAACTTTATACATTATTAAGTAGCATAACAATACTTCTATAAAGAACATGAGTTGAAGCTCCAGAACTTTGTGGCCTTTAGGTAACAGCTATTTAAAGAAATCAGTATTTTTTTTTGCCAATAACTCATTTGACTTCCATTGCATTAAACTTAAGTTTGTTATGTTACTCAGTTGTTGACGACTGATCGTAGACATGATTCATGGCCAAGCATATTGATATGATGACATGGAGACAATGCAAGGTATTAAAATGTTTTTCCTTCAGAACAAATAGTTACTTATTTCTAGTCCAAACTGTCTAGTAACAGGAATTTATACATTTTCTATGCAATGCAGTTCTTTCTAACATTAGAGAACCAATGTTTGATAAATTCAGTAAACTTAAGTTGTCTCAATATTCCAACTACACTGTTAAGTAATTTGTATAGCTCATGTACAGAAAGGCCTAGGTTTGATCCTAACGCTTCTAGTTGAAAGGATCAAGTAACAGACGGCTATAGAAGAAAAGTAACAGATGGCAATAGAAGAAAACTGTACTCAAAATTTGGGGGAGTTGTTAGTCACTATGGACAATAAAGGTTCCCCTCGCATATACATGCTAGTCGTTTCTGGCTCTCGGGGGTAGTGCTCATCTCTGTTACAAAGCCGAAGAGCCAGCGCTGTCCACAGATGTCTCCCTGGTCATGTGGCCGGCATGATTAAACGCTGAAGACGCACGGAATGCTGTTACCTTCTCACCAAAGGTGGTCTCTATTTTTCTACTTGCATTTTTACATGCTTTCGAACTGCTAGGTTGGCAGAAGCTGGGACAAGTAACGGGAGCTCACTCCATTATGTGGTGCTTGGGATTTGAACCGCTGAACCACCGGCCCTTCTGATCAACAAGCTCAGCATCTTAGTCACTGTGCCCCAATAAGTGAAGATAAATATACATGTCCAAGGATAATGTTGTCACATCCAATGTGGGTTGGTCACTAGAGGCTTAGTTTTCCCAGCTTTTGATACCATTCTGGACCCTATTTCTGGTGAACAGAAGATAGGGTTCAGAACGATTCCAAAAGTTTGGAAATCTAAAGCTCTAGTCCTGGTGATCAACCCAGATTGAATCTTGTTAGAGGTGAAAAACCTGAGCTAATACAGCTTCTTGTACTCCAACTCATTCTCAATTTTGTCTATCATGAATCAGATTTTCTTGACGCTATTTAGGATAATTAATTAATGTACTATATTAAGTTAAATTATCTAGATAGTGACTGAAATATTTATTAGTTTGCCTTTGATGCAGTACAAGCAGTTCAGTACTGTTTTTCTGAATAGCATTTTGGAACCACTCTGAATAAAGTCATAGCTCTGACTTCATTTTACAATAACTGTCATGAGTCTGATGCTACACTGAGATAAAAGTTCAGGTAACTTTTGACTTACTACCATAATGGAACTTGCCCATCACGGTGGCATGTCATGACAACCATTGAGTGTCTCACTTAACAAACCCTATTCCTGCTCTTCCCCAATGCAATCATTAAATGAATGTGCAGATTGTTAAGAGGAGCATGGGTGCCCCAGGAATCTGGAAAGCGCTTGGTGTCCTAACATAGGCCCAGGGCCACCTACCACAGGCCTAGCAGGGCCTCCCTCACCCCTGAGGCACTCCGTACTCTGCTCCCTTCCCCTCAATATTCCTGTAGGCCATTACATGCTTCCAAGCTGGCTTATTCAGCCATGCAAGGGAGCCTAACACTGGTCAGAAGTGACTGGCACATCTAGGCAGTTACAGTCTCTAGGCCAGACATGGGCAATTTACAACCAATCTTCCCCACGTTGGGGAAAAGTTATCAGTGTGGCGGTGGTGTTGGGGCAGTGGCAGCAATGGTGTTGACAGGTACAACAACACCTCTCCACAAGAGTCCGTTTTGCATGTGATCCTTTGGGAAAATTAATTGCCCATCTTTGCTCTAGGCCGAGGCCTACTTCCCATCCAGCCACCCAAGGGCCTGACCCCTGGAATTTCTCCAGGCTGCTTCCAAGTGGCTCTTTGAAGCTATACAAAGGAGCTTAAAGATGTAGAAGTGATAAGGCAATTACAGCCTGTAAGCTGCTGAACCCCTGGCCTACTTCCCATCTGGCCACCCAAGGGACTTGCAGGACTCGGCCTGCTCCTCTCTCTGCTCCAGGGTTCAGCAGCACCCAAATTACCTTTCTGTTTTTGCAGAGGAGCCCGGATGATGTGATGCAATGTGAATCTCAGCTTTCTGACAAAGGCTGCCTGCCTCATGGCAACCTTCTGCAAGCAAGTAGTACTTTTCTCATACGCTCCTTTTTAAGGAGGTTTCCACGAACTTCACAAACGAAGCCTCCTTTAAAAGGGGGAGCTTTCTCCTAAAACAGTACTAGTAACTCTATTTTTGGTAATTATGACAGGAATATAAAATTTTTACCTTTCAGAATCCAGTAACTGAAGAAATAGCAATAAAGCAGTATCTTTACAAAATACTGAATCTAAACAATAGAACATGAAATTAACATAATGGTATATTATGTTCAAAAAAGAATTTGTTATCAGAGGTAACACTACTTTTACATAAATATATGTCACTCTTTAGAAATAATTTAGACAATACTTTTTGCCTTTTATGAACTATACCTATGAAGGAACATGTGTGAAACTATTATTAGGGTAGACACAGTTTTCTTATATTGGCAAAAAGTTAAACTTTACCAGAATTCCCACAGAAGGCATTAGTTAAAGGAAAAAAGGGGATGTTTTAAACATTTACATGATTTAAATTTTCTACTGGGGTATTCAAAACTCTGAAGTCTTCTCTCAAGAACTGAAGATTTTTAACTTCTTATTTTTGGGATATAACACAGTCAAATGGTAAAGGCTGCTACATTTTTTTGAAAAAGTAAATCCAGGAAGATAGTCTCAAGTTCAAGTTATCCTGGAGTATTCCTGTCATTGGCTGGTCATTGTACTTCTGCTTGATTCAAAGGTTTCTGTTTTGAAAACATTCTTAAACTCTACTTTTCCATTGGCTGACTGGGTTTTTTTCAATAAAGCCGGCATCTAAAGGAAAAGATAACAGAATGAGGATTGTGAAAACTGGTGAGGAAGTTAGTGTTGTGCTTAAGTAATCAAAAGGAAGGTTGCCTGCACTAGTTAACTGGCACAGTCACACTTACCTCTTTCAACCTCATATGTAGAATGGGCTGGTTCATTATCTATACCAGGGCCAATTTTAAGACTTGTGGACTTCAACTCCCAGAATTCCCTAGCCAGCTGACTGGGGAATTCTGGGAGTTGAAGTCCAGAGGTTTTAAAGTTGCCAAGGTGGACACTCCAGATCTATACTGTACTTCTGCTTATGAGCATTGGCAGCATATAGCTATTATTTGCTTAAAATATGTCAAACTCTAAATCTAATAGAGCAAAGACTGAAGTCATATCCAATTAAGGTGCAAAGGGGAAATCTGGCTTGTCCCTTAGTCAACAACTATGTATACCTAAAATATGCTCTCAGAATCAAATGGAGGTTTATCAATTGTGTGCATCTCTCCTAAGCCATGTATAATCACTGTTAAGCAGAATAAATTCTTAAAGGACTACATCTGAGTTTTTAAAATTGGAGCCTCCCTTCAAAAGCCTGCCAGAAAGCAGAAGTTCATTCTGGCAGGTTATTAAGAATTCTGCCTGAAATTAGGATGCATTGTCTCGGAGGGTAAATGGTGCTATGATCACAGCAGGAAGACACAATTTAAGGCAGACACAGCAGCAAAGCCATCCTGTAAAGAATATGCATATACAAAATAAATGTTTAATCTTCAATATGCTTGCAAGCATTATCAAGATCAAAAAGCTAAGCGATAGAAATAAGGATCTGAATAAAGCTTGTAGATTAACATCACTTGGTCTAAATGCAGAGGAGAGAACTAGAAATACACAATAATTCATTGTCCTGTTTGTTTTATTGATGCACCACCTTTTATTCATGAACTCAGGGTAGTGTATTCCCTCCTCTCATTCCTCTCCCCACCCCAATAACAACCCAGTGAGATAGGTGAAGTTGTAACAGAGTGACAGGACCAAAATCACTCAACAGGCTTTTATGGCTAAGAGTGGTTTTAAATCTGGATCTCCTTAGTGCTAGTCCAGTATCTTAGCCACTACAGAATACTGGATCTCATGAATTAAAAATTAAAAACTCCAGCAAGATATATGGCAAACTAAGCCTCTTCCATACAACAGATACAAAAGAATGGTTCTCAGGTCTCTGCAAAAAAATCAGATCGCAGTTGTCCTCTGTAATCCCAGAATGTAGAACAAGGAATCACACCCTGAAGTTATAGGAAGACAAGAATCTGATAAAGTAGACAGAAAAGTATTATGCAATACTCATGATTCAAACTGAGTTTTGTTGATGGTTTTATTCCCGATATACCTGCAGAATTAAGCTCTACAATGTTGAGGAGGAATGAGGTAGCTTAATGCAGTAGTAAGTGAAAGTATACTTACTGGTGGAAGCATTGACGGTTCTAGATGCCGCCCAAGAAATGTAAGCAGGCGCCGCCAAATTAAGCCACTGCCTAGGAACATAATTCCTGTCACCAGCCAAAACATTCCATGGTTCTAATATGGTAAGAGCACACAATGAATGATTCCCACCTCAGATTACTCATTAGTTTTTAAATGTTACTACATTTTTAAAAATGACTCTTAACTGAGGATATCAGATTTATTTATCCAGGAGTAGCATTTAATATATCAGTCCTGTGGAAATGACATGGAAAGTGAACAGATCCAGGTATACACAATGGATGCTTTTCTTTCCATTGGGGTTCACTGAAGAAAGCCAATGGCTTTAAGCTTCCTTTTTTCCCCTTATTTACTCCATTGGATCTTGCAGAAATTTTTTCTGCCCTTTAAAGAGGACTGGCTAAAGAAGGCAGCTTTTGTTCAGATATGGTTATGATCACTAGTACAGCTTTCACCAAGTTGAATTGCCAGCCTTTTGATCTAACCCGACATAAAACAAGCAAGGCTGCTATTCATCCCATAAAGAAAAAAGTAACCCATAAATAGTCTGAAACAATGCTCTCGTGATATTTATGAAACAACAAATATTCTATTGTCAAGTTCTAATAACCAGTTAATGCAACAATGTAATTAAAAGCAGTCTTTGTGGCTTTACTGGAATATTTTACAAAAATATCTAGAAATGTTGTTTTCAGTATTGTTTCTTACCTCTTCAAATGATGATTCCAAATTCATACCAAATGCTACTCCTATCAATCCAAAAAGCGAGATTGAAAAAGTACCCATGGTCAGCTGCAAGTTCAACCTCATCATAACATTACGGTGGCTAAAAAGATAAAATATAACTGTTAAATTGAAGGATTAAATATGACCGTTACATTTGCTTCAGAGATTTAAACAACTTTAGAGAAGACGCTCTTTCATACTTGCTTCTAGGAGTAGCAACCCAGTTTACAACCATTTTTTAAAAAATATACTACTAGGCACCACCATTTACGCAGTTTAACCCAACCTATGGTACCATCCACCTAATGCTACTGTTGCTCTAGAACAGTTTTTAAAGCTTGGCATCTTTAAGAATGTATGGCCCTTAATTCCCAGAGGTCCTCAGTCCACACATCTTAAAATGGCCAAGTTTGAAAAATACTCTCTCAGAAGGCCCTATCTTGCCCTTTTGGCCCACCCTGCATTTTGCTGGCCCTGTTGTCTCCAGCTGATCTTCCCACTGCTGGGAAGAAGATCAGTTCCCCACATAACATACATGCTGGTTAACTTGCCTACAAGGTTTTCTACAGTTACAAATGTTAGGGACTGTTTATTTAGCCAGAATAGCTTATAGTTAGGTTGATTTCATTATTTGCAGAAATCTATCCGTCCATCTATAGAACCATTAGCTTAATTCAAAAAATTAATTAATTCAAAACCAAAACAAGCTTTGTCAAGTTAGCACTGATAATGGAATGTGCATAGTAACATAATTTATTAAAATTACCAAATAATTCAGAGGAATACAAAATAAATTTATTCATTTCATCTGAGAAAGAGCTTTATAAACACAACTATTTTTTAATCTAAATGTCAAATGAGTTTTAAAAAGTGTATGTTAAATTTTAACAATATGCTCCACACAGATACCTGTCTAAGTTGATAAAGATGATACTTTCAGAATCATCAATCAGTATTTTAAGTTCCCGGGTTTCATTCATAAGATCTTCTGCCTGCCTATAGTAATTTTCCAACAGCAGTTCCATCTCTTCCACATGGTCAATTCCAGAAAGACTTGCCTCACTGTGAACAATAACCATAAGACCCATTGCAAATAGTATATGGCAAAACAATAAAATGAAAATTCAGTTTTTTTCCAGTTCTTTCTAGCAGCATTTAAAATCTGAGGATCACTATCACTTGAATGACATCTCGTATGAATGTAGTATTAAGAGTATTTCGCAATTAGGAAGAATCTTTAGTTGTACATTGGATCGGCAACACTGCCATTCATCTGCCTCTAAGCATATTCAAATTGAGGTTTTCAGTTACTGCAGATTTTTTTTCCTATCCAGGCAATGAAACACTATGTACTTATTATAGAGAAATCTAACAAACTCCTGATTAACCTGTTTACCCGAGAGATCATATTCTGTTGTTATTCTGTGGGTTTTATATTTCAAAATATTTTTAAAGTGGGATTTTCAAACTAGAATGCCCTTATTAATAATCCATGTGGAATACAAGCTTGTAACCAAACTTACCTTGGGCTTTTTTAATGATTATAAATTATCTCTACCCAGAAAATAAAGAAGATAAATGGATAAACATATCTTTAATTAAAAGTGTAGAAATGGTACAATAATGTGGTAAATGTTGTGGATATACAGTACTATATTGGAATAAATTTAATAACATGTGTAGTGGTGATAAGGTAGCTACAATTAGGAAAAACAAAACTCTGACTTCTTTATTGCTTTGATCTTGAGAAAATCTTGTTATGTATGAAATGATTATCTCATACTGTACAGCTCAAATAAAAGAGGATATTAAGAGAGGGGTTAAAATATCCTATGACTTTGTGGAGAAGAATGTATGAAATGAATATAGCTTTATGGCTTAAACACATTTTGCGAGTATTTGTGTTAATTCCATTTATATATTTTAAACAAATTGACAAATTAATAATTTTTAATGGATGGTAAAACACTCAGGATTTTTCTGTAAAATGATAGTTTTTATATGAAAATGGTGGTTTCAATGGCAATAAAAGCATTACATTTTGCTACAATGATTCATACCCTTATCAACCTGACTTAGACTATTACAACATGTTTTGCATGGGACTGCCTTTGAAGATTTTTTGAAATCTGCAGCTGATCCAGAAGCGCAGCAATTCTTGTACTCATTGCTATTCATTGGTGGGAGCTCATTACACCAGTACTGTGGGCCCTGCACTGGTTTCTAACAGGCTTCCTGGTGCAGTGTTTCAAGTCCTGGAATTAATCTTTTAAGCCCTACAAGTTATCTAGGTTGCAAGTTATCTGCTGGATCTAATTTTTGCCAAAGGAATTGGCCTGGCCATTTTGATTTCACTGGGAAAGTTTATTAGCAGTGCTCTTACTTTAGCAAATGGAAGGAGTCAAAACTCAACAGAATTGAAGCTGTATCAGTTCTTTGGAATGGCTTCAGGCATATCTCCAGCTGGCTCCTATCCTAACTTGTTAAGCTGCTCAGAACAGAATACTTCAGAGCTAATTTTGACTTTGATTCCATCTTAATTTGGTTATATTCTGGTTAATATTATTTTATATTTTCATTAGTTGCTAGACCTTTCATTTTTATCTACTGCAGTGTTTTGCAAATTTAAGATACATGGATGTCAACTCCCAGATTTCTGGGAGATGACGTCCACGCATTAAGAATTACCAAAGATTGACTAACACTAATTTATTGTATATTGTTTATTTTTTCCTGTATCCATGGAGATTGTGGTAGTCTACCTATGAAATTAAGGAACAACAAATGTTTTGTTTGATTTGAAAACTAGGCCGATTACAAACAAAATCTTTTAGGGTTTATTGGGCTTTCCAACAGATATTTAGAAAGGGCAGGCTGTCATCCTACGTAGGAATTTAAATAAACTGGAATCCATCCCAGCACACATGACTTAGCCACATTCTCCAGTGAATACATATTAATACAATGCTGAACCAGTATTTTAGAAATTAAGGTTTAAAGATGTTAATGTTTTGTTCAGTATATTCCCCAAACATAGAATTTATCTATTTCTGAGGAGGTTTGGATTATATTATGCCTGGATTAGAATTAAAAACAGTAACTAAGCAATTTGGGAAGTTCAGGTTTCAGATTCTAAACCAGGTGTGTCCAACCCTTTTGGCCTGCCTGGGCCTCATTGAATAAAGAGGGTCACAAATAAAATATATTGTCTTGGGTCACAAATAAAATATATAGTATATGTATATAAATAGCAAACTTCCTTTTTCAAAAATATTTTAAATTATATCTTGTGAAGCTGCATTACTCCAGGGCTGCATGTGGCCCATGGCCCATGAGCCTGCTCTAAAGGCTGTCTTAGTGAAATCAGCTTTCATTAAACTGAATTAGCTTTTTACCAATAGAATAGGAAGAGGGTACAAAATGATTCCACGTGACCTTGATTTATCTAAGTCTAAAACTGATCTGCAACATTTTGCATTAAAATTAGAATTTGAGGTTGTAGAAAAATAGATAGCATTTGCCACTACTATATTATTAGATTTTATTGCCCATATATTTTCTCATCTTTTAATTTTTTACTTCATTTTTCTTCTGACTTTATGACTTGCTAGTTTTACAGCATTCAGTCTTTTTTATTACATAGAATTATCTGAATGATACTCAGGGTTCTGCTTTTTATTTATATTCCATTTGAACTCAAGAAAATCATTAAAAAAATAATGCAACCAAATTTAATTTTGACTGAAATACACCATGTGACAGAATTCTATTGTAAGTCGATAAATCAAACAGATTTTGATGAGAGCCCAATAAAATGCATTTGTCAGGCTTCATATTTTACAGAACCCACATATTTTTCAAGGTCACAAGTCAACTACAGTAACTACGGTTAATAGCAATAATTGTCAGACAATGGTCAATTGGTTTCTGGTAAGATAGCATTTGATGTGCTTTTGAGGGGAGCAGTATAGCTATGCTGTGCAGTGGAAAATAAAGGCATTTGGAAACTTAACCAGTTTAAAAAAATAATGGAACTTATGTTTCCTCTTTCTCTAAAACTTTAAAGTGAAATTTGGACTACCAAAAACATTCCTTTACAACTTATACTTACAATACTTCTGGGTCTGTCCATTTAGTTAGACACAGTTCTTCCATAACTTCTTTGTCATCTAGGATTTCCAATATTGTCTCTTTGAAAACTTTAAGGTCAGTTTCTAATTCAGACAAACTGAAAAATAAAAGCATACGAGACCTATCGCAAAACATACCATGTTTCTCAAATTAACCAATATTTCTCTGAAGATCTGTTTGTACACATGAGCTTGCTGTTAAAGACTTCTTTCTGGGTCAAGTCAAAATCCAAAGTGCGAATCATTCATGAAATCTCTTCACAGCTGAGCAATAATGTGGGTTGTTTATGCTTAAAAGTATGCTCAGTATCCATAAACATTTACAGCAGCTTCGTGTTATATGAAGCCACATATGAAATAAGAATATGTCATCTGGTTTAACAGATACAAAAATATCTTTCATGTAATATGTAATGAAGTTGGGACCTGATACTTGAAAGACATTTTCCCTTTATGGAGCAGCTGGGATTTATAAGAATCTAGCTACCTCTCTAATGTAGCAGAAAAGGTTAAGTGGTAAGACAAGTATTATATTAATATTTATATAATACATTAAAGTACATTTTCAAATTGACCTATTAACCAAGACTTTTAAAAATGACTATTATTTGACTTTCTTCTATTGTTAATAGTTTTCAAAGGCACTAAAACATTTTCTCTTTGTCACTCAAACATATTCTTAATATACAATTAAAACAGAAATTTAGTTTTGTTTTTATATCAGGCTCAAACAATTCATCTGTTTCAGTAATAATTTATATTGTCTTATTTCCACAACCATGTGATATTAAACTGTTAAATCAAAAAGATTAACTGCATCAAGTAGAACTGAACAAATCAATTCAGCATTCAAGACAACAACCAGTGCTTTTATCCCCTGCCTAATATTTGATTTAAGCAATTTGTTTTAATATGTGGTGTAGCTGTTATATGATTCAAGAAAATGGCTTACTATAACTTACTTCGAGGTAATTGAAGAGAGTGTGAAGTACACTTGCTTACCTCTTTCCATTTTGCAGTAAAATATGGACTTTACTCCTATCCAGGGACAAAAGCTTAGGATCCACTAAAGCATCCAGAGTTTCAAGAATTTGAGGCTGCAGATGGCTAAGTTTGCCACTCAGGTAGCTGATCTAGATAACAACATGATCCTTCATAAGAATTAAAATAATTCTTTTAGAATGCCTTCTAAAAATCCTTTTGTCCAGCAAAACAGACATATAATCTTGAACTTATGGCAAAGTTGGTAATGCTGGCTGAAATATATGCAGAACACCCTTTCACTGGAAATAAACCTATAGCAATCTTATTGTATACTGAAGCTGGGTAAAACCTTTTATTATTTTATTTCTCATTACTACTGATTTAAATAGTTAATTTAATGTTATTATATTGTATTGGATATGTATGTAATAACATGCGGTATATAAATATTTGAAAGTAAATATTTGTGCTCAAAACTGCTTCTGATACATGCCAGTTAATACACTGCATTAAATACATTAAAAAACAAACAAACTGAAATCCAGAATATTTTCATTGGTGGTCAGGTCAGCCCTTTTCTCTTTCCTTGTAGGGATCTCACAATTTCCTTTGATTTTTATTTTTTTTTTGCTTTCTACTAATTACAGAAGTTGTCAGGAAACTAGCTCAGAAACACCATTTTTAAGTACAGAATAAATTAATAAGGATGGCCGTTTAAAGTCACAGAAAAGGACTGCCTTTTAGCCATCTCATACAAATAGTCTTCAACTTATAACTATTCATTGAGTGACCATCTGAAGTTATAACATTGCTAAAAAAAAGTGACTTATGACTGTTTTTCACACATACGGCCATTGCAGCAGCCCCATGGCCATGAAAGCAAAATTTGGATGCTTGGCAACTGACTCATATTTATGATAATTGCAGTGTCTCCGGGTTATCTAATCGCCTTTTATAACTTTCTGACAAGCAAAGTCAATGGAGAAGTCAGATTCACTTTTCAGCTGTGTTCCTAACTTAAGCAAGCACAGTGATTCACTTAACAACTGTGGCAAGAAAGGTCATAAATAGGGGCAAAACTCACTTAACAACTGTCTCGCTTAGTAATGGAAACTTTGGGTTCAATTGTGATCGTAAGTCGAGGACTATCTATATTTATCTGTCTCCTTCAACCAATGATTATAAGGTTCTCGACCCAACGTACTGCCATCTTAGGCCCAGTACTCTTCAGTATCTTCATTAACATCTTAGATGATGGAACAGAAGGGGAACTTACCAAATTTGCAGATGATACTAAGCTGGCAAGAATAGCTAATACCCAAGAAGATAGGCTCAAGATCCAGATGGATCTTGACAGACTGGAACACTGGGCTGTATCTAACAAAATGAAATTCAATGTAGAGAAAAGTACAGTCCTACACTTAGGCAAGAAAAACCAAAAGTACCCATATAGACTAGGTGAAACCAGGCTCAATAGCAGTAGCTGTGAGAGGGATCTTGGAGTCTTAGTGGACAACCAGCTAAATATGAGCCAGCAGTGTGCAGCAGCTGCCTAAAAAGCTAAGTTGTATTAACCCTAAGTTGTATTAACAGAGAGATACAATCAAGATCAAGGGAGGTACTAATACCACTCTATAAAGCCTTAGTAAGACCACACCTAAAGTGTTGCATCCAGTTTTGGTCCCACACTATAAAAAGATGTTGACACTCTAGAAAAAGTACAGAGAAGAGCAACCAGGATGATTAGGAGACTGGAGACTAAAACATACGAAGAACGGTTACAGGAATTGGGCATGGCTACTCTTGTGAAGAGAAGACGAAAGGACACATGATATCAGTCTTCCTATATTTGAGGGGCTGCCACAAGCTATTTTCCAAAGCACCTGAAGGCCAGACAAGGAATAATGGATGGAAACTGAACAAGGAGAGATTTAACCTGAAAATAAGGAGAAACTTTCTGACAGTGAGAATAATCAACCAATGTAACAACTTGCCCTTGGAATTTGGGGGAGCGCCATCACTTGAGACTTGCAAGAAGAAATTGGACTGCCATCTGTCAGAAATTGTGTAGGGTCTCCTCCTTGGGCAGGGGGTTGGACTAGATGACCTACAAGGTACTTTCCAACTCTGATTATCTGTTATCTATCGCTCATATATGTTGGACTTAAAAGTCTCGGATCTCTTGGGAATTTGGAGTTCACCATGTCCAGAGAGCTCCAGTTTGGGAAAGTCCACAACAATCACTCTTAGCACAACATAAGTATGCTCACCCAATACTGCAGCATTGCTTCTATAGCTCTGAATTCAAAAGGCAAAGAATATGTAACTAGTTGACCTTCTCCAGCTAGCTGAGATGCCAGTTCTTGGAACAGCCATTTTTCCAGATTTGTATTGCGATAGTCTAGGATTAGAAGATACTCTGGTGTTATCACAGCCTTCAAAAACTAAAAAAAGCAAAGAAGAAAATTAGCCAACACTCAATACTTATGTTTTCTTCAGTTGTTACAGTAATACTGTCTAATTACATGCCCAAACAGACTTGTCTAACATATCCTTTGGGTTGTTTGTTATAAGATGGAAAAACTTTAAAAAAAAACCAATTAGGATTTCTTGACTATGTCTGATTACTCAGATTCACAGATTGCAAGAGGATTTCCTCCAAAGCAAATAGATGTAAAATTCTTAGCTGTTTCAGTGGTGGTGCTTTATATGAGTTGTTTTCTTTATTGGCACAGTCCTGAATTTCAATCTGTCTCCTATTTTTATTGTTTCTACTTTTTGTGTGTTTTGCTCATTCAACCTTAGTTGCTCTTTTTTATTGTACTGATTCCACCTTTCCCCCAAAGTTGTCTGTTACCATGGTGGTGAACCTATGGCACACATGCCACAGGTGGCACGCAGAGCCCTCTCTGTGGGCACGCGCCCCGTTGCCCCAGCTCAGCTCCACCAGGCATGCGCAAGTGCCTCCCGCTGGCCAGCTGGCCTTCAGGTCTCTGTCATGTATGCGCAGGGACGGGGTGCATGTGGGGGCACATGTGCATGCACGGGGAAGCACATGCTTGTGCGGGGAGGCTTGTTTTTGGGTATGCACATGTGCACGCTTTGGGCACTCAGGGCCCAAAAGCTTCCCCATAACTGTCCTATCACATATTCTCTGTAGTAGATTAGGCGAAAAGATTTTCTACCAGGCTTCTTGATAAAATAAAAATATGAGCCTAGGTCTCTTTGACACAATTTAGAGATTTTGTATCAACTCATCTCTACTGTGCTCTTTCTCTCCCATTTCCATCATGTTTTGCCCTTTTAAATGGTACAATTCAACCTTAAGAATTGGCTCCTGAGCTTGCTTCACCTCACCTCATTCCAATCTTTTCTGAAACACTGGTACTATACAAACAAAAAGGCACTAACTCCTTTTACTGATTATATTGGAAGACTTCAGGGAGGAGGAGGTAAACAATATTTTACTTATCAGTAAATAAAGGAGAAGAAATATGTTACTTCAATTTGCCACGTGTAAAAATTTCAGAAGTTTTCCAAATAACTAAAAGCTGTTTTCATATATTTTTCTTACCTCCATTCTCATAATAATTTTGTTATTCCTGGGTGTTATATTTACTTGATGTTGAAACCGTAGATCTCGTGCTTGAAGACTTAGTTCCTGATACAATTCTGTTTTCTTTCTTTCTACCCCAAAAAGAAAGTATAGAAATATGAAATGAAAACGTAGACCACTTGGGACAAACAGATTATTTCTCAAAGTTATTATCACTTCAACAAATCCAATAATTATCTGAAATTTAACAGATTTAATGATAAACTGTCAAAAACTATTAATGTTGCAATTATCTATTTAAAAATTCTAACATGGCTGTAAAATATTATTATTGAATTCATGAGTAAAAAAGAATTAAACATACCATAGAAGGTAACATTGCCTTCTTTATCAAATTTCATCTAAAAGGAAGAAAACAGAAACTTTTTAAACAAGACAATAGCACTTTCTGAAATTAAATACAATTTGTCCTATTTAATATGGGTAGCCCTTTTAAAATGGGTAGCACTATTCATAAGTATCAGGTATAATTAAGATAGATTTCTATTGAATTTTATACAGTCAGTAATAGGGCAATACAATTCACATAATGAAGAGTGCTTTGAAAAATGCACTGTTTTCTGCTATGGGTTAGAAGGGTAGATGTGGACAATATTTTATAAACTGAGACGTCCAAAACAGAACCAACATAATGGTTATAAGTCAATTGTATGAAAGTTTTATCACAGTTTAATTCTAAAATGATAGACCTCTAGGTATCTCTGGAGGGATTGGACTTCAGCTCCCATAATCCGTAGCCAGCAGAGATTATCTAAAAGTCACGACTGGGAAAGATTGAAAGTTTAGATCTGTCTCTCAATTCATTTATTGACAATTGATGCATACATACTTTCTTCTATTTAGTGGCCCAATGCCAGATGATTATTTTTAGCCCTTCCAATTTTTACAGTATTTTATTTCTTATTTCTTTTCTACTCTGCCTGCAATCCAACACATTAAATGAACCCTGCAATTCACCTGTCATTTTTCATCTCTATTCCCCCCACTCACCCACCCCGGGTGTAGCATGAGTCATCCTTCATCTATGCTTTTCTACATCATGGCCTTTCAAAGGAATACTTACCACTGAAAATACTGGTGCCACACTGGCTAAAGTAGCCTGAGTCACCTCTGTGCTGCTGTGCTGAGAAAGAGCATCTAAAGAGAAGCAGAGGAGAAACGCTATTAATAAAGAGTAAGATAATGTGAAGAATCAGCAGGCAAGTTGTTCAGTAATAAATACCACCTATCTTGAGAAAAGATGTCAGAGAATAAAACATTTTTTAAAAATCAGCTCAATTCCTGGTTACATTACAGACACAAAGCAGTGTTTTATTGAAAACAAGATAGAAGTGATGGACATAGTCTTCTGAGATGATTTTTAAATTCTCAGGTTAGGCTACATACCTGGTAATCCCCGATTATCTCCCTTCCAACTCTGTTATCCAACTCTGTGTCATAGAATACAGATGATCTATTTTCGGCACAATCAACAATTGTGCAATATTAGCACCCTTAGCTTACAAATCTATTACTGATCAAAATTTTCACAAGTCTTGATGACAAATTAGATTAGGCAGCTCTCAGAAAGTAAAAGAGTTTGGTGATTTCTAATGAATTCCTCAAGAAGACAACAGAGGACAAGAAATATTTGTACGTACAAAGGTATCCTTCTCTTCCAGGTATGTTATCTTCAAAAGTGCCCTCAAACTGTCTAGTGATTGAGGTAAGAAAATGAGCTCCTTATATTACAGCGAATTTCTAGTGCTTTGTTTAAGCCAAAGGAATGATATGAGAAATCATAATAATTTATACACACTGACATGTATAATTTCTACTGAACATGGATGACAGGCCTTGCTGCATTAAAAGTTGAAGAGCTCATTCATCTTTAAGGCAGCATTAAAATGAACTGGCATGAGATCTGTGGTCAATCTGAATCTTGTCTCCTGTCCTGTTCTAACCACTGTTAAACCAAGGGTCTTCAAACTTGATAGCTTTAAGACTTGTGGACTTCAACTCCCAGACTTCCTCCTCCAGTCATGTTAGCTCAGGAATTCTGGAGTTGAAGTCCACAAGTTTTAAACTTGCCAAGTTTGAAGACTCTTGCTGTACTTTCCTTCAGTGTAATTCCTGATAAACACTGTTTTATACATCTTAGTTTTTCATAAGATAATGCCAAAACATGTATTTGGGGTGGGGGGACACTATTTTAAGTCCAGGACTCAAGCCTGTTTCATTCTTTGATTGGCAATGAGATGATGGGGATACAGCCCCTTCTGTTCCCAAGAGACATGAGACTATTACAATTGGGGCAAAGCCCTTTATTTGCATTTTCTGTACATGTGTCATTTTGATGGGAATGCATGCTGAAAAAGCAGCATAATGTAGTATTCAGCCTGTGATGGCAATTTTAATTCAAAATTTTATCCCAGAATGGGAGAAGAGAGCCTGCCATCCTTTATCCTCCTGATCTTGATATTCATTTTAAGGTCAAAATAGAACCTCTGCTTGGTTGCATGAAACCTCTTGACTTAATTGGAATACTTGAAAGTTAAGAAGTAAAGAAACAATGGGAGTTATAGAATATCCCACTGTTTTTGTACAGCCAGCTTGATCTGGTAGGACTGGTGCACTCCACATTCCATTGATTAAACAATGCCATCTGCCTAGAAACATTTCTCTAGTAGCACTTGCCCTCTGGAATGAAGTTCCACCCCAACTCTACTGATATTTCAAAGACTACCAAAGACCTGACTCTGCCCTCGTCTTTGGCTAGGCTGACTAATGTCTCTGTTGTGTGTGTGTGTGCGCGCGCGCCTCTCTCAATTTGTTTTTTTTTTGTCATTGTTCTTTTACTTTGTGTTATATCTGTGTTTGCTTTTTGCTCTTAAGCAACTGTAAACTATCTAGAGTTGCTGAGAATTAAGTGGCATTTAAATTTAGTATATTATTAAAGCATTATTTATATGCTAAAGGTTTCAATCTGACTTCTAAATTAACATTAGTACAATACATGGTTCTCTGAGCTTAGCTGTTTGCTTGCAAATGACCATCTGTACATTACCAAGCTCAGAGAGCACCATGGAGCCCACAGTTCAAGCCTGAGTAACAGCCAAAAGATGCTATTTTAGGAGACGACTGAGGCGTGAAGTACAAAAACACCTTTGGGACAAACACAACCTGTATGAGTGAGAATCTTCAGACTCTGAATAACATCTATTGTCTTCTATTGGATTATTTAACTATTTACTTTGAATGTTGTTGGTAACCATCCATTCTTGCTTAATTTATTCAGTTTTGTAAAGCAAATGGGTAGTATTTATATTATAGGAGTATCATAAATCCCTAAAATTTACACAATTTGCTCTGAATGCTCAAAATAGGAGTGGTAGTAAAAGCAAAATATGATTACAATATATCCCTTGGAAAAAATTTAGGCAGGATAAGAAAGGCATTCCAAGGAAGTACTTTTAAGCAATGTATACAAGACACAAATAATCCGAAACTTTTCAGTTGAAACAGTTGGACACACATACAACATGCATTTTCTTGTTAGATTCTGAGTAGAGCAGCAACATTAAGCAGAAATTATCTTGTTGGCTCTTCTGTATCCAGGCTGTTATGAACTCTGCAATGGAAAAACACAGGTTTCTCTATCTTCCATGCCTCCTGCAGGGCCAATAACAACTTTGGGGAAAAAAAGATACTAGACATATCTTAAAAATGATGCATGCTCAATGGAATTTTTTTAGGTAGTTAAAAAATAATAATTGGAAGAGGCTGCACTATGAGACTTGATGGCCATTTCATGTGTCAAGGTAAAACAAGCTGTTTGGTGCTTTCTGCTCAATAATGAAGATCATCTAGATACTAGTTACAGATGTCCAGATGCTTGGCAACTGGTTCATACTTAGGGCCACTACTGTGTCCCAAGGTCACGTGGTCAGCTTTTGCAACCTTTTGGCAAGCAAAGTCAATGGGGAAACCAGATTCACTTAACAACCAGGTTACTCTAACTTATCAACTTTAGTGATTCCCTTAACAACTATGGCAAGAAAGGTTGTAAAACGGGACATAACTCACTTAAAAATGTCTCACTGAACAACATAAATTTTGGGCTCAGGATGTGGTTCTAAGTTGAAGATTACCTGTACCATACTCATTAAACCTTTTTTTTTTTTTTTTCTGACGACGGGTAAGTTTAGGCGAGTTGATCTGTGGGGAAAAGCCCAACGCCTCAAGATGCAAAGTTGCAGACCCGTTTTTATCCTCACTGGGGAACTTCGGAGCAGTTTGAGGATATCCCTCCAGGATACCTAATGCATTGTTCAATCCTTATTCATACCCGGGTGCAGAGATTTCTGCCGGAGTTAGGCAGCAACGCTCTGCGCCTCTTCTCCAGAGAAGAAAACCCCGTGGGGTTTATTTCCCACAAAGGCAGTGCGGACGAACACAACGATGCCTGCGGGAACGACTTACATGCGCAAATTAAGGTCTGTCCACCACTTCGGCGCCACCGGCATTTTTCGGATCCGCACCCCAGCGGCGCCCCACTTGGACAGCGCCACCAGCTCACTCCCAGGAGCGGACCATAGCGACGGCTGCAGCTGCAGCAAAGCCGCCTGCTAAAGAAACAGTGCAGGCCAGGCCGCAGCCGCTGCCTCAAAAGCCGGACGCACTCCATCTCTGCCACCTCTCCTCCGAGGGCTTTGCGCCTCCAAAACGCGCAGCTTCCGCTACCGACGGAGGTCGAAGGGGTGGAGTTGCGGCCGAGTTCTGTCCGGAGGAGGAGCCCGTCCGCTTCGGCGTGCGGCGGAGGCTGCTGCTGCTGCTGCTGCTGCGGAGGTGGTTGGGTGGGGGTGAGGCGTGCGAATTAGGAGCGGTGGCGCATGGCGAACCACACCGGGAATACCGCAAAGGGCTGACCCGCCAACGCAAGATAAAGGCAGTGCTTTGTGAGCGTAATAAAAGTTGAGGCAGGTCCGGATGTTGAATACACCGAGGCCTTAAAGTTAAGCGGAGTTTTGAGGGTGTGTGTGTGAGAGAGGGGCGAACGTTAAAAATAAACGAACGAAAGAAAAGGGTTTTTTTTTTCACGTGGACTTGGCGATTGCTAATCAATAACCTACCCAAACAGGATATCTTTCAAAATTTCTATTTGAGCTGGAAATGAGAAATACTTGAGCATGCATAATTTAACAGATTTCGAAGGTGGTGGGACTCATCTGAGGGGGGGGGGGATGAGTCTGCCTACTGAGGAGGTGGAGCAGTTGCTTTTGTGGTATGGAGTCAATAACTTGGTTTTCAACATCAATAAGACCAAGGAGCTTATAGTAGACTATAGAAGGAACAGATCAGACATCCAGCCCTTGCTTATCAATGGAGACCAAATGGAGCAAGGGGCCAGTTTTAAGTTTCTGGGTGTTATTATAAAAGAGGACCTGACCTGGGGGCCCAGCAGAGATTATACTACCTGAGGCTTCTCAGAAAACAACTGAATGAAAAACTGTGGGTGATCTACAGCTGCACCATAGAGAGTATCTTAACTTACTGCACCTCTGCATGGTTTGCCAATTGCACAGTGGCAGATAGGAAAGCACTCCAGAGGGTTAATGTCATTGCCCAAAGGATCATTGGTTGCCCTCTCCCCTCTTTGGAAGAGCTTTATAGCTCCCACTGCCTTAAGAAAGTTCAAAACATTTTCAAAGATCCATCTCATCCTGGGAACCCTTTTTTTAAACTATTACAATCTGGCAGATGGTACAGAATAATAAAAACAAGGACAAATAGGCTGAAAAACAGCTTCTATCCCAGGGCAGTAGCTCTGTTGAATTCTACTCTATAGTCAGTATTGGTGCGGTGTTGTGGGTTTTCGGTTCAGCGTGTGGAGGGTGAAGGATGTGTGTTTGTGTTTATTTTCATGGTCATAATGTGCACTGAAGATGGTGTTTGATTTCGTTGTACAAGGTGCAATGACAATAAACTAAACTATATATGCTAATTTCTGAATCGTAAAACAGTCACACACTGAAGTTAAAAAAAAAGGCTGCTGTGTCCATGCATATCTTACTTTTTTGTAATATTTGAAAACTTAGGAGACAAAGAAATTTATAATGTTCTACGACAATACTTTGTGTAGCACTCTTGCACTCATATTTAGTATCAAAAAATTTTTTTAACACTGATTCAAGTAAAAAGTTTCAGCTTTAGAGATCACCTTTCTCTTGAGAAGTGTATTATCTTTAGGCTCAAAAAAACCATCATTGTTCTAATTAATGGTAACTCGGAACAGATCCTGACAGCATAAGTATTTGAATTCTTTGGATAATTTTGTGACTGGAATGGGGTGCATGTTTCTAGGGCCATGAGGCAAAGTTATTAGTATAGTAATAAATAATAAATTACTTCATGAGCAATGTAACACATTCTTCATTTTTTCATCTTTCTTTCTTAATCTCTATGTATGTGTGTGAATGGACATAAGATGTAAACACAAGTGTTATAGGAGAAGAACAATTCGCTTAGCTATTATGTAAAAACCTGTCATTTTGTGTGCCTGCAGCAGGTGGCAGTATGTTAAATAAATGTTTTGATGTTAGATGTCAGGACATGGTTCTCAAAAAAATGGATAATAATAGTTTTTGGACATTGATATGGGCAGCATATAAATTTAATAAATACGCAAAAAAACTATGGAATGGAAAAGCAGCAATTCTTCTGTATTATTCTGACCCTATAAATCATTCTAGCATATTACTCTTAGGCACATTCTCAATTACTGTTGAGGACTCAGTAGAGTTGCACACATTAAATATTTTCACCATCCATTTTTTCTTGCCAGGACATATCTAGAAAAAGAAGATAAATACCAGACTATTAAAAAAGAGCATAGTTTCATTCATTTAATTTTTTTGTACTCAAGAGATCATTTAAAACAATCATGTGATGTGAATACCACTTTCCTGTGATTTGATGTAGGCTTGTTGGACACATTATACTGATCATCCTCTATATCAGGGGTCTCCAACCTTGGCAACTTTAAGGCTGAATATGTTATGAAAACTCTCAGAATTCTAAGAGTTGAAGTCCTCCAGGCTTAAAGTTGCCAAAGTTGTAGGTCTCTGCAACCTCTACAAAGTTGTAGACCACTTTTAGGAAGTAGCCAAATTACTTTTTAACACACGTACACAAGTTAGTTTCAACAACAATCCTACATTTCTTTCATAAACAACATTGTGCATTGGTACACTGTGTTTTTGGTGTTCTTGTTTCATCCACTGTCCCAGAGATGAATAAAAAAGGAGTGGGAAACTCCATTTTGGAACCACTCATTTCTTTTTTCAGTGGCTGGAACTTAAACCTGTTTTAGATTACAGTAATTCTGTATTAGAGGAAAAATTGTTTTTTTTTCACAGTTTAAGATTGTATTGATTTTGTGATCTGGGTTATTTTTCATAATGTTGATCATCTTAAATACACCCCTAAAAGTATATTCATTTAAAAATAAAACAGCATAATTATTTTGCTAAAGTTTACTTTCATTTACTGTAGGTATAGTGAAGATCTTTCTTAGGGGGCCCTGCAAAGCCAACAACATATTCAGAACAAATTTGCAGCACAGCAGTTTAAGCTTTATACTGTACAAGTCCCTGAGAAATTGTTAGTAACACTACATTCTGAAGTACTGTAATAATGTATATAGACATATGTAGATATATCTATCAATACAATATATTCATGGCAGTGATGTGTGTATGTATGAGCAATCAAAATGATTGCATTTATCAGGCAAAACTGATTTTACTCTAGATAGCTTAAAATTGATTTGATTTTAATAGATTGACTATTCTTAGATGTTTAAACATTTTCTTGCCTTCCAAGTTTAATATTATAAGCTATTTTCAAACTTGAGTTAAATAGCATGAACAAAGACTATAGTTGACATAACCTTAAGAAATGTATATAAATATTATAACATTTATATAAATGGGAAGTCATTTTATTTATAAACAACTATGAGGGAATAGCAATTCCTGGTTTTCAACTGTATTAGATACTATTCTATATATCACCATACAGACAACTCCAAAGCTAAAACAGCATTGTAGTGATTAGCACTATCAAAACCAAATAACCTTTTTTGTATTTGGCAAAACTTTTCCTCTCCACAGCTTATAGTTTGTTTGGAAATTAAACTGGAAATCAAACTGGATCATGTTCCTTAGAATTATTTTTATGGACATTAATTATGGAATAATGAGAACAAATGGTTTCTTTGTAAATAGTAAATATTTCTCAGAGCCAGCTGAGAGCCATTGAGTCCAGCAGCACAAACCTTTGAACACTGCTATTTGTCCCACTGACTAAAAAAACAATAAATCATATAAAATTAAAAAGCACACACGTGAGGAATTTGTAGATGAAATGATAATGCTCCACTTTCATACGTATTAATTTAGGACTAAATTGAAAAACACAACTAGTGTTAACCAGTAACTGCAATACATCAAAAGCTGCTTTACACCGAATTACTTTTTTGGTAATGGTTAACTATCTTCTTTGTAACTCACAGCAGGGGAGAGTTTATTTTCTTTCCTGAATGCTGAGATAAAAAGAAAGGAGAAATTCCTGAGTGCTTTTATCATCACCTGCTTTGAAATCAGGACTGTTTTTTTTTTTTAAAAAAAGATAGATATGCAACCAAACTTTTCAAACTTCATAAAATCTATCAGCAAGCTTCTCTTGAGTTCATATCTTGTGATTTAATGAACACATCCAAATTGGGGGAATTTTTTGGGCTTAGCATGAGCTTTCTTGGGGATGTGTTCTAAACGTCCATTCTAACCTAGAAACCCGGTGGGCCATGGTGGTCTTCCTTCATCATATTACCCAGGCCTGATGTTTCTTAGCTTTAGAGCCCAGATCAGCTCAGTTGATTTGATATTAATTTTGAAGCCTAGTTAATGATGTATTTCTTGAAAACCACTTATCCAACTAAGAGTACAAGAAAGGTCCATTGAAGTCAACGTCTTAAGTTGATTTGGAACTGTGTATTATATTGTAATCTTTATTCAGAGAGGAGGAAGAACGCTCATTTATAATATTGAGTGTTTGAATTCATAAGCTATACTTTTTAAAAAGCATGAATAATCTCTTTGATTCAGAATAATTTTTCTCTTAATTTTAGTGGCATGGTGTTATAATCAGTGTTGCTCAGTGTGGAGTTACAGTATGAGGACTTTTGAAATATACATAAGAAAGTTGCAAAAAAAAAGTTTAAAGTATAATTAATTCACCCATGTTTTTTTCAAAGTATATGTTCCTCTATGAGTGAATTGCCACTAGAGAACACCAGAGAATGGGCCAAAGTTGTCTTTTTTATTAACAATGTATTAATTTGCTAGATCACCCAACTATTCTGACAATCTGACATACAAACCAATAAAATAAATTCCCTTGCCAACTTTTTGCTGAAGAAAGGAAAACTCAACTTTATCTTAAGATCGGAAGTCACTTCTTTGTATCTTTCCCTTTTTTCCTTGACCTTTGTCTTTCTTTTCTATTTTTCTCTTTTTCTTTTTTAATCTCTTTTTTCTTTAGTTTCTTTAGTTTTCTTACTTTAAATTAACATTTGTACTGTTTAAATTTGGTTGAAAACCTCTTTAATAAAAAGGAGTGGAGCCTGGAGTTTGCTGCTTCAGAAGGCAGAGAAGTAGTATGCCTGCCTTTCTTCTTGAAACATCTTAATGAGTTAAAAGTGCTAATTTCTTAGGTTCTACTGAGTCTCTATGGAAATTCTCAGTCATCAATCAGGTCATGGTTGTCCCAAAGATCTTTTTCAAAAGGCAACTGGACCTTGTTTTTACCTTGAACATGTTTTGCTTCTTATCCAAGGAGCTTCTTCAATTCTGTGTCTTTGAGTCATGTTTTACATATGGTGTTTTTACATATGATGATTTTATATACACGTGCCATACTGACCTATTTTAACTAGAAAATCATATATTTCCTATTTGATCCCATCTATCTGCTAGCCATTGCCATTGTACAGTGCTTCTCTCAGTCTTGCCAGGTGCAATTATTTTTTTCCTAATCTGTGTTCTGCTCATATCTTTCCCACAGTACAATATGTGAGATTCTTTTTGTTGATAGCTGTTGCAAAGGAGCAATGATCCAGGGTTGATTGATTGGTTGTCTTGTAGTCCATGGACTACCTCCAAATTCTTAATTTGAAAAATGTCTATTTTTTAGCTCTCTTTCTCAGAGTCTACTTCTACAGGACAGGCTATTGCTTTAGCAGTCACAATGTTATCAAAGATTGCCTACAGTAACTATATTTGATCTTTTCTGAGCTAAAATTTAACTATGAAATCACATTTGGTTCACTAATAATTTCTCATAGATAACATTCCACAATGCTGCATCACACTTATTTGGATCATCTTGTTGTGTATTTGGATCATCTTGTTGTGTATTTGGATCATCTTGTTGTGTATTTGGATCATCCTTGTTTGTGTATCACATCTTTTGTGTGTCAGCTATATTGCATGTCAGCAAAATGACTTTAACCTCCTCCACTCCTACTTCCTCATTCTGCAATCCATTCATTTCTCATAAAATGAAAGGAAAACATATTATTGACCCACGAGAAAAATACAGTACACTATCTTTATTACAAAGAACAAAACATTGGAAAATTGCCAATAAACCTTTGATTTCTTAAAAAAATTCAATAACATTTCTACTAGTAAAGACTTAAAACAGAGCATGGGGAAAAAACTCTGATCTTTCAAGATTACAGTTCCAACCATATCTATTTAAAGATATTGTACGGTGTTCCATATTTTTTTCCTGTCATTCACAAAATTATTATGTAGACTTCATCTAACTGACTCTAATTGATTTTCTGAGTGGGTGATTCCACTCAAACAAATGGAGAAGTCCTAGATAATGACAGAGCTTGAAGCACAAACTAAACTTGAATTAAAATTTAAAGTTATCAGCTCCTTGTTAAGTACTGGTTGTTGTTTAGTTGCTGGGTCCGACTCTTTGTGACCCCATGGATCACAACATGCCAGGCCCCCTGTCCTACACTGTCTCCTGGAGTTTGCCCAGATTCATGTTTATTGCATTGATGACACTATCTAACCACCTGCTGTCCCCTTCTTTTACCTTCAATCTTTTCCCAATGTCAGGAACTTTTCCAATGAGTCCTCTCTTCTTATTAGCTGGCCATGGTATTTTAGCTTCAGCTTCAGTATCTGTCTTTCCAAAGAATTGCTAGGTGCAACACATTGCTATTGAAAAAAAAGAAAATATGTGTTGGTCACAGCAGATAGCTGATCTTGAGGAAGTTAAGCAGGTTTGGATCTCATTTGTTTTTTGATGGGAGGCTCCTAAACACTTCAAGGCTATAGTTTAAACTTGGAAGAAAACATTTCAGAAGAAGGCACTGGCTAATTTCTCTATTGTTGCCAAGAAAACAGCACGGGCATGAAATCATTTTGAGTCAAGCTTTGACTTGAGAGATTATTTCACTACGTTTTGGAGTGCAAGCATATGCGTGCTTATTAAAAAATAAACTCCTGTGTTCAGTGGGAGATACTCCAATTCAACACTAAAGATATTGCTTACATGCCCTCATCCACACCCTTATTTCTTGGATATATCTGTTGGTCATATTCAAGCTAATTCCAAGAGTTTGGAAGAACAGAACTGAAGAGGGTCAATTCACTTGTTTCCTCAAAAGATCTGAAATACTGCAGCTCTGAGGCAGTGCTTAACAAGTGGGAAAACAGATCACCTCCAAACTCCAGAGTCACAATATTATCCTCTCTCACCCCCAATAAGAGACTTGCTCATTTCAAACACATTATAGCCGAGCTTCAAATCAATTGTCAAAACTTATGAACACAACTGATATTGTGAAATCAAATCCCAGAAGTTCAAATTTGGTTTTCAATTGGCACAAATCTGTCAAGCATGGGAAAATCAGGAAATCTGGGCAGTTCAAATGAATATAAAAGTTTTTTGCAAGCTAATGCTGTCTACAAAAATCTGAATTACTAATGGTTTAAAGCAAATAGGTAGTAGATAATGAATCAATGGAATTCAAGGTGGGCCGGATTTATGATAGATCTCTTGTGGGTGTGGACTCCTGATGGATGTGTTTGACCCTTTCCTCAGGTGCAGCCTAGTCATTTGCTACAAAATCCTTGATAAAAGTCCTCAGTGAAAGTACTCCTAGATAAGAGGGTATAGGTTGCCATTTCTTTTCATCTTACTTTTTAGATAGTGATTGTCCCCCCAAATATCTCAAACCTGTTAAAAATGAAAAACAGGCCTATTGTCAGTCGAAAAAATAAAAAGCAAAAGAATAATGGAGAGGTTGGTTCTTCATATTGGCATTCTTATCAAATGGTTTTAGCTTGCTATGCTTGACTGAAAAGGAAGAGGTTGTTCTTGGACCTGTTGCCCATGAAAGGGGCAATTGCCTAGCAGCTCATCGTATCAGTGGCTGATCTAAGTCTTCTTTGTTTTGCTCCTTTCCGTAATGTTCTTCCTGAGAAGAACACAGAGTCCACAGTTGAGAGAGGAGAGCAGAGTGCTCTCTTCGGTTCTCTGCTCCTAGAGCAACATAGAAGAATGCAAATTGCTTGGTTGGTGAGTGTCAAAACCATGTCCTGGAAGAAACCAAGAGCATCCAAGAATACATGGCATCCAAAGATGAACCACTAAAAGAATGCCTGAGACTGCAATAGACATGGGGTCAAGCAAAGAAAGCTCCATGGCAAGATATGACTTTGCATGGGATACACCACGGACAGGCAGCTAAGTTGGCAGACATTAGGAAATCGTAGCAGTATGGTAGTTGGGAAGAGCTGGACTAAAAGACAGCACTGATCGTTGCAGCACAAAACAGTCACTAAACACCAGATCCATAGAAACAGGAATCTACCGCACTAGACAGGACCTGAGGTACCAACTATGCAGAGACCTCAGAGACAGTCCAACATACAGTAATGAAATGTAAGATGTAGGCAGAACCAGCATACATTGAATGGCACAAGCAAGTAGCTGGCATTGTGTAAAGAAATATCTGTGCAGTGTACAGTCTAGATCAGGGGTGTCCAACCTTGGCAACTTTTTTGTGGACTTCAACTCCCAGAATTCCTCAGCCAGCAGTTGAAGTCCACAAGTCTTAAAGTTGCCAAGGTTGGACACCTCTGGTCTAGATCCTCCCAAGCCCAGATGAGAGATGCAAGAGAAGGTTGTGGAGACTTAAGAGTGTTAAGATTCTGTTGGACTTTCAGATCCAGATAGACAGGCAGCTATTGGCCAATCAACCAGACATCATGATAGTAGACAAGGACCAGAAGATAGCAGCAATGTTAGATGTACTGGTACCAAATGGCAACATCAGGAAGAAGGCATATGAGAAACTGCAGAAATACCAGGGCCTGAAAGAAAAACTAGAGGATGTGGGCAGGTAAAGCCAAAGTAATCCTAGTGGTGATAAGAATATTCACGGCTGGAACAATTAATCCCAAGAACACCACTCAGAGAACATAAAAAAGTGCCAAATATATTTTTCCTCCAGTCTCGAAGTGTTAACAGCTAATTGACTATGAATAAATGATTTTAAAGCTTCAGTTATAAATATACTACCACCACAAAGATTTTGTGGATTCTATAATAAGAAATCCTTTATACTTCTTAAAATAAAAATAAAAACTGATTAAAACTTTTTTTTTTTTTTTTTAAAGGCTATCTTGGTGCTCATCTACAAATTGAGCTGACAATGACTTGACCCAAATCACTCCTGAGCACCACTGTAATCACTAAATCACACCACCTCTCATTCAGAAGAACACTGTTGCAGGAAAGCTGCAAAAACTACAATTTCCTTTAATTTCTATTGGGGGGGGGGAGAGAGGAAGTATGCTAAATACCTCTCCACTGAAGACACTTAGTAGAACATCTTGGGGGTGGGGGAGTAGGTGTCGGTTTGCAAAGACAAACAACAAGTGTTTTAAGGACCTAATGGAGAAATGAAGAATGGCTGACAAAAGCAGTTTGGAATCCCATCCACTATTAGGGAGCAACCAGGGAGTCCCAACTGCCATTTTTGCTTCCAAGAATCTCCCCCACCGAATCTCTCCAGGCGCAGACGACTTCCACAGGAACTGCTTGGGCCAGGATAGCAATGGTGCCCTTTGGACCTCTTGTCCCTCACCCCTGCAGGTGCCATCGTTCTCCTTCCTTTCCTTGCTCGGGGATCAGGCTAGGGAAGCCACGACCCCGTGCAATCTTCTCTCCCGCGACGTTCCTGGCAGGGCCTCCAGGTTGGAAACTCACACTCACACACACACACATATCTTGCTCCCGAGCCAGGTGCGTTGCCGTGGCAACGGCGGACAGGGGAAAAAAAAAAAAAGTCCAGCGTTCCCGGAGCAGAAACCCACGGCCGGGAACTGCCACGCCTTCCCCTGCCGCCTTCTCTTCAACTTTGGAAACCATGAGGGCGTTTGGCTGTGGCAGCCGCGACTCCGGCACCAGCCCGAACCCTCGGTCGCCCCTGGGGAGGAGAGCTCATGGTGCCCAAAGCTGAACCCGTGGTAGGCGGAGAGGAAGAGAGAAGGGCGGCTGAGCTCTCCCGGGGTGGGGAAGAGGCTTCGGGACTTAGCCTCGCTCAGGTGCCTCTCTCGCTTTCTCCTTTCCGCTCTTTGCTCGACGCCGGGACGACGGTCCTGGCTTGGCGCGGTTCCCTTCCCTCTCTCTCTCTCTCTCTCTCCCCCGGATTTTGGCTTTCGAGGCATTCTCGCCGAGGGAAGTAAGTGCCTGACTCCGCAAGTCGACGGCGCGGTCTAAAGTGGACTAAAGTGGACGGCAAGCTGCCTCTTTTCTCCCACAACATTGGCAGTTGCGGTAGCTCGTGGGTGGAAACGGCAGAGTTGCTTTCCGTTCCGGGGCAAAAACTTCTCTCCTTTGGGATCCAGATCCAAGTAATCACACAACTGGTGGTGGTGAAATGTAAAGACTCTCTTGTCAGATATAACAAGGGGAAAAGTGTGTTTTGTGTGTGCATGTGATTGTGTGTGTATGTGAGAGAGAAATGGGGGGGGGGGAGAGGAAGGAAGAAAGGAAGGAGCTCAATTTGTTAGTGGCTGGATCCTGCTGAAGATACAATAATATTGTACTTAACACAGAAGCAGCCTTAGGCTTTTTGTTCACTTAGATGTGTGTCTCTGTGATGTACGTAGGACACATCTTTGTAACAAGTAGACTGAAGTTTGGACTAGCAGGTTGGTGTCCTCGTTTTACTTCTTAACTTACTCAGGTGGCAGAGGACAAAATCTGAGTGAATGAAATGGGCCAAAATGGAGTGAGACTATAGACCTTGAAAACAAATGACAGAGGAATGAAATGTAGTGATCTTGAGGTGATTCAGTGTATGATAAATTTGGAGGGTTATATGTAAGGGACTCAAAATTTTTAAATGTTCTCTTTGTAAAAAAAAAAAAAAAGCACCTTTTTCTGCTAATGTAATTTGGTAACAGCATAGACAAAAACTTTTCTTCTCAATATAATAATAATAAATTTTGGGAGTGGCATTTTAACATGCTGGGAACCATGATACCTTTTAATTTCAGTACAGGTGAATTGTATAATTGAAATCACTTGTAAGATTGTCCATCTCTGCTTATTGTTTAATCTCTTCAGTAGTAACAGTAAAGAATGCTAATATCTCATTCAACTTTTGATTCCATTAATTTCCATTTTAATATGAACATTTTCTAGGTAAATTTTGCAACTTCTCAAATATTGACCCTATGTGGTTTTTCTATATTCTGCCATTTCTTTTTGTGCTTCTGCCAACTGCTATTAAAATTATTATAAATTACACATGTCTTTTAATATTTGATAATAAACACTTACTTTATCTTCTGAATTTCATGGTAGGCTCATTTAGACAGCCACTTCATGGCTATTTATTTTTTAAGTGAAGAAGATAAGGAAAAACAGAAAAGAGTGAACAAAAAGAGTGAAAATGTGATACTTAATTGAAATATTTTGAAAAGTGGGTTTTCTGGGGCTTCCTTCCTGGGGAGGAATGTGGTTTCTTCACTGTATGCTATAAGCATTTGTACTTTGCATCTTTAGTTTGTATGAATATGCAGGAGAAGAAAATCATGATGACTTTACTATTCTTAAGAGACTGGCAAGAATTGGTTGCCTAGCAAAAGAACTCTTATAACCTTTGGGAGATTTTAATATCCTCCCTGTTTTTTTAGAAATAGAAATACTATTGGCAATTGCTATGGCGTGCCAGTCATGCTGTAGATGTGTATGCAGTGCCTATACTGCAAAACTGGAATTCAAAGATAATTGTCAGAGAAAACCAGTGAAAGAAAATAAATTATATTCTTCTTAAACCTGCAGGTTTGCAAACCACTGTGTTCGTTACCAACAGGACCCAGGACAGGAGAGTGCAAAGACGGCTATGAGTAGTCCCAGTGCCAAGCCGACATGCCTGTCACAACCTGTGGTGAAGAGTGTGATGGTGTATCGTAATGGAGACCCTTTCTTCCCTGGCCGGCGTGTTGTTATCCATGAGAAGAAGGTGTCCAGTTTTGATGTCTTTCTAAAGGAAGTGACAGGTGGTGTGAATGCTCCTTTTGGAGCTGTGCGGAATATTTATACACCCCGGGGTGGGCATCGCATTCGTCAGCTAGATGAAATTCAAAGTGGTGAGCACTATGTTGCTGGTGGCAGAGAAGCTTTCAAAAAACTAAAGTAAGTAGTCATATGTTTATTTCAACCGACATGATATAGAAAGTGAATATGATACAGAAATCCTCCAAGGAGAGGGTAAAAGCATTATTTTTTTCTTACAGTTAACTTAAAAATCTATGAACTATTGTTTTAACTAAACAATGGTTCATAGGCCTAGTTCTCCAGGCTTCCTCTGTATGTATCTTTAAATCTCTATGCATTTGTTTTCTTTCAGAAATGATGGAACATTTAAGTGAAAAGTCCCATTCCAACATCATTAACAATTTTGATTAATTGACTTTTGATTTAAAGCTACCATTCAGAAGCAAGCCATTTGGAATTCTTTATATATCTTTAATGTCAGTGGTCCTCGCTTGCAGTTACCATGACTAATTTTTAAAAAAGGGTTTGTAAATATCTGACCTACCTCAGTGACTAAAAGACAAAAGAGGACTGATAACAGTAGTATGGAACACACTGGTATGACAGACTCAGTACTTTGTCATGCAAAGTACTCCTGATGAAAGTTCATGAATGATTAACAGAACATTTAAAGCATTGAAGCCAAATTATAATTCCCATAATTTGTTATGGGAAGTAGAAATGAGGCTTACTGTAAAATAATGTAAATCAATATGAGTTTAGAAAACAGATTCTTCTAATATGTGTTAATAAAGTAATGCCAGATGTAATATATATGTAACACACACACACACACCTTTTGTTAGTTCCATCCCTGCGCTTTGCATTCTCGTTGGTTTAAACACTACTGCCTATAATCTTCTCCCACAGCTAATCAATTATTAACAAAAAGATTCCAAATTCTGCAGAAAATTGTACTTTTAAAATTAAGCACGTATAGTGCATCACACCAATTTACAATTGGTGTGATGCACTATGCGTACTTAATTTTAAAAGTACAATTTTACAATAATAATTGTCTTATATCATTATATTTTTATTTTTTGATATATTTTATTGTTTTAGAGGTTGCTGAAATGAATGTTTAAACACTTTATCTCATAAGTTCAGAAAAGAACCAGAGTTGTATAAAGACTTAACATGTAGAACAGGGACTTCCATATTTGTAGAATTTGTAGAATGTATAATGTTTATTAAAATAATAAGAAAATATCATAAAATGTAGAGTAACCCTGTCATCATATAATATTAATTCCTTGTCATTGGTTTTTGCTGGAATCATACATAAATCATATTGAACTTATCACTATAATGCAGTATATTGGTTAAGCACTTATCTAGCGAATGCACTGTAGAGCCACCCAAAGTTGTCAAGCTTTTATAGTAATTAAAAAATATAAGGCAGTATTCCTAACAGCCTACTAAGAATTGAGTTTGTCACATGGGTATAATGTTTTGGCTGGTTATTAAGAAAAACCATGAAAATAAGAAAATATAAGGCAAGAAAAAGAATATTCTTGTAAGTATAATTTTTTTTCATTTCATATTAGTAAATAACCTATTTTGTTTCCTTATTTTTTTCAGTTATTTGGATATTGGAGAGCCAAAGAAAAGACCTGTGGAAATTAATAATGAGGTGATGTATATTACATATTAATATAAATCTGTATTATACTTGAAGTACAAATAAAAGAAACTTATTGATTTAGATTTCAGTCTGTTCTGATTTATTTGGAAATCAAAGGGACATTTTTGAGTAAATGTCTATAGCTCTGCTTTATAAAACAGCATTTACAGATTATATTATATTAAAGTAAATGATGGTTTATATGGTCTTGTTTAATGAGATTAGTGAACACAGATGCAGCAGTAGTTGAACAAGTAATGTGCTGTCTGAGCCCAGCAATATGCTCTAATTTTTAAAGAGAGATTTAAAAACTAAAATCTAGAAACATTGTCAAACCAGTCTGATGAATATTTTTACGGCTGTTGCATCCTGTGCTCCTGCTATCTCTGTATCAAGCTAGGTTTCCCATCTCGGAGAAGCAAACTTCCAGATGACCACTAGATGGAAGCAATTCCTTTCCTACCCCACTAAACTGCTTTCCAACTCCTTCTCCTGTGCAGGGCAACTGGGAAGACTGGGACTCGGGAGGCAGAGAATAGATGGGAGCAGGGCCAGTCAGAGGTGGTATTTGCCGGTTTTCTGAACTACTCAAAATTTCCGCTACCTGTTCTCCAGAACAGGTCAGAACCTGCTGAATACTACCTCTGTCCTGTAAAATTATATTTTATATATTCTGAGGCATTGACTTAACTATTGATGTCTGACTGCGCAATCGGGAACCAGACGTGTAGACCATAAATTGTCCACCACTAATTTATGACAGAATTATTTTAATATTCAAATACATTCTGCTCTAGTTTTATACCTTTTTAGATTTTTTTGTTACATTGCCCTATTCTGCACAAGGCCTTTTCTTCCCTAGAGAAAAGATTTTAAAGAATTAAATATTGAGAACACTAAACAAATATAATGTCTACTCTGTATGTGACAATGAAAATGTGTCTTAAAAATGAAGAGAAGTATTGTAATTTGAATCACTATTTTGTGTGAATCAAAATGTATAATGTACTGATTTACATAATATGGAAGATAGATGGAAGGATAACCTGAAATTTAGATGAAATTAAAAAAACAGTGCAATGCTATTGGATTATTTAGATATTTTTTCTTTAGAATTCTTTCCATGGTTATTGCCTCAGTTGTAGCATTAATAAATAAATACTTATTTCTAATATTTCTCCCTAGTACTTGTTATCATACTTGGGATTGTGATTGAATCTAACTGATTTATGATTTTTGAGAATTGTTTTTAATTTTTAATTGAAAATTTTAAATAGGATTTAAACGTATAGAATTTTATTCATTGGCTCAGCTAAATTCCATCAGTATTTAGAAGCCTATGCTTTGCAAGCTTTTAAGGAATGGCATGATTTCTGATATGTATTAACCCAATTAGAAGATATTTATTCTTTTTGTAATAGATCTGCATATACAGTTTAGCATCAAATTAGATAATTTGTAAATCTAAGAAATAAAAGCTTCTGTCCACGATAAAACAACTTGGCCTTGTTGGATCTTGTTCATTGCCTGGATTAAAAATTTAAATAGGATTCCCTGAAAAGTCTTGAGGTATATTGCAGGGATACCATTCAAGTCCTGGAGATTAATTCAATTTCAATTTCTTTCCTGCTTCTTTGGTTTCATCTTCTGTTATTAATCAAATAAGGTTTTCCTATTATTGCTCTTGAATTTTATGAATAGCATAAAATCTAAATACTCATCAGTAATTAGATGTCTATTTACTATATAATCTAAGGCAATAATTAACAAATTGCCCCAACATCTCTTTCAGCTTATCTTCAAATCGTGTCTTTTTCACATTTCACTTCTTAAATGGATATCAAGTTTTGCAATTATTTACCACATTAACCAATAGCCAACAATCTATATTTTGGATTGTATGTAAGCAGTAACTTTCATTAACTTGAAAATTGGGAGTTCTATGTAGCTTTTCTGAGTATCTAATGTTTAATTAGCTGTCTAACTTGTGACAGGTGTTAAAAAGTTATTTTCTTTTATTTTAAATATCGATAGGTTTCGGATAATGTACTTTACATAATTAATTATTTCCAAAGCTATATCATATTAGCTGCCTTTTTCTCAGCTAAGATGTCCCAAAGGATGTATCTTTCCTAGGGAAACTAAAGTGCCTACTCCATGGTTATCATAGTTGCTATTTTTGTGTACCTTTTCTCTACTGGAACAACTTTCTGACGCTGAAATATTCAAAACATTTAACAGTGTGCTGAATGTATTTTTTTTAAACAAAAATTGATTTAAATTGTAACTTTT